>OW052220.1:70234669-72716709 GCA_932526605.1 Nephrotoma flavescens | reverse complement strand
AAATTCAATCGACGATTACACGAAAACGGGTCGTTGTTTCGACCTAATTTAAACGGATTATTATTCAAAATTAAATAACCTTTCATTATTGGTACAATATACTATGATTTGAAACAAAAAAATTTTCGGTTTCAAACAAAAGTGCATTTGTCCGGGTAAAAATACAGTCGAATTCAATCGACGATTACACGAAAACGGGTCGTTGTTTCGACCTAATTTAAACGGATTATTATTCAAAATTAAATAACCTTTCATTATTGGTACAATATACTATGATTTGAAACAAAAAAATTTTCGGTTTCAAACAAAAGTGCATTTGTCCGGGTAAAAATACAGTCGAATTCAATCGACGATTACACGAAAACGGGTCGTTGTTTCGACCTAATTTAAACGGATTATTATTCAAAATTAAATAACCTTTCATTATTGGTACAATATACTATGATGTGAAACATAAAAAATTTCGGTTTCAAACAAAAGTGCATTTGTCCGGGTAAAAATATAGTCGAATTCAATCGACGATTACACGAAAAACGGGTCGTTGTTTCGACCTAATTTAAACGGATTATTATTCAAAATTAAATAACCTTTCATTATTGGTACAATATACTATGATTTGAAACAAAAAAATTTTCGGTTTCAAACAAAAGTGCATTTGTCCGGGTAAAAATACAGTCGAATTCAATCGACGATTACACGAAAACGGGTCGTTGTTTCGACCTAATTTAAACGGATTATTATTCAAAATTAAATAACCTTTCATTATTGGTACAATATACTATGATTTGAAACAAAAAAATTTTCGGTTTCAAACAAAAGTGCATTTGTCCGGGTAAAAATATAGTCGAATTCAATCGACGATTACACGAAAACGGGTCGTTGTTTCGACCTAATTTAAAACGGATTATTGTTCAAAATTAAATAACCTTTCATTATTGGTACAATATACTATGATTTGAAACAAAAAAATTTTCGGTTTCAAACAAAAGTGCATTTGTCCGGGTAAAAATATAGTCGAATTCAATCGACGATTACACGAAAACGGGTCGTTGTTTCGACCTAATTTAAACGGATTATTATTCAAAATTAAATAACCTTTCATTATTGGTACAATATACTATGATTTGAAACAAAAAAATTTTCGGTTTCAAACAAAAGTGCATTTGTCCGGGTAAAAAATACAGTCGAATTCAATCGACGATTACACGAAAACGGGTCGTTGTTTCGACCTAATTTAAACGGATTATTATTCAAAATTAAATAACCTTTCATTATTGGTACAATATACTATGATTTGAAACAAAAAAATTTCCGGTTTCAAACAAAAGTGCATTTGTCCGGGTAAAAATACAGTCGAATTCAATCGACGATTACACGAAAACGGGTCGTTGTTTCGACCTAATTTAAACGGATTATTATTCAAAATTAAATAACCGTTCATTATTGGTACAATATACTATGATTTGAAACAAAAAAATTTTCGGTTTCAAACAAAAGTGCATTTGTCCGGGTAAAAATATAGTCGAATTCAATCGACGATTACACGAAAACGGGTCGTTGTTTCGACCTAATTTAAACGGATTATTATTCAAAATTAAATAACCTTTCATTATTGGTACAATATACTATGATTTGAAACAAAAAAATTTTCGGTTTCAAACAAAAGTGCATTTGTCCGGGTAAAAATATAGTCGAATTCAATCGACGATTACACGAAAACGGGTCGTTGTTTCGACCTAATTTAAACGGATTATTGTTCAAAATTAAATAACCTTTCATTATTGGTACAATATACTATGATTTGAAACAAAAAAATTTTCGGTTTCAAACAAAAGTGCATTTGTCCGGGTAAAAATATAGTCGAATTCAATCGACGATTACACGAAAACGGGTCGTTGTTTCGACCTAATTTAAACGGATTATTATTCAAAATTAAATAACCTTTCATTATTGGTACAATATACTATGATTTGAAACAAAAAAAATTTCGGTTTCAAACAAAAGTGCATTTGTCCGGGTAAAAATACAGTCGAATTCAATCGACGATTACACGAAAACGGGTCGTTGTTTCGACCTAATTTAAACGGATTATTATTCAAAATTAAATAACCTTTCATTATTGGTACAATATACTATGATTTGAAACAAAAAAAAATTTCGGTTTCAAACAAAAGTGCATTTGTCCGGGTAAAAATACAGTCAAATTCAATCGACGATTACACGAAAACGGGTCGTTGTTTCGACCTAATTTAAACGGATTATTATTCAAAATTAAATAACCTTTCATTATTGGTACAATATACTATGATTTGAAACAAAAAAATTTTCGGTTTCAAACAAAAGTGCATTTGTCCGGGTAAAAATATAGTCGAATTCAATCGACGATTACACGAAAACGGGTCGTTGTTTCGACCTAATTTAAACGGATTATTATTCAAAATTAAATAACCTTTCATTATTGGTACAATATACTATGATTTGAAACAAAAAAAATTTCGGTTTCAAACAAAAGTGCATTTGTCCGGGTAAAAATACAGTCGAATTCAATCGACGATTACACGAAAACGGGTCGTTGTTTCGACCTAATTTAAACGGATTATTATTCAAAATTAAATAACCTTTCATTATTGGTACAATATACTATGATTTGAAACAAAAAAAATTTCGGTTTCAAACAAAAGTGCATTTGTCCGGGTAAAAATACAGTCGAATTCAATCGACGATTAGATTACACGAAAACGGGTCGTTGTTTCGACCTAATTTAAACGGATTATTATTCAAAATTAAATAACCTTTCATTATTGGTACAATATACTATGATTTGAAACAAAAAAATTTTCGGTTTCAAACAAAAGTGCATTTGTCCGGGTAAAAATATAGTCGAATTCAATCGACGATTACACGAAAACGGGTCGTTGTTTCGACCTAATTTAAACGGATTATTATTCAAAATTAAATAACCTTTCATTATTGGTACAATATACTATGATTTGAAACAAAAAAATTTTCGGTTTCAAACAAAAGTGCATTTGTCCGGGTAAAAATATAGTCGAATTCAATCGACGATTACACGAAAACGGGTCGTTGTTTCGACCTAATTTAAACGGATTATTATTCAAAATTAAATAACCTTTCATTATTGGTACAATATACTATGATTTGAAACAAAAAAATTTTCGGTTTCAAACAAAAGTGCATTTGTCCGGGTAAAAATATAGTCGAATTCAATCGACGATTACACGAAAACGGGTTGTTGTTTCGACCTAATTTAAACGGATTATTATTCAAAATTAAATAACCTTTCATTATTGGTACAATATACTATGATTTGAAACAAAAAAAATTTCGGTTTCAAACAAAAGTGCATTTGTCCAGGTAAAAATATAGTCGAATTCAATCGACGATTACACGAAAACGGGTCGTTTTTTCGACCTAATTTAAACGGATTATTATTCAAAATTAAAAAACCTTTCATTATTGGTACAATATACTATGATTTGAAACAAAAAAATTTTCGGTTTCAAACAAAAGTGCATTTGTCCGGGTAAAAATATAGTCGAATTCAATCGACGATTACACGAAAACGGGTCGTTGTTTCGACCTAATTTAAACGGATTATTATTCAAAATTAAATAACCTTTCATTATTGGTACAATATACTATGATTTGAAACAAAAAAATTTTCGGTTTCAAACAAAAGTGCATTTGTCCGGGTAAAAATATAGTCGAATTCAATCGACGATTACACGAAAACGGGTTGTTGTTTCGACCTAATTTAAACGGATTATTATTCAAAATTAAATAACCTTTCATTATTGGTACAATATACTATGATTTGAAACAAAAAAATTTTCGGTTTCAAACAAAAGTGCATTTGTCCGGGGTAAAAATATAGTCGAATTCAATCGACGATTACACGAAAACGGGTCGTTTTTTCGACCTAATTTAAACGGATTATTATTCAAAATTAAATAACCTTTCATTATTGGTACAATATACTATGATTTGAAACAAAAAAATTTTCGGTTTCAAACAAAAGTGCATTTGTCCGGGTAAAAATATAGTCGAATTCAATCGACGATTACACGAAAACGGGTCGTTGTTTCGACCTAATTTAAACGGATTATTATTCAAAATTAAATAACCTTTCATTATTGGTACAATATACTATGATTTGAAACAAAAAAATTTTCGGTTTCAAACAAAAGTGCATTTGTCCGGGTAAAAATATAGTCGAATTCAATCGACGATTACACGAAAACGGGTCGTTGTTTCGACCTAATTTAAACGGATTATTATTCAAAATTAAATAACCTTTCATTATTGGTACAATATACTATGATTTGAAACAAAAAAATTTTCGGTTTCAAACAAAAGTGCATTTGTCCGGGTAAAAATATAGTCGAATTCAATCGACGATTACACGAAAACGGGTCGTTGTTTCGACCTAATTTAAACGGATTATTATTCAAAATTAAATAACCTTTCATTATTGGTACAATATACTATGATTTGAAACAAAAAAATTTTCGGTTTCAAACAAAAGTGCATTTGTCCGGGTAAAAATATAGTCGAATTCAATCGACGATTACACGAAAACGGGTTGTTGTTTCGACCTAATTTAAACGGATTATTATTCAAAATTAAATAACCTTTCATTATTGGTACAATATACTATGATTTGAAACAAAAAAAATTTCGGTTTCAAACAAAAGTGCATTTGTCCAGGTAAAAATATAGTCGAATTCAATCGACGATTACACGAAAACGGGTCGTTTTTTCGACCTAATTTAAACGGATTATTATTCAAAATTAAATAACCTTTCATTATTGGTACAATATACTATGATTTGAAACAAAAAAATTTTCGGTTTCAAACAAAAGTGCATTTGTCCGGGTAAAAATATAGTCGAATTCAATCGACGATTACACGAAAACGGGTCGTTGTTTCGACCTAATTTAAACGGATTATTATTCAAAATTAAATAACCTTTCATTATTGGTACAATATACTATGATTTGAAACAAAAAAATTTTCGGTTTCAAACAAAAGTGCATTTGTCCGGGTAAAAATATAGTCGAATTCAATCGACGATTACACGAAAACGGGTCGTTTTTTCGACCTAATTTAAACGGATTATTATTCAAAATTAAATAACCTTTCATTATTGGTACAATATACTATGATTTGAAACAAAAAAATTTTCGGTTTCAAACAAAAGTGCATTTGTCCAGGTAAAAATATAGTCGAATTCAATCGACGATTACACGAAAACGGGTCGTTGTTTCGACCTAATTTAAACGGATTATTATTCAAAATTAAATAACCTTTCATTATTGGTACAATATACTATGATTTGAAACAAAAAAATTTTCGGTTTCAAACAAAAGTGCATTTGTCCGGGTAAAAATATAGTCGAATTCAATCGACGATTACACGAAAACGGGTCGTTGTTTCGACCTAATTTAAACGGATTATTATTCAAAATTAAATAACCTTTCATTATTGGTACAATATACTATGATTTGAAACAAAAAAATTTTCGGTTTCAAACAAAAGTGCATTTGTCCGGGTAAAAATATAGTCGAATTCAATCGACGATTACACGAAAACGGGTCGTTTTTTCGACCTAATTTAAACGGATTATTATTCAAAATTAAATAACCTTTCATTATTGGTACAATATACTATGATTTGAAACAAAAAAATTTTCGGTTTCAAACAAAAGTGCATTTGTCCGGGTAAAAATATAGTCGAATTCAATCGACGATTACACGAAAACGGGTCGTTGTTTCGACCTAATTTAAACGGATTATTATTCAAAATTAAATAACCTTTCATTATTGGTACAATATACTATGATTTGAAACAAAAAAATTTTCGGTTTCAAACAAAAGTGCATTTGTCCGGGTAAAAATATAGTCGAATTCAATCGACGATTACACGAAAACGGGTCGTTGTTTCGACCTAATTTAAACGGATTATTATTCAAAATTAAATAACCTTTCATTATTGGTACAATATACTATGATTTGAAACAAAAAAATTTTCGGTTTCAAACAAAAGTGCATTTGTCCGGGTAAAAATATAGTCGAATTCAATCGACGATTACACGAAAACGGGTCGTTGTTTCGACCTAATTTAAACGGATTATTATTCAAAATTAAATAACCTTTCATTATTGGTACAATATACTATGATTTGAAACAAAAAAATTTTCGGTTTCAAACAAAAGTGTATTTGTCCGGGTAAAAATATAGTCGAATTCAATCGACGATTACACGAAAACGGGTCGTTGTTTCGACCTAATTTAAACGGATTATTATTCAAAATTAAATAACCTTTCATTATTGGTACAATATACTATGATTTGAAACAAAAAAATTTTCGGTTTCAAACAAAAGTGCATTTGTCCGGGTAAAAATATAGTCGAATTCAATCGACGATTACACGAAAACGGGTCGTTGTTTCGACCTAATTTAAACGGATTATTATTCAAAATTAAATAACCTTTCATTATTGGTACAATATACTATGATTTGAAACAAAAAAATTTTCGGTTTCAAACAAAAGTGCATTTGTCCGGGTAAAAATATAGTCGAATTCAATCGACGATTACACGAAAACGGGTCGTTGTTTCGACCTAATTTAAACGGATTATTATTCAAAATTAAATAACCTTTCATTATTGGTACAATATACTATGATTTGAAACAAAAAAATTTTCGGTTTCAAACAAAAGTGCATTTGTCCGGGTAAAAATATAGTCGAATTCAATCGACGATTACACGAAAACGGGTCGTTGTTTCGACCTAATTTAAACGGATTATTATTCAAAATTAAATAACCTTTCATTATTGGTACAATATACTATGATTTGAAACAAAAAAATTTTCGGTTTCAAACAAAAGTGCATTTGTCCGGGTAAAAATATAGTCGAATTCAATCGACGATTACACGAAAACGGGTCGTTGTTTCGACCTAATTTAAACGGATTATTATTCAAAATTAAATAACCTTTCATTATTGGTACAATATACTATGATTTGAAACAAAAAAATTTTCGGTTTCAAACAAAAGTGCATTTGTCCGGGTAAAAATATAGTCGAATTCAATCGACGATTACACGAAAACGGGTCGTTGTTTCGACCTAATTTAAACGGATTATTATTCAAAATTAAATAACCTTTCATTATTGGTACAATATACTATGATTTGAAACAAAAAAATTTTCGGTTTCAAACAAAAGTGTATTTGTCCGGGTAAAAATATAGTCGAATTCAATCGACGATTACACGAAAACGGGTCGTTGTTTCGACCTAATTTAAACGGATTATTATTCAAAATTAAATAACCTTTCATTATTGGTACAATATACTATGATTTGAAACAAAAAAATTTTCGGTTTCAAACAAAAGTGCATTTGTCCGGGTAAAAATATAGTCGAATTCAATCGACGATTACACGAAAACGGGTCGTTGTTTCGACCTAATTTAAACGGATTATTATTCAAAATTAAATAACCTTTCATTATTGGTACAATATACTATGATTTGAAACAAAAAAATTTTCGGTTTCAAACAAAAGTGTATTTGTCCGGGTAAAAATATAGTCGAATTCAATCGACGATTACACGAAAACGGGTCGTTGTTTCGACCTAATTTAAACGGATTATTATTCAAAATTAAATAACCTTTCATTATTGGTACAATATACTATGATTTGAAACAAAAAAATTTTCGGTTTCAAATAAAAGTGCATTTGTCCGGGTAAAAATATAGTCGAATTCAATCGACGATTACACGAAAACGGGTCGTTGTTTCGACCTAATTTAAACGGATTATTATTCAAAATTAAATAACCTTTCATTATTGGTACAATATACTATGATTTGAAACAAAAAAATTTTCGGTTTCAAACAAAAGTGCATTTGTCCGGGTAAAAATATAGTCGAATTCAATCGACGATTACACGAAAACGGGTCGTTGTTTCGACCTAATTTAAACGGATTATTATTCAAAATTAAATAACCTTTCATTATTGGTACAATATACTATGATTTGAAACAAAAAAATTTTCGGTTTCAAACAAAAGTGCATTTGTCCGGGTAAAAATATAGTCGAATTCAATCGACGATTACACGAAAACGGGTCGTTGTTTCGACCTAATTTAAACGGATTATTATTCAAAATTAAATAACCTTTCATTATTGGTACAATATACTATGATTTGAAACAAAAAAATTTTCGGTTTCAAACAAAAGTGCATTTGTCCGGGTAAAAATATAGTCGAATTCAATCGACGATTACACGAAAACGGGTCGTTTTTTCGACCTAATTTAAACGGATTATTATTCAAAATTAAATAACCTTTCATTATTGGTACAATATACTATGATTTGAAACAAAAAAAATTTCGGTTTCAAACAAAAGTGCATTTGTCCGGGTAAAAATATAGTCGAATTCAATCGACGATTACACGAAAACGGGTCGTTGTTTCGACCTAATTTAAACGGATTATTATTCAAAATTAAATAACCTTTCATTATTGGTACAATATACTATGATTTGAAACAAAAAAATTTTCGGTTTCAAACAAAAGTGCATTTGTCCGGGTAAAAATATAGTCGAATTCAATCGACGATTACACGAAAACGGGTTGTTGTTTCGACCTAATTTAAACGGATTATTATTCAAAATTAAATAACCTTTCATTATTGGTACAATATACTATGATTTGAAACAAAAAAAATTTCGGTTTCAAACAAAAGTGCATTTGTCCAGGTAAAAATATAGTCGAATTCAATCGACGATTACACGAAAACGGGTCGTTGTTTCGACCTAATTTAAACGGATTATTATTCAAAATTAAATAACCTTTCATTATTGGTACAATATACTATGATTTGAAACAAAAAAATTTTCGGTTTCAAACAAAAGTGCATTTGTCCGGGTAAAAATACAGTCGAATTCAATCGATGATTACACGAAAACGGGTCGTTGTTTCGACCTAATTTAAACGGATTATTATTCAAAATTAAATAACCTTTCATTATTGGTACAATATACTATGATTTGAAACAAAAAAATTTTCGGTTTCAAACAAAAGTGCATTTGTCCGGGTAAAAATATAGTCGAATTCAATCGACGATTACACGAAAACGGGTCGTTGTTTCGACCTAATTTAAACGGATTATTATTCAAAATTAAATAACCTTTCATTATTGGTACAATATACTATGATTTGAAACAAAAAAATTTTCGGTTTCAAACAAAAGTGCATTTGTCCGGGTAAAAATATAGTCGAATTCAATCGACGATTACACGAAAACGGGTCGTTGTTTCGACCTAATTTAAACGGATTATTATTCAAAATTAAATAACCTTTTATTATTGGTACAATATACTATGATTTGAAACAAAAAAATTTTCGGTTTCAAACAAAAGTGCATTTGTCCGGGTAAAAATACAGTCGAATTCAATCGACGATTACACGAAAACGGGTCGTTGTTTCGACCTAATTTAAACGGATTATTATTCAAAATTAAATAACCTTTCATTATTGGTACAATATACTATGATTTGAAACAAAAAAAATTTCGGTTTCAAACAAAAGTGCATTTGTCCGGGTAAAAATACAGTCGAATTCAATCGACGATTATACGAAAACGGGTCGTTGTTTCGACCTAATTTAAACGGATTATTATTCAAAATTAAATAACCTTTCATTATTGGTACAATATACTATGATTTGAAACAAAAAAATTTTGGTTTCAAACAAAAGTGCATTTGTCCGGGTAAAAATATAGTCGAATTCAATCGACGATTACACGAAAACGGGTTGTTGTTTCGACCTAATTTAAACGGATTATTATTCAAAATTAAATAACCTTTCATTATTGGTACAATATACTATGATTTGAAACAAAAAAAATTTCGGTTTCAAACAAAAGTGCATTTGTCCAGGTAAAAATATAGTCGAATTCAATCGACGATTACACGAAAACGGGTCGTTGTTTCGACCTAATTTAAACGGATTATTATTCAAAATTAAATAACCTTTCATTATTGGTACAATATACTATGATTTGAAACAAAAAAATTTTCGGTTTCAAACAAAAGTGCATTTGTCCGGGTAAAAATACAGTCGAATTCAATCGATGATTACACGAAAACGGGTCGTTGTTTCGACCTAATTTAAACGGATTATTATTCAAAATTAAATAACCTTTCATTATTGGTACAATATACTATGATTTGAAACAAAAAAATTTTCGGTTTCAAACAAAAGTGCATTTGTCCGGGTAAAAATATAGTCGAATTCAATCGACGATTACACGAAAACGGGTCGTTTTTTCGACCTAATTTAAACGGATTATTATTCAAAATTAAATAACCTTTCATTATTGGTACAATATACTATGATTTGAAACAAAAAAATTTTCGGTTTCAAACAAAAGTGCATTTGTCCGGGTAAAAATATAGTCGAATTCAATCGACGATTACACGAAAACGGGTCGTTGTTTCGACCTAATTTAAACGGATTATTATTCAAAATTAAATAACCTTTCATTATTGGTACAATATACTATGATTTGAAACAAAAAAATTTTCGGTTTCAAACAAAAGTGCATTTGTCCGGGTAAAAATACAGTCGAATTCAATCGATGATTACACGAAAACGGGTCGTTGTTTCGACCTAATTTAAACGGATTATTATTCAAAATTAAATAACCTTTCATTATTGGTACAATATACTATGATTTGAAACAAAAAAAATTTCGGTTTCAAACAAAAGTGCATTTGTCCGGGTAAAAATATAGTCGAATTCAATCGACGATTACACGAAAACGGGTCGTTTTTTCGACCTAATTTAAACGGATTATTATTCAAAATTAAATAACCTTTCATTATTGGTACAATATACTATGATTTGAAACAAAAAAATTTTCGGTTTCAAACAAAAGTGCATTTGTCCGGGTAAAAATATAGTCGAATTCAATCGACGATTACACGAAAACGGGTCGTTGTTTCGACCTAATTTAAACGGATTATTATTCAAAATTAAATAACCTTTCATTATTGGTACAATATACTATGATTTGAAACAAAAAAAATTTCGGTTTCAAACAAAAGTGCATTTGTCCGGGTAAAAATATAGTCGAATTCAATCGACGATTACACGAAAACGGGTCGTTGTTTCGACCTAATTTAAACGGATTATTATTCAAAATTAAATAACCTTTCATTATTGGTACAATATACTATGATTTGAAACAAAAAAATTTTCGGTTTCAAACAAAAGTGCATTTGTCCGGGTAAAAATATAGTCGAATTCAATCGACGATTACACGAAAACGGGTCGTTGTTTCGACCTAATTTAAACGGATTATTATTCAAAATTAAATAACCTTTCATTATTGGTACAATATACTATGATTTGAAACAAAAAAATTTTCGGTTTCAAACAAAAGTGCATTTGTCCGGGTAAAAATATAGTCGAATTCAATCGACGATTACACGAAAACGGGTTGTTGTTTCGACCTAATTTAAACGGATTATTATTCAAAATTAAATAACCTTTCATTATTGGTACAATATACTATGATTTGAAACAAAAAAAATTTCGGTTTCAAACAAAAGTGCAGGTAAAAATATAGTCGAATTCAATCGACGATTACACGAAAACGGGTCGTTGTTTCGACCTAATTTAAACGGATTATTATTCAAAATTAAATAACCTTTCATTATTGGTACAATATACTATGATTTGAAACAAAAAAATTTTCGGTTTCAAACAAAAGTGCATTTGTCCGGGTAAAAATACAGTCGAATTCAATCGATGATTACACGAAAACGGGTCGTTGTTTCGACCTAATTTAAACGGATTATTATTCAAAATTAAATAACCTTTCATTATTGGTACAATATACTATGATTTGAAACAAAAAAATTTTCGGTTTCAAACAAAAGTGCATTTGTCCGGGTAAAAATATAGTCGAATTCAATCGACGATTACACGAAAACGGGTCGTTTTTTCGACCTAATTTAAACGGATTATTATTCAAAATTAAATAACCTTTCATTATTGGTACAATATACTATGATTTGAAACAAAAAAATTTTCGGTTTCAAACAAAAGTGCATTTGTCCGGGTAAAAATATAGTCGAATTCAATCGACGATTACACGAAAACGGGTCGTTGTTTCGACCTAATTTAAACGGATTATTATTCAAAATTAAATAACCTTTCATTATTGGTACAATATACTATGATTTGAAACAAAAAAATTTTCGGTTTCAAACAAAAGTGCATTTGTCCGGGTAAAAATACAGTCGAATTCAATCGACGATTACACGAAAACGGGTCGTTGTTTCGACCTAATTTAAACGGATTATTATTCAAAATTAAATAACCTTTCATTATTGGTACAATATACTATGATTTGAAACAAAAAAAATTTCGGTTTCAAACAAAAGTGCATTTGTCCGGGTAAAAATATAGTCGAATTCAATCGACGATTACACAAAAACGGGTCGTTGTTTCGACCTAATTTAAACGGATTATTATTCAAAATTAAATAACCTTTCATTATTGGTACAATATACTATGATTTGAAACAAAAAAATTTTCGGTTTCAAACAAAAGTGCATTTGTCCGGGTAAAAATATAGTCGAATTCAATCGACGATTACACGAAAACGGGTCGTTGTTTCGACCTAATTTAAACGGATTATTATTCAAAATTAAATAACCTTTCATTATTGGTACAATATACTATGATTTGAAACAAAAAAATTTTCGGTTTCAAACAAAAGTGCATTTGTCCGGGTAAAAATATAGTCGAATTCAATCGACGATTACACGAAAACGGGTTGTTGTTTCGACCTAATTTAAACGGATTATTATTCAAAATTAAATAACCTTTCATTATTGGTACAATATACTATGATTTGAAACAAAAAAAATTTCGGTTTCAAACAAAAGTGCATTTGTCCAGGTAAAAATATAGTCGAATTCAATCGACGATTACACGAAAACGGGTCGTTGTTTCGACCTAATTTAAACGGATTATTATTCAAAATTAAATAACCTTTCATTATTGGTACAATATACTATGATTTGAAACAAAAAAATTTTCGGTTTCAAACAAAAGTGCATTTGTCCGGGTAAAAATACAGTCGAATTCAATCGATGATTACACGAAAACGGGTCGTTGTTTCGACCTAATTTAAACGGATTATTATTCAAAATTAAATAACCTTTCATTATTGGTACAATATACTATGATTTGAAACAAAAAAATTTTCGGTTTCAAACAAAAGTGCATTTGTCCGGGTAAAAATATAGTCGAATTCAATCGACGATTACACGAAAACGGGTCGTTTTTTCGACCTAATTTAAACGGATTATTATTCAAAATTAAATAACCTTTCATTATTGGTACAATATACTATGATTTGAAACAAAAAAATTTTCGGTTTCAAACAAAAGTGCATTTGTCCGGGTAAAAATATAGTCGAATTCAATCGACGATTACACGAAAACGGGTCGTTGTTTCGACCTAATTTAAACGGATTATTATTCAAAATTAAATAACCTTTCATTATTGGTACAATATACTATGATTTGAAACAAAAAAATTTTCGGTTTCAAACAAAAGTGCATTTGTCCGGGTAAAAATATAGTCGAATTCAATCGACGATTACACGAAAACGGGTCGTTTTTTCGACCTAATTTAAACGGATTATTATTCAAAATTAAATAACCTTTCATTATTGGTACAATATACTATGATTTGAAACAAAAAAATTTTCGGTTTCAAACAAAAGTGCATTTGTCCGGGTAAAAATATAGTCGAATTCAATCGACGATTACACGAAAACGGGTCGTTGTTTCGACCTAATTTAAACGGATTATTATTCAAAATTAAATAACTTTTCATTATTGGTACAATATACTATGATTTGAAACAAAAAAATTTTCGGTTTCAAACAAAAGTGCATTTGTCCGGGTAAAAATATAGTCGAATTCAATCGACGATTACACGAAAACGGGTTGTTGTTTCGACCTAATTTAAACGGATTATTATTCAAAATTAAATAACCTTTCATTATTGGTACAATATACTATGATTTGAAACAAAAAAAATTTCGGTTTCAAACAAAAGTGCATTTGTCCAGGTAAAAATATAGTCGAATTCAATCGACGATTACACGAAAACGGGTCGTTGTTTCGACCTAATTTAAACGGATTATTATTCAAAATTAAATAACCTTTCATTATTGGTACAATATACTATGATTTGAAACAAAAAAATTTTCGGTTTCAAACAAAAGTGCATTTGTCCGGGTAAAAATACAGTCGAATTCAATCGATGATTACACGAAAACGGGTCGTTGTTTCGACCTAATTTAAACGGATTATTATTCAAAATTAAATAACCTTTCATTATTGGTACAATATACTATGATTTGAAACAAAAAAATTTTCGGTTTCAAACAAAAGTGCATTTGTCCGGGTAAAAATATAGTCGAATTCAATCGACGATTACACGAAAACGGGTCGTTTTTTCGACCTAATTTAAACGGATTATTATTCAAAATTAAATAACCTTTCATTATTGGTACAATTTACTATGATTTGAAACAAAAAAATTTTCGGTTTCAAACAAAAGTGCATTTGTCCGGGTAAAAATATAGTCGAATTCAATCGACGATTACACGAAAACGGGTCGTTGTTTCGACCTAATTTAAACGGATTATTATTCAAAATTAAATAACCTTTCATTATTGGTACAATATACTATGATTTGAAACAAAAAAAATTTCGGTTTCAAACAAAAGTGCATTTGTCCAGGTAAAAATATAGTCGAATTCAATCGACGATTACACGAAAACGGGTCGTTGTTTCGACCTAATTTAAACGGATTATTATTCAAAATTAAATAACCTTTCATTATTGGTACAATTTACTATGATTTGAAACAAAAAAATTTTCGGTTTCAAACAAAAGTGCATTTGTCCGGGTAAAAATATAGTCGAATTCAATCGACGATTACACGAAAACGGGTCGTTGTTTCGACCTAATTTAAACGGATTATTATTCAAAATTAAATAACCTTTCATTATTGGTACAATATACTATGATTTGAAACAAAAAAAATTTCGGTTTCAAACAAAAGTGCATTTGTCCGGGTAAAAATATAGTCGAATTCAATCGACGATTACACGAAAACGGGTCGTTGTTTCGACCTAATTTAAACGGATTATTATTCAAAATTAAATAACCTTTCATTATTGGTACAATATACTATGATTTGAAACAAAAAAATTTTCGGTTTCAAACAAAAGTGCATTTGTCCGGGTAAAAATACAGTCGACGATTACACGAAAACGGGTCGTTGTTTCGACCTAATTTAAACGGATTATTATTCAAAATTAAATAACCTTTCATTATTGGTACAATATACTATGATTTGAAACAAAAAAATTTTCGGTTTCAAACAAAAATGCATTTGTCCGGGTAAAAATATAGTCGAATTCAATCGACGATTACACGAAAACGGGTCGTTGTTTCGACCTAATTTAAACGGATTATTATTCAAAATTAAATAACCTTTCATTATTGGTACAATATACTATGATTTGAAACAGAAAATTTTTCGTTTCAAACAAAAGTGCATTTGTCCGGGTAAAAAAATAGCCGATTTCAATCGACGATTACACGATTATGATGGGATTGGGTATGTTGGATGGAAATGGGATTCTTAATTGTATTTTGGAAAAAGTTCTGAAATACGGCCACCTGGGACTGAACTCGGTATTTCCTTAGCCGATCATGATGAGATTGGTTATGTTGGATGGAGTGGAGTTTTCAAATGATTTTTGGAAGAAGTTCTGGAATATGACCACCTGGGACGGAACTCGGTAATTTATTAATCGAGTATGATGGGTTTGTTTGTTACTCAATATTTTGCGAAGTGATTTCTTTGTCAAATGATTTAGTTTTCCAAGATCAAGTGAATTAAGTGAACGTGAGGAAAGATCCGTGACATGATGGTTGAGTTCTAGATGGTATGTATATGCATGACTTTGCTCGTGGTATAGAGATCCTATAAATTTCGGTTACCAAACTATAAAACCACCTGGTGGCCAAACTGCTGAGCCATATCCGCGCTTCACGAGTCCACCAATGAAGCCTCTGCCCGATTAATATTTTTTTCTTATTTCGATTTTCACAGATTCTATTTCCGCAATAGAGATTTTTGTTGTTTATGACCACATGTCTGTCTGTTGTTTATGAAACAGTTGGTTTTTTGATTATCGTTGTTCATAAACCACTCCACATAAATTCCCGTCACTTAGAGAAGCTGGTACTGTTTATCTGTCTCCATTTGTAGTTTTAATGATTTTCTTTACTCGATTTCGTCCTTTCATTTACCTGATTATTTCTTGCGTAACCATATGTTACATCAGTGAGATACTTCTATTAAAGTCTTGCCACCTCTAAAGTATTTGTATGAAAAATGTTTTCTTCTCCATCCAAATGCTTTTTAAAGACGAGGATATTGATTAAAATGATATTGTTTTTTTATTCAAAGTTAATTATTCAATCTATATTTAAAAATAATATGGGAATTGCGTTTGA
Source organism: Nephrotoma flavescens (assembly GCA_932526605.1). NCBI lineage: Eukaryota > Metazoa > Arthropoda > Insecta > Diptera > Tipulidae > Nephrotoma > Nephrotoma flavescens. The sequence goes on along the minus strand of OW052220.1, from coordinate 72,700,059 downwards.
CAAATAACTTCTTGTTCTGCTCAAATAAATTCATGGTTTTTAATGTATGTTTGTTGCTTCCTTTTTGCAACGTAAATTATATGTTATATCCATATGTGGCAATATAAACAGTGAACATTAATAAAAACATAGTTTCTGTTATTGATTTTAAGCTTTTATGTTGTGGTTTTATGCGGTACACAAATTATATGCATCCCAAAAGGCAATAAGTGAACCATTGAATTGTATAAAATATAAATAAATCTATAATGAGCTTTTTAATAAATTTGATGAACAATTTAATAAAATTGGGGATGATTTAAAAATACTGAGCTTTATGTTGTTACAGAACTATATTTCCCTTTTCATGTTACGTTTAAATTATAGTATTTGATGTTTGCCTGAAAAATGTTTTTAAGTACTTTCAGTGCCCTTCAAGTAGTTAATGATCTTTTATCACCCTAAACAAATATAACAATTTTCTTTTATTTCGTAGTATGTTCTTTGGTAAAACGTATTTTATCCGTATTGTATGATAATGTCTCTAAGGAAATAAAAATGTATAAAAGGATATGGAAAGTGTGCACATATATGTTTGAAACCTGGGAAAAAAGGGATAAATTTACCTTTACAAATGAGCCACTTGTTTTCTTTTCATCCGCGCTAATAACGCAAACACAAATGAACTCAACAAGAATAATGGCCTTTCAACCCAAAATCATATATAATTTACAGTATTTTATATATAAATACGATTCCTGTGTCAGAACATTTTGAAGTGGGTATAATATTAACACACAATCATCAATTTCTAAAGTATGAGTATATAAGTAGTCAAAAGCTTTATAAAACCATTATTATATCCTTATTAACTTGTCAACAATTATCTTAACGTATATATAAAAAAAAATAACTTTTATGAAAATCAATAAAGCACGTATAATGTAACAATCAATAAATTTTCATTATCGTAAACCCAGAATAGAAAAACGAAAAAATAAAAGTTGTAAAAAGCTTTTTTCCCGTTTGACGTTAACAATTTTATCAGTTCAGCATTTGATGAAATCAAAATTTTGAACAAAATTATCGAACAATATTATGATAAGAAGCAACAAAAAAAAATGTTTATATCACGTTTCATGAGATGTCATTAACACGAACGGCAGAAAAACCAACATAAGTGTTTTATTTTGTCGGAGTCTGGGAAATAAATATTTTTTTTCTTGGTTTTGTTTAAAAAAATCCTTGCGGTATGGCGAGAAAGGTAGAAGCCGGTATAATATGGCAAAGCCCGTTATACTTGCAAAAAACATAATTTTCTAGAGCCCTGCACATGCAGAAGTAAAAATACTTTTACTTTTGATAAGCGATAAAATTTTACATTAAAAAATTTGTGAAACCGTACAAAAATAATCAAGAGGCAGTTTTCAAAAATTGAACAAGGAACTGCGCCATATACAGGGTGTCCAGAAACGATGAAAACGAATGTAAGGTTACTTGTATCACATCGCACGTTGAAGCCCCCCAATCAAGTTATAGACGTTTAAAGAGCTCGTGGTTCTGAGGTGGAAGGTCGAAATGCTTTGTTCATTTAGACGGCAACTCATAAGGCTAATGCTGAAACTAGACTGATATAGAAATTAGACACAACTGAAACTGAACCTCCAGCCTGAGATACAGTTTTAGAAAAAAAAAAAAAATTGAATTCCAGCCTAACTTCAAAAGGAAATGTTGAATTCGACAATCTGAGTTCCTGGGTAGTTTGGCGAAGCGTGAAGTTATGGAAAATATAGTGTGACTGATGGATATCGGTATTTAATAACCAATTATCATCAAATTCGGATTGTGACAGAATTGGCATTTTATATATGATTTTTTGACTGACACGACGATTAGATCTAGTTTGTATCACGAAAGGATGAGTCAAAGTGAGGAAAGAAAAGAAAGGAAGGGAAGTCTAATCGAAAAACGTAAAGAAACGAACAGAAAGAATTGAGAAGGGTAATTAGAAACATACAGAAATAGTAAGTGGGGGGTGGGGGGATCTCTAATACCTCTAATCTAGGAAGTGATTGCGATGAGCCCTGACCTGACTCCAAGAAAACTCGTTTAAGTTGAACGTTTCAAGCGCAAGTTATATTTTTTTTTCAACTCGAACAACTTATGTCAATATTTCTGAAAAGATGTTTCTTACCAGATAGTACGTATCTCCGATAGAGTCGGATCCATTTTCTTATTTTATTTTTCAAAGCTCAAAATTTTTGGTTTAACAGAAACATCAAAGCGCTTATTAGGAAAGCAAAATTCACAGCACTTGAGGTATATGCACACTTGGACAGTAAATTATGCATATGGTGATAAAAACAATAGATTCATTGTGTGGTGGTGTTCAGCAGCGGAGAGAATACCAACGCGAGAAGTGGAGAGAATATAGTATGGCCAGTGTCGACCGAAACGTGAGTGAAATTTGTTCCAGAAGCAATATCACAAAATCCTACACTTAAAAGTCTCTAGAAGTAACACGCAAAAACAACAACAACATCTGCTCACACCAATTCAGTTGCAAATGCTAAGCTTCCAACTGCTCAAATAGAAGCCGAACGCCGTAGTAGTGATTGGCAACGGTGCCGAATTTTATATGACTCTCGATAACAAATATTGTTTGTTACTGATAATTATTGTTTGTTACTGATAATTATTGGATAATTATTGAAGATCTCGACGAAGGCATTTCCGGGGTTATCAAAATGTTCTGCGGACCTATGCATCAGATCATAGGTTTCAAGGAGCTTCTTATTAAATAACATAGAGGGTGTTAATTGTTCACTATTATGCAGTATTCCGAAAAGCGACAGAGATGTATCGAATAAAGAGTTTGAAGGAGATTCACAATCGATCTCTGTGCTGGGCGTGAAGGATGTACCTTAAGATGATTTATTACGTATACCAATCATCTGAGGCATCCAAATTTTTTTTTATCATGTTTAATCGTTACCACCAACCAATGTAAAACAATTTTTTTTTTCAGAAACTATGTTTCCTAGGTGTGTGAGGGCTGCTTATAGATTGAAAGATATCTGAATATTCAAATGGATTCACATGTAGAGACAAGAATGGGAGTTTCACGGGTTTGTTTATGCGTGTGAATTGGCTTACGCGGCCATTAACTTTGGCAGAGTCAAAACGGAAAACAGCCTAAACATAAGGATCGTGACTGCCTAGACGAAGGTGGCGCTTATTAAATCGATAAGTATCCTACGTTTGGAGGTCTGTGCTAAAGTATTACTAACAAAGCTAATGATATTTCGTCGATCATATTTCGTCGATCGTTGAAGTGTACAGACGTGTTTTGTTTTAAATTATAAAAATAAAAAATAAAAAAACGGGAAATATACCAAAATTAAATAAAAAATTTTGTTTTTATTGTGCAATTTGGCAGCAAGGTTAATTTCGTATTAACATACATAATTGTGCTAGTTCAAATTATAATCTATAAACCGTGATTTTTCCGTGATATTTCTAAGAAAATAATTGTGATATCTAAATAGAAACAGTGATAAATTTGCATAATCGTAGCTCCTGTTCTGAATGAACCGTTATTTTACAATAATTTGTTTGTAATTGTGTTATTTCGAACATTAATAACTGTAAACTCGTACTGTCAATTAACAAAGACGCATACATTTTCTATTCTACAAAAAAGTTCGTGTTTAGTATACCATGTCAGCAACCTGTAATACTTGCTCTTTAAATATCACGAAAGGAAGATTTCCGGGTGTAAAATGTGGGGGACCGTGCGACAAACCTTTCCATATCAAATGTGCTCGCATTTCTGACGATCTTCTGCAAGGCATCAATAATCGATCGGTAAATTGGTTATGTGAAGATTGCAGAACAACATCAAACCAATCTGTTATGGATGATGATCAGATTTTGTCAGATTCTGGTAATACTAATGTAAGTTTGTCTGACGTCATGATCCTGCTTAAACGAATGGAAAAAAACTCTCCGCACTGGATGACTTGAAGACCTGTGTAGCTTCGTTAAAAATTGAAAATGATGAAATTAAGTCCAGGATGTATCTTTTGGAGGAACAACTACTTAAACAAGCCTCAAAACTACATCAATTAGAAGCGGATGTGGATAAACCGATTCAACAACAAAATATTTCCAGCATCGTGATCAGTGGACTGCCATCTAACCATGAAGACATTCGCAGTCTAATCATTTGTGTTATTAAAAAATTCGGGGTAAATTTGAGTAGTGATGACATAGTATCCGTTGAGGCAATCCATAAAAAAATTATGTCGGCTTCAGCAAATCAAAACAATTCAAAGCTTTTGCAAAAAGATTTCTTTATTGTGAAACTAAATTCTACCCAACTTAAAAACAACATTTTGACACAAACACGAAAACACAAATCACTATCAACAGCAGATTTCGATGTCCCTCTACCAATAAATCACCCTGTACAGCGCATCTACATAATGCATAAACTGTCTGCGTTTCAGTCCAGATTATACCGGGAAGCTAAAAATATCAAAACACTGTATAAGTATAATTATTTGTGGTGTAAAGCTGGACAAATATACTTACGGAAATCGGCGGAGTCTGATGTTCATCGAATTTATTCGTTTAATGATATTTTTCGTATTAAAAATATCCACAATCCTATTGTTGGCAATACATCTACTTGATCTACCTGTGAATCTGCAATTATATAGTTTGTTAAGTATTACAATTTATTTACCTGTAAATGCTCAAGTTTTAATTTTTGTTTGTTTACCTTTTGTGTTTTTTATTTACATTTTTTTGATAGATCTTATTCGTATTTTTATCTTTCGTTTTATTGCTTTAAAGTTTGTTACATTGAATATCAATGCTATGTATAATAAACGTTATGGATGTTATTTTTTAGTGCGTTGCACATTTTCTAATTTTCTCAATTCTTTAAATTTTTTTAATCTATATGCGTATATACTCTCTTATTTTTATGAGTGTACTGTATTTGACATTCTATTTTTATGATTATTGCTCAAATTGGATATATTATATTGGTTCACTTTATCATTATCATTGTATTTGTATGCAAAATATTTTTGATTATCGCCTTTCACAATGTTAAATCGGTATAGTATATTACATCAAAACATTCGGAGTTTAAGAGCAAATTTTGATTTTTTTAGTACATTTATAGCCAGTCTGAAAACCCAACCAGATTTAATTTTTGTTACTGAAATTTGGATTTATTCTCACGAAAGTACCGAATTTGATTTACCTAATTATTATTTTAAAGCATGCTGTAACGATAATTACCGTGTCGGTGGTGTTGGTGTATTTATAAATAAAAATCTGAAAACTGGATCATGTTATAGTTGTAATTGGAGCTCAGCTGATGTTCTTAGGTTGGACATTCAACTAGATACAAATGTTTGGACGTTTCTATGTTTGTACCGTTTTTGTAACAGTGACCTTAACGTTTTTTATGATGATTTGGATAATTTGCTCGCAACAATTAGCAATAACAATATATTTATTTTAGGTGATCTCAATATCAACTTGTTAAACAACGTAAGCAGTTTTAACTACCAAACATTGCTTGCATCATATGGATTCCTGAGTATTTCTAATAACCCAACCAGGAATTTATCATGTTTAGATCATATGTTCGTTAAATCCAGTAATACATATAACTTTACGGTTGACAATTTACCAATTCATTTTTCGGATCATAATTTAATTTCACTAAATATCTGGGTGGTTTCGAATAGACAAGTAATATACAATAGTGATTATATCTCAAAAGTAAATTGCGATAAGCTTAGGGATCGCCTACTAGTTGAAAACTGGGACCTTGTATACAGTGAAAAGAGTTGTAACACAGCATTCAACAATTTCTTAAAAATTTTAAATCCTCATATTGATCTTTGCAAAGACACAATTGCTGTTCAAAACAACAAGAAATTAAAACCCTGGATGAATTCCTATCTTTTAGGTCAAATCAATAAGCTTAAAAAATTTTCTAAAAAATTAAGAAGGTATCCAAATAACGTGCGGTTAGAAAATTATGTCCGAAAACTTTCTAAATACGTGAATAACAATGTCAAACGAGTCAAAAGATTGTACTACAAAGGTAAGTTCGAATCAGTAGGAAACAATTCTAAGCTTATGTGGAAGGAAATTGATATTATTTTGGGACGTAACACATTCACAAACCAATTAACGCAAATTTATAAAAATAAGACTGAGCATGTTCTTACGGATATGCAACATATTTGTGATGAATTTAATAATTTTTTTGTAAATGTCGATGCATGTGATACAGGTTAACGTCGTAAATCCCCAACAACATAAAACACACGTTACAATGTCTGAAAGATCTTTCGAAATTCTCGGAGATTCTTCAAATGCTTCTAATGCTTCTAATTCATATTTTATTAATATAGAATCGATTAAAATTGCTTTTTTTCCAAAAACTCCTCAAAGTGTAACATTTGAAAAGCTGTTCACAAAAGCAAATGTAGTCGTTTGCACCTATATTATAAATTAGAATGAAATAAAATAGGAAAGTTATCTTTACATATCAGGAATACCTATTGAATGTTTTCTTGTAATAAAGGTATAAGTGGAACCTAAAGCAAGAATTCCACTTCCTTGGAGGATATATTCACCACCGGATCCATCTAAGTATTTGCCAATTATCTCGAAGTAAGCTAACTCTGTATGAAATGCCACTTAATAAAAAATGTAATCTGAATAGTACTTAGATATTATTACCCAATTGAATATTTTTAGCCGGCTTTCTATCACCGTTGGTAGCACAATATAAAATGTCACTACATATTGCATTTACTTTTGAAATTTTAAATTGATCATTAGTTTCTTTATGGCTGCAAATACAGTTCATTATGAAATTTTTCAAAATTTCAGGGATTTCACATTCACCGTTTATTAGCGCTGGTAACGTAACATTATTGGGGACTGGTTTTTTTATATTCATAATACTCTCACGAATTTTTTTGCAGTGTTACTGGTAAAAATAATAGGTATACTATATTAATAATTTTTTAATTTATGTTTTTGCTATTTACTATATACAAATAAGTTTATTGTTCGGCGAAATTACTAACTAATTACTAATATAATAATATTTCAAATTCTTACTTGTGCAATACTGTTGTTTTTCTACTATTTTTTGTAACAGTTACTTTACTTCCAAACTCGTCCATAATACGCTTTTGCAAATAGTATTTATTAATGTACGAAGGAACAACAAAATCATTTTCCGAATAAAGCTTAATAAAGTATATGTACTCGTATTTATCATAAATACAATTCAAATACACATATTCCTCATCTATCAGTACAGATTTTTTTAATATATGCCTGATATACAATCAAAAGCTTTGCTGTAGTTTACACGATAATTTTTATCTTCACAATCTACATTTGATATAATTTGTTCGCAATTTTTAATATATGTATTTTAGTTTACAATCATTGTGATAAAATAAAAAAGTGTGTGATAACGATAATTTTTCAATCATTCCTTGCATCATCACAAAGGATTGCATATTTCTGAAAATCTTTAACAGTTTCCTCTAAGAAACATTTTACAGGAATAGATTTTTTGTTTTTCCTGTTGTTTTTTATACATGTTTTTTATAAATACACAATCTTTATCAATTCGCGAGACAACCGACGTTTCTGTTACTGAATCTAGAAATGTATTTAAATCATATAAACTCAAACTGTACTAAAAAGTTAAAAAATATGGGAAAAACACAGAAGTTGATGCAATGAATTATTTTTTTTATATTTAAACTTACTTGTAGTATTATAAGGCTCCATTTGAAAAAATGTAATTCTAGTTTTGCTAATGCACCACTTTTGCGATTCTATACACTTGAGAAAATAACTGAATACTAAACATTTGAACATGCTATTACATAAAATTGTTTCAGTTGTTGTAGAAATAGATTACTTTAATTTTGATGAAATTGACCATCTTTGTCTTCGCCTATATAAAAGCCAAGTATATATTTGGAACGCTCGCATTAAAACCTTTCAAATGATTTACGAATTTGCCGTGTGCCTTATTGTTTTTTTTTAACAACGACAACACCTGTTTCAAATCTCATTTTCTTACTGAAGGTCACCAAAAACTGTTTGACGCTTGAATGATTTTTTTTATGATTGGAGATCTACATTATGTTAGTCAAATAACTATCCGTGTACCTTGTCGTTTTTGTTTAACAACGACACTTACCACTGTGAGAGTCAGTTTGAAGGACATCGTCAACAAAAATTATTATTTTATTTTTACGTTTCAGCTCGAAATTTTATTATACTTTGAATCGCGTATAGAAAAACCGTGTACGTTTTCGTTCATTTTTGTTACTCTACGGCTCCCAGTCTATTATATTGAAAAAATAAATTAGACAACTATTCTCGCATAGTAGCAAACTGATTATCGTTTGATGAACATTGATTGTGTAACGTTATTTTGATTTACATAGATCAAAAGCACTTGAAAAAGGTTTTGCTGTTGCTTGAAATACAGGTGGTATTTTAATATTGTTATCAGAATCATCACCTTTAGAAACCTCTGAAGAACCAAACATTTTGCACTACCAGTAATAAATTTTTATAATTGAAGAAAAAACTGTTAGCTTTTTAATCAAGTTAAATTACTACAAATCGACTTTAACAAAAATTAGAGCCCTGATCAACGATTTAATACACGAAAAGACACATAAATAAATTATTTTGCATAGTTTAAATTTCGTGTCTTTTATACGAATTGAAATGAAAAAATTTTTGTTAAAACAAAATTTTCTTAGAACCTTGGGTATGTGATATTTTAGAATTCTCATGCAATAAACAAAATAATAAAAGTACATTAAAAAAAAACTAAAAATCAATATAGTGCAAATGCATTACCAATCGCCACACTATTTTATGGGATCCGTTCATAACTGCATATTTTAAAATTGCATTTCTCAAAACCCATATTTAAAAACTGCATAAGGTACAAAATTGCATTTTTCAAAACTGCATATTTCAAAACGGCATAAGGTACGAAACGGCATAAGGCACAAAATTGCATTTTTCAAAACTGCATATTTCAAAACGGCATAAGGGTTAAAAGAGCATTTTTCAAAACGGCATTTTTCTAAACGACATATTTTAAAACGACAATTTTCAGAATGGCATTTTTTAAAACTGCATTTTTCAAAACGGCATAGCTACAAAATGGCATTTTTCAAATCGGCATTTTCCAAAATAGCATTTTTTAAAACTGCATATTTCAAAACGGCATAGGTACAAAACTGCATTTTTCAAAACTGCACAAGACAGAATGAAATATTTTAATCGATTATGAATCTAGAATTATCTTTTCATTAATTTCTGGAATATGACCAACAGGTACGGTTATTTATTACACGATGAAATTTGAGATGAATGAAATTTTTGAACATTTGTGAACGATTCTTGGATTAAATTCTAGGATAAAGTCAAATGAAAAGGAACTTGACTATTTCTTAGTCGAGTAAGATTTAATTTCACATGTTTAGGTTTAGTATAGGTATGTTATAAGAAAGGACCTTCATGAAAATTAGAATTTATTTGAAGATTTAGTATGCATATAATATTCTCCTTCACCTACATTTTTCTACCTATGTCGTTTCGAAAAATGAAATTTTGAAAAATGCCGTTTTGAAAAATGTCTTTTTAAAAAATGTCGTTTTAAGAAATGCCGTTTTGAAAAATGCCGTTTGTACCTATGTCGTTTTGAAACATGCAATTTTGAAAAATGCCGTTTTAAAAATGCCATTTTGTAAAATGTCTTTTTAAAAAATGCAGTTTAGAAAAATGCCGTTTTGAAAAATGCAGCTTTGAAAAATGCCGTTTTGTACCTTATGCCGTTTTAAAATATGCAGTTTTGAAAAATGCAATTTTGTACCTTATGCCGTTTTGTACCTTATGCAGTTTTGAAATATGCAGTTTTGAGAAATGTCATTTTAAAAAATGTCATTTTAAAATATGCAATTTCGACCTAGACCCATATTTTATATACGAGTATAAACATAATATAGTTTTAAATTTTGTCTGATCAGTGTCTGCCCGAAAAAAATTACTCATACATAAAAAGGCCTCGGGACGTTTTTATCGCTCTTTCTTTTTGACCACTAGCCAGTCATCATCAGGCAGAAATACTCCACATAAGTCACATCAACACAAACACACTGTGTATAAAACAAAACTGCGCTCCCACGAAAGTGATTAATAGAATAACTCCAAACAATTATCTTCTGCGCACACCAAAACAAAAGATAAATATTTGTATCGTATGAATATTTCCACGGAATAAAATATATTTAACCAAGTTTGCGTTGATTTTTTTCGATTGCAAAAACAGATTTCATATAAATCAGGGCCGACATGTTGTAACTATCACTATTTTCGCTTCGACGAAAAAACCGTGCTACTTTGATTGAAAAGTTAACAATTTACATGAAGGAAAAAAACTGTTTACTTCCAAAATACCGCTATCCTATCGAAAATGCATCGAAGCGAAAATAGTGATATATCTTGTTCACGTGGTCCGTAGTGTAGTGTAGTGTAGTTATGAATACAGCACTTATATGACCGTTCACCTGGAGGTGTAGTGTAGTAAGTCTACCATCACGCCCCTATTGTTGAAATATTGTGCTAAGGATGTTTGACATTTCTCGATGTTTTATTTTAATTTATATATTGACGATTGTGTTTGGCGTTGGCGTGTTCTTGTTTCTTTGCGAAAAAGTGAAATATTTAGTACACAAAGAACTCGAAAACCCGAATGATATTGAATCGAAAATCATAACAAACAACTGTCAAAACTAAGTACACTACACTACGCCAAGCGTTCACGTGGTGCGTAGTTGCAAATACACTACACTACACTACAGAATTTTGACTGTAGTTGATAGTACACTACGGTACTGTTTTTCTTTGTTCACGTGGTGACATAATACACTACACTACACTACACTACGGACCACGTGAACAAGATAATAGTTACAACATGTCGGCCCAGGCCGTTAGTCATTTTCTGTGCAACCAGCTATTAGAGATGTAAACAATTATACCACTCACAAAATATTACACAGGCCATACTGTAACGCCATGTAACGCCTCATCCAAAATCAATTTCGTTTCAATGTTCCGTGCCATATTTCCTTTCAAAATTTTTTAATCTCTTTGGCGTACTGCTGCTTATAAACGGGGGAATTAAATTTCCGATCAGTTTCATCACATTTTAAATTTCACAATATTGTCAGTAAAAATAACAATAGCTTTTAAGTTTTCTCGATAATGTTAAACTCTTCAAGGCCTCAAAATTCTTATTATCAATATTATCAAACTCGTAATTACAAAATAAATCATAAAAATTGAGGAAACCAATAAGTGGCAACTAATTTATACACATAACATACTAACAATTAGCATATTGATTTAAAACAATTAAACAACTTAATGTTTTTAGAGAGAGAATTTAACACTACCGACTAATTAAAGGTTACCCTATCAACCGCAAAGGAATCATTTAATAGATTTAACATTAAGTTTAAATTGTCCGTAGTAGTTCTACAGTAAACTATTTCAATACAACTGAAATTAAAATTTCGATGGTTTTGATACGTTCGCAAATTTTCAAAAATCGCTTTGCTACGATTTCGTGGTCAAACCCATACACAATTATTAAAAAATTTACTCACCGTATTTGCAGATATTCTCTAAAAGAGCTCACCACTTTGTGTAATTGTTGGATTGTCAGGATGAAATTCTTCTATGTAAAGGCGTCTTAAGGTGAAATGGGTCAATATCTCTCGTAATGGAATCATATTAAACTTTACCTTACTTTGACGTAAACAGATTTTAGCTTAATTACTACTTCAAGCCTTGTGTCATCGATTATTACTTAGGAAGAAATATAATTTTGAATTATCAAACCCCCCGTTACCTTGAATACGGATAAAAATAAAATAACATTTATTTTCCTGGATTAAAATTCCAACTTTGTATAACAGAAAAAAACTGCAACTGTGTTGCAGATCAATACATAAATTGCAAATAATTTGTTTTTGTTAATATATATAGATAAATTTTTAATATAAAAAATATGGCAGAATCCAATAAAACATATAAAATAATAGTTGGATATATCGAGACGAAACGAAATCAATAATATTTCAATAAAAATACCATTTTTATATCACATCGTGCGCTTTCTGCAAAAAAAATTTTTTTTGCACCATACCACCGTATATTGTATTTGTTCATCTTACATGGTGTATAAATATGAGATATTTTCAAATTGCTTTTAAACCGTGTGATGTTGATGTACGCTGCCAGAATTTAAAATGTATTTCTCTAAATGCATGGATAAAAAATTTGTTAATATGCGGTGGACATAATTTGAAATAGTACTCTACAATTCAACTAGATTCTTGACGTATTCGAAAATTTCTATCCATTCCAATGTAATAATTATAATTCCTGAATATACACAGATAACATTTCTACTTTACATAAAACATTATGCAAGTACCTATAACTAACTTTTTTTTAAAAAACTTTACCGAACTTCTATTAAAATTTTAAAATTTTCATCAAATTGAATTCGATTCTTCCTCTTAAATCCGTACCAAATACAAAAAAAAATAGAGGAACAGCAACAATTTTCTATTTAATCTTGAATATTTTATTTTATTCGTTATATGCATCCATATACGAGTATTTTATCTATCGAGAGCTGTGCATATCGGTTTATACGGGTACATAACGTCTTTTATATAAAAAAAAAAAAACGAGCAGAAAATAATAAATTTTGATAAAAGTTTAAAAATTAAAGTGCTAAAAATTTAATAGAATTCAAATTAAATTAAACTTATTTTGAGTGGTGTTTAAAAAATACATACGGCAAACAACACCTTGTTGTAGTTTTTTGTAATTTGGCAGGGAAATTAATAGGTCTTTAGTACGAGTATTGAGTTGTTTCAGTGTCTGAAAAGAAACTTACTTTATAAAACACAATTTCATTTACCTACTGCCGCCCGGTGTAAATGTTGTGCGCCTACACGTAATTTGGAATTTTCGACATATTTGTTTCGACAAAAGCGTATACAATTCATTTTATTGCTTTTTTGTTGTTTTTCAGTTAGAATTTGCCATCTCACAGTTTTCCAGATCAAATTCCGAATTATCATTATTGTGTACAGTTATAAATCAAATTTAACAAAACCAATCGGCGATAATAGAGAATGTTTAAAATAATTTAAAATATTTTCAAATTTTTCAATTGCAATACCACTTGTTTTTTCATTAAAAAACTCTAGCGGCACATGTTACAAACATTCTGGGGTAAAGATTGATGATGTCACTTTATGTATTTGGTGATATGTTATTGGTTCAAATTAGGATTGATATTGAATTATATTTAAATCGAAGCTAAAATTTTATTTTTGTCAAGCATTGTTGTTGTTGTCAAAACAAACATGCCTGATAATAATACAATAAATTACTTATTAGGACTAGATGTCTATACAATTACTGAACTCGGATTAAAATTGGTTCAAATTGGGAATTCTTTATTTTGCAAAAAACTTAGATGTACAATTGTGTGAGTGATTAATACATGATTATAACAATTAAATGTTTATTTTGTTTTTGGCAAGGTTTTAAATTTTATCGTTTTTTTGAAACTCATAAATAAACTTTTTCAATTTTATAAAAATTTAGTTTAACAATATTAAAAATTTCGATTTTTGTTGATCGAAAAATTACGTCAAACAATAACTTTATTTTTTTTACGCCGCAATGGCCCTTATTTTTGGAAAATTTACAGTCGCTAGATGGCAAATCACGAAATAAAAAGTGTTTCCAAGATAAGTGGTTATTAATTTATTATAATATGCAATGTTTAGATCAGCAATAATGAAAAATGGTAAAGATAATAATTAATTTTAAACAAATATAAGAAAAGTTTAGTAAGCAAATTATACGAAATGCTGGCACTCAAAATTCTAAAAAGTAACACACAGATAGAATACAATCAGAAATATTTAAATATCGATACTAAAAAAAATTGGTTTTTCTCAGTACCATACAGACTTAAGAGAAACTAAACCTTTTTTATTGTTGTAAAATGGTAAAAAATATATACTATTGTAGTTAAACTTAAGATAAACCTTTCAAACGCCGAAATTGTGAATCAAGTCTATTAATCAAATTTTAGATATATCCGTGTGAATTATTAATATATATTAATAGACAGTTGCTAAAAGGTTGGTATGAAATTTGAGAGGAAGGATCTTACCTTTGAAACGTCAAACTGTGAATTGAGACTATAAGTGAAATTTTAGATTAGCCGTACGAAGTCGTGGACTAATTCCAGAACTTCTACAAAAATTGATTTAAGAATACAATTTCCATCCAACATATCCAATCCCATCATAATCTGTTAAGAATTGGTCGAGTTCCGTTCCAGCTTGCCTAATTCCAGAACTTCTTAAAAAAATTATTTAAGAACCACATTTCCATCCAACAAACTTAATCCCATCATAATCGTTTAAAAATTGATCGAGTTTCATCCCAGGATGGGCATATTTAAAATTTCTTTCTTTCAATCTCATCATAATCGGCTAATTCAAAAACTTCTTCCTAAAATCATATAAATTCTCATTTACATCCAGCATACCCAATCTCATCATAATTGGTTATAAATTGATTAAGTTCCGTCCCAGTTCCGGTCATATTCCAGAACTTCTTCCAATAAACATTTATCAATCCCATTTCCATCCAGCGGCGTAATTTTACTTTACGTATGCATCGAGAGATTCAGGTAAGAAATATAAATTTTGGAAATTTTTAAATTTCACTTTTTTAATTTTTGTAATATTATTTTTTAGTTTTATTAATAATTATTGCTTCGTCAACCTTGCAGACACAGATCAAAGAGTTTCTATCGCTTTAACGCTTCTTCTGTTAGTGCCACAAATGTTAAAAGAATCAACTTTCGTAAATATTTGTTGAATTCGTTGTATACCTTAGAGGATTGGGGCCTCCAAACCCCCGCCTTTCCACAATTTATACAATTCTTCAAGTGCCAAACTAAGTAAAAAAAAAATTTTAAAATTTCATAATTTTCCATGAAAAATTTTTTGTACTGTCCAAAAACTGTTAAGATACAATCCTAATATCACATTTTTTATAAAAATTACAAATTGTAAACTATCCCGGAAAATCGGGTAATTTTCCGGAAAAATTTAGCTACTCCCTCCTAAAAACTGTTGATAAACCATCCTGCATTTAAATAATTAAAAAAATTTATACTGCTTAGCTGATACATCGAGAGTATATGTAAAGTAAACTTTAGCTCATCCAGCTACCTAATCCCATCATAATCGGTTAAAAATTGACTGAGTTCCGTCCCAGGTTGTTATATTCAAGAACTTTTACCAAAAAACATTCAGCAACCCTATTTTCATGCAGCATCCCAAATCCCATCATAATCGGTTAAGAATTGATTGAGTTCCGTCCCAGGTGGTCATAATCCAGAATTTCTTCCAAAAACCATTTGAGAATCTCTTTTCCATCCAGCACATCCAATCGCATTATAATCGGTTTAGGATTTGTCGAGTTCAGATCCAGGTGGTATAATTTCACAACTTCTTCCAAAAACTATTTAAGAATCCCATTTCGATTCAACATATCCCATCCCATTATAATCATTATAATCGATTAAGAATTGGTCAAGTTCCGTTCCAGCGTTTCTTCTAAAAATCATTTAAGAATCTCATTCCCATCCAAAATAACCAATCCCATCATAATCGGTTTAGACTTGATTCAGATCCGTCCCAGGTGGTCATATTCCATAATTAATTTCTAGAATCATTTAAGAATCCAATTTCCATCCAGCATACCCTCAATCCCATTATAATCTGTTAAATGGTTGAGTTCCGTTCCAGCTAGCCTAATCCCAGAACTTCTTCCAAAATTCATTTAAGAATCCCATATCCATCCAACTACCGAATTCCATCATAATCGGCTGAGAAAAGAACGAGTTCCGTTCCAGGTGGCCTAATTACACAACTTCTTCCAAAAACCATTCAAGAATCCCATTTGAAACCAACATTTCCAATCCCATTATAATCGGTTAAGAATTAGACGAGTTCCGTCCCAGATGGCCTAAATCAGAATAGAAGAATTCCATTTCCATCCAACATACCCAATCCCATCGAACCGAAAATATCCTAGGGAACCGAAAATATCCTAGGGACATCCCCTGGGTGCATACCCTGTGGCAATCCCCTAGGAGATTCCCCTAAGGAATTCCCGGAAGGGATTCCCCTAGGAGATTTTCCTAGGGAATTCCTCTAGGGAATTCCCCTAGGGAAATTCTCTAGGGAAATTCTCTAGGGGAATCGCCTAGGAAAATTCTGAAATATGACCACCTGGTACGGAACTCAATCAATTCTTAACCGATTATGATGGGATTGGGGGTATGTCGGATGGAAACTTAATTCTTAAATAATTTTTGGAAAAAGTTCTCGAATTAAGCCACCTGGAACGTAATTCGACCAACTCTTATCCGATTATGAGTGGATTGAATAAGCTGGATGAAATTGGGATTCTTAAAAAATTTTTGGAAGAAATTCTGAAATATGACCACCTGAGTCGGAACTCAATCAATTCTTAACCGATTGGGTATGTCGAATGGAAAGAGATTCTTAAATAATGTTTGGAAGAAGCTCTGGAATTAGGCCACTTGGAACAGAACTCGGCCAATTCCTAACCGATTATGATGGGATTGGATATGTTGGATATAAATGAGATTCTCAAATGACTTTTGGAAGAAATTCTGAAATATGACAACTTGGGACGTAACTCAATCAATTCTTAATCGATATTAGATGGAAATAGAATTTTAAATGATTTTTGGAAGAAGTTCTGGAATTAAGCCACCTGGAACGGAACTTGACGAATTCTTAACCGATTATGACGGGATTGAATGTACTAGATGGAAATGGTATTCTTAAATGATTATGGAAGTTTTGAAATATGACCACCTGGGATCAATTTTTAACAGATTATGATGGGATTGGGAATGTTCGATGGGAATGGGATTGTTAAATAATTTTTCTACGAACTTCGAATTATGTCACCTGGAACGGAACTCGACCAGTTCTTACCCGATTATGATGGGATTGGATATGTTGGATGGAAATGGTATTCTTAAAATAATTTTTGGAAGGAGTTCTGGGATATGACAACCTGGGACGGAACTCAACCAATTCTTAACCGATTATGATGGGATTGGGAATTTTGGATGGAAATGGGATGCGTAAATGATTTTTGGAAGAAGTTCTGGAATTAATCCACGACTTTACACGGTTATTTCTTAAATTTGACTCATAGACTCGGATCACAATTTTTGCGTTTGAAAAGTGGATTCTTCCTCTACAAATTCCATACCAACCTTGCTCTGCTAATCAATACTTTCTACGAGTTCACACCGCAATATCTAAAATTTTACTCATAGACTCGATTTACAATTTTGACGTTGGAATGGTGGATCTTTCCTCTACCTATAATTACTAAACTCGGATTAAAATTATTTCAAATTGGGATTGATTTTGAATTATATTTAAATCGTAGTCAAAATTATGTTGTAGTCTCACATTGTTGTTGTTAAAATAATCGTATCGGCCATGGTTGGGCCAGGGGTGAAATTTCCTACCTAAGGTTTTTCCAAAAGTTTGGAGCTACCGCTGTTGTGGTGTTGTGCTTAACCAAACATTGTCTCCTCGGCAACCAAATTTCTTTTGACTCAGTCTGTGATATTTTCAGTGGTGATTTCCTTATATCGTATTTTGATAAATTTGGTTTGAATTGCGCCAAATCCCATCATTGCATTACTAACATTCTAGCAATAATTGACATTATTCTGGGTTTTCCTGGGAGTAGAGAGGTCGATAACTAAATGTTGTCGGGAGGTCGATAAACCCTGTAGAAATATTATTGCGCAATTAAATTTGTTTGGGTCTTTCGACGCAAGGTGGAATTGTGATCGTTCGCATAAAAATTGAAAACTTTTCGAAATTCTATGTATTTTTATATCGCCTCCAAAAGCTTAAAAATCTTCTGAATTTTTAATGTCTTGAGAGCTAAAGCAATTTAAAGGTGATATTCTTAAAATATGCTTCTTATCATATTCCGTATTTTCATCGCTTTTCCGTTAAAATTTTTCGTCACATTATTTATTTTCCGTTGATGGAAATTTTTAAGTGGTAGGGTAGAAAAGCAGAAGAAAAAACGAAATGTAATGTCTAAATTAACTTATAATTAGGGTGTTTGTGGTACTGTACCAAGGTGTATGAGAATTTCGTGATATTTTTATAATTTTTCATGAAAAATACTTAAGGAATGTATAGTTTGTGGTTTTTCCAGTACACGTTTTTTTTTTTAATGAAGTTCAAGAGCATAAAATTGATTTTTGTTCGTTCTACACAACATAAATGGTTAAATACAAAGTTACATAAAAGAATAATAATAATAATAAAGAATAATAATAATTTGTTATGTACTGTAAAATATTAGATCTATTAAATAAATAAATATATACTATTGTAGTTAAACTTAAGATAAACCTTTCAAACGCCGAAATTGTGAATCAAGTCTATTAATCAAATTTTAGATATATCCGTGTGAATTATTAATATATATTAATAGACAGTTGCTAAAAGGTTGGTATGAAATTTGAGAGGAAGGATCTTACCTTTGAAACGTCAAACTGTGAATTGAGACTATAAGTGAAATTTTAGATTAGCCGTACGAAGTCGTGGACTAATTCCAGAACTTCTACAAAAATTGATTTAAGAATACAATTTCCATCCAACATATCCAATCCCATCATAATCTGTTAAGAATTGGTCGAGTTCCGTTCCAGCTTGCCTAATTCCAGAACTTCTTAAAAAAATTATTTAAGAACCACATTTCCATCCAACAAACTTAATCCCATCATAATCGTTTAAAAATTGATCGAGTTTCATCCCAGGATGGGCATATTTAAAATTTCTTTCTTTCAATCTCATCATAATCGGCTAATTCAAAAACTTCTTCCTAAAATCATATAAATTCTCATTTACATCCAGCATACCCAATCTCATCATAATTGGTTATAAATTGATTAAGTTCCGTCCCAGTTCCGGTCATATTCCAGAACTTCTTCCAATAAACATTTATCAATCCCATTTCCATCCAGCGGCGTAATTTTACTTTACGTATGCATCGAGAGATTCAGGTAAGAAATATAAATTTTGGAAATTTTTAAATTTCACTTTTTTAATTTTTGTAATATTATTTTTTAGTTTTATTAATAATTATTGCTTCGTCAACCTTGCAGACACAGATCAAAGAGTTTCTATCGCTTTAACGCTTCTTCTGTTAGTGCCACAAATGTTAAAAGAATCAACTTTCGTAAATATTTGTTGAATTCGTTGTATACCTTAGAGGATTGGGGCCTCCAAACCCCCGCCTTTCCACAATTTATACAATTCTTCAAGTGCCAAACTAAGTAAAAAAAAAATTTTAAAATTTCATAATTTTCCATGAAAAATTTTTTGTACTGTCCAAAAACTGTTAAGATACAATCCTAATATCACATTTTTTATAAAAATTACAAATTGTAAACTATCCCGGAAAATCGGGTAATTTTCCGGAAAAATTTAGCTACTCCCTCCTAAAAACTGTTGATAAACCATCCTGCATTTAAATAATTAAAAAAATTTATACTGCTTAGCTGATACATCGAGAGTATATGTAAAGTAAACTTTAGCTCATCCAGCTACCTAATCCCATCATAATCGGTTAAAAATTGACTGAGTTCCGTCCCAGGTTGTTATATTCAAGAACTTTTACCAAAAAACATTCAGCAACCCTATTTTCATGCAGCATCCCAAATCCCATCATAATCGGTTAAGAATTGATTGAGTTCCGTCCCAGGTGGTCATAATCCAGAATTTCTTCCAAAAACCATTTGAGAATCTCTTTTCCATCCAGCACATCCAATCGCATTATAATCGGTTTAGGATTTGTCGAGTTCAGATCCAGGTGGTATAATTTCACAACTTCTTCCAAAAACTATTTAAGAATCCCATTTCGATTCAACATATCCCATCCCATTATAATCATTATAATCGATTAAGAATTGGTCAAGTTCCGTTCCAGCGTTTCTTCTAAAAATCATTTAAGAATCTCATTCCCATCCAAAATAACCAATCCCATCATAATCGGTTTAGACTTGATTCAGATCCGTCCCAGGTGGTCATATTCCATAATTAATTTCTAGAATCATTTAAGAATCCAATTTCCATCCAGCATACCCTCAATCCCATTATAATCTGTTAAATGGTTGAGTTCCGTTCCAGCTAGCCTAATCCCAGAACTTCTTCCAAAATTCATTTAAGAATCCCATATCCATCCAACTACCGAATTCCATCATAATCGGCTGAGAAAAGAACGAGTTCCGTTCCAGGTGGCCTAATTACACAACTTCTTCCAAAAACCATTCAAGAATCCCATTTGAAACCAACATTTCCAATCCCATTATAATCGGTTAAGAATTAGACGAGTTCCGTCCCAGATGGCCTAAATCAGAATAGAAGAATTCCATTTCCATCCAACATACCCAATCCCATCGAACCGAAAATATCCTAGGGAACCGAAAATATCCTAGGGACATCCCCTGGGTGCATACCCTGTGGCAATCCCCTAGGAGATTCCCCTAAGGAATTCCCGGAAGGGATTCCCCTAGGAGATTTTCCTAGGGAATTCCTCTAGGGAATTCCCCTAGGGAAATTCTCTAGGGAAATTCTCTAGGGGAATCGCCTAGGAAAATTCTGAAATATGACCACCTGGTACGGAACTCAATCAATTCTTAACCGATTATGATGGGATTGGGGGTATGTCGGATGGAAACTTAATTCTTAAATAATTTTTGGAAAAAGTTCTCGAATTAAGCCACCTGGAACGTAATTCGACCAACTCTTATCCGATTATGAGTGGATTGAATAAGCTGGATGAAATTGGGATTCTTAAAAAATTTTTGGAAGAAATTCTGAAATATGACCACCTGAGTCGGAACTCAATCAATTCTTAACCGATTGGGTATGTCGAATGGAAAGAGATTCTTAAATAATGTTTGGAAGAAGCTCTGGAATTAGGCCACTTGGAACAGAACTCGGCCAATTCCTAACCGATTATGATGGGATTGGATATGTTGGATATAAATGAGATTCTCAAATGACTTTTGGAAGAAATTCTGAAATATGACAACTTGGGACGTAACTCAATCAATTCTTAATCGATATTAGATGGAAATAGAATTTTAAATGATTTTTGGAAGAAGTTCTGGAATTAAGCCACCTGGAACGGAACTTGACGAATTCTTAACCGATTATGACGGGATTGAATGTACTAGATGGAAATGGTATTCTTAAATGATTATGGAAGTTTTGAAATATGACCACCTGGGATCAATTTTTAACAGATTATGATGGGATTGGGAATGTTCGATGGGAATGGGATTGTTAAATAATTTTTCTACGAACTTCGAATTATGTCACCTGGAACGGAACTCGACCAGTTCTTACCCGATTATGATGGGATTGGATATGTTGGATGGAAATGGTATTCTTAAAATAATTTTTGGAAGGAGTTCTGGGATATGACAACCTGGGACGGAACTCAACCAATTCTTAACCGATTATGATGGGATTGGGAATTTTGGATGGAAATGGGATGCGTAAATGATTTTTGGAAGAAGTTCTGGAATTAATCCACGACTTTACACGGTTATTTCTTAAATTTGACTCATAGACTCGGATCACAATTTTTGCGTTTGAAAAGTGGATTCTTCCTCTACAAATTCCATACCAACCTTGCTCTGCTAATCAATACTTTCTACGAGTTCACACCGCAATATCTAAAATTTTACTCATAGACTCGATTTACAATTTTGACGTTGGAATGGTGGATCTTTCCTCTACCTATAATTACTAAACTCGGATTAAAATTATTTCAAATTGGGATTGATTTTGAATTATATTTAAATCGTAGTCAAAATTATGTTGTAGTCTCACATTGTTGTTGTTAAAATAATCGTATCGGCCATGGTTGGGCCAGGGGTGAAATTTCCTACCTAAGGTTTTTCCAAAAGTTTGGAGCTACCGCTGTTGTGGTGTTGTGCTTAACCAAACATTGTCTCCTCGGCAACCAAATTTCTTTTGACTCAGTCTGTGATATTTTCAGTGGTGATTTCCTTATATCGTATTTTGATAAATTTGGTTTGAATTGCGCCAAATCCCATCATTGCATTACTAACATTCTAGCAATAATTGACATTATTCTGGGTTTTCCTGGGAGTAGAGAGGTCGATAACTAAATGTTGTCGGGAGGTCGATAAACCCTGTAGAAATATTATTGCGCAATTAAATTTGTTTGGGTCTTTCGACGCAAGGTGGAATTGTGATCGTTCGCATAAAAATTGAAAACTTTTCGAAATTCTATGTATTTTTATATCGCCTCCAAAAGCTTAAAAATCTTCTGAATTTTTAATGTCTTGAGAGCTAAAGCAATTTAAAGGTGATATTCTTAAAATATGCTTCTTATCATATTCCGTATTTTCATCGCTTTTCCGTTAAAATTTTTCGTCACATTATTTATTTTCCGTTGATGGAAATTTTTAAGTGGTAGGGTAGAAAAGCAGAAGAAAAAACGAAATGTAATGTCTAAATTAACTTATAATTAGGGTGTTTGTGGTACTGTACCAAGGTGTATGAGAATTTCGTGATATTTTTATAATTTTTCATGAAAAATACTTAAGGAATGTATAGTTTGTGGTTTTTCCAGTACACGTTTTTTTTTTTAATGAAGTTCAAGAGCATAAAATTGATTTTTGTTCGTTCTACACAACATAAATGGTTAAATACAAAGTTACATAAAAGAATAATAATAATTTGTTATGTACTGAAAAATATTAGATCTAGTTTTGTAATTTATGATAATGAACTTTGTGCTAAAGAAATTATTAAAAAATTTCACTATGAAATTGTTATGTTGTTTTGCAAAAATAGTTATAAAATTGGACACAGTTCTTAATTTTGGGCCGTGGCGTCTACATATACCAATGGATGGTACCCGATATTTTTATGAAAGTAAAGCATAAATATATTTCTGCGGTCTAATTAAAGAACGTTTTGGATTCGTTCTATTAAAAAATTATATTTAGAAATTAAGCATTTTTGGCGGGTTTTAAGCAATATTGTAGCCAATCCTGAAGCTGTTCATGGTGTCTTAAACTCATTTTCGAATAGATTATCTAATCTACCGGGTTAGATTTACAAACACTACGGGAAAAATAAAAGCAATATTACCGAGGTTCTTACATCAAATCCACAAAACACGAATTTGTCGAATTACCTAACAAATCCACATTTGCTCGGTAATTTCCAAATTCGCCAAATAATGCAGTTGTTCGTTTACTTAAATATTTTAAAATCCAATCTTTCATTAAAAACGGCATTTTTTCAATTTCTTAAAATATTTTTCAAAATGATCCTCGTTCTTATTCCGTCTTGCTTATTCAATTTAAGTAGTTGCAACAAAACAGATGCACGCATTACAAGACAGCGGTGCATCAATAAGCGTTTTGGATAAAAGCTCGCTAAAGTTTTTGGCTGGACTTAATATAAAATATAACAAACTCAAAGCTTTCATTAAAACTGCTGTTGGAGCACGCAATGCTATTAAAGGATACGTAAAAGCTTTTGGCTCAAAAAGTTACAAGATCAAATTTTACATAGTGTCAAATTTAAAATCCTCTGTTTATCTCGGCATTGATTTTTTGAATTATTTAACATTGTCATAACACTAAATGTGAGCGAACTAAGCAAGGCGGCAGCATGAATCCATAAAATCTCATAACCGAGTAATACAGACAAAAAAAAACTCGATTCAATTTCCAACAAAAGTTCAACTTCCAAAAAAGGACTTAGCCAAATAATGCTGTACGAGCATCAATGCGATTGAGAAAGGTGTTAAAACACCGGTGTGAAGTTCTTGGACAAAAGTCAATTTCTGAGATTTTTGCTATCTGGTGTATCATTTTATATACCGTACAGTATGGTATGTGATTTACTTAAAAATTTATAAATTTTTAAGTAAATCACATACCATACTGTACGGTATATAAAATGTATATTAGATTTTTTAATGTAAAACAGTTTTTTTTTATTTTATCAATATTTATTATAATTATTGTTTTGAATTATTTTAATATAAAATAAATACACTGTTAAAATTGCACTCATCCATAAATTTAAGCCCAAGAAATAAAATTGTGTCCAAAAACTCCACAAAGACACTCTCATACATTTTTGTGCAAAAATTTTTGTTCAAGAACTTCACACCGGTCCGGATATTTGCATTGGGGGTAATAGAGGCTAGTAAAAGCGAATGGAGCTCACCGGTGACGATTGTACGGCAACAGAACACAATGATAAGACTTTGCTTAGACGCTCAAAAACTGAACGCGATCATAGAAATAGAAGTTCACACCCATATTGATGGACTGCTTGATACACAGAGTTATCACGTAAGCCCAATCAATGTGTCTTGCTGATTATCACTACCACCACGACTTATTACGGATGGCTTTCTTGATCTGGAAAATTGCACATTTTAACTATTGGTCGTTTTTATATTGTTGTGGCAGTCTTTAATGTTACGAGTCGAACTAAACTGCGATTATCCGCGAGTGACTTGGCCAAGAGACCACTTGCTGCTCGGAAAAAAGTTTGTATGATTAAAACAATATCTTTGAGTTTGAGGTTGCATTCCGCCTTTCGCCATTAAACAATTTTGTGGTAGTTGTGAAAATATTATGCGCCGAATTTATTCCAAAATGGTTGGACGCGTTGCTGTATGAATTATCATTTGGAGAGTCTATTAACATGAATGTTTTCATTTATTTCCTCCTCAGATACATAAAAAATCGCCGATTTCATTAAAAAATGAGCTGATATTAAATCATGAAAGTATTCATCATCATCTGCCGCTGCGTAAAGTAGACATGAAATTAAAATAGCTTTAATTTGACTCAGTAAAGTTGCCATCTCCTCGAAAGTAAGGTGAGTATTTGCGGAGCATTTTGAACGGTATACCTTTAAGGAGTTGATAGCAGCCTCCCGTAAATCTCCCAAAATGTGGAGAAACAGTTGGGTTGAATTGCAATCGAATTTGAGATTTTGACAAAATGCTCTGCAAGAGTATAGAATTTTGGTTTGTTACTAGATATAATTACTGTATGTATCTAAATCATTTTTCACACTCCGGTAAAATTTGAACCATTTGGCTGGTGATCCTCTCCTCGACACAAATCTCTTTCAAAAAGCAATGAAAGCGTCATTCGATGAGTCATTCACAACCGCCAAGTGTTTTTGTGACCATGCAGGTAAATATCGTAATGTAGCCCTTGATGAATCTAGTGCCTCTCCCTTTTTCGACGCGAGCGGCTGCATAGTGCATAATAGCCGAAACGTCATCGATAGGGCCAGGCTGCAGATTCTGTACATGTATGTATATGTGACATATAATCATTTTACTGAATATGTGTCGCTTTGGTAGAATGACCTCTCTCTCTCTCTATCTGGCTTTCACATCCTATAAAGGGATTTCGCCGCCCGCACAATGGCTCTCAATCCATCCCGATCCATTGCTCTCTTCCTCTAGTTTCGACATCCTAATGCTTGCAGATCTTGTTTAATGTCGTCACGCCAGCGTAGTCGGGGTCTTCCTCTACGACGTACTCCGGTTGGTTGTTGGTGAAACACTTTATTTATCATTGGTAGAATAACCGGATGTTTATAATCATATTGATAGTCTCTAAATGCTTCAGTCTGCCACCGACCCTCAAAATAGCGTTCTTATCTATAATCGGCGCCAAACGTAGAATGTTCTCTGTTTCACAACTCTGTTTTTTTTCTCCCTTTCTGTAAACAATGCGGATCGCAGCTCACCTACAGCTAAGCTAGATTACCTACAATTCTTGTAGCTGTTGGTAATCTCGCGTGGCTTAAGAATCGTTGAACAAATTCGAGGCCTCCAACAAGCTTGTTATACGATGAACACCTTTGCAGAAACACACCAATAATATCCTTTTGTTTTTCGGCATTAAAAACGTATATTTTCTCGTTTCTTTCAGTTAATCTGAATCTTGCTGGATGACTTGATAACCACATTAAAATAGCAGTGGAATCTGTTTACGCATATATATCATTCTACTGGCTGCTCAACTTTATCATTCACCAAACCCAGTAACTTCATCAGCAAATGTGTACAACATTATTCTAGTCTTGCGAGGGATATCTACTTAATGGGTGCTGCT
Organism: Nephrotoma flavescens; assembly: GCA_932526605.1. Classification (NCBI taxonomy): domain Eukaryota; kingdom Metazoa; phylum Arthropoda; class Insecta; order Diptera; family Tipulidae; genus Nephrotoma; species Nephrotoma flavescens. Next base: position 72,673,586 of record OW052220.1, on the reverse strand, counting down.
TTGGTTTTGGATGTCGTTTGATCCATGTACACCGTGCTATCTGGATTCACCGCTCTACAAAATATAGTGTTCTACTGCACGCCTTTTCGCTTTCAGCTGAAAACTCAGGTAATTCCCGTAAACTGTCAATTAACCTCACCCCTCACCCAAGGGGTTCAAATACTCTCGAATACTCTGAAATAATCTGCTGTTTCGTCGGTTTTGAACTGCTCTCTGCAGGTTAAGCTTGAAAACGAAAACGTCATCAACTCTGCTCAATTGTAAGGCCAAAATTCTTGTGGATTTTGCAAGATCAAAATTTGCTCAACAATTTTTATCGTCATATTGCTAGCTCAAATTAAAAAGGGAGACATGGCGGAGAGAACCGACTAGAACCCGTTTCAAAAAAAGACTTCCCCTGTTCATGTTAACGTTTGATAAATCGGAGCAAATAGAAAAAATTTCCAATATAACTGGCATACTCAACATGCGAGTAAAGATTGAGCAAAGATGTTGGGCGTGCAAACCAAGAATAAATTACCGAGGATGTGAAGTTGCCAAACGCAACAGAAAATAAAGATCAGGATAAGCACCCCTCCCCCCCTAAGTCATCCAAACGATCGAGCAAGAAATGAAGCATCTATGCGTAAGGAGAATTAAACATATGCGCTGTCCTCGCAATTTTAAATGGCTTTGAGGAACAGAATAAACTAAATAAGATAATTCTGGGTCGACTCAATCTGCTGGAAATACCAAGTTCCAAAATAGCTAAAAATAAATAATTTCTGCAACACATAGTTCAACTCATAATTCCCGAACAGAAACAAGACAACAAAACTACTCATTAAGAATAGCCATATGGATTAACACAACACCTTGAAGAATTAGAACTATTTTTAAATGCCGAGAAAATTGATATACGCTTAATATCAGAAACACATTTTACCAGCAGCTTCTATGTATCAATCCTGAAATATATTTTTTACCATACCACACATTTTACAGAACGAGCAAGAGGAGGGTCAGCTATATTTATTAGGGATAATATGAATCATCGTGAAGAATTACAAATAGAAAAAAAATACATGCAAGTAACCACCGTGACCACGGTTGAATTTGCTCATCACAACACCTTTAATATATCTGCAATATATAGCCCCCACGGTATAACCTATAAAGAAAGAAGACTACAAGGTGACTTTAATACGATGATAACTTCTGGGCTTCTGAATTAACCTCTCCAAAAAGCAAGGAATTACTTGCAGCTGGCCAATACTCAAATTGTGAATTTTACTCAAAAGGTAAACCATCGTACTGGCCATCTGACCCTAACAAAATCCCAGACCTTATAGATTTCTACATCACTAAAGGCATATCGGAACGCTACATCTCCTTAGAAAATGATGAAAGTCTAATATCTGAAAGTTCTCCTGTTATTATGACGGTTACTGAAAATATAATAGGAACAACAAGTTTTCCGCAGCTCACAAACAACAAAACAAACTTTGAATTGTTTAAGCAGTCAAAACAGGAAAAAATAGAACTTCAAGTGCCAATCAAAAGTGAAAATGAAATATAGTAGAGGAACTAGACACCTAAGACATTTACCCAATAGAAGTAAGAAAACTCGAGCAGGAAAAACGAAAAGGCCGAAATGGCAGAATGGGCGTGCGCCGAAAGATAAAACCACCTTAAACAACTTGTGCATCAAACTTAAAAGCAGTGAAAAATGTAACAATTGGAAAATACCTTGGCTCTTTAGCTGCAACTAAAGATACCGACTATTCCCTCCGGAAAGCAACAAAAGGGTTAAAACGACCAAAAACGCAGATCCTCCAATCAAAACAAACGCTGTGAAATAGGATAGAAGTGTGCGAAAGATAAAGCTGATCTGTTTACTGAACAACTTGAAGAAACATTTCAACGTCCTTCGGCTCATCTGACTTCGAAAATATCAGGTCTGTAACATTGAAAGAACCAAAAGCTGAAACTAAGAACGTAAAGAAAAGAAAAGTCCTGGTTACGTTCTGTTAAAATGGCAAATAATTAAGGAGATGCCTGAAAAAGGCACCCGTAAATTATTGCGCATAATCAATGCGATCCGCAGGAAAAAAATATGTGCCAATGCAGTGCAGGAAAGTAGCAGAAGTATTAATGACTACGAAACCGGGCAAGCCACCGAATGATAGAAAATTTTACCGGCCAATTTGACTACTACGAGTACTAACACTTGCGAAATTGTTTGAGAGGCTGTTGCTCAAAAGATTGAAAAGAACCATAGAACAAAGAAATCTTATACCAGAATATCAGTTTGGTTCCAGCGAGAAACACTCAAATATTGAGCAGGTTCATAGGCATACAGATGTTATCGTGAATGCATTAGAACGGAAAACAGTTTGTTCTAGTATCTTCTTAGACGTGGCGCAGACCTTCGACAAGGTGTGCCACACAGGTTTACTCTTCAATCAAAATAGAGATTTACATAGACGCCACTTTAGGGTGAAATATGAAGAAGAATATTCTGAATTAAAAAATATTTCGACAGGAGTCCCGCAGAAACTTCAAGAAGCATGTGACATAATCATAAAATGGACAAAAAAGTGGCGTATCGGTAAATTTTTCTAATCTAAAAGACAGATACAAACCTGTAATCTTTAACGGTCAGCAGATTCCGTATGTAAACAAGGCTAAATATCTAGGGATAACTTTAGATACCAGGCTCAGATGGAAAGAGCACGTTATAAAGAGAAAAGGTGAACTTAATATCAAATGTCGCAAAATGCATATTGGCAATGAAAATTCGGAATTGACACCAAAAAATAAATTGCAATTATATCAGCAGGTGCTAAAGCCGGTATGGACTTACGGAATCGTTGCTGTACAAAGAAAACCACCACCAAAATAATACAAACTTTTCGTAGTAGATTAGAAATGATGATCTTCATAGGGACCTAAATATCCAGACTGTTCAAGAAGAAATCAAATTTGCTCGTTTCATGAGACTCCTTTAATACACAACGATTTTTAGTAATCCCCGCTTTAATAGTCTTATAGAGAGTCCCAAGTCTAAACAGTAACGTTGGAAAAGGGTGTATAACAAAAACCTGGTTTTCACAATCCCGATTTTCAAAATCCCGGTTTTGTATAAAAAAATCCCGATATCTTATTTTTATGTTAAAATAGTTCGGCCGGCCTGAATTAATAAAAAATAAGTTTTTCAAAATCCGAAGAAAATAAAACTGGGATTTTAAAAACCGGGGTTTTGAAAACCGTTAATTTGAAACCGGGATTTTGAAAACCGGGATGTCGTATAGTACACCCATATGAAAGATCGAAAATATACAGAAACTCGATAAGCGCACCGAAAAGGAGAAATAGTTACATGGCACGTAGACACTGAGGTAACATTTTAGTTCACAACTGAAACGTGAAAATCTAGTCGCTGGAATGGTGCTATAAAAATATAAAAATATAAAAAAGAAGATAAGATATCATGAATTTACTGCAGAATGTGTTCCTGAAACACCGGATTTAAAACGAACGTAATAAAAATTAGTAGCTATTGAGGTTGCATAGCGCTCTGGATGGGGAGTCCCAAATCTCTAACAATATAGTAGGAGATGGACAAAAAGCCGGCTACCATCAGGAAGACCATCATAAATGGCGATCGTTATCCCAAATTCTTTTCTTCTGTATAGGAAAGGAGAAAGTAATGGGAACGGAGTGGTGGATCAAATGAAAAGAACCAATTAAAAATTGCATTACAGATATGATAAATTTGTTAAACAGCAATGCGACAAATTGGAATAAACTCATTCTGAGCAAGACTAACGATCAGAACAGCAGCTTGTGAAACTCCTTCAAGTGGTGTGATCAAGTAGATAACTAAGCAACAAAAAATATTACCATGCGTTAAAGGACTGATTTTTACTACAAATAAATCAGTTTAAAAAATTAAGACATCAGTGGTATAATATCGAGAAAAATTTCTTCAACTGTTTTATGAAAACCATGTGAGAAATGCGTACTCAAAAACAAGGAACAACTTGGTAAACACGGAACAAGATTATGGGCTAATAAAGTCCCGGTGCAAGAGCAACGTACTGCTTTTCATATTATGAGCGCGCCAACAAATTTTCTTATGAGACCTACTGTAATATTTCTGATCAATTTAAATTATCTTATGTGGCTCACCGTATTTTTCCGGTTTTGTTTTGGTATTTACCGTAAGCAAATTCATTTTTTTGTGCACAAATTTATTACGATCAGTCTATATAAATGTGTAGCGGTGGCCTGTGCATAGAGCCAAATTTATTGAACCAATTCGTTACATAACAATGTCGGCTACGGTATTTTTAGTGATCAGTGTCTAATATGTGGTAGCGTAATTTATATTAACTGTATTGAATAATAAAATTTAGTGAAGTGCGCGGTATAATTTAAGTGTTTTATGGTTTTATGTGTTTGTGATTTGTGCAAGTGTTGCGTAATTCTAATAAGTTTATCGATTAACGGGGCATGTTATATATCTGCGCTATAATGTTCAGTGTCATTTTGTTCAGTGTAATTACTATATTTTTGGTGTTATTTTTCACGTCATCCACGGAAAGTCAAGTTCTGCTAACAAAGACGTCAAAGGTAGGTGTTTAATATTTTTGTTTTATAAATTGATTATTTTACAGTTATACACATAGCTAACTGTATTATGTACGAGCGTTCGCCGTACGTGTTTTAGTGTTTTACCAAAATATTGATATTAAATATTTATTTTGATAATTGCTTAAAAATCTCGATGTTTCTTTCAACGTTATCTTCCTCTAAACGTTGGTCAGTGCCGGTCAAAAATTACGTCTGTTGAGCAGCGCTATCGCGTCACAAAATTTTCCAGTACCGGTAAAATTTTTGTTGAGTGTATTTGGGTGCGCCAAAATTGTATAAAAATTAACAAATCTAATTTAATAATAATATTAAAATATTGTGAAATATTTTATTTAATTAAATTTTATTTAATTTGAATTTTTACAGTTAAATTACAAAATTTAATTTTTAATTTAATTTAAAAAAATTATAACTAATATCTCAGGGTCAATAAGCGTCTAAGCGAGTTTATTTTTAAACAATTTCTTTCATAATAACGTCTTTAAGCAGCAGCACTAAACTGTGAGCAAACTTGGAAGATCCGCCAATGATTTTTTTCACATTTAGCAAACGCAATTTACCTAGTCCAATTTTAACGATCTTCTTTAATTTATTCAATATTTTCTTCACCTATAGGAAATAAATTGATTAAGGGTAAAAGAGTTACTCCGAGTCCAAGGTGTTCTGGGTCTATTGATTATATTTGGATGAGAGTTTTGTCATTGAAATCAAATCGGCCTTTAATTTGTTGGTATAGTTTTTCGCAATAATTTTTACAATTTTCTTTTATGATAAGAACACTGTCTGTTTATAAGCAAAACCTATTTTCGTCGGTACTCTTTCAAAACAAAATTCTGCAGAACTAAAAATGTAAAACTTTTTATAGCAGGCAGCAGTAAGTAAGTTTTTGGTGTTTCACTCTGAAACTTCTTATTTAAATCATTTAATTTTAAAACATATGATAGAAAATAAAAATATATTATGTTAGTATAATATAACAATTAATCCATTTGACCCCAGAATTAATAATTTCCGAAATATTAAATAGACCATTGAAATCCTCCAAACTAAAAGTTAAATTTTCCACTAGTTCGGAAAAAATCAGGGAGGTTCTAGGATATTATTTTCTAGGATAATTCGAGATAATACATCAGCATTTGTGTTTTTGTTTCTTTTTTTATAATTCATATCGTAGTCAAACTCTTCTAGTTTGAGACGCAAACGTATCAATTTGCTATTTTTTTTTTTTAACTAAAGAGCCACAAAAAAAAATCGACGATTTCGAAAAAATCGATGCTAGGTCTAGTGTCATAAAATACATACACTTACCAAGCTTATCTACGATTTCAGTACTGTTTGGCAACGGATATCGATCATCGATAATTTGATAATTTAACTTGCGGTAATCAACCACAAGCCGCCATTTTACTTTTACGCTGGAAACGGCTTTTTTTGGCACGATCCAAATGGGAGAAGACCAGGGAGAATAACTTGGTCTGATTATGCCTTGTTCAAGTAATTTCGTTATTTGTGATTTTACTTCACAAAGAGTTCACGAAATTCACAAGAATGTAGAGACCTACTGTAATATTTCTGAATTCTTTCCGGGTAACGATAGCCTTTAAAAACTATTGGTTTTTCATTTTTTAATTCGATTTTATGTTTTACTTGGTTGGTAAAAGTCGTATGCATTATAGATTCCTTCAGCGATAATTAAACCTTTTTGAATTTTGATTGGTTTAATATCATATATTTCACTATTTTCTCTATCTACTGGACTATTTTAAATTTATTTGGTTCTGGGTTTTATCGAAAACACTTTAGTGGTAATATTAAACAAATTTAATGGAACAGAGATATTAGGCATTTCTTAACTTGAATTCTGAAAATTATTTTTTGCGTTGAATTTTTGAAATTTTTCTAAACCAATTAATAATAATACCAAAATATTCATGAAATTTAAATAAGAGGAACTGTATAGGTTCTCTATTTTTAAATTCTTTTAATCTATTAAAGGTATTTGCACCATTTATTTGATGTTCTTTAAATATGTTTTTCACTTTGACTTTGATTTAGGTGAATAGGATTGGATTAATAAAATTTTTATTTGCACCTGTGCCAATAAGAAATTTTGAATATTAGTTAACTGGATGAAACCGACTGATCCGAGGCTTCTTGCCGAAAATCCTCTTCTTTCATTTCAGGTTCAACTACGTAATCATACTCAATATCATTCTCAGTGTAATCATCGAGATTGGGATACTAATTTTCATTAGATTGCTGTTCGTAACCAGGGATAGGGTTAATTGATATTTCGAGTTCTTGGTTTTCTACATTATAAAGTTTATGACTGAAATCTGGATGATCCTGTTGGTTAGATGGAATTTGTATGTTGGTTAAATTATGGTGGTTGTTGAAACTTAGGTGGCTGAATGATCCTGTGTTTAATGGTTAAGCTTCCATTGGTTCGAACTTCCTATCATCCGGTAGATTTTTATTGTATTGGGTTGGAGGTTTGTTAATAATATGTTGAGAAAAATTGTTTCGATTGGGTATGAAATTGTAATTTAGATTTAAATTTCTGAATGGAAATGGTTTGTAATTGAAATATTGAAGCTTATTTTGATTTTGAAATCGGGATTGGTAAGGTGGTTGAGAGTAAAAAGGTCTTGGAGTAATGGTTGATAATCTAACATTTAATATTTCATTCTGATCTTATATAAAATTTATACAATGCAAAACGTAAGACAAAGAATAGAAATAACGAATGATGAGGTGTATATCTTATAAATATTTTATTAATTTGTTTTATCTAAGGCCACATTTTCCCAAATTTGTCGTTCTGGTGTAGATTTTCTTTATCTGCAAAGTGGTGTGAACTAAAAATCTGGTCAAATCGGTTTCTCATCACTGTATTGGAAATAAGGTCGTTCTTGCAGTAATTAAATCAGACCAGTACATTTTTCGACGAATATTTTTATTATACCCTGCAATCATTATGTTTCCTATAAAAGCATACATCTCGTTGCAATGTAAATTTAAAGCTTTATTTCTATTTTAAGTGGAAAATTTGTTCGTAAAATCGACTATCATTTGCATAATTCATTCGTTAAAATCTGTTACATGCAAATATGGTAAGGTAAGGCTTCTCTACTACATCAGGTTGCAACTACTCATCAGGTTGCAACTTGCAACGACCAAAACAAAACTGCAAAAATTTACACCTTCATAGCTTTAGTATAACACAAGAACATATAGAAGGCAAGGTAGTGTGTTAGGACCTTTATTTATCTGTTCTACACCAGAGGTTTACCTCAATTAAACGATGTAACCGTTCAAAATTTGGGGACACAATTTGGGGACACAATTTGGGGACAGAATTTGGGGACACAATTTGGGGACACAATTTGGGGACAGAATTTGGGGACACAATTTGGGGACCGAATTTGTGGACAGAATTTGGGGACAGGATTTGGGGACAGAATTTGGGGACAGAATTTGGGGACAAAATTTGGGGACAGAATTTTGAGACAGAATGTGGGGACAGAATTTGGGGACAGAATTTGGGGACAGAATTTGGGGACAAAATTTGGGGACAGAATTTGGGGACAGAATTTGGGGACAGAATTTGGGGACACATTTTGGGGACAGAATTTGGGGACAGAATTTGGGGACAGAATTTGGGGACACAATTTGGGGACAGAAATTGGGGACAGAATTTGGGGACAAAATTTAGGGACAGAATTTTGGGACAGAATGTGGGGACAGAATTTGGGGACACAATTTGGGGGGACAGAATTTGGGGACAGAATTTGGGGACAGAATTTGGGGACAGAATTTGGGGACAGATTTTGGGGACACAATTTGAGGACAGAATTTGGGGACACAATTTGGGGACAGAATTTGGGGACAGAATTTGGGGACAGAATTTGGGGACACAATTTGGGGACAGAATTTGGGGACAGAATTTGGGGACAGAATTTGGGGACAGAATTTGGGGACACAATTTTGGGACAGAATGTGGGGACACAATTTGGGGACAGAAATTGGGGACAGAATTTGGGGACAAAATTTAGGGACAGAATTTTGGGACAGAATGTGGGGACAGAATTTGGGGACACAATTTGGGGACAGAATTTGGGGACAGAATTTGGGGACACAATTTGGGGACACAATTTGGGGACAGAATTTGGGGACAGAATTTGGGGACAGAATTTGGGGACAGAATTTGGGGACAGAATTTGGGGACAGAATTTGGGGACAGATTTTGGGGACACAATTTGAGGACAGAATTTGGGGACACAATTTGGGGACAGAATTTGGGGACAGAATTTGGGGACAGAATTTGGGGACACAATTTGGGGACAGAATTTGGGGACAGAATTTGGGGACAGAATTTGGGGACAGAATTTGGGGACACAATTTTGGGACAGAATGTGGGGACAAAATTTGGGGACAGAATTTGGGGACAGAATTTGGGGACAGAATTTGGGGACAGAATGTGGGGACAGAATTTGGGGACAGAATTTGGGGACAAAATTTGGGGACAGAATTTTGGGACAGAATGTGGGGACAGAATTTGGGGACAGAATTTGGGGGCAGAATTTGGGGACACAATTTGGGGACGGAATTTGGGGACAGAATTTGGGGACAGAATTTGGGGACTCAATTTGGGGACACAATTTGGGGACAGAATTTGGGGACAGAATTTGGGGACACAATTTCGGGACAAAATTTGGGGACAGAATTTTGAGACAGAATGTGGGGATAAAATTTGGGGACAGAATTTTGGGACAGAATGTGGGGACAGAATTTGGGGACAGAATTTGGGGACAGAATTTGTGGACAGAATTTGGGGACACAATTTGGGGGCACAATTTGGGGACACAATTTGGGGACACAATTTGGGAACAGAATTTGGGGACAGAATTTGGAGACAGAATTTGGGGACAAAATTTGGGGACAGAATTTGGGGACAGAATTTGGGGACAGAATTTTGGGACATAATGTGGGGACAGAATTTGGGGACAGAATTTGGGGATAGAATTTGGGGACAGAATTTGGGGACAGAATTTGGGGACAGATTTTGGGGACAGAATTTGGGGACAGAATTTGGGGACAGAATTTGGGGACAGAATTTGGGGACAGAATTTGGGGACACAATTTGGGGACACAATTTGGGGACAGAATTTGGGGATAGAATTTGGGGACAGAATGTGGGGACACAATTTGGGGACACAATTTGGGGACAGAATTTGGGGATAGAATTTGGGGACAGAATTTGGGGACAGAATTTGGGGACACAATTTGGGGACAGAATTTGAGGACACAATTTGGGGACAGAATTTGGGGACACAATTTGGGGACACAATTTGCGTACAGAATTTGGGGACAGAATTTGGGGACAGAATTTGGGGACTGAATTTGGGGACAGAATTTGGGGACAGAATTTCCGGACAGAATTTGGGGACAGAATTTGGGGACACAATTTGGGGACAGAATTTGGGGACACAATTTGGGGCACAATTTGGGGACACAATTTGGGGACAGAATTTGGGGACAGAATTTGGGGACAAAATTTGGGGACAGCATTTGGGGACACAATTTGGGGACAGAATTTGGGGACAGAATGTGGGGACAGAATTTGGGGACAGATTTTGGGTATAAAATTTGGAGACAGAATTTGGGGACAGAATTTGGGGACAGAATTTGGGGACACAATTTGGGGACAGAATTTGGGGACAGAATGTTTGGACAGAATTTGGGAACAGAATTTGGGGACAGAATTTGGGGACAGAATTTGGGGACAGAATTTGGGGACAGAAATTTGGGGACAGAATTTGGGGACACAATTTGGGGACAGAATTTTGGGACAGAATGTGGGGACAGAATTATGGGACAGATTTTGGGGATAGAATTTGGGGACAGAATTTGGGAACAGAATTTGGGGAAAGAATTTGGGGACACAATTTGGGGACAGAATTTGGGGACAGAATTTGGGGACAGAATTTGGGGACAGAATTTGGGGACAGAATTTGGGGACACAATTTGGGGACACAATTTGGGGACACAATTTGGGGACAAAATTTGGGGACAGAATTTGGGGACAGACTGTGGGGACAGAATTTGGGGACAGAATGTGGGGACAGAATTTGGGGACAGAATTTGGGTACAGAATTTGGGGACACAATTTGGGGACAGAATTTGGGGACAGAATTTGGGGACAGAATTTGGGGACAGAATTTTGGGACAGAATTTGGGGACACAATTTGGGGACACAATTTGGGGACACAATTTGGGGACACAATTTGGGGACACAATTTGGGGACACAATTTGGGGACACAATTTGGGGACACAATTTTGGGACAGAATTTGGGGAAAGAATGTGGGGACAGAATTTGGGGACAGAATTTGGGGACAGAATTTGGGGACAGAATGTGGTGACAGAATTTGGGGACAGAATTTGGGGACAAAATTTTGGGACAGAATTTGGGGACAGAATTTGGGGACACAATTTGGGGACAGAATTTGGGGACAGAATTTGGGGACAGAATTTGGGGACAGAATTTGGGGACACAATTTGGGGACACAATTTGGGGACACAATTTGGGGACAGAATTTGGGGACAGATTTTGGGGACAAAATTTGGGGACAGAATTTGGGGACAGAATTTGGGGACAGAATTTTGGGACATAATGTGGGGACAGAATTTGGGGACAGAATTTGGGGACAGAATTTGGGGACAGATTTTGGAGACAGAATTTGGGGACAGAATTTGGGGACAGAATTTGGGGACAGAATTTGGGGACAGAATTTGGGGACAGAATTTGGGGACACAATTTGGGGACAGAATTTGGGGATAGAATTTGGGGACAGAATGTGGGGACAGAATTTGGGGACAGAATTTGGGGATAGAATTTGGGGACAGAATGTGGGGACAGAATTTGGGGACAGAATTTGGGGATAGAATTTGGGGACAGAATTTGGGGACAGAATTTGGGGACACAATTTGGGGACAGAATTTGAGGACAGAATTTGGGGACAGAATTTGGGGACACAATTTGGGGACACAATTTGCGTACAGAATTTGGGGACAGAATTTGGGGACAGAATTTGGGGACTGAATTTGGGGACAGAATTTGGGGACAGAATTTCCGGACAGAATTTGGGGACAGAATTTGGGGACACAATTTGGGGACAGAATTTGGGGACACAATTTGGGGCACAATTTGGGGACACAATTTGGGGACAGAATTTGGGGACAGAATTTGGGGACAGAATGTGGGGCAGAATTTGGGGACAGAATTTGGGGACAGAATGTGGGGACAGAATTTGGGGACAGAATTTGGGGACAGATTTTGGGTATAGAATTTGGGGACAGAATTTGGGGACAGAATTTGGGGACAGAATTTGGGGCATAATTTGGGGACCGAATTTGGGGACAAAATTTGGGGACAGAATTTGGGGACAGAATTTGGGGACAGAATTTGGGGACAGAATTTGGGGACAGAATTTGGGGACACAATTTCGGGACAAAATTTGGGGACAGAATTTTGAGACAGAATGTGGGGACAAAATTTGGGGACAGAATTTTGGGACAGAATGTGGGGACAGAAATTGGGGACAGAATTTGGGGACAGAATTTGGGGACAGAATTTGGGGACACAATTTGGGGGCACAATTTGGGGACACAATTTGGGGACACAATTTGGGGACAGAATTTGGGGACAGAATTTGGGGACAGAATGTGGTGACAGAATTTGGGGACAGAATTTGGGGACAAAATTTTGGGACAGAATTTGGGGACAGAATTTGGGGACAGAATTTTGGGACAGAATGTGGAAACAGAATTTGGGGACAGAATTTGGGGACAGAATTTGGGGACAGAATTTGGGGACACAATTTGGTGACAGAATTTGGGGACAGAATTTGGGGACAGAATTTGGGGACAGAATTTGGGGACAGAATGTGGGGACAGAATTTGGGGACAGAATTTGGGGACAGAATTTGGGGACAGAATTTGGGGACAAAATTTGGGGACAAAATTTGGGGACAGAATTTTGGGACAGAATTTGGGGACAGAATTTGGGGACAGAATTTGGGAACACAATTTGGGGACCCAATTTGGGGACACAATTTGGGGACACAATTTGGGGACAGAATTTGGGGACAGAATTTGGGGACAGAATTTGGAGACAAAATTTGAGGACAGAATTTGGGGACAGAATTTGGGTACAGAACTTTGGGACAGAATGTGGGGACAGAAGTTGGGGACAGAATTTGGGGACAGAATTTGGGGACACAATTTGGGGACAGAATTTGGTGACACAATTTGGGGACAGAATTTGGGGACATAATTTTGAGACAGAATTTGGGGACAGAATTTGGGGACAGAATTTGGGGACAGAATTTGGGGACAGAATGTGGGGACAGAATTTGAGGACAGAATTTGGGGACAGAATTTGACAACAGAATGTGGGGACAGAATTTGGGGACAGAATTTGGGGACAGAATTTGGGGACAGAATTTGGGGACACAATTTGGGGACAGAATTTGGGGACACAATTTGGGGACAGAATTTTGGGACAGAATGTGGGGACAGAATTTAGGGACAGATTTTGGGGATAGAATTTGGAGACAGAATTTGGGGACAGAATTTGGGGAAAGAATTTGGGGACAGAATTTGGGGACACAATTTGGGGACAGAATTTGGGGTTGGGGACAGAATTTGGGGACACAATTTGGGGACACAATTTGGGGACACAATTTGGGGACAATATTTATGGACAAAATTTGGGGACAGAATTTTGGGACAGAATTTGGGGACAGAATTTGGGGACAGAATGTGGGGACAGAATTTGGGGACAGAATTTGGGGACAGAATTTGGGGACAGAATTTGCGGACAGAATGTGGGGACAGAATGTGGGGACAGAATTTGGGGACAGAATTTGGGGACAGAATTTGGGGACAGAATTTGGGGACACAATTTGGAGACAGAATTTGGGGACACAATTTGGGGACACAATTTGGGGACACAATTTGGGGACAGAATTTGGGGACTGAATTTGGTGAAAGAATGTGGGGACAGAATTTGGGGACAGAATTTGGGGACAGAATTTGGGGACAGAATTTGGGGACACAATTTGGGGACACAATTTGGGGACACAATTTGGGGACACAATTTGGGGACAGAATTTGGGGACAGAATTTGGGGACAGAATTTGGGGACAGAATTTGGGGACAGAATTTGGGGACAGAATTTGGGGACAGAATTTGGGGACACAATTTGGGGACAGAATTTGGGGATACAATTTGGGGACACAATTTGGGGACACAATTTGGGGACACAATTTGGGGACAGAATTTGGGGACAGAATTTGGGGACAGAATTTGGGGACAGAATGTGGTGACAGAATTTGGGGACAGAATTTGGGGACAGAATTTGGGGACAGAATTTGGGGACAGAATTTGGGGACAGAATTTTGGGACAGAATGTGGGGACAGAATTTGGGGACAGAATTTGGGGACAGAATTTGGGGACAGAATTTGGGGACAGAATTTGGGGACACAATTTGGGGACAGAATTTGGGGACAGAATTTGGGGACAGAATTTGGGGACAGAATTTGGGGACAGAATGTGGGGACAGAATTTGGGGACAGAATTTGGGGACAGAATTTGGGGACAGAATTTGGGGACAGAATGTTTGGACAGAATTTGGGGACAGAATTTGGGGACAGAATTTGGGGACAGAATTTGGGGACAGAAATTTGGGGACAGAATTTGGGGACACAATTTGGGGACAGAATTTTGGGACAGAATGTGGGGACAGAATTATGGGACAGATTTTGGGGATAGAATTTGGAGACAGAATTTGGGGACAGAATTTGGGGAAAGAATTTGGGGACAGAATTTGGGGACAGAATTTGGGGACAGAATTTGGGGACAGAATTTGGGGACAGAATTTGGGGACACAATTTGGGGACACAATTTGGGGACACAATTTGGGGACAAAATTTGGGGACAGAATTTGGGGACAGACTGTGAGGACAGAATTTGGGGACAGAATGTGGGGACAGAATTTGGGGACAGAATTTGGGTACAGAATTTGGGGACACAATTTGGGGACAGAATTTGGGGACAGAATTTGGGGACAGAATTTGGGGACAGAATTTGGGGACAGAATTTGGGGACACAATTTGGGGACACAATTTGGGGACACAATTTGGGGACACAATTTGGGGACACAATTTGGGGACACAATTTGGGGACACAATTTGGGGACACAATTTTGGGACAGAATTTGGGGAAAGAATGTGGGGACAGAATTTGGGGACAGAATTTGGGGACAGAATTTGGGGACAGAATTTGGGGACAGAATTTGGGGACAGAATTTGGGGACAGAATTTGGGGACACAATTTGGGGACACAATTTGGGGACACAATTTGGGGACACAATTTGGGGACAGAATTTGGGGACAGAATTTGGGGACAGAATTTGGGGAAAGAATTTGGGGACAGAATTTGGGGACAGAATTTGGGGACAGAATTTGGGGACAGAATTTGGGGACAGAATTTGGGAACACAATTTGGGGACACAATTTGGGGACAAAATTTGGGGACAGAATTTTGAGACAGAATTTTGGGACAGAATTTGGGGACAGAATTTGGGGACAGAATTTGGGGACAGAATTTGGGGACAGAATTTGGGGACAGAATTTGGGGACACAATTTGGGGACAAAATTTGGGGACAGAATTTTGAGACAGAATGTGGGGACAGAATTTGGTGAAAGAATTTGGGGACAGAATTTGTGGACAGAATTTGGGGACAGAATTTGGGGACAGAATTTGGGGACAGAATTTGGGGACAGAATTTGGGGACAGAATTTGGGGACAGAATTTGGGGACAGAATTTGGGGACAGAATTTGGGGACAGAATTTGGGGACACAATTTGGGTACAAAATTTGGGGACACAATTTGGGGACACAATTTGTGGACAGAATTTGGGGACAGAATTTGGGGACAGAATTTGGGGACACAATTTGGGGACAGAATTTGGGGACAGAATTTTGGGACAGAATTTGGGGACAGAATTTGGGGACAGAATTTGGGGACAGAATTTGGGGACAGAATTTGGGGACAGAATTTGGGGACAGAATTTGGGGACAGAATTTGGGGACAGAATTTGGGGACAGAATTTGGGGACAGAATTTGGGGACAGAATTTGGGGACAGAATTTGGGGACAGAATTTGGGGACAGAATTTGGGGACAAAATTTGGGGACAGAATTTGGGGACACAATTTGGGGACAGAATTTTGGGACATAATGTGGGGACAGAATTTGGGGACAGAATTTGGGGATAGAATTTGGGGACACAATTTGGGGACAGAATTTGGGGACAGAATTTTGGGACAGAATGTGGGGACAGAATTTGGGGACACAATTTGGGGACAGAGTTTCAGGACACAATTTGGGGACAGAATTTGGGGACAGAATTTGGGGACACAATTTGCGGACAGAATTTGGGGACAGAATTTGGGGACAGAATTTGGGGACAGAATTTGGGGACAGAATTTGGGGACAGAATTTGGGGACAGAATTTGGGGACAGAATTTGGGGACAGAATTTGGGGACACAATTTGGGGACAGAATTTGGGGACACAATTTGGTGACAGAATTTGGGGACAGAATTTGGGGACAGAATGTGGGGCAGAATTTGGGGACAGAATTTGGGGACAGAATGTGGGGACAGAATTTGGGGACAGAATTTGGGGACAAAATTTGGGGACAGCATTTGGGGACACAATTTGGGGACACAATTTGGGGACAGAATGTGGGGACAGAATTTGGGGACAGATTTTGGGTATAAAATTTGGAGACAGAATTTGGGGACAGAATTTGGGGACAGAATTTGGGGACACAATTTGGGGACAGAATTTGGTGACAGAATTTGGGGACTCAATTTGGGGACACAATTTGGGGACACAATTTGGGGACAGAATTTGGGGACACAATTTCGGGACAAAATTTGGGGACAGAATTTTGAGACAGAATGTGGGGATAAAATTTGGGGACAGAATTTTGGGACAGAATGTGGGGACAGAATTTGGGGACAGAATTTGGGGACAGAATTTGTGGACAGAATTTGGGGACACAATTTGGGGGCACAATTTGGGGACACAATTTGGGGACACAATTTGGGAACAGAATTTGGAGACAGAATTTGGGGACAAAATTTGGGGACAGAATATGGTGACAGAATTTGGAAACAGAATTTGGGGACAAAATTTTGGGACAGAATTTGGGGACAGAATTTGGGGGCAGAATTTTGGGACAGAATGTGGGGACAGAATTTGGGGACAGAATTTGGGGACAGAATTTGGGGACAGAATTTGGGGACAGAATTTGGGGACAGAATTTGGGGACAGAACTTGGGGACAGAATTTGGGGACGGAATTTGGGGACAGAATTTGGGGACAGAATGTGGGGACAGAATGTGGGGACAGAATTTGGGGACAGAATTTGGGGACAGAATTTGGGGACAGAATTTGGGGACAAAATTTGGGGACAGAATTTGGGGACAGAATTTTGAGACAGAATTTGGGGACAGAATTTGGGGACAGAATTTGGGGACACAATTTGGGAACACAATTTGGGGACACAATTTGGGGACCCAATTTGGGGACAGAATTTGGGGACAGAATTTGGGGACAGAATTTTGGACAGAATTTGGGGACAGAATGTGGTGACAGAATTTGGGGACACAATTTGGGGACAGAATTTGGGGACAGAATTCGGGGACAGAATTTGGGGACAGAATTTTGGGACAGAATGTGGGGACAGAATTTGGGGACAGAATTTGGGGACAGAATTTGGGGACAGAATTTGGGGACACAATTTGGGGACACAATTTGGGGACACAATTTGGGGACAGAATTTGGAGACAGAATTTGGGGACAGAATTTGGGGACAGAATTTGGGGACACAATTTGGGGAAACAATTTGGGGACAGAATTTGGAGACACAATTTGGGGACAGAATTTTGGGACAGAATGTGGGGACAGAATTTGGGGACAGATTTTGGGGATAGAATTTGGAGACAGAATTTGGGGACAGAATTTGGGGAAAGAATTTGGGGACAGAATTTGGGGACACAATTTGGGGACAGAATTTGTGGACAGAATTTGGGGACAAAATTTGGGGACACAATTTGGGGACAGAATTTGGGGACACAATTTGAGGACACAATTTCGGGAGAAAATTTGGGGACAAAATTTGGGGACAGAATTTTGGGACAGAATGTGGGGACAGAATTTGGGGACAGAATGTGGGGACAGAATTTGGAGACAGAATTTGGGGACAGAATTTGGGGACACAATTTGGGGACCCAATTTGGGGACAGAATTTGCGGACAGAATGTGGGGACAGAATTTGGGGACAGAATTTGGGGACAGAATTTGGGGACAGAATTTGGGGACAGAATTTGGGGACAGAATTTGGGGACAGAATTTGGGGACAGAATTTGGGGACAGAATTTGGGGACAGAATTTGGGGACAGAATTTGGGGACAATATTTGGGGACAGAATTTGGGGACAGAATTTGGGGACAGAATTTCGGGAAAGAATGTGGGGACAGAATTTGGGGACAGAATTTGGGGACAGAATTTGGGGACAAAATTTGGGGACACAATTTGGGGACACAATTTGGAGACAGAATTTTGGGACAGAATGTGGGGACAGAATTTGGGGACAGAATTTGGGGACAGAATTTGGGGACAGAATTTGGGGACAAAATTTGGGGACAGAATTTGGGGACAGAATTTTGAGACAGAATTTGGGGACAGAATTTGAGGACAGAATTTGGGGACAGAATTTGGGAACACAATTTGGGGACACAATTTGGGGACCCAATTTGGGGACAGAATTTGGGGACAGAATTTGGGGACAGAATTTTGGACAGAATTTGGGGACAGAATGTGGTGACAGAATTTGGGGACACAATTTGGGGACAGAATTTGGGGACAGAATTCGGGGACAGAATTTGGGGACAGAATTTTGGGACAGAATGTGGGACAGAATTTGGGGACAGAATTTGGGGACACAATTTGGGGACAAAATTTGGGGACAGAATTTGGGGACAGAATTTGGGGACAGAATTTGGGGACAGAATTTGGGGACAGAATTTGGGGACACAATTTGGGGACAGAATTTGGGGACAGAATTTGGGGACAGAATTTGGGGAGAAAATTTGGGGACAAAATTTGGGGACAGAATTTGGGGACACAATTTGGGGACAGAATTTTGGGACATAATGTGGGGACAGAATTTGGGGACTGATTTTGGGGATAAAGTTTGGGGACAGAATTTGGGGACAGAATTTGGGGACAGAATTTGGGGACAGAATTTGGGGACAAAATTTGGGGACAGAATTTGGTGACACAATTTGGGGACAGAATTTGGGGACAGAATTTGGGGACACAATTTGGGGATAGAATTTTGGACACAATTTGGGGACAGAATTTGGGGACAGAATTTGGGGACAGAATTTGGGGACAGAATTTGGGGACAGAATTTGGGGACAGAATTTGGGGACAGAATTTGGGGACAAAATTTGGGGACAGAATTTGGGGACACAATTTGGGGACACAATTTGGGGACAGAATGTGGGGACAGAATGTGGGGACAGAATTTGGGGACAGATTTTGGGGATAGAATTTGGAGACAGAATTTGGGGACAGAATTTGGGGACAGAATTTGGGGACAGAATTTGGGGACAAAATTTGGGGACAGAATTTGGGGACAGAATTTGGGGACATAATTTGGGGACAGAATTTGGTTGACAGAATTTGGGGACAGAATTTGGGGACAGAATTTGGGGACAGAATTTGGGGACAAAAATTGGGGACAGAATTTGGGGACACAATTTAGGGACAAAATTTGGGGACAGAATTTGGTGACACAATTTGGGGACACAATTTGGGGACAGAATTTGGGGACAGAATTTGGGGACAGAATTTGGGGACACAATTTGGGGACAGAATTTTGGACACAATTTGGGGACAGAATTTGGGGACAGAATTTGGGGACAAAATTTGGGGACAGAATTTGGGGACAGAATTTGGGGACAAAATTTGGGGACAGAATGTGGGGACAGTATTTGGGGACAGAATTTGGGGACAGAATTTGGGGACAGAATTTGGGGACACAATTTGGGGACAGAACTTGGGGACAAAATTTGAAGACAGAATTTGGGGACAGAATTTGGAGACAGAATTTTGGGACAGAATGTGGGGACAGAATTTGGGGACAGATTTTAGGGATAGAATTTGGAGACAGAATTTGGGAACACAATTTGGGGACAGAATTTGGGGACACAATTTGGGGACAGAATTTGGGGACAGAATTTGGGGACAGAATTTGGGGACAGAATTTGGGGACACAATTTGGGGACAGAATTTGGGGACAGAATGTGGGGACAGAATTTGGGGACAGAATTTGGGGACAGAATTTGGGGACAGAATTTGGGGACAGAATTTGGGGACACAATTTGGGGACACAATTTGGGGACACAATTTGGGGACAGAATTTGGGGACAGAATTTGGGGACAGAATTTGGGTACACAATTTGGAGATAGAATTTGGGGACAGAATCTGGGGACAGAATTTGGGGACAGAATTTGGGGACAGAATTTGGGGACAGAATTTGGGGACAGAATTTGGGGACAGAATTTGGGGACAGAATTTGGGGACAGAATTTGCGGACACAATTTGGGGACAGAATTTGGGGACACAATTTGGGGACACAATTTGGGGATACAATTTGGGGACACAATTTGGGGACACAATTTGGGGACACAATTTGGGGACAGAATTTGTGGACAGAATTTGTGGACAGAATTTGGGGACAGAATTTGGGGACAGAATTTGGGGACAGAAAGTGGGGACAGAATTTGGGGACAGAATTTGGGGACAGAATTTGGGGACAGAATTTGGGGACAGAATTTGGGGACAGAATTTGGGGACAGAATTTGGGGACAGAATTTGGGGACATAATTTGGGGACATAATTTGGGGACACAATTTGGGGACACAATTTGGGGACACAATTTGGGGACAGAATTTGGGGACAGAATTTGGGGACAGAATTTGGGGACAGAGTTTGGGGACAGAATTTGGGGACAGAATTTGGGGACAGAATTTGGGGACAGAATTTCTGGACAGAATTTGAGGACAGAATTTGGGGACAGAATGTGGGGACAGAATTTGGGGACAGAATTTGGGGACAGAATTTGGGGACAGAATTTGGGGACAGAATTTGGGGACAGACTTGGGGGACAGAAATTGGGGACAGAATTTGGGGACAGAATTTGGAGACAGAATTTGGGGACACGATTTGGGGACAGAATTTGGGGACACAATTTGGGACACAATTTTTTTTTTTTTTTATTTTATTTTTTTTTTTTTTTTAAAGCACGCAGGCTTATCATTTATTTTCAAAACGAATTTGGGGACAGAATTTGGGGACAGAAGGGACAGAATTTGGGGACAGAATTTGGGGACAGAATTTGGGGACAGAATTTGGGGACAGAATTTGGGGACAGAATTTGGGGACAGAATTTGGGGACAGAATTTGGGAACACAATTTGGGGACACAATTTGGGGACACAATTTGGGGACAGAATTTGGGGACAGAATTTGGGGACAGAATTTGGGGACAGAATTTGGGGACACAATTTGGCACCAGAATTTGGGGACAGAATTTGGGGACACAATTTGGGGACAAAATTTGGGGACAGAATTTTGGGACAGAATGTGGTGACAGAATTTGGGGACAGAATTTGGGGACAGAATTTGGGGACAGAATTTGGGGACAGAATTTGGGGACAGAATTTGGGGACACAATTTGGGGACAGAATTTGAGGACAGAATTTGGGGACAGAATTTGGGGACAGAATTTGGGGACAGAATTTGGGGACAGAATTTGGGGACAGAATTTGGGGACAGAATTTGGGGACAGAATTTGGGGACAGAATTTGGGGACATAATTTTGGGACAGAATTTGGGGACAGAATTTGGGGACAGAATTTGGGAACACAATTTGGGGACAGAATTTGGAGACAGAATTTGGGGACAGAATTTGGGGACAGAATTTGGGGCAAAATTTGGGGACAGAACTTGGGGACAGAATTTGGGGACAGAAGGGACAGAATTTGGGGACAGAATTTGGGGACAGAATTTGGGGACAGAATTTGGGGACAGAATTTGGGGACAGAATTTGGGGACAGAATTTGGGGACAGAATTTGGGGACAAAATTTGTTGACAAAATTTGTTGACAGAATTTGGGGACAGAATTTGGGGACAGAATTTGGGAACAGAATTTGGGGACAGAATTTGGGGACAGAATTTGGGGACAGAATTTGGGGACACAATTTGGGGACACAATTTGGGGACAGAATTTGGGGACAGAATTTGGGGACAGAATTTGGGGACAGAATTTGGGGACAGAATTTGGGGACAGAATTTGGGGACAGAATTTGGGGACACAATTTGGGGACAGAATTTGGGGACAAAATTTGGGGACAGAATTTGTGGACAGAATTTGGGGACAGAATTTGGGGACAGAATTTTGGGACAGACTGTGGGGACAGAATTTGGGGACAGAATTTGGGGACAGAATTTGTGGACAGAATTTGGGGACAGAATTTGGGGACAGAATTTGGGGACACAATTTGGGGACAGAATTTGGGGACACAATTTGGGGACAGAATTTGGGGACACAATTTAAGGACAGAATTTGGGGACAGAATTTGGGGACAGAATTTGGGGACAGAATTTGGGGACAGAATGTGGGGATAGAATTTGGGGACAGAGTTTGGGGACAGAATTTGGGGACAGAATTTGGGGACAGAATTTGGGGACAGAATTTGGGGACAGAATTTGGTGACACAATTTGGGGACAGAATTTGGGGACAGAATTTGGGGACAGAATTTGGGGACAGAATTTGGGGACAGAATTTGGGGACAGAATTTGGGGACAGAATTTGGGGACAGAATTTGGGGACAGAATTTGGGGACAGAATTTGGGGACAGAATTTGGGGACAGAATTTGGGGACAGAATTTGGGGACAGAATTTGGGGACAAAATTTGGGGACAGAATTTGGGGACAGAATTTGGGGACAGAATTTTGGGACAGAATTTGGGGACAGACTTGGGGGACAGAAATTTGGGACAGAATTTGGGGACACAATTTGGGGACAGAATTTGGGGACACAATTTGGGGACACAATTTGGGGACAGAATTTGGGGACAGAATTTGGGGACAGAATTTGGGGACAGAATTTGGGGACAGAATTTGGGGACACAATTTGGGGACAAAATTTGGGGACAGAATTTGGGGACAAAATTTGGGGACAGAATTTGGGGACAGAATTTGGGGACAGAATTTGGTAACAGAATTTGGGGACAGAATTTGGGAACAGAATTTGGGGACAGAATTTGGGGACAGAATTTGGGGACAGAATTTGGGGACAGAATTTGGGGACAGAATTTGGGGACAGAATTTGGGGACAGAATTTGGGGACAGAATTTGGGGACAGAATTTGGGGACAGAATTTGGGGACAGAATTTGGGGACAGAATTTGCGGACAGAATTTGGGGACACAATTTGGGGACAAAATTTGGGGACAGAATTTTGGGACAGAATGTGGTGACAGAATTTGGGGACAGAATTTGGGGACAGAATTTGGGGACAGAATTTGGGGACAGAATTTGGGGACAGAATTTGGGGACAGAATTTGATGACACAATTTGGGGACACAATTTGGGGACAGAATTTGAGGACAGAATTTGGGGACAGAATTTGGGGACAGAATTTGGGGACAGAATTTGGGGACAGAATTTGGGACACAATTTGGGGACAGAATTTGGGGACAGAATTTGGGGACAGAATTTGGGGACAGAATTTGGGGACAGAATTTGGGGACAGAATTTGGGGACAGAATTTGGGGACAGAATTTGGGGACAGAATTTGGGGACAGAATTTGGGGACAGAATTTGGGGACACAATTTAGGGACAGAATTTGAGACAGAATTTGGGGACAGAATTTGGGGACAGAATTTGGGGCAAAATTTGGGGACAGAATTTGGGGACAGAATTTGGGGACAGAATTTGGGGACAGAATTTGGGGACAGAATTTGGGGACACAATTTGGGGACACAATTTGGGGACAGAATTTTGGGACAGAATGTGGGGGGTCAGAATTTGGGGCAGAATTTGGGGATAGAATTTGGAGACAGAATTTGGGGACAGAATTTGGGGACAGAATTTGGGGACAAAATTTTTAGGACAGAATTTGGGGACACAATTTGGGGACAGAATTTGAGGACAGAATTTGGGGACAGAATTTGGGGACACAATTTGGGGACAGAATTTGGGGACAGAATTTTGGGACAGAATTTGGGGACAGAATTTGGGGACAGAATTTGGGGACACAATTTGGGGACAGAATTTGGGGACAGAATTTGGGGACACAATTTGGGGACAGAATTTGGGGACAGAATTTGGGGACACAATTTGGGGATAGAATTTGGGGACAGAATTTAATGACAGAATTTGGGGACAGAATTTGGGGACAGAATTTGGGGACAGAATTTTGGGACAGAATTTGGGGACAAAATTTGGGGACAGAACTTTGGGACAAAATTTGGGGACAGAATTTGGGGACAGAATTTGGGGACAGAATTTGGGGACAAAATTTGGGGACAGAATTTGGGGACAGAATTTGGGGACACAAATTGGGGACAGAATTTGGGAACAGAATTTGGGGACAGAATTTGGGGACAGAATTTGGGGACAGAATTTGCGGACAGAATTTAGGGACACAATTTGGGGACAAAATTTGGGGACAGAATTTTGGGACAGAATGTGGTGACAGAATTTGGGGACAGAATTTGGGGACAGAATTTGGGGACAGAATTTGGGGACACAATTTGGGGACAGAATTTGGGGACAGAATTTGGGGACAGAATTTGGAGACAGAATTTGGGGACAGAATTTGGGGACAGAATTTGGGGACAGAATTTGCGGACAGAATTTGGGGACAGAATTTGGGGACAGAATTTGGGGACAAAATTTGTGGACAGAATTTGAGGACACAATTTGGGGACACAATTTGGGGACAGAATTTTGGGACACAATTTGGGGACACAATTTGGGGGCACAATTTGGGGACAGAATTTGGGGACACAATTTGGGGACAGAATTTGGGGACAGAATTTTGGGACAGAATTTGGGGACAGAATTTGGGGACACAATTTGGGGACAGAATTTGGGGACAGAATTTGGGGACAGAATTTGGGGACAGAATTTGGGGACAGAATTTGGGGACAAAATTTGGGGACACAATTTGGGGACACAATTTGGGGACACAATTTGGGGACAGAATGTATGGACACAATTTGGGGACAGAATTTAGGGACAGAATTTGGGGACAAAATTTGGGGACAGAATTTTGGGACAGAATGTGGGGACAGAATTTGGGGACAGAATTTGGGGGCAGAATTTGGGACACAATTTGGGGACAGAATTTGGGGACAGAATTTGGTGACAGAATTTGGGGACAGAATTTGGAGACAGAATTTATGGACAGAATTTGGGGACAGATTTTGGGGACAGAATTTGGAAACAGAATTTGGGGACAGAATTTGGGGACAGAATTTGGGGACAGAATTTAGGGACAGAATTTTGGGACAGAATTTGGGGACACAATTTGGGGACAGAATTTGGGGAAAGAATTTGGGGACAGAATTTCGGACAGAATTTGGGGACAGAATTTGGGGACAGAATTTGGGGACAGAAATTGGGGACAGAATTGGGGGACAGAATTTGGGGACAGAATTTGGGGACAGAATTTGGGGACAGAATTTGGGGACAGAATTTGGGGACACAATTTTGGGACAGAATTTGGGGACAGAATTTGGGGACAGAATTTGGGGACAGAATTTGGGGACAGAATTTGGGGACAGAATTTGGGGACAGAATTTGGGGACAGAATTTGGGGACAGAATTTGGGGACAGAATTTGGGGACAAAATTTGGGGACAGAATTTGGGGACACAATTTGTGGACAGAATTTTTGGACAGAATTTGGGGACAGAATTTGGGGACAGAATTTGGGGATAGAATTTGGAGATAGAATCTGGGGACAGAATTTGAGGACAGAATTTGGGGACAGAATGTAGGGCAGAATTTGGGGACAGAATTTGGGGACAGAATGTGGGGACAGAATTTGGGGACAGAATTTGGGGACACAATTTGGGGACAGAATTTGAAGACACAATTTGGGGACAGAATTTTGGGACAGAATGTGGGTACAGAAATTGGGGACAGATTTTGGGGATAGAATTTGGAGACAGAATTTGGGACAGAATTTGGGGACAGAATTTTGGGACAGAATTTGGGGACAGAATTTGGGGACACAATTTGGGGACACAATTTGGGGACAGAATTTGGGGACAGAATTTGGGGACAGAATTTGGGGACACAATTTCGGGACAAAATTTGGGAACAGAATTTTGAGACAGAATGTGGGGACAAAATTTGGGGACAGAATTTGGGGACAGAATGTGGGGACAGAATTTGGGGACAGAATTTGGGGACAGAATTTGGGGACACAATTTGGGGACACAATTTGGGGACACAATTTTGGGACACAATTTGGGGACAGAATTTGGGGACACAATTTGGGGACAGAATTTGGGGACAGAATTTGGGGACAGAATGTGGTGACAGAATTTAGGGACAGAATTTGGGGACAAAATTTGGGGACAAAATTTAGGAACAGAATTTGGGGACAGAATTTTGGGACAGAATGTGGGGACAGAATTTGGGGACAGAATTTGGGGACAGAATTTGGGGACAGAATTTGGGGACAGAATTTGGGGACAGAATTTGGGGACAGAATTTGGGGACAGAATTTGGGGACAGAATTTGGGGACAGAATTTGGGGACAGAATGTGGGGACAGAATTTGGGGACAGAATTTGGGGACAGAATTTGAGGACAGAATATGGGGACAAAATTTGGGGACAAAAGTTGGGGACAGAATTTTGGGACAGAATGTAGGGACAGATTTTGGGGACAGAATTTGGGGACAGAATTTGGGAACACAATTTGGGGACACAATTTGGGGACACAATTTATTTACACAATTTGGGGACACAATTTGGGGACACAATTTGGGGACAGAATTTGGGGACAGAATTTGGGGACACAATTTGGGGACAGAATTTGGGGACAGAATGTGGTGACAGAATTTGAGGACAGAATTTGGGGACAAAATTTAGGGACAGAATTTGGGGACAGAATTTGGGGACAGAATTTTGGGACAGAATGTGGGGACAGAATTTGGGGACAGAATTTGGGGACAGAATTTGGGGACAGAATTTGGGGACACAATTTGGTGACAGAATTTGGGGACAGAATTTTGGGACAGAATGTGGGGACATAATTTAAGGATAGAATTTGGGGACAGAATGTGGGGACAGAATTTAGGGACACAATTTGGGGACAGAATTTGGGGACAGAATGTGGGGACAGAATTTGGGGACAGAATTTGGGGACAGAATTTGGGGACAGAATTTGGGGACAGAAATTTGGGGACAGAATTTGGGGACACAATTTGGGGACAAAATTTTGGGACAGAATGTGGGGACAGAATTTGGGGACAGATTTTGGGGACAGAATTTGGAGACAGAATTTGGGGACAGAATTTGGGGAAAGAATTTGGGGACAGAATTTGGGGACAGAATTTGGGGACAGAATTTGGGGACAGAATTTAAGGACACAATTTGGGGACACAATTTGGGAACACAATTTGGGGACACAATTTGGGGACAAAATTTGGGGACAGAATTTTGGGACAGAATGTGGGGACAGAATTTGGGGACAGAATGTGGGGACAGAATTTGGGGACAGAATTTGGGGACACAATTTGGGGACACAATTTGGGGACAGAATTTGGGGACAGAATGTGGGGACAGAATTTGGGGACAGAATTTGGGGACAGAATTTGGGGACACAATTTGGGGACACAATTTGGGGACACAATTTGCGGACAGAATTTGGGGACAGAATTTGGGGACAGAATTTGGGGACAGAATTTGGGGACAGAATTTGGGGACAGAATTTGGGGACAGAATTTGGGGAAAGAATGTGGGGACAGAATTTGGGGACAGAATTTGGGGACAGAATTTGGGGACAGAATTTGGGAACAGAATTTGGGGACAGAATTTGGGGACAGAATTTGGGGACAAAATTTGGGGACACAATTTGGGGACAGAATTTGGGGACACAATTTGGGAACAGAATTTGGGGAAAGAATTTGGGGACAGAATGTGGCGACAGAATTTGGGGACAGAATTTGGGGACAGAATTTGGGGACAGAATTTGGGGACAGAATTTGGGGACAGAATTTGGGGACAGAATTTGGGGACACAATTTGGGGACAAAATTTGGGGACAGAATTTTGAGACAGAATGTGGGGACAGAATTTGGGGACAGAATTTGGGGACAGAATTTGGGGACACAATTTTGGACAGAATTTGGGGACAGAATTTGGGGACAGAATTTGGGGACACAATTTGGGGACACAATTTGGGGACGGAATTTTTCGACAAAATTTGGGGACAGAATTTTGGGACAGAATGTGGGGACAGAATTTGGGGAAAGAATTTGGGGACAGAATTTGGGGACAGAATTTGGGGACAGAATTTGGGGACAGAATTTGGGGACACAATTTGGGGACAGAATTTGGGGACAGAATTTTGGGACAGAATTTGGGGACAGAATTTGGGGACAGAATTTTTGGACAGAATGTGGGGACAGAATTTGGGGACACAATTTGGGGACAGAATTTGGGGACAGAATTTGGGGACACAATTTGGGGACAGAATTTGGAGAAAGAATTTGGGGACAGATTTTGGGGATAGAATTTGGAGACAGAATTTGGGGACAGAATTTGGGGACAGAATTTGGGGACAGAATTTGAAGACACAATTTGGGTACAGAATTTGGGGACAGAATTTGGGGACAGAATTTGGGGACAGAATTTGGGGACAGAATTTGGGGACAGAATTTGGGGACAGAATTTGGGGACAGAATTTGGGGACAGAATTTGGGGACAGAATTTGGGGACAGAATTTGGGGCAAAATTTGGGGACAGAATTTAGGGACACAATTTGGGGACACAATTTGGGGACAGAATTTGGGGACAAAATTTGGGGACAGAATTTTGGGACAGAATTTGGGGACACAATTTGGGGACACAATTTGGGGACAGAATTTGGGGACACAATTTGGGGACAGAATTTTGGGACATAATGTGGGGACAGAATTTGGGGACAGAATTTGGGGATAGAATTTGGGGGCAGAATTTGGGGACAGAATTTGGGGACAGATTTTGGGGACAGAATTTGGGGACAGAATTTGGGGACAGAATTTGGGGACAGAATTTGGGGCAAAATTTGTGGACAGAATTTGGGGACACAATTTGGGGACAAAATTTGGGGATAGAATTTGGGGACAGAATGTGGGGACAGAATTTGGGGACAGAATTTGGGGATAGAATGTGGGGACAGAATTTGGGGACAGAATTTGGGGACAGAATGTGGTGACAGAATTTAGGGACAGAATTTGTGGACAAAATTTGGGGACAGAATTTGGGGACAGAATTTGGGGACAGAATTTGGGGACAGAATTTGGGGACAGAATTTGGGGACAGAATTTGGGGACAGAATTTGGGGACAGAATTTGGGGACAGAATTTGGGGACAGAATTTGGGGACAGAATTTGGGGACAGAATTTGGGGACAGAATTTGGGGACAGAATGTGGGGACAGATTTTGGGGACAGAATTTGGGGACAGAATTTGGGGACAGAATTTGGGGACACAATTTGGGGACAAAATTTGGGGACAGAATATTGGGACAGAATGTGGGGACAGATTTTGGGGACAGAATTTAGGGACAGAATTTGGGAACACAATTTGGGGACACAATTTGGGGACACAATTTGGGGACACAATTTGGGGACACAATTTTGGACACAATTTGGGGACACAATTTGGGGACACAATTTGGGGACAGAATTTGGGGACAGAATTTGGGGACAGAATTTGGGGACAGAATGTGGTGACAGAATTTGGGGACAGAATTTAGGGACAGAATTTGGGGACAGAATTTGGGGACAGAATTTGGGGACAGAATTTTGGGACAGAATGTGGGGACAGAATTTGGGGACAGAATTTGGGGACAGAATTTGGGGACAGAATTTGGGGACACAATTTGGGGACACAATTTGGGGACAGAATTTTGGGACTAAACTTGGGGACAGAATTTGGGGACAGAATTTGGGGACAGAATGTGGGGACAGAATTTGGGGACAGAATTTGGGGACAAAATTTGGGGACAGAATTTGGTTACACAATTTGGGGACAGAATTTGGGGACACGATTTGCGGACAGAATTTGGGGACAGAATTTGGGGACACAATTTGGGGACACAATTTGGGGACACAATTTGGGGACAGAATTTGGGGAAAGAATGTGGGGACAGAATTTGGGGACAGAATTTGGGGACAGAATTTGGGGACAGAATTTGGGGACAGAATTTGGGGACAGAATTTGGGGACAAAATTTGGGGACAGAATTTGGGGACAGAATTTGGGGACACAATTTGGGGACAGAATTTGGGGACAGAATTTGGAGACAGAATTTGGGGACAGAATTTGGGGAAAGAATTTGGGGACAGAATGTGGGGACACAATTTGGGGACACAATTTGGGGACAGAATTTGGGGACAGAATTTGGGGACAGAATTTGGGGACAGAATTTGGGGACACAATTTGGGGACAAAATTTGGGGACAGAATTTTGAGACAGAATGTGGGGACAGAATTTGGGGACAGAATTTGGGGACACAATTTGGGGACACAATTTGGGGACAGAATTTGGGGACAGAATTTGGGGACAGAATTTTGGGACAGAATTTGGGGACACAATTTGGGGACACAATTTGGGGACAGAATTTTGGGACAAAATTTGGGGACACAATTTGGGGACACAATTTGGGGACACAATTTGGGGACAGAATTTGTAAACAGAATTTGGGGACAGAATTTGGGGACAGAATTTGGGGACAGAATTTGGGGACAAAATTTGGGGACAGAATTTTGGGACAGAATGTGGGGACAGAATTTGGGGACAGAATTTGGGGGCAGAATTTGGGGACAGAATTTGGAGACAGAATTTGGGGACAGAATTTGGGAACAGAATTTGGGGACAGAATTTGGAGACAGAATTTGGGGACAGAATTTGGTGACAGATTTTGGGGATAGAATTTGGAGACAGAATTTGGGGACAGAATTTGGGGACAGAATTTGGGGACAGAATTTGAAGACACAATTTGGGGACAGAATTTGGGGACACAATTTGGGGACAGAATTTGGGGACACAATTTGGGGACAGAATTTGGGGACAGAATTTGGGGACAGAATTTGGGGACAGAATTTGGGGACAAAATTTGGGGACAGAATTTGGGGACAGAATTTTGGGACAGAATTTGGGGACAGAATTTGGGGACAGAATTTGGGGACAGAATGTGGGGACAGAATTTGGGGACACAATTTGGGGACACAATTTGAGGACAGAATTTGGGGACACAATTTGGGGACAAAATTTGGGGACAGAATTTTGGGACAGAATGTGGGGACAGATTTTGGGGACAGAATTTGGGGACAGAATTTGGGAACACAATTTGGGGACACAATTTGGGGACACAATTTGGGGACAAAATTTGGGGACACAATTTGGGGACACAATTTGGGGACACAATTTGGGGACACAATTTGGGGACACAATTTGGGGACAGAATTTGGGGACAGAATGTGGGGACAGAATTTGGGGACAGAATTTGGGGACAAAATTTGGGGACAGAATTTGGGGACAGAAATTTGGGGACAGAATTTGGGGACACAATTTGGGGACAGAATATTGGGACAGAATGTGGGGACAGAATTTGGGGACAGATTTTGGGGACAGAATTTGGAGACAGAATTTGGGGACAGAATTTGGGGAAAGAATTTGGGGACAGAATTTGGGGACAGAATTTGGGGACAGAATTTGGGGACAGAATTTGGCGACAGAATTTTGGACACAATTTGGGAACACAATTTGGGGACACAATTTGGGGACAAAATTTGGGGACAGAATTTTGGGACAGAATGTGGGGACAGAATTTGGGGACAGAATGTGGGGACAGAATTTGGGGACAGAATTTGGGGACACAATTTGGGGACACAATTTGGGGACAGAATTTGGGGACAGAATGTGGGGACAGAATTTGGGGACAGAATTTGGGGACAGAATTTGGGGACACAATTTGGGGACAGAATTTGGGGAGACAATTTGCGGACAGAATTTGGGGACAGAATTTGGGGACACAATTTGGGGACACAATTTGGGGACACAATTTGGGGACAGAATTTGGGGAAAGAATGTGGGGACAGAATTTGGGGACAGAATTTGGGGACAGAATTTTGGGACAGAATTTGGGGACAGAATTTGGGGACAGAATTTGGGGACACAATTTGGGGACACAATTTGGGGACAGAATTTGGGGACAGAATTTGGGGACAGAATTTGGGGACAGAATTTGGGGACACAATTTGGGGACAAAATTTGGGGACAGAATTTTGAGACAGAATGTGGGGACAGAATTTGGGGACAGAATTTGGGGACAGAATTTGGGGACACAATTTGGGGACAGAATTTGGGGACAGAAACTTGGGACAGAATTTGGGGACACAATTTGGGGACACAATTTGGGGACAGAATTTTGGGACAAAATTTGGGGACAGAATTTTGGGACAGAATGTGGGGACAGAATTTGGGGAAAGAATTTGGGGACAGAATTTGGGGACAGAATTTGGGGACAGAATTTGGGGACAGAATTTGGGGACAGAATTTGGGGACAGAATTTGGGGACACAATTTGGGGACAGAATTTGGGGACAGAATTTGGGAACAGAATTTGGGACAGAATTTGGGGACAGAATTTTTGGACAAAATTTGGGGACACAATTTGGGGACACAATTTGGGGACAGAATTTGGGGACAGAATTTGTGGACAGAATTTGGGGACAGAATTTGGGGACAGAATTTGGGGACAGAATTTGGGGACAAAATTTGGGGACAGAATTTTGGGACCGAATGTGGGGACAGAATTTGGGGACAGAATTTGGGGGCAGAATGTGGGGACAGAATTTGGAGACAGAATTTGGGGACAGAATTTGGGGACACAATTTGGGGACAGAATTTGGAGACAGAATTTGGGGACAGAGTTTGGGGACGGATTTTGGGGATAGAATTTGGAGACAGAATTTGGGGACAGAATTTGGGGACAGAATTTGGGGACAGAATTTGAAGACACAATTTTGGGACAGAATGTGGGGACACAATTTGGGGACACAATTTGGGGACACAATTTGGGGACAGAATTTGGGGACACAATTTGGGGACACAATTTGGGGACAGAATTTGGGGACAGAATTTTGGGACTAAACTTGGGGACAGAATTTGGGGACAGAATTTGGGGACAGAATGTGGGGACAGAATTTGGGGACAGAATTTGGGGACAAAATTTGGGGACAGAATTTGATTACACAATTTGGGGACAGAATTTGGGGACACGATTTGCGGACAGAATTTGGGGACAGAATTTGGGGACACAATTTGGGGACACAATTTGGGGACACAATTTGGGGACAGAATTTGGGGAAAGAATGTGGGGACAGAATTTGGGGACAGAATTTGGGGACAGAATTTGGGGACAGAATTTGGGGACAGAATTTGGGGACAGAATTTGGGGACAAAATTTGGGGACAGAATTTGGGGACAGAATTTGGGGACACAATTTGGGGACAGAATTTGGGGACAGAATTTGGAGACAGAATTTGGGGACAGAATTTGGGGAAAGAATTTGGGGACAGAATGTGGGGACACAATTTGGGGACACAATTTGGGGACAGAATTTGGGGACAGAATTTGGGGACAGAATTTGGGGACAGAATTTGGGGACACAATTTGGGGACAAAATTTGGGGACAGAATTTTGAGACAGAATGTGGGGACAGAATTTGGGGACAGAATTTGGGGACACAATTTGGGGACACAATTTGGGGACAGAATTTGGGGACAGAATTTGGGGACAGAATTTTGGGACAGAATTTGGGGACACAATTTGGGGACACAATTTGGGGACAGAATTTTGGGACAAAATTTGGGGACACAATTTGGGGACACAATTTGGGGACACAATTTGGGGACAGAATTTGTAAACAGAATTTGGGGACAGAATTTGGGGACAGAATTTGGGGACAGAATTTGGGGACAAAATTTGGGGACAGAATTTTGGGACAGAATGTGGGGACAGAATTTGGGGACAGAATTTGGGGGCAGAATTTGGGGACAGAATTTGGAGACAGAATTTGGGGACAGAATTTGGGAACAGAATTTGGGGACAGAATTTGGAGACAGAATTTGGGGACAGAATTTGGTGACAGATTTTGGGGATAGAATTTGGAGACAGAATTTGGGGACAGAATTTGGGGACAGAATTTGGGGACAGAATTTGAAGACACAATTTGGGGACAGAATTTGGGGACACAATTTGGGGACAGAATTTGGGGACACAATTTGGGGACAGAATTTGGGGACAGAATTTGGGGACAGAATTTGGGGACAGAATTTGGGGACAAAATTTGGGGACAGAATTTGGGGACAGAATTTTGGGACAGAATTTGGGGACAGAATTTGGGGACAGAATTTGGGGACAGAATGTGGGGACAGAATTTGGGGACACAATTTGGGGACACAATTTGAGGACAGAATTTGGGGACACAATTTGGGGACAAAATTTGGGGACAGAATTTTGGGACAGAATGTGGGGACAGATTTTGGGGACAGAATTTGGGGACAGAATTTGGGAACACAATTTGGGGACACAATTTGGGGACACAATTTGGGGACAAAATTTGGGGACACAATTTGGGGACACAATTTGGGGACACAATTTGGGGACACAATTTGGGGACACAATTTGGGGACAGAATTTGGGGACAGAATGTGGGGACAGAATTTGGGGACAGAATTTGGGGACAAAATTTGGGGACAGAATTTGGGGACAGAAATTTGGGGACAGAATTTGGGGACACAATTTGGGGACAGAATATTGGGACAGAATGTGGGGACAGAATTTGGGGACAGATTTTGGGGACAGAATTTGGAGACAGAATTTGGGGACAGAATTTGGGGAAAGAATTTGGGGACAGAATTTGGGGACAGAATTTGGGGACAGAATTTGGGGACAGAATTTGGCGACAGAATTTTGGACACAATTTGGGAACACAATTTGGGGACACAATTTGGGGACAAAATTTGGGGACAGAATTTTGGGACAGAATGTGGGGACAGAATTTGGGGACAGAATGTGGGGACAGAATTTGGGGACAGAATTTGGGGACACAATTTGGGGACACAATTTGGGGACAGAATTTGGGGACAGAATGTGGGGACAGAATTTGGGGACAGAATTTGGGGACAGAATTTGGGGACACAATTTGGGGACAGAATTTGGGGACACAATTTGCGGACAGAATTTGGGGACAGAATTTGGGGACACAATTTGGGGACACAATTTGGGGACACAATTTGGGGACAGAATTTGGGGAAAGAATGTGGGGACAGAATTTGGGGACAGAATTTGGGGACAGAATTTTGGGACAGAATTTGGGGACATAATTTGGGGACAGAATTTGGGGACACAATTTGGGGACACAATTTGGGGACAGAATTTGGGGACAGAATTTGGGGACAGAATTTGGGGACAGAATTTGGGGACACAATTTGGGGACAAAATTTGGGGACAGAATTTTGAGACAGAATGTGGGGACAGAATTTGGGGACAGAATTTGGGGACAGAATTTGGGGACACAATTTGGGGACAGAATTTGGGGACAGAAACTTGGGACAGAATTTGGGGACACAATTTGGGGACACAATTTGGGGACAGAATTTTGGGACAAAATTTGGGGACAGAATTTTGGGACAGAATGTGGGGACAGAATTTGGGGAAAGAATTTGGGGACAGAATTTGGGGACAGAATTTGGGGACAGAATTTGGGGACAGAATTTGGGGACACAATTTGGGGACAGAATTTGGGGACAGAATTTGGGAACAGAATTTGGGACAGAATTTGGGGACAGAATTTTTGGACAAAATTTGGGGACACAATTTGGGGACACAATTTGGGGACAGAATTTGGGGACAGAATTTGTGGACAGAATTTGGGGACAGAATTTGGGGACAGAATTTGGGGACAGAATTTGGGGACAAAATTTGGGGACAGAATTTTGGGACAGAATGTGGGGACAGAATTTGGGGACAGAATTTGGGGGCAGAATGTGGGGACAGAATTTGGAGACAGAATTTGGGGACAGAATTTGGGGACACAATTTGGGGACAGAATTTGGAGACAGAATTTGGGGACAGAGTTTGGGGACGGATTTTGGGGATAGAATTTGGAGACAGAATTTGGGGACAGAATTTGGGGACAGAATTTGGGGACAGAATTTGGGGACAGAATTTGAAGACACAATTTGGGGACAGAATTTGGGGACACAATTTGGGGACACAATTTGGGGACACAATTTGGGGACAGAATTTGGTGACAGAATTTGGGGACAGAATTTAAGGACAGAATTTGGGGACAGAATTTGGGGACAGAATTTGGGGCAAAATTTGGGGACGGAATTTGGGGACACAATTTGGGGACAGAATTTGGGGACACAATTTGGGGACAGAATTTGGGGACAGAATTTGGGGACAGAATTTGGGGACAGAATTTGGGGACAGAATTTGGGGACACAATTTGGGGACACAATTTGGGGACAGAATTTGGGGACAGAATTTGGGGACAAAATTTGGGGACAGAATTTGGGGACACAATTTGGGGACAGAATTTTGGGACATAATGTGGGGACAGAATTTGGGGACAGAATTTTGGGATAGAATTTGGGGACAGAATTTGGGGACAGAGTTTTGGGACAGATTTTGGGGACAGAATTTGGGGACAGAATTTGGGGACAGAATTTGGGGCAAAATTTGTGGACAGAATTTGGGGACAGAATTTGGGGACAGAATTTGGGGATAGAATTTGGGGACAGAATGTGGGGACAGAATTTGGGGACAGAATTTTTGGATAGAATGTGGGGACAGAATTTGGGGACAGAATTTGGGGACAGAATTTTGGGACAGAATTTGGGGACAGAATTTGGGGACAGAATTTGGGGACACAATTTGGGGACACAATTTGGGGACAGAATTTGGGGACAGAATTTGGGGACAGAATTTGGGGACAGAATTTGGGGACACAATTTGGGGACAAAATTTGGGGACAGAATTTTGAGACAGAATGTGGGGACAGAATTTGGGGACAGAATTTGGGGACAGAATTTGGGGACACAATTTGGGGACAGAATTTGGGGACAGAAACTTGGGACAGAATTTGGGGACACAATTTGGGGACACAATTTGGGGACAGAATTTTGGGACAAAATTTGGGGACAGAATTTTGGGACAGAATGTGGGGACAGAATTTGGGGAAAGAATTTGGGGACAGAATTTGGGGACAGAATTTGGGGACAGAATTTGGGGACAGAATTTGGGGACAGAATTTGGGGACAGAATTTGGGGACAGAATTTGGGGACACAATTTGGGGATAGAATTTGGGGACAGAATTTGGGGACAGAATTTGGGGACACAATTTGGGGACAGAATTTGAGGACACAATTTGGGGACAGAATTTGGGGACACAATTTGGGGACACAATTTGCGTACAGAATTTGGGGACAGAATTTGGGGACAGAATTTGGGGACTGAATTTGGGGACAGAATTTGGGGACAGAATTTCCGGACAGAATTTGGGGACAGAATTTGGGGACAGAATTTGGGGACAGAATTTGGGGACACAATTTGGGGCACAATTTGGGGACAAAATTTGGGGACAGAATTTGGGGACAGAATTTGGGGACAGAATGTGGGGCAGAATTTTGGGACAGAATTTGGGGACAGAATGTGGGGACAGAATTTGGGGACAGAATTTGGGGACAGATTTTGGGTATAGAATTTGGGGACAGAATTTGGGAACAGAATTTGGGGACACAATTTGGGGCATAATTTGGGGACCGAATTTGGGGACAAAATTTGGGGACACAATTTGGGGACAGAATTTGGGGACAGAATTTGGGGACAGAATTTGGGGACACAATTTCGGGACAAAATTTGGGGACAGAATTTTGAGACAGAATGTGGGGACAAAATTTGGGGACAGAATTTTGGGACAGAATGTGGGGACAGAATTTGGGGACAGAATTTGGGGACAGAATTTGGGGACAGAATTTGGGGACACAATTTGGGGGCACAATTTGGGGACACAATTTGGGGACACAATTTGGGGACAGAATTTGGGGACAGAATTTGGGGACAGAATGTGGTGACAGAATTTGGGGACAGAATTTGGGGACAAAATTTTGGGACAGAATTTGGGGACAGAATTTGGGGACAGAATTTGGGGACAGAATTTGGGGACAGAATTTGGGGACAGAATTTGGGGACAGAATGTGGGGACAGAATTTGGGGACAGAATTTGGGGACAGAATTTGGGGACAGAATTTGGGGACAAAATTTGGGGACAAAATTTGGGGACAGAATTTTGGGACAGAATTTGGGGACAGAATTTGGGAACAGAATTTGGGAACACAATTTGGGGACACAATTTGCGGACACAATTTGGGGACACAATTTGGGGACAGAATTTGGGGACAGAATTTGGGGACAGAATTTGGGGACAGAATTTGGGGACAGAATTTGGGGACAGAATTTGGGGACAAAATTTGGGGACAGAATTTTGGGACAGAATGTGGGGACAGAATTTGGGGACAGAATTTGGGGACAGAATGTGGGGACAGAATTTGGGGACAGAATTTGGGGACAGAATTTGACAACAGAATGTGGGGACAGAATTTGGGGACAGAATTTGGGGACAGAATTTGGGGACACAATTTGGGGACAGAATTTGGGGACACAATTTGGGGACAGAATTTTGGGACAGAATGTGGGGACAGAATTTTGGGACAGATTTTGGGGATAGAATTTGGAGACAGAATTTGGGGACAGAATTTGGGGAAAGAATTTGGGGACAGAATTTGGGGACACAATTTGGGGACAGAATTTGGGGACAGAATTTGGGGACAGAATTTGGGGACACAATTTTGGGACACAATTTGGGGACACAATTTGGGGACAATATTTGGGGACAAAATTTGGGGACAGAATTTTGGGACAGAATTTGGGGACAGAATTTGGGGACAGAATGTGGGGACAGAATTTGGGGACACAATTTGGGGACAGAATTTGGGGACACAATTTGGGGACACAATTTGGGGACAGAATTTGCGGACAGAATGTGGGGACAGAATGTGGGGACAGAATTTGGGGACAGAATTTGGGGACAGAATTTGGGGACACAATTTGGGGACAGAATTTGGAGACAGAATTTGGGGACACAATTTGGGGACACAATTTGGGGACAGAATTTGGGGACTGAATTTCGTGAAAGAATGTGGGGACAGAATTTGGGGACAGAATTTGGGGACAGAATTTGGGGACAGAATTTGGGGACAGAATTTGGGGACAGAATTTGGGGACACAATTTGGGGACACAATTTGGGGACACAATTTGGGGACAGAATTTGGGGACAGAATTTGGGGACAGAATTTGGGGACAGAATTTGGGGACACAATTTGGGGACAGAATTTGGGGACAGAATTTGGGGACAGAACTTGGGGACACAATTTGGGGACACAATTTGGGGACACAATTTGGGGACACAATTTGGGGACAGAATTTGGGGACAGAATGTAGTGACAGAATTTGGGGACAGAATTTGGGGACAGAATTTGGGGACAGAATTTGGGGACAGAATTTGGGGACAGAATTTTGGGACAGAATGTGGGGACAGAATTTGGGGACAGAATTTGGGGACAGAATTTGGGGACAGAATTTGGGGACAGAATTTGGGGACAGAATTTGGGGACAGAATTTGGGGACAGAATTTGGGGACAGAATTTGGGGACAGAATTTGGGGACAGAATGTGGGGACAGAATTTGGGGACAGAATTTGGGGACAGAATTTGGGGACAGAATGTTTGGACAGAATTTGGGGACAGAATTTGGGGACAGAATTTGGGGACAGAAATTTGGAGACAGAATTTGGGGACACAATTTGGGGACAGAATTTTGGGACAGAATGTGGGGACAGAATTATGGGACAGATTTTGGGGATAGAATTTGGAGACAGAATTTGGGGACAGAATTTGGGGAAAGAATTTGGGAACAGAATTTGGGGACAGAATTTGGGGACAGAATTTGGGGACAGAATTTGGGGACAGAATTTGGGGACACAATTTGGGGACACAATTTGGGGACACAATTTGGGGACAGAATTTGGGGACACAATTTGGGGACAGAATTTGGGGACAGAATTTGGGGACAGAATGTGGGGACAGAATTTGGGGACAGAATTTGGGTACAGAATTTGGGGACACAATTTGGGGACAGAATTTGGGGACAGAATTTGGGGACAGAATTTGGGGACAGAATTTGGAGACACAATTTGGGGACACAATTTGGGGACACAATTTGGGGACAGAATTTGGGGACAGAATTTGGGGACACAATTTTGGGACAGAATTTGGGGAAAGAATGTGGGGACAGAATTTGGGGACAGAATTTGGGGACAGAATTTGGGGACAGAATTTGGGGACAGAATTTGGGGACAGAATTTGGGGACAGAATTTGGGGACAGAATTTGGGGACAGAATTTGGGGACAGAATTTGGGGCCAGAATTTGGGGACAGAATTTGGGGACAGAATTTGGGGACAGAATTTGGGGAAAGAATTTGGGGACAGAATTTGGGGACAGAATTTGGGGACAGAATTTGGGGACAGAATTTGGGGACAGAATTTGGGGACACAATTTGGGAACACAATTTGGGGACACAATTTGGGGACAAAATTTGGGGACAGAATTTTGGGACAGAATGTGGGGACAGAATTTGGGGACAGAATGTGGGGACAGAATTTGGGGACAGAATTTGGGGACACAATTTGGGGACACAATTTGGGGACAGAATTTGGGGACAGAATGTGGGGACAGAATTTGGGGACAGAATTTGGGGACAGAATTTGGGGACAGAATTTGGGGACACAATTTGGGGACAGAATTTGGGGACACAATTTGCGGACAGAATTTGGGGACACAATTTGGGGACACAATTTGGGGACACAATTTGGGGCCACAATTTGGGGACAGAATTTGGGGAAAGAATGTCAGGACAGAATTTGGGGACAGAATGTGGGGACAGAATTTGGGGACAGAATTTGGGGACAGAATTTGGGGACAGAATTTGGGGACAGAATTTGGCGACAGAATTTGGGGAAAGAATTTGGGGACAGAATGTGGGGACAGAATTTGGGGACAGAATTTGGGGACAAAATTTGGGGACAGAATTTTGAGACAGAATGTGGACACAGAATTTGGGGACAGAATTTGGGGACAGAATTTGGGGACACAATTTGGGGACAGAATTTGGGGACAGAAACTTGGGACAGAATTTGGGGACACAATTTGGGGACACAATTTGGGGACAGAATTTTGGGACAAAATTTGGGGACAGAATTTTGGGACAGAATGTGGGGACAGAATTTGGGGAAAGAATTTGGGGACAGAATTTGGGGACAGAATTTGGGGACAGAATTTGGGGACAGAATTTGGGGACAGAATTTGGGGACAGAATTTGGGGACAGAATTTGGGGACAGAATTTGGGGACAGAATTTGGGGACAGAATTTGGGGACAGAATTTGGGAACAGAATTTGGGACAGAATTTGGGGACAGAATTTTTGGACAAAATTTGGGGACACAATTTGGGGACACAATTTGGGGACAGAATTTGGGGACAGAATTTGTGGACAGAATTTGGGGACAGAATTTGGGGACAGAATTTGGGGACAGAATTTGGGGACAAAATTTGGGGACAGAATTTTGGGACAGAATGTGGGGACAGAATTTGGGGACAGAATTTGGGGGCAGAATGTGGGGACAGAATTTGGAGACAGAATTTGGGGACAGAATTTGGGGACACAATTTGGGGACAGAATTTGGAGACAGAATTTGGGGACAGAGTTTGGGGACGGATTTTGGGGATAGAATTTGGAGACAGAATTTGGGGACAGAATTTGGGGACAGAATTTGGGGACAGAATTTGAAGACACAATTTGGGGACAGAATTTGGGGACACAATTTGGGGACACAATTTGGGGACACAATTTGGGGACAGAATTTGGTGACAGAATTTGGGGACAGAATTTGAGGACAGAATTTGGGGACAGAATTTGGGGACAGAATTTGGGGCAAAATTTGGGGACGGAATTTGGGGACACAATTTGGGGACAGAATTTGGGGACACAATTTGGGGACAGAATTTAAGGACAGAATTTGGGGACAGAATTTGGGGACAGAATTTGGGGACAGAATTTGGGGACACAATTTGGGGACACAATTTGGGGACAGAATTTGGGGACAGAATTTGGGGACAAAATTTGGGGACAGAATTTGGGGACACAATTTGGGGACAGAATTTTGGGACATAATGTGGGGACAGAATTTGGGGACAGAATTTTGGGATAGAATTTGGGGACAGAATTTGGGGACAGAGTTTTGGGACAGATTTTGGGGACAGAATTTGGGGACAGAATTTGGGGACAGAATTTGGGGCAAAATTTGTGGACAGAATTTGGGGACACAATTTGGGGACAGAATTTGGGGATAGAATTTGGGGACAGAATGTGGGGACAGAATTTGGGGACAGAATTTTTGGATAGAATGTGGGGACAGAATTTGGGGACAGAATTTGGGGACAGAATTTTGGGACAGAATGTGGGGACAGAATTTGGGGACAGAATTTGGGAACAGAATTTGGGGACAGAATTTGGGGACAGAATTTGGGGACAGAATTTGGGGACAGAATTTGGGGACAGAATTTGGGGACAGAATTTGGGGACAGAATGTGGGGACAGAATTTGGGGACAGAATTTGGGGACAGAATTTGGGGACAGAATTTGGGGACAGAATTTGGGGACAGAATTTGGGGACAGAATTTTGGGACAGAATGTGGGGACAGATTTTGGGGACAGAATTTGGGGACAGAATTTGGGAACACAATTTGGGGACACAATTTGGGGACACAATTTGGGGACACAATTTGGGGACACAATTTGGGGACACAATTTGGGGACACAATTTGGGGACACAATTTGGGGACACAATTTGGGGACACGATTTGGGGACACAATTTGGGGACAGAATTTGGGGACAGAATTTGGGGACAGAATTTGGGGACAGAATTTGGGGACAGAATGTGGTGACAGAATTTGGGGACAGAATGTGGGGACAAAATTTGGGGACAGAATTTGGGGCAGAATTTGGGGACAGAATTTTGGGACAGAATGTGGGGACAGAATTTGGGGACAGAATTTGGGGACAGAATTTGGGGACAGAATTTGGGGACAGAATTTGGGGACAGAATTTGGGGACAGAATTTTGGGACAGAACTTGGGGACAGAATTTGGGGACAGAATTTGGGGACAGAATGTGGGGACAG
The DNA here is from genome assembly GCA_932526605.1 of Nephrotoma flavescens. NCBI lineage: Eukaryota > Metazoa > Arthropoda > Insecta > Diptera > Tipulidae > Nephrotoma > Nephrotoma flavescens. The sequence goes on along the minus strand of OW052220.1, from coordinate 72,630,133 downwards.
AATTTGGGGACAGAATTTGGGGACAGAATTTGGGGACAGAATGTGGGGACAGAATTTGGGGACAGAATTTGGGGACAGAATTTGGGGACAGAATTTGGGGACAGAATTTGGGGACAGAAATTTGGGGACAGAAATTTGGGGACAGAATTTGGGGACAGAATTTGGGGACAGAATTTTGGGACAGAATGTGGGGACAGAATTTGGGGACAGATTTTGGAGACAGAATTTGGGGACAGAATTTGGGGAAAGAATTTGGGGACAGAATTTGGGGACAGAATTTGGGGACAGAATTTGGGGACAGAATTTGGGGACAGAATTTGGGGACACAATTTGGGAACACAATTTGGGGACACAATTTGGGGACAAAATTTGGGGACAGAATCTTAGGACAGAATGTGGGGACAGAATTTGGGGACAGAATTTGGGGACAGAATGTGGGGACAGAATTTGGGGACAGAATTTGGGGACACAATTTGGGGACACAATTTGGGGACAGAATTTGGGGACAGAATGTGGGGACAGAATGTGGGGACAGAATTTGGGGACAGAATTTGGGGACAGAATTTGGGGACACAATTTGGGGACACAATTTGGGGACAGAATTTGGGGACACAATTTGCGGACAGAATTTGGGGACAGAATTTGGGGACACAATTTGGGGACACAATTTGGGGCCGCAATTTGGGGACAGAATTTGGGGAAAGAATGTCAGGACAGAATTTGGGGACAGAATGTGGGGACAGAATTTGGGGACAGAATTTGGGGACAGAATTTGGGGACAGAATTTGGGGACAGAATTTGGGGACAGAATTTGGGGACAGAATTTGGGGACAGAATTTGGGGACACAATTTGGGGACAGAATTTGGGGACAGAATTTGGCGACAGAATTTGGGGAAAGAATTTGGGGACAGAATGTGGGGACAGAATTTGGGGACAGAATTTGGGGACAGAATTTGGGGACAGAATTTGAGGACACAATTTGGGGACAAAATTTGGGGACAGAATTTTGAGACAGAATGTGGGGACAGAATTTGGGGACAGAATTTGGGGACAGAATTTGGGAACACAATTTGGGGACAGAATTTGGGGTCAGAATTTTGGGACAGAATTTGGGGACACAATTTGGGGACAGAATTTTGGGACAAAATTTGGGGACAGAATTTTGGGACAGAATGTGGGGACAGAATTTGGGGAAAGAATTTGGGGACAGAATTTGGGGACAGAATTTGGGGACAGAATTTGGGGAGAGAATTTGGGGACAGAATTTGGGGACACAATTTGGGGACACAATTTGGGGACAGAATTTGGGGACAGAATTTGGGGACAGAATTTGGGGACAGAATTTGGGGACAGAATTTGGTGACAAAATTTGGGGACACAATTTGGGGACACAATTTGGGGACACAATTTGGGGACAGAATTTGTGGACAGAATTTGGGGACAGAATTTGGGTACAGAATTTGGGGACAGAATTTGGGGACAAAATTTGGAGACAGAATTTTGGGACAGAATGTGGGGACAGAATTTGGGGACAGAATTTGGGGGCAGAATTTGGGGACACAATTTGGAGACAGAATTTGGGGACAGAATTTGGGGACACAATTTGGGGACAGAATTTGGGGCAAAATTTGGGGACAGAATTTGGGGACACAATTTGGGGACAGAATTTGGGGACAGAATTTGGGGACAGAATTTGGGGACAGAATTTGGGGACAGAATTTGGGGACACAATTTGGGGACACAATTTGGGGACAGAATTTGGGGACAGAATTTGGGGACAGAATTTGGGGACAGAATTTGGGGACAGAATTTTGGGACATAATGTGGGGACATAATGTGGGGACAGAATTTGGGGATAGAATTTGGGGATAGAATTTGGGGACAGAATTTGGGGACAGATTTTGGGGACAGAATTTGGGGACAGAATTTGGGGACAGAATTTGGGGACAGAATTTAGGGCAAAATTTGTGGACAGAATTTGGGGACACAATTTGGGGACTCAATTTGGGGATAGAATTTGGGGACAGAATGTGGGGACACAATTTGGGGACAGAATTTGGGGATAGAATTTGGGGACAGAATTTGGGGACAGAATTTGGGGACACAGTTTGGGGACAGAATTTGAGGACACAATTTGGGGACAGAATTTGGGGACAAAATTTGGGGACACAATTTGCGTACAGAATTTGGGGACAGAATTTGGGGACAGAATTTGGGGACTGAATTTGGGGACAGAATTTGGGGACAGAATTTCCGGACAGAATTTGGGGACAGAATTTGGGGACAGAATTTGGGGACAGAATTTGGGGACACAATTTGGGGCACAATTTGGGGACAAAATTTGGGGACAGAATTTGGGGACAGAATTTGGGGACAGAATGTGGGGACACAATTTGGGGACAGAATTTGGGGACAGAATGTGGGGACAGAATTTGGGGACAGAATTTGGGGACAGATTTTGGGTATAGAATTTGGGGACAGAATTTGGGGACAGAATTTGGGGACACAATTTGGGGCATAATTTGGGGACCGAATTTGGGGACAAAATTTGGGGACACAATTTGGGGACAGAATTTGGGGACAGAATTTGGGGACAGAATTTGGGGACACAATTTCGGGACAAAATTTGGGGACAGAATTTTGAGACAGAATGTGGGGACAAAATTTGGGGACAGAATTTTGGGACAGAATGTGGGGACAGAATTTGGGGACAGAATTTGGGGACAGAATTTGGGGACAGAATTTGGGGACACAATTTGGGGGCACAATTTGGGGACACAATTTGGGGACACAATTTGGGGACAGAATTTGGGGACAGAATTTGGGGACAGAATGCGGTGACAGAATTTGGGGACAGAATTTGGGGACAAAATTTTGGGACAGAATTTGGGGACAGAATTTGGGGACAGAATTTGGGGACAGAATTTGGGGACAGAATTTGGGGACAGAATTTGGGGACAGAATGTGGGGACAGAATTTGGGGACAGAATTTGGGGACAGAATTTGGGGACAGAATTTGGGGACAAAATTTGGAGACAAAATTTGGGGACAGAATTTTGGGACAGAATTTGGGGACAGAATTTGGGGACAGAATTTGGGAACACAATTTGGGGACACAATTTGGGGACACAATTTGGGGACACAATTTGGGGACACAATTATGGGACAGAATTTGGGGACAGAATTTGGGGACAGAATGTGGTGACAGAATTTGAGGACAGAATTTGGAGACAAAATTTGAGGACAGAATTTGGGGACAGAATTTGGGTACAGAACTTTGGGACAGAATGTGGAGACAGAAGTTGGGGACAGAATTTGGGGACAGAATTTGGGGACACAATTTGGGGACAGAATTTGGTGACACAATTTGGGGACAGAATTTGGGGACAGAATTTTGAGACAGAATTTGGGGACAGAATTTGGGGACAGAATTTGGGGACAGAATTTGGGGACAGAATGTGGGGACAGAATTTGGGGACAGAATTTGGGGACAGAATTTGACAACAGAATGTGGAGACAGAATTTGGGGACAGAATTTGGGGACAGAATTTGGGGACAGAATTTGGGGACACAATTTGGGGACAGAATTTGGGGACACAATTTGGGGACAGAATTTTGGGACAGAATGTGGGGACAGAATTTGGGGACAGATTTTGGGGATAGAATTTGGAGACAGAATTTGGGGACAGAATTTGGGGAAAGAATTTGGGGACAGAATTTGGGGACACAATTTGGGGACAGAATTTGGGGACAGAATTTGGGGACAGAATTTGGGGACACAATTTGGGGACACAATTTGGGGACACAATTTGGGGACAATATTTGGGGACAAAATTTGGGGACAGAATTTTGGGAAAGAATTTGGGGACAGAATTTGGGGACAGAATGTGGGGACAGAATTTGGGGACAGAATTTGGGGACAGAATTTGGGGACACAATTTGGGGACACAATTTGGGGACAGAATATGCGGACAGAATGTGGGGACAGAATGTGGGGACAGAATTTGGGGACAGAATTTGGGGACAGAATTTGGGGACACAATTTGGGGACAGAATTTGGAGACAGAATTTGGGGACACAATTTGGGGACACAATTTGGGGACAGAATTTGGGGACTGAATTTCGTGAAAGAATGTGGGGACAGAATTTGGGGACAGAATTTGGGGACAGAATTTGGGGACACAATTTGGGGACACAATTTGGGGACACAATTTGGGGACAGAATTTGGGGACAGAATTTGGGGACAGAATTTGGGGACAGAATTTGGGGACACAATTTGGGGACAGAATTTGGGGACACAATTTGGGGACAGAACTTGGGGACACAATTTGGGGACACAATTTGGGGACACAATTTGGGGACAGAATTTGGGGACAGAATTTGGGGACAGAATGTGGTGACAGAATTTGGGGACAGAATTTGGGGACAGAATTTGGGGACAGAATTTGGGGACAGAATTTGGGGACAGAATTTTGGGACAGAATGTGGGGACAGAATTTGGGGACAGAATTTGGGGACAGAATTTGGGGACAGAATTTGGGGACAGAATTTGGGGACAGAATTTGGGGACACAATTTGGGGACAGAATTTGGGGACAGAATTTGGGGACAGAATGTGGGGACAGAATTTGGGGACAGAATGTGGGGACAGAATTTGGGGACAGAATTTGGGGACAGAATTTGGGGACAGAATGTTTGGACAGAATTTGGGGACAGAATTTGGGGACAGAATTTGGGGACAGAATTTGGGGACAGAAATTTGGAGACAGAATTTGGGGACACAATTTGGGGACAGAATTTTGGGACAGAATGTGGGGACAGAATTATGGGACAGATTTTGGGGATAGAATTTGGAGACAGAATTTGGGGACAGAATTTGGGGAAAGAATTTGGGAACAGAATTTGGGGACAGAATTTGGGGACAGAATTTGGGGACAGAATTTGGGGACAGAATTTGGGGACACAATTTGGGGACACAATTTGGGGACACAATTTGGGGACAAAATTTGGGAACAGAATTTGGGGACAGACTGTGGGGACAGAATTTGGGGACAGAATGTGGGGACACAATTTGGGGACAGAATTTGGGTACAGAATTTGGGGACACAATTTGGGGACAGAATTTGGGGACAGAATTTGGGGACAGAATTTGGGGACAGAATTTGGGGACACAATTTGGGGACACAATTTGGGGACACAATTTGGGGACACAATTTGGGGACAGAATTTGGGGACACAATTTTGGGACAGAATTTGGGGAAAGAATTTGGGGACAGAATTTGGGGACAGAATTTGGGGACAGAATTTGGGGACAGAATTTGGGGACAGAATTTGGGGACAGAATTTGGGGACAGAATTTGGGGACAGAATTTGGGGACAGAATTTGGGGACACAATTTGGGGACAGAATTTGGGGACAGAATTTGGGGACAGAATTTGGGGAAAGAATTTGGGGACAGAATTTGGGGACAGAATTTGGGGACAGAATTTGGGGACAGAATTTGGGGACAGAATTCGGGAACACAATTTGGGGATACAATTTGGGGACAAAATTTGGGGGCAGAATTTGGGGACAGAATGTGGGAACAGAATTTGGGGACACAATTTGGGGACACAATTTGGGGACACAATTTAGGGACAGAATTTGGGGACAGAATTTGGGGACACAATTTGGGGACAGAATTTGGGGACACAATTTGGTGAAAGAATTTGGGGACACAATTTGTGGACAGAATTTGGGGACAGAATTTGGGGACAGAATTTGGGGACAGAATTTGGGGACAGAATTTGGGGACAGAATTTGGGGACAGAATTTGGGGAAAGAATTTGGGGACAGAATTTGGGGACAGAATTTGGGGACAGAATTTGGGGACAGAATTTGGGGACAGAATTTGGGGACACAATTTGGGAACACAATTTGGGGACACAATTTGGGGACAAAATTTGGGGACAGAATTTTGGGACAGAATGTGGGGACAGAATTTGGGGACAGAATGTGGGGACAGAATTTGGGGACAGAATTTGGGGACACAATTTGGGGACACAATTTGGGGACAGAATTTGGGGACAGAATGTGGGGACAGAATTTGGGTACACAATTTGGGGACAGAATTTGGGGACAGAATTTGGGGACACAATTTGGGGACAGAATTTGGGGACACAATTTGCGGACAGAATTTGGGGACACAATTTGGGGACACAATTTGGGGACACAATTTGGGGCCACAATTTGGGGACACAATTTGGGGAAAGCATGTCAGGACAGAATTTGGGGACAGAATGTGGGGACAGAATTTGGAGACAGAATTTGGGGACACAATTTGGGGACAGAATTTGGGGACAGAATTTGGCGACAGAATTTGGGGACAGAATTTGGGGACAGAATGTGGGGACAGAATTTGGGGACAGAATTTGGGGACAGAATTTGGGGACAGAATTTGGGGACACAATTTGGGGACAAAATTTGGGGACAGAATTTGGGGACAGAATTTGGGGACAGAATTTGGGGACAGAATTTGGGGACAGAATGTGGTGACAGAATTTGGGGACAGAATGTGGGGACAAAATTTGGGGACAGAATTTGGGGCAGAATTTGGGGACAGAATTTTGGGACAGAATGTGGGGACAGAATTTGGGGACAGAATTTGGGGACAGAATTTGGGGACAGAATTTGGGGACACAATTTGGGGACAGAATTTGGGGACAGAATTTTGGGACAGAACTTGGGGACAGAATTTGGGGACAGAATTTGGGGACAGAATGTGGGGACAGAATTTGGGGACAGAATTTGGGGACAGAATTTGGGGACAGAATGTGGGGACAGAATTTGGGGACAGAATTTGGGGACAGAATTTGGGGACAGAATTTGGGGACAGAATTTGGGGACAGAAATTTGGGGACAGAAATTTGGGGACAGAATTTGGGGACAGAATTTGGGGACAGAATTTTGGGACAGAATGTGGGGACAGAATTTGGGGACAGATTTTGGAGACAGAATTTGGGGACAGAATTTGGGGAAAGAATTTGGGGACAGAATTTGGGGACAGAATTTGGGGACAGAATTTGGCGACAGAATTTGGGGAAAGAATTTGGGGACAGAATGTGGGGACAGAATTTGGGGACACAATTTGGGGACACAATTTGGGGACAAAATTTGGGGACAGAATCTTGGGACAGAATGTGGGGACAGAATTTGGGGACAGAATTTGGGGACAGAATGTGGGGACAGAATTTGGGGACAGAATTTGGGGACACAATTTGGGGACACAATTTGGGGACAGAATTTGGGGACAGAATGTGGGGACAGAATGTGGGGACAGAATTTGGGGACAGAATTTGGGGACAGAATTTGGGGACACAATTTGGGGACACAATTTGGGGACAGAATTTGGGGACACAATTTGCGGACAGAATTTGGGGACAGAATTTGGGGACACAATTTGGGGACACAATTTGGGGCCGCAATTTGGGGACAGAATTTGGGGAAAGAATGTCAGGACAGAATTTGGGGACAGAATGTGGGGACAGAATTTGGGGACAGAATTTGGGGACAGAATTTGGGGACAGAATTTGGGGACAGAATTTGGGGACAGAATTTGGGGACAGAATTTGGGGACACAATTTGGGGACAGAATTTGGGGACAGAATTTGGCGACAGAATTTGGGGAAAGAATTTGGGGACAGAATGTGGGGACAGAATTTGGGGACAGAATTTGGGGACAGAATTTGGGGACAGAATTTGAGGACACAATTTGGGGACAAAATTTGGGGACAGAATTTTGAGACAGAATGTGGGGACAGAATTTGGGGACAGAATTTGGGGACAGAATTTGGGAACACAATTTGGGGACAGAATTTGGGGTCAGAATTTTGGGACAGAATTTGGGGACACAATTTGGGGACAGAATTTTGGGACAAAATTTGGGGACAGAATTTTGGGACAGAATGTGGGGACAGAATTTGGGGAAAGAATTTGGGGACAGAATTTGGGGACAGAATTTGGGGACAGAATTTGGGGAGAGAATTTGGGGACAGAATTTGGGGACACAATTTGGGGACACAATTTGGGGACAGAATTTGGGGACAGAATTTGGGGACAGAATTTGGGGACAGAATTTGGGGACAGAATTTGGTGACAAAATTTGGGGACACAATTTGGGGACACAATTTGGGGACACAATTTGGGGACAGAATTTGTGGACAGAATTTGGGGACAGAATTTGGGTACAGAATTTGGGGACAGAATTTGGGGACAAAATTTGGAGACAGAATTTTGGGACAGAATGTGGGGACAGAATTTGGGGACAGAATTTGGGGGCAGAATTTGGGGACAGAATTTGGAGACAGAATTTGGGGACAGAATTTGGGGACACAATTTGGGGACAGAATTTGGGGCAAAATTTGGGGACAGAATTTGGGGACACAATTTGGGGACAGAATTTGGGGACAGAATTTGGGGACAGAATTTGGGGACAGAATTTGGGGACAGAATTTGGGGACACAATTTGGGGACACAATTTGGGGACAGAATTTGGGGACAGAATTTGGGGACAGAATTTGGGGACAGAATTTGGGGACAGAATTTTGGGACATAATGTGGGGACATAATGTGGGGACAGAATTTAGGGATAGAATTTGGGGATAGAATTTGGGGACAGAATTTGGGGACAGATTTTGGGGACAGAATTTGGGGACAGAATTTGGGGACAGAATTTGGGGACAGAATTTAGGGCAAAATTTGTGGACAGAATTTGGGGACACAATTTGGGGACTCAATTTGGGGATAGAATTTGGGGACAGAATGTGGGGACACAATTTGGGGACAGAATTTGGGGATAGAATTTGGGGACAGAATTTGGGGACAGAATTTGGGGACACAGTTTGGGGACAGAATTTGAGGACACAATTTGGGGACAGAATTTGGGGACAAAATTTGGGGACACAATTTGCGTACAGAATTTGGGGACAGAATTTGGGGACAGAATTTGGGGACTGAATTTGGGGACAGAATTTGGGGACAGAATTTCCGGACAGAATTTGGGGACAGAATTTGGGGACAGAATTTGGGGACAGAATTTGGGGACACAATTTGGGGCACAATTTGGGGACAAAATTTGGGGACAGAATTTGGGGACAGAATTTGGGGACAGAATTTGGGGACACAATTTGGGGACAGAATTTGGGGACAGAATGTGGGGACAGAATTTGGGGACAGAATTTGGGGACAGATTTTGGGTATAGAATTTGGGGACAGAATTTGGGGACAGAATTTGGGGACACAATTTGGGGCATAATTTGGGGACCGAATTTGGGGACAAAATTTGGGGACACAATTTGGGGACAGAATTTGGGGACAGAATTTGGGGACAGAATTTGGGGACACAATTTCGGGACAAAATTTGGGGACAGAATTTTGAGACAGAATGTGGGGACAAAATTTGGGGACAGAATTTTGGGACAGAATGTGGGGACAGAATTTGGGGACAGAATTTGGGGACAGAATTTGGGGACAGAATTTGGGGACACAATTTGGGGGCACAATTTGGGGACACAATTTGGGGACACAATTTGGGGACAGAATTTGGGGACAGAATTTGGGGACAGAATGCGGTGACAGAATTTGGGGACAGAATTTGGGGACAAAATTTTGGGACAGAATTTGGGGACAGAATTTGGGGACAGAATTTGGGGACAGAATTTGGGGACAGAATTTGGGGACAGAATTTGGGGACAGAATGTGGGGACAGAATTTGGGGACAGAATTTGGGGACAGAATTTGGGGACAGAATTTGGGGACAAAATTTGGAGACAAAATTTGGGGACAGAATTTTGGGACAGAATTTGGGGACAGAATTTGGGGACAGAATTTGGGAACACAATTTGGGGACACAATTTGGGGACACAATTTGGGGACACAATTTGGGGACACAATTATGGGACAGAATTTGGGGACAGAATTTGGGGACAGAATGTGGTGACAGAATTTGAGGACAGAATTTGGAGACAAAATTTGAGGACAGAATTTGGGGACAGAATTTGGGTACAGAACTTTGGGACAGAATGTGGAGACAGAAGTTGGGGACAGAATTTGGGGACAGAATTTGGGGACACAATTTGGGGACAGAATTTGGTGACACAATTTGGGGACAGAATTTGGGGACAGAATTTTGAGACAGAATTTGGGGACAGAATTTGGGGACAGAATTTGGGGACAGAATTTGGGGACAGAATGTGGGGACAGAATTTGGGGACAGAATTTGGGGACAGAATTTGACAACAGAATGTGGAGACAGAATTTGGGGACAGAATTTGGGGACAGAATTTGGGGACAGAATTTGGGGACACAATTTGGGGACAGAATTTGAGGACACAATTTGGGGACAGAATTTTGGGACAGAATGTGGGGACAGAATTTGGGGACAGATTTTGGGGATAGAATTTGGAGACAGAATTTGGGGACAGAATTTGGGGAAAGAATTTGGGGACAGAATTTGGGGACACAATTTGGGGACAGAATTTGGGGACAGAATTTGGGGACAGAATTTGGGGACACAATTTGGGGACACAATTTGGGGACACAATTTGGGGACAATATTTGGGGACAAAATTTGGGGACAGAATTTTGGGACAGAATTTGGGGACAGAATTTGGGGACAGAATGTGGGGACAGAATTTGGGGACACAATTTGGGGACAGAATTTGGGGACACAATTTGGGGACACAATTTGGGGACAGAATTTGCGGACAGAATGTGGGGACAGAATGTGGGGACAGAATTTGGGGACAGAATTTGGGGACAGAATTTGGGGACACAATTTGGGGACAGAATTTGGAGACAGAATTTGGGGACACAATTTGGGGACACAATTTGGGGACAGAATTTGGGGACTGAATTTCGTGAAAGAATGTGGGGACAGAATTTGGGGACAGAATTTGGGGACAGAATTTGGGGACACAATTTGGGGACACAATTTGGGGACACAATTTGGGGACAGAATTTGGGGACAGAATTTGGGGACAGAATTTGGGGACAGAATTTGGGGACACAATTTGGGGACAGAATTTGGGGACACAATTTGGGGACAGAACTTGGGGACACAATTTGGGGACACAATTTGGGGACACAATTTGGGGACAGAATTTGGGGACAGAATTTGGGGACAGAATGTGGTGACAGAATTTGGGGACAGAATTTGGGGACAGAATTTGGGGACAGAATTTGGGGACAGAATTTGGGGACAGAATTTTGGGACAGAATGTGGGGACAGAATTTGGGGACAGAATTTGGGGACAGAATTTGGGGACAGAATTTGGGGACAGAATTTGGGGACAGAATTTGGGGACACAATTTGGGGACAGAATTTGGGGACAGAATTTGGGGACAGAATGTGGGGACAGAATTTGGGGACAGAATGTGGGGACAGAATTTGGGGACAGAATTTGGGGACAGAATTTGGGGACAGAATGTTTGGACAGAATTTGGGGACAGAATTTGGGGACAGAATTTGGGGACAGAATTTGGGGACAGAAATTTGGAGACAGAATTTGGGGACACAATTTGGGGACAGAATTTTGGGACAGAATGTGGGGACAGAATTATGGGACAGATTTTGGGGATAGAATTTGGAGACAGAATTTGGGGACAGAATTTGGGGAAAGAATTTGGGAACAGAATTTGGGGACAGAATTTGGGGACAGAATTTGGGGACAGAATTTGGGGACAGAATTTGGGGACACAATTTGGGGACACAATTTGGGGACACAATTTGGGGACAAAATTTGGGAACAGAATTTGGGGACAGACTGTGGGGACAGAATTTGGGGACAGAATGTGGGGACACAATTTGGGGACAGAATTTGGGTACAGAATTTGGGGACACAATTTGGGGACAGAATTTGGGGACAGAATTTGGGGACAGAATTTGGGGACAGAATTTGGGGACACAATTTGGGGACACAATTTGGGGACACAATTTGGGGACAGAATTTGGGGACAGAATTTGGGGACACAATTTTGGGACAGAATTTGGGGAAAGAATTTGGGGACAGAATTTGGGGACAGAATTTGGGGACAGAATTTGGGGACAGAATTTGGGGACAGAATTTGGGGACAGAATTTGGGGACAGAATTTGGGGACAGAATTTGGGGACAGAATTTGGGGACACAATTTGGGGACAGAATTTGGGGACAGAATTTGGGGACAGAATTTGGGGAAAGAATTTGGGGACAGAATTTGGGGACAGAATTTGGGGACAGAATTTGGGGACAGAATTCGGGAACACAATTTGGGGATACAATTTGGGGACAAAATTTGGGGGCAGAATTTGGGGACAGAATGTGGGGACAGAATTTGGGGACACAATTTGGGGACACAATTTGGGGACACAATTTAGGGACAGAATTTGGGGACAGAATTTGGGGACACAATTTGGGGACAGAATTTGGGGACACAATTTGGTGAAAGAATTTGGGGACACAATTTGTGGACAGAATTTGGGGACAGAATTTGGGGACAGAATTTGGGGACAGAATTTGGGGACAGAATTTGGGGACAGAATTTGGGGACAGAATTTGGGGAAAGAATTTGGGGACAGAATTTGGGGACAGAATTTGGGGACAGAATTTGGGGACAGAATTTGGGGACAGAATTTGGGGACACAATTTGGGAACACAATTTGGGGACACAATTTGGGGACAAAATTTGGGGACAGAATTTTGGGACAGAATGTGGGGACAGAATTTGGGGACAGAATGTGGGGACAGAATTTGGGGACAGAATTTGGGGACACAATTTGGGGACACAATTTGGGGACAGAATTTGGGGACAGAATGTGGGGACAGAATTTGGGTACACAATTTGGGGACAGAATTTGGGGACAGAATTTGGGGACACAATTTGGGGACAGAATTTGGGGACACAATTTGCGGACAGAATTTGGGGACACAATTTGGGGACACAATTTGGGGACACAATTTGGGGCCACAATTTGGGGACACAATTTGGGGAAAGCATGTCAGGACAGAATTTGGGGACAGAATGTGGGGACAGAATTTGGAGACAGAATTTGGGGACACAATTTGGGGACAGAATTTGGGGACAGAATTTGGCGACAGAATTTGGGGAAAGAATTTGGGGACAGAATGTGGGGACAGAATTTGGGGACAGAATTTGGGGACAGAATTTGGGGACAGAATTTGGGGACACAATTTGGGGACAAAATTTGGGGACAGAATTTTGAGACAGAATGTGGGGACAGAATTTGGGGACAGAATTTGGGGACAGAATTTGGGGACAGAATTTGGGGACACAATTTGGGGACAGAATTTGGGGTCAGAATTTTGGGACAGAATTTGGGGACACAATTTGGGGACACAATTTGGGGACAGAATTTGGGGACAAAATTTGGGGACAGAATTTTGGGACAGAATGTGGGGACAGAATTTGGGGAAAGAATTTGGGGACAGAATTTGGGGACAGAATTTGGGGACAGAATTTGGGGAGAGAATTTGGGGACAGAATTTGGGGACACAATTTGGGGACAGAATTTGGGGACACAATTTGGGGACAGAATTTGGGGACAGAATTTGGGGACAGAATTTGGGGACAGAATTTGGGGACAAAATTTGGGGACACAATTTGGGGACACAATTTGGGGACACAATTTGGGGACAGAATTTGTGGACAGAATTTGGGGACAGAATTTGGGGACAGAATTTGGGGACAGAATTTGGGGACAGAATTTGGGGACAGAATTTTGGGACAGAATGTGGGGACAGAATTTGGGGACAGAATTTGGGGGCAGAATTTGGGGACAGAATTTGGAGACAGAATTTGGGGACAGAATTTGGGGACACAATTTGGGGACAGAATTTGGAGACAGAATTTGGGGACAGAATTTGGGGACAGATTTTGGGGATAGAATTTGGAGACAGAATTTGGGGACAGAATTTGGGGACAGAATTTGGGGACAGAATTTGAAGACACAATTTGGGGACAGAATTTGGGGACACAATTTGGGGACAGAATTTGGGGACACAATTTAGGGACAGAATTTGGGTACACAATTTGGGGACAGAATTTGGGGACAGAATTTGGGGACAGAATTTGGGGACAGAATTTGGGGACAGAATTTGGGGACAGAATTTGGGGACAGAATTTGGGGACAGAATTTGGGGACAGAATTTGGGGACAGAATTTGGGGACAGAATTTGGGGACAGAATTTGGGGACAGAATTTGGGGACACAATTTGGGGACACAATTTGGGGACAGAATTTGGGGACAGAATTTGGGGACAAAATTTGGGGACAGAATTTGGGGACAGAATTTGGGGACAGAATTTTGGGACATAATGTGGGGACAGAATTTGGGGACAGAATTTGGGGATAGAATTTGGGGACAGAATTTGGGGACAGAATTTGGGGACAGATTTTGGGGACAGAATTTGGGGACAGAATTTGGGGACAGAATTTGGGGACAGAATTTGGGGCAAAATTTGTGGACAGAATTTGGGGACACAATTTGGGGACAGAATTTGGGGATAGAATTTGGGGACAGAATGTGGGGACAGAATTTGGGGACAGAATTTGGGGATAGAATTTGGGGACAGAATTTGGGGACAGAATTTGGGGACACAATTTGGGGACAGAATTTGAGGACAGAATTTGGGGACAGAATTTGGGGACACAATTTGGGACACAATTTGCGTACAGAATTTGGGGACAGAATTTGGGGACAGAATTTGGGGACTGAATTTGGGGACAGAATTTGGGGACAGAATTTCCGGACAGAATTTGGGGACAGAATTTGGGGACACAATTTGGGGACAGAATTTGGGGACACAATTTGGGGGCACAATTTGGGGACACAATTTGGGAACAGAATTTGGGGACAGAATTTGGGGACAGAATGTGGGGCAGAATTTGGGGACAGAATTTGGGGACAGAATGTGGGGACAGAATTTGGGGACAGAATTTGGGGACAGATTTTAGGTATAGAATTTGGGGACAGAATTTGGGGACAGAATTTGGGGACACAATTTGGGGCATAATTTGGGGACCGAATTTGGGGACAAAATTTGGGGACACAATTTGGGGACAGAATTTGGGGACAGAATTTGGGGACAGAATTTGGGGACACAATTTCGGGACAAAATTTGGGGACAGAATTTTGAGACAGAATGTGGGGACAAAATTTGGGGACAGAATTTTGGGACAGAATGTGGGGACAGAATTTGGGGACAGAATTTGGGGACAGAATTTGGGGACACAATTTGGGGACAGAATTTGGGGACACAATTTGGGGGCACAATTTGGGGACACAATTTGGGGACACAATTTGGGGACAGAATTTGGGGACAGAATTTGGGGACAGAATGTGGTGACAGAATTTGGGGACAGAATTTGGGGACAAAATTTTGGGACAGAATTTGGGGACAGAATTTGGGGACAGAATTTTGGGACAGAATGTGGAAACAGAATTTGGGGACAGAATTTGGGGACAGAATTTGGGGACAGAATTTGGGGACAGAATTTGGTGACAGAAATTGGGGACAGAATTTGGGGACAGAATTTGGGGACAGAATTTGGGGACAGAATGTGGGGACAGAATTTGGGGACAGAATTTGGGGACAGAATTTGGGGACAGAATTTGGGGACAAAATTTGGGGACAAAATTTGGGGACAGAATTTTGGGACAGAATTTGGGGACAGAATTTGGGGACAGAATTTGGGAACACAATTTGGGGACAGAATTTGGGGACACAATTTGGGGACACAATTTGGGGACAGAATTTGGGGACAGAATTTGGGGACAGAATTTGGGGACAGAATGTGGTGACAGAATTTGGGGACAGAATTTGGAGACAAAATTTGAGGACAGAATTTGGGGACAGAATTTGGATACAGAACTTTGGGACAGAATGTGGGGACAGAAGTTGGGGACAGAATTTGGGGACAGAATTTGGGGACACAATTTGGGGACAGAATTTGGTGACACAATTTGGGGACAGAATTTGGGGACAGAATTTTGAGACAGAATTTGGGGACAGAATTTGGGGACAGAATTTGGGGACAGAATTTGGGGACAGAATTTGGGGACAGAATTTGGGGACAGAATTTGGGGAAATAATTTGGGGACAGAATTTGGGGACACAATTTGGGGACAGAATTTGGGGACAGAATTTGGGGACAGAATTTGGGGACACAATTTGGGGACACAATTTGGGGACACAATTTGGGGACAATATTTGGGGACAAAATTTGGGGACAGAATTTGGGGACAGAATTTGGGGACAGAATTTGGGGACAGAATGTTGTGGGGACAGAATTTGGGGACAGAATTTGGGGACAGAATTTGGGGACACAATTTGGGGACACAATTTGGGGACAGAATTTGCGGACAGAATTTGCGGACAGAATGTGGGGACAGAATGTGGGGACAGAATTTGGGGACAGAATTTGGGGACAGAATTTGGGGACAGAATTTGGAGACAGAATTTGGGGACACAATTTGGGGACACAATTTTTGGACAGAATTTGGGGACTGAATTTGGTGAAAGAATGTGGGGACAGAATTTGGGGACAGAATTTGGGGACAGAATTTGGGGACAGAATTTGGGGACACAATTTGGGGACACAATTTGGGGACACAATTTGGGGACAGAATTTGGGGACAGAATTTGGGGACAGAATTTTGGGACAGAATTTGGGGACAGAATTTGGGGACACAATTTGGGGACAGAATTTGGGGACACAATTTGGGGACACAATTTGGGGACACAATTTGGGGACACAATTTGGGGACACAATTTGGGGACAGAATTTTGAGACAGAATTTGGGGACAGAATGTGGTGACAGAATTTGGGGACAGAATTTGGGGACAGAATTTGGGGACAGAATTTGGGGACAGAATTTGGGGACAGAATTTTGGGACAGAATGTGGGGACAGAATTTGGGGACAGAATTTGGGGACAGAATTTGGGGACAGAATTTGGGGACAGAATTTGGGGACAGAATTTGGGGACAGAATTTGGGGACAGAATTTTGGGACAGAATGTGGGGACAGAATTTGGGGACAGAATTTGGGGACAGAATTTGGGGACAGAATGTTTGGACAGAATTTGGGGACAGAATTTGGGGACAGAATTTGGGGACAGAATTTGGGGACAGAAATTTGGGGACAGAATTTGGGGACACAATTTGGGGACAGAATTTTGGGACAGAATGTGGGGACAGAATTATGGGACAGATTTTGGGGATAGAATTTGGAGACAGAATTTGGGGACAGAATTTGGGGAAAGAATTTGGGGACAGAATTTGGGGACAGAATTTGGGGACAGAATTTGGGGACAGAATTTGGGGACACAATTTGGGGACACAATTTGGGGACACAATTTGGGGACAAAATTTGGGGACAGAATTTGGGGACAGACTGTGGGGACAGAATTTGGGGACAGAATGTGGGGACAGAATTTGGGGACAGAATTTGGGTACAGAATTTGGGGACACAATTTGGGGACAGACTTTGGGGACAGAATTTGGGGACAGAATTTGGGGACAGAATTTGGGGACAGAATTTGGGGACACTATTTGGGGACACAATTTGGGGACACAATTTGGGGACACAATTTGGGGACACAATTTGGGGACACAATTTTGGGACAGAATTTGGGGAAAGAATGTGGGGACAGAATTTGGGGACAGAATTTGGGGACAGAATTTGGGGACAGAATTTGGGGACAGAATTTGGGGACAGAATTTGGGGACAGAATTTGGGGACACAATTTGGGGACACAATTTGGGGACACAATTTGGGGACACAATTTGGGGACAGAATTTGGGGACAGAATTTGGGGAAAGAATTTGGGGACAGAATTTGGGGACAGAATTTGGGGACAGAATTTGGGGACAGAATTTGGGGACAGAATTTGGGAACACAATTTGGGGACACAATTTGGGGACAAAATTTGGGGACAGAATTTTGAGACAGAATTTGGGGACAGAATTTGGGGACAGAATTTGGGGACAGAATTTGGGGACAGAATTTGGGGACAGAATTTGGGGACACAATTTGGGGACAAAATTTGGGGACAGAATTTTGGGACAGAATGTGGGGAAAGAATTTGGTGAAAGAATTTGGGGACAGAATTTGTGGACAGAATTTGGGGACAGAATTTGGGGACAGAATTTGGGGACAGAATTTGGGGACAAAATTTGGGGAAAGAATTTGGGGACAGAATTTGGGGACAGAATTTGGGGACAGAATTTGGGTACAAAATTTGGGGACACAATTTGGGGACACAATTTGGGGACACAATTTGTGGACAGAATTTGGGGACAGAATTTGGGGACAGAATTTGGGGACACAATTTGGGGACAGAATTTGGGGACAGAATTTTGGGACAGAATTTGGGGACAGAATTTGGGGACAGAATTTGGGGACAGAATTTGGGGACAGAATTTGGGGACAGAATTTGGGGACAGAATTTGGGGACAGAATTTGGGGACAGAATTTGGGGACAGAATTTGGGGACAGAATTTGGGGACAGAATTTGGGGACAGAATTTGGGGACAGAATTTGGGGACAGAATTTGGGGACAGAATTTGGGGACAGAATTTTGGGACATAATGTGGGGACAGAATTTGGGGACAGAATTTGGGGATAGAATTTGGGGACACAATTTGGGGACAGAATTTGGGGACAGAATTTTGGGACAGAATGTAGGGACAGAATTTGGGGACACAATTTGGGGACAGAATTTCAGGACACAATTTGGGGACAGAATTTGGGGACAGAATTTGGGGACACAATTTGCGGACAGAATTTGGGGACAGAATTTGGGGACAGAATTTGGGGACAGAATTTGGGGACACAATTTGGGGACAGAATTTGGGGACAGAATTTGGGGACAGAATTTGGGGACAGAATTTGGGGACAGAATTTGGGGACACAATTTGGGGACACAATTTGGGGACACAATTTGGTGACAGAATTTGGGGACAGAATTTGGGGACAGATTGTGGGGCAGAATTTGGGGACAGAATTTGGGGACAGAATGTGGGGACAGAATTTGGGGACAGAATTTGGGGACAAAATTTGGGGACAGCATTTGGGGACACAATTTGGGGACAGAATTTGGGGACAGAATGTGGGGACAGAATTTGGGGACAGATTTTGGGTATAAAATTTGGAGACAGAATTTGGGGACAGAATTTGGGGACAGAATTTGGGGACACAATTTGGGGACAGAATTTGGGGACAGAATTTGGGGACTCAATTTGGGGACACAATTTGGGGACAGAATTTGGGGACAGAATTTGGGGACACAATTTCGGGACAAAATTTGGGGACAGAATTTTGAGACAGAATGTGGGGATAAAATTTGGGGACAGAATTTTGGGACAGAATGTGGGGACAGAATTTGGGGACAGAATTTGGGGACAGAATTTGTGGACAGAATTTGGGGACACAATTTGGGGGCACAATTTGGGGACACAATTTGGGGACACAATTTGGGAACAGAATTTGGGGACAGAATTTGGGGACAGAATTTGGGGACAGAATGTGGTGACAGAATTTGGGGACAGAATTTGGGGACAAAATTTTGGGACAGAATTTGGGGACAGAATTTGGGGACAGAATTTTGGGACAGAATGTGGGGACAGAATTTGGGGACAGAATTTGGGGACAGAATTTGGGGACAGAATTTGGGGACAGAATTTGGGGACAGAACTTGGGGACAGAATTTGGGGACAGAATTTGGGGACAGAATTTGGGGACAGAATGTGGGGACAGAATTTGGGGACAGAATTTGGGGACAGAATTTGGGGACAGAATTTGGGGACACAATTTGGGGACAAAATTTGGGGACAGAATTTGGTTGACAGAAGTTGGGGACAGAATTATGGGACAGAATTTGGGGACACAATTTGGGAACACAATTTGGGGACACAGTTTGGGGACCCAATTTGGGGACAGAATTTGGGGACAGAATTTGGGGACAGAATTTTGGACAGAATTTGGGGACAGAATGTGGTGACAGAATTTGGGGACAGAATTTGGGGACAGAATTCGGGGACAGAATTTGGGGACAGAATTTTGGGACAGAATGTGGGGACAGAATTTGGGGACAGAATTTGGGGACAGAATTTGGGGACAGAATTTGGGGACACAATTTGGGGACACAATTTGGGGACACAATTTGGGGACAGAATTTGGGGACACAATTTGGGGACAGAATTTGGGGACAGAATTTGGGGACACAATTTGGGGAAACAATTTGGGGACAGAATTTGGGGACACAATTTGGGGACAGAATTTTGGGACAGAATGTGGGGACAGAATTTGGGGACAGATTTTGGGGATAGAATTTGGAGACAGAATTTGGGGACAGAATTTGGGGAAAGAATTTGGGGACAGAATTTGGGGACACAATTTGGGGACAGAATTTGGGGACAGAATTTGGGGACAAAATTTGGGGACACAATTTGGGGACAGAATTTGGGGACACAATTTGAGGACACAATTTCGGGAGAAAATTTGGGGACAAAATTTAGGGACAGAATTTTGGGACAGAATGTGGGGACAGAATTTGGGGACAGAATGTGGGGACAGAATTTGGAGACAGAATTTGGGGACAGAATTTGGGGACACAATTTGGGGACCCAATTTGGGGACAGAATTTGCGGACAGAATGTGGGGACAGAATTTGGGGACAAATTTGGGGACAGAATTTGGGGACAGAATTTGGGGACAGAATTTGGGGACAGAATTTGGGGACAGAATTTGGGGACAGAATTTGGGGACAGAATTTGGGGACAGAATTTGGGGACAGAATTTGGGGACAGAATTTGGGGACAGAATTTGGGGACAATATTTGGGGACAGAATTTGGGGACAGAATTTGGGGACAGAATTTGGGGAAAGAATGTGGGGACAGAATTTGGGGACAGAATTTGGGGACAGAATTTGGGGACAGAATTTGGGGACAAAATTTGGGGACACAATTTGGGGACACAATTTGGAGACAGAATTTTGGGACAGAATTTGGGGACAGAATTTGGGGACAAAATTTGGGGACAGAATTTGGGGACACAATTTGGGACACAATTTGGGGACAGAATTTTGGGGACAGAATTTGTGGACACAATTTGGGAACACAATTTGGGGACAGAATTTGGGGACAGAATTTGGGGACAGAATTTGGGGACAGAATTTGGGGACAGAATGTCGGGACAGAATTTGGGGACAGAATTTGGGGACAGAATTTGGAGACAGAATTTGGGGACATAATTTGGGGACAGAATTTGGGGACACAATTTGGGGACAAAATTTGGGGACACAATTTGGGGACAGAATTTGGGGACACAATTTGGGGACAGAATTTGGGGACAGAATTTGGGGACAGAATTTGGGGACAGAATTTGGGGAGAAAATTTGGGGACAAAATTTGGGGACAGAATTTGGGGACACAATTTGGGGACAGAATTTGGGGACAGAATTTGGGGACAGAATTTGGGGACAGAATTTGGGGACAGACTTGGGGGACAGAAATTGGGGACAGAATTTGGGGAGACAATTTGGGGACAGAATTTGGGGACACGATTTGGGGACAGAATTTGGGGACACAATTTGGGACACGATTTTTTTTTTTTTTTTTTTTTTTTTTACATACAAAAAAGTGTTTCTGGGACAGAATTTGGGGACACAATTTGGGGACACAATTTGGGGACACAATTTGGGGACAGAATTTGGGGACACAATTTAAGCACAGAATTTGGGGACAGAATTTGGGGACACAATTTGGGGACAGAATGTGGGGATAGAATTTGGGGACAGAGTTTGGGGACAGAATTTGGGGACAGAATTTGGGGACAGAATTTGGGGACAGAATTTGGGGACAGAATTTGGGGACAGAATTTGGTGACACAATTTGGGGACTGAATTTGGGGACAGAATTTGGGGACAGAATTTGGGGACAGAATTTGGGGACACGATTTGGGGACAGAATTTGGGGACAGAATTTGGGGACAGAATTTGGGGACAGAATTTGGGGACAGAATTTGGGGACAGAATGTGGGGACAGAATTTGGGGACAAAATTTGGGGACAGAATTTGGGGACAGAATTTGGGGACAGAATTTTGGGACAGAATTTTGGGACAGACTTGGGGGACAGAAATTTGGGACAGAATTTGGGGACACAATTTGGGGACAGAATTTGGGGACACAATTTGGGGACAGAATTTGGGGACACAATTTGGGGACAGAATTTGGGGACAGAATTTGGGGACAGAATTTGGGGACAGAATTTGGGGACAGAAGGGACATAATTTGGGGACAGAATTTGGGGACAGAATTTGGGGACAGAATTTGGGGACAGAATTTGGGGACACAATTTGGGGACAGAATTTGGGGACACAATTTGGGGACACAATTTGGGGACAGAATTTGGGGACAGAATTTGAGGACAGAATTTGGGGACAGAATTTGGGGACACAATTTGGGGACAAAATTTGGGGACAGAATTTGGGGACAAAATTTGGGGATAGAATTTGGGGACAGAATTTGGGGACACAATTTGGGGACAGAATTTGGGGACAAAATTTGGGGACAGAATTTGGTGACAGAATTTGGGGACAGAATTTGGGAACAGAATTTGGGGACAGAATTTGGGGACAGAATTTGGGGACAGAATTTAGGGACAGAATTTGGGGACAAAATTTGGGGACAGAATTTGGGGACAGAATGTGAAGACAGAATTTGGGGACAGAATTTGGGGACAGAATTTGGGGACACAATTTGGGGACAGAATTTGAGAACAGTATTTGGGGACAGAATTTGGGGACAGAATTTGGGGACACAATTTGGGGACACAATTTGGGGACACAATTTGGGGACACAATTTGGGGACAGAATTTGGGGACAGAATTTGGGGACAGAATTTGGGGACAGAATTTGGAGACAGAATTTGGGGACAGAAGGGACAGAATTTGGGGACAGAATTTGCGGACAGAATTTGGGGACACAATTTAGGGACAAAATTTGGGGACAGAATTTGGGGACAGAATGTGAAGACAGAATTTGGGGACAGAATTTGGGGACAGAATGTGAAGACAGAATTTGGGGACACAATTTGGGGACACAATTTGCGTACAGAATTTGGGGACAGAATTTGGGGACACAATTTGGGGACACAATTTGCGTACAGAATTTGGGGACAGAATTTGGGGACAGAATTTGGGGACTGAATTTGGGGACAGAATTTGGGGACAGAATTTCCGGACAGAATTTGGGGACAGAATTTGGGGACACAATTTGGGGACAGAATTTGGGGACACAATTTGGGGGCACAATTTGGGGACACAATTTGGGGACAGAATTTAGGGACAGAATTTGGGGACAGAATGTGGGGCAGAATTTGGGGACAGAATTTGGGGACAGAATGTGGGGACAGAATTTGGGGACAGAATTTGGGGACAGATTTTAGGTATAGAATTTGGGGACAGAATTTGGGGACAGAATTTGGGGACACAATTTGGGGCATAATTTGGGGACCGAATTTGGGGACAAAATTTGGGGACACAATTTGGGGACAGAATTTGGGGACAGAATTTGGGGACAGAATTTGGGGACACAATTTCGGGACAAAATTTGGGGACAGAATTTTGAGACAGAATGTGGGGACAAAATTTGGGGACAGAATTTTGGGACAGAATGTGGGGACAGAATTCGGGGACAGAATTTGGGGACAGAATTTGGGGACACAATTTGGGGACAGAATTTGGGGACACAATTTGGGGGCACAATTTGGGGACACAATTTGGGGACACAATTTGGGGACAGAATTTGGGGACAGAATTTGGGGACAGAATGTGGTGACAGAATTTGGGGACAGAATTTGGGGACAAAATTTTGGGACAGAATTTGGGGACAGAATTTGGGGACAGAATTTTGGGACAGAATGTGGAAACAGAATTTGGGGACAGAATTTGGGGACAGAATTTGGAGACAGAATTTGGGGACAGAATTTGGTGACAGAAATTGGGGACAGAATTTGGGGACAGAATTTGGGGACAGAATTTGGGGACAGAATGTGGGGACAGAATTTGGGGACAGAATTTGGGGACAGAATTTGGGGACAGAATTTGGGGACAAAATTTGGGGACAAAATTTGGGGACAGAATTTTGGGACAGAATTTGGGGACAGAATTTGGGGACAGAATTTGGGAACACAATTTGGGGACACAATTTGGGGACACAATTTGGGGACACAATTTGGGGACAGAATTTGGGGACAGAATTTGGGGACAAAATTTGGGGACAGAATGTGGTGACAGAATTTGGGGACAGAATTTGGAGACAAAATTTGAGGACAGAATTTGGGGACAGAATTTGGATACAGAACTTTGGGACAGAATGTGGGGACAGAAGTTGGGGACAGAATTTGGGGACAGAATTTGGGGACACAATTTGGGGACAGAATTTGGTGACACAATTTGGGGACAGAATTTGGGGACAGAATTTTGAGACAGAATTTGGGGACAGAATTTGGGGACAGAATTTGGGGACAGAATTTGGGGACAGAATGTGGGGACAGAATTTGGGGACAGAATTTGGGGAAAGAATTTGGGGACAGAATTTGGGGACACAATTTGGGGACACAATTTGGGGACAGAATTTGGGGACAGAATTTGGGGACAGAATTTGGGGACACAATTTGGGGACACAATTTGGGGACAATATTTGGGGACAAAATTTGGGGACAGAATTTGGGGACAGAATTTGGGGACAGAATTTGGGGACAGAATGTTGTGGGGACAGAATTTGGGGACAGAATTTGGGGACACAATTTGGGGACACAATTTGGGGACAGAATTTGCGGACAGAATTTGCGGACAGAATGTGGGGACAGAATGTGGGGACAGAATTTGGGGACAGAATTTGGGGACAGAATTTGGGGACAGAATTTGGAGACAGAATTTGGGGACACAATTTGGGGACACAATTTTTGGACAGAATTTGGGGACTGAATTTGGTGAAAGAATGTGGGGACAGAATTTGGGGACAGAATTTGGGGACAGAATTTGGGGACAGAATTTGGGGACACAATTTGGGGACACAATTTGGGGACACAATTTGGGGACAGAATTTGGGGACAGAATTTGGGGACAGAATTTTGGGACAGAATTTGGGGACAGAATTTGGGGACACAATTTGGGGACAGAATTTGGGGACACAATTTGGGGACACAATTTGGGGACACAATTTGGGGACACAATTTGGGGACACAATTTGGGGACAGAATTTTGAGACAGAATTTGGGGACAGAATGTGGTGACAGAATTTGGGGACAGAATTTGGGGACAGAATTTGGGGACAGAATTTGGGGACAGAATTTGGGGACAGAATTTTGGGACAGAATGTGGGGACAGAATTTGGGGACAGAATTTGGGGACAGAATTTGGGGACAGAATTTGGGGACAGAATTTGGGGACAGAATTTGGGGACAGAATTTGGGGACAGAATTTGGGGACAGAATTTGGGGACAGAATTTTGGGACAGAATGTGGGGACAGAATTTGGGGACAGAATTTGGGGACAGAATTTGGGGACAGAATGTTTGGACAGAATTTGGGGACAGAATTTGGGGACAGAATTTGGGGACAGAATTTGGGGACAGAAATTTGGGGACAGAATTTGGGGACACAATTTGGGGACAGAATTTTGGGACAGAATGTGGGGACAGAATTATGGGACAGATTTTGGGGATAGAATTTGGAGACAGAATTTGGGGACAGAATTTGGGGAAAGAATTTGGGGACAGAATTTGGGGACAGAATTTGGGGACAGAATTTGGGGACAGAATTTGGGGACAGAATTTGGGGACACAATTTGGGGACACAATTTGGGGACAGAATTTGGGGACAAAATTTGGGGACAGAATTTGGGGACAGACTGTGGGGACAGAATTTGGGGACAGAATGTGGGGACAGAATTTGGGGACAGAATTTGGGTACAGAATTTGGGGACACAATTTGGGGACAGACTTTGGGGACAGAATTTGGGGACAGAATTTGGGGACAGAATTTGGGGACAGAATTTGGGGACACTATTTGGGGACACAATTTGGGGACACAATTTGGGGACACAATTTGGGGACACAATTTGGGGACACAATTTTGGGACAGAATTTGGGGAAAGAATGTGGGGACAGAATTTGGGGACAGAATTTGGGGACAGAATTTGGGGACAGAATTTGGGGACAGAATTTGGGGACAGAATTTGGGAACACAATTTGGGGACACAATTTGGGGACAAAATTTGGGGACAGAATTTTGAGACAGAATTTGGGGACAGAATTTGGGGACAGAATTTGGGGACAGAATTTGGGGACAGAATTTGGGGACAGAATTTGGGGACAGAATTTGGGGACACAATTTGGGGACAAAATTTGGGGACAGAATTTTGGGACAGAATGTGGGGACAGAATTTGGTGAAAGAATTTGGGGACAGAATTTGTGGACAGAATTTGGGGACAGAATTTGGGGACAGAATTTGGGGACAGAATTTGGGGACAGAATTTGGGGAAAGAATTTGGGGACAGAATTTGGGGACAGAATTTGGGGACAGAATTTGGGTACAAAATTTGGGGACACAATTTGGGGACACAATTTGGGGACACAATTTGTGGACAGAATTTGGGGACAGAATTTGGGGACAGAATTTGGGGACACAATTTGGGGACAGAATTTGGGGACAGAATTTGGGGACAGAATTTGGGGACAGAATTTGGGGACAGAATTTGGGGACAGAATTTGGGGACAGAATTTGGGGACAGAATTTGGGGACAGAATTTGGGGACAGAATTTGGGGACAGAATTTGGGGACAGAATTTGGGGACAGAATTTGGGGACAAAATTTGGGGACAGAATTTGGGGACACAATTTGGGGACAGAATTTTGGGACATAATGTGGGGACAGAATTTGGGGACAGAATTTGGGGATAGAATTTGGGGACACAATTTGGGGACAGAATTTTGGGACAGAATTTTGGGACAGAATGTAGGGACAGAATTTGGGGACACAATTTGGGGACAGAATTTCAGGACACAATTTGGGGACAGAATTTGGGGACAGAATTTGGGGACACAATTTGCGGACAGAATTTGGGGACAGAATTTGGGGACAGAATTTGGGGACAGAATTTGGGGACACAATTTGGGGACAGAATTTGGGGACAGAATTTGGGGACAGAATTTGGGGACAGAATTTGGGGACACAATTTGGGGACACAATTTGGGGACACAATTTGGTGACAGAATTTGGGGACAGAATTTGGGGACAGAGTGTGGGGCAGAATTTGGGGACAGAATTTGGGGACAGAATGTGGGGACAGAATTTGGGGACAGAATTTGGGGACAAAATTTGGGGACAGCATTTGGGGACACAATTTGGGGACAGAATTTGGGGACAGAATGTGGGGACAGAATTTGGGGACAGATTTTGGGTATAAAATTTGGAGACAGAATTTGGGGACAGAATTTGGGGACAGAATTTGGGGACACAATTTGGGGACAGAATTTGGGGACAGAATTTGGGGACTCAATTTGGGGACACAATTTGGGGACAGAATTTGGGGACAGAATTTGGGGACACAATTTCGGGACAAAATTTGGGGACAGAATTTTGAGACAGAATGTGGGGATAAAATTTGGGGACAGAATTTTGGGACAGAATGTGGGGACAGAATTTGGGGACAGAATTTGGGGACAGAATTTGTGGACAGAATTTGGGGACACAATTTGGGGGCACAATTTGGGGACACAATTTGGGGACACAATTTGGGAACAGAATTTGGGGACAGAATTTGGGGACAGAATTTGGGGACAGAATGTGGTGACAGAATTTGGGGACAGAATTTGGGGACAAAATTTTGGGACAGAATTTGGGGACAGAATTTGGGGACAGAATTTTGGGACAGAATGTGGGGACAGAATTTGGGGACAGAATTTGGGGACAGAATTTGGGGACAGAATTTGGGGACAGAATTTGGGGACAGAACTTGGGGACAGAATTTGGGGACGGAATTTGGGGACAGAATTTGGGGACAGAATGTGGGGACAGAATTTGGGGACAGAATTTGGGGACAGAATTTGGGGACAGAATTTGGGGACACAATTTGGGGACACAATTTGGGGACAAAATTTGGGGACAGAATTTGGTTGACAGAAGTTGGGGACAGAATTTGGGGACAGAATTTGGGGACACAATTTGGGAACACAATTTGGGGACACAATTTGGGGACCCAATTTGGGGACAGAATTTGGGGACAGAATTTGGGGACAGAATTTTGGACAGAATTTTGGACAGAATTTGGGGACAGAATGTGGTGACAGAATTTGGGGACAGAATTTGGGGACAGAATTCGGACACAGAATTTGGGGACAGAATTTTGGGACAGAATGTGGGGACAGAATTTGGGGACAGAATTTGGGGACAGATTTTGGGGACAGAATTTGGGGACACAATTTGGGGACACAATTTGGGGACACAATTTGGGGACAGAATTTGGGGACAGAATTTGGGGACAGAATTTGGGGACAGAATTTGGGGACACAATTTGGGGAAACAATTTGGGGACAGAATTTGGGGACACAATTTGGGGACAGAATTTTGGGACAGAATGTGGGGACAGAATTTGGGGACAGATTTTGGGGATAGAATTTGGAGACAGAATTTGGGGACAGAATTTGGGGAAAGAATTTGGGGACAGAATTTGGGGACACAATTTGGGGACAGAATTTGGGGACAGAATTTGGGGACAAAATTTGGGGACACAATTTGGGGACAGAATTTGGGGACACAATTTGAGGACACAATTTCGGGAGAAAATTTGGGGACAAAATTTAGGGACAGAATTTTGGGACAGAATTTGGGGACAGAATTTGGGGACAGAATGTGGGGACAGAATTTGGAGACAGAATTTGGGGACAGAATTTGGGGACAGAATTTGGGGACACAATTTGGGGACCCAATTTGGGGACAGAATTTGCGGACAGAATGTGGGGACAGAATTTGGGGACAGAATTTGGGGACAGAATTTGGGGACAGAATTTGGGGACAGAATTTGGGGACAGAATTTGGGGACAGAATTTGGGGACAGAATTTGGGGACAGAATTTGGGGACAGAATTTGGGGACAATATTTGGGGACAGAATTTGGGGACAGAATTTGGGGACAGAATTTGGGGAAAGAATGTGGGGACAGAATTTGGGGACAGAATTTGGGGACAGAATTTGGGGACAGAATTTGGGGACAAAATTTGGGGACACAATTTGGGGACACAATTTGGAGACAGAATTTTGGGACAGAATTTGGGGACAGAATTTGGGGACAAAATTTGGGGACAGAATTTGGGGACACAATTTGGGACACAATTTGGGGACAGAATTTTGGGGACAGAATTTGTGGACACAATTTGGGAACACAATTTGGGGACAGAATTTGGGGACAGAATTTGGGGACAGAATTTGGGGACACAATTTGGGGACACAATTTGGGGACAGAATGTCGGGACAGAATTTGGGGACAGAATTTGGGGACAGAATTTGGAGACAGAATTTGGGGACATAATTTGGGGACAGAATTTGGGGACACAATTTGGGGACAAAATTTGGGGACACAATTTGGGGACAGAATTTGGGGACAGAATTTGGGGACACAATTTGGGGACAGAATTTGGGGACAGAATTTGGGGACAGAATTTGGGGACAGAATTTGGGGAGAAAATTTGGGGACAAAATTTGGGGACAGAATTTGGGGACACAATTTGGGGACAGAATTTGGGGACAGAATTTGGGGACAGAATTTGGGGACAGAATTTGGGGACAGACTTGGGGGACAGAAATTGGGGACAGAATTTGGGGAGACAATTTGGGGACAGAATTTGGGGACACGATTTGGGGACAGAATTTGGGGACACAATTTGGGACACGATTTTTTTTTTTTTTTTTTTTTTTTTTACATACAAAAAAGTGTTTCTGGGACAGAATTTGGGGACAGAATTTGGGGACACAATTTGGGGACACAATTTGGGGACACAATTTGGGGACAGAATTTGGGGACACAATTTAAGGACAGAATTTGGGGACAGAATTTGGGGACACAATTTGGGGACAGAATGTGGGGATAGAATTTGGGGACAGAGTTTGGGGACAGAATTTGGGGACAGAATTTGGGGACAGAATTTGGGGACAGAATTTGGGGACAGAATTTGGGGACAGAATTTGGGGACAGAATTTGGTGACACAATTTGGGGACAGAATTTGGGGACAGAATTTGGGGACAGAATTTGGGGACAGAATTTGGGGACACGATTTGGGGACAGAATTTGGGGACAGAATTTGGGGACAGAATTTGGGGACAGAATTTGGGGACACAATTTGGGGACAGAATGTGGGGACAGAATTTGGGGACAAAATTTGGGGACAGAATTTGGGGACAGAATTTGGGGACAGAATTTTGGGACAGAATTTTGGGACAGACTTGGGGGACAGAAATTTGGGACAGAATTTGGGGACACAATTTGGGGACAGAATTTGGGGACACAATTTGGGGACAGAATTTGGGGACACAATTTGGGGACAGAATTTGGGGACAGAATTTGGGGACAGAATTTGGGGACAGAAGGGACATAATTTGGGGACAGAATTTGGGGACAGAATTTGGGGACAGAATTTGGGGACAGAATTTGGGGACACAATTTGGAAACAGAATTTGGGGACACAATTTGGGGACACAATTTGGGGACAGAATTTGGGGACAGAATTTGAGGACAGAATTTGGGGACAGAATTTGGGGACACAATTTGGGGACAAAATTTGGGGACAGAATTTGGGGACAAAATTTGGGGATAGAATTTGGGGACAGAATTTGGGGACACAATTTGGGGACAGAATTTGGGGACAAAATTTGGGGACAGAATTTGGTGACAGAATTTGGGGACAGAATTTGGGAACAGAATTTGGGGACAGAATTTGGGGACAGAATTTGGGGACAGAATTTAGGGACAGAATTTGGGGACAAAATTTGGGGACAGAATTTGGGGACAGAATGTGAAGACAGAATTTGGGGACAGAATTTGGGGACAGAATTTGGGGACACAATTTGGGGACAGAATTTGAGAACAGTATTTGGGGACAGAATTTGGGGACAGAATTTGGTGACACAATTTGGGGACACAATTTGGGGACACAATTTGGGGACACAATTTGGGGACAGAATTTGGGGACAGAATTTGGGGACAGAATTTGGGGACAGAATTTGGAGACAGAATTTGGGGACAGAAGGGACAGAATTTGGGGACAGAATTTGCGGACAGAATTTGGGGACACAATTTAGGGACAAAATTTGGGGACAGAATTTGGGGACAGAATGTGAAGACAGAATTTGGGGACAGAATTTGGGGACAGAATGTGAAGACAGAATTCGGGGACAGAATTTGGGGACAGAATTTGGGGACACAATTTGGGGACAGAATTTGAGGACAGTATTTGGGGACAGAATTTGGGGACAGAATTTGGGGACAGAATTTGGGGACAGAATTTGGGGACAGAATTTGGGGACAGAATTTGGGGACAGAATTTGTGGACAGAATTTGGGGACAGAATTTGGGGACAGAATTTGGGGACAGAATTTGGGGACAGAATTTGGGGACAGAATTTGGAGACAGAATTTTGGGACAGAATTTGGGACAGAATTTGGGGCAAAATTTGGGGACACAATTTGGGGACAGAATTTGGGGACAGAATTTGGGGACAGAATTTGGGGACAGAATTTTGGGACAGAATTTGGGGACACAATTTGGGGACAGAATTTGGGGACAGAATTTGGGGACAAAATTTGTTGACAGAATTTGGGGACACAATTTGGGGACAGAATTTGGGGACAGAATGTGGGGACAGAATTTGGTTACAGAATTTGGGGACAAAATT
Organism: Nephrotoma flavescens; assembly: GCA_932526605.1. Taxonomy (NCBI): domain Eukaryota; kingdom Metazoa; phylum Arthropoda; class Insecta; order Diptera; family Tipulidae; genus Nephrotoma; species Nephrotoma flavescens. Next base: position 72,598,142 of record OW052220.1, on the reverse strand, counting down.
TGGGGACAGAATTTGGGGACACAATTTGGGGACAGAATTTTGGGAGAGAATTTGGGGACACAATTTGGGGACACAATTTGGGGGCACAATTTGGGGACAGAATTTGGGGACACAATTTGGGGACAGAATTTGGGGACAGAATTTGGGGACAGAATTTGGGGACAGAATTTGGGGACAGAATTTGGGGACAGAATTTGGGGACAGAATTTGGGGACACAATTTGGGGACACAATTTGGGGGCACAATTTGGGGACAAAATTTGGGGACACAATTTGGGGACAGAATGTGGTGACAGAATTTGGGGACAGAATTTGGGGACAGAATTTGGGGACAGAATTTGGGGACAGAATTTGGGGACAGAATTTGGGGACAGAATTTGGGGACAGAATTTGGGGACAGAATTTGGGGACAGAATTTGGGGACAGAATTTGGGGCAAAATTTGGGGACAGAACTTGAGGACAGAATTTAGGGACAGAAGGGACAGAATTTGGGGACAGAATTTGGGGACAGAATTTGGGGACAGAATTTGGGGACAGAAGGGACATAATTTGGGGACAGAATTTGGGGACACAATTTGGGGACAGAATTTGGGGACAGAATTTGGGGACACAATTTGGGGACACAATTTGGGGACAGAATTTGGGGACACAATTTGGGGACACAATTTGGGGACAGAATTTGGGGACAGAATTTGGGGACAGAGTTTGGGGACAGAATTTGGGGACAGAATTTGGGGACACAATTTGGGGACAAAATTTGGGGACAGAATTTGGGGACACAATTTGGGGATAGAATTTGGGGACAGAATTTGGGGACAGAATTTGGGGACACAATTTGGGGACAGAATTTGGTGACAGAATTTGGGGACAGAATTTGGGAACAGAATTTGGGGACAGAATTTGGGGACAGAATTTGGGGACAGAATTTGGGGACAGAATTTGGGGACAGAATTTGGAGACACAATTTGGGTACAGAATTTGGGGACAGAATTTGGGGACAGAATTTGGGGACAGAATTTGGGGACAGAATTTGGGGACACAATTTAGGGACAAAATTTGGGGACAGAATTTGGGGACAGAATGTGAAGACAGAATTTGGGGACAAAATTTGGGGACAGAATTTGGGGACAGAATTTGGTGACAGAATTTGGGGACAGAATTTGAGGACAGTATTTGGGGACCGAATTTGGGGACAGAATTTGGGGACAGAATTTGGGGACACAATTTGGGGACACAATTTGGGGACAGAATTTGGGGACAGAATTTGGGGACAGAATTTGGGGACAGAATTTGGAGACAGAATTTGGGGACAGAATTTGGGGACAGAATTTGGGGACAGAATTTGGGGACAGAATTTGAGGACACAATTTGGGGACAGAATTTGGGGACAGAATTTGGGGACAGAATTTGGGGACAGAATTTTGGGACAGAATTTGGGGACAGAATTTGGGGACAGAATTTGGGGACAGAATTTTGGGACAGAATTTGGGGACAGAATTTGGGGACAGAATTTGGGGACACAATTTGGGGACAGAATTTGGGGACAGAATTTGGGGACACAATTTGGGGACAGAATTTTGGGACAGAATTTGGGGACAGAATTTGGGGATAGAATTTGGGGACAGAATTTGGGGACAGAATTTGGGGACAGAATTTGGGGACAGAATTTGGGGACAGAATTTGGGGACAGAATTTGGGGACAGAATTTGGGGACAAAATTTGGGGACAGAATTTTGGGACAAAATTTGGGGACAGAATTTGGGGACAGAATTTGGGGACAGAATTTGGGGACAGAATTTGGGGACAGAATTTGGGGACAGAATTTGGGGACAGAATTTGGGGACAGAATTTGGGAACAGAATTTGGGGACAGAATTTGGGGACAGAATTTGGGGACAGAATGTGGGGACAGAATTTGGGGACAGAATTTGGGGACAGAATTTGGGGACAGAATTTGGAGACAGAATTTGGGGACAGAATTTGCGGACAGAATTTGGGGAAACAATTTGGGGACAAAATTTGTGGACAGAATTTTGGGACAGAATGTGGTGACAGAATTTGGGGACAGAATTTGGGGACAGAATTTGGGGACAGAATTTGGGGACAGAATTTGGGGACAGAATTTGGGGACAGAATTTGGGGACAGAATGTGGGGACACAATTTGGGGACAGAATTTGGGGACAGAATTTGGGGACAGAATTTGGGGACAGAATTTGTGGACAGAATTTGGGGCACAATTTGGGGACAGAATTTTGGGACAGAATTTGGGGACACAATTTGGGGACACAATTTGGGGGCACAATTTGGGGACAGAATTTGGGGACAGAATTTGGGGACAGAATTTGGGGACAGAATTTGGGGACAGAATTTGGGGACAGAATTTGGGGACAGAATTTGGGGACAGAATTTGGGGACAGAATTTGGGGACAGAATTTGGGGACACAATTTGGGGGCACAATTTGGGGACAAAAATTGGGGACACAATTTGGGGACAGAATGTGGTGACAGAATTTGGGGACAGAATTTGGGGACACAATTTGGGGACACAATTTGGGGGCATAATTTGGGGACAGAATTTGGGGACACAATTTGGGGAAAGAATGTGGTGACAGAATTTGGGGACAGAATTTGGGGACAGAATTTGGGGACAGAATTTGGGGACAGAATTTGGGGACAGAATTTGGGGACAGAATTTGGGTACAGAATTTGGGGACAGAATTTGGGGACAGAATGTGGGGACACAATTTGGGGACAGAATTTGGGGACAGAATTTGAGGACAGAATTTGGGGACAGAATTTGTGGACAGAATTTGGGGCACAATTTGGGGACAGAATTTTGGGACAGAATTTGGGGACACAATTTGGTGACACAATTTGGGGGCACAATTTGGGGACAGAATTTGGGGACACAATTTGGGGACAGAATTTGGGGACAGAATTTTGGGACAGAATTTGGGGACAGAATTTGGGGACACAATTTGGGGACACAATTTGGGGACAGAATTTGGGGACAGAATTTGGGGACAGAATTTGGGGACACAATTTGGGGACAGAATTTGGGGACAGAATTTGGGGACACAATTTGGGGATAGAATTTGGGGACAGAATTTGGGGACAGAATTTGGGGACAGAATTTGGGGACAAAATTTGGGGACAGAATTTGGGGACAGAATTTGGAGACAGAATTTTGGGACAGAATGTGGGGACAGAATTTGGGGACAGATTTTAGGGATAGAATTTGGAGACAGAATTTGGGGACACAATTTGGGGACAGAATTTGGGGACAGAATTTGGGGACAGAATTTGGGGACAGAATTTGGGGACACAATTTGGGGACACAATTTGGGGACAGAATTTAGGGACAGAATTTGGGGACAGAATTTGGGGACAGAATTTGGGGACAGAATTTGGGGACAGAATTTGGGGACACAATTTGGGGACACAATTTGGGGACAGAATTTGGGGACAGAATTTGGGGACAGAATTTGGTGACACAATTTGGGGACACAATTTGGGGACAGAATTTGGGGACAGAATTTGGGGACAGAATTTGGGGACACAATTTGGGGACACAATTTGGGGACACAATGTGTCGACAGAATTTGGGGACAGAATTTGGGGACAGAATTTGGGGACAGAATTTGGGGACAGAATTTGGGGACAGAATTTGGGGACAGAATTTGGGGACAGAATTTGGGGACAGAATTTGGGGACAGAATTTGGAGACAGAATTTGGGGACAGAATTTGGGGACAGAATTTGGGGACACAATTTGCGGACACAATTTGGGGACAGAATTTGGGGACACAATTTGGGGACAGAATTTGGGGACACAATTTGGGGACACAATTTGGGGACACAATTTGGGGACACAATTTGGGGACAGAATTTGGGGACAAAATTTGGGGACAGAATTTGGGGACAGAATTTGGGGACAGAATTTGGGGACAGAATTTGGGGACACAATTTGGGGACAGAACATGGGGACAAAATTTGGGGACAGAATTTGGGGACAGAATTTGGAGACAGAATTTTGGGACAGAATGTGGGGACAGAATTTGGGGACAGATTTTAGGGATAGAATTTGGAGACAGATTTTGGGAACACAATTTGGGGACAGAATTTGGGGACACAATTTGGGGACAGAATTTGGGGACAGAATTTGGGGACAGAATTTGGGGACAGAATTTGGGGACACAATTTGGGGACACAATTTGGGGACAGAATTTGGGGACAGAATGTGGGGACAGAATTTGGGGACAGAATTTGTGGACAGAATTTGGGGACAGAATTTGGGGACAGAATTTGGGGACACAATTTGGGGACACAATTTGGGGACAGAATTTGGGGACAGAATTTGGGGACAGAATTTGGGGACAGAATTTGGGGACAGAATGTGTCGACTGAATTTGGGGACAGAATTTGGGGACAGAATTTGGGGACAGAATTTGGGGACAGAATTTGGGGACAGAATTTGGGGACAGAATTTGCGGACACAATTTGGGGACAGAATTTGGGGACACAATTTGGGGACACAATTTGGGGATACAATTTGGGGACACAATTTGGGGACACAATTTGGGGACACAATTTGGGGACAGAATTTGTGGACAGAATTTGTGGACAGAATTTGGGGACAGAATTTGGGGACAGAATTTGGGGACAAAATGTGGGGACAGAATTTGGGGACAGAATTTGGGGACAGAATTTGGGGACAGAATTTGGGGACAAAATTTGGGGACAGAATTTGGGGACAGAATTTGGGGACAGAATTTGGGGACAGAATTTGGGGACACAATTTGGGGACATAATTTGGGGACACAATTTGGGGACACAATTTGGGGACAGAATTTGGGGACAGAATTTGGGGACAGAATTTGGGGACAGAATTTGGGGACAGAGTTTGGGGACAGAATTTGGGGACAGAATTTGGGGACAGAATGTGGGGACAGAATTTGGAGACAGAATTTGGGTACAGAATTTGGGGACAGAATTTGGGGACAGAATTTGGGGACAGAATTTGCGGACAGAATTTGGGGACAGAATTTGGGGACAGAATTTGGGGACAGACTTGGGGGACAGAAATTGGGGACAGAATTTGGGGACACAATTTGGGACACAATTTTTTTTTTTTTTTTTTTTTTTTTTTTTTTTTTTTTTTTAAAGCACGCAGGTTTATCATTTATTTTCAAAACGAATTTGGGGACAGAATTTGGGGACAGAAGGGAGAGAATTTGGGGACAGAATTTGGGGACAGAATTTGGGGACAGAATTTGGGGACACAATTTGGGGACACAATTTGGGGACACAATTTGGGGACACAATTTGGGGACAGAATTTGGGGACAGAATTTGGGGACAGAATTTGGGGACAGAATTTGGGGACAGAATTTGGGGACAGAATTTGGGGACAGAATTTGGGGACAGAATTTGTGGACAGAATTTGGGGCACAATTTGGGGACAGAATTTTGGGACAGAATTTGGGGACACAATTTGGGGACACAATTTGGAGGCACAATTTGGGGACACAATTTGGGGACACAATTTGGGGACAGAATTTGGGGACAGAATTTTGGGACAGAATTTGGGGACAGAATTTGGGGACACAATTTGGGGACAGAATTTTGGGACAGAATTTGGGGACAGAATTTGGGGACACAATTTGGGGACACAATTTGGGGACACAATTTGGGGACACAATTTGGGGACAAAATTTGGGGACAGAATTTGGGGACACAATTTGGGGACACAATTTGGGGACAGAATTTGGGGACAGAATTTGGGGACAGAATTTGGGGACAAAATTTGGGGACAGAATTTGGGGACAGAATTTGGGGACAGAATTTGGGGACAGAATTTGGGGACAGAATTTGGGGACAGAATTTGGGGACAGAATTTGGGGACAGAATTTGGGGACAGAATTTGGGGACACAATTTGGGGACACAATTTGGGGACAGAATTTGGGGACAGAATTTGGGGACAGAATTTGGGGACAGAATTTGGGGACAGAATTTGGGGACAGAATTTGCGGACAAAATTTGGGGACAGAATTTGGGGACAGAATTTGGGGACAGAATTTTGGGACAGAATGTGGTGACAGAATTTGGGGACAGAATTTGGGGACAGAATTTGGGGACAGAATTTGGGGACAGAATTTGGGGACACAATTTGGGGACAGAATTTGAGGACAGAATTTGGGGACACAATTTGGGGACAGAATTTGGGGACAGAATTTGGGGACAGAATTTGGGGACACAATTTGGGGACACAATTTGGGGACAGAATTTGGGGACAGAATTTGGGGACAGAATTTGGGGACAGAATTTGGGGACACAATTTGGGGACAGAATGTGTCGACAGAATTTGGGGACAGAATTTGGGGACAGAATTTGGGGACAGAATTTGGGGACAGAATTTGGGGACAGAATTTGGGGACAGAATTTGGGGACAGAATTTGGGGACAGAATTTGGGGACAGAATTTGGGGACAGAATTTGGGGACAGAATTTGGGGACAGAATTTACGGACACAATTTGGGGACAGAATTTGGGGACACAATTTGGGGACAGAATTTGGGGACACAATTTGGGGACACAATTTGGGGACACAATTTGGGGACACAATTTGGGGACAGAATTTGTGGGCAGAATTTGTGGACAGAATTTGGGGACAGAATTTGGGGACCGAATTTGGGGACAGAATGTGGGGACAGAATTTGGGGACAGAATTTGGGGACAGAATTTGGGGACAGAATTTGAGGACAGAATTTGGGGACACAATTTGGGGACACAATTTGGGGACACAATTTGGGGACAAAATTTGGGGACAGAATTTGGGGACAGAATTTGGGGACAGAATTTGGGGACAGAATTTGGGGACAGAATTTGGGGACACAATTTGGGGACACAATTTGGGGACAGAATTTGGGGACAAAATTTGGGGACAGAATTTGGGGACAAAATTTGGGGACAGAATTTGGGGACAGAATTTGGGGACAGAATTTGGGGACAGAATTTGGGGACAAAATTTGGGGACAGAATTTGGGGACAGAATTTGGGGACAGAATTTGGGGACACAATTTGTCGACACAATTTGGGGACACAATTTGGGGACAGAATTTGGGGACAGAATTTAGGGACAGAATTTGGGGACAGAATTTGGGGACAGAATTTGGGGACAGAATTTGGGGACAGAATTTGAGGACAGAATTTGGGGACAGAATTTGGGGACAGAATTTGGGGACAGAATTTGGGGACAGAATTTGGGGACACAATTTGGGGACAGAATTTGGGGACAGAATTTGGGGACAGAATTTGGGGACAGAATTTGGGGACAGAATTTTGGGACAGAATTTGGGGACAGAATTTGGGGACAGAATTTGGGAACACAATTTGGGGACAGAATTTGGAGACAGAATTTGGGGACAGAATTTGGGGACAGAATTTAGGGCAAAATTTGGGGACAGAACTTGGGGACAGAATTTGGGGACAGAATTTGCGGACAGAATTTGGGGACAGAATTTGGGGACACAATTTGGGGACAGAATTTGGGGACAGAATTTGGGGTACAGAATTTGGGAACACAATTTGGGGACAGAATTTGGGGACAGAATTTGGGGACAAAACTTGTTGACAGAATTTGGGGACACAATTTGGGGACAGAATTTGGGGACAGAATTTGGGAACAGAATTTGGGGACAGAATTTGGGGACAGAATTTGGGGACAGAATTTGGGGACAGAATTTGGGGACAGAATTTGGGGACAGAATTTGGGGACTGAATTTGGGGACAGAATTTGGGGACAGAATTTGGGGACAGAATTTGGGGACAGAATTTGGGGACACAATTTGGGGACAGAATTTGGGGACAAAATTTGGGGACAGAATTTGTGGACAGAATTTGGGGACAGAATTTGGGGACAGAATTTGGGGACAGACTGTGGGGACAGAATTTGGGGACAGAATTTGGGGACAGAATTTGTGGACAGAATTTGTAGACAGAATTTGGGGACAGAATTTGGGGACACAATTTGGGGACAGAATTTGGGGACAGAATTTGGGGACACAATTTGGGGACAGAATTTGGGGACACAATTTAAGGACAGAATTTGGGGACAGAATTTGGGGACAGAATTTGGGGACAGAATGTGGGGACAGAATTTGGGGACAGAGTTTGGGGACAGAATTTGGGGACAGAATTTGGGGACAGAATTTGGGGACAGAATTTGGTGACAGAATTTGGGGACAGAATTTGGGGACAGAATTTGGGGACAGAATTTGGGGACAGAATTTGGGGACAGAATTTGGGGACAGAATTTGGGGACAGAATTTGGGGACAGAATGTGGGGACAGAATTTGGGGACAAAATTTGGGGACAGAATTTGGGGACAGAATTTGGGGACAGAATTTGGGGACAGAATTTGGGGATAGAATTTGGGGACAGACTTGGGGGACAGAAATTGGGACAGAATTTGGGGACACAATTTGGGGACAGAATTTGGGGACACAATTTGGGGACAGAATTTGGGGACAGAATTTGGGGACAGAATTTGGGGACACAATTTGGGGACACAATTTGGGGACAGAATTTGGGGACAGAATTTGGGGACACAATTTGGGGACACAATTTGGGGACACAATTTGGGGACACAATTTGGGGACACAATTTGGGGACACAATTTGGGGACACAATTTGGGGACAGAATTTGGGGACAGAATTTGGGGACACAATTTGGGGACAGAATTTGGGGACACAATTTGGGGACACAATTTGGGGACAGAATTTGGGGACAGAATTTGAGGACAGAATTTGGGGACAGAATTTGGGGACAGAATTTGGGGACACAATTTGGGGACAAAATTTGGGGACAGAATTTGGGGACAAAATTTGGGGATAGAATTTGGGGACAGAATTTGGGGACAGAATTTGGGGACATAATTTGGGGACAAAATTTGGGGACAGAATTTGGTGACAGAATTTGGGGACAGAATTTGGGAACAGAATTTGGGGACAGAATTTGGGGACACAATTTGGGGACAGAATTTGGGGACAGAATTTGGGGACACAATTTGGGGACAGAATTTGGGTACAGAATTTGGGGACAGAATTTGGGGACAGAATTTGGGGACAGAATTTGCGAACAGAATTTGGGGACACAATTTAGGGACAAAATTTGGGGACAGAATTTGGGGACAGAATGTGATGACAGAATTTGGGGACAGAATTTGGGGACAGAATTTGGGGACAGAATTTGGGGACAGAATTTGGGGACACAATTTGGGGACAGAATTTGAGGACAGTATTTGGGGACAGAATTTGGGGATAGAATTTGGGGACACAATTTGGGGACAGAATTTGGGGACACAATTTGGGGACAGAATTTGGGGACAGAATTTGGGGACAGAATTTGGGGACAGAATTTGGGGACAGAATTTGGGGACAGAATTTGGGGACAGAATTTGGGGACAGAATTTGGGGACACAATTTGGGGACAGAATTTGGAGACAGAATTTGGGGACAGAATTTGGGGACAGAATTTGGGGAAAAATTTGGGGACAGAATTTGGGGACAGAATTTGGGGACAGAATTTGGGGACAGAATTTGGGGACAGAATTTGGGGACAGAATTTGGGGACAGAATTTGGGGACAGAATTTGGGGACAGAATTTGGGGACAGAATTTGGGGACAGAATTTTGGGACAAAATTTGTTGACAGAATTTGGGGACACAATTTGGGGACAGAATTTTGGGACAGAATGTGGGGACAGAATTTGGGGACAGAATTTGGGGATAGAATTTTGAGACAGAATTTGGAAACAGAATTTGGGGACAGAATTTGGGGACAAAATTTGGGGACAGAATTTGGGGACAAAATTTGGGGACAGAATTTGAGGACACAATTTGGGAACAAAATTTGGGGACAGAATTTGGGGACAGAATTTGGGGACAGAATTTGGGGACAGAGTTTTGGGACAGAATTTGGGGACAGAATTTGGGGAAAGAATTTGGGGACACAATTTGGGGACAGAATTTGGGGACAGAATTTGGGGACACAATTTGGGGACAGAATTTGGGGACAGAATTTGGGGACACAATTTGGGGATAGAATTTGGGGACAGAATTTGGGGACAGAATTTGGGGACAGAATTTGGGGACAGAATTTGGGGACAGAATTTGGGGACACAATTTGGGGACAAAATTTGGGGACAGAATTTTGGGACAAAATTTGGGGACAGAATTTGGGGACAGAATTTGGGGACAGAATTTGGGGACAGAATTTGGGGACAAAATTTGGGGACAGAATTTGGGGACACAATTTGGGGAGAGAATTTGGGAACAGAATTTGGGGACAGAATTTGGGGACAGAGTTTGTGGACAGAATTTGGGGACACAATTTGGGGACACAATTTGGGGACAGAATTTTGGGACAGAATTTGGGGACACAATTTGGGGACACAATTTGGGGGCACAATTTGGGGACAGAATTTGGGGACACAATTTGGGGACAGCATTTGGGGACAGAATTTTGGGACAGAATTTGGGGACAGAATTTGGGGACAGAATTTGGGGACACAATTTGGGGACAGAATTTGGGGACAGAATTTGGGGACAGAATTTGGGGACAGAATTTGGGGACAGAATTTGGGGACAAAATTTGGGAACACAATTTGGGGACACAATTTGGGGACACAATTTGGGGACAGAATTTATGGACACAATTTGGGGACAGAATTTGGGGACAGAATCTGGGGACAAAATTTGGGGACAGAATTTTGGGACAGAATGTGGGGACTGAATTTGGGGACAGAATTTGGGGGCAGAATTTGGGGACAGAATTTGGGGACAGAATTTGGGGACAGAGTTTGGGAACACAATTTGGGGACAGAATTTGGAGACAGAATTTGGGGACAGAATTTGGGGACAGATTTTGGGGATAGAATTTGGAGACAGAATTTGGGGACAGAATTTGGGGACAGAATTTGGGGACAGAATTTGGGGACAGAATTTGGGGACAGAATTTGGGGACAGAATTTGGGGACAGAATTTGGGGACAAAATTTGGGGACAGAATTTGGGGACAGAATTTTGGGACAGAATTTGGGGACAGAATTTGGGGACAGAATTTGGGGACAGAATTTGGGGACAGAATTTTGGGCCGAATGTGGGGACAGAATTTGGGGACAGAATTTGGGGACAGAATTTGGGAACAGAATTTGGGGACAGAATTTGGGGACACAATTTAGGGACAGAATTTGGGGACAGAATTTGGGGACAGAATTTGGGGACAAAATTTGGGGACAGAATTTGGGGACACAATTTGGGGACAGAATTTTTGGACAGAATGTGGGGACAGAATTTGGGGACAGAATTTGGGGATAGAATTTGGAGACAGAATTTGGGGACAGAATTTGGGGACAGAATTTGGGGACAAAATTTGGGGACAGAATTTGGGGACAGAATTTGGGGACAGAATTTGAGGACACAATTTGGGGACAGAATTTGGGGACACAATTTGGGGACACAATTTGGGGACACAATTTGGGGACAGAATTTGGGGACAGAATTTGGGGACAGAATTTGGGGACAGAATTTGGGGACACAATTTGGGGACACAATTTGGGGACAGAATTTGGGGACAGAATTTGGGGACAGAATTTGGGGACAGAATTTGGGGACAGAATTTGGGGACACAATTTGGGGACACAATTTGGGGACACAATTTGGGGACACAATTTGGGGACAGAATTTGGGGACAGAATTTGGGGACAGAATTTGGGGACAGAATGTGGGGCAGAATTGGGGGACAGAATTTGGGGACAGAATGTGGGGACAGAATTTGGGGACAGAATTTGGGGACAAAATTTGGGGACAGAATTTGGGGACACAATTTGGGGACAGAATTTGGGGACAGAATTTGGGGACAGAATTTGGGGACAGAATTTGGGGACAGAATTTGGGGACAGAATTTGGGGACAGAATTGGGGACAGAATTTAGGGACAAAATTTGTTGACAGAATTTGGGGACAGAATTTTGGGACAGAATGTGGGGACAGAATTTTGGGACAGAATTTGGGGATAGAATTTTGAGACACAATTTGGAAACAGAATTTGGGGACAGAATTTGGGGACAAAATTTGGGGACAGAATTTGGGGACACAATTTGGGGACAGAATTTGAGGACACAATTTGGGGACAGAATTTGGGGACAGAATTTGGGGACAGAATTTGGGGACAGAATTTGGGGACACAATTTGGGGACAGAATTTGGGGACAGAATTTGGGGACAGAATTTGGGGATAGAACTTGGAGACAGAATTTGGGGACAGAATTTGGGGACAGAATTTGGGGACAGAATTTGGGGACAGAATTTGGGGACACAATTTGGGGACAGAATTTGGGGACAGAATTTGGGGACAGAATTTGGAGACAGAATTTGGGGACACAATTTGGGGACAGAATTTGGGGACAGAATTTGGGGACAGAATTTGGGGACACAATTTGGGGACACAATTTGGGGACAGAATTTGGGGACAGAATTTGGGGACAGAATTTGGGGACAGAATTTTGGGACAGAATTTGGGGACACAATTTGGGGACAGAATTTGGGGACAGAATTTTGGGACAGAATGTGGGGACAGAATTTGGGGACAGAATTTGGGGACAGAATTTGGGGACAGAATTTGGGGACAGAATTTGGGGACACAATTTGGGGACACAATTTTGGGACACAATTTGGGGACAGAATTTGGGGACACAATTTGGGGACACAATTTGGGGACAGAATTTGGGGACAGAATTTGGACACAGAATTTGGACACAGAATTTGGTGACAGAATTTGGGGACAGAATTTGGGAACAGAATTTGGGGACAGAATTTGGGGACAGAATTTGGGGACAGAATTTGGGGACAGAATTTGGGGACAGAATTTGGGGACAGAATTTGGGGACAGAATTTGGGGACAGTATTTGGGGACAGAATGTGGGGACAGAATTTGGGGACAGATTTTGGGTATAAAATTTGGAGACAGAATTTGGGGACAGAATTTGGGGACAGAATTTGGGAACAGAATTTGGGGACAGAATTTGGGGACAGAATTTGGGGACAGAATTTGGGGACAGAATTTGGGGACAGAATTTGGGGACACAATTTGGGGACAGAATTTGAGGACAGTATTTGGGGACAGAATTTGGGGACAGAATTTGGGGACACAATTTGGGGACAGAATTTGGGGACAGAATTTGGGGACAGAATTTGGGGACAGAATTTGGGGACAGAATTTGGGGACAGAATTTGGGGACAGAATTTGGGGACAGAATTTGGGGACAGAATTTGGGGACAGAATTTGGGGACAGAATTTGGAGACAGAATTTGGAGACAGAATTTGGGGAAAGAATTTGGGGACAGAATTTGGGGCAAAATTTGGGGACAGAATTTGGGGACAGAATTTGGGGACAGAATTTGGGGACAGAATTTGGGGACAGAATTTGGGGACAGAATTTGGGGACAGAATTTGGGGACAGAATTTGGGGACAGAATTTGGGGACAGAATTTGGGGACAGAATTTGGGGACAGAATTGGGGACAGAATTTAGGGACAAAATTTGTTGACAGAATTTGGGGACACAATTTGGGGACAGAATTTTGGGACAGAATGTGGGGACAGAATTTTGGGACAGAATTTGGGGATAGAATTTTGAGACACAATTTGGAAACAGAATTTGGGGACAGAATTTGGGGACAAAATTTGGGGACAGAATTTGGGGACACAATTTGGGGACAGAATTTGAGGACACAATTTGGGGACAGAATTTGGGGACAGAATTTGGGGACAGAATTTGGGGACAGAATTTGGGGACACAATTTGGGGACAGAATTTGGGGACAGAATTTGGGGACAGAATTTGGGGACAGAATTTGGGGACAGAATTTGGGGACACAATTTGGGGATAGAATTTGGGGACAGAATTTGGGGACAGAATTTGTGGGGACAGAATTTGGGGACAGAATTTGGGGACAGAATTTGGGGACAAAATTTGGGGACAGAATTTTGGGACAAAATTTGGGGACAGAATTTGGGGACAGAATTTGGGGACAGAATTTGGGGACAGAATTTGGGGACAAAATTTGGGGACAGAATTTGGGGACACAATTTGGGGACAGAATTTGGGAACAGAATTTGGGGACAGAATTTGGGGAAAGAATTTGGGGACAGAATTTGGGGACAGAATTTGGGGACAGAATTTGGGGACAGAATTTGGGGACAGAATTTGGGGACAGAATTTGGGGACAGAATTTGAGGACAGAATGTGGGGACACAATTTGGGGAGAGAATTTGGGGACAGAATTTGGGGACAGAATTTGGGGACAGAATTTGTGGACAGAATTTGGGGACACAATTTGGGGACAGAATTTTGGGACAGAATTTGGGGACACAATTTGGGGACACAATTTGGGGGCACAATTTGGGGACAGAATTTGGGGACACAATTTGGGGACAGAATTTGGGGACAGAATTTTGGGACAGAATTTGGGGACAGAATTTGGGGACAGAATTTGGGGACACAATTTGGGGACAGAATTTGGGGACAGAATTTGGGGACAGAATTTGGGGACAGAATTTGGGGACAAAATTTGGGAACACAATTTGGGGACACAATTTGGGGACACAATTTGGGGACAGAATTTATGGACACAATTTGGGGACAGAATTTGGGGACAGAATTTGGGGACAAAATTTGGGGACAGAATTTTGGGACAGAATGTGGGGACAGAATTTGGGGACAGAATTTGGGGGCAGAATTTAGGGACAGAATTTGGGGACAGAATTTGGGGACAGAGTTTGGGGACACAATTTGGGGACAGAATTTGGGGACAGAATTTGGGGACAGAATTTGGGGACAGATTTGGGGGATAGAATTTGGAGACAGAATTTGGGGACAGAATTTGGGGACAGAATTTGGGGACAGAATTTGGGGACAGAATTTGGGGACAGAATTTGGGGACAGAATTTGGGGACAGAATTTGGGGACAGAATTTGGGGACAGAATTTTGGGACAGAATTTGGGGACAGAATTTGGGGACAGAAATTGGGGACAGAATTTGGGGACAGAATTTGGGGACAGAATTTGGGGACAGAATTTGGGGACACAATTTTGGGACAGAATTTGGGGACAGAATTTGGGGACAGAATTTGGGGACAGAATTTGGGGACAGAATTTGGGTACAGAATTTGGGAACAGAATTTGGGGACAGAATTTGGGGACACAATTTAGGGACAGAATTTGGGGACAGAATTTGTGGACAGAATTTGGGGACAAAATTTGGGGACAGAATTTGGGGACACAATTTGGGGACAGAATTTGGGGACAGAATTTTTGGACAGAATGTGGGGACAGAATTTGGGGACAGAATTTGGGGACAGAATTTGGAGACAGAGTTTGGTGACAGAATTTGGGGACAGAATTTGGGGACAGAATTTGGGGACAGAATTTGGGGACAGAATTTGGGTACAGAATTTGAGGACAGAATTTGGGGACAGAATTTGTTGACACAATTTGGGGACACAATTTGGGGACAGAATTTGGGGACAGAATTTGGGGACAAAATTTGGGGATAGAATTTGGGGACAAAATTTGGGGATAGAATTTGGGGACACAATTTGGGGACAGAATTTGGGGACAGAATTTGGGGACAAAATTTGGGGACAGAATTTGGTGACAGAATTTGGGGACAGAATTTGGGAACAGAATTTGGGGACAGAATTTGGGGACACAACTTGGGGACAGAATTTGGGGACAGAATTTGGGGACAGAATTTGGGGACAGAATTTGGGTACAGAATTTGGGGACAGAATTTGGGGACAGAATTTGGGGACAGAATTTGCGGACAGAATTTGGGGACACAATTTAGGGACAAAATTTGGGGACAGAATTTGGGGACAGAATGTGATGACAGAATTTGGGGACAGAATTTGGGGACAGAATTTGGGGACAGAATTTGGGGACAGAATTTGGGGACAGAATTTGGGGACACAATTTGGGGACAGAATTTGAGGACAGTATTTGGGGACAGAATTTGGGGACAGAATTTGGGGACACAATTTGGGGACAGAATTTGGGGACACAATTTGGGGACACAATTTGGGGACACAATTTGGGGACACAATTTGGGGACAGAATTTGGGGACAGAATTTGGGGACAGAATTTGGGGACAGAATTTGGGGACAGAATTTGGGGACACAATTTGAGGACAGAATTTGGAGACAGAATTTGGGGACAGAATTTGGGGACAGAATTTGGGGCAAAATTTGGGGACAGAATTTGGGGACAGAATTTGGGGACAGAATTTGGGGACAGAATTTGGGGACAGAATTTGGGGACAGAATTTGGGGATAGAATTTGGGGACAGAATTTGGGGACAGAATTTGGGGACAGAATTTGGGGACAGAATTTGGGGACAAAATTTGTTGACAGAATTTAGGGACACAATTTGGGGACAGAATTTTGGGACAGAATGTGGGGACAGAATTTGGGGACAGAATTTGGGGATAGAATTTTGAGACAGAATTTGGAAACAGAATTTGGGGACAGAATTTGGGGACAAAATTTGGGGACAGAATTTGGGGACACAATTTGGGGACAGAATTTGAGGACACAATTTGGGGACAGAATTTTGGGACACAATTTGGGGACAGAATTTGGGGACAGAATTTGGGGACAGAATTTTGGGACAGAATTTGCGGACACAATTTGGGGACAGAATTTGGGGACACAATTTGGGGACAGAATTTGGGGACACAATTTGGGGACACAATTTGGGGACACAATTTGGGGACACAATTTGTGGGCAGAATTTGTGGACAGAATTTAAGGACAGAATTTGGGGACAGAATTTTGGGACAGAATGTGGGGACAGAATTTGGGGACAGAATTTGGGGACAGAATTTGGGGACAGAATTTGGGGACAGAATTTGGGGACAGAATTTGGGGACACAATTTGGGGACAGAATTTGGGGACAGAATTTGGGGACAGAATTTGGGGACACAATTTGGGGACACAATTTGGGGACAGAATTTGGGGACAGAATTTGGGGACAGAATTTGGGGACAGAATTTGGGGACACAATTTGGGGACAGAATTTGGGGACAGAATTTGGGGACAGAATTTGGGGACAGAATTTGGAGACAGAATTTGGGGACAGAAATTGAGGACAGAATTTGGGGACAGAATTTGGGGACAGAATTTGCGGACACAATTTGGGGACAGAATTTGGGGACACAATTTGGGGACAGAATTTGGGGACACAATTTGGGGACACAATTTGGGGACACAATTTGGGGACACAATTTGGGGACAGAATTTGTGGGCAGAATTTGTGGACAGAATTTAAGGACAGAATTTGGGGACAGAATTTGGGGACAGAATTTGGGGACAGAATGTGGGGACAGAATTTGGGGACAGAATTTGGGGACAGAATTTGGGGACAGAATTTGGGGACAGAATTTGGGGACAGAATTTGGGGACAGAATTTGGGGACAGAATTTGGGGACAGAATTTGGGGACAGAATTTGGGGACAGAATTTGGGGACAAAATTTGGGGACAGAATTTGGGGACACAATTTGGGGACACAATTTGGGGACAGAATTTGGGGACAGAATTTGGGGACAGAATTTGGGGACAGAGTTTGGGGACAGAATTTGGGGACAGAATTTGGGGACAGAATGTGGGGACAGAATTTGGAGACAGAATTTTGGGACAGAATTTGGTGACACAATTTGGGACAGAATTTGGGGACAGAATGTGGGGACAGAATTTGGGGACAGAATTTGGGGACAGAATTTGGGGACAGAATTTGGGGACAGAATTTGGGGACAGAATTTGGGGACAGAACTTGGGGACAGAATTTGGGGACAGAATTTGGGGACAGAATTTGGGGACAGAACTTGGGGACAGACTTGGGGGACAGAAATTGGGGACAGAATTTGGGGACAGAATTTGGGGACAGAATTTGGGGACAGAATTTGGGGACACGATTTGGGGACAGAATTTGGGGACACAATTTGGGACACAATTTTTTTTTTTTTTTTTTTTTTTTTTTTTTTTTTAAAGCACGCAGGCTTATC
Organism: Nephrotoma flavescens; assembly: GCA_932526605.1. NCBI lineage: Eukaryota > Metazoa > Arthropoda > Insecta > Diptera > Tipulidae > Nephrotoma > Nephrotoma flavescens. The sequence continues at coordinate 72,580,023 of OW052220.1, read as the reverse complement.
ATTTATTTTCAAAACGAATTTGGGGACACAATTTGGGGACAGAATTTGGGGACAGAATTTGGGGACAGAATTTGGGGACAGAATTTGGGGACAGAATTTGGGGACAGAATTTGGGGACACAATTTGGGAACAGAATTTGGGGACAGAATTTGGGGACAGAATGTGGGGACAGAATTTGGGGACAGAATTTGGGGACACAATTTGGGGACAGAATTTGGGGACAGAATTTGGGGACAGAATTTGGGGACACAATTTGGGGACACAATTTGGGGACACAATTTAGGGACACAATTTGGGGACAGAATTTGGGGACAGAATATGGGGACAGAATTTGGGGACAGAATTTGGGGACAGAATTTGGGGACAGGATGTGGGGCAGAATTTGGGGACAGAATTTGGGGACAGAATTTGGGGACACAATTTGGGGACACAATTTGGGGACACAATTTGGGGACAGAATTTGGGGACAGAATTTGGGGACAGAATTTGGGGACAGAATTTGGGGACAGAATTTTGGGACAGAATTTGGGGACACAATTTGGGGACAGAATTTGGGGACACAATTTGGGGACAGAATTTGGGGACACAATTTGGGGACAGAATTTGGGGACACAATTTGGGGACAGAATTTGGGGACAGAATTTGGGGACAGAATTTGGGGACAGAATTTGGGGACAGAATTTGGGGACAGAATTTGGGGACAGAATTTGGGGACAGAATTTGGGGACAGAATTTGGAGACAGAATTGGGGGCCAGAATTTGGGGACAGAATTTGGGGACAGAATTTGGGGACAGAATTTGGGGACAGAATATGGGGACAGAATTTTGGGACAGAATTTGGGGACAGAATTTGGGGACAGAATTTGGGAACACAATTTGGGGACAGAATTTGGAGACAGAATTTGGGGACAGAATTTGGGGACAGAATTTGGGGCAAAATTTGGGGACAGAACTTGGGGACAGAATTTGGGGACAGAATTTGCGGACAGAATTTGGGGACAGAATTTGGGGACAGAATTTGGGGACAGAATTTGGGGCCAGAATTTGGGAACACAATTTGGGGACAGAATTTGGGGACAGAATTTGGGGACAAAACTTGTTGACAGAATTTGGGGACAAAATTTGGGGACAGAATTTGGGGACAGAATTTGGGAACAGAATTTGGGGACAGAATTTGGGGACAGAATTTGGGGACAGAATTTGGGGACAGAATTTGGGGACAGAATTTGGGGACACAATTTGGGGACAGAATTTGGGGACAGAATTTGGGGACACAATTTGGGGACAGAATTTGGGGACAGAATTTGGGGACAGAATTTGGGGACAAAATTTGGGGACAGAATTTGTGGACAGAATTTGGGGACAGAATTTGAGGACAGAATTTGGGGACAGACTGTGGGGACAGAATTTGGGGACAGAATTTGGGGACAGAATTTGTGGACAGAATTTGTGGACAGAATTTGGGGACAGAACTTGGGGACAGAATTTGGGGACACAATTTGGGGACACAATTTGGGGACAGAATTTGGGGACACAATTTAAGGACAGAATTTGGGGACAGAATTTGGGGACAGAATTTGGGGACAGAATGTGGGGACAGAATTTGGGGACAGAGTTTGGGGACAGAATTTTGGGACAGAATTTGGGGACAGAATTTGGGGACAGAATTTGGGGACAGAATTTGGTGACACAATTTGGGGACAGAATTTGGGGACAGAATTTGGGGACAGAATTTTGGGACAGAATTTGGGGACAGAATTTGGGGACAGAATTTGGGGACAGAATTTGGGGACAGAATTTGGGGACAGAATTTGGGGACAGAATTTGGGGACAGAATGTGGGGACAGAATTTGGGGACAAAATTTGGGGACAGAATTTGGGGACAGAATTTGGGGACAGAATTTGGGGACAGAATTTGGGGACAGACTTGGGGGACAGAAATTTGGGACAGAATTTGGGGACACAATTTGGGGACAGAATTTGGGGACACAATTTGGGGACAGAATTTGGGGACAGAATTTGGGGACAGAATTTGGGGACAGAATTTGGGGACACAATTTGGGGACAGAATTTGGGGACAGAATTTGGGGACAGAATTTGGGGACAGAATTTGGGGACAGAATTTGGGGACAGAATTTGGGGACACAATTTGGGGACACAATTTGGGGACACAATTTGGGGACAGAATTTGGGGACAGAATTTGGGGACACAATTTGGGGACAAAATTTGGGGACACAATTTGGGGACACAATTTGGGGACAGAATTTGAGGACAGAATTTGGGGACAGAATTTGGGGACAGAATTTGGGGACACAATTTGGGGACAAAATTTGGGGACAGAATTTGGGGACAAAATTTGGGGATAGAATTTGGGGACAGAATTTGGGGACAGAATTTGGGGACAGAATTTGGGGACAAAATTTGGGGACAGAATTTGGTGACAGAATTTGGGGACAGAATTTGGGAACAGAATTTGGGGACAGAATTTGGGGACAGAATGTGGGGACAAAATTTGGGGACAGAATTTGGGGACAGAATTTGGGGACAGAATTTGGGGACAGAATTTGGGGACAGATTTTGGGGACAGAATTTGGAGACAGAATTTGGGGACAGAATTTGGGGACAGAATTTGGGGACAGAATTTGGGGACAGAATTTGGGGACAGAATTTGGGGACAGAATTTGGGAACAGAATTTGGGGACACAATTTGGGGACACAATTTGGGGACAGAATTTGGGGACAAAATTTGGGGACAGAATTTTAGGACAGAATGTGGGGACAGAATTTGGGGACAGAATGTGGGGACAGAATTTGGGGACAGAATTTGGGGGCACAATTTGGGGACACAATTTGGGGACAGAATTTGGGTACAGAATGTGGGGACCAAATTTGGGGACAGAATTTGGGGACAGAATTTGGGGACAGAATTTGGGGACACAATTTGGGGACAGAATTTGGGGACACAATTTGGGGACAGAATTTGGGGACAGAATTTGGGGACACAATTTGGGGACAGAATTTGGGGAAAGAATGTGGGGACAGAATTTGGGGACAGAATTTGGGGACAGAATTTGGGGACAGAATTTGTGGACCGAATTTGGGGACACAATTTGGGGACAGAATTTGGGGACAGAATTTGGGGACAGAATTTGGGGACAGAATTTGGGGACAGAATTTGGGGAAAGAATTTGGGGACAGAATGTGGGGACAGAATTTGGGGACAGAATTTGGGGACAGAATTTGGGGACAGAATTTGGGGACAGAATTTGGGGACACAATTTGGGGACAAAATTTGGGGACAGAATTTTGAGACAGAATGTGGGGACAGAATTTGGGGACAGAATTTGGGGACACAATTTGGGGACAGAATTTGGGGACAGAATTTGGGGACAGAATTTGGGGACAGAATTTTGGGACAGAATTTGGGGACACAATTTGGGAACACAATTTGGGGACAGAATTTTGGGACAAAATTTGGGGACAGAATTTTGGGACAGAATGTGGGGAAAGAATTTGGGGAAAGAATTTGGGGACAGAATTTGGGGACAGAATTTGGGGACAGAATTTGGGGGCAGAATTTGGGGACAGAATTTGGGGACAGAATTTGGGGACAGAATTTGGGGACAGAATTTGGGGACAGAATTTGGGGACAGAATTTGGGGACAGAATTTGGGGACAGAATTTGGGGACAGAATTTGGGGACAGAATGTGGGGACAAAATTTGGGGACAAAATTTACGGACAGAATTTGGGGACAGAATTTGAGGACAGAATTTGGGGACAGAATTCGGGGACAGACTTGGGGGACAGAAATTGGGGACAGAATTTGGGGACAGAATTTGGGGACACAATTTTGGGACAGAATTTGGGGACAGAATTTGGGGACAGAATTTGGGGACAGAATTTGGGGACAGAATTTGGGGACACAATTTAGGGACAGAATTTGGGGACAGAATTTGGGGACAGAATTTGGGGACAAAATTTGGGGACAGAATTTGGGGACACAATTTGGGGACAGAATTTTTGGACAGAATGTGGGGACAGAATTTGGGGACAGAATTTGGGGATAGAATTTGGAGATAGAATTTGGGGACAGAATTTGGGGATAGAATTTGGGGACAAAATTTGGGGACAGAATTTGGGGACAGAATTTGGGGACAGAATTTGAGGACAGAATTTGGGGACAGAATTTGGGGACACAATTTGGGGACACAATTTGGGGACAGAATTTGGGGACAGAATTTGGGGACAGAATTTGGGGACAGAATTTGGGGACACAATTTGGGGACACAATTTGGGGACAGAATTTGGGGACAGAATTTGGGGACAGAATTTGGGGACAGAATTTGGGGACAGAATTTGGGGACAGAATTTGGGGACAGAATTTGGGGACACAATTTGGGGACACAATTTGGGGACACAATTTGGGGACAGAATTTGGGGACAAAATTTGGGGACAGAATTTGGGGACAGAATGTGGGGCAGAATTTGGGGACAGAATTTGGGGACAGAATGTGGGGACAGAATTTGGGGACAGAATTTGGGGACAAAATTTGGGGACAGAATTTGGGGACACAATTTGGGGACAGAATTTGGGGACAGAATGTGGGTACAGAATTTGGGGACAGATTTTGGGGATAGAACTTGGAGACAGAATTTGGGGACAGAATTTGGGGACAGAATTTGGGGACAGAATTTGGGGACAGAATTTGGGGACACAATTTGGGGACAGAATTTGGGGACAGAATTTGGGGACAGAATTTGGGGACACAATTTGGGGACACAATTTGGGGACACAATTTGGGGACAGAATTTGGGGACAGAATTTGGGGACACAATTTGGGGACACAATTTGGGGACACAATTTGGGGACAGAATTTGGGGACACAATTTGGGGACAGAATTTTGGGACAGAATTTGGGGACACAATTTGGGGACAGAATTTGGGGACAGAATTTGAGGACAGAATTTTGGGACAGAATGTGGGGACAGAATTTGGGGACAGAATTTGGGGACAGAATTTGGGGACAGAATTTGGGGACAGAATTTGGGGACACAATTTGGGGACACAATTTTGGGACACAATTTGGGGACACAATTTGGGGACACAATTTGGGGACAGACTTTGGGGACAGAATTTGGGGACAGAATTTGGGGACAGAATGTGGTGACAGAATTTGGGGACAGAATTTGGGGACAAAATTTGGGGACAAAATTTGGGGACAGAATTTGGGGACAGAATTTTGGGACACAATGTGGGGACAGAATTTGGGGACAGAATTTGGGGACAGAATTTGGGGACAGAATTTGGGGACAGAATTTGGGGACAGAATTTGGGGACAGAATTTGGGGACAGAATTTGGGGATTGAATTTGGGGACAGAATTTGGGGAGAGAATGTGGGGACAGAATTTGGGGACAGTATTTGGGGACAGAATTTGGGGACACAATTTGGGGACAAAATTTGGGGACAGAATTTTGGGACAGAATGTGGGGACAGATTTTGGGGACACAATTTGGGGACACAATTTGGGGACACAATTTGGGGACACAATTTGGGGACACAATTTGGGGACACAATTTGGGGACAGAATTTGGGGACAGAATTTGGGGACAGAATTTGGGGACAGAATGTGGTGACAGAATTTGGGGACAGAATTTGGGGACAAAATTTGGGGACAGAATTTGGGGACAGAATTAGGGGACAGAATTTTGGGACAGAATGTGGGGACAGAATTTGGGGACAGAATTTGGGGACAGAATTTGGGGACAGAATTTGGGGACAGAATTTGGGGACAGAATTTGGGGACAGATTTTGGGGACAGAATTTGGAGACAGAATTTGGGGATAGAATTTGGGGACAGAATTTGGAGACAGAATTTGGGGACAGAATTTGGGGACAGAATTTGGGGACAGAATTTGGGAACAGAATTTGGGGACACAATTTGGGGACACAATTTGGGGACAGAATTTGGGGACAAAATTTGGGGACAGAATTTTGGGACAGAATGTGGCGACAGAATTTGGGGACAGAATTTGGGGACAGAATTTAGGGACAGAATTTGGGGCACAATTTGGGGACACAATTTGGGGACAGAATTTGGGGACAGAATGTGGGGACAAAATTTGGGGACAGAATTTGGGGACAGAATTTGGGGACAGAATTTGGGGACACAATTTGGGGACAGAATTTGGGGACACAATTTAGGGACAGAATTTGGGGACAGAATTTGGGGACACAATTTGGGGACAGAATTTGGGGAAACAATGTGGGGACAGAATTTGGGGACAGAATTTGGGAACAGAATTTGGGGACCGAATTTGGGGACACAATTTGGGGACAGAATTTGGGGACACAATTTGGGGACAGAATTTGGGACAGAATTTGGGGACAGAATTTGGGGAAAGAATTTGGGGACAGAATGTGGGGACAGAATTTGGGGACAGAATTTGGGGACAGAATTTGGGGACAGAATTTGGGGACACAATTTGGGGACACAATTTGGGGACAAAATTTGGGGACAGAATTTTGAGACAGAATGTGGGGACAGAATTTGGGGACACAATTTGGGGACACAATTTGGGGACAGAATTTGGGGACAGAATTTGGGGACAGAATTTGGGGACAGAATTTTGGGACAGAATTTGGGGACACAATTTGGGGACACAATTTGGGGACAGAATTTTGGGACAGAATTTGGGGACAGAATTTGGGGACAGAATGTGGGGACAGAATTTGGGGAAAGAATTTGGGGACAGAATTTGGGGACAGAATTTGGGGACAGAATTTGGGGGCAGAATTTGGGGACAGAATTTGGGGACAGAATTTGGGGACAGAATTTGGGGACAGAATTTGGGGACAGAATTTGGAGACACAATTTGGGGACAGAATTTGGGGACAGAATTTGGGGACAGAATTTGGGGACAGAATGTGGGGACAAAATTTGGGGACAAAATTTGGGGACAGAATTTGGGGACAGAATTTGGGGACGCAATTTGGGGACACAATTTGGGGACAGAATTTGGGGACACAATTTGGGGACACAATTTGGGGACACAATTTGGGGACAGAATTTGAGGACAGAATTTGGGGACAGAATTTGGGGACAGAATTTGGGGACGCAATTTGGGGACAAAATTTGGGGACAGAATTTGGGGACAGAATTTGGGGACAGAATTTGGGGACAGAATTTGGGGACAGAATTTGGGGACAGAATTTGGGGACAGAATTTGGGGACAAAATTTGGGGACAGAATTTGGGGACAGAATTTGGGGACAGAATTTGGGAACAGAATTTGGGGACAGAATTTGGGGACAGAATTTGGGGACGCAATTTGGGGACAAAATTTGGGGACACAATTTGGGGACAGAATTTGGGGACAGAATTTGGAGACAGAATTTGGGGACAGAATTTGGGGACAGAATTTGGGGACAAAATTTGGGGACAGAATTTGGGGACAGAATTTGGGGACAGAATTTGGGAACAGAATTTGGGGACAGAATTTGGGGACAGAATTTGGGGACAGAATTTGGGAACAGAATTTGGGGACAGAATTTGGGGACAGAATTTGGGGACAGAATTTGGGGACAGAATTTGGGGACAGAATTTGGGGACAGAATTTGGGGACAGAATTTGGGGACAGAATTTGCGGACAGAATTTGGGGACACAATTTGGGGACAAAATTTGGGGACAGAATTTTGGGACAGAATGTGGTGACAGAATTTGGGGACAGAATTTGGGGACAATTTTTGGGGACACAATTTGGGGACAGAATTTGGGGACAGAATTTGGGGACAGAATTTGGGGACAGAATTTGGGGACAGAATTTGGGGACACAATTTGGGGACACAATTTGGGGACAGAATTTGGGGACAGAATTTGGGGACAGAATTTGGGGACAGAATTTGGGGACAGAATTTGGGGACACAATTTGGGGACACAATTTGGGGACACAATTTGGGGACACAATTTGGGGACAGAATTTGGGGACAAAATTTGGGGACAGAATTTGGGGACAGAATGTGGGGCAGAATTTGGGGACAGAATTTGGGGACAGAATGTGGGGACAGAATTTGGGGACAGAATTTGGGGACAAAATTTGGGGACAGAATTTGGGGACACAATTTGGGGACAGAATTTGGGGACAGAATGTGGGTACAGAATTTGGGGACAGATTTTGGGGATAGAACTTGGAGACAGAATTTGGGGACAGAATTTGGGGACAGAATTTGGGGACAAAATTTGGGGACAGAATTTGGGGACACAATTTGGGGACAGAATTTGGGGACAGAATTTGGGGACAGAATTTGGGGACACAATTTGGGGACACAATTTGGGGACAGAATTTGGGGACAGAATTTGGGGACAGAATTTGGGGACACAATTTGGGGACACAATTTGGGGACACAATTTGGGGACACAATTTGGGGACACAATTTGGGGACAGAATTTTGGGACAGAATTTGGGGACACAATTTGGGGACAGAATTTGGGGACAGAATTTGGGGACAGAATTTTGGGACAGAATGTGGGGACAGAATTTGGGGACAGAATTTGGGGACAGAATTTGGGGACAGAATTTGGGGACACAATTTGGGGACACAATTTTGGGACACAATTTGGGGACACAATTTGGGGACACAATTTGGGGACAGACTTTGGGGACAGAATTTGGGGACAGAATTTGGGGACAGAATGTGGTGACAGAATTTGGGGACAGAATTTGGGGACAAAATTTGGGGACAAAATTTGGGGACAGAATTTGGGGACAGAATTTTGGGACACAATGTGGGGACAGAATTTGGGGACAGAATTTGGGGACAGAATTTGGGGACAGAATTTGGGGACAGAATTTGGGGACAGAATTTGGGGACAGAATTTGGGGACTGAATTTGGGGACAGAATTTGGGGAGAGAATGTGGGGACAGAATTTGGGGACAGAATTTGGGGACAGAATTTGGGGACACAATTTGGGGACAAAATTTGGGGACAGAATTTTGGGACAGAATGTGGGGACAGATTTTGGGGACACAATTTGGGGACACAATTTGGGGACACAATTTGGGGACACAATTTGGGGACACAATTTGGGGACACAATTTGGGGACAGAATTTGGGGACAGAATTTGGGGACAGAATTTGGGGACAGAATGTGGTGACAGAATTTGGGGACAGAATTTGGGGACAAAATTTGGGGACAGAATTTGGGGACAGAATTAGGGGACAGAATTTTGGGACAGAATGTGGGGACAGAATTTGGGGACAGAATTTGGGGACAGAATTTGGGGACAGAATTTGGGGACAGAATTTGGGGACAGATTTTGGGGACAGAATTTGGAGACAGAATTTGGGGATAGAATTTGGGGACAGAATTTGGAGACAGAATTTGGGGACAGAATTTGGGGACAGAATTTGGGGACAGAATTTGGGGACAGAATTTGGGAACAGAATTTGGGGACACAATTTGGGGACACAATTTGGGGACAGAATTTGGGGACAAAATTTGGGGACAGAATTTTGGGACAGAATGTGGGGACAGAATTTGGGGACAGAATTTGGGGACAGAATTTAGGGACAGAATTTGGGGCACAATTTGGGGACACAATTTGGGGACAGAATTTGGGGACAGAATGTGGGGACAAAATTTGGGGACAGAATTTGGGGACAGAATTTGGGGACAGAATTTGGGGACACAATTTGGGGACAGAATTTGGGGACACAATTTGGGGACAGAATTTGGGGACAGAATTTGGGGACACAATTTGGGGACAGAATTTGGGGAAACAATGTGGGGACAGAATTTGGGGACAGAATTTGGGAACAGAATTTGGGGACCGAATTTGGGAACACAATTTGGGGACAGAATTTGGGGACACAATTTGGGGACAGAATTTGGGACAGAATTTGGGGACAGAATTTGGGGAAAGAATTTGGGGACAGAATGTGGGGACAGAATTTGGGGACAGAATTTGGGGACAGAATTTGGGGACAGAATTTGGGGACACAATTTGGGGACACAATTTGGGGACACAATTTGGGGACAAAATTTGGGGACAGAATTTTGAGACAGAATGTGGGGACAGAATTTGGGGACACAATTTGGGGACACAATTTGGGGACAGAATTTGGGGACAGAATTTGGGGACAGAATTTGGGGACAGAATTTTGGGACAGAATTTGGGGACACAATTTGGGGACACAATTTGGGGACAGAATTTTGGGACAAAATTTGGGGACAGAATTTTGGGACAGAATGTGGGGACAGAATTTGGGGAAAGAATTTGGGGACAGAATTTGGGGACAGAATTTGGGGACAGAATTTGGGGGCAGAATTTGGGGACAGAATTTGGGGACAGAATTTGGGGACAGAATTTGGGGACAGAATTTGGGGACAGAATTTGGAGACACAATTTGGGGACAGAATTTGGGGACAGAATTTGGGGACACAATTTGGGGACAGAATGTGGGGACAAAATTTGGGGACAAAATTTGGGGACAGAATTTGGGGACAGAATTTGGGGACGCAATTTGGGGACACAATTTGGGGACAGAATTTGGGGACACAATTTGGGGACACAATTTGGGGACACAATTTGGGGACAGAATTTGAGGACAGAATTTGGGGACAGAATTTGGGGACAGAATTTGGGGACACAATTTGGGGACACAATTTGGGGACAGAATTTGGGGACAGAATTTGGGGACAGAATTTGGGGACAGAATTTGGGGACAGAATTTGGGGACAGAATTTGGGGACAGAATTTGGGGACAAAATTTGGGGACAGAATTTGTGGACAGAATTTGGGGACAGAATTTGGGAACAGAATTTGGGGACAGAATTTGGGGACAGAATTTGGGGACGCAATTTGGGGACAGAATTTGGGGACAGAATTTGGGGACAGAATTTGGGGACAGAATTTGGGGACAGAATTTGGGGACAGAATTTGGGGACAAAATTTGGGGACAGAATTTGGGGACAGAATTTGGGGACAGAATTTGGGAACAGAATTTGGGGACAGAATTTGGGGACAGAATTTGGGGACAGAATTTGGGAACAGAATTTGGGGACAGAATTTGGGGACAGAATTTGGGGACAGAATTTGGGGACAGAATTTGGGGACAGAATTTGGGGACAGAATTTGGGGACAGAATTTGGGGACAGAATTTGCGGACAGAATTTGGGGACACAATTTGGGGACAAAATTTGGGGACAGAATTTTGGGACAGAATGTGGTGACAGAATTTGGGGACAGAATTTGGGGACACAATTTGGGGACACAATTTGGGGACACAATTTGGGGACAGAATTTGGGTACAGAATTTCGGGAAACAATTTGGGGACAGAATTTGAGGACAGAATTAAGGGACAGAATTTGGGGACAGAATTTGGGGACAGAATTTGGAGACAGAATTTGGGAACAGAATTTGGGGACTGAATTTGGGGACAGAATTTGGGGACACAATTTGGGGACAGAATTGGGGGACAGAATTTGGGGACAGATTTTTGGGACAGAATTTGGGGACAGAATTTGGGGACAGAATTTGGGAACACAATTTGGGGACAGAATTTGGAGACAGAATTTGGGGACAGAATTTGGGGCAATATTTGGGGACAGAATTTGGGGACAAAATTTGGGGACAGAATTTGGGGACAGAATTTGGGGACAGAATTTGGGGACAGAATTTGGGGACAGAATTTGGGGACAGAAGGAACAGAATTTGGGGACACAATTTGGGGACACAATTTGGGGACACAATTTGGGGACAGAATTTGGGGACAGAATTTGGGGACACAATTTGGGGACACAATTTGGGGACACAATTTGGGGACAGAATTTGAGGACAGAATTTGGGGACAGAATTTGGGGACAGAATTTGGGGACGCAATTTGGGGACAAAATTTGGGGACAGAATTTGGAAACAGAATTTGGGGACAGAATTTGGGGACAGAATTTGGGGACAGAATTTGGGGACAGAATTTGGGGACAAAATTTGGGGACAGAATTTGGGGACAGAATTTGGGGACAGAATTTGGGAACAGAATTTGGGGACAGAATTTGGGGACAGAATTTGGGGACAGAATTTGGGAACAGAATTTGGGGACAGAATTTGGGGATAGAATTTGGGGACAGAATTTGGGGACAGAATTTGGGGACAGAATTTGGGGACAGAATTTGGGGACAGAATTTGGGGACAGAATTTGGGGACAGAATTTGGGGACAGAATTTGGGGACAGAATTTGCGGACAGAATTTGGGGACACAATTTGGGGACAAAATTTGGGGACAGAATTTTGGGACAGAATGTGGTGACAGAATTTGGGGACAGAATTTGGGGACACAATTTGGGGACACAATTTGGGGACAGAATTTGGGGACAGAATTTGGGTACAGAATTTCGGGAAACAATTTGGGGACAGAATTTGAGGACAGAATTGGGGGACAGAATTTGGGGACAGAATTTGGGGACAGAATTTGGGGACAGAATTTGGGAACAGAATTTGGGGACTGAATTTGGGGACAGAATTTGGGGACACAATTTGGGGACAGAATTGGGTGACAGAATTTGGGGACAGATTTTTGGGACAGAATTTGGGGACAGAATTTGGGGACAGAATTTGGGAACACAATTTGGGGACAGAATTTGGAGACAGAATTTGGGGACAGAATTTGGGGCAATATTTGGGGACAGAATTTGGGGACACAATTTGGGGACAGAATTTGGGGACAGAATTTGGGGACAGAATTTGGGGACAGAATTTTGGGACAGAATTTGGGGACACAATTTGGTGACACAATTTGGGGACAGAATTTTGGGACAAAATTTGGGGACAGAATTTTGGGACAGAATGTGGGGACAGAATTTGGGGAAAGAATTTGGGGACAGAATTTGGGGACAGAATTTGGGGACAGAACCTGGGGACAGAATTTGGGGACAGAATTTGGGGACAGAATTTGGGGACAGAATTTGGGGACACAATTTGGGGACACAATTTGGGGACAGAATTTGGGGACAAAATTTGGGGATAGAATTTGGGGACACAATTTGGGGACAGAATTTGGGGACACAATTTGGGGACACAATTTGGGAACAGAATTTTGGGACAAAATTTGGGGACAGAATTTTGGGACAGAATGTGGGGACACAATTTGGGGAAAGCATTTGGGGACAGAATTTGGGGACAGAATTTGGGGACAGAATTTGGGGGCAGAATTTGGGGACAGAATTTGATGACAGAATTTGGGTACAGAATTTGGGGACAGAATTTGGGGACAGAATTTGAGGACAGAATTTGGGGACAGAATTTGGGGACAGAATTTGGGGACAGAATGTGGGGACAAAATTTGGGGACAAAATTTGGGGACAGAATTTGGGGACAGAATTTGGGGAAAGAATTTGGGGACAGAATTCGGGGACAGAATTTGGGGACAGAAATTGGGGACAGAATTTGGGGACACAATTTGGGGACAGAATTTGGGGACACGATTTGGGGACACAATTTGGGACACAATTTTTTTTTTTTTTTTTTTAAAGCACGCAGGCTTAATGTTTATTTTCAAAACGAATTTGGGGACAGAATTTGGGGACAGAATTTGGGGACAGAAGGGACAGAATTTGGGGACAGAATTTGGGGACAGAATTTGGGGACACAATTTGGGGACACAATTTGGGGACAGAATTTGGGGACACAATTTGGGGACACAATTTGGGGACAGAATTTGGGGACAGAATTTGAGGACAGAATTTGGGGACAGAATTTGGGGACAGAATTTGGGGACGCAATTTGGGGACAAAATTTGGGGACAGAATTTGGGGACAAAATTTGGGGACAGAATTTGGGGACAGAATTTGGGGACAGAATTTGGGGACAGAATTTGGGGACAAAATTTTGGGACAGAATTTGGGGACAGAATTTGGGGACAGAATTTGGGAACAGAATTTGGGGACAGAATTTGAGGACAGAATTTGGGGACAGAATTTGGGGACAGAATTTGGGGACACAATTTGGGGACAGAATTTGGGGACAGAATTTGGGGACAGAATTTGGGGACAGAATTTGGGGACAGAATTTGCGGACAGAATTTGGGGACACAATTTGGGGACAAAATTTGGGGACAGAATTTTGGGACAGAATGTATTGACAGAATTTGGGGACAGAATTTGGGGACAGAATTTGGGGACAGAATTTGAGGACAGAATTTGGGGACAGAATTTGGGGACAGAATTTGGGGACACAATTTGGGGACAGAATTTGAGGACAGAATTTGGGGACAGAATTTAGGGACACAATTTGGGGACAGAATTTGGGGACAGAATTTGGGACAGAATTTGGGGACAGAATTTGGGGACCGAATTTGGGGACACAATTTGGGGACAGAATTGGGGGACAGAATTTGGGGACAGAATTTTGGGACAGAATTTGGGGACAGAATTTGGGGACAGAATTTGGGAACACAATTTAGGGACAGAATTTGGAGACAGAATTTGGGGACAGAATTTGGGGACAGAATTTGGGGACAGAATTTGGGGCAATATTTGGGGACAGAATTTGGGGACAGAATTTGGGGACAGAATTCACTATTTGGGGACAGAATTTGGGGACAGAATTTGGGGACAGAATTTGGGGACAGAATTTGGGGACAGAATTTGGGGACAGAATTTGGGGACAGAATTTGGGGACAAAATTTGTTGGCAGAATTTGGGGACAGAATTTGGGGACAGAATTTGAGGACACAATTTGGGGACACAATTTGGGGACAAAATTTGGGGACAGAATTTTGGGACAGAATGTGTGGACAGAATTTGGGGACAGAATTTGGGGACAGAATTTGGGGACCGAATTTTGGGACAGAATTTGGGGACAGAATTTGGGGACAGGATTTGGGGACAGAATTTGGGGACAGAATTTGGGGACAGAATTTGGGGACAGAATTTGGGGACAGAATTTGGGGACAGAATTTGGGGGCAGAATTTGGGGACAGAATTTGGGGACACAATTTGGGGACAGAATTTGGGGACAGAATTTGGGGACAGAATGTGGGGACAGAATTTTGGACAGAATTTGGGGACAGAATTTGGGGACAGAATTTGGGGACAGAATTTGGGGACAGAAATTGGGGACAGAATTTGGGAACAGAATTTGGGGACAGAATTTGGGGACAGAATTTGGGGACAGAATTTGGGGACAGAATTTGGGGACAGAATTTGGGGACACAATTTGGGGACAGAATTTGGGGACAGAATTTGGGGACAGAATTTGGGGACAGAATTTGGGGACACAATTTGGGGACAGAATTTGGGGACAAAATTTGGGGACAGAATTTGTGGACAGAATTTGGGGACAGAATTTGGGGACAGAATTTGGGGACAGAATGTGGGGACAGAATTTGGGGACAGAAATTGGGGACAGAATTTGGGGACAGAATTTGGGGACAGAATTTGGGGACAGAATTTGGGGACAGAATTTGGGGACAGAATTTGGGGACAGAATTTGGGGACAGAATTTGGGGACAGAATTTGGGGACATAATTTAGGGACACAATTTGGGGACAGAATTTGGGGACAGTATTTGGGGACAGAATTTGGGGACAGAATGTGGGGACAGAATTTGGGGACAGAGTTTGGGGACAGAATTTGGGGACAGAATTTGTGGACAGAATTTGGTGACACAATTTGGGGACAGAATTTGGGGACAGAATTTGGGGACAGAATTTGGGGACAGAATTTGGGGACAGAATTTGGGGACAGAATTTGGGGACAGAATTTGGGGACAGAATTTGGGGACAGAATTTGGGGACAGAATTTGGGGACAGAATTTGGGGACAGAATTTGGGGACAGAATTTGGGGACAGAATGTGGGGACAAAATTTGGGGACAAAATTTGGGGACAGAATTTGGGGACAGAATTTGGGGACAGAATTTGGGGACAGAATTTGGGGACAGACTTTGGGGACAGAAATTGGGGACAGAATTTGGGGACACAATTTGGGGACACAATTTGGGGACACAATTTGGGGACAGAATTTGGGGACAGAATTTGGGGACACAATTTGGGGACAGAATTTGGGGACAGAATTTGGGGAAAGAAGGGACAGAATTTGGGGACAGAATTTGGGGACAGAATTTGGGGACAGAATTTGGGGACACAATTTGGGGACAGAATTTGGGGACACAATTTGGGGACAGAATTTGTGGACAGAATTTGAGGACAGAATTTGGGGACAGAATTTTGGGACAGAATTTGGGGACACAATTTGGGGACAAAATTTGGGGACAGAATTTGGGGACAAAATTTGGGGACAGAATTTGAGGACAGAATTTGGGGACAGAATTTGGGGACAGAATTTGGGGACAAAATTTGGGGACACAATTTGGGGACAGAATTTGGGGACAGAATTTGGGGACAGAATTTGGGGACACAATTTGGGGACAGAATGTGGGGACACAATTTGGGGACAGAATTTGGGGACAGAATTTGGGGACAGAATTTGAAAACAGAATTTGTGGGCAGAATTTTGGGACACAATTTGGGGACAGAATTTGGGGACAGAAATTTGGGACAGAATTTGGGGACACAATTTGGGGACACAATTTGGGGGCACAATTTGGGGACAGAATTTGGGGACACAATTTGGGGACAGAATTTGGGGACAGAATTTTGGGACATATTTTTGGGACACAATTTGGGGACAAAATTTGGGGACAGAATTTGTGGACAGAATTTGGGGACAGAATTTGGGGACAGAATTTGGGGACAGAATTTGAGGACAAAATTTGGGGACACAATTTGGGGACACAATTTGGGGACACAATTTGGGGACAGAATTTATGGACACAATTTGGGGACAGAATTTGGGGACAAAATTTGGGGACAGAATTTTGGGACAGAATGTGGGGACAGAATTTGGGGACAGAATTTGAGGACAGAATTTAGGGACACAATTTGGGGACAGAATTTGAGGACAGAATTTGAGGACAGAATTTGGGGACAGAATTTGGGGACACAATTTGGGGACAGAATTTGGGGACAGAATTTGGGGACAGAATTTGGGGACAGAATTTGGGGACAGAATTTGGGGACAGAATTTGGGGACACAATTTGGGGACACAATTTGGGGACACAATTTGGGGACACAATTTGGGAACACAATTTGGGGACACAATTTGGGGACACAATTTGGGGACACAATTTGGGGACACAGTTTGGGGACAGAATTTGGGGATAAAATTTGGGGACAGAATTTGGGGACAGAATGTGGGGCAGAATTTGGGGACATAATTTGGGGACAGAATGTGGGGACAGAATTTGGGGACAGAATTTGGGGACAAAATTTTTGACAAAATTTGGGGACAAAATTTGGGGACAGAATTTGGGGACAGAATTTTGGGACAGAATGTGGGGACAGAATTTGGGGACACAATTTGGGGACAGAATTTGGGGAAAGAATTTGGGGACAGAATTTGGGGACAGAATTTGTGGACACAATTTGGGGACAGAATGTGGGGACAGAATGTGGGGACAGATTTTGGGGACAGAATTTGGGGACAGAATTTGGGGACACAATTTGGGGACACAATTTGGGGACACAATTTGGGGACACAATTTGGGGTCAGAATTTGGGGACAGAATTTGAGGACAGAATTTGGGGACAGAATGTGGTGACAGAATTTGGGGACAGAATTTGGGGACAAAATTTGGGGACAGAATTTGGGGACAGAATTAGGGGACAGAATTTGGGGACAGAATGTGGGGACAGAATTTGGTGGCACAATTTGGGGACACAATTTGGGGACAGAATTTGGGGACACAATTTGGGGACAGAATTTGGGGACAGAATTTTAAGACATAACTTGGGGACAGAATTTGGGGACAGAATTTGGGGACATAATGTGGGGACAGAATTTGGGGACACAATTTGGGGACACAATTTGGGGACAGAATGTGGGGACAGAATTTGGGGACAGAATTTGGGGACAGAATTTGGGGACAGAATTTGGGGACAGAAATTTGGGGACAGAATTTGGGGACACAATTTGGGGACAGATATTAGGGACAGAATGTAGGGACAGAATTTGGGGACAGATTTTGGGGACAGAATTTGGAGACAGAATTTGGGGACAGAATTTGGGGAAAGAATTTGGGGACAGAATTTGGGGACAGAATTTGGGGACAGAATTTGGGGACAGAATTTGGGGACACAATTTGGGGACACAATTTAGGGACACAATTTGGGGACAAAATTTGGGGACAGAATTTTGGGACAGAATGTGGGGACAGAATTTGGGGACAGAATGTGGGGACAGAATTTGGGGACAGAATTTGGGGACACAATTTGGGGACACAATTTGGGGACAGAATTTGGGGACAGAATGTGGGGACAAAATTTGGGGACAGAATTTGGGGACAGAATTTGGGGACACAATTTGGGGACACAATTTGGGGACTGAATTTGGGGACACAATTTGCGGACAGAATTTGGGGACAGAATTTGGGGACACAATTTGGGGACACAATTTGGGGACAGAATTTGGGGACAGAATTTGGGGAAAGAATGTGGGGACAGAATTTGGGGACAGAATTTGGGGACAGAATTTGGGGACACAATTTGGGGACAGAATTTGGGGACAGAATTTGTGGACAGAATTTAGGGACAGAATTTGGGGACACAATTTGGGGACAGAATTTGGGGACAGAATTTGGGGACAGAATTTCAGGAAAAAATTTGGGGACAGAATGTGGGGACAGAATTTGGGGACAGAATTTGGGGACACAATTTGGGGACAGAATTTAAGGACAGAATTTGGGGACACAATTTGGGGACAAAATTTGGGGACAGAATTTTGAGACAGAATGTGGGGACAGAATTTGGGGACAGAATTTGGGGACACAATTTGGGGACAGAATTTGGGGACACAATTTGGGGACAGAATTTGGGGACAGAATTTTGGGACAGAATTTTGGGACACAATTTGAGGACACAATTTGGGGACAGAATTTTGGGACAAAATTTGGGGACAGAATTTTGGGACAGAATGTGTGGACAGAATTTTGGGAAAGAATTTGGGGACAGAATTTGGGGCAGAATTTGGGGACAGAATTTGGGGACAGAATTTGGGGACAGAATTTGGGGACACAATTTGGGGACAGAATTTGGGGACAGAATTTGGGGACAGAATTTGGGGACAGAATTTGGGGACAGAATTTGGGGACAAAATTTGGGGACACAATTTGGGGACAGAATTTGGGGACACAATTTGGGGACAGAATTTGTGGACAGAATTTGAGGACAGAATGTGGGGACAGAGTTTGGGGACAGAATTTGGGGACAAAATTTGGGGACAGAAATTTGGGACAGAATGTGGGGACAGAATTTGGGGACAGAATTTGGGGGCAGAATTTGGGGACAGAATTTGGAGACAGAATTTGGGGACAGAATTTAGGGACAGAATTTGGGGACACAATTTGGAGACAGAATTTGGGGACAGAATTTGGGGACAGATTTTGGGGATAGAATTTGGAGACAGAATTTGGGGACAGAATTTGGGGACAGAATTTGGGGACAGAATTTGAAGACACAATTTGGGGACAGAATTTGGGGACACAATTTGGGGACAGAATTTGGGGACAGAATTTGGGGACACAATTTGGGGACACAATTTGGGGACACAATTTGGGGACACAATTTGGGGACAGAATTTGGGGACAGAATTTGGGGACAGAATTTGGGGACAGAATTTGGGGCAAAATTTGGGGACAGAATTTGGGGACAGAATTTGGGGACAGAATTTGGGAACAGAATTTGGGGACAAAATTTGTAGACAGAATTTGGGGACACAATTTGGGGACACAATTTGGGGACACAATTTGGGGACAGAATTTGGGGCCAGAATTTGGGGACAAAATTTGGGGACAGAATTTGGGGACACAATTTGGGGACAGAATTTTGGGACATAATGTGGGGACAGAATTTGGGGACAGAATTTGGGGATAGAATTTGGTGACAGAATTTGGGGACACAATTTGGGGACAGATTTTGGGGACAGAATTTGGGGACAGAATTTGGGGACACAATTTGGGGACAGAATGTGGGGACAGAGTTTGGGGACAGAATTTGGGGACAGAATTTGGGGACACAATTTGCGGACAGAATTTGGGGACAGAATTTGGGGACAGAATTTAGGGACTGAATTTGGGGACAGAATTTGGGGACAGAATTTCCGGACAGAATTTGGGGACAGAATTTGGGGACAGAATTTGGGGACACAATTTGGGGACACAATTTTTGGACAGAATTTGGGGACAGAATTTGGGGACAGAATTTGGGGACAGAATTTGGGGACAGAATGTGGGGCAGAATTTGGGGACAGAATGTGGGGACAGAATGTGGGGACAGAATTTGGGGACAGAATTTGGGGACAGATTTTGGGTATAGAATTTGGGGACAGAATTTGGGGACAGAATTTGGGGACACAATTTGGGGACAGAATTTGGGGACAGAATTTGGGGACACAATTTGGGGACACAATTTGGGGACAGAATTTGGGGACAGAATTTGGGGACAGAATTTGGGGACACAATTTTGGGACAAAATTTGGGGACAGAATTTTGAGACAGAATGTGGGGACAAAATTTGGGGACAGAATTTTGGGACAGAATGTGGGGACAGAATTTGGGGACAGAATTTGGGGACAGAATTTGGGGACAGAATTTGGGGACAGAATTTGGGGACACAATTTGGGGGCACAATTTGGGGACAGAATTTGGGGACAGAATTTGGGGACAGAATTTGGGGACAGAATGTGGTGACAGAATTTGGGGACATAATTTGGGGACAAAATTTTGGGACAGAATTTTGGGACAGAATGTGGGGACAGAATTTGGGGACAGAATTTGGGGACAGAATTTGGGGACAGAATTTGGGGACAGAATTTGGGGACAGAATTTGCGGACAGAATTTGGGGACACAATTTGGGGACAAAATTTGGGGACAGAATTTTGGGACAGAATGTGGTGACAGAATTTGGGGACAGAATTTGAGGACAGAATTTGGGGACAGAATTTGGGGACAGAATTTGGGGACAGAATTTGGGGACAGAATTTGGGGACAGAATTTGGGGACAGAATTTGGGGACAGAATTTGGGGACAGAATTTGGGGACAGAATTTGGGGACAGAATTTGGGGACAGAATGTGGGGACACAATTTGGGGACAGAATTTGGGGACAGAATTTGGGGACAGAATTTGGAGACAGAATTTGTGGGCAGAACTTTGGGACACAATTTGGGGACAGAATTTGGGGACAGAATTTTGGGACAGAATTTGGGGACACAATTTGGGGACACAATTTGGGGGCACAATTTGGGGACAGAATTTGGGGACACAATTTGGGGACAGAATTTGGGGACAGAATTTTGGGACAGAATGTGGGGACAGAATTTGGGGACAAAATTTGGGGAAGAATTTGGGGACAGAATTTATGGACAGAATTTAGGGACAGAATTTGGGGACAGAATTTGGGGACAGAATTTGGGGACAAAATTTGGGGACACAATTTGGGGACACAATTTGGGGACACAATTTGGGGACACAATTTGGGGACAGAATTTATGGACACAATTTGGGGACAGAATTTGGGGACAGAATTGGGGGACAGAATTTGGGGACAAAATTTGGGGACAGAATTTTGGGACAGAATGTGGGGAGAGAACTTGGGGAAAGAATTTGGGGGCAGAATTTGGGGACAGAATTTGGGGACAGAATTTGGGGACCGAATTTGGGGACACAATTTGGGGACAGAATTTGGGGACAGAATTTGGGGACAGAATTTGGGGACAGATTTTGGGGATAGAATTTGGAGACAGAATTTGGGGACAGAATTTGGGGACAGAATTTGGGGACAGAATTTGGGGACAGAATTTTGGGACAGAATTTGGGGACAGAATTTGGGGACAGAATTTGGGGACAGAATTTGGGGACAGAATTTGGGGACAGAATTTGGGGACAGAATTTGGAGACAGAAATTGGGGACAGAATTTGGGGACAGAATTTGGGGACAAAATTTGGGGACAGAATTTGGGGACACAATTTTGGGACAGAATTTGGGGACAGAATTTGGGGACAGAATTTGGGGACAGAATTTGGGGACAGAATTTGGGGACAGAATTTGGGGACACAATTTAGGGACAGAATTTGGGGACAGAATTTGGGGACAGAATTTGGGGACTAAATTTGGGAACAGAATTTGGGGACACAATTTTGGGACAGAATTTTTGGACAGAATGTGGGGACAGAATTTGGGGACAGAATTTGGGGATAGAATTTGGAGAAAGAATTTGGGGACAGAATTTGGGGACAGAATTTGGGGACAAAATTTGGGGACAGAATTTGGGGACACAATTTGGGGACAGAATTTGAGGACAGAATTTGGGGACAGAATTTGGGGACACAATTTGGGGACACAATTTGGGGACAGAATTTTCGGACAGAATTTGGGGACAGAATTTGGGGACAGAATTTGGGGACAGAATTTGGGGACAGAATTTGGGGACAGAATTTGGGGACAGAATTTGGGGACAGAATTTGGGGACAGAATTTGGGGACAGAATTTGGGGACAGAATTTGGGGACACAATTTGGGGACACAATTTGGAGACACAATTTGGGGACAGAATTTGGGGACAAAATTTGGGGACAGAATTTGGGGACAGAATGTGGGACAGAATTTGAGGACAGAATTTGGGGACAGAATGTGGGGACAGAAATTAAGGAAAGAATTTGGGGACAAAATTTGGGGACAGAATTTGGGGACACAATTTGGGGACAGAATTTTGGAACAGAATGTGGGTACAGAATGTGGGGACAGATTTTGGGGATAGAATTTGGAGACAGAATTTGCGGACAGAATTTGGGGACAGAATTTGGGGACACAATTTGGGGACAGAATTTGGGGACAGAATTTGGGGACACAATTTGGGGACACAATTTGGGGACAGAATTTGGGGACAGAATTTGGGGACACAATTTCGGGACAAAATTTGGGGACAGAATTTTGAGACAGAATGTGGGGACAAAATTTGGGGACAGAATTTTGGGACAGAATGTGGGGACAGAATTTGGGGACAGAATTTGGGGACAGAATTTGGGGACACAATTTGGGGACACAATTTGGGGACACAATTTTGGGACACAATTTGGGGACAGAATTTGGGGACACAATTTGGGGACAGAATTTGGGGACAGAATTTGGGGAGAGAATGTGGTGACAGAATTTGGGGACCGAATTTGGGGACAAAATTTGGAGACAAAGTTTGGGGACAGAATTTGGGGACAGAATTTTGGGACAGAATGTGGGGACAGAATTTGGGGACAGAATTTGGGGACAGAATTTGGGGACAGAATTTGGGGACAGAATTTGGGGACACAATTTGGGGACGGAATGTGGGGACAGAATTTGGGGACAGAATTTGGGGACAGAATTTGGGGACAGAATTTGGGGACACAATTTGGGGACAAAATTTGGGGACAGAATTTTGGGACAGAATGTGGGGACAGATTTTGGGGACAGAATTTGGGGACAGAATTTGGGGACAGAATTTGGGGACACAATTTGGGGACACAATTTGGGGACACAATTTGGGGACAGAATTTGGGGACACAATTTGGGGACACAATTTGGGGACAGAATTTGGGGACAGAATGTGGTGACAGAATTTGGGGACAGAATTTGGGGACAAAATTTGGGGACAGAATTTGGGGACACAATTTGGGGACACAATTTGGGGACACAATTTGGGGACAGAATTTGGGGACAGAATTTGGGGACAGAATTTGGGGACAGAATTTGGGGCAAAATTTGGGGACAGAATTTGGGGACAGAATTTGGGGACAGAATTTGGGGACAGAATTTGGGAACAGAATTTGGGGACAAAATTTGTAGACAGAATTTGGGGACACAATTTGGGGACACAATTTGGGGACACAATTTGGGGACAGAATTTGGGGCCAGAATTTGGGGACAAAATTTGGGGACAGAATTTGGGGACACAATTTGGGGACAGAATTTTGGGACATAATGTGGGGACAGAATTTGGGGACAGAATTTGGGGATAGAATTTGGTGACAGAATTTGGGGACACAATTTGGGGACAGATTTTGGGGACAGAATTTGGGGACAGAATTTGGGGACACAATTTGGGGACAGAATGTGGGGACAGAGTTTGGGGACAGAATTTGGGGACAGAATTTGGGGACACAATTTGCGGACAGAATTTGGGGACAGAATTTGGGGACAGAATTTAGGGACTGAATTTGGGGACAGAATTTGGGGACAGAATTTCCGGACAGAATTTGGGGACAGAATTTGGGGACAGAATTTGGGGACACAATTTGGGGACACAATTTTTGGACAGAATTTGGGGACAGAATTTGGGGACAGAATTTGGGGACAGAATTTGGGGACAGAATGTGGGGCAGAATTTGGGGACAGAATGTGGGGACAGAATGTGGGGACAGAATTTGGGGACAGAATTTGGGGACAGATTTTGGGGACAGAATTTGGGGACAGAATTTGGGGACAGAATTTGGGGACACAATTTGGGGACAGAATTTGGGGACAGAATTTGGGGACACAATTTGGGGACACAATTTGGGGACAGAATTTGGGGACAGAATTTGGGGACAGAATTTGGGGACACAATTTTGGGACAAAATTTGGGGACAGAATTTTGAGACAGAATGTGGGGACAAAATTTGGGGACAGAATTTTGGGACAGAATGTGGGGACAGAATTTGGGGACAGAATTTGGGGACAGAATTTGGGGACAGAATTTGGGGACAGAATTTGGGGACAGAATTTGGGGACACAATTTGGGGGCACAATTTGGGGACAGAATTTGGGGACAGAATTTGGGGACAGAATTTGGGGACAGAATGTGGTGACAGAATTTGGGGACATAATTTGGGGACAAAATTTTGGGACAGAATTTTGGGACAGAATGTGGGGACAGAATTTGGGGACAGAATTTGGGGACAGAATTTGGGGACAGAATTTGGGGACAGAATTTGGGGACAGAATTTGCGGACAGAATTTGGGGACACAATTTGGGGACAAAATTTGGGGACAGAATTTTGGGACAGAATGTGGTGACAGAATTTGGGGACAGAATTTGAGGACAGAATTTGGGGACAGAATTTGGGGACAGAATTTGGGGACAGAATTTGGGGACAGAATTTGGGGACAGAATTTGGGGACAGAATTTGGGGACAGAATTTGGGGACAGAATTTGGGGACAGAATTTGGGGACAGAATTTGGGGACAGAATGTGGGGACACAATTTGGGGACAGAATTTGGGGACAGAATTTGGGGACAGAATTTGGAGACAGAATTTGTGGGCAGAATTTTGGGACACAATTTGGGGACAGAATTTGGGGACAGAATTTTGGGACAGAATTTGGGGACACAATTTGGGGACACAATTTGGGGGCACAATTTGGGGACAGAATTTGGGGACACAATTTGGGGACAGAATTTGGGGACAGAATTTTGGGACAGAATGTGGGGACAGAATTTGGGGACAAAATTTGGGGACAGAATTTGGGGACAGAATTTATGGACAGAATTTAGGGACAGAATTTGGGGACAGAATTTGGGGACAGAATTTGGGGACAAAATTTGGGGACACAATTTGGGGACACAATTTGGGGACACAATTTGGGGACACAATTTGGGGACAGAATTTATGGACACAATTTGGGGACAGAATTTGGGGACAGAATTGGGGGACAGAATTTGGGGACAAAATTTGGGGACAGAATTTTGGGACAGAATGTGGGGAGAGAACTTGGGGAAAGAATTTGGGGGCAGAATTTGGGGACAGAATTTGGGGACAGAATTTGGGGACCGAATTTGGGGACACAATTTGGGGACAGAATTTGGAGACAGAATTTGGGGACAGAATTTGGGGACAGATTTTGGGGATAGAATTTGGAGACAGAATTTGGGGACAGAATTTGGGGACAGAATTTGGGGACAGAATTTGGGGACAGAATTTTGGGACAGAATTTGGGGACAGAATTTGGGGACAGAATTTGGGGACAGAATTTGGGGACAGAATTTGGGGACAGAATTTGGGGACAGAATTTGGAGACAGAAATTGGGGACAGAATTTGGGGACAGAATTTGGGGACAAAATTTGGGGACAGAATTTGGGGACACAATTTTGGGACAGAATTTGGGGACAGAATTTGGGGACAGAATTTGGGGACAGAATTTGGGGACAGAATTTGGGGACAGAATTTGGGGACACAATTTAGGGACAGAATTTGGGGACAGAATTTGGGGACAGAATTTGGGGACTAAATTTGGGAACAGAATTTGGGGACACAATTTTGGGACAGAATTTTTGGACAGAATGTGGGGACAGAATTTGGGGACAGAATTTGGGGATAGAATTTGGAGAAAGAATTTGGGGACAGAATTTGGGGACAGAATTTGGGGACAAAATTTGGGGACAGAATTTGGGGACACAATTTGGGGACAGAATTTGAGGACAGAATTTGGGGACAGAATTTGGGGACACAATTTGGGGACACAATTTGGGGACAGAATTTTCGGACAGAATTTGGGGACAGAATTTGGGGACAGAATTTGGGGACAGAATTTGGGGACAGAATTTGGGGACAGAATTTGGGGACAGAATTTGGGGCAGAATTTGGGGACAGAATTTGGGGACACAATTTGGGGACACAATTTGGGGACACAATTTGGAGACACAATTTGGGGACAGAATTTGGGGACAAAATTTGGGGACAGAATTTGGGGACAGAATGTGGGACAGAATTTGAGGACAGAATTTGGGGACAGAATGTGGGGACAGAAATTAAGGAAAGAATTTGGGGACAAAATTTGGGGACAGAATTTGGGGACACAATTTGGGGACAGAATTTTGGAACAGAATGTGGGTACAGAATGTGGGGACAGATTTTGGGGATAGAATTTGGAGACAGAATTTGCGGACAGAATTTGGGGACAGAATTTGGGGACACAATTTGGGGACAGAATTTGGGGACAGAATTTGGGGACACAATTTGGGGACACAATTTGGGGACAGAATTTGGGGACAGAATTTGGGGACACAATTTCGGGACAAAATTTGGGGACAGAATTTTGAGACAGAATGTGGGGACAAAATTTGGGGACAGAATTTTGGGACAGAATGTGGGGACAGAATTTGGGGACAGAATTTGGGGACAGAATTTGGGGACACAATTTGGGGACACAATTTGGGGACACAATTTTGGGACACAATTTGGGGACAGAATTTGGGGACACAATTTGGGGACAGAATTTGGGGACAGAATTTGGGGAGAGAATGTGGTGACAGAATTTGGGGACCGAATTTGGGGACAAAATTTGGAGACAAAGTTTGGGGACAGAATTTGGGGACAGAATTTTGGGACAGAATGTGGGGACAGAATTTGGGGACAGAATTTGGGGACAGAATTTGGGGACAGAATTTGGGGACAGAATTTGGGGACACAATTTGGGGACGGAATGTGGGGACAGAATTTGGGGACAGAATTTGGGGACAGAATTTGGGGACAGAATTTGGGGACACAATTTGGGGACAAAATTTGGGGACAGAATTTTGGGACAGAATGTGGGGACAGATTTTGGGGACAGAATTTGGGGACAGAATTTGGGGACAGAATTTGGGGACACAATTTGGGGACACAATTTGGGGACACAATTTGGGGACAGAATTTGGGGACACAATTTGGGGACACAATTTGGGGACAGAATTTGGGGACAGAATGTGGTGACAGAATTTGGGGACAGAA
This sequence comes from Nephrotoma flavescens, assembly GCA_932526605.1. Lineage (NCBI taxonomy): Eukaryota > Metazoa > Arthropoda > Insecta > Diptera > Tipulidae > Nephrotoma > Nephrotoma flavescens. The sequence goes on along the minus strand of OW052220.1, from coordinate 72,552,185 downwards.
TTTGGGGACAAAATTTGGGGACAGAATTTGGGGACAGAATTTGGGGACAGAATTTTGGGACAGAATGTGGGGACAGAATTTGGGGACAGAATTTGGGGACAGAATTTGGGGACAGAATTTGGGGACAGAATTTGGGGACAGAATTTGGGGACAGAATTTTGAAACAGAACTTGGGTACATAATTTGGGGACAGAATTTGGGGACAGAATGTGGGGACACAATTTGGGGACAGAATTTGGGGACAGAATTTGGGGACAGAATGTGGGGACAGAATTTGGGGACAGAATTTGGGGACAGAATTTGGGGACAGAATTTAGGGACAGAAATTTGGGGCAGAATTTGGGGACAGAATTTGGGGACAGAATTTTGGGACAGAATGTGGGGACAGAATTTGGGGACAGATTTTGGGGACAGAATTTGGAGACAGAATTTGGGGACAGAATTTGGGGAAAAAATTTGGGGACAGAATTTGGGGACAGAATTTGGGGACAGAATTAGGGGACAGAATTTGGGGACACAATTTGGGGACACAATTTGGGGACACAATTTGGGGACAGAATTTTGGGACAGAATTTGGGGACACAATTTGGGGACAGAATTTTGGGACAAAATTTGGGGACAGAATTTTGGGACAGAATGTGGGGACAGAATTTGGGAAGAAAATTTGGGGACAGAATTTGGGGACACAGTTTGGGGACAGAATTTGGGGACACAATTTGGGGACACAATTTGGGGACAGAATTTGGGGACAGAATTTACGGACAGAATATGGGGACAGAATTTGGGGACAGAATTTGGGGACAGAATTTGGGGACAGAATGTGGGGACAGAATTTGGGGACAGAATGTGGGGACAGAATTTGGGGACAGAATTTGGGGACACAATTTGGGGACACAATTTGGGGACAGAATTTGGGGACAGAATGTGGGGACAAAATTTGGGGACAGAATTTGGGGACACAATTTGGGGACAGAATTTGGGGACACAATTTGGGGACAGAATTTGGGGACACAATTTGCGGACAGAATTTGGGGACACAATTTGGGGACACAATTTGGGGACACAATTTGGGGACACAATTTGGGGACAGAATTTGGGGAAAGAATGTGGGGACAGAATTTGGGGACAGAATTTGGGGACAGAATTTGGGGACAGAATTTGGGGACAGAATTTGGGGACAGAATTTGGGGACAGAATTTGGGGACAGAATTTGGGGACACAATTTGGGGACACAATTTGGGGACAGAATTTGGGGACAGAATTTGGGGACAGAATTTGGGGAAAGAATTTGGGGACAGAATGTGGGGACAGAATTTGGGGACAGAATTTGGGGACAGAATTTGGGGACAGAATTTGGGGACACAATTTGGGGACAAAATTTGGGGACAGAATTTTGAGACAGAATGTGGGGACAGAATTTGGGGGCAGAATTTGGGGACAGAATTTGGGGACAGAATTTGGGGACACAATTTGGGGACAGAATTTTGGGACAGAATTTGGGGACACAATTTGGGGACAGAATTTTGGGACAAAATTTGGGGACAGAATTTTGGGACAGAATGTGGGGACAGAATTTGGGGACAAAATTTGGGGACAGAATTTGGGGACACAGTTTGGGGACAGAATTTGGGGACACAATTTGGGGACACAATTTGGGGACAGAATTTGGGGACAGAATTTGGGGACAGAATATGGGGACAGAATTTGGGGACAGAATTTGGGGACAGAATTTGGGGACAGAATTTGGGGACAAAATTTGGGAACAGAATTTGGGGACACAATTTGGGGACACAATTTGGGGACAGAATTTGTGGACAGAATTTGTGGACAAAATTTGGGGACAGAATTTGGGGACAGAATTTGGGGACAGAATTTGGGGACAAAATTTGGGGACAGAATTTTGGGACAGAATGTGGGGACAGAATTTGGGGACAGAATTTGGGGACAGAATTTGGGGACAGAATTTGGAGACAGAATTTGGGGACAGAATTTGGGGACACAATTTGGGGACAGAATTTGGGGACAGAATTTGGGGACAGAATTTGGGGACAGATTTTGGGGACACAATTTGGGGACAGAATTTTGGGACAGAATGTGGGTACAGAATTTGGGGACAGATTTTGGGGATAGAATTTGGAGACAGAATTTGGGACAGAATTTGGGGACAGAATTTGGGGATAGAATTTGGGGACAGAATTTGGGGACAGAATTTGGGGACAGAATTTGGGGACAGAATTTGGGGACAGAATTTGGGGACAGAATTTGGGGACAGAATTTGGGGACAGAATTTGGGGACAGAATGTGGGGACAGAATTTGGGGACACAATTTGGGGACAGAATTTGGGGACAAAATTTGGGCACACAATTTGGGGACAGAATTTGGGGACAGAATTTGGGGACACAATTTGGGGACAAAATTTGGGGACAGAATTTTGAGACAGAATGTGGGGACAGAATTTGGGGACACAATTTGGGGACACAATTTGGGGACACAATTTGGGGACAGAATTTGGGGACAGAATTTGGGGACAGAATTTGGGGACAGAATTTGCGGACAGAATTTGGTGACAGAATTTGGGGACAGAATTTGGGGGCACAATTTGGGGACACAATTTGTGGACACAATTTGGGGACACAATTTGGGGACAGAATTTGGGGACAGAATTTGGGGACAGAATGTGGTGACAGAATTTGGGGACAGAATTTGGGGACAAAATTTTGGGACAGAATTTGGGGACAGAATTTGGGGACAGAATTTTGGGACAGAATGTGGGGACAGAATTTGGGGACAGAATTTGGGGACAGAATTTGGGGACAGAATTTGGGGACAGAATTTGGGGACAGAATTTGGGGACAGAATTTGGGGACAGAATTTGGGGACAGAATGTGGGGACAGAATTTGGGGACAGAATTTGGGGACAGAATTTGGGGACAAAATTTGGGGACAAAATTTGGGGACAGAATTTTGGGACAGAATTTGGGGACACTATTTGGGGACAGAATTTGGGGACAGAATTTGGGAACACAATTTGGGGACACAATTTGGGGACACAATTTGGGGACGGAATTTGGGGACAGAATTTGGGGACAGAATTTGGGGACAGAATGTGGTGACAGAATTTGGGGACAGAATTTGGGGACAAAATTTGGGGACAGAATTTGGGGACAGAATTTGGGTAGAGAATTTTGGGACAGAATGTGGGGACAGAAGTTGGGGACAGAATTTGGGGACAGAATTTGGGGACAGAATTTGGGGACAGAATTTGGGGACAGAATTTGGTGACACAATTTGGGGACAGAATTTGGGGACAGAATTTGGAGACAGAATTTGGGGACAGAATTTGGGAACAGAATTTGGGGACAGAATGTGGGGACAGAATTTGGGGACAGAATTTGGGGACAGAATTTGAGAACAGAATGTGGGGACAGAATTTGGGGACAGAATTTGGGGACAGAATTTGGGCACAGAATTTGGGGACACAATTTGGGGACAGAATTTGGGGACACAATTTGGGGACAGAATTTTGGGACAGAATGTGGGGACAGAATTTGGGGACAGATTTTGGGGATAGAATTTGGGGACACAATTTGGGGACAGAATTTGGGGAAAGAATTTGGGGACAGAATTTGGGGACACAATTTGGGGACAGAATTTGGGGACAGAATTTGGGGACAGAATTTGGGGACAGAATGTGGGGACACAATTTGGGGACACAATTTGGGGACACAATTTGGGGACAAAATTTGGGGACAACATTTGGGGACAGAATTTTGGGACAGAATGTGGGGACAGAATTTGGGGACAGAATGTGGGGACAGAATTTGAGGACAGAATTTGGGGACAGAATTTGGGGTCACAATTTGGGGACACAATTTGGGGACAGAATTTGGGGACAGAATGTGGTGACAGAATTTGGGGACAGAATTTGGGGACAGAATTTGGGGACAGAATTTGGGGACAGAATTTGGGAACACAATTTGGGGACACAATTTGGGGACGGAATTTGGAGACAGAATTTGGGGACACAATTTGGGGACACAATTTGGGGACAGAATTTTGAAACTGAATTTTGGGAAAGAATCTGGGGACAGAATTTGGGGACAGAATTTGGGGACAGAATTTGGGGACAGAATTTGGGGACAGAATTTGGGGACAGAATTTGGGGACACAATTTTGGGACACAATTTGGGGACAGAATTTGGGGACTGAATTTGGGGACAGAATTTGGGGACAGAATTTGGGGACAGAATTTGGGGACAGAATTTGGGGACACAATTTGGGGACACAATTTGGGGACACAATTTGGGGACACAATTTGGGGACACAATTTGGGGACAGAATTTGGGGACAGAATTTGGGGACAGAATTTGGGGACAGAATTTGGGGACAGAATGTGGTGACAGAATTTGGGGACAGAATTTGGGGACAAAATTTGGGGACAGAATTTGGGGACAGAATTTGGGGACAGAATTTTGGGGACAGAATGTGGGGACACAATTTGGGGACACAATTTGGGGACAGAATTTGGGGACAGAATTTGGGGACAGAATTTGGGGACCCAATTTGGGGACAGAATTTGGGGACAGAATTTGGGGACAGAATTTGGGGACAGAATTTGGGGACAGAATTTGGGGACAGAATTTGGGGACAGAATTTGGGGACAGAATGTGGGGACAGAATTTGGGGACAGAATTTGGGGACAGAATTTGGGGACAGAATTTGGGGACAGAATTTGGGGACAGAATTTGGGGACAGAATTTGGGGACAGAATTTGGGGACAGAATTTTGGGACAGAATGTATTTACAGAATTTGGGGACAGATTTTGGGGATAGAATTTGGAGACAGAATTTGGGGACAGAATTTGGGGACAGAATTTGGGGACAGAATTTGGGGACACAATTTGGGGACAGAATTTGGGGACAGAATTTGGGGATAGAATTTGGGGACAGAATTTGGGGACAGAATTTGGGGACAGAATTTGGGGACACAATTTGGGGACAAAATTTGGGGACAGAATTTGGGGACAGAATTAGGGGACAGAATTTAGGGACAGAATTTGGGGACACAATTTGGGGACAAAATTTGGGGACAGAATTTTGAGACAGAATGTGGGGACAGAATTTGGGGACAGAATTTGGGGACACAATTTTTGAACACAATTTGGGGACACAATTTGGGGACAGAATTTGGGGACAGAATTTGGGGACAGAATTTGGGGACAGAATTTGGGGACAAAATTTGAGGACAGAATTTTGGGACAGAATGTGGGGACACAATTTGGGGAAAGAATTTGGGGACAGAATTCGGGGACAGAATTTGGGGACAGAATTTGGGGACAGAATTTGGGGACAGAATTTGGGGACAGAATTTGGGGACAGAATTTGGGGACAGAATTTGGGGACACAATTTGGGGACACAATTTGGGGACAGAATTTGGGGACAGAATTTGGGGACAGAATTTGGGGACACAATTTGGGGACAGAATTTGGGGACAAAATTTGGGGACAGAATTTTGGGACAGAATGTGGGGACAGAATTTGGGGAAAGAATTTGGGGACAGAATTTGGGGACAGAATTTGGGGACAGAATTTGGGGACAGAATTTGGGGTACACAATTTGGGGACACAATTTGGGGACAGAATTTGGGGACAGAATTTGGGGACAGAATTTGGGGACAGAATTTGGGGACAGAATTTGGGGACAGAATTTGGGGACACAATTTGGGGACACAATTTGGGGACAACAATTTGGGGACAGAATTTGTGGACAGAATTTGGGGACAGAATTTGGGGACAGAATTTGGGGACAGAATTTGGGGACAGAATTTGGGGACAGAATTTGGGGACAGAATTTGGGGACAGAATTTGGGGACAGAATTTGGGGACAGAATTTGGGGACAGAATTTGGGGCAAAATTTGGGGACAGAATTTGGGGACACAATTTGGGGACAGAATTTGGGGACAGAATTTGGGGACAGAATTTGGGGACAGAATTTGGGGACAGAATTTGGGGACAGAATTTGGGGACAGAATTTGGGGACAGAATTTGGGGACAAAATTTGGGGACAGAATTTGGGGACAGAATTTGGGACACAATTTGGGGACAGAATTTTGGGACATAATGTGGGGACAGAATTTGGGGACAGAATTTGGGGATAGAATTTGGGGACAGAATTTGGGGACAGAATTTGGGGACAGATTTTGGGGACAAAATTTGGGGACAGAATTTGGGGACACAATTTGGGGACAGAATTTGGGGACACAATTTGGGGACAGAATTTGGGGACAGAATTTGGGGACACAATTTGGGGACAGAATTTGGGGACAGAATTTGGGGACAGAATTTGGGGACAGAATTTAGGGACAGAATTTGGGGACAGAATTTGGGGACAGAATTTGGGGACAGAATTTGGGGACACAATTTGGGGACACAATTTGGGGACACAATTTGGGGACACAATTTGGGGACACAATTTGGGGACAGAATTTGGGGACACAATTTGGGGACAGAATGTGGGGACAGAATTTGGGGACAGAATTTGGGGACAGCATTTGGGGACACAATTTGGGGACAGAATTTTGGAACAGAATGTGGGGACAGAATTTGGGGACAGATTTTGGGTATAAAATTTGGAGACAGAATTTGGGGACAGAATTTGGGGACAGAATTTGGGAACAGAATTTGGGGACACAATTTGGGGACAGAATTTGGGGACAGAATTTGGGGACTCAATTTGGGGACACAATTTGGGGACAGAATTTGGGGACAGAATTTGGGGACACAATTTCGGGACAAAATTTGGGGACAGAATTTTGAGACAGAATGTGGGGACAAAATTTGGGGACAGAATTTTGGGACAGAATGTGGGGACAGAATTTGGGGACAGAATTTGGGGACAGAATTTGGGGACAGAATTTGGGGACAGAATTTGGGGACACAATTTGGGGACACAATTTGGGAACAGAATTTGGGGACACATTTTGGGGACACAATTTGGGGACAGAATGTGGTGACAGAATTTGGGGACAGAATTTGGGGACAAAATTTGGGGACACAATTTGGGGAAACAATTTGGGGACAGAATTTGGGGACACAATTTGGGGACAGAATTTTGGGACAGAATGTGGGGACAGAATTTGGGGACAGAATGTGGGGACAGAATTTGGAGACAGAATTTGGGGACAGAATTTGGGGACACAATTTGGGGACACAATTTGGGGACAGAATTTGCGTACAGAATGTGGGGACAGAATTTGGGGACAGAATTTGGGGACAGAATTTGGGGACAGAATTTGGGGACAGAATTTGGGGACACAATTTGGGGACACAATTTGGGGACAGAATTTGGGGACAGAATTTAGGGACAGAATTTGGGGACAGAATTTGGGGACAGAATTTGGGGACAGAATTTGGGGAAAGAATGTGGGGACAGAATTTGGGGACAGAATTTGGGGACAGAATTTGGGGACAAAATTTGGGGACACAATTTGTGGGCAGAATTTTGGGACACAATTTGGGGACAGAATTTGGGGACAGAAATTTGGGACAGAATTTGGGGACACAATTTGGGGACACAATTTGGGGGCACAATTTGGGGACAGAATTTGGGGACACAATTTGGGGACAGAATTTGGGGACACAATTTGGGGACAGAATGTGGGGACAGAATTTGGGGACAGAATTTGGGGACAGCATTTGGGGACACAATTTGGGGACAGAATTTTGGAACAGAATGTGGGGACAGAATTTGGGGACAGATTTTGGGTATAAAATTTGGAGACAGAATTTGGGGACAGAATTTGGGGACAGAATTTGGGAACAGAATTTGGGGACACAATTTGGGGACAGAATTTGGGGACAGAATTTGGGGACTCAATTTGGGGACACAATTTGGGGACAGAATTTGGGGACAGAATTTGGGGACACAATTTCGGGACAAAATTTGGGGACAGAATTTTGAGACAGAATGTGGGGACAAAATTTGGGGACAGAATTTTGGGACAGAATGTGGGGACAGAATTTGGGGACAGAATTTGGGGACAGAATTTGGGGACAGAATTTGGGGACAGAATTTGGGGACACAATTTGGGGACACAATTTGGGAACAGAATTTGGGGACACATTTTGGGGACACAATTTGGGGACAGAATGTGGTGACAGAATTTGGGGACAGAATTTGGGGACAAAATTTGGGGACACAATTTGGGGAAACAATTTGGGGACAGAATTTGGGGACACAATTTGGGGACAGAATTTTGGGACAGAATGTGGGGACAGAATTTGGGGACAGAATGTGGGGACAGAATTTGGAGACAGAATTTGGGGACAGAATTTGGGGACACAATTTGGGGACACAATTTGGGGACAGAATTTGCGTACAGAATGTGGGGACAGAATTTGGGGACAGAATTTGGGGACAGAATTTGGGGACAGAATTTGGGGACAGAATTTGGGGACACAATTTGGGGACACAATTTGGGGACAGAATTTGGGGACAGAATTTAGGGACAGAATTTGGGGACAGAATTTGGGGACAGAATTTGGGGACAGAATTTGGGGAAAGAATGTGGGGACAGAATTTGGGGACAGAATTTGGGGACAGAATTTGGGGACAAAATTTGGGGACACAATTTGTGGGCAGAATTTTGGGACACAATTTGGGGACAGAATTTGGGGACAGAAATTTGGGACAGAATTTGGGGACACAATTTGGGGACACAATTTGGGGGCACAATTTGGGGACAGAATTTGGGGACACAATTTGGGGACAGAATTTGGGGACAGAATTTTGGGACATATTTTTGGGACAGAATTTGGGGACAAAATTTGGGGACAGAATTTGCTGACAGAATTTGGGGACAGAATTTGGGGACAGAATTTGGGGACAGAATTTGGGGACAAAATTTGGGGACACAATTTGGGGACAGAATTTGGGGACACAATTTGGGGACAGAATTTATGGACACAATTTGGGGACAGAATTTGGGGACAAAATTTGGGGACAGAATTTTGGGACAGAATGTGGGGACAGAATTTGGGGACAGAATTTGGGGACACAATTTGGGGACACAATTTGGGGACAGAATTTGAGGACAGAATTTGAGGACAGAATTTGGGGACAGAATTTGGGGACACAATTTGGGGACAGAATTTGGGGACAGAATTTGGGGACAGATTTTGGGGACAGAATTTGGGGACAGAATTTGGGGACAGAATTTGGGGACAGAATTTGGGGACAGAATTTGGGGACACAATTTGGGGACACAATTTGGGGACACAATTTGGGGACACAATTTGGGGACACAATTTGGGGACACAGTTTGTGGACAGAATTTGGGGACAAATTTTGGGGACAGAATTTGGGGACAGAATGTGGGGCAGAATTTGGGGACATAATTTGGGGACAGAATGTGGTAAGAATTTGGGGACAGAATTTGGGGACAAAATTTGGTGACAGAATTTGGGGACACAATTTGGGGACAGAATTTTGGAACAGAATGTTGGTACAGAATTTGGGGACAGATTTTGGGGATAGAATTTGGAGACAGAACTTGGAACAGAATTTAGGGACACAATTTGGGGACACAATTTGGGGACAGAATTTGGGGACAGAATTTGGGGACACAATTTGGGGACACAATTTGGGGACAGAATGTGGGGACAGAATTTGGGGACAGAATTTGGGGACACAATTTCGGGACAAAATTTGGGGACAGAATTTTGAGACAAAATGTGGGGACAAAATTTGGGGACAGAATTTTGGGACAGAATGTGGGGACAGAATTTGGGGACAGAATTTGGGGACACAATTTGGGGACACAATTTGGGGACACAATTTTGGGACACAATTTGGGGACACAATTTGGGGACACAATTTGGGGACAGAATTTGGGGACAGAATTTGGGGACAGAATGTGGTGACAGAATTTGGGGACAGAATTTGGGGACAAAATTTGGGGACAAAATTTGGGGACAGAATTTGGGGACAGAATTTTGGGACAGAATGTGGGGACAGAATTTGGGGACACAATTTGGGGACAGAATTTGGGGACAGAATTTGGGGACAGAATTTGGGGACAGAATTTGTGGACACAATTTGGGGACAGAATGTGGGGACAGAATGTGGGGACAGATTTTGGGGACAGAATTTGGGGACAGAATTTGGGGACACAATTTGGGGACACAATTTGGGGACACAATTTGGGGACACAATTTGGGGTCAGAATTTGGGGACAGAATTTGAGGACAGAATTTGGGGACAGAATGTGGTGACAGAATTTGGGGACAGAATTTGGGGACAAAATTTGGGGACAGAATTTGGGGACAGAATTAGGGGACAGAATTTGGGGACAGAATGTGGGGACAGAATTTGGTGGCACAATTTGGGGACACAATTTGGGGACAGAATTTGGGGACACAATTTGGGGACAGAATTTGAGGACAGAATTTTAAGACATAACTTGGGGACAGAATTTGGGGACAGAATTTGGGGACATAATGTGGGGACAGAATTTGGGGACAGAATTTGCGGACAGAATTTGGGGACAGAATGTGGGGACAGAATTTGGGGACAGAATTTGGGGACAGAATTTGGGGACAGAATTTGGGGACAGAAATTTGGGGACAGAATTTGGGGACACAATTTGGGGACAGAATTTTGGGACAGAATGTAGGGACAGAATTTGGGGACAGATTTTGGGGACAGAATTTGGAGACAGAATTTGGGGACAGAATTTGGGGAAAGAATTTGGGGACAGAATTTGGGGACAGAATTTGGGGACAGAATTTGGGGACAGAATTTGGGGACAGAATTTGGGGACACAATTTGGGGACACAATTTAGGGACACAATTTGGGGACAAAATTTGGGGACAGAATTTTGGGACAGAATGTGGGGACAGAATTTGGGGACAGAATGTGGGGACAGAATTTGGGGACAGAATTTGGGGACACAATTTGGGGACACAATTTGGGGACAGAATTTGGGGACAGAATGTGGGGACAAAATTTGGGGACAGAATTTGGGGACAGAATTTGGGGACACAATTTGGGGACACAATTTGGGGACTGAATTTGGGGACACAATTTGCGGACAGAATTTGGGGACAGAATTTGGGGACACAATTTGGGGACACAATTTGGGGACAGAATTTGGGGACAGAATTTGGGGAAAGAATGTGGGGACAGAATTTGGGGACAGAATTTGGGGGCAGAATTTGGGGACACAATTTGGGGACAGAATTTGGGGACAGAATTTGTGGACAGAATTTGGGGACAGAATTTGGGGACAGAATTTGGGGACACAATTTGGGGACAGAATTTGGGGACAGAATTTCAGGAAAAAATTTGGGGACAGAATATGGGGACAGAATTTGGGGACAGAATTTGGGGACAGAATTTGGGGACAGAATTTGGGGACAGAATTTGGGGACACAATTTGGGGACAAAATTTGGGGACAGAATTTTGAGACAGAATGTGGGGACAGAATTTGGGGACAGAATTTGGGGACACAATTTGGGGACAGAATTTGGGGACACAATTTGGGGACACAATTTGGGGACAGAATTTTGGGACAGAATTTTGGGACACAATTTGAGGACACAATTTGGGGACAGAATTTTGGGACAAAATTTGGGGACAGAATTTTGGGACAGAATGTGTGGACAGAATTTTGGGAAAGAATTTGGGGACAGAATTTGGGGCAGAATTTGGGGACAGAATATGGGGACAGAATTTGGGGACAGAATTTGGGGACACAATTTGGGGACAGAATTTGGGGACAGAATTTGGGGACAGAATTTGGGGACAGAATTTGGGGACAGAATTTGGGGCAAAATTTGGGGACAGAATTTGGGGACACAATTTGGGGACAGAGTTTGGGGACAGAATTTGGGGACAAAATTTGGGGACAGAAATTTGGGACAGAATGTGGGGACAGAATTTGGGGACAGAATTTGGGGGCAGAATTTGGGGACAGAATTTGGAGACAGAATTTGGGGACAGAATTTGGGGACAGAATTTGGGGACAGAATTTGGGGACAGAATTTGGGGACAGAATTTGGGGACAGAATTTGGGGCAAAATTTGTGGACAGAATTTGGGGACAGAATTTGGGGACAGAATTTGGGGACAGAATTTGGGGACAAAATTTGTAGACAGAATTTGGGGACACAATTTGGGGACACAATTTGGGGACACAATTTGGGGACAGAATTTGGGGCCAGAATTTGGGGACAAAATTTGGGGACAGAATTTGGGGACACAATTTGGGGACAGAATTTTGGGACATAATGTGGGGACAGAATTTGGGGACAGAATTTGGGGATAGAATTTGGTGACAGAATTTGGGGACACAATTTGGGGACAGATTTTGGGGACAAAATTTGGGGACAGAATTTGGGGACACAATTTGGGGACACAATTTGGGGACAGAATGTGGGGACAGAGTTTGGGGACAGAATTTGGGGACAGAATTTGGGGACACAATTTGCGGACAGAATTTGGGGACAGAATTTGGGGACAGAATTTAGGGACTGAATTTGGGGACAGAATTTGGGGACAGAATTTTCGGACAGAATTTGGGGACAGAATTTGGGGACAGAATTTGGGGACACAATTTTTGGACAGAATTTGGGGACAGAATTTGGGGACAGAATTTGGGGACAGAATTTGGGGACAGAATGTGGGGCAGAATTTGGGGACAGAATTTGGGGACAGAATGTGGGGACAGAATTTGGGGACAGAATTTGGGGACAGATTTTGGGTATAGAATTTGGGGACAGAATTTGGGGACAGAATTTGGGGACACAATTTGGGGACAGAATTTGGGGACAGAATTTGGGGACACAATTTGGGGACACAATTTGGGGACAGAATTTGGGGACAGAATTTGGGGACAGAATTTGGGGACACAATTTTGGGACAAAATTTGGGGACAGAATTTTGAGACAGAATGTGGGGACAAAATTTGGGGACAGAAATTTGGGACAGAATGTGGGGACAGAATTTGGGGACAGAATTTGGGGACAGAATTTGGGGACACAATTTGGGGACAGAATTTGGGGACAGAATTTGGGGGCACAATTTGGGGACAGAATTTGGGGACAGAATTTGGGGACAGAATTTGGGGACAGAATTTGGGGACAGAATGTGGTGACAGAATTTGGGGACAGAATTTGGGGACAAAATTTGGGGACAAAATTTGGGGACAGAATTTGGGGACAGATTTTTGGGACAGAATGTGGGGACAGAATTTGGGGACAGAATTTGAGGACAGAATTTGGGGACAGAATTTGGGGACAGAATTTGGGGACAGAATTTGCGGACAGAATTTGGGGACACAATTTGGGGACAAAATTTGGGGACAGAATTTTGGGACAGAATGTGGTGACAGAATTTGGGGACAGAATTTGAGGACAGAATTTGGGGACAGAATTTGGGGACAGAATTTGGGGACAGAATTTGGGGACAGAATTTGGGGACAGAATTTGGGGACAGAATTTGGGGACAGAATTTGGGGACAGAATTTGGGGACAAAATGTGGGGACACAATTTGGGGACAGAATTTGGGGACAGAATTTGGGGACAGAATTTGGAGACAGAATTTGTGGGCAGAATTTTGGGACACAATTTGGGGACAGAATTTGGGGACAGAATTTTGGGACAGAATTTGGGGACACAATTTGGGGACACAATTTGGGGGCACAATTTGGGGACAGAATTTGGGGACACAATTTGGGGACAGAATTTGGGGACAGAATTTTGGGACAGAATGTGGGGACAGAATTTGGGGACAAAATTTGGGGACAGAATTTGGGGACAGAATTTATGGACAGAATTTAGGGACAGAATTTGGGGACAGAATTTGGGGACAGAATTTGGGGACAAAATTTGGGGACACAATTTGGGGACACAATTTGGGGACACAATTTGGGGACACAATTTGGGGACAGAATTTATGGACACAATTTGGGGACAGAATTTGGGGACAGAATTTGGGGACAGAATTTGGGGACAAAATTTGGGGACAGAATTTTGGGACAGAATGTGGGGAGAGAATTTGGGGAAAGAATTTGGGGGCAGAATTTGGGGACAGAATTTGGGGACAGAATTTGGGGACCGAATTTGGGGACACAATTTGGGGACAGAATTTGGAGACAGAATTTGGGGACAGAATTTGGGGACAGATTTTGGGGATAGAATTTGGAGACAGAATTTGGGGACAGAATTTGGGGACAGAATTTGGGGACAGAATTTGGGGACAGAATTTTGGGACAGAATTTGGGGACAGAATTTGGGGACAGAATTTGGGGACAGAATTTGGGGACAGAATTTGGGGACAGAATTTGGGGGCAGAATTTGGAGACAGAAATTGGGGACAGAATTTGGGGACAGAATTTGGGGACAAAATTTGGGGACAGAATTTGGGGACACAATTTTGGGACAGAATTTGGGGACAGAATTTGGGGACAGAATTTGGGGACAGAATTTGGGGACAGAATTTGGGGACACAATTTAGGGACAGAATTTGGGGACAGAATTTGGGGACAGAATTTGGGGACAAAATTTGGGGACAGAATTTGGGGACACAATTTTGGGACAGAATTTTTGGACAGAATGTGGGGACAGAATTTGGGGACAGAATTTGGGGATAGAATTTGGAGAAAGAATTTGGGGACAGAATTTGGGGACAGAATTTGGGGACAAAATTTGGGGACAGAATTTGGGGACACAATTTGGGGACAGAATTTGAGGACAGAATTTGGGGACAGAATTTGGGGACACAATTTGGGGACACAATTTGGGGACAGAATTTTCGGACAGAATTTGGGGACAGAATTTGGGGACAGAATTTGGGGACAGAATTTGGGGACAGAATTTGGGGACAGAATTTGGGGACAGAATTTGGGGACAGAATTTGGGGACAGAATTTGGGGACAGAATTTGGGGACACAATTTGGGGACACAATTTGGGGACACAATTTGGAGACACAATTTGGGGACAGAATTTGGGGACAAAATTTGGGGACAGAATTTGGGGACAGAATGTGGGGCAGAATTTGAGGACAGAATTTGGGGACAGAATGTGGGGACAGAAATTAAGGAAAGAATTTGGGGACAAAATTTGGGGACAGAATTTGGGGACACAATTTGGGGACAGAATTTTGGAACAGAATGTGGGTACAGAATGTGGGGACAGATTTTGGGGATAGAATTTGGAGACAGAATTTGGGGACACAATTTGGGGACACAATTTGGGGACAGAATTTGGGGACACAATTTGGGGACAGAATTTGGGGACACAATTTCGGGACAAAATTTGGGGACAGAATTTAGAGACAGAATGTGGGGACAAAATTTGGGGACAGAATTTTGGGACAGAATGTGGGGACAGAATTTGGGGACAGAATTTGGGGACAGAATTTGGGGACACAATTTGGGAACACAATTTGGGGACACAATTTTGGGACACAATTTGGGGACAGAATTTGGGGACACAATTTGGGGACAGAATTTGGGGACAGAATTTGGGGAGAGAATGTGGTGACAGAATTTGGGGACCGAATTTGGGGACAAAATTTGGAGACAAAATTTGGGGACAGAATTTGGGGACAGAATTTTGGGACAGAATGTGGGGACAGAATTTGGGGACAGAATTTGGGGACAGAATTTGGGGACAGAATTTGGGGACAGAATTTGGGGACAGAATTTGGGGACAGAATTTGGGGACAGAATTTGGGGACGGAATGTGGGGACAGAATTTGGGGACAGAATTTGGGGACAGAATTTGGGGACAGAATTTGGGGACACAATTTGGGGACAAAATTTGGGGACAGAATTTTGGGACAGAATGTGGGGACAGATTTTGGGGACAGAATTTGGGGACAGAATTTGGGGACACAATTTGGGGACACAATTTGGGGACAGAATTTGGGGACAGAATTTGGGGACACAATTTGGGGACACAATTTGGGGACACAATTTGGGGACAGAATGTGGTGACAGAATTTGGGGACAGAATTTGGGGACAAAATTTGGGGACAGAATTTGGGGACAGAATTTGGGGACAGAATTTTGGGACAGAATGTGGGGACAGAATTTGGGGACAGAATTTGGGGACAGAATTTGGGGACAGAATTTGGGGACAGAATTTGGGGACAGAATTTTGAGACAGAACTTGGGTACATAATTTGGGGACAGAATTTGGGGACAGAATGTGTGGACAGAATTTGGGGACAGAATTTGGGGACAGAATTTGGGGACAGAATGTGGGGACAGAATTTGGGGACAGAATTTGGGGACAGAATTTGGGGACAGAATTTAGGGACAGAAATTTGGGGCAAAATTTGGGGACAGAATGTGGGGACAGAATTTTGGGACAGAATGTGGGGACAGAATTTGGGGACAGATTTTGGGGACAGAATTTGGAGACAGAATTTGGGGACAGAATTTGGGGAAAAAATTTGGGGACAGAATTTGGGGACAGAATTTGGGGACAGAATTTGGGGACACAATTTGGGGACACAATTTGGGGACACAATTTGGGGACAGAATTTTGGGACA
Source organism: Nephrotoma flavescens (assembly GCA_932526605.1). Taxonomy (NCBI): domain Eukaryota; kingdom Metazoa; phylum Arthropoda; class Insecta; order Diptera; family Tipulidae; genus Nephrotoma; species Nephrotoma flavescens. The sequence continues at coordinate 72,535,621 of OW052220.1, read as the reverse complement.
GAATTTGGGGACACAATTTGGGGACAGAATTTTGGGACAAAATTTGGGGACAGAATTTTGGGACAGAATTTGGGGACAGAATTTGGGGACAAAATTTGGGGACAGAATTTGGGGACACAGTTTGGGGACAGAATTTGGGGACACAATTTGGGGACAGAATTTGGGGACACAATTTGGGGACAGAATTTGGGGACAGAATTTGGGGACAGAATTTGGGGACAGAATTTGGGGACAGAATGTGGGGACAGAATTTGGGGACAGAATGTGGGGACAGAATTTGGGGACAGAATTTGGGGACACAATTTGGGGACACAATTTGGGGACAGAATTTGGGGACAGAATGTGGGGACAAAATTTGGGGACAGAATTTGGGGACAGAATTTGAGGACAGAATTCGGGGACACAATTTGGGGACAGAATTTGGGGACACAATTTGCGGACAGAATTTGGGGACACAATTTGGGGACACAATTTGGGGACACAATTTGGGGACACAATTTGGGGACAGAATTTGGGGAAAGAATGTGGGGACAGAATTTGGGGACAGAATTTGGGGACAGAATTTGGGGACAGAATTTGGGGACAGAATTTGGGGACAGAATTTGGGGACAGAATTTGGGGACACAATTTGGGGACACAATTTGGGGACACAATTTGGGGACAGAATTTGGGGACAGAATTTGGGGACAGAATTTGGGGAAAGAATTTTGGGACAGAATGTGGGGACAGAATTTGGGGACAGAATTTGGGGACAGAATTTGGGGACACAATTTGGGGACAAAATTTGGGGACAGAATTTTGAGACAGAATGTGGGGACAGAATTTGGGGGCAGAATTTGGGGACAGAATTTGGGGACAGAATTTGGGGACACAATTTGGGGACAGAATTTTGGGACAGAATTTGGGGACACAATTTGGGGACAGAATTTTGGGACAAAATTTGGGGACAGAATTTTGGGACAGAATGTGGGGACAGAATTTGGGGACAAAATTTGGGGACAGAATTTGGGGACACAGTTTGGGGACAGAATTTGGGGACACAATTTGGGGACACAATTTGGGGACAGAATTTGGGGACAGAATTTGGGGACAGAATATGGGGACAGAATTTGGGGACAGAATTTGGGGACAGAATTTGGGGACAGAATTTGGGGACAAAATTTGGGAACAGAATTTGGGGACACAATTTTAGGACACAATTTGGGGACAGAATTTGTGGACAGAATTTGTGGACAAAATTTGGGGACAGAATTTGGGGACAGAATTTGGGGACAGAATTTGGGGACAAAATTTGGGGACAGAATTTTGGGACAGAATGTGGGGACAGAATTTGGGGACAGAATTTGGGGACAGAATTTGGGGACAGAATTTGGAGACAGAATTTGGGGGACAGAATTTGGGGACACAATTTGGGGACAGAATTTGGGGACAGAATTTGGGGACAGAATTTGGGGACAGATTTTGGGGACACAATTTGGGGACAGAATTTTGGGACAGAATGTGGGTACAGAATTTGGGGACAGATTTTGGGGATAGAATTTGGAGACAGAATTTGGGACAGAATTTGGGGACAGAATTTGGGGACAGAATTTGGGGACAGAATTTGGGGACAGAATTTGGGGACAGAATTTGGGGACAGAATTTGGGGACAGAATTTGGGGACAGAATTATGGGACAGAATTTGGGGACAGAATTTGGGGACAGAATTTGGGGCAAAATTTGGGGACAGAATTTGGGGACAGAATTTGGGGACAGAATTTGAGGACAGAATTTGGGGACCGAATTTAGGGACAGAATTTGTGGACAGAATTTGGGGACACAATTTGGGGACACAATTTGAGGACACAATTTGGGGACAGAATTTGGGGACACAATTTGGGGACAAAATTTGGGGACAGAATTTGGGGACACAATTTGGGGACAGAATTTTGGGACATAATTTGGGGACAGAATTTGGGGACAGAATTTGGGGATAGAATTTGGGGACAGAATTTGGGGACAGAATTTGGGGACAGATTTTGGGGACAAAATTTGGGGACAGAATTTGGGGACACAATTTGGGGACACAATTTTTGGACAGAATTTTGGGACAGAATTTGGGTACAGAATTTCGGGACAGAATGTGGGGCAGAATTTGGGGACAGAATTTGGGGACAGAATGTTGGGACAGAATTTGGGGACAGAATTTGGGGACAGATTTTGGGTATAGAATTTGGGGACAGAATTTGGAGACAGAATTTGGGGACACAATTTGGGGACAGAATTTGGGGACAAAATTTGGGCACACAATTTGGGGACAGAATTTGGGGACAGAATTTGGGGACAGAATTTGGGGACACAATTTGGGGACAGAATTTTGAGACAGAATGTGGGGACAGAATTTGGGGACAGAATTTGGGGACACAATTTGGGGACAGAATTTGGGGACAGAATTTGGGGACAGAATTTGGGGACAGAATTTGCGGACAGAATTTGGGGACAGAATTTGGGGACAGAATTTGGGGACAGAATTTGGGGACAGAATTTGGGGACAGAATTTGGGGACAGAATTTGGGGACAGAATGTGGGGACAGAATTTGGGGACAGAATTTGGGGACAGAATTTGGGGACAGAATTTGGATACAGAATTTGTGGGCAGAATTTTGGGACACAATTTGGGGACAGAATTTGGGGACAGAATTTTGGGACAGAATTTGTGGACACAATTTGGGGACACAATTTGGGGGCACAATTTGGGGACAGAATTTGGGGACACAATTTGGGGACAGAATTTGGGGACAGAATTTTGGGACAGAATTTTGGGACAGAATGTGGGGGCAGAATTTGGGGACAAAATCTGGGGACACAATTTGGGGACACAATTTGGGGACACAATTTGGGGACACAATTTGGGGACACAATTTGGGGACAGAATTTGGGGACAGAATTTGGGGACAGAATTTGGGGACAGAATTTGGGGACAAAATTTGAGGACAGAATTTTGGGACAGAATGTGGGGACACAATTTGGGGAAAGAATTTGGGGACAGAATTCGGGGACAGAATTTGGGGACAGAATTTGGGGACAGAATTTGGGGACAGAATTTGGGGACACAATTTGGGGACAGAATTTGGGGACAGAATTTGGGGACACAATTTGGGGACACAATTTGGGGACACAATTTGGGGACAGAATTTGGGGACAGAATTTGGGGACAGAATTTGGGGACAGAATTTGGGGACACAATTTGGGGACAGAATTTGGGGACAAAATTTGGGGACAGAATTTTGGGACAGAATGTGGGGACAGAATTTGGGGAAAGAATTTGGGGACAGAATTTGGGGACAGAATTTGGGGACAGAATTTGGGGACAGAATTTGGGGTACACAATTTGGGGACACAATTTGGGGACAGAATTTGGGGACAGAATTTGGGGACAGAATTTGGGGACAGAATTTGGGGACAGAATTTGGGGACACAATTTGGGGACACAATTTGGGGACAACAATTTGGGGACAGAATTTGTGGACAGAATTTGGGGACAGAATTTGGGGACAGAATTTGGGGACACAATTTGGGGACACAATTTGGGGACAGAATTTGGGGACAGAATTTGGGGACAGAATTTGGGGACAGAATTTGGGGACAGAATTTGGGGACAGAATTTGGGGCAAAATTTGGGGACAGAATTTGGGGACACAATTTGGGGACAGAATTTGGGGACAGAATTTGGGGACAGAATTTGGGGACAGAATTTGGGGACAGAATTTGGGGACAGAATTTGGGGACAGAATTTGGGGACAGAATTTGGGGACAAAATTTGGGGACAGAATTTGGGGACAGAATTCGGGACACAATTTGGGGACAGAATTTTGGGACATAATGTGGGGACAGAATTTGGGGACAGAATTTGGGGATAGAATTTGGGGACAGAATTTGGGGACAGAATTTGGGGACAGATTTTGGGGACAAAATTTGGGGACAGAATTTGGGGACACAATTTGGGGACAGAATTTGGGGACACAATTTGGGGACAGAATTTGGGGACAGAATTTGGGGACACAATTTGCGGACAGAATTTGGGGACAGAATTTGGGGACAGAATATGGGGACAGAATTTAGGGACAGAATTTGGGGACACAATTTGGGGACAGAATGTGGGGACACAATTTGGGGACAGAATTTGGGGACAGCATTTGGGGACACAATTTGGGGACAGAATTTTGGAACAGAATGTGGGGACAGAATTTGGGGACAGATTTTGGGTATAAAATTTGGAGACAGAATTTGGGGACAGAATTTGGGGACAGAATTTGGGGACACAATTTGGGGACACAATTTGGGGACAGAATTTGGGGACAGAATTTGGGGACTCAATTTGGGGACACAATTTGGGGACAGAATTTGGGGACAGAATTTGGGGACACAATTTCGGGACAAAATTTGGGGACAGAATTTTGAGACAGAATGTGGGGACAAAATTTGGGGACAGAATTTTGGGACAGAATGTGGGGACAGAATTTGGGGACAGAATTTGGGGACAGAATTTGGGGACAGAATTTGGGGACAGAATTTGGGGACACAATTTGGGGGCACAATTTGGGGACACAATTTGGGGACACAATTTGGGAACAGAATTTGGGGACACATTTTGGGGACACAATTTGGGGACAGAATGTGGTGACAGAATTTGGGGACAGAATTTGGGGACAAAATTTTGGGACAGAATTTGGGGACAGAATTTGGGGACAGAATTTGGGGACAGAATGTGGGGACAGAATTTGGGGACAGAATTTGGGGACACAATTTGGGGACAGAATTTGGGGACACAATTTGGGGAAACAATTTGGGGACAGAATTTGGGGACACAATTTGGGGACAGAATTTTGGGACAGAATGTGGGGACAGAATTTGGGGACAGAATATGGGGACAGAATTTGGGGACAGAATTTGGGGACAGAATTTGGGGACAGAATTTGGGGACAAAATTTGGGAACAGAATTTGGGGACACAATTTGGGGACACAATTTGGGGACAGAATTTGTGGACAGAATTTGTGGACAAAATTTGGGGACAGAATTTGGGGACAGAATTTGGGGACAGAATTTGGGGACAAAATTTGGGGACAGAATTTTGGGACAGAATGTGGGGACAGAATTTGGGGACAGAATTTGGGGACAGAATTTGGGGACAGAATTTGGAGACAGAATTTGGGGACAGAATTTGGGGACACAATTTGGGGACAGAATTTGGGGACAGAATTTGGGGACAGAATTTGGGGACAGATTTTGGGGACACAATTTGGGGACAGAATTTTGGGACAGAATGTGGGTACAGAATTTGGGGACAGATTTTGGGGATAGAATTTGGAGACAGAATTTGGGACAGAATTTGGGGACAGAATTTGGGGACAGAATTTGGGGACAGAATTTGGGGACAGAATTTGGGGACAGAATTTGGGGACAGAATTTGGGGACAGAATTTGGGGACAGAATTTGGGGACAGAATTATGGGACAGAATTTGGGGACAGAATTTGGGGACAGAATTTGGGGCAAAATTTGGGGACAGAATTTGGGGACAGAATTTGGGGACAGAATTTGAGGACAGAATTTGGGGACCGAATTTAGGGACAGAATTTGTGGACAGAATTTGGGGACACAATTTGGGGACACAATTTGAGGACACAATTTGGGGACAGAATTTGGGGACACAATTTGGGGACAAAATTTGGGGACAGAATTTGGGGACACAATTTGGGGACAGAATTTTGGGACATAATTTGGGGACAGAATTTGGGGACAGAATTTGGGGATAGAATTTGGGGACAGAATTTGGGGACAGAATTTGGGGACAGATTTTGGGGACAAAATTTGGGGACAGAATTTGGGGACACAATTTGGGGACACAATTTTTGGACAGAATTTGGGGACAGAATTTGGGTACAGAATTTGGGGACAGAATGTGGGGCAGAATTTGGGGACAGAATTTGGGGACAGAATGTTGGGACAGAATTTGGGGACAGAATTTGGGGACAGATTTTGGGTATAGAATTTGGGGACAGAATTTGGGGACAGAATTTGGGGACACAATTTGGGGACAGAATTTGGGGACAAAATTTGGGCACACAATTTGGGGACAGAATTTGGGGATAGAATTTGGGGACAGAATTTGGGGACACAATTTGGGGACAAAATTTGGGGACAGAATTTTGAGACAGAATGTGGGGACAGAATTTGGGGACAGAATTTGGGGACACAATTTGGGGACAGAATTTGGGGACAGAATTTGGGGACAGAATTTGGGGACAGAATTTGCGGACAGAATTTGGGGACAGAATTTGGGGACAGAATTTGGGGACAGAATTTGGGGACACAATTTGGGGACAGAATTTGGGGACAGAATGTGGTGACAGAATTTGGGGACAGAATTTAGGGACAGAATTTGGGGACAGAATTTGGGGACAGAATTTGGGAACACAATTTGGGGACACAATTTGGGGACAGAATTTGGAGACAGAATTTGGGGACACAATTTGGGGACACAATTTGGGGACAGAATTTTGAAACTGAATTTTGGGAAAGAATCTGGGGACAGAATTTGGGGACAGAATTTGGGGACAGAATTTGGGGACAGAATTTGGGGACACAATTTGGGGACACAATTTGGGGACAGAATTTGGGGACTGAATTTGGGGACAGAATTTGGGGACAGAATTTGGGGACAGAATTTGGGGACAGAATTTGGGGACACAATTTGGGGACACAATTTGGGGACACAATTTGGGGACACAATTTGGGGACACAATTTGGGGACAGAATTTGGGGACAGAATTTGGGGACAGAATTTGGGGACAGAATGTGGTGACAGAATTTGGGGACAGAATTTGGGGACAAAATTTGGGGACAGAATTTGGGGACAGAATTTGGGGACAGAATTTTGGGGACAGAATGTGGGGACACAATTTGGGGACACAATTTGGGGACAGAATTTGGGGACAGAATTTGGGGACAGAATTTGGGGACACAATTTGGGGACAGAATTTGGGGACAGAATTTGGGGACAGAATTTGGGGACAGAATTTGGGGACAGAATTTGGGGACAGAATTTGGGGACAGAATTTGGGGACAGAATGTGGGGACAGAATTTGGGGACAGAATTTGGGGACAGAATTTGGGGACAGAATGTTTGGACAGAATTTGGGGACAGAATTTGGGGACAGAATTTGGGGACAGAATTTGGGGACAGAATTTGGGGACAGAATTTTGGGACAGAATGTATGGACAGAATTTGGGGACAGATTTTGGGGATAGAATTTGGAGACAGAATTTGGGGACAGAATTTGGGGAAAGAATTTGGGGACAGAATTTGGGGACACAATTTGGGGACAGAATTTGGGGACAGAATTTGGGGATAGAATTTGGGGACAGAATTTGGGGACACAATTTGGGGACACAATTTGGGGACACAATTTGGGGACAAAATTTGGGGACAGAATTTGGGGACAGAATTAGGGGACAGAATTTGGGGACAGAATTTGGGGACACAATTTGGGGACAAAATTTGGGGACAGAATTTTGAGACAGAATGTGGGGACAGAATTTGGGGACAGAATTTGGGGACACAATTTGGGGACACAATTTGGGGACACAATTTGGGGACACAATTTGGGGACAGAATTTGGGGACAGAATTTGGGGACAGAGTTTGGGGACAGAATTTGGGGACAGAATTTGGGGACAAAATTTGAGGACAGAATTTTGGGACAGAATGTGGGGACACAATTTGGGGAAAGAATTTGGGGACAGAATTCGGGGACAGAATTTGGGGACAGAATTTGGGGACAGAATTTGGGGACAGAATTTGGGGACACAATTTGGGGACAGAATTTGGGGACAGAATTTGGGGACACAATTTGGGGACACAATTTGGGGACACAATTTGGGGACACAATTTGGGGACAGAATTTGGGGACAGAATTTGGGGACAGAATTTGGGGACACAATTTGGGGACAGAATTTGGGGACAAAATTTGGGGACAGAATTTTGGGACAGAATGTGGGGACAGAATTTGGGGAAAGAATTTGGGGACAGAATTTGGGGACAGAATTTGGGGACAGAATTTGGGGACAGAATTTGGGGTACACAATTTGGGGACACAATTTGGGGACAGAATTTGGGGACAGAATTTGGGGACAGAATTTGGGGACAGAATTTGGGGACAGAATTTGGGGACACAATTTGGGGACACAATTTGGGGACAACAATTTGGGGACAGAATTTGTGGACAGAATTTGGGGACAGAATTTGGGGACAGAATTTGGGGACACAATTTGGGGACAGAATTTGGGGACAGAATTTGGGGACAGAATTTGGGGACAGAATTTGGGGACAGAATTTGGGGACAGAATTTGGGGACAGAATTTGGGGCAAAATTTGGGGACAGAATTTGGGGACACAATTTGGGGACAGAATTTGGGGACAGAATTTGGGGACAGAATTTGGGGACAGAATTTGGGGACAGAATTTGGGGACAGAATTTGGGGACAGAATTTGGGGACAGAATTTGGGGACAAAATTTGGGGACAGAATTTGGGGACAGAATTTGGGACACAATTTGGGGACAGAATTTTGGGACATAATGTGGGGACAGAATTTGGGGACAGAATTTGGGGATAGAATTTGGGGACACAATTTGGGGACAGAATTTGGGGACAGATTTTGGGGACAAAATTTGGGGACAGAATTTGGGGACACAATTTGGGGACAGAATTTGGGGACACAATTTGGGGACAGAATTTGGGGACAGAATTTGGGGACACAATTTGCGGACAGAATTTGGGGACAGAATTTGGGGACAGAATTTGGGGACAGAATTTAGGGACAGAATTTGGGGACACAATTTGGGGACAGAATGTGGGGACACAATTTGGGGACAGAATTTGGGGACAGCATTTGGGGACACAATTTGGGGACAGAATTTTGGAACAGAATGTGGGGACAGAATTTGGGGACAGATTTTGGGTATAAAATTTGGAGACAGAATTTGGGGACAGAATTTGGGGACAGAATTTGGGGACAGAATTTGGGGACACAATTTGGGGACAGAATTTGGGGACAGAATTTGGGGACTCAATTTGGGGACACAATTTGGGGACAGAATTTGGGGACAGAATTTGGGGACACAATTTCGGGACAAAATTTGGGGACAGAATTTTGAGACAGAATGTGGGGACAAAATTTGGGGACAGAATTTTGGGACAGAATGTGGGGACAGAATTTGGGGACAGAATTTGGGGACAGAATTTGGGGACAGAATTTGGGGACAGAATTTGGGGACACAATTTGGGGGCACAATTTGGGGACACAATTTGGGGACACAATTTGGGAACAGAATTTGGGGACACATTTTGGGGACACAATTTGGGGACAGAATGTGGTGACAGAATTTGGGGACAGAATTTGGGGACAAAATTTTGGGACAGAATTTGGGGACAGAATTTGGGGACAGAATTTGGGGACAGAATGTGGGGACAGAATTTGGGGACAGAATTTGGGGACACAATTTGGGGACAGAATTTGGGGACACAATTTGGGGAAACAATTTGGGGACAGAATTTGGGGACACAATTTGGGGACAGAATTTTGGGACAGAATGTGGGGACAGAATTTGGGGACAGAATATGGGGACAGAATTTGGGGACAGAATTTGGGGACAGAATTTGGGGACAGAATTTGGGGACAAAATTTGGGAACAGAATTTGGGGACACAATTTGGGGACACAATTTGGGGACAGAATTTGTGGACAGAATTTGTGGACAAAATTTGGGGACAGAATTTGGGGACAGAATTTGGGGACAGAATTTGGGGACAAAATTTGGGGACAGAATTTTGGGACAGAATGTGGGGACAGAATTTGGGGACAGAATTTGGGGACAGAATTTGGGGACAGAATTTGGAGACAGAATTTGGGGACAGAATTTGGGGACACAATTTGGGGACAGAATTTGGGGACAGAATTTGGGGACAGAATTTGGGGACAGATTTTGGGGACACAATTTGGGGACAGAATTTTGGGACAGAATGTGGGTACAGAATTTGGGGACAGATTTTGGGGATAGAATTTGGAGACAGAATTTGGGACAGAATTTGGGGACAGAATTTGGGGACAGAATTTGGGGACAGAATTTGGGGACAGAATTTGGGGACAGAATTTGGGGACAGAATTTGGGGACAGAATTTGGGGACAGAATTTGGGGACAGAATTATGGGACAGAATTTGGGGACAGTATTTGGGGACAGAATTTGGGGCAAAATTTGGGGACAGAATTTGGGGACAGAATTTGGGGACAGAATTTGAGGACAGAATTTGGGGACCGAATTTAGGGACAGAATTTGTGGACAGAATTTTGGGACACAATTTGGGGACACAATTTGAGGACACAATTTGGGGACAGAATTTGGGGACACAATTTGGGGACAAAATTTGGGGACAGAATTTGGGGACACAATTTGGGGACAGAATTTTGGGACATAATTTGGGGACAGAATTTGGGGACAGAATTTGGGGATAGAATTTGGGGACAGAATTTGGGGACAGAATTTGGGGACAGATTTTGGGGACAAAATTTGGGGACAGAATTTGGGGACACAATTTGGGGACACAATTTTTGGACAGAATTTGGGGACAGAATTTGGGTACAGAATTTGGGGACAGAATGTGTGGCAGAATTTGGGGACAGAATTTGGGGACAGAATGTTGGGACAGAATTTGGGGACAGAATTTGGGGACAGAATTTGGGGACAGATTTTGGGTATAGAATTTGGGGACAGAATTTGGGGACAGAATTTGGGGACACAATTTGGGGACAGAATTTGGGGACAAAATTTGGGCACACAATTTGGGGACAGAATTTGGGGACAGAATTTGGGGACAGAATTTGGGGACACAATTTGGGGACAAAATTTGGGGACAGAATTTTGAGACAGAATGTGGGGACAGAATTTGGGGACAGAATTTGGGGACACAATTTGGGGACAGAATTTAGGGACAGAATTTGGGGACAGAATTTGGGGACAGAATTTGCGGACAGAATTTGGGGACAGAATTTGGGGACAGAATTTGGGGACAGAATTTGGGGACAGAATTTGGGGACAGAATTTGGGGACAGAATTTGGGGACAGAATTTGGGGACAGAATTTGGGGACAGAATGTGGGGACAGAATTTGGGGACAGAATTTGGGGACAGAATTTGGGGACAGAATTTGGAGACAGAATTTGTGGGCAGAATTTTGGGACACAATTTGGGGACAGAATTTGGGGACAGAATTTTGGGACAGAATTTTGGGACAGAATTTGGGGACACAATTTGGGGACACAATTTGGGGGCACAATTTGGGGACAGAATTTGGGGACACAATTTGGGGACAGAATTTGGGGACAGAATTTTGGGACAGAATGTGGGGACAGAATTTGGGGACAAAATTTGGGGACAGAATTTGGGGACAGAATTTGGGGACAGAATTTAGGGACAGAATTTGGGGACAGAATTTGGGGACAGAATTTGGGGACAAAATTTGGGGACACAATTTGGGGACACAATTTGGGGACACAATTTGGGGACACAATTTGGGGACAGAATTTATGGACACAATTTGGGGACAGAATTTGGGGACAGAATTTGGGGACAGAATTTGGGGACAGAATTTGGGGACAAAATTTGGGGACAGAATTTTGGGACAGAATGTGGGGAGAGAATTTGGGGAAAGAATTTGGGGGCAGAATTTGGGGACAGAATTTGGGGACAGAATTTGGGGACCGAATTTGGGGACACAATTTGGGGACAGAATTTGGAGACAGAATTTGGGGACAGAATTTGGGGACAGATTTTGGGGATAGAATTTGGAGACAGAATTTGGGGACAGAATGTGGGGACAGAATTTGGGGACAGAATTTGGGGACAGAATTTTGGGACAGAATTTGGGGACACAATTTGGGGACAGAATTTGGGGACAGAATTTGGGCACAGAATTTGGGGACACAATTTGGGGACAGAATTTGGGGACACAATTTGGGGACAGAATTTTGGGACAGAATGTGGGGACAGAATTTGGGGACAGATTTTGGGGATAGAATTTGGGGACAGAATTTGGGGACAGAATTTGGGGAAAGAATTTGGGGACAGAATTTGGGGACACAATTTGGGGACAGAATTTGGGGACAGAATTTGGGGACAGAATTTGGGGACAGAATGTGGGGACACAATTTGGAGACACAATTTGGGGACACAATTTGGGGACAAAATTTGGGGACAACATTTGGGGACAGAATTTTGGGACAGAATGTGGGGACAGAATTTGGGGACAGAATGTGGGGACAGAATTTGGGGACAGAATTTGGGGACAGAATTTGGGGACACAATTTGGGGACACAATTTGGGGACAGAATTTGGGGACAGAATGTGTTGACAGAATTTGGGGACAGAATTTGGGGACAGAATTTGGGGACAGAATTTGGGGACAGAATTTGGGAACACAATTTGGGGACACAATTTGGGGACAGAATTTGGAGACAGAATTTGGGGACACAATTTGGGGACACAATTTGGGGACAGAATTTTGAAACTGAATTTTGGGAAAGAATCTGGGGACAGAATTTGGGGACAGAATTTGGGGACAGAATTTGGGGACACAATTTGGGGACAGAATTTGGGGACAGAATTTGGGGACTGAATTTGGGGACAGAATTTGGGGACAGAATTTGGGGACAGAATTTGGGGACAGAATTTGGGGACACAATTTGGGGACAGAATTTGGGGACAGAATTTGGGGACACAATTTGGGGACACAATTTGGGGACACAATTTGGGGACAGAATTTGGGGACAGAATTTGGGGACAGAATTTGGGGACAGAATGTGGTGACAGAATTTGGGGACAGAATTTGGGGACAAAATTTGGGAACAGAATTTGGGGACAGAATTTGGGGACAGAATTTTGGGGACAGAATGTGGGGACACAATTTGGGGACACAATTTGGGGACAGAATTTGGGGACAGAATTTGGGGACAGAATTTGGGGACACAATTTGGGGACAGAATTTGGGGACAGAATTTGGGGACAGAATTTGGGGACAGAATTTGGGGACAGAATTTGGGGACAGAATTTGGGGACAGAATTTGGGGACAGAATGTGGGGACAGAATTTGGGGACAGAATTTGGGGACAGAATTTGGGGACAGAATGTTTGGACAGAATTTGGGGACAGAATTTGGGGACAGAATTTGGGGACAGAATTTGGGGACAGAATTTGGGGACAGAATTTGGGGACAGAATTTTGGGACAGAATGTATGGACAGAATTTGGGGACAGATTTTGGGGATAGAATTTGGAGACAGAATTTGGGGACAGAATTTGGGGACAGAATTTGGGGACAGAATTTGGGGACACAATTTGGGGACAGAATTTGGGGACAGAATTTGGGGATAGAATTTGGGGACAGAATTTGGGGACACAATTTGGGGACACAATTTGGGGACACAATTTGGGGACAAAATTTAGGGACAGAATTTGGGGACAGAATTAGGGGACAGAATTTGGGGACAGAATTTGGGGACACAATTTGGGGACAAAATTTGGGGACAGAATTTTGAGACAGAATGTGGGGACAGAATTTGGGGACAGAATTTGGGGACACAATTTGGGGACACAATTTGGGGACACAATTTGGGGACACAATTTGGGGACACAATTTGGGGACAGAATTTGGGGACAGAATTTGGGGACAGAATTTGGGGACAGAATTTGGGGACAAAATTTGAGGACAGAATTTTGGGACAGAATGTGGGGACACAATTTGGGGAAAGAATTTGGGGACAGAATTCGGGGACAGAATTTGGGGACAGAATTTGGGGACAGAATTTGGGGACAGAATTTGGGGACACAATTTGGGGACAGAATTTGGGGACAGAATTTGGGGACACAATTTTTGGACAGAATTTGGGGACACAATTTGGGGACAGAATTTGGGGACAGAATTTGGGGACAGAATTTGGGGACAGAATTTGGGGACACAATTTGGGGACAGAATTTGGGGACAAAATTTGGGGACAGAATTTTGGGACAGAATGTGGGGACAGAATTTGGGGAAAGAATTTGGGGACAGAATTTGGGGACAGAATTTGGGGACAGAATTTGGGGACAGAATTTGGGGTACACAATTTGGGGACACAATTTGGGGACAGAATTTGGGGACAGAATTTGGGGACAGAATTTGGGGACAGAATTTGGGGACAGAATTTGGGGACAGAATTTGGGGACACAATTTGGGGACACAATTTGGGGACAACAATTTGGGGACAGAATTTGTGGACAGAATTTGGGGACAGAATTTGGGGACAGAATTTGGGGACACAATTTGGGGACAGAATTTGGGGACAGAATTTGGGGACAGAATTTGGGGACAGAATTTGGGGACAGAATTTGGGGACAGAATTTGGGGCAAAATTTGGGGACAGAATTTGGGGACACAATTTGGGGACAGAATTTGGGGACAGAATTTGGGGACAGAATTTGGGGACAGAATTTGGGGACAGAATTTGGGGACAGAATTTGGGGACAGAATTTGGGGACAGAATTTGGGGACAAAATTTGGGGACAGAATTTGGGGACAGAATTTGGGACACAATTTGGGGACAGAATTTTGGGACATAATGTGGGGACAGAATTTGGGGACAGAATTTGGGGATAGAATTTGGGGACAGAATTTGGGGACAGAATTTGGGGACAGATTTTGGGGACAAAATTTGGGGACAGAATTTGGGGACACAATTTGGGGACAGAATTTGGGGACACAATTTGGGGACAGAATTTGGGGACAGAATTTGGGGACACAATTTGCGGACAGAATTTGGGGACAGAATTTGGGGACAGAATTTGGGGACAGAATTTAGGGACAGAATTTGGGGACACAATTTGGGGACAGAATGTGGGGACACAATTTGGGGACAGAATTTGGGGACAGCATTTGGGGACACAATTTGGGGACAGAATTTTGGAACAGAATGTGGGGACAGAATTTGGGGACAGATTTTGGGTATAAAATTTGGAGACAGAATTTGGGGACAGAATTTGGGGACACAATTTGTGGACACAATTTGGGGACAGAATTTGGGGACACAATTTGGGGACAGAATTTGGGGACAGAATTTGGGGACTCAATTTGGGGACACAATTTGGGGACAGAATTTGGGGGACAGAATTTGGGGACACAATTTCGGGACAAAATTTGGGGACAGAATGTGGTGACAGAATTTGGGGACAGAATTTGGGGACAAAATTTTGGGACAGAATTTGGGGACAGAATTTGGGGACAGAATTTGGGGACAGAATGTGGGGACAGAATTTGGGGACAGAATTTGGGGACACAATTTGGGGACAGAATTTGGGGACACAATTTGGGGAAACAATTTGGGGACAGAATTTGGGGACACAATTTGGGGACAGAATTTTGGGACAGAATGTGGGGACAGAATTTGGGGACAGAATGTGGGGACAGAATTTGGAGACAGAATTTGGGGACAGAATTTGGGGACACAATTTGGGGACACAATTTGGGGACAGAATTTGCGTACAGAATGTGGGGACAGAATTTGGGGACAGAATTTGGGGACAGAATTTGGGGACAGAATTTGGGGACAGAATTTGGGGACACAATTTGGGGACACAATTTGGGGACAGAATTTGGGGACAGAATTTGGGGACAGAATTTGGGGACAGAATTTGGGGACAGAATTTGGGGACAGAATTTGGGGAAAGAATGTGGGGACAGAATTTGGGGACAGAATTTGGGGACAGAATTTGGGGACAGAATTTGGGGACAGAATTTGGGGACACAATTTGGGGACAGAATTTGGGGACAGAATTTGGGGACACAATTTGGGGACACAATTTGGGGACACAATTTGGGGACAGAATTTGGGGACAGAATTTGGGGACAGAATTTGGGAACATAATTTATGGACAGAATTTGGGGACAGAATTTGGGAACAGAATGTGGGGACAGAATTTGGGGACAGAATTTGGGGACAGAATTTGGGGAAAGAATTTGGGGACAGAATTTGGGGACACAATTTGGGGACACAATTTGGGGACAGAATTTGGGGACAGAATTTGGGGACAGAATTTGGGGACTGAATTTTGGGACAGAATGTGGGGACAGAATTTGGGGACAGATTTTGGGGATAGAATTTGGAGACCAAATTTGGGGACAGAATTTAAGGAAAGAATTTGGGGACAGAATTTGGGGACACAATTTGGGGACAGAATTTGGGGACAGAATTTGGGGACAGAATTTTGGGATACAATTTGGGGACACAATTTGGGGACACAATTTGGGGACAAAATTTGGGGACAAAATTTGGGGACAGAATTTGGGGACAGAATTTATGGACAGAATTTGGGAACAGAATGTGGGGACAGAATTTGGGGACAGAATTTGGGGACAGAATTTGGGGACAGAATTTGGGGACAAAATTTGGGGACACAATTTGGGGACACAATTTGGGGACACAATTTGGGGACAGAATGTGGGGACAGAATTTGGGGACAGAATTTGGGGACAGAATTTGGGGACACAATTTGGGGACAGAATTTGGGGACAGAATTTGGGGACAGAATTTAGGGACTGAATTTGGGGACAGAATTTGGGGACACCAACAATTTGGGGACACAATTTGGGGACAGAATTTGGGAACAGAATTTGGGCACAGAATGTGGGGACAGAATTTGGGGACAGAATTTGGGGACAGAATGTGGGGACAGAATTTGAGGACAGAATTTGGAGACAGAATTTTGGGACAGAATGTGGGGACAGAATTTAGGGACAGAATTTGGAGACAGAATTTGGGGACAGAATTTGGGGACAGAATTTGGGGACAGAATTTGAGGAAAGAATTTGTGGACAGAATTTGGGGACAAAATTTGGGGACACAATTTGGGGACACAATTTGGGGACAGAATTTGGGGACAGAATTTGGGGACAGAATTTGGGGACAGAATTTGGGGACAGAATTTGGGGACAGAATTTGGGGACAGAATTTGGGGACAGAATTTGGGGACACAATTTGGGGACACAATTTTGGGACACAATTTGGGGACACAATTTGGGGACAGAATTTGGGGACAGAATTTGTGGACAGAATTTGGGGACAGAATTTGGAGACACAATTTGATGACAGAATTTTGGGACAGAATGTGGGGACAGAATTTGGGGACAGAATTTGGGAACAGAATTTGGGGACAGAATTTGGGGACAGAATTTGGGGACAGAGTTTGGGGACAGAATTTGGGGACAGAATTTGGGGACAGAATTTGGGGACACAATTTGGGGACAGAATGTGGGGACAGAATTTGGGGACAGAATTTGGGGACAGAATTTGGGGACAGAATGTGGGGACAGAATTTGGGGACAGAATTTGGGGACAGAATTTGGGGACAGAATTTGGGGACAGAGTTTGGGGACAGAATTTGGGGACAGAATTTGGGGACAGAATTTGGGGACACAATTTGGGGACACAATTTGGGGACAGAATTTGGGGACAGAATTTCGGGACAGAATTTGGGGACAGAATTTGGGGACTAAATTTGGGGACAGAATTTGGGAACACAATTTGGAGACAGAATTTGGGGACACAATTTGGGGACACAATTTGGGGACACAATTTGGGGACACAATTTGGGGACACAATTTGGGGACACAATTTGGGGACAGAATTTGGGGACAGAATTTGGGGACAGAATTTGGGGACACAATTTGGAGACACAATTTGATGACAGAATTTTGGGACAGAATGTGGGGACAGAATTTGGGGACAGAATTTGGGGACAGAATTTGGGGACAGAATTTGGGGACAGAATTTGGGGACAGAATTTGGGGACAGAATGTGGGGACAGAATTTGGGGACAGAATTTGGGGACAGAATTTGGGGACAGAATGTGGGGACAGAATTTGGGGACAGAATTTGGGGACAGAATTTGGGGACAGATTTTGGGGACAGAGTTTGGGGACAGAATTTGGGGACAGAATTTGGGGGCAGAATTTGGGGACACAATTTGGGGACACAATTTGGAGACACAATTTGGGGACACAATTTGTCGACAGAATTTGGGGACAGAATTTGGGGACAGAATTTGGGGACTAAATTTGGGGACAGAATTTGGGAACAGAATTTGGGAACACAATTTGGAGACAGAATTTGGGGACACAATTTGGGGACACAATTTGGGGACACAATTTGGGGACACAATTTGGGGACACAATTTGGGGACAGAATTTGGGGACAGAATTTGGGGACAGAATGTGGGGACAGAATTTGGAGACACAATTTGATGACAGAATTTTGGGACAGAATGTGGGGACAGAATTTGGGGACAGAATTTGGGGACAGAATTTGGGGACAGAAATTGGGGACAGAATTTGGGGACAGAGTTTGGGGACAGAATTTGGGGACAGAATTTGGGGACAGAATTTGGGGACAGAATGTGGGGACAGAATTTGGGGACACAATTTGGGGACAGAATTTGGGGACAAAATGTGGGGACAGAATTTGGGGACAGAATTTAGGGACAGAATTTGGGGACAGAATTTGGGGACAGAGTTTGGGGACAGAATTTGGGGACACAATTTGGGGACAGAATTTGTGGCAGAATTTGGGGACAGAATTTGGGGACGGTCGGCGATTAAACGTCGTAGAGGAAAGACGTGTTTTTTGTCTCTCCTCTAAATAAATAAATAATTTATAATTTAAATGTGTTTTTATTAACTAATCAATTAATTAATATATATGTCCATAAATAAATAATAATATTAATAATATTTTGTGGAATTTAATAAGTGAAAAGTTGTACGTATTGTACAGTTATATTAATTTGTGTATGGTGCGCTTGTAATGGTGTAGAATTTGTACATAATAATTTTCGTTTATATGTACTTATTTTGATACCGTTGCTTGAATGCATCTTATGCGTTGTATATAATTCTTCAATATGTAGGACTTTTTTGATTCCAAAGATGCACAAGATAAGTGTTTTTCATTTTTTGCATTGTTTTAACACATATTTTAATACATTAATACATATTTTTACAAATACATTTTTAGTATTATAATCATAATAACTGTATTTAATAACTCATAAAGGCACAGAGTACTAGTATTCTCATATAGGTCGTTATTCGACTATAGTTTGTGCAAGAAAGGGTCTTTCAATTTTGTTGTTTTGTTTTGTCACACTAGCTAACAGTTTTTGTTGTTGTTTTTTCTCGACGATTATTTTTCGTTTTTTTCTGCTTTTGATAATTTTGTTTGAATCTTATGTTTTGTTTTATATACGAAGTTACTCATGTATTTTATATTTTACATGGATTGGAGATTAGCATTGCAGGTGTACAATGAGATGTATATTTCGACACCCACCGAAAATGTGGTTTTGCGATGACGTATATAGCTTGTTGTGTTATATCAATGCCTTCTATACTACTGGCCTTTTACTACTCTCATTTTTCGCACATGACGTCAATTTAAGTCTATACCGAGACTGCGCAATAATAATTTTAGGATATTTACACTAACAAAGCAACTAGAGAAAGCAACAACAACGTCGACTTAGCGTGTCGTCATCATTTGGTGTAAGCGGCCAGTAGTATAGAAGGCATTGGTTATATGCTTCTAGCTGCTGTGCTATGTGTGAGTACCGAGGTATACAAAGAAACAATGTACTAGATCAGGGCAGTTTTGTTTTCATTTTATTTTATTTACTACATTTTGTATTATATAGCTAATTATAATATATTTATTATATATTTGCTTTTTGTGCTTGTGTGTGTGTGTGAATGTTTTGCTGAATAAAAGGACACAAAAACAACGATCGAATCTTAGATCTTAGGTCAATATACACAGTGGCAACGAGGATGAATAAATAAATTTTTAACAATAAATTTTTCTTTCATATTAGAATACTTTACATGGGTTCACTATGAGTAGTAGTAGGTCGGTGTCTGCGGTTTTTGATGCTAGTTGGTTGTTTTAAATTGTTTTATTTAGAAGTTGATGTAGTTATAAATTATTAACCCTTTCGCGGACACGTCGGTTATTACCGACGATCTACAGTGGGACACGTCGGTAATAACCGACGTTGTTTTCATATGATTAACATTGAATGTGGTTTTCTGTGCCCCAAAGGGTTAATATAAGAAGGAAACTTGCAGTTTTGCACGGAACTCTTGTCGTAAGTTTAGATTTACATGTCAAAATTAGTCTCTTTACTGAATATTATAGATATTTTTGTTGAAGTTTGGCGTCAATTTAGCGCGAGTGGTATCACTTTTGAAATTTAGGATGATTACCACGATACGTTTATAATCTGTCATGGATTCATCATGGCTTTGTAAAGGATAAAAGTTGTTGATTAGTGATGTTAGTGGAAGATCGCTTGGTAAATAGTATAGGTTTCACAGGGAGGAGATTTGTCTATTGGTATCGTTTCGGAAATAACTTCATGTGTCGCAGTGGGTTTGATTTTTTTTATGGAAAAGCGTGTATCGAGTACTCCTGGATAAACATTACATTTTTTTTCTTAATACACTTTACTAATATTTTTTATAAAAATGATTCTTTCCACAATTAGATTTAAGAGATTAACTAATTTGCTAATATTCCTTCATCCAATTATTCAGAATTTAAGTATGTATTAAATTGTTTTTTTTATATTTTAATTTGATGAGCAATTTAGAGTTATCGAGATTTATCAGGTGTTTATTATTAATATAATTATTCATTGCAGTTCCTGATTAAGCTAATTTATTTTGTCCTAATGAAGATTTTTGATTACAGAAGTTATTTGAAGCCAGAATACTTTCTAATTAAAAATAAAATTTTAATTTAAAAGTCGAAGAGTAGATAAGGCAAGAATCATAATGGCTATCGGGTTGCTAATAAATTTGATATTTCAGAGGATATTTGACTTTTTGAAATTACAGATAGCTTGGAAGCACAGAGTAAATTTGAAATGCAGTTAATATTGCTGTATTTAGATAGTATTTCAGGGATCATGGCATTTTTTTAATTAAATTATTTTCTAGGTTGTTTCGGGAGACTTTTGACTAGCTTGTTCTAGGTTCGATAAACAAATCGCACTATCCATTCAAAATAACTCTAACTCTAAAACTTGATTTTTCAGGAAATCACTTTTTCTCTGAAAAACCTAATGGAAGCTCATAGTAAATTTAATTTTGAAACCCAAGTATCTTATTCAGGGAGGTCACGTGGAGCAAATCTAATTTGAGCCATCAATTGAGATTGGTACGGAGATTTTTAAAATGCAATAATTCAAAAAGACACCAACTAGTACTTAGAGTCTTCTTGAATGGATAGTGCGAAATATTGCTGATTGTTCTTTTTATGATTTTTGATTTATTTAATACAGCTGACGACCATAGATTATTTTAATATTAAATAAACCATTTATTTTATAATTCAAACGTTAAATAATCGATTGGGTTATTTGATTGGTTATCAAGGATCCGACCCCACAGTTGTGTTAGCTACTTATTATTAATTATGTCAAATTACAGATTATTGATTACTTTAAAAGTTTCATTTAATGCTGGCTTATTTTGTTTATGTATTGAGGTTCTAAAACTGTCCGAACCTCCATTACTGATATATTACCTTACAGATGTCAAATTTGCTGTTTTTGAAACCAGATTTCATTTGGTCATTTTTTATTTTTATAAAAAACATATTTGCATTAGATTAGGGATGGCAAGGACAAGTGACCATCACATTATATATTTTTTATTTAACTTTTTTTATAAATAAACCCTTTAAATCAACAGATTCACAAAGATTATACGCGTTGAAGATGAAAAGGTCGTGCCTTCCTTTCCTGCTTTGATACGAGTACTACAATATTTGGTGATTACGATTTATTTTATTTTGATTTGTCTCAAGTGAACCAAACTAATTTAGTTAATACATTTAATTTATTTAAGTATTTAACTATAACAATGACATTTTATTTCGTGAAATTTACTGTAACTTAATTAATTATAAATTTTTTTAGGATGCTGATTGCTGAATATTTATATAAAAAAATCAAAAATAATTGTGTTGTCTTGTGCTAATCATCTTATATTACATTTCAACTAACAATTTACTAACTATTGACTACTTAGGTGTCTGAAACCGGGTCAATTTCCATAATAATTAATAAACCTTTCCTATCCCTCCATCTTGTTTATATGTAAAAGAGTGTGCGGATGGGCCCGGCGTCAACCGGGAATCTTACTTAGGTTTGGTCGCACATTCCAATCAATCAATCAATCAATCAAGAATTTGGGGACAGAATTTGGGGACAGAATTTGGGGACAGAATTTGAGGACAGAATTTGGGGACAGAATTTGGGGACAAAATTTGGGGACAGAATGTGGGGACAGAATGTGGGGACAGAATTCGGGGACAGAATTTGGGGACAGAATTTGGGGACAAAATTAGGGGACAGAATTTGGGGACACAATTTGGGGACAAAACTGTTTAATCTGTGACTGCAAGGTTGACGATGCAATTATTAATAATAAAACTAAATAGAACTAAATAAAATATAGAAAAAAAAAAAAGGGAAAAATTTTCCGGAAAATCAAAAAGTTTTATTAAAATAACGCAAAATTGTAATTTGTTACCCGTTTCATGACAGTGTAATTCGAATTTTTATCATTAAAATTAATATTTGAAAAATAAAAATGGCAGATTTTTAATTTTTGGATGAAAAAAATATTTTTGGAAAAACTGAAAATTTTCCAGAAAAATGTGGTGATCTGGCTTGCACCTCCTAAAAATGATACGTATACAATCCTTTAAAGAATTTTTGTTAAAAAATTTTCATCCTACCCGATTCGGGCGATTTATACGTCATCTACATTTACACCAAAAATTTCGCTTGTGTGGAAGTAGGAATGCACAAATGCGTAAGTCAAAACACATACAAAAATAAATTTTTGACATACGTACTTTTACAGTACCCACACAATTGTGTTAACGGGCAGGAAAAGGGATATACCTATTGGTAGCGCATGACAAAATTATCCTTCACCAAAATCTACCGCTGACTGGATACGTGATGAAAAATAGTAAAATACATAAATTCATAAAAATTCATTAAAAAAACCAAATTTACAAAATATTCAATAAAACAACAAATTTAAAAAATTATTTCTAAAAAAAAAAAAAAATCGGCCCTTCGACCCATTCGGCCCTTCGACACATTCGGCCCTTCGACACATTCGGCCCTTCGACACATTCGGCCCTTCGACACATTCGGCCCTTCGACCCATTCGGCCCTTCGACATTCGGCCCTTCGACATTCGGCCCTTCGACATTCGGCACTTCGACATTCGGCCCTTCGAAATTCGGCCCTTTGTTCCCATTCCCATTTTTCGAGTTATGGTTGTACGAAATAATATAATATGCGTCAAAAGACACTAACGTAACAAGTTTTTCTTTAATAAAACTAACAACAGAATCAAAACTAATGAAACCAAAATTACGGAAAAGCGGATATTGAGATATCTTCATCGTATTTAAATAAAAACCACAAATCATTCTAAGCGTTCGGTACTCTAATATCAATTTTTCTCCACGAGCTTTGATCACATCGAGCATTTTATTTGGCATACTGTGCACCACGTTTGCAATGTACTCCTGAGGTATCATTTCCCATTCTTCCTTCCACCAACCTCAACTCGACGCCAATCGCAGCACCTGGCCATTAGTCCCACAAACCTGAGAAGAATACTGCACAAAGACCTCGAAGGATTATTCCTCTTCAAGGTTCAGGTGGCTCAGCAGTTGAAAGTAAATGATCGATTTTGGTCGATATTTTAAGACAAAGCGCATTTCTATTAGATAAACGTAAACAATTAGAACTACCGGATTTGGGGTTCGGAACAGTTGTAGAGAATCCAATGTATTGTACCAAGAGTGACTGCATAATTGGCTCATTTTTCTTCAAAAACACTTCTGGAAATGCGTTTACTGTCATTGGTGACCATTACACAGCCATGATAACCAACTTTTTATGGCATCATAAAATGTGAATGTAACCCACCTTTGGTTTCAACAAAATGGTGCCACATGCTGTACAAACAGACCAACAATCGATCTACTGCGCGCCTGAAATTAACAACCGAATAATCAACCGTTTTGGACGCTGTTGAAGTTTCTTCTATGGGGTTTCGTTAAGAATCGATGTTATTGCGGCATTGGCCTTACAGTAGCCAGCAGAGGGAGTCACATGCACAAAATTGCTCTTCAACCTTAAATCAGAGACTCCAACTTACACAATAAAAAAAACAATCCACAAAATAAAGTTGTATACTCATTTTATAGCGTTTTTAAAACCAAACTTTTAAATGGCCCACCCTTTAGCAGTTGTTACTTACCAGCTTAAACCAGACAGTTGTTTAAAAAATTTCGGTTTATAGCTCAGTTAAATAAAACGTGGTAACTTCTCTGTAAATGTAACCTAAAATTTCTCTAAGTTTTGCATATAAATAACACTATGGCTTAAGCTGCTTGGTTGCTTGGTGGTTCTGGCTTGACATTAACGTATACAAAAATTCAGTCGACATAAACTCAACTTCATTAAGTGAAATTTTCCATATATGGTTGTTTTGTCTATCAAATATATATTTTAGCACTTATTGGAGTGCTCATTTTATTGACTAATTCTCAACTAGATGTTTAAACCGTAAATTATTTCTTTTGATTTAATAATATTGAAATAACAGTTGTTGTTTAAACCGTTGTGCAAATTGTACTTTTACAATAAATCTCGAGAATTTTTCATGTTGTTTATAATTATTCGCATTTTCTGAAAAATTTCGCTAAATCTAAGAACTGCATTTAAAATTAAAGTCTTGCAATCAATGAATTTCGTGTTTATTTGGGGACTACTGATTTTTGTGATTTATTTGGAGTTATTTTGAAGCGCTTACCAACCAAGCGTACCAACCGCGCCGGACATGCCGTTATCAGCCAATCCAAAAGGTCTTAACATGGATGGGCGATGTAAATATGTCCTCAAGGCGGATGTTATAATAACATTCCAAATGGTCTCTGAATGTCCTGACCTATTAATAAAATGGGTTCAAATTAATCGATAAATCACTTAAGAATTCCTTTATTTCCTCTCAACGGGGTTTCATAAGCATTACAATGCTTAATTTAGATTTTAGACCCAACTTAACAGATTTAGACCAATCTTGTGTTTTTTCTCAATGAATTGGATAGTTTTGGTAGATGCATTTAAATGCCCATAGTTGAATACAAAATAGAACTTTTCTTTAAGTTTGTAATATCACGTTTCTCAATCGCGTATATCAATCAAAAAAGGTTCTAAACTGGAATTAACGGCCTTCGATAATGATATCTGATGATTGTCTATTCGACAGGATCGAAGGTACAGTGTTAATTTTTTTGAAAATTGCGATGTTCACTTTGAACATTGAAATTATGATGCTAGCATTAGCCCAGAATTTCATCACAAAAAATATAAAAAAATCATCGGATAACAGTAAAACTGCAATTTATCAATAGAATTTTATTTTATTTTATTTTATTTTTATTTTATTTTTTTCCCATAGAATTTTATACAGAAATTTCGTTCAATCTCGACATTTTATTCTAGCCTAGAAGTTGAATTCAAATTTTAAATATTGAAATCAAAATTAAAAATTATGTGGGAAAAACAAAAGTTAATATTAAGTCAGTTCGTCAATTCTCGGTAATAACTAAAATTTTCTAATCAACTTGTCATAGTGGTATCGATTTTATATAATAAAGAAAAGCAATTCAATTGTTTTAATAATGATTAGATCTAGTTTCAATGGCCAGTATGGAATATATTCTATTGGATACGGATTATATACCTACACAGTTCTTGTTTTAATTTCAAACCGGTCTGCGGGTTGTGAACAGAGTTATGGTGGTTTGGGTCAGTTTATCAAGTTTCTATATAATATTCAAACGGGTTCAGGGTGGTAGGTCTTTGTGTATAGGATACCAGTAACGGAGTGCATTTTATTCGACACCAGCTCCAGTTTTAATTTCAAACTGATTTGTATGTTGTGTTGAGCTATGATGATTTGGGTCACTGGTATCGAGTTTTTATAATATACAATGAGATTGTTGCCTGTTATGGCTTGGTGAATCGGAAGTCAATATTTAAATGTATATTTAATTTCAAAACGATTTGCATGTTGTGAGTAGAATCACTTCGTGGACATCACTAACCCCAAAATAATAAAAACATCCCAAAACAACTGGAAACTTAAAGCGTACGAATCATTGGGCGCTTTCATTTCCCGGAAAATCTCCGAGAATACCCCGGGAAATTTTTGGAAGAAATGGAAACGGATCTACGGCGAAAACCCCAGGAAATTCCCCGGGTGAATCCCTGGGGAAATCCCAGGAAAAACCCTATTTCCCCGGGTATTTCACAATCAGTTTGTCCCCAACTTTGTCCAAAACTTTGTCCCCAACTTTGTCCTGGAGAAAATTTGTTCCCAAATTTGTACAGAAGTTTGTCCCCCCCAACTATTTCCCCCCCCCCCCCTCCAACTATGTCCCCAACTATGTCCCTGGGGAAATGGGGATGGATTTGCTCGGGAAAACCTCAGGAAAATCCCCGGGGAAAAAGCATAACCCCCGGTAAATTCCTGGGTTTCCTGGGAAATATGGTTTTCCCCGGGGAGCTTCATGGGTTTTCCCCGGGGAAATCTATTCCCATTTCCCCAGGGAAATTTCTGAAGAAATGGAAACGGATCTCCGGCGAAAACCCTAGGAAATTCCCCGGGGAAATCCCTGGGAAAACCTTATTTCCCCGGGGATTAGAAGAAAGCGCAGGAATTTCCCCTGTGGTAATTTCCCCGAGGAAATTAATCCCTATTTTGGGGAAAACCCCACGAAAGTCCCCGGGGAAAAGCATATTCCCTAAAAAGCGAAGGAATTTCGCCTGTGGTAATTTCCCCGGGGAAATTAATCCCTATTTTGGGGAAAACCCCACGAAAGTCCCCGGGGAAAAGCATATTCGAAAGAAAGCGCAGGCAAATCCCCTGTGGTAATTTCCCCGGGGTAGTTAATCCCTATTTTCAATTTCAACTAAGGATTTGGATATAATACTGCCGCAAAACCATCCTGAGCAACGCATTTTCATTATGCACAGATTGACAGCTTTCCAGTCCCAGTTATACCGTGTAGCCAAGAAAATAAAATCGACATATAATTATAAATATTTGTGGTGTAATCATGGGCAAATATACCTACGGAAGTCGGCGGCTTCTGATGTTCATCGAATCCAATCGCACAATGATATTTTTCGGCTTCATGATACAAATAATCCAAATGGGAGGAAAATCATCAGTGGATAAATCATCCGGGAATCTAAAATTATATAATTCAATAGGTATACAAATTTTCTTGTTATTACAATTTCATTGTTTATTATTTAATTTTACTTACATCTATTCATTTTTTGTGATGATTTCGTCAAAACAATCCGCACTTGTCTTTGTTTACAAATGCATGACAGCTGTATTTTTTATTATCAATTTTAATACTAAATTGTTGGTAGCACTGAAAATTAACGCGATCAATTCGAAACATCGGATGTGCTCTTTATTAGTGCTGTACTCGACTTTAAATTTTTATGTAATCAGTTGCTATAATTATTTTAATTTTGTTGCTATTGCTCGTAACGCGCTATTCATTATCCGCTATTATTTTTACTCGAAAAATACAGTACTAAAAATTTATTTATCATTGGTTTTGTATTTACAGTTTACTATATTTTTGAATATTTCTTTTATTGTTCATGGTTATGAGTAATATACAAAACGGTAATTTTAGCATACTGGTGCAAAACATTCGAAGTCTACGTGCAAATTTTGATACGTTTAGTGTTTATGTAGCAAGCCTTAATGAAATTCCTGATTTAATTTTTGTGACTGAAATATGGATTTATTCTAAAGAATGTTGTGAGTTTAGTTTACCGAGCTATAATTTTAAGGCCTGTTGTAATGACCGTTACCGTTCTGGTGGAGTTGGTGTTTTTATACGCGAAAATTTTGCAAATTTTTCAATCGAAGTTTACAACTGGGTTACAGCTGATATTATTCGTTTAGATCTTGATCTTGCAGGAAAAAAGTGGTCATTCATTTGCATCTATCGATTGATAAACGGGTCAATTAATGCCTTTTGTGATGATTTGGAAATTTTATTGCGTACGCTTGCAAACGATAACGTAGCTATACTTGGAGATCTTAACCTAAACCTGCTAGATATTAATGAATCGTACGGTTACCAAACAATGTTGGCTTCATATGGTTTAATAAGTTTCTTAAACGAACCAACTAGAATGCAAGCTTGTTTAGACCATGTCTTTCTCAAAAGTGAACAAATATTTAACATTAACATTAGCAACCTTCCTATTCAATTTTCTGACCATAATTTGATTAAACTCCATATATCTCCATCTAGTTCAGTTACTGTTAACTATAGGTCAAATTTATCACATGTTAATTACAGTAAACTAAATGATCTTTTAAAGTTTGAAAATTGGAATTCTGTGTATTCCCAATCCGATTGCAATGTGGCTTTTGAAAATTTTGTCAATATTCTAAGATCTCACATGTCATCATCCACTTCCATCACTGAAAATCCAAAAATAAAAAACCGTAAACCTTGGATGAATAATAAACTTTTGCATAAGATGAATAAATTGAAAAAATTCTCCAAGAAGCTCAAACGATATCCTGACAACAAGAGACTGGAACAATATGTAGTCAATCTATCAAAGCAGGTAAAAGTTGATGTTCGTACTGCAAAAGATTTCTTTTACAAAAACAAATTTGATTCATCCATTAATAATTCCAAGGCTACTTGGAAAATAGTGGATGAAGTGTTAGGACGTATTTCTCATAATAAGCACATAACTCAAATATATCAATTGCGAACTGAAAATATCCTTACGTATTCAAAGTTCATTTTCAACGAATTTAATAACTTTTTTATAAACGTATCCCACGAAATAAATTCTAAATTTAGTACGATAAATAATGAAAATACTGAACATAACAAATTTATCTTTGGGTCTCTGACAAAAAATTATGTCTCATCATGTTATTTTGAGCCTATAACTACTGCAGAAATTCTTAATGAAATTAATAAGTTAAAAAACAAAAGATCTAAAGGTTCGGACGGAATTGATAACTTTGTTGTTAAAAACTGCGCTTGGTACTTAGTAGATATTTTAAAATTTTTGTATAACCTGAGCCTAGACAATGGGGTTTTTCCAAATATTCTAAAATTAGCAATTGTAATTCCAATTTTTAAAAAAGGCGATGAATTACAATTTAACAATTACAGACCGATTTCTCTACTAAGCACCGTATCTAAAATCTTTGAGAAACTAATAAAACGACGATTAGTGTGTTATCTTGATAAAATTGATTTTTTGCACAATAAACAATATGGATTTACTGCTGGTAAATCCACTGAAGAAGCACTAATTGATTTCCTTAGTCAGATACATACAGCTATGAACAATTCGCAGAAGCCTACAGCATTATTTGTGGACATTTCTA
Organism: Nephrotoma flavescens; assembly: GCA_932526605.1. Classification (NCBI taxonomy): domain Eukaryota; kingdom Metazoa; phylum Arthropoda; class Insecta; order Diptera; family Tipulidae; genus Nephrotoma; species Nephrotoma flavescens. Next base: position 72,505,951 of record OW052220.1, on the reverse strand, counting down.
AAGCTTTTGATTCAGTTGACACTGGAATAATGCTTGCTAAGCTACTGTAAAATATGGCGTCCCCCAAGGATCAGTTTTGGGTCCGTTATTATTTTTGATTTTATTTTAATTCGATTTTTGAAATTAATCTCATAGGATATCCGACTGCATTTGCTGATGATTTAGCCCTAAGTTATGCAATCCCAACGACTGATATTACTTGTGACATCAGTCTTGTTCTTGAAAAGGATCTTCATAGTTTAAGCCAATGGTTTTATCATAATCGTCTAATGATCAGCGATAAATCAAAAATCATGTATTTTGGGCGACAGAATACTAGTTTAGCGCAACCACAAACGTATCACATGTATAAATGCAATAGAAATCCATGCACGGCTCAGTGTTTTGTGCTTGAGTCTGTACAAGAATTTAAATATTTGGGCTTAATAATGGATTCGAAACTCAATTGGAAGTCTCATATCAATACCACAAGGAAGAGTGTAATTTGGGCCATACATAAATTTTATAACCTTAGAAAAATCTGTCCTAGAACTACACCAAGGAAACTATACCATGCCCTAATAGAATCAATAGTAATGTATGGCATATCCAGTTGGGGTGGTACATATTTTACTAACATTGAGGACCTGTATATCGCACAAAAAAGAATTATTAAATTAATCTACAAACGCCCTCATACAACACCAACAGTTCCATTGTTTCGTGAGCTAAACTTACTACCATTTAGATATCTTTATATTTATCAAGCCCTCAAAATATTTTTTATTCGAAGTGACAGTTTTCACAATCGCACTGTACATATATACAACACGAGGAACCCCAATAACTTTGCCAATGTTCGTTGTAATAGCGAGAAATTTAGAAGATTTTATCTTTATATGGCACCGTTCTTTTTTCACATGCTACCAAACGACATTAAAGGTATCAACCCTGTACGTAAACACAAATTTAAGCGCGAACTTCGATCCTGGCTGCTCACCATAGAAAACATTGAACAATACTTTTAATGATTCAATTCATTTGGTTATAGACACAAATCAATAATTTTAAGATAGTGTGTAAGTTTAATATATATAAGTAAATATGTGATATTGTAAATATTGTCAACAAAAGATTTTGTATTACTTAGTTTTAAGAAATATTTTCTTGTTGCTCCACCACAGATTGTAATCTAAAGGAGCTTTACTTTATTTCATTATACGATCAATTCTATGTATAAACTATTTTGTATTTAAACTGAAATAAAGATAATAATAATAATAAAAATAATAATAATATTTTGGGGAAAACCCCACGAAAGTCCCCGGGGAAAAGCATATTCCCTAGAAAGCGCAGGAATTTCCCCTGTGGTAATTTCCCCGGGGAAATTAATCCCTATTTTGGGGAAAACCCCACGAAAGTCCCCGGGGAAAAGCATATTCCCTAGAAAGCGCAGGAATTTCTCCTGTGGTAATTTCCCCGGGGAAATTAATCCCTATTTTGGGGAAAACTCTACGAAAGTCCCCGGGGAAAAGCATATTCCCTAGAAAGCGCAGGAATTTCCTCTGTGGTAATTTCCCCGGGGAAATTAATCCCTATTTTGAGGAAAACCCCACGAAAGTCCCCGGGGAAAAGCATATTCGAAAGAAAGCGCAGGAAAATCCCCTGTGGTAATTTCCCCGGGGAAATTAATCCCTATTTTGGGGAAAACCCCACGAAAGTCCCCGGGGAAAAGCATATTCCCTAGAAAGCGAGGAATTTCCCCTGTGGTAATTTCCCCGGGGAAATTAATCCCTATTTTGGGGAAAACCCCACAAAAGTCCCCGGGGAAAAGCATATTCCCTATAAAGCGCAGGAATTTCCCCTGTGGTAATTTCCCCGGGGAAATTAATCCCTATTTTGGGGAAAACCCCACGAAAGTCCCAGGGGAAAAGCATATTCCCTAGAAAGCGCAGGAATTTCCCCTGTGGTAATTTCCCCGGGGAAATTAATCCCTATTTTGGGGAAAACCCCACGAAAGTCCCCGGGGAAAAGCATATTCCCTAGAAAGCGCAGGAAAATCCCCTGTGGTAATTTCCCCGGGGAAATTAATCCCTATTTTGGGGAAAACCCCACGAAAGTCCCCGGGGAAAAGCATATTCCCTAGAAAGCTCAGGAATTTCCCCTGTGGTAATTCCCCGGGGAAATTAATCCCTATTTTGGGGAAAACCCAACGAAAGTCCCCGGGGAAAAGCATATTCCCTAGAAAGCGCAGGAATTTCTCCTGTGGTAATTTCCCCGGGGAAATTAATCCCTATTTTGGGGAAAACCCCACGAAAGTCCCCGGGGAAAAGCATATTCGAAAGAAAGCGCAGGAAAATCCCCTGTGGTAATTTCCCCGGGGAAATTAATCCCTATTTTGGGGAAAACCCCACGAAAGTCCCCGGGGAAAAGCATATTCGAAAGAAAGCGCAGGAAAATCCCCTGTGGTAATTTCCCCGGGGAAATTAATCCCTATTTTGGGGAAAACCCCACGAAAGTCCCCGGGGAAAAGCATATTCGAAAGAAAGCGCAGGAAAATCCCCTGTGGTAATTTCCCCGGGGAAATTAATCCCTATTTTGGGGAAAACCCCACGAAAGTCCCCGAAGAAAAGCATATTCGAAAGAAAGCGCAGGAATTTCCTCTGTGGTAATTTCCCCGGGGAAATTAATCCCTATTTTGGGGAAAACCCCACGAAAGTCCCCGGGGAAAAGCATATTCGAAAGAAAGCGCAGGAAAATCCCCTGTGGTAATTTCCCCGGGGAAATTAATCCCTATTTTGGGGAAAACCCCACGAAAGTCCCCGGGGAAAAGCATATTCCATAGAAAGCGCAGGAATTTCCCCTGTGGTAATTTCCCCGGGGAAATTAATCCCTATTTTGGGGAAAACCCCACGAAAGTCCCCGGGGAAAAGCATATTCCCTAGAAAGCGCAGGAATTTCCCCTGTGGTAATTTCCCCGGGGAAATTAATCCCTATTTTGGGGAAAACCCCACAAAAGTCCCCGGGGAAAAGCATATTCCCTAGAAAGCGCAGGAATTTCCTCTGTGGTATTTTCCCCGGGGAAATTAATCCCTATTTTGGGGAAAACCCCACGAAAGTCCCCGGGGAAAAGCATATTCCCTAGAAAGCGCAGGAATTTCTCCTGTGGTAATTTCCCCGGGGAAATTAATCCCTATTTTGGGGAAAACTCTACGAAAGTCCCCGGGGAAAAGCATATTCCCTAGGAAGCGCAGGAATTTCCTCTGTGGTAATTTCCCCGGGGAAATTAATCCCTATTTTGGGGGAAACCCCACGAAAGTCCCCGGGGAAAAGCATATTCCCTAGAAAGCGCAGGAATTTCCTCTGTGGTAATTTCCCCGGGGAAATTAATCCCTATTTTGGGGAAAACCCCACGAAAGTCCCCGGGGAAAAGCATATTCGAAAGAAAGCGCAGGAAAATCCCCTATGGTAATTTTCCCGGGGAAATTAATCCCTATTTTGGGGTAAACCCCACGAAAGTCCCCGGGGAAAAGCATATTCCCTAGAAAGCGCAGGAATTTCCCCTGTGGTAATTTCCCCGGGGAAATTAATCCCTATTTTGGGGAAAACCCCACGAAAGTCCCCGGGGAAAAGCATATTCGAAAGAAAGCGCAGGAAAATCCCCTGTGGTAATTTCCCCGGGGAAATTAATCCCTATTTTGGGGAAAACCCCACGAAAGTCCCCGGGGAAAAGCATATTCCCTAGAAAGCGCAGGAATTTCTCCTGTGGTAATTTCCCCGGGAAAATTAATCTCTATTTTGGGGAAAACTCTACGAAAGTCCCCGGGGAAAAGCATATTCCCTAGAAAGCGCAGGAATTTCCTCTGTGGTAATTTCCCCGGGGAAATTAATCCCTATTTTGGGGAAAACCCCACGAAAGTCCCCGGGGAAAAGAAAGCGCAGGAATTTCCCCTGTGGTAATTCCCCGGGGAAATTAATCCCTATTTTGGGGAAAACCCAACGAAAGTCCCCGGGGAAAAGCATATTCCCTAGAAAGCGCAGGAATTTCTCCTGTGGTAATTTCCCCGGGGAAATTAATCCCTATTTTGGGGAAAACCCCACGAAAGTCCCCGGGGAAAAGCATATTCGAAAGAAAGCGCAGGAAAATCCCCTGTGGTAATTTCCCCGGGGAAATTAATCCCTATTTTGGGGAAAACCCCACGAAAGTCCCCGGGGAAAAGCATATTCCCTAGAAAGCGCAGGAATTTCCCCTGTGGTAATTTCCCCGGGGAAATTAATCCCTGTTTTGGGGAAAACCCCACGAAAGTCCCCGGGGAAAAGCATATTCGAAAGAAAGCGCAGGAAAATCCCCTGTGGTAATTTCCCCGGGGAAATTAATCCCTATTTTGGGGAAAACCCCACGAAAGTCCCCGGGGAAAAGCATATTCCCTAGAAAGCGCAGGAATTTCCCCTGTGGTAATTTCCCCGGGGAAATTAATCCCTATTTTGGGGAAAACCCCACGAAAGTCCCCGGGGAAAAGCATATTCCCTAGAAAGCGCAGGAATTTCCTCTGTGGTAATTTCCCCGGGGAAATTAATCCCTATTTTGGGGAAAACCCCACGAAAGTCCCCGGGGAAAAGCATTTTCGAAAGAAAGCGCAGGAATATCCCCTGTGGTAATTTCCCCGGGGAAATTAATCCCTATTTTGGGGAAAACCCCACGAAAGTCCCCGGGGAAAAGCATATTCCCTAGAAAGCGCAGGAATTTCCCCTGTGGTAATTTCCCCGGGGAAATTAATCCCTATTTTGGGGAAAACCCCACAAAAGTCCCCGGGGAAAAGCATATTCCCTAGAAAGCGCAGGAATTTCCTCTGTGGTATTTTCCCCGGGGAAATTAATCCCTATTTTGGGGAAAACCCCACGAAAGTCCCCGGGGAAAAGCATATTCCCTAGAAAGCGCAGGAATTTCTCCTGTGGTAATTTCCCCGGGGAAATTAATCCCTATTTTGGGGAAAACTCTACGAAAGTCCCCGGGGAAAAGCATATTCCCTAGAAAGCGCAGGAATTTCCTCTGTGGTAATTTCCCCGGGGAAATTAATCCCTATTTTGGGGAAAACCCCACGAAAGTCCCCGGGGAAAAGAAAGCGCAGGAATTTCCCCTGTGGTAATTCCCCGGGGAAATTAATCCCTATTTTGGGGAAAACCCAACGAAAGTCCCCGGGGAAAAGCATATTCCCTAGAAAGCGCAGGAATTTCTCCTGTGGTAATTTCCCCGGGGAAATTAATCCCTATTTTGGGGAAAACCCCACGAAAGTCCCCGGGGAAAAGCATATTCGAAAGAAAGCGCAGGAAAATCCCCTGTGGTAATTTCCCCGGGGAAATTAATCCCTATTTTGGGGAAAACCCCACGAAAGTCCCCGGGGAAAAGCATATTCCCTAGAAAGCGCAGGAATTTCCCCTGTGGTAATTTCCCCGGGGAAATTAATCCCTGTTTTGGGGAAAACCCCACGAAAGTCCCCGGGGAAAAGCATATTCGAAAGAAAGCGCAGGAAAATCCCCTGTGGTAATTTCCCCGGAGAAATTAATCCCTATTTTGGGGAAAACCCCACGAAAGTCCCCGGGGAAAAGCATATTCCCTAGAAAGCGCAGGAATTTCCCCTGTGGTAATTTCCCCGGGGAAATTAATCCCTATTTTGGGGAAAACCCCACGAAAGTCCCCGGGGAAAAGCATATTCCCTAGAATGCGCAGGAATTTCCTCTGTGGTAATTTCCCCGGGGAAATTAATCCCTATTTTGGGGAAAACCCCACGAAAGTCCCCGGGGAAAAGCATTTTCGAAAGAAAGCGCAGGAATATCCCCTGTGGTAATTTCCCCGGGGAAATTAATCCCTATTTTGGGGAAAACCCCACGAAAGTCCCCGGGGAAAAGCATATTCCCTAGAAAGCGCAGGAATTTCCCCTGTGGTAATTTCCCCGGGGAAATTAATCCCTATTTTGGGGAAAACCCCACAAAAGTCCCCGGGGAAAAGCATATTCCCTAGAAAGCGCAGGAATTTCCTCTGTGGTATTTTCCCCGGGGAAATTAATCCCTATTTTGGGGAAAACCCCACGAAAGTCCCCGGGGAAAAGCATATTCCCTAGAAAGCGCAGGAATTTCTCCTGTGGTAATTTCCCCGGTGAAATTAATCCCTATTTTGGGGAAAACTCTACGAAAGTCCCCGGGGAAAAGCATATTCCCTAGAAAGCGCAGGAATTTCCTCTGTGGTAATTTCCCCGGGGAAATTAATCCCTATTTTGAGGAAAACCCCACGAAAGTCCCCGGGGAAAAGCATATTCGAAAGAAAGCGCAGGAAAATCCCCTGTGGTAATTTCCCCGGGGAAATTAATCCCTATTTTGGGGAAAACCCCACGAAAGTCCCCGGGGAAAAGCATATTCCCTAGAAAGCGCAGGAATTTCCCCTGTGGTAATTTCCCCGGGGAAATTAATCCCTATTTTGGGGAAAACCCCACGAAAGTCCCCGGGGAAAAGCATATTCCCTATAAAGCGCAGGAATTTCCCCTGTGGTAATTTCCCCGGGGAAATTAATCCCTATTTTGGGGAAAACCCCACGAAAGTCCCAGGGGAAAAGCATATTCCCTAGAAAGCGCAGGAATTTCCCCTGTGGTAATTTCCCCGGGGAAATTAATCCCTATTTTGGGGAAAACCCCACGAAAGTCCCCGGGGAAAAGCATATTCCCTAGAAAGCGCAGGAAAATCCCCTGTGGTAATTTCCCCGGGGAAATTAATCCCTATTTTGGGGAAAACCCCACGAAAGTCCCCGGGGAAAAGCATATTCCCTAGAAAGCGCAGGAATTTCCCCTGTGGTAATTCCCCGGGGAAATTAATCCCTATTTTGGGGAAAACCCAACGAAAGTCCCCGGGGAAAAGCATATTCCCTAGAAAGCGCAGGAATTTCTCCTGTGGTAATTTCCCCGGGGAAATTAATCCCTATTTTGGGGAAAACCCCACGAAAGTCCCCGGGGAAAAGCATATTCGAAAGAAAGCGCAGGAAAATCCCCTGTGGTAATTTCCCCGGGGAAATTAATCCCTATTTTGGGGAAAACCCCACGAAAGTCCCCGGGGAAAAGCATATTCCCTAGAAAGCGCAGGAATTTCCCCTGTGGTAATTCCCCGGGGAAATTAATCCCTATTTTGGGGAAAACCCCACGAAAGTCCCCGGGGAAAAGCATATTCGAAAGAAAGCGCAGGAAAATCCCCTGTGGTAATTTCCCCGGGGAAATTAATCCCTATTTTGGGGAAAACCCCACGAAAGTCCCCGAAGAAAAGCATATTCGAAAGAAAGCGCAGGAATTTCCTCTGTGGTAATTTCCCCGGGGAAATTAATCCCTATTTTGGGGAAAACCCCACGAAAGTCCCCGGGGAAAAGCATATTCGAAAGAAAGCGCAGGAAAATCCCCTGTGGTAATTTCCCCGGGGAAATTAATCCCTATTTTGGGGAAAACCCCACGAAAGTCCCCGGGGAAAAGCATATTCCATAGAAAGCGCAGGAATTTCCCCTGTGGTAATTTCCCCGGGGAAATTAATCCCTATTTTGGGGAAAACCCCACGAAAGTCCCCGGGGAAAAGCATATTCCCTAGAAAGCGCAGGAATTTCCCCTGTGGTAATTTCCCCGGGGAAATTAATCCCTATTTTGGGGAAAACCCCACAAAAGTCCCCGGGGAAAAGCATATTCCCTAGAAAGCGCAGGAATTTCCTCTGTGGTATTTTCCCCGGGGAAATTAATCCCTATTTTGGGGAAAACCCCACGAAAGTCCCCGGGGAAAAGCATATTCCCTAGAAAGCGCAGGAATTTCTCCTGTGGTAATTTCCCCGGGGAAATTAATCCCTATTTTGGGGAAAACTCTACGAAAGTCCCCGGGGAAAAGCATATTCCCTAGGAAGCGCAGGAATTTCCTCTGTGGTAATTTCCCCGGGGAAATTAATCCCTATTTTGGGGGAAACCCCACTAAAGTCCCCGGGGAAAAGCATATTCGAAAGAAAGCGCAGGAAAATCCCCTGTGGTAATTTCCCCGGGGAAATTAATCCCTATTTTGGGGAAAACCCCACGAAAGTCCCCGGGGAAAAGCATATTCCCTAGAAAGCGCAGGAATTTCCCCTGTGGTAATTTCCCCGGGGAAATTAATCCCTATTTTGGGGAAAACCCCACGAAAGTCCCCGGGGAAAAGCATATTCCCTAGAAAGCGCAGGAATTTCTCCTGTGGTAATTTCCCCGGGGAAATTAATCCCTATTTTGGGGAAAACTCTACGAAAGTCCCCGGGGAAAAGCACATTCCCTAGAAAGCGCAGAAATTTCCCCTGTGGTAATTTCCCCGGGGAAATTAATCCCTATTTTGGGGAAACCCCCACGAAAGTCCCCGGGGAAAAGCATATTCCCTAGAAAGCGCAGGAATTTCCCCTGTGTTAATTTCCCCGGGGAAATTAATCCCTATTTTGGGGAAAACCCCACGAAAGTCCCCGGGGAAAAGCATATTCCCTAGAAAGCGCAGGAATTTCCCCTGTGGTAATTTCCCCGGGGAAATTAATCCCTATTTTGGGGAAAACCCCACGAAAGTCCCCGGGGAAAAGCATATTCCCTAGAAAGCGCAGGAATTTCCCCTGTGGTAATTTCCCCGGGGAAATTAATCCCTATTTTGGGAAAAATCCCACGAAAGTCCCCGGGGAAAAGCATATTCCCTAGAAAGCGCAGGAATTTCCCCTGTGGTAATTTCCCCGGGGAAATTAATCCCTATTTTGGGGAAAACCCCACGAAAGTCCCCGGGGAAAAGCATATTCCCAAGAAAGCGCAGGAATTTCCCCTGTGGTAATTTCCCCGGGGAAATTAATCCCTATCTTGGGGAAAACCCCACGAAAGTCCCCGGGGAAAAGCATATTCTCTAGAAAGCGCAGGAATTTCCCCTGTGGTAATTTCCCGGGGAAATTAATCCTCTAGTTTTTATTCCGAAAAAAAATCAAAATTGTATTATTTCAATAAAATCAGGTTCGTAGCTTTCTCGGGAATTTCATTTTACGAAATTAATAAAAAATCCAACTGGAATATACCATTTAGACAAAAATATTTGTTTTTTCAAAGAACTGTCATCTAAAGTGAAAGACAAAAGAAATAATCATTTAAATTTTTAGGTTCTTCCTAACATCGTTGGATGCAAACCAAGATTATGTTTGTTTAAAATTCCAAATTGTTGCAGTCGATGTAGATTGGCTAATACTGGATGAAACGTAAACAAAATTAGTTTCCCATTTTGTTGTCAAACTTCAAAAGATTTTCGCAATTGAAGAAATTCTACTGACATCTATTAAAAACTAGCGGCTTGGAATTTATGATTTATTAGAAATAAAAGTTGAACTAAAAAAAAAATTTTAAAACAAAAAAAAATATACGAATAAAAGAAATTAATATACCTCTAAACATTATAATAAGTGGTATTTTGTTGTTGCAAAATTTAAAAATATCAATTTTACAATCCTAGGAATTTTCAATGGCAAGTTTCTGAAACTTTGATCCGCCACAGCCCAGCGCAGGAAGATCCTATTGGTGTAATTTCAACGGCTATGAACTTTTATCACCGATCCCTAAAAGCATGCCAAATAACAACTTCTACCTATTACCCTTCTCGAGTTGAAAAAAGCTACGGACATTTTTGCATTATTAATAAGACATATTTTATTTTTTTTTGCTTTAATCAAGTTTGATTAAATGTCAATTGATGATTGGAAATGCAGCGAAAACACCATCTATCGAAATAATATAAAGCTGCGATTTAGTACATAAAATGATAACCAACGCTTATGAAGCGACAAAAAAGTTATAGTAGTAAACTTTAAAATTCCACATTAAAATTTTTAAAATGTTTTCTAAATCGTTCGTCACTAAGATTTAATTTTGAAAAATTTTGGAAATCTTAATTTTAAATGAAATCGTTAAATATAGATCACTCAAAAAAGCAATATACACTACATTGTGTACATATTGTCTACATAGTCTACTAAGTGTAAACAATCCCAAAATATGCGTATTCGTATAACACGAGAAGAGATGATGTAACTACTACTCGTATTACCTCAAAATTACAATAAATTTTACAAATATTCCACAGATACCAGCTAGGGGCGCAACTAAATTTTTGGGTTTTTTTGAAAAATTAAGAATGGAAAATTTCAATAGAAATATAAAAATTGTTTTATTCAAAATATTGTCCTTCATTGTCTACACATTTTTGCTATCTCTCTTAGCAATACATGAATATCACGACGATAAAATGACGCGTTTTGAACCGGAACCATTCATTCAACTAATTTTGCACTTCTTCGAAACTGGCCAAGTTCAATCCTGCCAAGGCATGCGCCATCAACCTAAACAAGTGATAATCCGAGGGGGGCAGATCTGGCAAATACAGCGAGAGCGATGTCTCGTGTCCTATATTCTGGTCATTTTTCGAGCAATGCATGGCTCAGATTGATGAGCTGTTATCAGTAGCGCTGCTTATTGACAGTTTCGCCCTGTTTTAGCAGCTCATAATATACGATTTTTTTCTGGTCCCACCAAACGCAGATCACTGTCTTATTTTCCGAAGCGGTTTGGCCGAAGAACCGTCGATGCTGATGCTTCGCCAATCCACGACTTTTTGCATTTTGGTATTCTTAAAAAAGATCCACTTCTCATCTGCCGTATAACGGTTCGACGCAGGAAGCTCTTTCTTTCATGCCGTGAAATGGGGACAGAATTTGGGGACAGAATTTGGGGACAGAATTTGGGGACAGAATTTGGGGACATATTTTGGGGACAAAATTTGGGGACAAAATTTGGGGACAGAATGTGGGGACAGAATTTGGGGACACAATTTGGGGACAGAATTTGGGGACAGAATTTGGGGACAGAATTTGGGGACAGAATTTGGGGACAGAAATTGGGGACAGAATTTGGGGACAGATTTTGGGGATAGAATTTGGAGACAGAATTTGAGGACAGAATTTGGGGACAGAATTTGGGGACAGAATTTGGGGACACAGTTTGGGGACAGAATTTGGGGACACAATTTGGGGACAGAATTTGGGGACAGAATTTGGGGACACAATTTGGGGACAGAATTTGGGGACAGAATTTGGGGACGGAATTTGGGAACAGAATTTGGGGACAGAATTTGGGGACAGAATTTGGGGACAGAATTTGGGGACAGAATTTGGGGACAGAATTTGGGGACAGAATTTGGAGACACAATTTGGGGACAGAATTTTGGGACAGAATGTGGGGACAGAATTTAAGGACAGATTTTGGGGACAGAATTTGGAGACAGAATTTGGGGACAGAATTTGGGGACAGAATTTGGGGACAAAATTTGGGGACAGAATTTGGGGACAGAATTTGGGAACACAATTTGGGGACAGAATTTGGGGACAGAATTTGGGGACAGAATTTGGGGACAGAATTTGGGGACAGAATTTGGGGACAGAATTTGGGGACAGAATTTGGGGACAGAATTTTGGGACAGAATTTGGGGACACAATTTGGGGACAAAATTTGGGGACAGAATTTTGGGACAGAATGTGGGGACAGAATTTGGGGACAGAATTTGGGGACAGAATTTGGGGACAGAATTTGGGGACAGAATTTGGGGACAGAATTTGGGAACACAATTTGGGGACAGAATTTGGGGACAGAATTTGGGGACAGAATTTGGGGACAGAATTTGGGGACAGAATTTGGGGACAGAATTTGGGGACAGAATGTGGGGACAGAATTTGGGGACACAATTTGGGGACAGAATGTGGGGACAGAATTTGGGGACAGAATGTGGGGACAGAATTTGGGGACAGAATTTGGGGACAGAATGTGGGGACAGAATTTGGGGACAGAATTTGGGGACAAAATTTGGGGACAGAATTTGGGGACACAATTTGGTGACAGAATTTGGGGACAGAATGTGGGACAGAATTTGGGGACAGATTTTGGGGACAGAATTTGGAGACAGAATTTGGGGACAGAATTTGGGGACAGAATTTGGGGACAGAATTTGGGGACAGAATTTGGGGACAGAATTTGGGGACAGAATTTTGGGACAGAATGTGGGGACAGAATTTGGGGACAAAATTTTGGGACAGAATTTGGGGACAGAATTTGGGGACAGAATTTTGGGACAGAATGTGGGGACAGAATTTGGGGACAGAATTTGGGGACAGAATTTGGGGACAGAATTTGGGGACACAATTTGGGGACACAATTTGGGGACACAATTTGGGGACACAATTTGGGGACAAAATTTGGGGACAGAATTTTGGGACAGAATGTGGGGACAGAATTTGGGGACAGAATTTGGGGACACAATTTGGGGACACAATTTGGGGACAGAATGTGGGGACAGAATTTGGGGACAGAATTTGGGGACGGAATTTTGGGACAGAATTTGGGGACAGAATTTGGGGACACAATTTGGGGACAGAAATTGGGGACAGAATGTGGGGACAGAACTTGGGGACAGAATTTGGGGACACAATTTGGGGACACAATTTGGGGACACAATTTGGGGACACAATTTGGGGACAGAATTTGGGGACAGAATTTGGGAACACAATTTGGGGACAGAATTTGGGGACACAATTTGGGGACAGAATTTGGGGACAGAATTTGGGGACAGAATTTGGGGACAGAATGTGGGGACAGAATTTGGGGACACAATTTGGAGACAGAATGTGGGGACTGAATTTGGGGACAGAATGTGGGGACAGAATTTGGGGACAGAATTTGGGGACAGAATGTGGGGACAGAATTTGGGGACAGAATTTGGGGACAAAATTTGGGAACAGAATTTGGGGACACAATTTGGTGACAGAATTTGGGGACAGAATGTGGGACAGAATTTGGGGACAGAATTTGGGGATAGAATTTGGAGACAGAATTTGGGGACAGAATTTGGAGACAGAATTTGGGGACAGAATTTGGGGACAGAATTTGGGGACAGAATTTGGGGACAGAATTTGGGGACAGAATGTGGGGACAGAATTTGGGGACAAAATTTTGGGACAGAATTTGGGGACAGAATTTGGGGACAGAATTTTGGGACAGAATGTGGGGACAGAATTTGGGGACAGAATTTGGGGACAGAATTTGGGGACAGAATTTGGGGACAGAATTTGGGGACAGAATTTTGGGACAGAATTTGGGGACACAATTTGGGGACAAAATTTGGGGACAGAATTTTGGGACAGAATGTGGGGACAGAATTTGGGGACAGAATTTGGGGACACAATTTGGGGACAGAATTTGGGGACAGAATGTGGGGACAGAATTTGGGGACAGAATTTGGGGACAGAATTTTGGGACGGAATTTGGGGACACAATTTGGGGACACAATTTGGGGACAGAAATTGGGGACAGAATGTGGGGACAGAACTTGGGAACAGAATTTGGGGACAGAATTTGGGGACACAATTTGGGGACACAATTTGGGGACAGAATTTGGGGACAGAACTTGGGGACAGAATTTGGGGACAGAATTTGGGGACAGAATTTGGGGACAGAATTTGGGGACACAATTTGGGGACAGAATTTGGGGACAGAATTTGGGGACACAATTTGGGGACAAAATTTGGGGACAGAATTTGGGGACAGAATTTGGGGACAGAATTTGGGGACAGAATTTGGGGACAGAATTTGGGGACAGAATTTGGGGACAGAATTTGGGAACAGAATTTGGGGACACAATTTGGGGACAGAATTTTGGGACATAAATTTGGGGACACAATTTGGGGACACAATTTGGGGACACAATTTGGGGACAGAATGTGGGTGACAGAATTTGGGGACAGATTTTGGGGATAGAATTTAGAGACAGAATTTGGGGACAGAATTTGGGGACAGAATTTGGGGACAGAATTTGGGGACAGAATTTGGGGACAGAATTTGGGGACAGAATTTGGGGACAGAATTTGGGGACAGAATTTGGGGACAGAATTTGGGGACAGAATTTGGGGACAGAATTTGGGGACAGAATTTGGGGACACAATTTGGGGACACAAATTGGGGACAGAATTTGGGGACAGAATTTGGGGACAGAATTTGGGGACAGAATTTGGAAACACAATTTGGGGACAAAATTTGGGTACAGAATTTTGGGACAGATTTTGGGGTCAGAATTTGGGGACAGAATTTGGGGACAGAATTTGGGGACAGAATTTGGGGACAGAATTTGGGGACAGATTTTGGGGACAGAATTTGGGGACAAAATTTGGGGACAGAATTTGGGGACAGAATTTGGGGACACAATTTGGGGACACAAATTGGGGACAGAATTTGGGGACAGAATTTGGGGACAGAATTTGGGGACAGAATTTGGAAACACAATTTGGGGACAAAATTTGGGTACAGAATTTTGGGACAGATTTTGGGGTCAGAATTTGGGGACAGAATTTGGGGACAGAATTTGGGGACAGAATTTGGGGACAGAATTTGGGGACAGATTTTGGGGACAGAATTTGGGGACAAAATTTGGGGACAGAATTTGGGGACAGAATTTGGGGACAGAATTTGGGGACAGAATTTGGGGACAGAATTTGGGGACATAATTTGGGGACAGAATTTGGGGACACAATTTGGGGACACAATTTGGGGACAAAATTTGGGGACAGAATTTTGGGACAGAATTTGGGGACAGAATTTGGGGACAAAATTTGGGGACAGAATTTGGGGACAGAATTTGGGGACAGAATTTGGGGACACAATTTGGGGACACAATTTGGGGACAGAATTTTAGGACAGAATTTGGGGACAGAATTTGGGGACAGAATTTGGGGACAAAATTTGGGGACAGAATTTGGGGACGGAATTTGGGGACAGAATTTGGGGACAGAATTTGGGGACAGAATTTTGGGACAGAATTTGGGGACACAATTTGGGGACAGAATTTGGGGACAGAATTTGGGGACAGAATTTGGGGACAGAATTTGGGGACAGAATTTGGGGACACAATTTGGGGACAGAATTTGGGGACAGAATTTGGGGACAGAATTTGGGGACAGAATTTGGGGACAGAATTTGGGGACAGAATTTGGGGACACAATTTGGGGACACAATTTGGGGACAGAATTTGGGGACACAATTTGGGGACATAATTTGGGGACAGAATTTGGGGACAGAATTTGGGGACACAATTTGGGGACAGAATTTGGGGACAGAATTTGGGGACACAATTTGGGGACAAAATTTGGGGACAGAATTTTGGGACAGAATGTGGGGACAGAATTTGGGGGCAGAATTTGGGGACACAATTTGGGGACAGAATTTGGGGACAGAATGTGGGGACAGAATTTGGGGACTGAATTTGGGGACAGAATTTGGGGACAGAATTTGGGGACAGAATTTGGGGACACAATTTGGGGACACAAGTTGGGGACACAATTTGGGGACAGAATGTGGGGACAGAACTTGGGAACAGAATTTGGGGACAGAATTTGGGGACAGAATTTGGGGACAGAATTTGGGGACAAAATTTGGGGACACAATTTGGGGACAAAAT
This sequence comes from Nephrotoma flavescens, assembly GCA_932526605.1. Taxonomy (NCBI): domain Eukaryota; kingdom Metazoa; phylum Arthropoda; class Insecta; order Diptera; family Tipulidae; genus Nephrotoma; species Nephrotoma flavescens. Next base: position 72,490,426 of record OW052220.1, on the reverse strand, counting down.
TTGGGGACAGAATTTGAGGACAGAATTTGGGGACAGAACTTGGGGACAGAATTTAAAGACAAAATTTGGGGACAGAATTTGGGGACAGAATTTGGGGACAGAATTTGGGGACAGAATTTGGGGACAGAATTTGAGGACAAAATTTGGGGACAGAATTTGGGGACACAATTTGGGGACACAATTTGGGGACACAATTTTGGGACAGAATTTGGGGACACAATTTGGGGACACAATTTGGGGACACAATTTGGGGACACAATTTGGGGACAGAATTTGGGGACAGAATTTGGGGACAGAATTTGGGGACACAATTTGGGGACACAATTTGGGGACAGAATTAAGGGACAGAATTTGGGGACACAATTTGGGGACACAATTTGGGGACAGAATTTGGGGACAGAATTTGGGGACACAATTTGGGGACACAATTTGGTCACAAAATTTGGGGACAGAATTTTGGGACAGAATGTGGGGACAGAATTTGGGGACAGAATTTGGGGACAGAATTTGGGGACAGAATTTGGGGACAGAATTTGGGGACAGAATTTGGGGACAGAATTTGGGGACAGATTTTGGGGATAGAATTTGGAGACAGAATTTGAGGACAGAATTTGGGGACAGAATTTTGGGGACAGAATTTGGGGACACAATTTGGGGACAGAATTTGGGGACACAATTTGGGGACAGAATTTGGGGACAGAATTTTGGGACAGAATTTGGGGACACAATTTGGGGACAGAATTTGGGGACAGAATTTGGGGACAGAATTTGGGGACAGAATTTGGGAACAGAATTTGGGGACAGAATGTGGGGACAGAATTTTAGGACAGAATTTGGGGACAGAATTTGGGGACAGAATTTGGGGACAGAATTTGGGGACAGAATTTGGGGACACAATTTGGGGACACAATTTTGGGACAGAATGTGGGGACAGAATTTGAGGACAGATTTTGGGGATAGAATTTGGAGACAGAATTTTGGGACAGAATTTGGCGACAGAATTTGGGGACAAAATTTGGGGACAGAATTTGGGGACAGAATTTGGGGACAGAATTTGGGGACAGAATTTGTGGACACAATTTGGAGACAGAATTTGGGGACAGAATTTGGGGACAGAATTTGGGGACAGAATTTGGGGACAGATTTTGGGGACAGAATTTGGGGACAGAATGTGGGGACAGAATTTGGGGACAGAATTTGGGGACAGAATGTGGGGACAGAATTTGGGGACAGAATGTGGGGACAGAATTTGGGGACAGAATTTGGGGACAGAATGTGGGGACAGAATTTGGGGACAGAATTTGGGGACAAAATTTGGGGACAGAATTTGGGGACACAATTTGGTGACAGAATTTGGGGACAGAATGTGGGAACACAATTTGGGGACAGATTTTGGGGATAGAATTTGGAGACAGAATTTGGGGACAGAATTTGGGGACACAATTTGGGGACAGAATTTGGGGACAGAATTTAGGGACAGAATTTGGGGACAGAATGTGGGGACAGAATTTGGGGACAGAATTTGGTTACAGAATTTGGGGACAGAATTTGCAAACAGAATTTGGGGACAGAATTTGGGGACAGAATTTGGGGACAGAATTTGGAAACACAATTTGGGGACAAAATTTGGGTACAGAATTTTGGGACAGAATGTGGAGACAGAATTTGGGGACAGAATTTGGGGACAGAATTTGGGGACAGAATTTGAGGACAGAATTTGGGGACAGAATTTGGGGACAGAATTTGGGGACAGAATTTGGGGACAGAATTTGGGGACAGAATTTGGGGACAGAATTTGGGGACAGAATTTGGGGACAGAATTTGGGGACAGAATTTGGGGACAAAATTTGGGGACAGAATTTGGGGACATAATTTGGGGACACAATTTGGGGACACAATTTGGGGACACAATTTGGGGACAAAATTTGGGGACAGAATTTTGGGACAGAATTTGGGGACAGAATTTGGGGACAAAATTTGGGGACAGAATTTGGGGACAGAATTTGGGGACAGAATTTGGGGACACAATTTGGGGACAAAATTTGGGGACAGAATTTTGGGACACAATTTGGGGACACAATTTGGGGACAAAATTTGGGGACAGAATTTGGGGACAGAATTTGGGGACAGAATTTGGGGACAGAATTTTGGGACAGAATTTGGGGACACAATTTGGGGACAGAATTTGGGGACAGAATTTGGGGACAGAATTTGGGGACAGAATTTGGGGACACACTTTGGGGAGAGAATTTGGGGACAGAATTTGGAGACAGAATTTGGGGACAGAATTTGGGGACAGAATTTGGGGACAGAATTTGGGGACAGAATTTGGGAACAGAATTTGGGAACAGAATTTGGGGACAGAATTTGGGGACACAATTTGGGGACAGAATTTGGGGACAGAATTTGGGGACAGAATTTGGGGACAGAATTTGGGGACAGAATTTGGGGACAGAATTTGGGGACAGAATTTGGGGACAAAATTTGGGGACAGAATTTTGGGACAGAATGTGGGGACAGAATTTGGGGACAGAATTTGGGGACAGAATTTGGGGACAGAATTTGGGAACAGAATTTGGGGACAGAATTTGGGGACACAATTTGGGGACAGAATTTGGGGACAGAATTTGGGAACAAAATCTGGGGACAGAATTTGGGGACACAATTTGGGGACAAAATTTGGGGACAGAATTTTGGGACAGAATGTGGGGACAGAATTTGTGGACAGAATTTGGGGACACAATTTGGGGACACAATTTGGGGACAGAATGTGGGGACAGAATTTGGGGACGGAATTTTGGGACAGAATTTGGGGACAGAATTTGGGGACAGAATTTGGGGACAGAATTTGGGGACACAATTTGGGGACACAATTTGGGGACAGAATTTGGGGACAGAATGTGGGGACAGAACTTGGGAACAGAATTTGGGGACAGAATTTGGGGACAGAATTTTGGGACAAAATTTATGGAAAGAATTTGGGGACACAATTTGGGGACACAAATTGGGGACAGAATTTGGGGACAGAACTTGGGGACAGAATTTAAAGACAGAATTTGGGGACAGAATTTGGGGACAGAATTTGGGGACAGAATTTGGGGACAGAATTTGGGGACAGAATTTGGGGACAGAATTTGGGGACAGAATTTGGGGACAAAATTTGGGGACACAATTTGGGGACACAATTTGGGGACAGAATTTGGGGACACAATTTGGGGACAGAATTTGGGGACAGAATTTGGGGACAGAATTTGGGGACAGAATTTGGGGACAGAATTTGGGGACAGAATTTGGGGACAGAATTTGGGGACAGAATTTGGGGACAGAATTTGGGGACAGAATTTGGGGACAAAATTTGGGGACAGAATTTGGGGACAGAATTTGGGGACACAATTTGGGGACACAATTTGGGGACAGAATTTGGGGACATAATTTGGGGACAGAATTTGGGGACACAATTTGGGGACACAATTTGGGGACAAAATTTGGGGACAGAATTTGGGGACAGAATTTGGGGACAGAATTTGGGGACAAAATTTGGGGACAGAATTTGGGGACAGAATTTGGGGACAGAATTTGGGGACACAATTTGGGGACACAATTTGGGGACAGAATTTTAGGACAGAATTTGGGGACAGAATTTGGGGACAAAATTTGGGGACAGAATTTGGGGACGGAATTTGGGGACACAATTTGGGGACAGAATTTGGGGACAGAATTTTGGGACAGAATTTGGGGACACAATTTGGGGACAGAATTTGGGGACAGAATTTGGGGACAGAATTTGGGGACAGAATTTGGGGACAGAATTTGGGGACACAATTTGGGGACAGAATGTGGGGACAGAATTTGGAGACAGAATTTGGGGACAGAATTTGGGGACAGAATTTGGGGACAGAATTTGGGGACACAATTTGGGGACACAATTTGGGGACACAATTTGGGGACACAATTTGGGGACAGAATTTGGGGACAGAATTTGGGGACAGAATTTGGGGACAGAATTTGGGGACAGAATTTGGGGACAGAATTTGGGGACACAATTTGGGGACAAAATTTGGGGACAGAATTTTGGGACAGAATGTGGGGACAGAATTTGGGGGCAGAATTTGGGGACACAATTTGGGGACAGAATTTGGGGACAGAATGTGGGGACAGAATTTGGAGACGGAATTTGGGGACAGAATTCGGGGACAGAATTTGGGGACAGAATTTGGGGACACAATTTGGGGACAGAATGTGGGGACAGAACTTGGGAACAGAATTTGGGGACAGAATTTGGGGACAGAATTTGGGAACAGAATTTGGGGACAAAATTTGGGGACACAATTTGGGGACACAATTTGGGGACAGAATTTGAGGACAGAATTTGGGGACAGAACTTGGGGACAGAATTTAAAGACAAAATTTGGGGACAGAATTTGGGGACAGAATTTGGGGACAGAATTTGGGGACAGAATTTGGGGACAAAATTTGGGGACAGAATTTGGGGACACAATTTGGGGACACAATTTGGGGACACAATTTGGGGACAGAATTTGGCGACAGAATTTGGGGACACAATTTGGGGACACAATTTGGGGACAGAATTTGGGGACACAATTTGGGGACAGAATTTGGGGACAGAATTTGGGGACACAATTTGGGGACAGAATTAAGGGACAGAATTTGGGGACAGAATTTGGGGACACAATTTGGGGACACAATTTGGGGACAGAATTTGGGGACAGAATTTAGGGACACAATTTGGGGACACAATTTGGTCACAAAATTTGGGGACAGAATTTTGGGACAGAATGTGGGGACAGAATTTGGGGACAAAATTTGGGGACAGAATTTGGGGACAGAATTTGGGGACAGAATTTGGGGACAGAATTTGGGGACAGATTTTGGGGATAGAATTTGGAGACAGAATTTGAGGACAGAATTTGGGGACAGAATTTTGGGGACAGAATTTGGGGACACAATTTGGGGACAGAATTTGGGGACACAATTTGGGGACAGAATTTGGGGACAGAATTTTGGGACAGAATTTGGGGACACAATTTGGGGACAGAATTTGGGGACAGAATTTGGGGACAGAATTTGGGGACAGAATTTGGGAACAGAATTTGGGGACAGAATGTGGGGACAGAATTTTAGGACAGAATTTGGGGACAGAATTTGGGGACAGAATTTGGGGACAGAATTTGGGGACACAATTTGGGGACACAATTTTGGGACAGAATGTGGGGACAGAATTTGAGGACAGATTTTGGGGATAGAATTTGGAGACAGAATTTTGGGACAGAATTTGGGGACAGAATTTGGGGACACAATTTGGTGACAGAATTTGGGGACAGAATGTGGGGACAGAATTTGGGGACAGATTTTGGGGATAGAATTTGGAGACAGAATTTGGGGACAGAATTTGGGGACACAATTTGGGGACAGAATTTGGGGACAGAATTTAGGGACAGAATTTGGGGACAGAATGTGGGGACAGAATTTGGGGACAGAATTTGGTTACAGAATTTGGGGACAGAATTTGCAAACAGAATTTGGGGACAGAATTTGGGGACAGAATTTGGGGACAGAATTTGGAAACACAATTTGTGAACAAAATTTGGGTACAGAATTTTGGGACAGAATGTGGAGACAGAATTTGGGGACAGAATTTGGGGACAGAATTTGAGGACAGAATTTGGGGACAGAATTTGGGGACAGAATTTGGGGACAGAATTTGGGGACAGAATTTGGGGACAGAATTTGGGGACAGAATTTGGGGACAGAATTTGGGGACAGAATTTGGGGACAGAATTTGGGGACAGAATTTGGGGACAAAATTTGGGGACAGAATTTGGGGACATAATTTGGGGACACAATTTGGGGACAGAATTTGGGGACACAATTTGGGGACAAAATTTGGGGACAGAATTTTGGGACAGAATTTGGGGACAGAATTTGGGGACAGAATTTGGGGACAGAATTTGGGGACAGAATTTGGGGACAGAATTTGGGGACAGAATTTGGGGACACAATTTGGGGACAAAATTTGGGGACAGAATTTTGGGACAGAATTTGGGGACAGAATTTGGGGACAAAATTTGGGGACAGAATTTGGGGACAGAATTTGGGGACACAATTTGGGGACAGAATTTTGGGACAGAATTTGGGGACACAATTTGGGGACAGAATTTGGGGACAGAATTTGGGGACAGAATTTGGGGACAGAATTTGGGGACACACTTTGGGGAGAGAATGTGGGGACAGAATTTGGAGACAGAATTTGGGGACAGAATTTGGGGACAGAATTTGGGGACAGAATTTGGGGACAGAATTTGGGGACAGAATTTGGGAACAGAATTTGGGGACAGAATTTGGGGACAGAATTTGGGGACAGAATTTGGGGACAGAATTTGGGGACAGAATTTGGGGACAGAATTTGGGGACAGAATTTGGGGACAGAATTTGGGGACAGAATTTGGGGACAGAATTTGGGGACACAATTTGGGGACAAAATTTGGGGACAGAATTTTGGGACAGAATGTGGGGACAGAATTTGGGGACAGAATTTGGGGACAGAATTTGGGGACAGAATTTGGGAACAGAATTTGGGGACAGAATTTGGGGACACAATTTGGGGACAGAATTTGGGGACAGAATTTGGGAACAGAATCTGGGGACAGAATTTGGGGACACAATTTGGGGACAAAATTTGGGGACAGAATTTTGGGACAGAATGTGGGGACAGAATTTGTGGACAGAATTTGGGGACACAATTTGGGGACACAATTTGGGGACAGAATGTGGGGACAGAATTTGGGGACGGAATTTTGGGACAGAATTTGGGGACAGAATTTGGGGACAGAATTTGGGGACAGAATTTGGGGACACAATTTGGGGACACAATTTGGGGACACAATTTGGGGACAGAATGTGGGGACAGAACTTGGGAACAGAATTTGGGGACAGAATTTGGGGACAGAATTTTGGGACAAAATTTATGGAAAGAATTTGGGGACACAATTTGGGGACACAAATTGGGGACAGAATTTGGGGACAGAACTTGGGGACAGAATTTAAAAACAGAATTTGGGGACAGAATTTGGGGACAGAATTTGGGGACAGAATTTGGGGACACAATTTGGGGACAGAATTTGGGGACAGAATTTGGGGACAAAATTTGGGGACAGAATTTGGGGACAGAATTTGGGGACACAATTTGGGGACACAATTTGGGGACACAATTTGGGGACAGAATTTGGGGACAGAATTTGGGGACAGAATTTGGGGACAGAATTTGGGGACAGAATTTGGGGACACAATTTGGGGACAGAATTTGGGGACAAAATTTGGGGACAGAATTTGGGGACAGAATTTGGGGACAGAATTTGGGGACAGAATTTGGGGACAGAATTTGGGGACAGAATTTGGAGACACAATTTGGGGACAAAATTTGGGGACAGAATTTTGGGACAGAATGTGGGGACAGAATTTGGGGACAGAATTTGTGGACAGAATTTGGGGACAGAATTTGGGGACAGAATTTAGGGACAGAATTTAGGGACAGATTTTGGGGATAGAATTTGGAGACGGAATTTGAGGACAGAATTTGGGGACAGAATTTGGGGACAGAATTTGGGGACAGAATTTGGGGACAGAATTTGGGGACACAATTTGGGGACAGAATTTGGGGACAGAATTTGGGGACACAATTTGGGACACAATTTGGGGACAGAATTTGGGAACAGAATTTGGGGACAGAATTTGGGGACAGAATTTGGGGACAGAATTTGGGGACAGAATTTGGGGACACAATTTGGGGACAGAATTTTGGGACAGAATGTGGGGACAGAATTTGAGGACAGATTTTGGGGATAGAATTTGGAGACAGAATTTGGGGACAGAATTTGGGGACAGAATTTGGGGACAAAATTTGGGGACAGAATTTGGGGACAAAATTTGGGGACTGAATTTGGGGACAGAATGTGGGGACAGAATTTGGGGACACAATTTGGGGACACAATTTGGGGACAGAATTTGGGGACAGAATTTGGGGACAGAATTTGGGGACAGAATTTGGGGACAGAATTTGGGGACAGAATTTGGGGACACAATTTGGGGACAGAATTTCAGGACACAATTTGGGGACAGAATTTGGGGACAGAATTTGGGGACAGAATTTGGGGACAGAATGTGGGGACAGAATTTGGGGACAGAATTTGGGGACAGAATGTGGGGACAGAATTTGGGGACAGAATGTGGGGACAGAATTTGGGGACAGAATTTGGGGACACAATTTGGGGACAGAATTTGGGGACAGAATTTGGGGACAGAATTTGGGGACACAATTTGGGGACACAATTTGGGGACAGAACTTGGGGACGGAATTTGGGGACACAATTTGGGGACACAATTTGGGGACAGAATTTGGGGACAGAATTTGGGGACAGAATTTGGGGACAGAATTTGGGGACACAATTTGGGGACAGAATTTGGGGACAGAATTTGGGGACAAAATTTGGGGACAGAATTTGGGGACAGAATTTGGGGACAGAATTTGGGGACAGAATTTGGGGACACAATTTGGGGACAGAATTTGGGGACAGAATTTGGGGACAGAATTTGGGGACAGAATTTGGGGACACAATTTGGGGACAGAATTTGGGGACAAAATTTGGGGACACAATTTGGGGACACAATTTGGGGACAGAATTTTAAAACAGAATGTGGGGACAGAATTTGGGGACAGATTTTGGGGATAGAATTTAGAGACAGAATTTGGGGACAGAATTTGGGGACAGAATTTGGGGACAAAATTTAGGGACAGAATGTGGGGACAGAATTTGGGGACAGAATTTGGGGACAGAATTTGGGGACAGAATTTGGGGACAGAATTTGGGGACAGAATTTGGGGACAAAATTTGGGGACAGAATTTGGGGACAGAATTTGGGGACAGAATTTGGGGACAGAATTTGGGGACACAATTTGGGGACAGAATTTGGGGACAGAATTTGGGGACAGAATTTGGGGACAGAATTTGGGGACAGAATTTGGAGACACAATTTGGGGACAAAATTTGGGGACAGAATTTTGGGACAGAATGTGGGGACAGAATTTGGGGACAGAATTTGGGGACAGAATTTGGGGACAGAATTTGGGGACAGAATTTGGGGACAGAATTTGGGGACAGAATTTGGGGACAGAACTTGGGGACAGACTTTGGAAACAGATTCTGGGGATAGAATTTGGAGACAGAATTTGGGGACAGAATTTGGGGACAGAATTTGGGGACAGAATTTAGGGACACAATTTGGGGACAGAATTTGGGGACACAATTTGGGGACAGAATTTGGGGACAGAATTTGGGGACAGAATTTGGGGACAGAATTTGGGGACAGAATTTGGGGACAGAATTTGGGGACAGAATTTGGGGACAGAATTTGGGGACAGAATTTGGCGACAGAATTTGGGGACAGAATTTGGGGACAGAATTTGGGGACAGAATTTTGGGACAGAATGTGGGAACAGAATTTGAGGACAGATTTTGGGGATAGAATTTGGAGACAGAATTTGGGGACAGAATTTGGGGACAGAATTTGGGGACAAAATTTGGGGACAGAATTTGGGGACAGAATTTGGGGACAGAATTTGGGGACAGAATGTGGGGACAGAATTTGGGGACAGATTTTGGGGATAGAATTTAGAGACAGAATTTGGGGACAGAATTTGGGGACACAATTTGGGGACACAATTTGGGGACAGAATTTGGGGACACAATTTGGGGACAGAATTTGGGGACACAATTTGGGGACAGAATTTGGGGACACAATTTGGGGACACAATTTGGGGACACAATTTGGGGACAGAATGTGGGGACAGAACTTGGGAACAGAATCTGGGGACAGAATTTGGGGACACAATTTGGGGACAGAATTTGGGGACAGAATTTGGGGACACAATTTGGGGACACAATTTGGGGACACAATTTGGGGACAGAACTTGGGGACAGAATTTGGGGACACAATTTGGGGACACAATTTGGGGACAGAATTTGGGGACAGAAATTGGGGACAGAATTTGGGGACAGAATTTGGGGACACAATTTGGGGACAGAATTTGGGGACAAAATTTGGGGACAGAATTTGGGGACACAATTTGGGGACAGAATTTGGGGACAGAATTTGGGGACAGAATTTGGGGACAGAATTTGGGGACAGAATTTGGGGACAGAATTTGGGGACAGAATTTGGGGACAGAATTTGGGGACAGAATTTGGGGACAAAATTTGGGGACAGAATTTGGGGACACAATTTGGGGACAGAATTTTAAAACAGAATGTGGGGACAGAATTTGGGGACAGATTTTGGGGATAGAATTTAGAGACAGAATTTGGGGACAGAATTTGGGGACAGAATTTGGGGACAAAATTTAGGGACAGAATTTGGGGACAGAATTTGGGGACAGAATTTGGGGACAGAATTTGGGGACAGAATTTGGGGACAGAATTTGGGGACAGAATTTGGGGACAGAATTTGGGGACAGAATTTGGGGACAGAATTTGGGGACAGAATTTGGGGACACAATTTGGGGACACAATTTGGGGACAGAATTTGGGGACAGAATTTGGGGACAGAATTTGGGGACAGAATTTGGAGACACAATTTGGGGACAAAATTTGGGGACAAAATTTGGGGACAGAATTTTGGGACAGAATGTGGGGACAGAATTTGGAGACAGAATTTGGGGACAGAATTTGGGGACAGAATTTGGGGACAGAATTTGGGGACAGAATTTTGGGACAGAATTTGGGGACAGAACTTGGGGACAGAATTTGGAAACAGATTCTGGGGATAGAATTTGGAGACAGAATTTGGGGACAGAATTTGGGGACAGAATTTGGGGACAGAATTTGGGGACAGAATTTGGGGACACAATTTGGGGACAGAATTTGGGGACAGAATTTGGGGACAGAATTTGGGGACAGAATTTGGGGACAGAATTTGGGAACAGAATTTGGGGACAGAATTTGGGGGCAGAATTTGGCGACAGAATTTGGGGACAGAATTTGGGGACAGAATTTGGGGACACAATTTGGGGACAGAATTTTGGGACAGAATGTGGGAACAGAATTTGAGGACAGATTTTGGGGATAGAATTTGGAGACAGAATTTGGGGACAGAATTTGGGGACAGAATTTGGGGACAAAATTCAGGGACAGAATTTGGGGACAGAATTTGGGGACAGAATGTGGGGACAGAATTTGGGGACACAATTTGGGGACACAATTTGGGGACAGAATTTGGGGATAGAATGTGGGGACAGAATTTGGGGACAGAATTTGGGGACAGAATTTGGGGACAGAATTTGGGGACACAATTTGGGGACAGAATTTGGGGACAGAATTTGGGGACAGAATTTGGGGACAGAATTTGGGGACAGAATGTGGGGACAGAATTTGGGGACAGAATGTGGGGACAGAATTTGGGGACAGAATGTGGGGACAGAATTTGGGGACAGAATTTGGGGACAGAATGTGGGGACAGAATTTGGGGCCAGAATTTGGGGACAAAATTTGGGGACAGAATTTGGGGACACAATTTGGTGACAGAATTTGGGGACAGAATGTGGGGACAGAATTTGGGGACAGATTTTGGGGACAGATTTTGGGGATAGAATTTGGAGGCAGAATTTGGGGACAGAATTTGGGGACAGAATTTGGGGACAGAATTTGGGGACAGAATTTGGGGACAGAATTTGGGGACAGAATGTGACGACAGAATTTGGGGACAAAATTTGGGGACAGAATTTGGGGACACAATTTGAGGACAGAATTTTGGGACAGAATGTGGGGACAGAATTTGGTGACGAATTTTGGGGGCAGAATTTGGAGACAGAATTTGGGGACAGAATTTGGGGACAGAATTTGGGGACAAAATTTGGGGACAGAATTTGGGGACAGAATTTGGGGACAGAATTTGGGGACAGAATTTTGGGACAGAATGTGGGAACTGAATTTGGGGACAGAATTTGGGGACAGAATTTGGGGACAGAATTTGGGGACAGAATTTGGGGACAGAATTTGGGGACAGAATTTGGGGACAGAATTTGGGGACAGAATTTGGGGACAGAACTTGGCGACAGATTTTAGGGACAGAATTTGGGGACAGAATTTGGGGACAGAATTTGGGGACAGAATTTGGGGACAGAATTTGGGGACAGAATGTGGGGACAGAATTTGGGGACAAAATTTGGGGACAGAATTTGGGGGCAGAATTTGGGGACAGAATTTGGGGACAGAATTTGGGGACAGAATTTGGGGACAGAATTTGGGGACAGAATTTGGGGACAGAATTTGGGGACAGAATTTGGGGACACAATTTGGGGACACAATTTGGGGACAGAATTTGGGGACAGAATTTGGGGACAGAATTTGGGGACAGAATTTGGGGACAGAATTTGGGGACAGAATTTGGGGACAGAATTTGGGGACAGAATTTGGGGACAGAATTTAGGGACAGAATTTGGGGACAGAATTTGGGGACAAAATTTGGGGACACAATTTGGGGACAAAATTTGGGGACAGAATTTTGGGACAGAATGTGGGGACAGAATTTGGGGACAGATTTTGAGGATAGAATTTAGAGACAGAATTTGGGGACAGAATTTGGGGACAGAATTTGGGGACAAAATTTGGGGACACAATTTGGGGACAGAATTTGGGGACAGAATTTGGGGACAGAATTTGGGGACAGAATTTGGGGACACAATTTGGGGACACAATTTGGTCACAAAATTTGGGGACAGAATTTTGGGACAGAATGTGGGGACAGAATTTGGGGACAGAATTTGGGGACAGAATTTGGGGACAGATTTTGGGGATAGAATTTGGAGACAGAATTTGAGGACAGAATTTGGGGACAGAATTTTGGGGACAGAATTTGGGGACAGAATTTGGGGACAGATTTTGGGGATAGAATTTAGAGACAGAATTTGGGGACAGAATTTGGGGACAGAATTTGGGGACACAATTTGGGGACACAATTTGGTCACAAAATTTGGGGACAGAATTTGGGGACAGAATTTGGGGACAGAATTTGGGGACAGATTTTGGGGATAGAATTTGGGGACAGAATTTGAGGACAGAATTTGGGGACAGAATTTTGGGGACAGAATTTTGGGACACAATTTGGGGACAGAATTTGGGGACACAATTTGGGGACACAATTTGGGGACAGAATTTGGGGACAGAATTTGGGGACACAATTTGGGAACAGAATTTGGGGACAGAATTTGGGAACAGAATTTGGGGACAGAATTTGGGAACAGAATTTGGGGACAGAATGTGGGGACAGAATTTTAGGACAGAATTTGGGGACTGAATTTGGGGACAGAATTTGGGGACAGAATGTGGGGACAGAATTTGAGGACAGATTTTGGGGATAGAATTTGGAGACAGAATTTTGGGACAGAATTTGGGAACAGAATTTGGGGACAAAATTTGGGGACAGAATTTGGAGACAGAATTTGGGGACAGAATTTGGGGACAGAATTTGGGGACACAATTTGGAGACAGAATTTGGGGACAGAATTTGGGGACAGAATTTGGGGACAGAATTTGGGGACAGAATTTGGGGACAGAATTTGGGGACAGAATTTGGGGACAGAATTTGGGGACAAAATTTGGGGACAGAATTTGGGGACAGAATTTGGGGACAGAATTTGGGGACAGAATTTTGGGACAGAATGTGGGAACTGAATTTGGGGACAGAATTTGGGGACAGAATTTGGGGACAGAATTTGGGGACAGAATTTGGGGACAGAATTTGGGGACAGAATTTGGGGACAGAATTTGGGGACAGAATTTGGGGACAGAACTTGGCGACAGAATTTAGGGACAGAATTTGGGGACAGAATTTGTTGACAGAATTTGGGGACAGAATTTGGGGACAGAATTTGGGGACAGAATGTGGGGACAGAATTTGGGGACAGAATTTGGGGGCAGAATTTGGGGACAGAATTTGGGGACAGAATTTGGGGACAGAATTTGGGGACAGAATTTGGGGACAGAATTTGGGGACAGAATTTGGGGACAGAATTTGGGGACACAATTTGGGGACAGAATTTGGGGACAGAATTTGGGGACAGAATTTGGGGACAGAATTTGGGGACAGAATTTGGGGACAGAATTTGGGGACAGAATTTGGGGACAGAATTTGGGGACAGAATTTGGGGACAGAATTTAGGGACAGAATTTGGGGACAGAATTTGGGGACAAAATTTGGGGACACAATTTGGGGACACAATTTGGGGACAGAATTTTGGGACAGAATGTGGGGACAGAATTTGGGGACAGATTTTGGGGATAGAATTTAGAGACAGAATTTGGGGACAGAATTTGGGGACAGAATTTGGGGACAAAATTTGGGGACACAATTTGGGGACAGAATTTGGGGACAGAATTTGGGGACACAATTTGGGGACACAATTTGGGGACACAATTTGGTCACAAAATTTGGGGACAGAATTTTGGGACAGAATGTGGGGACAGAATTTGGGGACAGAATTTGGGGACAGAATTTGGGGACAGATTTTGGGGATAGAATTTGGAGACAGAATTTGAGGACAGAATTTGGGGACAGAATTTTGGGGACAGAATTTGGGGACAGAATTTGGGGACAGATTTTGGGGATAGAATTTAGAGACAGAATTTGGGGACAGAATTTGGGGACAGAATTTGGGGACACAATTTGGGGACACAATTTGGTCACAAAATTTGGGGACAGAATTTGGGGACAGAATTTGGGGACAGAATTTGGGGACAGATTTTGGGGATAGAATTTGGAGACAGAATTTGAGGACAGAATTTGGGGACACAATTTTGGGGACAGAATTTTGGGACACAATTTGCGGACAGAATTTGGGGACACAATTTGGGGACAGATTTGGGGACAGAATTTGGGGACACAATTTGGGAACAGAATTTGGGGACAGAATTTGGGGACAGAATTTGGGGACAGAATTTGGGAACAGAATTTGGGGACAGAATGTGGGGACAGAATTTTAGGACAGAATTTGGGGACTGAATTTGGGGACAGAATTTGGGGACAGAATGTGGGGACAGAATTTGAGGACAGATTTTGGGGATAGAATTTGGAGACAGAATTTTGGGACAGAATTTGGGAACAGAATTTGGGGACAAAATTTGGGGACAGAATTTGGGGACAGAATTTGGGGACAGAATTTGGGGACAGAATTTGGGGACACAATTTGGAGACAGAATTTGGGGACAGAATTTGGGGACAGAATTTGGGGACAGAATTTGGGGACAGAATTTGGGGACAGAATTTGGGGACAGAATGTGGGGACAGAATTTGGGGACAGAATTTGGGGACAGAATGTGGGGACAGAATTTGGGGACAGAATGTGGGGACAGAATTTGGGGACAGAATTTGGGGACAGAATGTGGGGACAGAATTTGGGGACAGAATTTGGGGACAAAATTTGGGGACAGAATTTGGGGACACAATTTGGTGACAGAATTTGGGGACAGAATGTGGGGACAGAATTTGGGGACAGATTTTGGGGATAGAATTTGGAGACAGAATTTGGGGACAAAATTTGGGGACACAATTTGGGGACAGAATTTGGGGACAGAATTTAGGGACAGAATTTGGGGACAGAATGTGGGGACAGAATTTGGGGACAAAATTTGGTTACAGAATTTTGGGACAGAATTTGCGAACAGAATTTGGGGACAGAATTTGGGGACAGAATTTGGGGACAGAATTTGGAAACACAATTTGGGGACAAAATTTGGGTACAGAATTTTGGGACAGAATGTGGAGACAGAATTTGGGGACAGAATTTGGGGACAGAATTTGGGGACAGAATTTGGGGACAGAATTTGGGGACAGAATTTGGGGACAGAATTTGGGGACAGAATTTGGGGACAGAATTTGGGGACAGAATTTGGGGACAGAATTTGGGGACACAATTTGGGGACAGAATTTGGGGACATAATTTGGGGACACAATTTGGGGACAGAATTTGGGGACACAATTTGGGGACAAAATTTGGGGACAGAATTTTGGGACAGAATTTGGGGACAGAATTTGGGGACAAAATTTGGGGACAGAATTTGGGGACAGAATTTGGGGACAGAATTTGGGGACACAATTTGGGGACAAAATTTGGGGACAGAATTTTGGGACAGAATTTGGGGACAGAATTTGGGGACAAAATTTGGGGACAGAATTTGGGGACAGAATTTGGGGACAGAATTTGGGGACAGAATTTTGGAACAGAATTTGGGGACACAATTTGGGGACAGAATTTGGGGACAGAATTTGGGGACAGAATTTGGGGACAGAATTTGGGGACACAATTTGGGGAGAGAATTTGGGGACAGAATTTGGAGACAGAATTTGGGGACACAATTTGGGGACACAATTTGGGAACAGAATTTGGGGACAGAATTTGGGGACAGAATTTGGGAACAGAATTTGGGGACAGAATTTGGGGACACAATTTGGGGACAGAATTTGGGGACAGAATTTGGGGACAGAATTTGGGGACAGAATTTGGGGACAGAATTTGGGGACAGAATTTGGGGACAGAATTTGGGGACAGAATTTGGGACAGAATTTGGGGACACAATTTGGGGACAAAATTTGGGGACAGAATTTTGGGACAGAATGTGGGGACAGAATTTGGGGACAGAATTTGGGGACAGAATTTGGGGACAGAATTTGGGAACAGAATTTGGGGACAGAATTTCGGGACACAATTTGGGGACAGAATTTGGGGACAGAATTTGGGAAGAGAATCTGGGGACAGAATTTGGGGACACAATTTGGGGACAAAATTTGGGGACAGAATTTTGGGACAGAATGTGGGGACAGAATTTGGGGGCAGAATTTGGGGACACAATTTGGGGACACAATTTGGGGACAGAATGTGGGGACACAATTTGGGGACGGATTTTTGGGACAGAATTTGGGGACAGAATTTGGGGACAGAATTTGGGGACAGAATTTGGGGACACAATTTGGGGACACAATTTGGGGACACAATTTGGGGACAGAATGTGGGGACAGAACTTGGGAACAGAATTTGGGGACAGAATTTGGGGACAGAATTTGGGGACAAAATTTGGGGACAGAATTTGGGGACACAATTTGGGGACACAAATTGGGGACAGAATTTGGGGACAGAATGGGGACAGAATTTAAAGACAGAATTTGGGGACAGAATTTGGGGACAGAATTTGGGGACAGAATTTGGGGACAGAATTTGGGGACAGAATTTGGGGACAAAATTTGGGGACAGAATTTGGGGACACAATTTGGGGACAGAATTTGGGGACACAATTTTGGGACAGAATTTGGGGACAGAATTTGGGGACAGAATTTGGGGACAGAATTTGGGGACACAATTTGGGGACAGAATTTGGGGACAGAATTTGGGGACAGAATTTGGGGACAGAATTTGGGGACAGAATTTGGGGACAGAATTTGGGGACACAATTTGGGGACAGAATTTGCGGACAGAATTTGGGGACAGAATTTGGGGACAGAATTTGGGGACAGAATTTGGGGACAGAATTTGGGGACAGAATTTGGGGACAGAATTTGGGGACACAATTTGAGGACAAAATTTGGGGACAGAATTTTGGGACAGAATGTGGGGACAGAATTTGGGGACAGAATTTGTGGACAGAATTTGGGGACAGAATTTGGGGACAGAATTTGGGGACAGAATTTAGGGACAGATTTTGGGGATAGAATTTGGAGACAGAATTTGAGGGCAGAATTTGGGGACAGAATTTGGGGACAGAATTTGGGGACAGAATTTGGGGACACAATTTGGGGACAGAATTTGGGGACAGAATTTGGGGACACAATTTGGGACAGAATTTGGGGACAGAATTTGGGGACAGAATTTGGGGACAGAATTTGGGAACAGAATTTGGGGACAGAATTTGGGGACAGAATTTGGGGACAGAATTTGGGGACAGAATTTGGGGACAGAATTTGGGGACAGAATTTGGGGACACAATTTAGGGACAGAATTTTGGGACAGAATGTGGGGACAGAATTTGAGGACAGATTTTGGGGATAGAATTTGGAGACAGAATTTGGGGACAGAATTTGGGGACAGAATTTGGGGACAAAATTTGGGGACAGAATTTGGGGACAAAATTTGGGGACTCAATTTGGGGACAGAATGTGGGGACAGAATTTGGGGACACAATTTGGGGACACAATTTGGGGACAGAATTTGGGGACAGAATTTGGGGACAGAATTTGGGGACACAATTTGGGGACAGAATTTGGGGACAGAATTTGGGGACAGAATTTGGGGACAGAATTTAGGGACACAATTTGGGGACAGAATTTCGGGACACAATTTGGGGACAGAATTTGGGGACAGAATTTGGGGACAGAATTTGGGGACAGAATGTGGGGACAGAATTTGGGGACAGAATGTGGGGACAGAATTTGGGGACAGAATGTGGGGACAGAATTTGGGGACAGAATTTGGGGACAGAATGTGGGGACAGAATTTGGGGACAGAATTTGGGGACAAAATTTGGGGACAGAATTTGGGGACATAATTTGGGGACACAATTTGGGGACAGAATGTGGGGACAGAATTTGGGGACAGATTTTGGGGATAGAATTTGGAGACAGAATTTGGGGACAAAATTTGGGGACACAATTTGGGGACAGAATTTGGGGACAGAATTTGGGGACAGAATTTGGGGACAGCATGTGGGGACAGAATTTGGGGACAAAATTTGGGGACAGAATTTAGGGACACAATTTGGGGACAGAATTTTGGGACAGAATGTGGGGACAGAATTTGGGGACAGATTTTGGGGACAGAATTTGGAGACAGAATTTGGGGACAGAATTTGGGGACAGAATTTGGGGACAGAATTTGGGGACAAAATTTGGGGACACAATTTGGGGACAGAATTTTGGGACAGAATGTGGGGACAGAATTTGGGGACAGAATTTGGGGACAGAATTTGGGGACACAATTTGGGGACACAATTTGGGGACAAAATTTAGGGACAGAATTTTGGGACAGAATGTAAAGACAGAATTTGGGGACAGAATTTGGGGACACAATTTGGGGACACAATTTGGGGACAGAATGTGGGGACAGAATTTGGGTACAGAATTTGGGGACAGAATTTGGGGACAGAATTTGGGGACAGAATTTGGGGACAGAATTTGGGGACAGAATTTGTGGACAGAATTTGGGGACAGAATTTGGGGACAGAATTTGGGGACAGAATTTGGGGACCGAATGTGGGGACAGAACTTGGGAACAGAATCTGGGGACAGAATTTGGGGACAGAATTTGGGGACAGAATTTGGGGACAGAATTTGGGGACACAATTTGGGGACACAGTTTGGGGACACAATTTGGGGACAGAACTTGGGGACAGAATTTGGGGACACAATTTGGGGACACAATTTGGGGACACAATTTGGGGACAGAATTTGGGGACAGAATTTGGGGACACAATTTGGGGACACAATTTGGGGACAGAATTTGGGGACAGAATTTGGGGACAAAATTTGGGGACAGAATTTGGGGACAATTTGGGGACAGAATTTGGGGACAGAATTTGGGGACACAATTTGGGGACAGAATTTGGGGACAGAATTTGGGGACAGAATTTGGGGACAGAATTTGGGGACAGAATTTGGGGACAAAATTTGGGGACAGAATTTGGGGACACAATTTGGGGACAGAATTTTAAAACAGAATGTGGGGACAGAATTTGGGGACAGATTTTGGGGATAGAATTTAGAGACAGAATTTGGGGACAGAATTTGGGGACAGAATTTGGGGACAAAATTTAGGGACAGAATTTGGGGACAGAATTTGGGGACAGAATTTGGGGACAGAATTTGGGGACAGAATTTGGGGACAGAATTTGGGGACAGAATTTGGGGACAGAATTTGGGGACAGAATTTGGGGACAGAATTTGGGGACAGAATTTGGGGACACAATTTGGGGACACAATTTGGGGACAGAATTTGGGGACAGAATTTGGGGACAGAATTTGGGGACAGAATTTGGGGACAGAATTTGGAAACACAATTTGGGGACAAAATTAGGGACAGAATTTTGGGACAGAATGTGGGGACAGAATTTGGAGACAGAATTTGGGGACAGAATTTGGGGACAGAATTTGGGGACAGAATTTGGGGACAGAATTTGGGGACAGAATTTGGGGACAGAACTTGGGGACAGAATTTGGAAACAGATTCTGGGGATAGAATTTGGAGACAGAATTTGGGGACAGAATTTGGGGACAGAATTTGGGGACAGAATTTGGGGACACAATTTGGGGACAGAATTTAGGGACACAATTTGGGGACAGAATTTGGGGACAGAATTTGGGGACAGAATGTGGGGACAGAATTTGGGGACAGAATTTGGGGACAGAATTTGCGGACAGAATTTGGGGACAGAATTTGGCGACAGAATTTGGCGACAGAATTTGGGGACAGAATTTGGGGACACAATTTGGGGACAGAATTTTAGGACAGAATGTCCTAGATACGTAGAATGTAGAATGTAGATACGTAGAATGTCCTTGGGAACAGAATTTGAGGACAGATTTTGGGGATAGAATTTGGAGACAGAATTTGGGGACAGAATTTGGGGACAGAATTTGGGGACAAAATTTGGGGACAGAATTTGGGGACAGAATTTGGGGACAGAATTTGGGGACAGAATTTGGGGACAAAATTTGGGGACAGAATTTGGGGACAGAATTTGGGGACAGAATTTGGGGACAGAATATGGGGACAGAATTTGGGGACAGAATTTGGGGACAGAATTTGGGGACAGAATTTGGGGACAGAATTTGGGGACAGAATTTGGGGACACAATTTGGGGACACAATTTGGGGACAGAATTTGGGGACAGAATTTGGGGACAGAATTTGGGGACAGAATGTGGGGACAGAATTTGGGGACAGAATTTGGGGACAGAATGTGGGGACAGAATTTGGGGACAGAATGTGGGGACAGAATTTTAGGACAGAATTTGGGGACAGAATGTGGGGACAGAATTTGGGGCCAGAATTTGGGGACAAAATTTGGGGACAGAATTTGGGGACACAATTTGGTGACAGAATTTGGGGACAGAATGTGGGGACAGAATTTGGGGACAGATTTTGGGGATAGAATTTGGAGACAGAATTTGGGGACAGAATTTGGGGACACAATTTGGGGACAGAATTTGGGGACAGAATTTGGGGACAGAATGTGACGACAGAATTTGGGGACAAAATTTGGGGACAGAATTTGGGGACACAATTTGAGGACAGAATTTTGGGACAGAATGTGGGGACAGAATTTGGGGACGAATTTTGGGGGCAGAATTTGGAGACAGAATTTGGGGACAGAATTTGGGGACAGAATTTGGGGACAAAATTTGGGGACAGAATTTGGGGACACAATTTGGGGACAGAATTTGGGGACAGAATTTTGGGACAGAATGTGGCAACAGAATTTGGGGACAGAATTTGGGGACAGAATTTGGGGACAGACTTTGGGGACAGAATTTGGGGACAGAATTTGGGGACAGAATTTGGGGACAGAACTTGGCGACAGAATTTAGGGACAGAATTTGGGGACAGAATTTGGGGACAGAATTTGGGGACAGAATTTGGGGACAGAATTTGGGGACAGAATTTGGGGACAGAATTTGGGGACAGAATTTGGGGACAGAATGTGGGGACAGAATTTGGGGACAAAATTTGGGGACAAAATTTGGGGGCAGAATTTGGGAACAGAATTTGGGGACAGAATTTGGGGACAGAATTTGGGGACAGAATTTTGGGACAGAATTTGGGGACAGAATTTGGGACAGAATTTGGGGACAAAATTTGGGGACAGAATTTGGGGACAGAATTTGGGGACAAAATTTGGGGACAGAATTTGGGGACAGAATTTGGGGACAGAATTTGGGGACAGAATTTGGGGACAGAATTTGGGGACAGAATTTGGGGACAGAATTTAGGGACAGAATTTGGGGACAGAATTTGGGGACAAAATTTGGGGACACAATTTGGGGACAAAATTTGGGGACAGAATTTTGCGACAGAATGTGGGGACAGAATTTGGGGACAGATTTTGGGGATAGAATTTAGAGACAGAATTTGGGGACAGAATTTGGGGACAGAATTTGGGGACAAAATTTGGGGACAGAATTTGGGGACACAATTTGGGGACAGAATTTGGGGACACAATTTGGGGACAGAATTTGGGGACAGAATTTGGGGACAGAATTTGGGGACAGAATTTGGGGACAGAATTTGGGGACAAAATTTGGGGACAGAATTTGGGGACAGAATTTGGGGACAGAATTTGGGGACACAATTTGGGGACAGAATTTGGGGACAGAATTTGGGGACACAATTTGGGGACACAATTTGGGGACAGAATTCGGGGACAGAATTCGGAGACAGAATTTGGGGACAAAATTTGGGGACAGAATTTTGGGACAGAATTTGGGGACAGAATTTGGGGACAGAATTTGGGGGCAGAATTTGGGGACAGAATTTGGGGACAGAATTTGGGGACAGAATTTGGGGACAGAATTTGGGGACAGAATTTGGGGACAGAATTTGGGGACAGAATTTGGAAACAGATTTTGGGTATAGAATTTGGAGACAGAATTTGGGGACAGAATTTTTGGACAGAATTTGGGAACAGAATTTGGGGACACAATTTGGGGACACAATTTGGGGACACAATTTGGGGACACAATTTGGGGACAGAATTTGGGGACAGAATTTGGGGACACAATTTGGGGACAGAATTTGAGGACAGAATTTGGGGACAGAATTTTGGGACAGAATTTGGGAACAGAATTTGGGGACAGAATTTGGGGACAGAATTTGGGGACAGAATTTGGGGACATAATTTGGGGACAGAATTTTGGAACAGAATGTAGGGACAGAATTTGTGGACAGATTTTGGGGATAGAATTTGACGACAGAATTTGGGGACAGAATTTGGGGACAGAATTTGGGGACAGAATTTGGGGACAGAATGTGGGGACAGAATTTGGGGACGGAATTTGGGGACAGAATGTGGGGACAGAATTTGGGGACACAATTTGGGGACACAATTTGGGGACACAATTTGGGGACAGAATTTGGGGACAGAATTTGGGGACAGAATTTGGGGACAGAATTTGGGGACAGAATTTGGGGACAGAATTTGTGGACAGAATTTGGGGACAGAATTTGGGGACACAATTTGGGGACACAATTTGCGGACAGAATTTGGGGACAGAATTTGTGGACAGAATTTGGGGACAGAATTTTGGGACAGAATGTGGGGACAGAATTTTGGGACAGAATTTGGGGACAGAATGTGGGGACAGAATTTGGTGACAGAATGTGGGGACAGAATTTGGGGACAGAATTTGGGAACAGAATGTGGGGACAGAATTTGGGGACAGAATTTGGGGACAAAATTTGGGGACAGAATTTGGGGACACAATTTGGTGACAGAATTTGGGGACACAATGTGGGGACAGAATTTGGGGACAGATTTTGGGGATAGAATTTGGAGACAGAATTTGGGTACAGAATTTGGGGACACAATTTGGGGACAGAATTTGGGGACAGAATTTGGGGATAGAATTTGGGGACAGAATTTGGGGACAGAATGTGGGGCAGAATTTGGGGACACAATTTGGGGACAGAATTTTGGGACAGAATGTGGGGACAGAATTTAGGGACGAATTTTGGGGACAGAATTTGGAGACAGAATTTGGGGACAGAATTTGGGGACAGAATTTGGGGACAAAATTTGGGGACACAATTTGGGGACACAATTTTGGGACAGAATGTGGGGACAAAATTTGGGGACAGAATTTGGGGACAGAATTTGTGGACATAATTTGGGGACAGAATTTGGGGACAGAATTTGGGGACAGAATTTGGGGACAAAATTTGGGGACAGAATTTGGGGACAGAATTTGGGGACAGAATTTGGGGACACAATTTGGGGACACAATTTGGGGAAACAATTTGGGGACAGAATTTGGGGACAGAATTTGGGGACAGAATTTGGGGACAGAATTTGGGGACAGAATTTGGGGACAGAATTTGGGGACACAATTTGGGGACAAAATTTGGGGATAGAACTTGGAGACGGAATTTGGGGACAGAATTTGGGGACAAAATTTGGGGACAGAATTTGGGGACAGAATTTGGGGACAGAATTTGGGGACAGAATTTGGGGACCGAATTTGCTGACAGAATTTGGGGACAGAATTTGGGGACAGAATTTGGGGACAGAATTTGGGGACAGAATTTGTGGACAGAATTTGGGGACAGAATTTGGGGACAGAATTTGGGGACACAATTTGGGGACACAATTTGGGGACTGAATTTTGGGACAGAATGTGGGGACAGAATTTGGGGTCAGATTTTGGGGATAGAATTTGGAGACAGAATTTGGGGACAGAATTTAGGGACAGAATTTGGGGACAGAATTTGGGGACAGAATTTGTGGACAGAATTTGGGGACGCAATTTGGGGACAGAATTTGGGGACAGAATTTGGGGACAGAATTTGGGGACAGAATTTGGGGACAGAATTTGGGGAGAGAATTTGGCGACAGAATTTTGGGACAGAATGTGGGGACAGAATTTGGGGACAGATTTTGGGGATAGAACTTGGAGACGGAATTTGGGGACAGAATTTGGGGACAAAATTTGGGGACAGAATTTGGGGACAGAATTTGGGGACAGAATTTGGGGACAGAATTTGGGGACAGAATTTGGGGACCGAATTTGGGGACACAATTTGGGGACAGAATTTGGGGACACAATTTGGGGACACAATTTGGGGACACAATTTGGGGACAGAATTTGGGGACACAATTTGGGGACACAATTTGGGGACAGAATTTGGGGACAGAATTTGAGGACAGAATTTGGGGACAGAATTTGGGGACACAATTTGGGGACACAATTTGGGGACACAATTTGGGGACCGAATTTGGGGACAGAATTTTGGGACAGAATGTGGGGACAGAATTTGGGGACACAATTTGGGGACAGAATTTGGGGACAGAATTTGGGGACAGAATTTGGGGACAGAATTTGGGGACAGAATTTGGGGACATAATTTGGGGACAGAATTTGGGGACACAACTTGGGGACACAATTTGGGGACACAATTTGGGGACAGAATTTGGGGACAGAATTTGGGGACGGAATTTGGGTACAGAATGTGGGGACAGAATTTGGGGACAGAATTTGGGGACAAAATTTGGGGACAGAATTTGGGGACAGAATTTGGGGACACAATTTGGGGACAGAATTTGGGGACAGAATTTGTGGACAGAATTTGGGGACAGATTTTGGAGGATAGAATTTGGGGACACAATTTGGGGACACAATTTGGGGACAGAATTTGGGGACAGAAATTGGGGACAAAATTTGGGACAGAATTTGGGGACACAATTTGGGGACAGAATTTGGGGACAGAATGTGGGGACAGAATTTGGGGTCAGATTTTGGGGATAGAATTTGGAGACAGAATTTGGGGACAGAATTTGGGAACAGAATTTGGGGACAAAATTTGGGGACACAATTTGGGGACACAATTTGGGAACACAATTTGGGGACAGAATTGGGGGACGAAATTTGGGGACAGAATTTTGGGACAGAATTTGGGTACAGAATTTGGGGACAGAATTTGGGGACAGAATTTGGGGACAGAATTTGGGGACAGAATTTGGGGACAGAATTTGGGGACACAATTTGGGGACACAATTTGGGGACACAATTTGGGGACAGAATTTGGGGACAGAATTTGAAGACAGAATTTGGGGACAGAATTTGGGGACAGAATTTGGGGACAGAATTTGGGGACAGAATGTGGGGACAGAATTTGGGGACAGAATTTTGGGACAGAATTTGGGGACAGAATTTGGGGACACAATTTGGGGACACAATTTGGGGACAGAATTTGGGGACAGAATTTTGGGACAGAATTTGGGGACAGAATTTGGGGACAGAATTTGGGGACGGAATTTGGGGACAGAATTTGGGGACAGAATTTGGGGACAGAATTTGGGGACAGAATTTGGGGACACAATTTTGGGACAGAATTTGGGGAAAGAATTTGGGGACAGAATGTGGGGTCAGAATTTGGGGACAGAATTTGGGGACAGAATGTGGGGACAGAATTTGGGGACAGAATTTGGAAACAAAATTTGGGGATAGAATTTTGGGACACAATTTGGGGACAGAATTTGGGGACAGAATGTGGGGACAGAGTTTGGGGACAGATTTTGGAGATAGAATTTGGAGACAGAATTTGGGGACAGAATTTGGGGACAGAATGTGGGGACAGAATTTGGGGACACAATTTGGGTACAGAATTTGGGGACAGAATTTGGGGACAGAATTTGGGGACAGAATTTGGGGACAGAATTTGGGGACAGAATTTGGGGACAAAATTTGGGGACAGAATTTGGGGACTCAATTTGGGGACAGAATTTTGGGACAGAATTTTGGGACAGAATGTGGGGACAGAATTTGGGGACAGATTTTGAGGATAGAATTTGGAGACAGAATTTGGGGACAAAATTTGGGGACAGAATTTGGGGACAGAATTTGGGGACAGAATTTGGGGACATAATTTGGGGACAGAATTTGGGGACACAATTTGGGGACAGAATTTGGGGACAGAATTTTGGGACAAAATTTGGGGACAGAATTTGGGGACAGAATTTGGGGACACAATTTGGGGACAGAATTTTGGGACAGAATTTGGGGACAGAATTTGGGGACAGAATTTGGGGACAGAATTTGGGGACAGAATTTGGGGACAGAATTTGGGGACAGAATTTGGGGACACAATTTGGGGACAAAATTTGGGGACAGAATTTGGGGACAGAATGTGGGGACAGAATTTTTGGACAGAATTTGGAGACAAAATTTGGGGACAGAATTTGGGGACACAATTTGGGGACTGAATTTGGGGACAGAATTTGGGGACAGAATGTGGGGACAGATTTTGGGGATAGAATTTGGAGACAGAATTTGGGGACAGAATTTTGGGGCAGAATGTGGGGACAGAATTTGGGGACAGATTTTGGGGATAGAATTTGGGGACAGAATTCGAGGACAGAATTTGGGGACAGAATTTGGGGACAAAATTTGGGGACAGAATTTTGGGACACAATTTGGGGACAGAATTTGGGGACACAATTTGGGGACACAATTTGGGGACAGAATTTGGGGACAGAATTTGGGGACAGAATTTGGGGACAGAATTTGGGGACAGAATTTGGGGACAGAATTTGGGGACAGAATTTGGGGATAGAATTTGGGGACAGAATTTGGGGACAGAATTTGGGGATAGAATTTGGGGACAGAATTTGGGGACAGAATTTGGGGACAGAATTTGGGGACAGAATTTGGGGACAGAATTTGGGGACAAAATTTGGGGACAGAATTTTGGGACAGAATTTGGGGACAGAATTTGGGGACAGAATTTGGGGACAGAATTTGGGGACAGAATTTGGGGACAGAATTTGGGGACAGAATTTGGGGACCGAATTTGGGGACACAATTTGGGGACAGAATTTGGGGACAGAATTTGGGGACACAATTTGGGGACACAATTTGTGGACACAATTTGGGGACAGAATTTGGGGACAGAATTTGGGGACAGAATTTGGGGACAGAATTTGGGGACAGAATTTGGGGACAGAATTTGGGGACAGAATGTGGGGACAGAATTTGGGGACAGAATTTGGGGACGGAATTTGGGGACAGAATTTGGGGACAGAATTTGGGGACAGAATTTGGGGACACAATTTGGGGACAGAATTTGGGGACAGAATTTTGGGACAGAATTTGGGGACAGAATTTGGGGACAGAATTTGGGGACAGAATTTGGGGACAGAATTTGGGGACAGAATTTGGGGACAGAATTTGGGGACACAATTTGGGGACAGAATTTGGGGACAGAATTTGGGGACAGAATTTGGGGACAGAATGTGGGGTCAGAATTTGGGGACAGAATTTGGGGACAGAATTTGGGGACACAATTTGGGGAGAGAATTTGGGGACAGAATTTGGAGACAGAATTTGGGGACAGAATTTGGGGACAGAATTTGGGGACAGAATTTGGGGACAGAATTTGGGGACAGAATTTGGGGACACAATTTGGGGACAAAATTTGGGGACAGAATTTTGGGACAGAATTTGGGGACAGAATTTGGGGACAGAATTTGGGGACAGAATTTGGGGACGGAATTAGGGGACACAATTTGGGGACAGAATTTGGGGACAGAATTTTGTAACAGAATTTGGGGACACAATTTGGGGACAGAATTTGGGGACAGAATTTGGGGACAGAATTTGGGGACAGAATTTGGGGACAGAATTTGGGGACAGAATTTGGGGACACAATTTGGGGAGAGAATTTGGGGACAGAATTTGGGGACAGAATTTGGGGACAGAATTTGGGGACAGAATTTGGGGACAGAATTTGGGGACACAATTTGGGGACAGAATTTGGGGACACAATTTGGGGACAGAATTTGGGGACAGAATTTGGGGACAGAATTTGGGGACAGAATTTGGGGACACAATTTGGGGACAAAATTTGGGGACAGAATTTTGGGACAGAATGTGGGGACACAATTTGGGGACAAAATTTGGGGACAGAATTTGGAGACAGAATTTGGGGACAGAATTTGGGGACAGAATTTGGGGACAGAATTTGGGGACAGAATTTGGGGACAGAATTTGGGGACAGAATTTGGGGACAAAATTTGGGGACAGAATTTTGGGACAGAATTTGGGGACAGAATTTGGGGACGGAATTTGGGGACAGAATTTGGGGACAGAATTTGGGGACAGAATTTGGGGACAGAATTTGGGGACACAATTTTGGGACAGAATTTGGGGAAAGAATTTGGGGACAGAATGTGGGGTCAGAATTTGGGGACAGAATTTGGGGACAGAATGTGGGGACAGAATTTGGGGACAGAATTTGGAAACAAAATTTGGGGATAGAATTTTGGGACACAATTTGGGGACAGAATTTGGGGACAGAATGTGGGGACAGAGTTTGGGGACAGATTTTGGAGATAGAATTTGGAGACAGAATTTGGGGACAGAATTTGGGGACAGAATGTGGGGACAGAATTTGGGGACACAATTTGGGTACAGAATTTGGGGACAGAATTTGGGGACAGAATTTGGGGACAGAATTTGGGGACAGAATTTGGGGACAGAATTTGGGGACAAAATTTGGGGACAGAATTTGGGGACTCAATTTGGGGACAGAATTTTGGGACAGAATTTTGGGACAGAATGTGGGGACAGAATTTGGGGACAGATTTTGAGGATAGAATTTGGAGACAGAATTTGGGGACAAAATTTGGGACAGAATTTGGGGACAGAATTTGGGGACAGAATTTGGGGACAGAATTTGGGGACATAATTTGGGGACAGAATTTGGGGACACAATTTGGGGACAGAATTTGGGGACAGAATTTTGGGACAAAATTTGGGGACAGAATTTGGGGACAGAATTTGGGGACACAATTTGGGGACAGAATTTTGGGACAGAATTTGGGGACAGAATTTGGGGACAGAATTTGGGGACAGAATTTGGGGACAGAATTTGGGGACAGAATTTGGGGACACAATTTGGGGACAAAATTTGGGGACAGAATTTGGGGACAGAATGTGGGGACAGAATTTTTGGACAGAATTTGGAGACAAAATTTGGGGACAGAATTTGGGGACACAATTTGGGGACTGAATTTGGGGACAGAATTTGGGGACAGAATTTGGGGACAGATTTTGGGGATAGAATTTGGAGACAGAATTTGGGGACAGAATTTTGGGGCAGAATGTGGGGACAGAATTTGGGGACAGATTTTGGGGATAGAATTTGGAGACAGAATTCGGGGACAGAATTTGGGGACAGAATTTGGGGACAAAATTTGGGGACAGAATTTTGGGACACAATTTGGGGACAGAATTTGGGGACACAATTTGGGGACACAATTTGGGGATAGAATTTGGGGACAGAATTTGGGGACAGAATTTGGGGACAGAATTTGGGGACAGAATTTGGGGACAGAATTTGGGGACAGAATTTGGGGATAGAATTTGGGGACAGAATTTGGGGACAGAATTTGGGGATAGAATTTGGGGACAGAATTTGGGGACAGAATTTGGGGACAGAATTTGGGGACAGAATTTGGGGACACAATTTGGGGACAAAATTTGGGGACAGAATTTTGGGACAGAATTTGGGGACAGAATTTGGGGACAGAATTTGGGGACAGAATTTGGGGACAGAATTTGGGGACAGAATTTGGGGACAGAATTTGGGGACCGAATTTGGGGACACAATTTGGGGACAGAATTTGGGGACAGAATTTGGGGACACAATTTGGGGACACAATTTGTGGACACAATTTGGGGACAGAATTTGGGGACAGAATTTGGGGACAGAATTTGGGGACAGAATTTGGGGACAGAATTTGGGGACAGAATTTGGGGACAGAATGTGGGGACAGAATTTGGGGACAGAATTTGGGGACGGAATTTGGGGACAGAATTTGGGGACAGAATTTGGGGACAGAATTTGGGGACACAATTTGGGGACAGAATTTGGGGACAGAATTTTGGGACAGAATTTGGGGACAGAATTTGGGGACAGAATTTGGGGACAGAATTTGGGGACAGAATTTGGGGACACAATTTGGGGACACAATTTGGGGACACAATTTGGGGACAGAATTTGGGGACAGAATTTGGGGACAGAATTTGAGGACAGAATGTGGGGTCAGAATTTGGGGACAGAATTTGGGGACAGAATTTGGGGACACAATTTGGGGAGAGAATTTGGGGATAGAATTTGGAGACAGAATTTGGGGACAGAATTTGGGGACAGAATTTGGGGACAGAATTTGGGGACAGAATTTGGGGACAGAATTTGGGGACAGAATTTGGGGACACAATTTGGGGACAAAATTTGGGGACAGAATTTTGGGACAGAATTTGGGGACAGAATTTGGGGACAGAATTTGGGGACAGAATTTGGGGACGGAATTAGGGGACACAATTTGGGGACAGAATTTGGGGACAGAATTTTGTAACAGAATTTGGGGACACAATTTGGGGACAGAATTTGGGGACAGAATTTGGGGACAGAATTTGGGGACAGAATTTGGGGACAGAATTTGGGGACAGAATTTGGGGACACAATTTGGGGAGAGAATTTGGGGACAGAATTTGGAGACAGAATTTGGGGACAGAATTTGGGGACAGAATTTGGGGACAGAATTTGGGGACACAATTTGGGGACAGAATTTGGGGACACAATTTGGGGACACAATTTGGGGACAGAATTTGGGGACAGATTTTGGGGACAGAATTTGGGGACAGAATTTGGGGACACAATTTGGGGACAAAATTTGGGGACAGAATTTTGGGACAGAATGTGGGGACAGAATTTGGGGGCAGAATTTGGGGACACAATTTGGGGACAGAATTTGGGGACAGAATGTGGGGACAGAATTTGGGGACGGAATTTTGGGACAGAATTTGATAACAGAATTTGGGGACAGAATTTGGGGACAGAATTTGGGGACAGAATTTGGGGACAGAATTTGGGGACAGAATTTGGGGACAGAATGTGGGGACAGATCTTGGGAACAGAATTTGGGGACAGAATTTGGGGACAGAATTTGGGGACAGAATTTGGGGACAAAATTTGGGGACACAATTTGGGGACACAATTTGGGGACACAATTTGGGGACAGAATTTGGGGACAGAACTTGGGGACAGAATTTAAAGACAGAATTTGGGGACAGAATTTGGGGACAGAATTTGGGGACAGAATTTGGGGACAAAATTTGGGGACAGAATTTGGGGACACAATTTGGGGACACAATTTGGGGACACAATTTGGGGACACAATTTGGGGACACAATTTGGGGACAGAATTTGGGGACAGAATTTGGGGACAGAATTTGGGGACAGAATTTGGGGACAGAATTTGGGGACAGAATTTGGGGATAGAATTTTGGGACAGAATGTGGGGACAGAATTTGGGGACAGAATTTGGGGACAGAATTTGGGGACAGAATTTGGGGACAGAATTTGGGGACACAATTTGGGGACACAATTTGGTCACAAAATTTGGGGACAGAATTTTGGGACAGAATGTGGGGACAGAATTTGGGGACAGAATTTGGGGACAGAATTTGGGGACAGAATTTGGGGACAGAATTTGGGGACAGAATTTGGGGACAGAATTTGGGGACAGATTTTTGGGATAGAATTTGGAGACAGAATTTAAGGACAGAATTTGGGGACAGAATTTTGGGGACAGAATTTGGGGACACAATTTGGGGACAGAATTTGGGGACACAATTTGGGGACAGAATTTGGGGACAGAATTTGGGGACACAATTTGGGGACAGAATTTGGGGACAGAATTTGGGGACAGAATTTGGGGACAGAATTTGGGGACAGAATTTGGGGACACAATTTGGGGACAGAATTTGGGGACAGAATTTGGGGACAGAATTTGGGAACAGAATTTGGGGACAGAACTTGGGGACAGAATTTTAGGACAGAATTTGGGGACAGAATTTGGGGACAGAATTTGGGGACACAATTTGGGGACACAATTTGGGGACACAATTTTGGGACAGAATGTGGGGACAGAATTTGAGGACAGATTTTGGGGATAGAATTTGGAGACAGAATTTTGGGACAGAATTTGGGGACAGAATTTGGGGACAAAATTTGGGGACAGAATTTGGGGACAGAATTTGGGAACAGAATTTGGGGACAGAATTTGGGGACACAATTTGGGGACAGAATTTGGGGACAGAATTTGGGGACAGAATTTGGGGACAGAATTTGGGGACAGAATTTGGGGACACAATTTGGGGACACAATTTGGGGACACAATTTTGGGACAGAATGTGGGGACAGAATTTGGGGACAGAATTTGGGGACAGAATGTGGGGACAGAATTTGGGGACAGAATGTGGGGACAGAATTTGGGGACAGAATTTGGGGACAGAATGTGGGGACAGAATTTGGGGACAGAATTTGGGGACACAATTTGGGGACAGAATTTGGGGACACAATTTGGTGACAGAATTTGGGGACAGAATGTGGGGACAGAATTTGGGGACAGATTTTGGGGATAGAATTTGGAGACAGAATTTGGGGACAAAATTTGGGGACACAATTTGGGGACAGAATTTGGGGACAGAATTTAGGGACAGAATTTGGGGACAGAATGTGGGGACAGAATTTGGGGACAGAATTTGGTTACAGAATTTGGGGACAGAATTTGGGAACAGAATTTGGGGACAGAATTTGGGGACGGAATTTGGGGACAGAATTTGGAAACACATTTTGGGGATAAAATTTGGGTACAGAATTTTGGGACAGAATGTGGAGACAGAATTAGGGGACAGAATTTGGGGACAGAATTTGGGGACAGAATTTGGGGACAGAATTTGGGGACAGAATTTGGGGACAGAAGTTGGGAACAGAATTTGGGGACAGAATTTGGGGACAGAATTTGGGGACAGAATTTGGGGACAAAATTTGGGGACAGAATTTGGGGACATAATTTGGGGACACAATTTGGGGACAGAATTTGGGGACACAATTTGGGGACAAAATTTGGGGACAGAATTTTGGGACAGAATTTGGGGACAGAATTTGGGACAAAATTTGGGGACAGAATTTGGGGACAGAATTTGGGGACAGAATTTGGGGACAGAATTTGGGGACAAAATTTGGGGACAGATTTTTGGGACAGAATTTGGGGACAGAATTTGGGGACAAAATTTGGGGACAGAATTTGGGGACAGAATTTGGGGACAGAATTTGGGGACAGAAATTGGGGACAGAATTTGGGGACAGAATTTTTGAATAGAATTTGGGGACAGAATTTGGGGACACAATTTGGGGACAGAATTTGGGGACAGAATTTGGGGACACAATTTGGGGACAGAATTTGGGGACACAATTTGGGGACAAAATTTGGGGACAGAATTTTAGGACAGAATGTGGGGACAGAATTTGGGGGCAGAATTTGGGGACACAAATTGGGGACACAATTTGGGGACAGAATGTGGGACAGAATTTGGGGACGGAATTTTGGGACAGAATTTGGGGACAGAATTTGGGGACAGAATTTGGGGATAGAATTTGGGGACAGAATTTGGGGACACAATTTGGGGACACAATTTGGGGACACAATTTGGGGACAGAATGTGGGGACAGAACTTGGGAACAGAATTTGGGGACAGAATTTGGGGACAGAATTTGGGGACACAATTTGGGGACAGAATTTGGGGACACAATTTGGGGACACAATTTGGGGACAGAATTTGGGGACAGAACTTGGGGACAGAATTTAAAGACAGAATTTGGGGACAGAATTTGGGGACAGAATTTGGGGACAGAATTTGGGGACAGAATTTGGGGACAGAATTTGGGGACAGAATTTGGGGACAGAATTTGGGGACAGAATTTGGGGACAGAATTTGGGGACAGAATTTGGGGACAGAATTTGGGGACAAAATTTGGGACAGAATTTGGGGACACAATTTGGGGACAGAATTTGGGGACACAATTTGGGGACAGAATTTGGGGACAGAATTTGGGGACAGAATTTGGGGACAGAATGTGGGGACAGAATTTGGGGACAGAATTTGGGGACAGAATTTGGGGACAGAATTTGGGGACAGAATTTGGGGACACAATTTGGGGACACAATTTGGGGACACAATTTGGGGACAGAATTTGGGGACAGAATTTGGGGACACAATTTGGGGACAGAATTTGGGGACAGAATTTGGGGACAGAATTTGGGGACAGAATTTGGGGACAGAATTTGGGGACAAAATTTGGGGACAGAATTTGGGGACAGAATGTGGGGACAGAATTTGGGGACAGAATTTGTGGACAGAATTTGGGGACAGAATTTGGGGACAGAATTTGGGGACAGAATTTAGGGACAGATTTTGGGGATAGAATTTGGAGACAGAATTTGAGGACAGAATTTGGGGACAGAATTTGGGGACAGAATTTGGGGACAGAATTTGGGGACAGAATTTGGGGACAGAATTTGGGGACAGAATTTGGGGACACAATTTGGGGACAGAATTTGGGGACAGAATTTGGGGACAGAATTTGGGAACAGAATTTGGGGACAGAATTTGGGGACAGAATTTGGGGACAAAATTTGGGGACAGAATTTGGGGACAGAATTTGGGGACACAATTTGGGGACAGAATTTTGGGACAGAATGTGGGGACAGAATTTGAGGACAGATTTTGGGGACAGAATTTGGAGACAGAATTTGGGGACAGAATTTGGGGACAGAATTTGGGGACAAAATTTTTGGACAGAATTTGGGGACAGAATTTGGGGACAGAATTTGGGGACAGAATTTGGGGACAGAATTTGGGGACACAATTTGGGGACACAATTTGGGGACAGAATTTGGGGACAGAATTTGGGGACAGAATTTGGGGACAGAATTTGGGGACAGAATTTGGGGACAGAATTTGGGGACACAATTTGGGGACACAATTTGGGGACACAATTTGGGGACAGAATTTGGGGACACAATTTGGGGACAGAGTTTCGGGACACAATTTGGGGACAGAATTTGGGGACAGAATTTGGGGACAGAATCTGGGGACAGAATGTGGGGACAGAATTTGGGGACAGAATTTGGGGACAGAATGTGGGGACAGAATTTGGGGACAGAATGTGGGGACAGAATTTGGGGACAGAATTTGGGGACAGAATGTGGGGACAGAATTTGGGGACAGAATTTGGGGACAAAATTTGGGGACAGAATTTGGGGACACAATTTGGTGACACAATTTGGGGACAGAATGTGAGGACAGAATTTGGGGACAGATTTTGGGGATAGAATTTGTAGACCGAATTTGGGGACAAAATTTGGGGACACAATTTGGGGACAGAATTTGGGGACAGAATTTGGGGACAGAATTTGGGGACAGAATTTGGGGACAGCATGTGGGGACAGAATTTGGGGACAAAATTTGGGGACAGAATTTAGGGACACAATTTGGGGACAGAATTTTGGGACAGAATTTGGGGACAGAATTTGGGGACAGATTTTGGGGACAGAATTTGGAGACAGAATTTGGGGACAGAATTTGGGGACAGAATTTGGGGACAAAATTTGGGGACAGAATTTGGGGACACAATTTGGGGACAGAATGTGGGGACAGAATTTGGGGACAGAATTTGGGGACAGAATTTGGGGACACAATTTGGGGACACAATTTGGAGACAAAATTTGGGGACACAATTTGGGGACAGAATTTGGGGACAGAATTTGGGGACAGAATTTGGGGACACAATTTGGGGACAGAATTTGGGGACAGAATGTGGGGACAGAATTTGGGGACAGAATTTGGGGACAGAATTTGGGGACTCAATTTGGGGACAGAATTTGGGGACAGAATTTGGGGACAGAATTTGGGGACAGAATTTGAGGACAGAATGTGGGGACAGAACTTGGGAACAGAATCTGGGGACAGAATTTGGGGACAGAATTTGGGGACACAATTTGGGGACACAATTTGGGGACAGAATTTGGGGACAGAACTTGGGGACAGAATTTGGGGACACAATTTGGGGACACAATTTGGGGACAGAATTTGGGGACAGAATTTGGGGACAGAATTTGGGGACAGAATTTGGGGACAGAATTTGGGGACAGAATTTGGGGACAGAATTTGGGGACAGAATTTGGGGACAGAATTTGGGGACAGAATTTTGGGACACAATTTGGGGACAGAATTTGGGGACAGAATTTGTGGACAGAATTTGGGGACAGAATTTGGGGACAGAATTTGGGGACAGAATTTGGGGACAGAATTTGGGGACAGAATTTGGGGACAGAATTTGGGGACAGAATTTGGGGACAGAATTTGGGGACAGAATTTGGGGACACAATTTGGGGACAGAATTTGGGGACAGATTTTGGGGATAGAATTTAGAGACAGAATTTGGGGACAGAATTTGGGGACAGAATTTGGGGACAAAATTTAGGGACAGAATTTGGGGACAGAATTTGGGGACAGAATTTGGGGACAGAATTTGGGGACAGAATTTGGGGTCAGAATTTGGGGACAGAATTTGGGGACAGAATTTTTTGACACAATTTGGGGACAGAATTTGGGGACAGAATTTGGGGACAGAATTTGGGGACAGAATTTGGGGACAGAATTTGGGGACAGAATTTGGGGACAGAACTTGGGGACAGAATTTGGAAACAGATTTTGGGGATAGAATTTGGAGACAGAATTTGGGGACAGAATTTGGGGACAGAATTTGGGGACAGAATTTCGGGACACAATTTTGGGACAGAATTTGGGGACACAATTTGGGGACAGAATTTGGGGACAGAATTTGGGGACAGAATTTGGGGACAGAATGTGGGGACAGAATTTGGGGACAGAATTTGGGGACAGAATTTGGTGACAGAATTGGAGGACAGAATTTGGGGACAGAATTTGGGGACAGAATTAGGGGACAGAATTTGGGGACAGAATTTGGGGACACAATTTGGGGACAGAATTTTGGGACAGAATGTGGGGACAGAATTTGAGGACAGATTTTGGGGATAGAATTTGAGGACAGAATGTGGGGACAGAACTTGGGAACAGAATCTGGGGACAGAATTTGGGGACAGAATTTGGGGACAGAATTTGGGGACACAATTTGGGGACACAATTTGGGGACACAATTTGGGGACAGAATTTGGGGACAGAACTTGGGGACAGAATTTGGGGACACAATTTGGGGACAGAATTTGGGGACAGAATTTGGGGACAGAATTTGGGGACAGAATTTGGGGACAGAATTTGGGGACAGAATTTGGGGACAGAATTTGGGGACAGAATTTGGGGACACAATTTGGGGACACAATTTGGGGACAGAATTTTGGGACACAATTTGGGGACAGAATTTGGGGACAGAATTTGTGGACAGAATTTGGGGACAGAATTTGGGGACAGAATTTGGGGACAGAATTTGGGGACAGAATTTGGGGACAGAATTTGGGGACAGAATTTGGGGACAGAATTTGGGGACAGAATTTGGGGACACAATTTGGGGACAGAATTTGGGGACAGATTTTGGGGATAGAATTTAGAGACAGAATTTGGGGACAGAATTTGGGGACAGAATTTGGGGACAAAATTTAGGGACAGAATTTGGGGACAGAATTTGGGGACAGAATTTGGGGACA
The DNA here is from genome assembly GCA_932526605.1 of Nephrotoma flavescens. Classification (NCBI taxonomy): domain Eukaryota; kingdom Metazoa; phylum Arthropoda; class Insecta; order Diptera; family Tipulidae; genus Nephrotoma; species Nephrotoma flavescens. Next base: position 72,452,070 of record OW052220.1, on the reverse strand, counting down.
GAATTTGGGGACAGAATTTGGGGTCAGAATTTGGGGACAGAATTTGGGGACAGAATTTTGGGACAGAATGTGGGGACAGAATTTGGGGACAGAATTTGGGGACAGAATTTGGGGACAGAATTTGGGGACAGAATTTGGGGACAGAATTTGGGGACAGAACTTGGGGACAGAATTTGGAAACAGATTCTGGGGATAGAATTTGGAGACAGAATTTGGGGACAGAATTTGGGGACAGAATTTGGGGACAGAATTTCGGGACACAATTTTGGGACAGAATTTGGGGACACAATTTGGGGACAGAATTTGGGGACAGAATTTGGGGACAGAATTTGGGGACAGAATGTGGGGACAGAATTTGGGGACAGAATTTGGGGACAGAATTTGGTGACAGAATTTGAGGACAGAATTTGGGGACAGAATTTGGGGACAGAATTTGGGGACAGAATTTGGGGACACAATTTGGGGACAGAATTTTGGGACAGAATGTGGGGACAGAATTTGAGGACAGATTTTGGGGATAGAATTTGGAAACAGAATTTGGGGACAGAATTTGGGGACAGAATTTGGGGACAAAATTTGGGGACAGAATTTGGGGACAGAATTTGGGGACAGAATTTGGGGACAGAATGTGGGGACAGAATTTGGGGACACAATTTGGGGACACAATTTGGGGACAGAATTTGGGGATAGAATGTGGGGACAGAATTTGGGGACAGAATTTGGGGACAGAATTTGGGGACATAATTTGGGGACACAATTTGGGGACACAATTTGGGGACAGAATTTGGGGACAGAATTTGGGGACAGAATTTGGGGACAGAATGTGGGGACAGAATTTGGGGGCAGAATTTGGGGACAGAATGTGGGGACAGAATTTGGGGACAGCATGTGGAGACAGAATTTGGGGACAGAATTTGGGGACAGAATTTGGGGACAGAATTTGGGGACACAATTTGGGGACAGAATTTGGGGACAGAATTTGGGGACACAATTTGGGGACAGAATTTGGGGACAGAATTTGGGGACAGAATTTGGGGACAAAATTTGGGGACAGAATTTGGGGACAGAATTTGGGGACAAAATTTGGGGACAGAATTTGGGGACACAATTTGGGGACACAATTTTGGGACAGAATGTGGGGACAGAATTTGGGGACAGATTTTGGGGATAGAATTTAGAGACAGAATTTGGGGACAGAATTTGGGGACAGAATTTGGGGACAAAATTTAGGGACAGAATTTGGGGACACAATTTGGGGACACAATTTGGGGACAGAATTTGGGGACAGAATTTGGGGACAGAATTTGGGGACAGAATTTTGGGACACAATTTGGGGACAGAATTTGGGGACAGAATTTGGGGACAGAATTTGGGGACACAATTTGGGGACACAATTTGGGGACAGAATTTGGGGACAGAATTTGGGGACAGAATTTGGGGACAGAATTTGGGGACAGAATTTGGAGACACAATTTGACGACAAAATTTGGGGACAGAATTTTGGGACAGAATGTGGGGACAGAATTTGGGGACAGAATTTGGGGACAGAATTTGGGGACAGAATTTGGGGACAGAATTTGGGGACAGAATTTGGGGACAGAACTTGGGGACAGAATTTGGAAACAGATTCTGGGGATAGAATTTGGAGACAGAATTTGGGGACAGAATTTGGGGACAGAATTTGGGGACAGAATTTGGGGACAGAATTTGGGGACAGAATTTGGGGACACAATTTGGGGACAGAATTTGGGGACAGAATTTGGGGACAGAATTTGGGGACAGAATTTGGGGACAGAATTTGGGGACAGAATTTGGGGACAGAATTTGGGGACAGAATTTGGGGACAGAATTTGGCGACAGAATTTGGGGACAGAATTTGGGGACAGAATTTGGGGACAGAATTTGGGGACACAATTTGGGGACAGAATTTTAGGACAGAATGTGGGGACAGAATTTGAGGACATATTTTGGGGATAGAATTTGGAGACAGAATTTGGGGAGAGAATTTGGGGAGAGAATTTGGGGACAGAATTTGGGGACAGAATTTGGGGACAGAATTTGGGGACAGAATTTGGGGACACAATTTGGGGACACAATTTGGGGACACAATTTGGGGACACAATTTGGGGACAGAATTTGGGGACAGAATTTGGGGACAGAATTTGGGGACAGAATTTAGGGACAGAATTTGGGGACACAATTTGGGGACAAAATTTGGGGACAGAATTTTGGGACAGAATGTGGGGACAGAATTTGGGGGCAGAATTTGGGGACACAATTTGGGGACAGAATTTGGGGACAGAATGTGGGGACAGAATTTGGGGACGGAATTTTGAGACAAAATTTGGGGACAGAATTTGGGGACAGAATTTGGGGACAGAATTTGGGGACACAATTTGGGGACAGAATTTGGGGACAGAATGTGGGGACAGAACTTGGGAACAGAATTTGGGGACAGAATTTGGGGACAGAATTTGGGGACAGAATTTGGGGACAAAATTTGGGGACACAATTTGGGGACACAATTTGGGGACACAATTTGGGGACAGAATTTGGGGACAGAACTTGGGGACAGAATTTAAAGACAGAATTTGGGGACAGAATTTGGGGACAGAATTTGGGGACAGAATTTGGGGACAAAATTTGGGGACACAATTTGGGGACACAATTTGGGGACACAATTTGGGGACACAATTTGGGGACACAATTTGGGGACAGAATTTGGTGACAGAATTTGGGGCAGAATTTGGGGACAGAATTTGGGGACAGAATTTGGGGACAGAATTTGGGGACAGAATTTGGGGATAGAATTTGGGGACACAATTTGGGGACAGAATTTGGGGACAGAATTTGGGGACACAATTTGGGGACACAATTTGGGGACACAATTTGGGGACACAATTTGGGGACACAATTTGGTCACAAAATTTGGGGACAGAATTTGGGGACAGAATTTGGGGACAGAATTTGGGGACAGAATTTGGGGACACAATTTGGGGACAGAATTTGGGGACAGAATTTGGGGACAGAATTTGGGGACAGAATTTGGGGACAGAATTTGGGGACAGAATTTGGGGACAGAATTTGGGGACAGAATTTGGGGACAGAATTTGGCGACAGAATTTGGGGACAGAATTTGGGGACAGAATTTGGGGACAGAATTTGGGGACACAATTTGGGGACAGAATTTTAGGACAGAATGTGGGGACAGAATTTGAGGACATATTTTGGGGATAGAATTTGGAGACAGAATTTGGGGAGAGAATTTGGGGACAGAATTTGGGGACAGAATTTGGGGACAGAATTTGGGGACAGAATTTGGGGACAGAATTTGGGGACACAATTTGGGGACACAATTTGGGGACACAATTTGGGGACACAATTTGGGGACAGAATTTGGGGACAGAATTTGGGGACAGAATTTGGGGACAGAATTTGGAGACAGAATTTAGGGACAGAATTTGGGGACACAATTTGGGGACAAAATTTGGGGACAGAATTTTGGGACAGAATGTGGGGACAGAATTTGGGGGCAGAATTTGGGGACACAATTTGGGGACAGAATTTGGGGACAGAATGTGGGGACAGAATTTGGGGACGGAATTTTGAGACAAAATTTGGGGACAGAATTTGGGGACAGAATTTGGGGACAGAATTTGGGGACACAATTTGGGGACAGAATTTGGGGACAGAATGTGGGGACAGAACTTGGGAACAGAATTTGGGGACAGAATTTGGGGACAGAATTTGGGGACAGAATTTGGGGACAAAATTTGGGGACACAATTTGGGGACACAATTTGGGGACACAATTTGGGGACAGAATTTGGGGACAGAACTTGGGGACAGAATTTAAAGACAGAATTTGGGGACAGAATTTGGGGACAGAATTTGGGGACAGAATTTGGGGACAAAATTTGGGGACAGAATTTGGGGACACAATTTGGGGACACAATTTGGGGACACAATTTGGGGACACAATTTGGGGACAGAATTTGGGGACAGAATTTGGGGCAGAATTTGGGGACAGAATTTGGGGACAGAATTTGGGGACAGAATTTGGGGACAGATTTGGGGATAGAATTTGGGGACACAATTTGGGGACACAATTTGGGGACAGAATTTAGGGACAGAATTTGGGGACACAATTTGGGGACACAATTTGGGGACACAATTTGGGGACACAATTTGGGGACACAATTTGGTCACAAAATTTGGGGACAGAATTTTGGGACAGAATGTGGGGACAGAATTTGGGGACAGAATTTGGGGACAGAATTTGGGGACAGAATTTGGGGACAGAATTTGGGGACAGAATTTGGGGACAGATTTTGGGGATAGAATTTGGAGACAGAATTTGAGGACAGAATTTGGGGACAGAATTTTGGGGACAGAATTTGGGGACACAATTTGGGGACAGAATTTGGGGACACAATTTGGGGACAGAATTTGGGGACAGAATTTGGGGACACAATTTGGGGACAGAATTTGGGGAAAGAATTTGGGGACACAATTTGGGGACAGAATTTGGGGACAGAATTTGGGGACAGAATTTGGGGACAGAATTTTGGGACACAATTTGGGGACAGAATTTGGGGACAGAATTTGGGGACAGAATTTGGGGACAGAATTTGGGAACAGAATTTGGGGACAGAACTTGGGGAAAGAATTTTAGGACAGAATTTGGGGACAGAATTTGGGGACAGAATTTGGGGACACAATTTGGGGACACAATTTTGGGACAGAATGTGGGGACAGAATTTGAGGACAGATTTTGGGGATAGAATTTGGGGACAGAATTTTGGGACAGAATTTGGGGACAGAATTTGGGGACAAAATTTGGGGACAGAATTTGGGGACAGAATTTGGGGACAGAATTTGGGGACAGAATTTGGGGACAGAATTTGGGGACACAATTTGGGGACAGAATTTGGGGACAGAATTTGGGGACAGAATTTGGGGACAGAATTTGGGGACAGAATTTGGGGACAGAATTTGGGGACAGAATTTGGGGACAGAATGTGGGGACAGAATTTGGGGACAGAATTTGGGGACAGAATGTGGGGACAGAATTTGGGGACAGAATGTGGGGACAGAATTTGGGGACAGAATTTGGGGTCAGAATGTGGGGACAGAATTTGGGGACAGAATTTGGGGACACAATTTGGAGACACAATTTGGGGACATAATTTGGTGACAGAATTTGGGGACAGAATGTGGGGACAGAATTTGGGGACAGATTTTGGGGATAGAATTTGGAGACAGAATTTGGGGACAAAATTTGGGGACACAATTTGGGGACAGAATTTGGGGACACAATTTAGGGACAGAATTTGGGGACAGAATGTGGGGACAGAATTTGGGGACAGAATTTGGTTACAGAATTTGGGGACAGAATTTGGGAACAGAATTTGGGGACAGAATTTGGGGACGGAATTTGGGGACAGAATTTGGAAACACATTTTGGGGACAAAATTTGGGTACAGAATTTTGGGACAGAATGTGGAGACAGAATTTGGGGACAGAATTTGGGGACAGAATTTGGGGACAGAATTTGGGGACAGAATTTGGGGACAGAATTTGGGGACAGAATTTGGGGACAGAATTTGGGGACAGAATTTGGGGACAGAATTTGGGGACAAAATTTGGGGACAGAATTTGGGGACATAATTTGGGGACATAATTTGGGGACAGAATTTGGGGACACAATTTGGGGACAAAATTTGGAGACAGAATTTTGGGACAGAATTTGGGGACAGAATTTGGGACAAAATTTGGGGACAAAATTTTGGACAGAATTTGGGGACAGAATTTGGGGACACAATTTGGGGACACAATTTGGGGACAGAATTTGGGGACAGAATTTTGGGACAGAATTTGGGGACAGAATTTGGGGACAAATTTGGGGACAGAATTTGGGGACAGAATTTGGGGACAGAATTTGGGGACAGAATTTGGGGACAGAATTTTGGGACACAATTTGGGGACACAATTTGGGGACAGAATTTGGGGACAGAATTTGGGGACAGAATTTGGGGACAGAATTTGGGGACAAAATTTGGGGACAGAATTTGGGGACAGAATGTGGGGACAGAATTTGGGGGCAGAATTTGGGGACACAATTTGGGGACACAATTTGGGGACAGAATGTGGGGACAGAATTTGGGGACGGAATTTTGGGACAGAATTTGGGGACAGAATTTGGGGACAGAATTTGGGGACAGAATTTGGGGACACAATTTGGGGACACAATTTGGGGACACAATTTGGGGACACAATTTGGGGACAGAATGTGGGGACAGAACTTGGAAACAGAATTTGGGGACAGAATTTGGGGACAGAATTTGGGGACAGAATTTGGGGACACAATTTGGGGACAGAATTTGGGGACACAATTTGGGGACACAATTTGGGGACACAATTTGGGGACAGAACTTGGGGACAGAATTTAAAGACAGAATTTGAAGACAGAATTTGGGGACACAATTTGGGGACAGAATTTGGGGACAGAATTTGGGGACAGAATTTGGGGACAGAATTTGGGGACAGAATTTGGGGACAGAATTTGGGGACAGAATGTGGGGACAGAATTTGGGGACACAATTTGGGGACAGAATTTGGGGACAGAATTTGGGGACAGAATTTGGGGACAGAATTTGGGGACAGAATTTGGGGACAGAATTTGGGGACAGAATTTGGGGACAGAATTTGGGGACAGAATTTGGGGACAGAATTTGGGGACACAATTTGGGGACAGAATTTGGGGACAGAATTTGGGGACAGAATTTGGGGACAGAATTTGGGGACAGAATTTGGGGACAGAATTTGGGGACAGAATTTGGGGACAGAATTTGGGGACAGAATTTGGGGACAAAATTTGGGGACAGAATTTTGGGACAGAATGTGGGGACAGAATTTGGGGACAGAATTTGTGGACAGAATTTGGGGACAGAATTTGGGGACAGAATTTGGGGACAGAATTTAGGGACAGATTTTGGGGATAGAATTTGGAGACAGAATTTGAGGACAGAATTTGGGGACAGAATTTGGGGACAGAATTTGGGGACAGAATTTGGGGACAGAATTTGGGGACAGAATTTGGGGACACAATTTTTGGACAGAATTTGGGGACAGAATTTGGGGACACAACTTGGGACATAATTTGGGGACAGAATTTGGGGACAGAATTTGGTAACAGAATTTGGGGACAGAATTTGGGGACAGAATTTGGGGACAGAATTTGGGGACAGAATTTGGGGACACAATTTGGGGACAGAATTTGGGGACAGAATGTGGGGACAGAATTTGAGGACAGATTTTGGGGATAGAATTTGGAGGCAGAATTTGGGGACAGAATTTGGGGACAGAATTTGGGGACAAAATTTTTGGACAGAATTTGGGGACAGAATTTGGGGACAGAATTTGGGGACAGAATGTGGGGACAGAATTTGGGGACACAATTTGGGGACACAATTTGGGGACAGAATTTGGGGACAGAATTTGGGGACAGAATTTGGGGACAGAATTTGGGGACAGAATTTGGGGACAGAATTTGGGGACAGAATTTGGGGACACAATTTGGGGACAGAATTTCGGGACACAATTTTGGGACAGAATTTGGGGACAGAATTTAGGGACAGAATTTGGGGACAGAATTTGGGGACAGAATTTGGGGACAGAATGTGGGGACAGAATTTGGGGACAGAATGTGGGGACAGAATTTGGGGACAGAATTTGGGGACAGAATGTGGGCACAGAATTTGGGGACAGAATTTGGGGACAAAATTTGGGGACAGAATTTTGGGACACAATTTGGTGACACAATTTGGGGACAGAATGTGAGGACAGAATTTGGGGACAGATTTTGGGGATAGAATTTGCAGACAGAATTTGGGGACAAAATTTGGGGACACAATTTGGGGACAGAATTTGGGGACAGAATTTGGGGACAGAATTTGGGGACAGAATTTGGGGACAGCATGTGGGGACAGAATTTGGGGACAAAATTTGGGGACAGAATTTAGGGACAGAATTTGGGGACAGAATTTTGGGACAGAATGTGGGGACAGAATTTGGGGACAAAATTTGGGGACAGAATTTGGAGACAGAATTTGGGGACAGAATTTGGGGACAGAATTTGGGGACAAAATTTGGGGACAGAATTTGGGGACACAATTTGGGGACAGAATTTTGGGACAGAATGTGGGGACAGAATTTGGGGACAGAATTTGGGGACAGAATTTGGGGACACAATTTGGGGACACAATTTCGGGACAAAATTTAGGGACAGAATTTGGGGACAGAATGTGAAGACAGAATTTGAGGACAGAATTTGGGGACACAATTTGGGGACAGAATTTGGGGACAGAATGTGGGGACAGAATTTGGGGACAGAATTTGGGGACAGAATTTGGGGACAGAATTTGGGGACACAATTTGGGGACAGAATTTGGGGACAGAATTTGGGGACAGAATTTGGGGACAGAATTTGGGGACAGAATGTGGGGACAGAACTTGGGAACAGAATCTGGGGACAGAATTTGGGGACAGAATTTGGGGACAGAATTTGGGGACAGAATTTGGGGACAAAATTTGGGGACACAATTTGGGGACACAATTTGGGGACAGAACATGGGGACAGAATTTGGGGACAGAATTTGGGGACAGAATTTGGGGACAGAATTTGGGGACAGAATTTGGGGACACAATTTGTGGACAGAATTTCGGGACAGAATTTGGGGACAGAATTTGGGGACAGAATTTGGGGACACAATTTGGGGACAGAATTTGGGGACAGAATTTGGGGACCCAATTTGGGGACACAATTTGGGGACAGAATTTGGGGACAGAATTTGGGGACAGAATTTGGGGACAGAATTTGGGGACAGAATTTGGGGACAAAATTTGGGGACAGAATTTGGGGACACAATTTGGGGACACAATTTTGGGACAGAATGTGGGAACAGAATTTGGGGACAGATTTTGGGGATAGAATTTAGAGACAGAATTTGGGGACAGAATTTGGGGACAGAATTTGGGGACAAAATTTAGGGACAGAATTTGGGGACACAATTTGGGGACAGAATTTGGGGACAGAATTTGGGGACAGAATTTGGGGACAGAATTTGGGGACAGAATTTGGGGACAGAATTTGGGGACAGAATTTGGGGACAGAATTTGGGGACAGAATTTGGGGACAGAATTTGGGGACAGAATGTGGGGACAGAATTTGGGGACAGAATTTGGGGACAGAATTTGGGGACAGAATTTGGGGACAGAATTTGGGGACAAAATTTGGGGACAGAATTTGGGGACTCAATTTGGGGACAGAATTTGGGGACAGAATGTGGGGACAGAATTTGGGACAGATTTTGAGGATAGAATTTGGAGACAGAATTTGGGGATAAAATTTGGGGACAGAATTTGGGGACACAATTTGGGGACATAATTTGGGGACAGAATTTGGGGACAGAATTTGGGTACACAATTTGGGGACAAAATTTGGGGACTGAATTTGGGGACAGAATTTGGGGACAGAATTTGGGGACAGAATTTGGGGACAGAATTTGGGGACAGAATTTGGGGACAGAATTTTGGGACAGAATTTGGGGACAGAATTTGGGGACACAATTTGGGGACAGAATTTGGGGACAGAATTTGGGGACAGAATTTGGGGACAGAATTTGGGGACAGAATTTGGGGACAGAATTTGAAGGCACAATTTGGGGACAGAATTTGGGAACAGAATTTGGGGACACAATTTGGGGACAGAATTTGGGGACACAATTTGGGGACACAATTTGGGGACAGAATTTGGGGACACAATTTGGGGACAGAATTTGGGGACAAAATTTGGGGACAGAATCTGGGGACAGAATTTGGGGACAGAATTTGGGGACAGAATGTGGGGACAGAATTTGGGGACAGAATTTTGGGACAGAATTTGGGGACAGAATTTGGGGACAGAATTTGAAGGCACAATTTGGGGACAGAATTTGGGAACAGAATTTGGGGACACAATTTGGGGACAGAATTTGGGGACAGAATTTGGGGACACAATTTGGGGACACAATTTGGGGACACAATTTGGGGACACAATTTGGGGACAAAATTTGGGGACACAATTTGGGGACAGAATTTGGGGACAGAATTTGGGGACAGAATTTGGGGACAGAATGTGGGGACAGAATTTGGGGACAGAATTTGGGGACAGAATTTGGGGACAGAATTTGGGGACAGAATTTGGGGACAAAATTTGGGGACAGAATTTGGGGACTCAATTTGGGGACAGAATTTGGGAACAGAATGTGGGGACAGAATTTGATGACAGATTTTGAGGGTAGAATTTGGAGACAGAATTTGGGGACAAAATTTTGGGACAGAATTTGGGGACAGAATTTGGGGACAGAATTTGGGGACAGAATTTGGGGACAGAATTTGGGGACATATTTTGGGGACATAATTTGGGGACAGAATTTGGGTACACAATTTGGGGACAAAAATTGGGGACAGAATTTTGGGACAGAATTTGGGGACAGAATTTGGGGACAGAATTTGGGGACAGAATTTGGGGACAGAATTTGGGGACAGAATTTGGGGACAGAATTTTGGGACAGAATTTGGGGACACAATTTGGGGACAGAATTTGGGGACAGAATTTGGGGACAGAATTTGGGGACAGAATTCGGGGACAGAATTAGGTGACAGAATTTGGGGACAGAATTTTGGGACAGAATTTGGGGACAGAATTTGGGGACAGAATTTGGGGACAGAATTTGGGGACAGAATTTGGGGACAGAATTTGGGGACAGAATTTGGGGACAGAATTTGGGGACAGAATTTGGGGACACAATTTGGGGACACAATTTGGGGACAGAATTTGGGGACACAATTTGGGGACAGAATTTGGGGACACAATTTGGGGACACAATTTGGGGACACAATTTGGGGACAGAATTTGGGGACAGAATTTGGGTACAGAATTTGGGGACACAACTTGGGGACACAATTTAGGGACAAAATTTGGGGACAGAATTTTGGGACAGAATGTGGGGACAGAATTTGGGGACAGAATTTGGGGACACAATTTGGGGACAGAATTTGGGGACAGAATGTGGAGACAGAATTTGGGGACAGAATTTGGGGACAGAATTTGAGGACAGAATTTGGGGACAGAATTTGGGGACAGAATTTGGGGACACAATTTGGGAACACAATTTGGGGACAGAATTTGGGGACAGAATTTGGGGACAGAATTTGGGGACAGAATTTGGGGACAGAATTTGGGGACAAAATTGTGGGACAGAATTTGGGGACAGAATTTGGGGACACAATTTTGGGACAGAATGTGGGGACAGCATTTGGGGACAGAATTTGGGGACAGAATTTGGGGACAGAATTTGGGGATAGAATTTCGAGACAGAATTTGGGGACAGAATTTGGGGACAGAATTTGGGGACAGAATTTGGGGACAAAATTTGGGGACAGAATTTTGGGACAGAATGTGGGGACAGAATTTGGGGACACAATTTGGGGACAGAATTTGGGGACAGAATTTGGGGACACAATTTGGGGACACAATTTGGGGACAGAATTTTGGGACAGAATGTGGGGACAGAATTTGGGGACAGATTTTGGGGATAGAATTTGGAGACAGAATTTGGGGACAGAATTTGGGGACAAAATTTGGGAACAAAATTTGGGGACAGAATTTGGGGACACAATTTGGGGACAGAATTTGGGGACAGAATTTGGGGACACAATTTGGGGACAGAATTTGGGGACAGAATTTGGGGACAGAATTTGGGGACACAATTTGGGGACAGAATTTGGGGACAGAATTTGGGGACAGAATTTGGGGACAGAATTTGGGGACAGAATTTGGGGACACAATTTGGGGACACAATTGTGGGACAGAATTTGGGGACAGAATTTGGGGACACAATTTGGGGACAGAATTTGGGGACAGAATTTGGGGACAGAATTTGGGGACAGAATTTGGGGACAGAATTTGGGGACAGAATTTGGGGACAGAATTTGGGGACAGAATTTGGGGACAGAATTTGGGGACCGAATTTGGGGACCGAATTTGGGGACAGAATTGGGGGACAGAATTTGGGGACAGAATTTGGGGACAAAATTTGGGGACAGAATTTGGGGACAGAATTTGGGGACAGAATTTGGGGACACAATTTGGGGACAGAATTTGGGGACAGAATGTGGGGACAGAATTTGGGGACAGAATTTGGAGACAAAATTTGGGGACACAATTTGGGGACACAATTTGGGGACAGAATTTGGGGACAGAATGTGGGGACAGAATTTGGGGACAGATTTTGGGGATAGAATTTGGAGACAGAATTTGGGGACAGAATTTGGGGACAGAATTTGGGGACACAATTTGGGGACAGAATTTGGGGACAGAATTTGGGGACATAATTTGGGGACAGAATTTGGGTACACAATTTGGGGACAAAATTTGGGGACAGAATTTTGGGACAGAATTTGGGGACACAAGTTGGGGACACAATTTGGGGATAGAATTTGGGGACAGAATTTGGGGACAGAATTTGGGGACAGAATTTGGGGACAGAATTTTGGGACAGAATTTGGGGACACAATTTGGGGACACAATTTGGGGACAGAATTTGGGGACAGAATTTGTGGACAGAATTTGGGGACAGAATTAGGTGACAGAATTTGGGGACAGAATTTTGGGACAGAATTTGGGGACAGAATTTGGGGACAGAATTTGGGGACAGAATTTGGGGACAGAATTTGGGGACATATTTTGGGGACACAATTTGGGGACACAATTTGGGGACAGAATTTTGGGACAGAATTTGGGGACAGAATTTGGGGACAGAATTTGGGGACACAATTTGGGGACACAATTTGGGGACAGAATTTGGGGACAGAATTTGGGGACACAATTTGGGGACAGAATTAGGTGACAGAATTTGGGGACAGAATTTTGGGACAGAATTTGGGGACAGAATTTGGGGACAGAATTTGGGGACAAAATTTGGGGACAGAATTTGGGGACACAATTTGGGGACACAATTTGGGGACACAATTTGGGGACACAATTTGGGGACACAATTTGGGGACACAATTTGGGGACACAATTTGGGGACACAATTTGAGGACAGAATTTGGGGACAGAATTTGGGGACAGAATTTGGGGACAGAATTTGGGGACACAACTTGGGGACACAATTTAGGGACAAAATTTGGGGACAGAATTTGGGGACAGAATGTGGGGACAGAATTTGGGGACAGAATTTGGGGACAGAATTTGGGGACAGAATGTGGAGACAGAATTTGGGGACAGAATTTGGGGACAGAATTTGGGGACAGAATTTGGGGACAGAATTTGGGGACAAAATTTGGGGACAGAATTTGGGGACACAATTTGGGGACAGAATTTGGGGACAGAATTTGGGGACAGAATTTGGGGACAGAATTTGGGGACAGAATTTGGGGACAAAATTGTGGGACAGAATTTGGGGACACAATTTGGGGACACAATTTTGGGACAGAATGTGGGGACAGAATTTGGGGACAGAATTTGGGGATAGAATTTCGAGACAGAATTTGGGGACAGAATTTTGGGACAGAATTTGGGGACAGAATTTGGGGACAGAATTTGGGGACAGAATTTGGGGACAAAATTTGGGGACAGAATTTTGGGACAGAATGTGGGGACAGAATTTGGGGACACAATTTTGGGACAGAATTTGGGGACAGAATTTGGGGACACAATTTGGGGACACAATTTGGGGACACAATTTGGGGACAGAATTTGGGGACAGAATTTGGGGACAGAATTTGGGGACAAAATTTGGGGACAGAATCTGGGGACACAATTTGGGGACAGAATTTTGGGACAGAATGTGGGGACAGAATTTGGGGACAGATTTTGGGGATAGAATTTGGAGACAGAATTTGGGGACAGAATTTGGGGACAGAATTTGGGGACAAAATTTGGGGACAGAATTTGGGGACACAATTTGGGGACAGAATTTGGGGACACAATTTGGGGACACAATTTGGGGACACAATTTGGGGACAGAATTTGGGGACAGAATTTGGGGTCAGAATTTGGGGACAGAATTTGGGGACAGAATTTGGGGACAGAATTTGGGGACAGAATTTGGGGACAGAATTTGGGGACACAATTTGGGGACAGAATTTGGGGACACAATTTGGGGACACAATTGTGGGACAGAATTTGGGGACAGAATTTGGGGACAGAATTTGGGGACAGAATTTGGGGACAGAATTTGGGGACAGAATTTGGGGACAAAATTTGGGGACAGAATTTGGGGACAGAATTTGGGGACAGAATTTGGGGACAGAATTTGGGGACAGAATTTGGGGACAGAATTTGGGGACCGAATTTGGGGACCGAATTTGGGGACCGAATTTGGGGACACAATTTGGGGACAGAACTGGGGGACAGAATTTGGGGACAGAATTTTGGGACAAAATTTTGGGACAGAATTTGGGGACAGAATTTGGGGACAGAATTTGGGGACAGAATTTGGGGACACAATTTGGGGACAGAATTTGGGGAAAGAATGTGGGGACAGAATTTGGGGACAGAATTTGGAGACAAAATTTGGGGACACAATTTGGGGACACAATTTGGGGACAGAATTTTGGGACAGAATGTGGGGACAAAATTTGGGGACAGATTTTGGGGATAGAATTTGGAGACAGAATTTGGGGACAGAATTTGGGGACAGAATTTGGGGACACATTTTGGGGACAGAATTTGGGGACAGAATTTGGGGACACAATTTGGGGACAGAATTTGGGGACAGAATTTGGGGACAGAATGTGGGGACAGAATTTGGGGACAGAATTTGGGGACAGAATTTGGGGACAGAATTTGGGGACAGAATTTGGGGACAAAATTTGGGGACACAATTTGGGGACAGAATTTGGGAACAGAATTTTGGACAGAATGTGGGGACAGAATTTGGGGACAGATTTTGGGGATAGAATTTGGAGACAGAATTTGGGGACAGAATTTTGGGACAGAATTTGGGGACAAAATTTGGGGACAGAATTTGGGGACAGAATTTGGGGACAGAATTTGGGGACAGAATTTGGGGACATAATTTGTGGACAGAATTTGGGAACAGAATTTGTGGACAGAATTTGGGGACAGAATTTGGGGACAAAATTTGGGGACAGAATTTTGGGACAGAATTTGGGCACAGAACTTGGGGACATTATTTGGGGACAGAATTTGGGGACAGAATTTGGGGACAGAATTTGTGGACAGAATTTAGGGACAGAATTTGAAGACACAATTTGGGGACAGAATTTGGGGACAGAATTTGGGGACAGATTTTGGAGATAGAATTTGGAGACAGAATTTGGGGACAGAATTTGGGGATAGAATTTGGGGACAAAATTTGGGGACAGAATTTGGGGACACAGTTTGGGGACAGAATTTGGGGACAGAATTTGGGGACACAATTTGAGGACAGAATTTTGGGACAGAATTTGGGGACAGAATTTGGGGACAGAATTTAGGGACACAATTTGGGGACAGAATTTGGGGACAGAATTTGGGGACAGAATTTGGGGACAGAATTTGGGGACAGAATTTGGGGACAGAATTTTTGGAGAGAATTTGGGGACAGAATTTGGGGACAGAATTTGGGGACAGAATTTGGGGACACAATTTGGGGACACAATTTGGGGACAGAATTTGGGGACAGAATTTGGGGACAGAATTTGGGGACAGAATTTGGGGACAGAATTTGGGGACAGAATTTGGGGACAAAATTTGGGGACAGAATTTGGGGAAACAATTTCCCCAATTTGGGGACAGAATTTGGGGACAGAATGTGGGGACAGAATTTGGGGACAGAATTTGGGGACAGAATTTGGGGACACAATTTGGGGACAGAATTTGGGGACAAAATTTGGGGACAGAATTTGGGGACTCAATTTGGGGACAGAATTTTGGGACAGAATGTAGGGACAGAATTTGGGGACAGATTTTGAGGATAGAATTTGGGGACAGAATTCGGGGACAAAATTTTGGGACAGAATTTGGGGACAAAATTTGGGGACACAATTTGGGGACACAATTTGGGGACAGAATTTGGGGACAGAATTTGGGGACAGAATTTGGGGACACAATTTGGGGACAAAATTTGGGGACAGAGTTTTGGGACAGAATTTGGGGACAGAATTTGGGGACAGAATTTGGGGACAGAATTTGGGGACAGAATTTGAGGACTGAATTTGGGGACAGAATTTGGGGACAGAATTTGGGGACAGAATTTGGGGACAGAATTTGGGGACACAATTTGGGGACACAATTTGGGGACACAATTTGGGGACACAATTTGGGGACACAATTTGGGGACAGAATTTGGGGACAGAATTTGGGGACAGAATTTGGGGACACAATTTGGGGACAGAATTTGGGGACAGAATTTGGGGACAGAATTTGGGGACACAATTTGGGGACAGAGATTGGGGACCGAATTTGGGGACAGAATTGGGGGACAGAATTTGGGGACAGAATTTGGGGACAGAATTTGGGGACAGAATTTGGGGACACAATTTGGGGACACAATTTGGGGACAGAATTTGGGGACAGAATTTGGGGACAGAATTTGGGGACAGAATTTGGGGACACAACTTGGGGACAGAATTTGGGGACAAAATTTGGGGACAGAATTTTGGGACAGAATGTGGGGACAGAATTTGGGGACAGAATTTGGGGACACAATTTGGGGACAGAATGTGGGGACAGAATTTGGGGACAGAATTTGGGGACAGAATTTGGGGACAGAATTTGGGGACGGAATTTGGGGACAGAATTTGGGGACAAAATTTGGGGACAGAATTTGGGGACACAATTTGAGGACACAATTTGGGGACAGAATTTGGGGACAGAATTTGGGGACAGAATTTGGGGACAGAATTTGGGGACAGAATTTGGGGACAGAATTTGGG
The DNA here is from genome assembly GCA_932526605.1 of Nephrotoma flavescens. Lineage (NCBI taxonomy): Eukaryota > Metazoa > Arthropoda > Insecta > Diptera > Tipulidae > Nephrotoma > Nephrotoma flavescens. Next base: position 72,435,082 of record OW052220.1, on the reverse strand, counting down.
GACAGAATTTGGGGACAGAATTTGGGGACAGAATTTGGGGACAGAATTTGGGGACACAATTTGGGGACAGAATTTAGGGACAGAATTTGAAGACACAATTTGGGGACAGAATTTGGGGACAGAATTTGGGGACAGATTTTGGAGATAGAATTTGGAGACAGAATTTGGGGACAGAATTTGGGGATAGAATTTGGGGACAAAATTTGGGGACAGAATTTGGGGACACAGTTTGGGGACAGAATTTGGGGACAGAATTTGGGGACACAATTTGAGGACAGAATTTTGGGACAGAATTTGGGGACAGAATTTGGGGACAGAATTTAGGGACACAATTTGGGGACAGAATTTGGGGACAGAATTTGGGGACAGAATTTGGGGACAGAATTTGGGGACAGAATTTGGGGACAGAATTTTTGGAGAGAATTTGGGGACAGAATTTGGGGACAGAATTTGGGGACAGAATTTGGGGACACAATTTGGGGACACAATTTGGGGACAGAATTTGGGGACAGAATTTGGGGACAGAATTTGGGGACAGAATTTGGGGACAGAATTTGGGGACAGAATTTGGGGACAAAATTTGGGGACAGAATTTGGGGAAACAATTTCCCCAATTTGGGGACAGAATTTGGGGACAGAATGTGGGGACAGAATTTGGGGACAGAATTTGGGGACAGAATTTGGGGACACAATTTGGGGACAGAATTTGGGGACAAAATTTGGGGACACAATTTGGGGACTCAATTTGGGGACAGAATTTTGGGACAGAATGTAGGGACAGAATTTGGGGACAGATTTTGAGGATAGAATTTGGGGACAGAATTCGGGGACAAAATTTTGGGACAGAATTTGGGGACAAAATTTGGGGACACAATTTGGGGACACAATTTGGGGACAGAATTTGGGGACAGAATTTGGGGACAGAATTTGGGGACACAATTTGGGGACAAAATTTGGGGACAGAATTTTGGGACAGAATTTGGGGACAGAATTTGGGGACAGAATTTGGGGACAGAATTTGGGGACAGAATTTGAGGACAGAATTTGGGGACAGAATTTGGGGACAGAATTTGGGGACAGAATTTGGGGACAGAATTTGGGGACACAATTTGGGGACACAATTTGGGGACACAATTTGGGGACACAATTTGGGGACACAATTTGGGGACAGAATTTGGGGACAGAATTTGGGGACAGAATTTGGGGACACAATTTGGGGACAGAATTTGGGGACAGAATTTGGGGACAGAATTTGGGGACACAATTTGGGGACAGAATTTGGGGACCGAATTTGGGGACAGAATTGGGGGACAGAATTTGGGGACAGAATTTGGGGACAGAATTTGGGGACAGAATTTGGGGACACAATTTGGGGACACAATTTGGGGACAGAATTTGGGGACAGAATTTGGGGACAGAATTTGGGGACAGAATTTGGGGACACAACTTGGGGACAGAATTTGGGGACAAAATTTGGGGACAGAATTTTGGGACAGAATGTGGGGACAGAATTTGGGGACAGAATTTGGGGACACAATTTGGGGACAGAATGTGGGGACAGAATTTGGGGACAGAATTTGGGGACAGAATTTGGGGACAGAATTTGGGGACGGAATTTGGGGACAGAATTTGGGGACAAAATTTGGGGACATAATTTGGGGACACAATTTGAGGACACAATTTGGGGACAGAATTTGGGGACAGAATTTGGGGACAGAATTTGGGGACAGAATTTGGGGACAGAATTTGGGGACAGAATTTGGGGACAGAATTTGGGGACAGAATTTGGGGACAGAATTTGGGGACAGAATTTGGGGACAGAATTTGGGGACACAATTTGGGGACAAAATTTGGGGACAGAATTTGGGGACAGAATTTTGGGACACAATGTGGGGACAGAATTTGGGGACAGATTTTGGGGATAGAATTTGGAGACAGAATTTGGGGACAGAATTTGGGGACAGAATTTGGGGACAAAATTTGGGGACAGAATTTGGGGACAGAATTTGGGGACAGAATTTGGGGACAGAATTTGGGGACAGAATTTGGGGACAGAATTTGGGGACAGAATTTGGGGACAGAATTTGGGGACAGAATTAGGGGACAGAATTTGGGGACAGAATTTGGGGACAGAATTTGGGGACAGAATTTGGGGACACAATTTGGGGACAGAATTTGGGGACACAATTTGGGGACACAATTGTGGGACAGAATTTGGGGACAGAATTTGGGGACAGAATTTGGGGACAGAATTTGGGGACAGAATTTGGGGACAGAATGTAGGGACAGAATTTGGGGACACAATTTGGGGACAGAATTTGGGGACAGAATTTGGGGACACAATTTGGGGACACAATTTGGGGACCGAATTTGGGGACACAATTTGGAGACAGAATTTGGGGACAGAATTTGGAGACAGAATTTGGGGACACAATTTGGGGACACAATTTGGGGACAGAATTTGGGGACAGAATTTGGGGACAGAATTTGGGGACAGAATTTGGGGTCAGAATTCGGGGACAGAATTTGGGGACAGAATGTGGGGACAGAATTTGGGGACACAATTTGGAGACAAAATTTGGGGACAGAATTTGGGGACACAATTTGGGGACAGAATTTGAAGACAGAATGTGGGGACAGAATTTGGGGACAGAATTTGGGGACAGAATTTGGGGACAGAATTTGGGGACAGAATTTGGGGACAGAATTTGGGGACAGAATTTCTGGACAGAATTTGGGGACAGAATTTGGGGACACAATTTGGGGACACAATTGTGGGACAGAATTTGGGGACAGAATTTGGGGACAGAATTTGGGGACAGAATTTGGGGACAGAATTTGGGGACAGAATTTGGGGACAGAATTTTGGGACAGAATATGGGGACAGAATTTGGGGACACAATTTGGGGACAGAATTTGGGGACAGAATTTGGGGACAGAATTTGGGGACAAAATTTGGGGACCGAATTTGGGGACACAATTTGGAGACAGAATTTGGGGACAGAATTTGGAAACAGAATTTGGGGACAGAATTTGGGGACAGAATTTGGGGACAGAATTTGGGGACAGAATTTGGGGACAGAATTTGGGGACACAATTTGGGGTCAGAATGTGGGGACAGAATTTGGGGACAGAATGTGGGGACAGAATTTGGGGACACAATTTGGAGACAAAATTTGGGGACAGAATTTGGGGACAGAATTTGGGGACAGAATTTGGAGACAGAATGTGGGGACAGAATTTGGGGACAGAATTTGGGGACAGAATTTGGGGACACAATTTGGGGACAGAATTTGGGGACAAAATTTGGTGACAGAATTTGGGGACACAATTTGGGGACAGAATTTAGGGACAGAATGTTGGGACAGAATTTGGGGACAGATTTTGGGGATAGAATTTGGAGACAGAATTTGGGGACACAATTTTGGGACAGAATTTGGGGACAAAATTTGGGGACAGAATTTGGGGACAGAATTTGGGGACAGAATTTGGGGACATAATTTGGGGACATAATTTGGGGACAGAATTTGGGGACAGAATTTGGGGACAGAATTTGGGGACAGAATTTGGGGACAGAATTTCTGGACAGAATTTGGGGACAGAATTTGGGGACACAATTTGGGGACACAATTGTGGGACAGAATTTGGGGACACAATTTGGGGTCAGAATGTGGGGACAGAATTTGGGGACAGAATGTGGGGACAGAATTTGGGGACACAATTTGGAGACAAAATTTGGGGACAGAATTTGGGGACAGAATTTGGGGACAGAATTTGAAGACAGAATGTGGGGACAGAATTTGGGGACAGAATTTGGGGACAGAATTTGGGGACAGAATTTGGGGACAGAATTTGGGGACAGAATTTGGGGACAGAATTTGGGGACAGAATTTGGGGACACAATTTGGGGACACAATTGTGGGACAGAATTTGGGGACACAATTTGGGGACAGAATTTGGGGACAGAATTTGGGGACAGAATTTGGGGACAGAATTTGGGGACAGAATTTGGGGACAGAATTTGGGGACAGAATTTGGGGACAGAATTTGGGGACAGAATTTGGGGACAGAATTTGGGGACACAATTTGGGGACAGAATTTGGGGACACAATTTGGAGACAGAATTGAAGGACAGAATTTGGGGACAGAATTTGGGGACAAAATTTCGGGACAGAATTTGGGGACAGAATTTGGGGACAGAATTTGGGGACAGAATTTGGGGACAGAATTTGAGGACAGAATTTGGGGACAGAATTTGGGGACAGAATGTGGGGACAGAATTTGGGGACAGAATTTGGAGACAAAATTTGGGGACACAATTTGGGGACAGAATTTTGGGACAGAATGTGGGGACAAAATTTGGGGACAGATTTTGGGGATAGAATTTGGAGACAGAATTTGGGGACAGAATTTGGGGACAGAATTTGGGGACAGAATTTGGGGACAGAATTTGGGGACAGAATTTGGGGACAGAATTTGGGGACAGAATTTGGGGACAGAATTTGGGGACAGAATGTGGGGACAGAATTTGGGGACAGAATTTGGGGACAGAATTTGAGGACAGAATTTGGGGACAGAATTTGGGGACAAAATTTGGGGACACAATTTGGGGACAGAATTTGGGAACAGAATTTTGGACAGAATGTGGGGACAGAATTTGGGGACAGATTTTGGGGATAGAATTTGGAGACACAATTTGGGGACAGAATTTTGGGACAGAATTTGGGGACAAAATTTGGGGACAGAATTTGGGGACAGAATTTGGGGACAGAATTTGGGGACAGAATTTGGGAACAGAATTTGGGGACAGAATTTGGGGACAAAATTTGGGGACAGAATTTTTTGACAGAATTTGGTAACAGAACTTGGAAACAAAATTTGGGGACAGAATTTGGGGACAGAATTTGGGGACAGAATTTGGGGACAGAATTTGGGGACAGAATTTGAAGACACAATTTGGGGACAGAATTTGGGGACAGAATTTGGGGACAGATTTTGGAGATAGAATTTGGAGACAGAATTTGGGGACAGAATTTGGGGATAGAATTTAGGGACAAAATTTGGGGACAGAATTTGGGGACACAGTTTGGGGACAGAATTTGGGGACAGAATTTGGGGACACAATTTGAGGACAGAATTTGGGGACAGAATTTGGGGACAGAATTTGGGGACAGAATTTGGGGACACAATTTGGGGACACAATTTGGGGACAGAATTTGGGGACAGAATTTGGGGACAGAATTTGGGGACAGAATTTGGGGACAGAATTTAAGGACAGAATTTGGGGACAGAATTTGGGGACAGAATTTGGGGACAGAATTTGGGGACAGAATTTGGGGACACAATTTGGGGACAGAATTTGGGGACAGAATTTGGGGACAAAATTTGGGGACAGAATTTGGGGACACAATTTGGGGACAGAATTTGGGGATAGAATTTGGGGACAGAATTTGGGGACAGAATGTGGGGACAGAATTTGGGGACAGAATTTGGGAACAGAATTTGGGGACAGAATTTGGGGACACAATTTGGGGACAGAATTTGGAAACAAAATTTGGGGACAGAATTTGGGGACTCAATTTGGGGACAGAATTTGGGGACAGAATGTGGGGACAGAATTTGGGGACAGATTTTGAGGATAGAATTTGGAGACAGAATTTGGGGACAAAATTTTGGGACAGAATTTGGGGACAAAATTTGGGGACAGAATTTGGGGACAGAATTTGGGGACAGAATTTGGGGACACAATTTGGGGACAGAATTTGGGGACAGAATTTGGGGACAGAATTTGGGGACAGAATTTGGGGACAAAATTTGGGGACAGAATTTTGGGACACAATTTGGGGACAGAATTTGGGGACACAATTTGGGGACAGAATTTGGGGACAGAATTTGGGGACAGAATTTGGGGACACAATTTGGGGACACAATTTGGGGACACAATTTGGGGACACAATTTGGGGACACAATTTGGGGACACAATTTGGGGACACAATTTGGGGACAGAATTTGGGGACAGAATTTGGGGACAGAATTTGGGGACAGAATTTGGGGACAGAATTTGGGGACAGAATTTGGGGACAGAATTTGGGGACAGAATTTGGGGACAGAATTTGGGGACAGAATTTGGGGACAGAATTTGGGGACAGAATTTGGGGACAGAATTTGGGGACAGAATTTTGGGACAGAATTTGGGGACACAATTTGGGGACACAATTTGGGGACAGAATTTGGGGACAGAATTTGGGGACAGAATTTGGGGACCGAATTTGGGGACCGAATTTGGGGACACAATTTGGGGACAGAATTTGGGGACAGAATTTGGGGACAGAATTTGGGGACAGAATTTGGGGACACAATTTGGGGACAGAATTTGGGGACACAATTTGGAGACAGAATTTGGGGACAGAATTTGGGGACAGAATTTGGGGACAAAATTTCGGGACACAATTTGGGGACAGAATTTGGGGACAGAATTTGGGGACAGAATTTGGGGACAGAATTTGGGGACAGAATTTGAGGACAGAATTTGGGGACAGAATTTGGGGACAGAATGTGGGGACAGAATTTGGGGACAGAATTTGGAGACAAAATTTGGGGACACAATTTGGGGACAGAATTTTGGGACAGAATGTGGGGACAAAATTTGGGGACAGATTTTGGGGATAGAATTTGGAGACAGAATTTGGGGACAGAATTTGGGGACAGAATTTGGGGACACAATTTGGGGACAGAATTTGGGGACAGAATTTGGGGACAGAATTTGGGGACAGAATTTGGGGACAGAATTTGGGGACAGAATGTGGGGACAGAATTTGGGGACAGAATTTGGGGACAGAATTTGAGGACAGAATTTGGGGACAGAATTTGGGGACAAAATTTGGGGACACAATTTGGGGACAGAATTTGGGAACAGAATTTTGGACAGAATGTGGGGACAGAATTTGGGGACAGATTTTGGGGATAGAATTTGGAGACACAATTTGGGGACAGAATTTTGGGACAGAATTTGGGGACAAAATTTGGGGACAGAATTTGGGGACAGAATTTGGGGACAGAATTTGGGGACAGAATTTGGGGACATAATTTGGGGACAGAATTTGGGAACAGAATTTGGGGACAGAATTTGGGGACAAAATTTGGGGACAGAATTTTTTGACAGAATTTGGTAACAGAACTTGGAAACAAAATTTGGGGACAGAATTTGGGGACAGAATTTGGGGACAGAATTTGTGGACAGAATTTGGGGACAGAATTTGAAGACACAATTTGGGGACAGAATTTGGGGACAGAATTTGGGGACAGATTTTGGAGATAGAATTTGGAGACAGAATTTGGGGACAGAATTTGGGGATAGAATTTAGGGACAAAATTTGGGGACAGAATTTGGGGACACAGTTTGGGGACAGAATTTGGGGACAGAATTTGGGGACACAATTTGAGGACAGAATTTGGGGACAGAATTTGGGGACAGAATTTGGGGACAGAATTTGGGGACACAATTTGGGGACACAATTTGGGGACAGAATTTGGGGACAGAATTTGGGGACAGAATTTGGGGACAGAATTTGGGGACAGAATTTAAGGACAGAATTTGGGGACAGAATTTGGGGACAGAATTTGGGGACAGAATTTGGGGACAGAATTTGGGGACAGAATTTGGGGACAGAATTTGGGGACAGAATTTGGGGACAGAATTTGGGGACACAATTTGGGGACAGAATTTGGGGACACAATTTGGAGACAGAATTGAAGGACAGAATTTGGGGACAGAATTTGGGGACAAAATTTCGGGACACAATTTGGGGACAGAATTTGGGGACAGAATTTGGGGACAGAATTTGGGGACAGAATTTGGGGACAGAATTTGAGGACAGAATTTGGGGACAGAATTTGGGGAAAGAATGTGGGGACAGAATTTGGGGACAGAATTTGGAGACAAAATTTGGGGACACAATTTGGGGACAGAATTTTGGGACAGAATGTGGGGACAAAATTTGGGGACAGATTTTGGGGATAGAATTTGGAGACAGAATTTGGGGACAGAATTTGGGGACAGAATTTGGGGACACAATTTGGGGACAGAATTTGGGGACAGAATTTGGGGACAGAATTTGGGGACAGAATTTGGGGACAGAATTTGGGGACAGAATGTGGGGACAGAATTTGGGGACACAATTTGGGGACAGAATTTGAGGACAGAATTTGGGGACAGAATTTGGGGACAAAATTTGGGGACACAATTTGGGGACAGAATTTGGGAACAGAATTTTGGACAGAATGTGGGGACAGAATTTGGGGACAGATTTTGGGGATAGAATTTGGAGACACAATTTGGGGACAGAATTTTGGGACAGAATTTGGGGACAAAATTTGGGGACAGAATTTGGGGACAGAATTTGGGGACAGAATTTGGGGACAGAATTTGGGAACAGAATTTGGGGACAGAATTTGGGGACAAAATTTGGGGACAGAATTTTTTGACAGAATTTGGTAACAGAACTTGGAAACAAAATTTGGGGACAGAATTTGGGGACAGAATTTGGGGACAGAATTTGTGGACAGATTTTGGGGACAGAATTTGAAGACACAATTTGGGGACAGAATTTGGGGACAGAATTTGGGGACAGATTTTGGAGATAGAATTTGGAGACAGAATTTGGGGACAGAATTTGGGGATAGAATTTAGGGACAAAATTTGGGGACAGAATTTGGGGACACAGTTTGGGGACAGAATTTGGGGACAGAATTTGGGGACACAATTTGAGGACAGAATTTGGGGACAGAATTTGGGGACAGAATTTGGGGACAGAATTTGGGGACACAATTTGGGGACACAATTTGGGGACAGAATTTGGGGACAGAATTTGGGGACAGAATTTGGGGACAGAATTTGGGGACAGAATTTAAGGACAGAATTTGGGGACAGAATTTGGGGACAGAATTTGGGGACAGAATTTGGGGACAGAATTTGGGGACACAATTTGGGGACAGAATTTGGGGACAGAATTTGGGGACAAAATTTGGGGACAGAATTTGGGGACACAATTTGGGGACAGAATTTGGGGATAGAATTTGGGGACAGAATTTGGGGACAGAATGTGGGGACAGAATTTGGGGACAGAATTTGGGAACAGAATTTGGGGACAGAATTTGGGGACACAATTTGGGGACAGAATTTGGAAACAAAATTTGGGGACAGAATTTGGGGACTCAATTTGGGGACAGAATTTGGGGACAGAATGTGGGGACAGAATTTGGGGACAGATTTTGAGGATAGAATTTGGAGACAGAATTTGGGGACAAAATTTTGGGACAGAATTTGGGGACAAAATTTGGGGACAGAATTTGGGGACAGAATTTGGGGACAGAATTTGGGGACACAATTTGGGGACAGAATTTGGGGACAGAATTTGGGGACAGAATTTGGGGACACAATTTGGGGACAAAATTTGGGGACAGAATTTTGGGACACAATTTGGGGACAGAATTTGGGGACACAATTTGGGGACAGAATTTGGGGACAGAATTTGGGGACAGAATTTGGGGACACAATTTGGGGACACAATTTGGGGACACAATTTGGGGACACAATTTGGGGACACAATTTGGGGACACAATTTGGGGACAGAATTTGGGGACAGAATTTGGGGACAGAATTTGGGGACAGAATTTGGGGACACAATTTGGGGACAGAATTTGGGGACAGAATTTGGGGACAGAATTTGGGGACAGAATTTGGGGACAGAATTTGGGGACAGAATTTGGGGACAGAATTTTGGGACAGAATTTGGGGACACAATTTGGGGACACAATTTGGGGACAGAATTTGGGGACAGAATTTGGGGACAGAATTTGGGGACCGAATTTGGGGACCGAATTTGGGGACACAATTTGGGGACACAATTTGGGGACAGAATTTGGGGACAGAATTTGGGGACAGAATTTGGGGACACAATTTGGGGACAGAATTTGGGGACACAATTTGGAGACAGAATTGAAGGACAGAATTTGGGGACAGAATTTGGGGACAAAATTTCGGGACACAATTTGGGGACAGAATTTGGGGACAGAATTTGGGGACAGAATTTGGGGACAGAATTTGGGGACAGAATTTGAGGACAGAATTTGGGGACAGAATTTGGGGACAGAATGTGGGGACAGAATTTGGGGACAGAATTTGGAGACAAAATTTGGGGACACAATTTGGGGACAGAATTTTGGGACAGAATGTGGGGACAAAATTTGGGGACAGATTTTGGGGATAGAATTTGGAGACAGAATTTGGGGACAGAATTTGGGGACAGAATTTGGGGACAGAATTTGGGGACAGAATTTGGGGACAGAATTTGGGGACAGAATTTGGGGACAGAATTTGGGGACAGAATTTGGGGACAGAATGTGGGGACAGAATTTGGGGACAGAATTTGGGGACAGAATTTGAGGACAGAATTTGGGGACAGAATTTGGGGACAAAATTTGGGGACACAATTTGGGGACAGAATTTGGGAACAGAATTTTGGACAGAATGTGGGGACAGAATTTGGGGACAGATTTTGGGGATAGAATTTGGAGACACAATTTGGGGACAGAATTTTGGGACAGAATTTGGGGACAAAATTTGGGGACAGAATTTGGGGACAGAATTTGGGGACAGAATTTGGGGACAGAATTTGGGGACATAATTTGGGGACAGAATTTGGGAACAGAATTTGGGGACAGAATTTGGGGACAAAATTTGGGGACAGAATTTTTTGACAGAATTTGGTAACAGAACTTGGAAACAAAATTTGGGGACAGAATTTGGGGACAGAATTTGGGGACAGAATTTGTGGACAGAATTTGGGGACAGAATTTGAAGACACAATTTGGGGACAGAATTTGGGGACAGAATTTGGGGACAGATTTTGGAGATAGAATTTGGAGACAGAATTTGGGGACAGAATTTGCGGATAGAATTTAGGTGCAAAATTTGGGGACAGAATTTGGGGACACAGTTTGGGGACAGAATTTGGGGACAGAATTTGGGGACACAATTTGAGGACAGAATTTGGGGACAGAATTTGGGGACAGAATTTGGGGACAGAATTTGGGGACACAATTTGGGGACACAATTTGGGGACAGAATTTGGGGACAGAATTTGGGGACAGAATTTGGGGACAGAATTTGGGGACAGAATTTAAGGACAGAATTTGGGGACAGAATTTGGGGACAGAATTTGGGGACAGAATTTGGGGACAGAATTTGGGGACAGAATTTGGGGACAGAATTTGGGGACAGAATTTGGGGACAAAATTTGGGGACAGAATTTGGGGACACAATTTGGGGACAGAATTTGGGGATAGAATTTGGGGACAGAATTTGGGGACAGAATGTGGGGACAGAATTTGGGGACAGAATTTGGGAACAGAATTTGGGGACAGAATTTGGGGACACAATTTGGGGACAGAATTTGGGGACAAAATTTGGGGACAGAATTTGGGGACTCAATTTGGGGACAGAATTTGGGGACAGAATGTGGGGACAGAATTTGGGGACAGATTTTGAGGATAGAATTTGGAGACAGAATTTGGGGACAAAATTTTGGGACAGAATTTGGGGACAAAATTTGGGGACAGAATTTGGGGACAGAATTTGGGGACAGAATTTGGGGACACAATTTGGGGACAGAATTTGGGGACAGAATTTGGGGACAGAATTTGGGGACACAATTTGGGGACAAAATTTGGGGACAGAATTTTGGGACAGAATTTGGGGACAGAATTTGGGGACACAATTTGGGGACAGAATTTGGGGACAGAATTTGGGGACAGAATTTGGGGACACCAAATTCTGTCCCCAAATTCTGTCCCCAAATTTTGTCCCCAAATTCTGTCCCAAAATTTTGTCCCCAAATTCTGTCTCCAAATTCTATCCTCAAAATCTGTCCCCAAATTCTGTCCCCACATTCTGTCCCCAAATTCTGTCCCCAAATTCTGTCCCCAAATTCTGTCCCCAAATTTTGTCCCCAAATTCTGTCCCCAAATTGTGTCCCCAAATTCTGTCCCCAAATTCTGTTCCCAAATTCTGTCCCCAAATTCTGTCCCCACATTCTGTCCCCAAATTCTGTCCCCAAATTCTATCCCCAAATTCTGTCCCCAAATTGTGTCCCCAAATTGTGTCCCCAAATTTTGTCCCCAAATTCTGTCCCCAAATTCTGTCCCCAAATTCTGTCCCCAAATTCTGTCCCCAAATTCTGTCCCCAAATTCTGTCCCCAAATTCTGTCCCCAAATTCTGTCCTTAAATTCTGTCCCCAAATTCTGTCCCCAAATTCTGTCCCCAAATTCTGTCCCCAAATTCTGTCCCCAAATTGTGTCCCCAAATTGTGTCCCCAAATTCTGTCCCCAAATTCTGTCCCCAAATTCTGTCCCCAAATTCTGTCCTCAAATTGTGTCCCCAAATTCTGTCCCCAAATTCTGTCCCCAAACTGTGTCCCCAAATTCTGTCCCCAAATTTTGTCCCTAAATTCTATCCCCAAATTCTGTCCCCAAATTCTGTCTCCAAATTCTATCTCCAAAATCTGTCCCCAAATTCTGTCCCCAAATTCTGTCCCCAAATTGTGTCTTCAAATTCTGTCCCCAAATTCTGTCCACAAATTCTGTCCCCAAATTCTGTCCCCAAATTCTGTCCCCAAATTTTGTTTCCAAGTTCTGTTACCAAATTCTGTCAAAAAATTCTGTCCCCAAATTTTGTCCCCAAATTCTGTCCCCAAATTCTGTTCCCAAATTCTGTCCCCAAATTATGTCCCCAAATTCTGTCCCCAAATTCTGTCCCCAAATTCTGTCCCCAAATTCTGTCCCCAAATTTTGTCCCCAAATTCTGTCCCAAAATTCTGTCCCCAAATTGTGTCTCCAAATTCTATCCCCAAAATCTGTCCCCAAATTCTGTCCCCACATTCTGTCCAAAATTCTGTTCCCAAATTCTGTCCCCAAATTGTGTCCCTAAATTTTGTCCCCAAATTCTGTCCCCAAATTCTGTCCTCAAATTCTGTCCCCAAATTCTGTCCCCAAATTCTGTCCCCACATTCTGTCTCCAAATTCTGTCCCCAAATTCTGTCCCCAAATTCTGTCCCCAAATTCTGTCCCCAAATTCTGTCCCCAAATTGTGTCCCCAAATTCTGTCCCCAAATTCTGTCCCCAAATTCTGTCTCCAAATTCTATCCCCAAAATCTGTCCCCAAATTTTGTCCCCACATTCTGTCCCAAAATTCTGTCCCCAAATTGTGTCCCCAAATTTTGTCTCCAAATTCTGTCCCCAAATTCTGTCCCCACATTCTGTCCCCAAATTCTGTCCCCAAATTCTGTCCTCAAATTCTGTCCCCAAATTCTGTCCCCAAATTCTGTCCCCAAATTCTGTCCCCAAATTCTGTCCCCAAATTGTGTCCCGAAATTTTGTCCCCAAATTCTGTCCCCAAATTCTGTCCTTCAATTCTGTCTCCAAATTGTGTCCCCAAATTCTGTCCCCAAATTGTGTCCCCAAATTCTGTCCCCAAATTCTGTCCCCAAATTCTGTCCCCAAATTCTGTCCCCAAATTGTGTCCCCAAATTCGGTCCCCAAATTCTGTCCCCAAATTCTGTCCCCAAATTCTGTCCCCAAATTGTGTCCCCAAATTGTGTCCCCAAATTCTGTCCCAAAATTCTGTCCCCAAATTCTGTCCCCAAATTCTGTCCCCAAATTCTGTCCCCAAATTCTGTCCCCAAATTCTGTCCCCAAATTCTGTCCCCAAATTGTGTCCCCAAATTGTGTCCCCAAATTCTGTCCCCAAATTTTGTCCCCAAATTCTGTCCCCAAATTCTGTCCCCAAATTGTGTCCCCAAATTGTGTCCCCAAATTGTGTCCCCAAATTGTGTCCCCAAATTGTGTCCCCAAATTGTGTCCCCAAATTGTGTCCCCAAATTCTGTCCCCAAATTCTGTCCCCAAATTCTGTCCCCAAATTGTGTCCCCAAATTCTGTCCCCAAATTGTGTCCCCAAATTCTGTCCCCAAATTTTGTCCCCAAATTGTGTCCCCAAATTCTGTCCCCAAATTCTGTCCCCAAATTCTGTCCCCAAATTGTGTCCCCAAATTCTGTCCCCAAATTCTGTCCCCAAATTCTGTCCCCAAATTTTGTCCCCAAATTCTGTCCCAAAATTTTGTCCCCAAATTCTGTCTCCAAATTCTATCCTCAAAATCTGTCCCCAAATTCTGTCCCCACATTCTGTCCCCAAATTCTGTCCCCAAATTGAGTCCCCAAATTCTGTCCCCAAATTTTGTTTCCAAATTCTGTCCCCAAATTGTGTCCCCAAATTCTGTCCCCAAATTCTGTTCCCAAATTCTGTCCCCAAATTCTGTCCCCACATTCTGTCCCCAAATTCTGTCCCCAAATTCTATCCCCAAATTCTGTCCCCAAATTGTGTCCCCAAATTCTGTCCCCAAATTTTGTCCCCAAATTCTGTCCCCAAATTCAGTCCCCAAATTGTGTCCCCAAATTCTGTCCCCAAATTCTGTCCCCAAATTCTGTCCCCAAATTCTGTCCCCAAATTCTGTCCTTAAATTCTGTCCCCAAATTCTGTCCCCAAATTCTGTCCCCAAATTCTGTCCCCAAATTCTGTCCCCAAATTGTGTCCCCAAATTGTGTCCCCAAATTCTGTCCCCAAATTCTGTCCCCAAATTCTGTCCCCAAATTCTGTCCTCAAATTGTGTCCCCAAATTCTGTCCCCAAATTCTGTCCCCAAACTGTGTCCCCAAATTCTGTCCCCAAATTTTGTCCCTAAATTCTATCCCCAAATTCTGTCCCCAAATTCTGTCTCCAAATTCTATCTCCAAAATCTGTCCCCAAATTCTGTCCCCAAATTCTGTCCCCAAATTGTGTCTTCAAATTCTGTCCCCAAATTCTGTCCACAAATTCTGTCCCCAAATTCTGTCCCCAAATTCTGTCCCCAAATTTTGTTTCCAAGTTCTGTTACCAAATTCTGTCAAAAAATTCTGTCCCCAAATTTTGTCCCCAAATTCTGTCCCCAAATTCTGTTCCCAAATTCTGTCCCCAAATTCTGTCCCCAAATTCTGTCCCCAAATTCTGTCCCCAAATTTTGTCCCCAAATTCTGTCCCAAAATTCTGTCCCCAAATTGTGTCTCCAAATTCTATCCCCAAAATCTGTCCCCAAATTCTGTCCCCACATTCTGTCCAAAATTCTGTTCCCAAATTCTGTCCCCAAATTGTGTCCCCAAATTTTGTCCCCAAATTCTGTCCCCAAATTCTGTCCTCAAATTCTGTCCCCAAATTGTGTCCTCAAATTCTGTCCCCACATTCTGTCCCCAAATTCTGTCCCCAAATTCTGTCCCCAAATTCTGTCCCCAAATTCTGTCCCCAAATTCTGTCCCCAAATTGTGTCCCCAAATTCTGTCCCCAAATTCTGTCCCCAAATTCTGTCTCCAAATTCTATCCCCAAAATCTGTCCCCAAATTTTGTCCCCACATTCTGTCCCAAAATTCTGTCCCCAAATTGTGTCCCCAAATTTTGTCTCCAAATTCTGTCCCCAAATTCTGTCCCCACATTCTTTCCCCAAATTCTGTCCCCAAATTCTGTCCTCAAATTCTGTCCCCAAATTCTGTCCCCAAATTCTGTCCCCAAATTCTGTCCCCAAATTCTGTCCCCAAATTGTGTCCCGAAATTTTGTCCCCAAATTCTGTCCCCAAATTCTGTCCTTCAATTCTGTCTCCAAATTGTGTCCCCAAATTCTGTCCCCAAATTGTGTCCCCAAATTCTGTCCCCAAATTCTGTCCCCAAATTCTGTCCCCAAATTCTGTCCCCAAATTCTGTCCCCAAATTCTGTCCCCAAATTCTGTCCCCAAATTCTGTCCCCAAATTCTGTCCTTAAATTCTGTCCCCAAATTCTGTCCCCAAATTCTGTCCCCAAATTCTGTCCCCACATTCTGTCCCCAAATTGTGTCCCCAAATTCTGTCCCCAAATTCTGTCCCCAAATTCTGTCCCCAAATTCTGTCCTCAAATTGTGTCCCCAAATTCTGTCCCCAAATTCTGTCCCCAAACTGTGTCCCCAAATTCTGTCCCCAAATTTTGTCCCTAAATTCTATCCCCAAATTCTGTCCCCAAATTCTGTCTCCAAATTCTATCTCCAAAATCTGTCCCCAAATTCTGTCCCCAAATTCTGTCCCCAAATTGTGTCTTCAAATTCTGTCCCCAAATTCTGTCCACAAATTCTGTCCCCAAATTCTGTCCCCAAATTCTGTCCCCAAATTTTGTTTCCAAGTTCTGTTACCAAATTCTGTCAAAAAATTCTGTCCCCAAATTTTGTCCCCAAATTCTGTCCCCAAATTCTGTTCCCAAATTCTGTCCCCAAATTATGTCCCCAAATTCTGTCCCCAAATTCTGTCCCCAAATTCTGTCCCCAAATTCTGTCCCCAAATTTTGTCCCCAAATTCTGTCCCAAAATTCTGTCCCCAAATTGTGTCTCCAAATTCTATCCCCAAAATCTGTCCCCAAATTCTGTCCCCACATTCTGTCCAAAATTCTGTTCCCAAATTCTGTCCCCAAATTGTGTCCCCAAATTTTGTCCCCAAATTCTGTCCCCACATTCTGTCCTCAAATTCTGTCCCCAAATTCTGTCCCCAAATTCTGTCCCCACATTCTGTCCCCAAATTCTGTCCCCAAATTCTGTCCCCAAATTCTGTCCCCAAATTCTGTCCCCAAATTCTGTCCCCAAATTGTGTCCCCAAATTCTGTCCCCAAATTCTGTCCCCAAATTCTGTCTCCAAATTCTATCCCCAAAATCTGTCCCCAAATTTTGTCCCCACATTCTGTCCCAAAATTCTGTCCCCAAATTGTGTCCCCAAATTTTGTCTCCAAATTCTGTCCCCAAATTCTGTCCCCACATTCTGTCCCCAAATTCTGTCCCCAAATTCTGTCCTCAAATTCTGTCCCCAAATTCTGTCCCCAAATTCTGTCCCCAAATTCTGTCCCCAAATTCTGTCCCCAAATTGTGTCCCGAAATTTTGTCCCCAAATTCTGTCCCCAAATTCTGTCCTTCAATTCTGTCTCCAAATTGTGTCCCCAAATTCTGTCCCCAAATTGTGTCCCCAAATTCTGTCCCCAAATTCTGTCCCCAAATTCTGTCCCCAAATTCTGTCCCCAAATTGTGTCCCCAAATTCGGTCCCCAAATTCGGTCCCCAAATTCTGTCCCCAAATTCTGTCCCCAAATTCTGTCCCCAAATTGTGTCCCCAAATTGTGTCCCCAAATTCTGTCCCAAAATTCTGTCCCCAAATTCTGTCCCCAAATTCTGTCCCCAAATTCTGTCCCCAAATTCTGTCCCCAAATTCTGTCCCCAAATTCTGTCCCCAAATTCTGTCCCCAAATTCTGTCCCCAAATTCTGTCCCCAAATTCTGTCCCCAAATTCTGTCCCCAAATTCTGTCCCCAAATTGTGTCCCCAAATTGTGTCCCCAAATTGTGTCCCCAAATTGTGTCCCCAAATTGTGTCCCCAAATTGTGTCCCCAAATTGTGTCCCCAAATTCTGTCCCCAAATTCTGTCCCCAAATTCTGTCCCCAAATTGTGTCCCCAAATTCTGTCCCCAAATTGTGTCCCAAAATTCTGTCCCCAAATTTTGTCCCCAAATTGTGTCCCCAAATTCTGTCCCCAAATTCTGTCCCCAAATTCTGTCCCCAAATTGTGTCCCCAAATTCTGTCCCCAAATTCTGTCCCCAAATTCTGTCCCCAAGTTTTGTCCCCAAATTCTGTCCCAAAATTTTGTCCCCAAATTCTGTCTCCAAATTCTATCCTCAAAATCTGTCCCCAAATTCTGTCCCCACATTCTGTCCCCAAATTCTGTCCCCAAATTGAGTCCCCAAATTCTGTCCCCAAATTTTGTTTCCAAATTCTGTCCCCAAATTGTGTCCCCAAATTCTGTCCCCAAATTCTGTTCCCAAATTCTGTCCCCAAATTCTGTCCCCACATTCTGTCCCCAAATTCTGTCCCCAAATTCTATCCCCAAATTCTGTCCCCAAATTGTGTCCCCAAATTCTGTCCCCAAATTTTGTCCCCAAATTCTGTCCCCAAATTCTGTCCCCAAATTGTGTCCCCAAATTCTGTCCCCAAATTCTGTCCCCAAATTCTGTCCCCAAATTCTGTCCCCAAATTCTGTCCCCAAATTCTGTCCTTAAATTCTGTCCCCAAATTCTGTCCCCAAATTCTGTCCCCAAATTCTGTCCCCAAATTCTGTCCCCAAATTGTGTCCCCAAATTGTGTCCCCAAATTCTGTCCCCAAATTCTGTCCCCAAATTCTGTCCCCAAATTCTGTCCCCAAATTCTGTCCTCAAATTGTGTCCCCAAATTCTGTCCCCAAATTCTGTCCCCAAACTGTGTCCCCAAATTCTGTCCCCAAATTTTGTCCCTAAATTCTATCCCCAAATTCTGTCCCCAAATTCTGTCTCCAAATTCTATCTCCAAAATCTGTCCCCAAATTCTGTCCCCAAATTCTGTCCCCAAATTGTGTCTTCAAATTCTGTCCCCAAATTCTGTCCACAAATTCTGTCCCCAAATTCTGTCCCCAAATTCTGTCCCCAAATTTTGTTTCCAAGTTCTGTTACCAAATTCTGTCAAAAAATTCTGTCCCCAAATTTTGTCCCCAAATTCTGTCCCCAAATTCTGTTCCCAAATTCTGTCCCCAAATTCTGTCCCCAAATTCTGTCCCCAAATTCTGTCCCCAAATTTTGTCCCCAAATTCTGTCCCAAAATTCTGTCCCCAAATTGTGTCTCCAAATTCTATCCCCAAAATCTGTCCCCAAATTCTGTCCCCACATTCTGTCCAAAATTCTGTTCCCAAATTCTGTCCCCAAATTGTGTCCCCAAATTTTGTCCCCAAATTCTGTCCCCAAATTCTGTCCTCAAATTCTGTCCCCAAATTCTGTCCCCAAATTCTGTCCCCACATTCTGTCCCCAAATTCTGTCCCCAAATTCTGTCCCCAAATTCTGTCCCCAAATTCTGTCCCCAAATTCTGTCCCCAAATTCTGTCCCCAAATTGTGTCCCCAAATTCTGTCCCCAAATTCTGTCCCCAAATTCTGTCTCCAAATTCTATCCCCAAAATCTGTCCCCAAATTTTGTCCCCACATTCTGTCCCAAAATTCTGTCCCCAAATTGTGTCCCCAAATTTTGTCTCCAAATTCTGTCCCCAAATTCTGTCCCCACATTCTGTCCCCAAATTCTGTCCCCAAATTCTGTCCTCAAATTCTGTCCCCAAATTCTGTCCCCAAATTCTGTCCCCAAATTCTGTCCCCAAATTCTGTCCCGAAATTTTGTCCCCAAATTCTGTCCCCAAATTCTGTCCTTCAATTCTGTCTCCAAATTGTGTCCCCAAATTCTGTCCCCAAATTTTGTCCCCAAATTCTGTCCCCAAATTCTGTCCCCAAATTCTGTCCCCAAATTCTGTCCCCAAATTCTGTCCCCAAATTCTGTCCCCAAATTCTGTCCCCAAATTCTGTCCCCAAATTCTGTCCCCAAATTCTGTCCCCAAATTGTGTCCCCAAATTCTGTCCCACAATTGTGTCCCCAAATTGTGTCCCCAAATTCTGTCCCCAAATTCTGTCCCCAAATTCTGTCCCCAAATTCTGTCCCCAAATTCTGTCCCCAAATTCTGTCCCCAAATTCTGTCCCCAAATTCTGTCCCCAAATTCTGTCCCCACATTCTGTCTTCAAATTCTGTCCCCAAATTCTGTCCCCAAATTCTGTCCCCAAATTTTGTCTCCAAATTGTGTCCCCAAATTCTGTCCCCACATTCTGTCCCCAAATTCTGTCCCCACATTCTGACCCCAAATTGTGTCCCCAAATTCTGTCCCACAATTGTGTCCCCAAATTGTGTCCCCAAATTCTGTCCCCAAATTCTGTCCAGAAATTCTGTCCCCAAATTCTGTCCCCAAATTCTGTCCCCAAATTCTGTCCCCAAATTCTGTCCCCAAATTCTGTCCCCAAATTATGTCCCCAAATTCTGTCCCCAAATTCTGTCCCCAAATTCTGTCCCCAAATTTTGTCCCCAAATTCTGTCCCAAAATTGTGTCCAGAAGTGTCCAGACAGAATTTGGGGACACAACTTGGAGACAGAATTTGGGGACAAAATTTGGGGACAGAATTTTGGGACAGAATGTGGGGACAGAATTTGGGGACACAATTTGGGGACAGAATTTGGGGACACAATTTGGGGACACAATTTGGGGACAGAATGTGGGGACAGAATTTGGGGACAGAATTTGGGGAGAGAATTTGGGGAGAGAATTTGGGGACAGAATTTGGGGACAGAATTTGGGGACAAAATTTGGGGACAGAATTTGGGGACACAATTTGAGGACACAATTTGGGGACAGAATTTGGGGACACAATTTGGGGACAGAATTTGGGGACAGAATTTGGCGACAGAATTTGGGGACAGAATTTGGGGACAGAATTTGGGGACAGAATTTGGGGACAAAATTTGGGGACAGAATTTGGGGACAGAATTTGGGGACAAAATTTGGGGACAGAATTTGGGGACAGAATTTGGGGACAGAATTTTGGAACACGATTTGGGGACAGAATTTGGGGACAGAATTTGGGGACACAATTTGGGGACAGAATTTGGGGACAGAATTTGGGGACAGAATTTGGAGACAGAATGTGGGGACAGAATTTGGGGACAGAATTTGGGGACACAATTTGGGGACACAATTTGGGGACAGAATTTGGGGACAAAATTTGGGGACAGAATTTGGGGACAGAATTTGAGGACAGAATTTGGGGACACAATTTGGGGACAGAATGTGGGGACAGAATTTGGGGACAGAATTTGGAGACAGAATTTGGGGACAGAATTTGGGGACAGAATTTGGGGAAAGAATTTGGGGACAGAATTTGGGGACACAATTTGGGGACACAATTTGGGGACACAATTTAGGGACAGAATGTGGGGACAGAATTTGGGGACAGAATTTGGGGACAGAATTTGGGGACACAATTTGGGGACACAATTTGGGGACAGAATTTGGGGTCAGAATTTGGGGACAGAATTTGGGGACAGAATTTGGGGACAGAATTTGGGGACAGAATTTGTGGACACAATTTGTTGACAGAATTTGGGGACAGAATTTGGGGACAGAATTTTGGGACAGAATGTGGGGACAGAATTTGGGGACAGAATTTGGGGACACAATTTGGGGACAGAATTTGGGGACAGAATGTGGGGACAGAATTTGGGGACAGAATTTGGGGACAGAATTTGGGGACAGAATTTGTTGACAGAATTTGGGGACAGAATTTGGGGACAGAATTTGGGGACAGAATTTGGGGACAGAATTTGGGGACAAAATTGTGGGACAGATTTTGGGGACACAATTTGGGGACAGAATTTTGGGACAGAATGTGGGGACAGAATTTGGGGACAGATTTTGGGGATAGAATTTAGAGACAGAATTTGGGGACAGAATTTGGGGACAGAATTTGGGGACAGAATTTGGGGACAAAATTTGGGGACAGAATTTGGGGACAGAATTTGGGGACAGAATTTGGGGACAGAATTTGGGGACAGAATGTGGGGACAGAATTTGGGGACAGAATTTGGGGACACAATTTGGGGACACAATTTGGGGACAGAATTTGGGAACAGAATTTGGGGACACAATTTGGGGACAGAATTTGGGGACAGAATTTGGGGACAGAATTTAGGGACAGAATTTGGGGACAGAATTTAGGGACACAATTTGGGGACAGAATTTGGGGACAGAATTTGGGGACAGAATTTGGGGACAGAATTTGGGGACAGAATTTGGGGACAAAATTTGGGGACAGAATTTTGGGACAGAATGTGGGGACAGAATTTGGGGACACAATTTGGGGACAGAATTTGGGGACAGAATTTGGGGATAGAATTTGGGGACCGAATTTGGGGACCGAATTTGGGGACACAATTTGGGGACAGAATTTGGGGACACAATTTGGGGACAGAATTTGGGGACAAAATTTGGGGACACAATTTGGGGACACAATTTGGGGACAGAATTTGGGGACAGAATTTGGGGACAGAATCTGGGGACACAATTTGGGGACAGAATTTTGGGACAGAATGTGGGGACAGAATTTGGGGACAGATTTTGGGGATAGAATTTGGAGACAGAATTTGGGGACAGAATTTGGGGACAGAATTTGGGGACAAAATTTGTGGACAGAATTTGGGGACACAATTTGGGGACAGAATTTGGGGACACAATTTGGGGACAGAATGTGGGGACACAATTTGGGGACAGAATTTGGGGACAGAATTTGGGGACAGAATTTGGGGACAGAATTTGGGGACAGAATTTGGGGACAGAATTTGGGGACAGAATTTGGGGACAGAATTTGGGGACAGAATTTGGGGACACAATTTGGGGACACAATTGTGGGACAGAATTTGGGGACAGAATTTGGGGACAGAATTTGGGGACAGAATTTGGGGACAGAATTTGGGGACAGAATTTGGGGACAGAATTTGGGGACAGAATTTGGGGACAGAATTTGGGGACACAATTTGGGGACACAATTTGGGGACAGAATTTGGGGACAGAATTTGGGGACACAATTTGGGGACAGAATGTGGGGACAGAATTTGGGGACAGAATTTGGGGACAAAATTTCGGGACACAATTTGGGGACAGAATTTGGGGACAGAATTTGGGGACAGAATTTGGGGACAGAATTTGGGGACAGAATTTGAGGACAGAATTTGGGGACAGAATTTGGGGACAGAATGTGGGGACAGAATTTGGGGACAGAATTTGGAGACAAAATTTGGGGACACAATTTGGGGACAGAATTTTGGGACAGAATGTGGGGACAAAATTTGGGGACAGATTTTGGGGATAGAATTTGGAGACAGAATTTGGGGACAGAATTTGGGGACAGAATTTGGGGACAGAATTTGGGGACAGAATTTGGGGACAGAATTTGGGGACAGAATTTGGGGACAGAATTTAGGGACAAAATTTGGGGACAGAATTTTGGGACAGAATGTGGGGACAGAATTTGGGGACACAATTTGGGGACAGAATTTGGGGACAGAATTTGGGGACAGAATTTGGGGACCGAATTTGGGGACCGAATTTGGGGACACAATTTGGGGACAGAATTTGGGGACAGAATTTGGGGACATAATTTGGGGACAAAATTTGGGGACACAATTTGGGGACAGAATTTGGGGACAAAATTTGGGGACAGAATCTGGGGACACAATTTGGGGACAGAATTTTGGGACAGAATGTGGGGACAGAATTTAGGGACAGATTTTGGGGATAGAATTTGGAGACAGAATTTGGGGACAGAATTTGGGGACAGAATTTGGGGACAAAATTTGGGGACAGAATTTGGGGACAGAATTTGGGGACAGAATTTGGGGACACAATTTGGGGACAAAATTTGGGGACACAATATGGGGACAGAATTTGGGGACAGAATTTGGGGACAGAATTTGGGGACAGAATTTGGGGACAGAATTTGGGGACAGAATTTGGGGACAGAATTTGGGGACAGAATTTGGGGACAGAATTTGGGGACAGAATTTGGGGACAGAATTTGGGGACAGAATTTGGGGACACAATTTGGGGACACAATTTGGGGACACAATTGTGGGACAGAATTTGGGGACACAATTTGGGGACAGAATTTGGGGACAGAATTTGGGGACAGAATTTGGGGACAGAATTTGGGGACAGAATTTGGGGACAGAATTTGGGGACAGAATTTGGGGACAGAATTTGGGGACAGAATTTGGGGACAGAATTTGGGGACACAATTTGGGGACAGAATTTGGGGACACAATTTGGAGACAGAATTGAAGGACAGAATTTGGGGACAGAATTTGGGGACAAAATTTCGGGACACAATTTGGGGACAGAATTTGGGGACAGAATTTGGGGACAGAATTTGGGGACAGAATTTGGGGACAGAATTTGAGGACAGAATTTGGGGACAGAATTTGGGGACAGAATGTGGGGACAGAATTTGGGGACAGAATTTGGAGACAAAATTTGGGGACACAATTTGGGGACAGAATTTTGGGACAGAATGTGGGGACAAAATTTGGGGACAGATTTTGGGGATAGAATTTGGAGACAGAATTTGGGGACAGAATTTGGGGACAGAATTTGGGGACACAATTTGGGGACAGAATTTGGGGACAGAATTTGGGGACAGAATTTGGGGACAGAATTTGGGGACAGAATTTGGGGACAGAATGTGGGGACAGAATTTGGGGACAGAATTTGGGGACAGAATTTGGGGACAGAATTTAGGGACAGAATTTGGGGACAAAATTTGGGGACACAATTTGGGGACAGAATTTGGGAACAGAATTTTGGACAGAATGTGGGGACAGAATTTGGGGACAGATTTTGGGGACAGAATTTGGAGACACAATTTGGGGACAGAATTTTGGGACAGAATTTGGGGACAAAATTTGGGGACAGAATTTGGGGACAGAATTTGGGGACAGAATTTGGGGACAGAATTTGGGGACATAATTTGGGGACAGAATTTGGGAACAGAATTTGGGGACAGAATTTGGGGACAAAATTTGGGGACAGAATTTTGGGACAGAATTTGGTAACAGAACTTGGAAACAAAATTTGGGGACAGAATTTGGGGACAGAATTTGGGGACAGAATTTGTGGACAGAATTTGGGGACAGAATTTGAAGACACAATTTGGGGACAGAATTTGGGGACAGAATTTGGGGACAGATTTTGGAGATAGAATTTGGAGACAGAATTTGGGGACAGAATTTGGGGATAGAATTTGGGGACAAAATTTGGGGACAGAATTTGGGGACACAGTTTGGGGACAGAATTTGGGGACAGAATTTGGGGACACAATTTGAGGACAGAATTTGGGGACAGAATTTGGGGACAGAATTTGGGGACAGAATTTGGGGACACAATTTGGGGACAGAATTTGGGGACAGAATTTGGGGACAGAATTTGGGGACAGAATTTGGGGACAGAATTTGGGGACAGAATTTAAGGACAGAATTTGGGGACAGAATTTGGGGACAGAATTTGGGGACAGAATTTGGGGACAGAATTTGGGGACACAATTTGGGGACAGAATTTGGGGACAAAATTTGGGGACAGAATTTGGGGACACAATTTGGGGACAGAATTTGGGGATAGAATTTGGGGACAGAATTTGGGGACAGAATGTGGGGACAGAATTTGGGGACAGAATTTGGGAACAGAATTTGGGGACAGAATTTGGGGACACAATTTGGGGACAGAATTTGGGGACAAAATTTGGGGACAGAATTTGGGGACTCAATTTGGGGACAGAATTTGGGGACAGAATGTGGGGACAGAATTTGGGGACAGATTTTGAGGATAGAATTTGGAGACAGAATTTGGGGACAAACTTTTGGGACAGAATTTGGGGACAAAATTTGGGGACAGAATTTGGGGACAGAATTTGGGGACAGAATTTGGGGACACAATTTGGGGACAGAATTTGGGGACAGAATTTGGGGACAGAATTTGGGGACACAATTTGGGGACAAAATTTGGGGACAGAATTTTGGGACAGAATTTGGGGACAGAATTTGGGGACACAATTTGGGGACAGAATTTGGGGACACAATTTGGGGACAGAATTTGGGGACAGAATTTGGGGACAGAATTTGGGGACAGAATTTGGGGACAGAATTTGGGGACACAATTTGGGGACACAATTTGGGGACACAATTTGGGGACACAATTTGGGGACACAATTTGGGGACACAATTTGGGGACAGAATTTGGGGACAGAATTTGGGGACAGAATTTGGGGAGAGAATTTGGGGACAGAATTTGGGGACAGAATTTGGGGACAGAATTTGGGGACAGAATTTGGGGACAGAATTTGGGGACAGAATTTGGGGACAGAATTTGGGGACAGAATTTGGGGACACAATTTGGGGACAGAATTTGGGGACAGAATTTGGGGACAGAATTTGGGGACAGAATTTGGGGACAGAATTTGGGGACACAACTTGGAGACAGAATTTGGGGACAAAATTTGGGGACAGAATTTTGAGACAGAATGTGGGGACAGAATTTGGGGACACAATTTGGGGACAGAATTTGGGGACAGAATTTGGGGACACAATTTGGGGACAGAATGTGGGGACAGAATTTGGGGACAGAATTTGGGGACAGAATTTGGGGACAGAATTTGGGGACAGAATTTGGGGACAGAATTTGGGGACAAAATTTGGGGACAGAATTTGGGGACACAATTTGAGGACACAATTTGGGGACAGAATTTGGGGACAGAATTTGGGGACAGAATTTGGGGACAGAATTTGGCGACAGAATTTGGGGACAGAATTTGGGGACAGAATTTGGGGACAGAATTTGGGGACAAAATTTGGGGACAGAATTTGGGGACAGAATTTGGGGACAAAATTTGGGGACAGAATTTGGGGACAGAATTTGGGGACAGAATTTGGGAACACGATTTGGGGACAGAATTTGGTGACAGAATTTGGGGACACAATTTGGGGACAGAATTTGGGGACAGAATTTGGGGACAGAATTTGGAGACAGAATGTGGGGACAGAATTTGGGGACAGAATTTGGGGACAGAATTTGGGGACACAATTTGGGGACAGGATTTGGGGACAAAATTTGGGGACAGAATTTGAGGACAGAATTTGGGGACAGAATTTGGGGACAGAATGTGGGGACAGAATTTGGGGACAGAATTTGGAGACAAAATTTGGGGACACAATTTGGGGACAGAATTTTGGGACAGAATGTGGGGACAAAATTTGGGGACAGATTTTGGGGATAGAATTTGGAGACAGAATTTGGGGACAGAATTTGGGGACACAATTTGGGGACAGAATTTGGGGACAGAATTTGGGGACAGAATTTGGGGACAGAATTTGGGGACAGAATTTGGGGACAGAATGTGGGGACAGAATTTGGGGACAGAATTTGGGGACAGAATTTGGGGACAGAATTTGGGGACAGAATTTGGGGACAAAATTTGGGGACACAATTTGGGGACAGAATTTGGGAACAGAATTTTGGACAGAATGTGGGGACAGAATTTGGGGACAGATTTTGGGGATAGAATTTGGAGACACAATTTGGGGACAGAATTTTGGGACAGAATTTGAGGACAAAATTTGGGGACAGAATTTGGGGACAGAATTTGGGGACAGAATTTGGGGACATAATTTGGGGACAGAATTTGGGAACAGAATTTGGGGACAGAATTTGGGGACAAAATTTGGGGACAGAATTTTGGGACAGAATTTGGTAACAGAACTTGGAAACAAAATTTGGGGACAGAATTTGGGGACAGAATTTGGGGACAGAATTTGTGGACAGAATTTGGGGACAGAATTTGAAGACACAATTTGGGGACAGAATTTGGGGACAGAATTTGGGGACAGATTTTGGAGATAGAATTTGAAGACAGAATTTGGGGACAGAATTTGGGGATAGAATTTGGGGACAAAATTTGGGGACAGAATTTGGGGACACAGTTTGGGGACAGAATTTGGGGACAGAATTTGGGGACACAATTTGAGGACAGAATTTGGGGACAGAATTTGGGGACAGAATTTGGGGACAGAATTTGGGGACACAATTTGGGGACAGAATTTGGGGACACAATTTGGGGACAGAATTTGGGGACAGAATTTGGGGACAGAATTTGGGGACAGAATTTTTGAACAGAATTTAAGGACAGAATTTGGGGACAGAATTTGGGGACAGAATTTGGGGACAGAATTTGGGGACAGAATTTGGGGACAGAATTTGGGGACAGAATTTGGGGACAGAATTTGGGGACAGAATTTGGGGACAGAATTTGGGGACAAAATTTGGGGACAGAATTTGGGGACACAATTTGGGGACAGAATTTGGGGATAGAATTTGGGGACAGAATTTGGGGACAGAATGTGGGGACAGAATTTGGGGACAGAATTTGGGAACAGAATTTGGGGACAGAATTTGGGGACACAATTTGGGGACAGAATTTGGGGACAAAATTTGGGGACAGAATTTGGGGACTCAATTTGGGGACAGAATTTGGGGACAGAATGTGGGGACAGAATTTGGGGACAGATTTTGAGGATAGAATTTGGAGACAGAATTTGGGGACAAAATTTTGGGACAGAATTTGGGGACAAAATTTGGGGACAGAATTTGGGGACAGAATTTGGGGACAGAATTTGGGGACACAATTTGGGGACAGAATTTGGGGACAGAATTTGGGGACAGAATTTGGGGACACAATTTGGGGACAAAATTTGGGGACAGAATTTGGGGACAGAATTTGGGGACACAATTTGGGGACGCAATTTGGGGACAGAATTTGGGGACAGAATTTGGGGACAGAATTTGGGGACAGAATTTGGGGACACAATTTGGGGACACAATTTGGGGACACAATTTGGGGACACAATTTGGGGACACAATTTGGGGACAGAATTTGGGGACAGAATTTGGGGACAGAATTTGGGGACAGAATTTGGGGACAGAATTTGGCGACAGAATTTGGGGACAGAATTTGGGGAGAGAATTTGGGGACAGAATTTGGGGACAGAATTTGGGGACAGAATTTGGGGACACAATTTGGGGACACAATTTGGGGACAGAATTTGGGGACAGAATTTGGGGACACAATTTGGGGACAGAATTTGGGGACAGAATTTGGGGACAGAATTTGGGGACAGAATTTGGGGACAGAATTTGGGGACACAACTTGGAGACAGAATTTGGGGACAGAATTTGGGGAGAGAATTTGGGGACAGAATTTGGGGACAGAATTTGGGGACAAAATTTGGGGACAGAATTTGGGGACAGAATTTGGGGACAGAATTTGGGGACAGAATTTGGGGACACAATTTGGGGACAGAATGTGGGGACAGAATTTGGGGACAGAATTTGGGGACAGAATTTGGGGAGAGAATTTGGGGACAGAATTTGGGGACAGAATTTGGGGACAAAATTTGGGGACAGAATTTGGGGACACAATTTGAGGACACAATTTGGGGACAGAATTTGGGGACAGAATTTGGGGACAGAATTTGGGGACAGAATTTGGGGACAGAATTTGGGGACAGAATTTGGGGACAGAATTTGGGGACAGAATTTGGGGACAAAATTTGGGGACAGAATTTGGGGACACAATTTGGGGACAGAATTTTGGGACACAATGTGGGGACAGAATTTGGGGACAGATTTTGGGGATAGAATTTGGGGACAGAATTTGGAGACAGAATTTGGGGACAGAATTTGGGGACAAAATTTGGGGACAGAATTTGGGGACAGAATTTGGGGACAGAATATGGGGACAGAATTTGGGGACAGAATTTGGGTACAGAATTTGGGGACAGAATTTGGGGACAGAATTTGGGGACAGAATTTTGGGACAGAATTTGGGGACAGAATTTGAGGACAGAATTTCTGGACAGAATTTGGGGACAGAATTTGGGGACACAATTTGGGGACACAATTGTGGGACAGAATTTGGGGACAGAATTTGGGGACAGAATTTGGGGACAGAATTTGGGGACAGAATTTGGGGACAGAATTTGGGGACAGAATTTGGGGACAGAATTTGGGGACAGAATTTGGGGACAGAATTTGGGGACAGAATTTGGGGACACAATTTGGGGACAGAATTTGGGGACAGATTTTGGAGATAGAATTTGGAGACAGAATTTGGGGACAGAATTTGGGGACAGAATTTGGGGACAGAATTTGGGGACACAATTTGGGGACACAATTTGGGGACACAATTGTGGGACAGAATTTGGGGACACAATTTGGGGACAGAATTTGGGGACAGAATTTGGGGACAGAATTTGGGGACAGAATTTGGGGACAGAATTTGGGGACAGAATTTGGGGACAGAATTTGGGGACAGAATTTGGGGACAGAATTTGGGGACACAATTTGGGGACAGAATTTGGGGACACAATTTGGAGACAGAATTGAAGGACAGAATTTGGGGACAGAATTTGGGGACAAAATTTCGGGACACAATTTGGGGACAGAATTTGGGGACAAAATTTGGGGACACAATTTGGGGACACAATTTGGGGACAGAATTTGGGGACAAAATTTGGGGACAGAATTTGGGGACAGAATTTGGGGACAGATTTTGGAGATAGAATTTGGAGACAGAATTTGGGGACAGAATTTGGGGATAGAATTTGGGGACAAAATTT
This sequence comes from Nephrotoma flavescens, assembly GCA_932526605.1. Classification (NCBI taxonomy): domain Eukaryota; kingdom Metazoa; phylum Arthropoda; class Insecta; order Diptera; family Tipulidae; genus Nephrotoma; species Nephrotoma flavescens. Next base: position 72,404,833 of record OW052220.1, on the reverse strand, counting down.
GGGGACAGAATTTGGGGACACAGTTTGGGGACAGAATTTGGGGACAGAATTTGGGGACGCAATTTGAGGACAGAATTTGGGGACAGAATTTGGGGACAGAATTTGGGGACACAATTTGGGGACAGAATTTGGGGACAGAATTTGGGGACAGAATTTGGGGACAGAATTTGGGGACAGAATTTGGGGACAGAATTTAAGGACAGAATTTGGGGACAGAATTTGGGGACAGAATTTGGGGACAGAATTTGGGGACAGAATTTGGGGACAGAATTTGGGGACAGAATTTGGGGACAGAATTTGGGGACAGAATTTGGGGACAAAATTTGGGGACAGAATTTGGGGACACAATTTGGGGACAGAATTTGGGGATAGAATTTGGGGACAGAATATGGGGACAGAATGTGGGGACAGAATTTGGGGACAGAATTTGGGGACACAATTTGGGGACAGAATTTGGGGACACAATTTGGGGACAGAATTTGGGGACAGAATTTGGGGACAGAATTTGGGGACTCAATTTGGGGACAGAATTTGGGGACAGAATGTGGGGACAGAATTTGGGGACAGATTTTGAGGATAGAATTTGGAGACAGAATTTGGGGACAAAATTTTGGGACAGAATTTGGGGACAAAATTTGGGGACAGAATTTGGGGACAGAATTTGGGGACAGAATTTGGGGACACAATTTGGGGACAGAATTTGGGGACAGAATTTGGGGACAGAATTTGGGGACACAATTTGGGGACAGAATTTGGGGACAGAATTTGGGGACACAATTTGGGGACACAATTTGGGGACACAATTGTGGGACAGAATTTGGGGACACAATTTGGGGACAGAATTTGGGGACAGAATTTGGGGACAGAATTTGGGGACAGAATTTGGGGACAGAATTTGGGGACAGAATTTGGGGACAGAATTTGGGGACAGAATTTGGGGACAGAATTTGGGGACAGAATTTGGGGACAGAATTTGGGGACACAATTTGGGGACAGAATTTGGGGACACAATTTGGAGACAGAATTGAAGGACAGAATTTGGGGACAGAATTTGGGGACAAAATTTGGGGACACAATTTGGGGACAGAATTTGGGGACAGAATTTGGGGACAGAATTTGGGGACACAATTTGGGGACAGAATTTGGGGACAGAATTTGGGGACACAATTTGGGGACACAATTTGGGGACACAATTGTGGGACAGAATTTGGGGACACAATTTGGGGACAGAATTTGGGGACAGAATTTGGGGACAGAATTTGGGGACAGAATTTGGGGACAGAATTTGGGGACAGAATTTGGGGACAGAATTTTGGGACAGAATTTGGGGACAGAATTTGAGGACAGAATTTCTGGACAGAATTTGGGGACAGAATTTGGGGACACAATTTGGGGACACAATTGTGGGACAGAATTTGGGGACAGAATTTGGGGACAGAATTTGGGGACAGAATTTGGGGACAGAATTTGGGGACAGAATTTGGGGACAGAATTTGGGGACACAATTTGGGGACAGAATTTGGGGACAGATTTTGGAGATAGAATTTGGAGACAGAATTTGGGGACAGAATTTGGGGACAGAATTTGGGGACAGAATTTGGGGACACAATTTGGGGACACAATTTGGGGACACAATTGTGGTACAGAATTTGGGGACACAATTTGGGGACAGAATTTGGGGACAGAATTTGGGGACAGAATTTGGGGACAGAATTTGGGGACAGAATTTGGGGACAGAATTTGGGGACAGAATTTGGGGACAGAATTTGGGGACACAATTTGGGGACAGAATTTGGGGACACAATTTGGAGACAGAATTGAAGGACAGAATTTGGGGACAGAATTTGGGGACAAAATTTCGGGACAGAATTTGGGGACAGAATTTGGGGACAGAATTTGGGGACAGAATTTGGGGACAGAATTTGGGGACAGAATTTGAAGACACAATTTGGGGACAGAATTTGGGGACAGAATTTGGGGACAGATTTTGGAGATAGAATTTGGAGACAGAATTTGGGGACAGAATTTGGGGATAGAATTTGGGGACAAAATTTGGGGACAGAATTTGGGGACACAGTTTGGGGACAGAATTTGGGGACAGAATTTGGGGACGCAATTTGAGGACAGAATTTGGGGACAGAATTTGGGGACAGAATTTGGGGACACAATTTGGGGACAGAATTTGGGGACAGAATTTGGGGACAGAATTTGGGGACAGAATTTGGGGACAGAATTTGGGGACAGAATTTAAGGACAGAATTTGGGGACAGAATTTGGGGACAGAATTTGGGGACAGAATTTGGGGACAGAATTTGGGGACAGAATTTGGGGACAGAATTTGGGGACAGAATTTGGGGACAGAATTTGGGGACAAAATTTGGGGACAGAATTTGGGGACACAATTTGGGGACAGAATTTGGGGATAGAATTTGGGGACAGAATATGGGGACAGAATGTGGGGACAGAATTTGGGGACAGAATTTGGGGACACAATTTGGGGACAGAATTTGGGGACACAATTTGGGGACAGAATTTGGGGACAAAATTTGGGGACAGAATTTGGGGACTCAATTTGGGGACAGAATTTGGGGACAGAATGTGGGGACAGAATTTGGGGACAGATTTTGAGGATAGAATTTGGAGACAGAATTTGGGGACAAAATTTTGGGACAGAATTTGGGGACAAAATTTGGGGACAGAATTTGGGGACAGAATTTGGGGACAGAATTTGGGGACACAATTTGGGGACAGAATTTGGGGACAGAATTTGGGGACAGAATTTGGGGACACAATTTGGGGACAAAATTTGGGGACAGAATTTTGGGACAGAATTTGGGGACAGAATTTGGGGACACAATTTGGGGACAGAATTTGGGGACAGAATTTGGGGACAGAATTTGGGGACACAATTTGGGGACACAATTTGGGGACACAATTTGGGGACACAATTTGGGGACACAATTTGGGGACAGAATTTGGGGACAGAATTTGGGGACAGAATTTGGGGACAGAATTTGGGGACAGAATTTGGGGAGAGAATTTGGGGACAGAATTTGGGGACAGAATTTGGGGACAGAATTTGGGGACAGAATTTGGGGACAGAATTTGGGGACAGAATTTGGGGACAGAATTTGGGGACAGAATTTGGGGACACAATTTGGGGACACAATTTGGGGACAGAATTTGGGGACAGAATTTGGGGACAGAATTTGGGGACAGAATTTGGGGACAGAATTTGGGGACACAACTTGGAGACAGAATTTGGGGACAAAATTTGGGGACAGAATTTTGGGACAGAATGTGGGGACAGAATTTGGGGACACAATTTGGGGACAGAATTTGGGGACAGAATTTGGGGACACAATTTGGGGACAGAATGTGGGGACAGAATTTGGGGACAGAATTTGGGGACAGAATTTGGGGAGAGAATTTGGGGACAGAATTTGGGGACAGAATTTGGGGACAAAATTTGGGGACAGAATTTGGGGACACAATTTGAGGACACAATTTGGGGACAGAATTTGGGGACAGAATTTGGGGACAGAATTTGGGGACAGAATTTGGCGACAGAATTTGGGGACAGAATTTGGGGACAGAATTTGGGGACAGAATTTGGGGACAAAATTTGGGGACAGAATTTGGGGACAGAATTTGGGGACAAAATTTGGGGACAGAATTTGGGGACAGAATTTGGGGACAGAATTTGGGGACAGAATTTGGGGACATAATTTGGGGACAGAATTTGGGGACAGAATTTGGGGACAGAATTTGGGGACAGAATTTGGGGACAGAATTTGGGGACAAAATTTGGGGACAGATTGGGACAGAATTTGGGGACAGAATTTGGGGACAAAATTTGGGGACAGAATGTGGGGACAGAATTTGGGGACAGAATTTGGGGACAGAATTTGGGGACAGAATTTGGGGACAGAATTTGAGGACAGAATTTGGGGACACAATTTGGGGACAGAATGTGGGGACAGAATTTGGGGACAGTATTTGGAGACAGAATTTGGGGACAGAATTTGGGGACAGAATTTGGAGAGAGAATTTGGGGACAGAATTTGGAGACAGAATTTGGGGACAGAATTTGGGGACAGAATTTGGGGACAGAATTTGGGGACAGAATTTGGGGACACAATTTGGGGACACAATTTGGGGACAGAATTTGGGGACACAATTTGGGGACAGAATTTGGGGACACAATTTGGGGACAGAATTTGGGGACAAAATTTGGGGACAGAATTTGGGGACAGAATTTGGGGACAGAATTTGGGGACACAATTTGGGGACAAAATTTGGGGACAGAATTTTGGGACAGAATGTGGGGACAGAATTTGGGGACAGAATTTGGGGACACAATTTGGGGACAGAATTTGGGGACAGAATGTGGGGACAGAATTTGGGGACAGAATTTGGGGACAGAATTTGGGGACAGAATTTGGGGACAGAATTTGGGGACAGAATTTGGGGACAGAATTTGGGGACAGAATTTGGGGACAGAATTTGGGGACAGAATTTGGGGACAGAATTTGGGGACAAAATTGTGGGACAGAATTTGGGGACACAATTTGGGGACAGAATTTTGGGACAGAATGTGGGGACAGAATTTGGGGACAGATTTTGGGGATAGAATTTAGAGACAGAATTTGGGGACAGAATTTGGGGACAGAATTTGGGGACAGAATTTGGGGACAAAATTTGGGGACAGAATTTGGGGACAGAATTTGGGGACAGAATTTGGGGACAGAATTTGGGGACAGAATTTGGGGACAGAATTTGGGGACAGAATTTGGGGACAGAATTTGGGGACACAATTTGGGGACAGAATTTGGGAACAGAATTTGGGGACACAATTTGGGGACAGAATTTGGGGACAGAATTTGGGGACAGAATTTAGGGACAGAATTTGGGGACAGAATTTAGGGACACAATTTGGGGACAGAATTTGGGGACAGAATTTGGGGACAGAATTTGGGGACAGAATTTGGGGACAGAATTTGGGGACAAAATTTGGGGACAGAATTTTGGGACAGAATGTGGGGACAGAATTTGGGGACACAATTTGGGGACAGAATTTGGGGACAGAATTTGGGGATAGAATTTGGGGACCGAATTTGGGGACCGAATTTGGGGACACAATTTGGGGACAGAATTTGGGGACAGAATTTGGGGACATAATTTGGGGACAAAATTTGGGGACACAATTTGGGGACACAATTTGGGAACAGAATTTGGGGACAAAATTTGGGGACAGAATCTGGGGACACAATTTGGGGACAGAATTTTGGGACAGAATGTGGGGACAGAATTTGGGGACAGATTTTGGGGATAGAATTTGGAGACAGAATTTGGGGACAGAATTTGGGGACAGAATTTGGGGACAAAATTTGTGGACAGAATTTGGGGACACAATTTGGGGACAGAATTTGGGGACAGAATTTGGGGACAGAATGTGGGGACACAATTTGGGGACAGAATTTGGGGACAGAATTTGGGGACAGAATTTGGGGACAGAATTTGGGGACAGAATTTGGGGACAGAATTTGGGGACAGAATTTGGGGACAGAATTTGGGGACAGAATTTGGGGACAGAATTTGGGGACACAATTTGGGGACACAATTTGGGGACACAATTGTGGGACAGAATTTGGGGACACAATTTGGGGACAGAATTTGGGGACAGAATTTGGGGACAGAATTTGGGGACAGAATTTGGGGACAGAATTTGGGGACAGAATTTGGGGACAGAATTTGGGGACAGAATTTGGGGACAGAATTTGGGGACAGAATTTGGGGACACAATTTGGGGACAGAATTTGGGGACAGAATTTGGGGACACAATTTGGGGACAGAATGTGGGGACAGAATTTGGGGACAGAATTTGGGGACAAAATTTCGGGACACAATTTGGGGACAGAATTTGGGGACAGAATTTGGGGACAGAATTTGGGGACAGAATTTGGGGACAGAATTTGAGGACCGAATTTGGGGACAGAATTTGGGGACAGAATGTTGGGACAGAATTTGGGGACAGAATTTGGAGACAAAATTTGGGGACACAATTTGGGGACAGAATTTTGGGACAGAATGTGGGGACAAAATTTGGGGACAGATTTTGGGGATAGAATTTGGAGACAGAATTTGGGGACAGAATTTGGGGACAGAATTTGGGGACAGAATTTGGGGACAGAATTTGGGGACAGAATTTGGGGACAGAATTTGGGGACAGAATTTGGGGACAGAATTTGGGGACAGAATTTGGGGACAAAATTTGGGGACAGAATTTTGGGACAGAATGTGGGGACAGAATTTGGAGACACAATTTGGGGACAGAATTTGGGGACAGAATTTGGGGACAGAATTTGGGGACCGAATTTGGGGACCGAATTTGGGGACACAATTTGGGGACAGAATTTGGGGACAGAATTTGGGGACATAATTTGGGGACAAAATTTGGGGACACAATTTGGGGACAGAATTTGGGGACAAAATTTGGGGGCAGAATCTGGGGACACAATTTGGGGACAGAATTTTGGGACAGAATGTGGGGACAGAATTTGGGGACAGATTTTGGGGATAGAATATGGAGACAGAATTTGGGGACAGAATTTGGGGACAGAATTTGGGGACAAAATTTGGGGACAGAATTTGGGGACAGAATTTGGGGACAGAATTTGGGGACACAATTTGGGGACACAATTTGGGGACACAATTTGGGGACAGAATTTGGGGACAGAATTTGGGGACAGAATTTGGGGACAGAATTTGGGGACAGAATTTGGGGACAGAATTTGGGGACAGAATTTGGGGACAGAATTTGGGGACAGAATTTGGGGACAGAATTTGGGGACAGAATTTGGGGACAGAATTTGGGGACACAATTTGGGGACACAATTTGGGGACACAATTGTGGGACAGAATTTGGGGACACAATTTGGGGACAGAATTTGGGGACAGAATTTGGGGACAGAATTTGGGGACAGAATTTGGGGACAGAATTTGGGGACAGAATTTGGGGACAGAATTTGGGGACAGAATTTGGGGACAGAATTTGGGGACAGAATTTGGGGACAGAATTTGGGGACAGAATTTGGGGACACAATTTGGGGACAGAATTTGGGGACACAATTTGGAGACAGAATTGAAGGACAGAATTTGGGGACAGAATTTGGGGACAAAATTTCGGGACACAATTTGGGGACAGAATTTGGGGACAGAATTTGGGGACAGAATTTGGGGACAGAATTTGGGGACAGAATTTGGGGACAGAATTTGAGGACAGAATTTGGGGACAGAATTTGGGGACAGAATGTGGGGACAGAATTTGGGGACAGAATTTGGAGAAAAAATTTGGGGACACAATTTGGGGACAGAATTTTGGGACAGAATGTGGGGACAAAATTTGGGGACAGATTTTGGGGATAGAATTTGGAGACAGAATTTGGGGACAGAATTTGGGGACAGAATTTGGGGACAGAATTTGGGGACAGAATTTGGGGACAGAATTTGGGGACAGAATTTGGGGACAGAATTTGGGGACAGAATTTGGGGACAGAATGTGGGGACAGAATTTGGGGACAGAATTTGGGGACAGAATTTGGGGACAGAATTTGGGGACAGAATTTGGGGACAAAATTTGGGGACACAATTTGGGGACAGAATTTGGGAACAGAATTTTGGACAGAATGTGGGGACAGAATTTGGGGACAGATTTTGGGGATAGAATTTGGAGACACAATTTGGGGACAGAATTTTGGGACAGAATTTGGGGACAAAATTTGGGGACAGAATTTGGGGACAGACTTTGGGGACAGAATTTGGGGACAGAATTTGGGGACATAATTTGGGGACAGAATTTGGGGACAGAATTTGTGGACAGAATTTGGGGACAGAATTTGAAGACACAATTTGGGGACAGAATTTGGGGACAGAATTTGGGGACAGATTTTGGAGATAGAATTTGGAGACAGAATTTGGGGACAGAATTTGGGGATAGAATTTAGGGACAAAATTTGGGGACAGAATTTGGGGACACAGTTTGGGGACAGAATTTGGGGACAGAATTTGGGGACACAATTTGAGGACAGAATTTGGGGACAGAATTTGGGGACAGAATTTGGGGACACAATTTGGGGACACAATTTGGGGACAGAATTTGGGGACACAATTTGGGGACAGAATTTGGGGACAGAATTTGGGGACAGAATTTGGGGACAGAATTTAAGGACAGAATTTGGGGACAGAATTTGGGGACAGAATTTGGGGACAGAATTTGGGGACAGAATTTGGGGACAGAATTTGGGGACAGAATTTGGGGACAAAATTTGGGGACAGAATTTGGGGACACAATTTGGGGACAGAATTTGGGGATAGAATTTGGGGACAGAATTTGGGGACAGAATGTGGGGACAGAATTTGGGGACAGAATTTGGGAACAGAATTTGGGGACAGAATTTGGGGACACAATTTGGGGACAGAATTTGGGGACAAAATTTGGGGACAGAATTTGGGGACTCAATTTGGGGACAGAATTTGGGGACAGAATGTGGGGACAGAATTTGGGGACAGATTTTGAGGATAGAATTTGGAGACAGAATTTGGGGACAAAATTTTGGGACAGAATTTGGGGACACAATTTGGGGACACAATTTGGGGACAGAATTTGGGAACAGAATTTGGGGACACAATTTGGGGACAGAATTTGGGGACAGAATTTGGTGACAGAATTTAGGGACAGAATTTGGGGACAGAATTTAGGGACACAATTTGGGGACAGAATTTGGGGACAGAATTTGGGGACAGAATTTGGGGACAGAATTTGGGGACAGAATTTGGGGACAAAATTTGGGGACAGAATTTTGGGACAGAATGTGGGGACAGAATTTGGGGACACAATTTGGGGACAGAATTTGGGGACAGAATTTGGGGATAGAATTTGGGGACCGAATTTGGGGACCGAATTTGGGGACACAATTTGGGGACAGAATTTGGGGACAGAATTTGGGGACATAATTTGGGGACAAAATTTGGGGACACAATTTGGGGACACAATTTGGGGACAGAATTTGGGGACAAAATTTGGGGACAGAATCTGGGGACACAATTTGGGGACAGAATTTTGGGACAGAATGTGGGGACAGAATTTGGGGACAGATTTTGGGGACAGAATTTGGGGACAAAATTTGGGGACAGAATTTGGGGACACAATTTGGGGACACAATTTGGGGACACAATTTGGGGACAGAATGTGGGGACACAATTTGGGGACAGAATTTGGGGACAGAATTTGGGGACAGAATTTGGGGACAGAATTTGGGGACAGAATTTGGGGACAGAATTTGGGGACAGAATTTGGGGACAGAATTTGGGGACACAATTTGGGGACACAATTTGGGGACACAATTGTGGGACAGAATTTGGGGACAGAATTTGGGGACAGAATTTGGGGACAGAATTTGGGGACAGAATTTGGGGACAGAATTTGGGGACAGAATTTGGGGACAGAATTTGGGGACAGAATTTGGGGACACAATTTGGGGACACAATTTGGGGACAGAATTTGGGGACAGAATTTGGGGACACAATTTGGGGACAGAATGTGGGGACAGAATTTGGGGACAGAATTTGGGGACAAAATTTCGGGACACAATTTGGGGACAGAATTTGGGGACAGAATTTGGGGACAGAATTTGGGGACAGAATTTGGGGACAGAATTTGAGGACAGAATTTGGGGACAGAATTTGGGGACAGAATGTGGGGACAGAATTTGGGGACAGAATTTGGAGACAAAATTTGGGGACACAATTTGGGGACAGAATTTTGGGACAGAATGTGGGGACAAAATTTGGGGACAGATTTTGGGGATAGAATTTGGAGACAGAATTTGGGGACAGAATTTGGGGACACAATTTGGGGACACAATTTGGGGACAGAATTTGGGGACAGAATTTGGGGACAGAATTTGGGGACAGAATTTGGGGACAGAATTTGGGGACAGAATGTGGGGACAGAATTTGGGGACAGAATTTGGGGACAGAATTTGGGGACAGAATTTGGGGACAGAATTTGGGGACAAAATTTGGGGACACAATTTGGGGACAGAATTTGGGAACAGAATTTTGGACAGAATGTGGGGACAGAATTTGGGGACAGATTTTGGGGATAGAATTTGGAGACACAATTTGGGGACAGAATTTTGGGACAGAATTTGGGGACAAAATTTGGGGACAGAATTTGGGGACAGAATTTGGGGACAGAATTTGGGGACATAATTTGGGGACAGAATTTGGGAACAGAATTTGGGGACAGAATTTGGGGACAAAATTTGGGGACAGAATTTTGGGACAGAATTTGGTAACAGAATTTGGAAACAAAATTTGGGGACAGAATTTGGGGACAGAATTTGGGGACAGAATTTGGGGACAGAATTTGTGGACAGAATTTGGGGACAGAATTTGAAGACACAATTTGGGGACAGAATTTGGGGACAGAATTTGGGGACAGATTTTGGAGATAGAATTTGGAGACAGAATTTGGGGACAGAATTTGGGGATAGAATTTGGGGACAAAATTTGGGGACAGAATTTGGGGACACAGTTTGGGGACAGAATTTGGGGACAGAATTTGGGGACACAATTTGAGGACAGAATTTGGGGACAGAATTTGGGGACAGAATTTGGGGACAGAATTTGGGGACACAATTTGGGGACAGAATTTGGGGACACAATTTGGGGACAGAATTTGGGGACAGAATTTGGGGACAGAATTTGGGGACAGAATTTTTGAACAGAATTTAAGGACAGAATTTGGGGACAGAATTTGGGGACACAATTTGGGGACAGAATTTGGGGACAGAATTTGGGGACAGAATTTGGGGACAGAATTTGGGGACAGAATTTGGGGACAGAATTTGGGGACAGAATTTGGGGACAAAATTTGGGGACAGAATTTGGGGACACAATTTGGGGACAGAATTTGGGGATAGAATTTGGGGACAGAATTTGGGGACAGAATGTGGGGACAGAATTTGGGGACAGAATTTGGGAACAGAATTTGGGGACAGAATTTGGGGACAGAATTTGGGGACAGAATTTGGGGACAAAATTTGGGGACAGAATTTGGGGACTCAATTTGGGGACAGAATTTGGGGACAGAATGTGGGGACAGAATTTGGGGACAGATTTTGAGGATAGAATTTGGAGACAGAATTTGGGGACAAAATTTTGGGACAGAATTTGGGGACAAAATTTGGGGACAGAATTTGGGGACAGAATTTGGGGACAGAATTTGGGGACACAATTTGGGGACAGAATTTGGGGACAGAATTTGGGGACAGAATTTGGGGACAGAATTTGGGGACACAATTTGGGGACAAAATTTGGGGACAGAATTTTGGGACAGAATTTGGGGACACAATTTGGGGACACAATTTGGGGACAGAATTTGGGGACAGAATTTGGGGACAGAATTTGGGGACAGAATTTGGGGACACAATTTGGGGACACAATTTGGGGACACAATTTGGGGACACAATTTGGGGACACAATTTGGGGACAGAATTTGGGGACAGAATTTGGGGACAGAATTTGGGGACAGAATTTGGGGACAGAATTTGGCGACAGAATTTGGGGACAGAATTTGGGGAGAGAATTTGGGGACAGAATTTGGGGACAGAATTTGGGGACAGAATTTGGGGACACAATTTGGGGACACAATTTGGGGACAGAATTTGGGGACAGAATTTGGGGACACAATTTGGGGACAGAATTTGGGGACAGAATTTGGGGACAGAATTTGGGGACAGAATTTGGGGACAGAATTTGGGGACACAACTTGGAGACAGAATTTGGGGACAAAATTTGGGGACAGAATTTTGGGACAGAATGTGGGGACAGAATTTGGGGACAGAATTTGGGGACAGAATTTGGGGACAGAATTTGGGGACAGAATTTGGGGACACAATTTGGGGACAGAATGTGGGGACAGAATTTGGGGACAGAATTTGGGGACAGAATTTGGGGAGAGAATTTGGAGACAGAATTTGGGGACAGAATTTGGGGACAAAATTTGGGGACAGAATTTGGGGACACAATTTGAGGACACAATTTGGGGACAGAATTTGGGGACAGAATTTGGGGACAGAATTTGGGGACAGAATTTGGGGACAGAATTTGGGGACAGAATTTGGGGACAGAATTTGGGGACAGAATTTGGGGACAAAATTTGGGGACAGAATTTGGGGACACAATTTGGGGACAGAATTTTGGGACACAATGTGGGGACAGAATTTGGGGACAGATTTTGGGGATAGAATTTGATGACAGAATTTGGAGACAGAATTTGGGGACAGAATTTGGGGACAAAATTTGGGGACAGAATTTGGGGACAGAATTTGGGGACAGAATATGGGGACAGAATTTGGGGACAGAATTTGGGTACAGAATTTGGGGACAGAATTTGGGGACAGAATTTGGGGACAGAATTTTGGGACAGAATTTGGGGACAGAATTTGAGGACAGAATTTCTGGACAGAATTTGGGGACAGAATTTGGGGACACAATTTGGGGACACAATTGTGGGACAGAATTTGGGGACAGAATTTGGGGACAGAATTTGGGGACAGAATTTGGGGACAGAATTTGGGGACAGAATTTGGGGACAGAATTTGGGGACAGAATTTTGGGACAGAATTTGGGGACACAATTTGGGGACAGAATTTGGGGACAGAATTTGGGGACAGAATTTGGGGACAGAATTTGGGGACCGAATTTGGGGACACAATTTGGAGACAGAATTTGGGGACAGAATTTGGAGACAGAATTTGGGGACACAATTTGGGGACACAATTTGGGGACACAATTTGGGGACAGAATTTGGGGACAGAATTTGGGGACAGAATTTGGGGACAGAATTTGGGGTCAGAATTCGGGGACAGAATTTGGGGACAGAATGTGGGGGCAGAATTTGGGGACACAATTTGGAGACAAAATTTGGGGACAGAATTTGGGGACAGAATTTGGGGACAGAATTTGGGGACAGAATGTGGGGACAGAATTTGGGACAGAATTTGGGGACAGAATTTGGGGACAGAATTTGGGGACACAATTTGGGGACAGAATTTCTGGACAGAATTTGGGGACAGAATTTAGGGACACAATTTGGGGACACAATTGTGGGACAGAATTTGGGGACAGAATTTGGGGACAGAATTTGGGGACAGAATTTGGGGACAGAATTTGGGGACAGAATTTTGGGACAGAATATGGGGACAGAATTTGGGGACACAATTTGGGGACAGAATTTGGGGACAGAATTTGGGGACAGAATTTGGAGACACAATTTGGAGACAGAATTTGGGGACAGAATTTGAAGACAAAATTTGGGGACACAATTTGGGGACAGAATTTGGGGACACAATTTGGGGACAGAATTTGGGGACAGAATTTGGGGACAGAATTTGGGGACAGAATTTGGGGTCAGAATTCGGGGACAGAATTTGGGGACAGAATGTGGGGACAGAATTTGGGGACACAATTTGGAGACAAAATTTGGGGACAGAATTTGGGGACAGAATTTGGGGACAGAATTTGGGGACAGAATGTGGGGACAGAATTTGGGGACAGAATTTGGGGACAGAATTTGGGGACAGAATTTGGGGACAGAATTTGGGGACAAAATTTGGTGACAGAATTTGGGGACACAATTTGGGGACAGAATTTAGGGACAGAATGTTGGGAGAGAATTTGGGGACAGATTTTGGGGATAGAATTTGGAGACAGAATTTGGGGACAGAATTTTGGGACAGAATTTGGGGACAAAATTTGGGGACAGAATTTGGGGACAGAATTTGGGGACAGAATTTGGGGACAGAATTTGGGGACATAATTTGGGGACAGAATTTGGGGACAGAATTTGGGGACAGAATTTGGGGACACAATTTGGGGACAGAATTTGGGGACAGAATTTGGGGACAGAATTTGGGGACAGAATTTGGGGACACAATTTGGGGACAGAATTTGGGGACACAATTTGGGGACAGAATTTGGGGACACAATTTGGGGACAGAATTTGGGGACAGGATTTTGGGACAGAATTTGGGGACAGAATTTGGGGACAGAATTTGAGGACAGAATTTGGGACACAATTTGGGGACAGAATTTGGGGACAGAATTTGGGGACAGAATTTGGGGACAGAATTTGGGGACAGAATTTGGAGAGAGAATTTGGGGACAGAATTTGGGGACAGAATTTGGTTACAGAATTTGGGGACAGAATTTGGGGACAGAATTTGGGGACACAATTTAGGGACAGAATTTGGGGACAGAATTTTAGGACAGAATTTGGGGACAAAATTTGGGGACAGAATTTGGGGACAGAATTTGGGGACAGAATTTGGGGACACGATTTGGGGACAGAATTTGGGGACAGAATTTGGGGACAGAATTTGGGGACAGAATTTGGGGACAGAATTTGGGGACAGAATTTGGAGACAGAATGTGGGGACAGAATTTAGGGACAGAATTTGGGGGCAGAATTTGGGGACAGAATTTGGGGACAGAATTTGGGGACAAAATTTGGGGACAGAATTTGGGGACACAATTTGGGGACAGAATTTAGGGACAGAATGTTGGGACAGAATTTGAGGACAGATTTTGGGGATAGAATGTGGAGACAGAATTTGGGGACAGAATTTTGGGACAGAATTTGGGGACAAAATTTGGGGACAGAATTTGGGGACAGAATTTGGGGACAGAATTTGGGGACAGAATTTGGGGACATAATTTGGGGACAGAATTTGGGGACAGAATTTGGGGACAGAATTTGGGGACAGAATTTGGGGACAAAATTTGGGGACCGAATTTTGGGACAGAATTTGGGGACAGAATTTGGGGACAAAATTTGGGGACAGAATGTGGGGACAGAATTTGGGGACAGAATTTGGGGACAGAATTTGGGGACACAATTTGGGGACAGAATTTGAGGACAGAATTTTGGGACACAATTTGGGGACAGAATTTGGGGACACAATTTGGGGACAGAATTTGGGGACAGAATTTGGGACAGAATTTGGGGACAGAATTTGGGGACAGAATTTGGGGACAGAATTTGGAGAGAGAATTTGGGGACAGAATTTGGAGTCAGAATTTGGGGACAGAATTTGGGGACAGAATTTGGGGACAGAATTTGGGGACAGAATTTGGGGATACAATTTGGGGACAGAATTTGGGGACAGAATTTGGGGACACAATTTGGAGACAGAATTTGGGGACAGAATTTGGGGACACAATTTGGGGACAGAATTTGGGGACAAAATTTGGGGACAGAATTTGGGGACAGAATTTGGGGACAGGATTTGGAGACAGAATTTGGGGACACAATTTGGGGACAGAATGTGGGGACAGAATTTGGGGACAGAATTTGGGGACAGAATTTGGGGAGAGAATTTGGGGACAGAATTTGGGGACAGAATTTGAGAACAAAATTTGGGGACAGAATTTGGGGACACAATTTGAGGACACAATTTGGGGACAGAATTTGGGGACAGAATTTGGGGACAGAATTTGGGGACAGAATTTGGGGACAGAATTTGGGGACAGAATTTGGGGACAGAATTTGGGGACAGAATTTGGGGACAGAATTTGGGGACAAAATTTGGGGACAGAATTTGGGGACACAATTTGGGGACAGAATTTTGGGACACAATGTGGGGACAGAATTTGGGGACAGATTTTGGGGATAGAATTTGGGGACAGAATTTGGGGACAGAATTTGGGGACAGAATTTGGATACAAAATTTGGGGACAGAATTTGGGGACAGAATTTGGGGACAGAATATGGGGACAGAATTTGGGGACAGAATTTGGGTACAGAATTTGGGGACAGAATTTGGGGACAGAATTTGGGGACAGAATTTTGGGACAGAATTTGGGGACAGAATTTGAGGACAGAATTTCTGGACAGAATTTGGGGAAAGAATTTGGGGACACAATTTGGGGACACAATTGTGGGACAGAATTTGGGGACAGAATTTGGGGACAGAATTTGGGGACAGAATTTGGGGACAGAATTTGGGGACAGAATTTGGGGACACAATTTGGGGACAGAATTTTGGGACAGAATTTGGGGACACAATTTGGGGACAGAATTTGGGGACAGAATTTGGGGACAGAATTTGGGGACAGAATTTGGGGACAGAATTTGGGGACCGAATTTGGGGACACAATTTGGAGACAGAATTTGGGGACAGAATTTGGAGACAGAACTTGGGGACACAATTTGGGGACACAATTTGGGGACACAATTTGGGGACAGAATTTGGGGACAGAATTTGGGGACAGAATTTGGGGACAGAATTTGGGGACAGAATTTGGGGTCAGAATTCGGGGACAGAATTTGGGGACAGAATGTGGGGACAGAATTTGGGGACACAATTTGGAGACAAAATTTGGGGACAGAATTTGGGGACAGAATTTGGGGACAGAATTTGGAGACAGAATGTGGGGACAGAATTTGGGGACAGAATTTGGGGACAGAATTTCTGGACAGAATTTGGGGACAGAATTTGGGGACACAATTTGGGGACACAATTGTGGGACAGAATTTGGGGACAGAATTTGGGGACAGAATTTGGGGACAGAATTTGGGGACAGAATTTGGGGACAGAATTTTGGGACAGAGTATGGGGACAGAATTTGGGGACACAATTTGGGGACAGAATTTGGGGACAGAATTTGGGGACAGAATTTGGAGACAGAATTTGGGGACAGAATTTGGGGACAGAATTTGGAGACAGAATTTGGGGACACAATTTGGGGACAGAATTTGGGGACAGAATTTGGGGACAGAATGTGGGGACAGAATTTGGGGACAGAATTTGGGGTCAGAATTCGGGGACAGAATTTGGGGACAGAATGTGGGGACACAATTTGGAGACAAAATTTGGGGACAGAATTTGGGGACAGAATTTGGGGACAGAATTTGGGGACAGAATGTGGGGACAGAATTTGGGGACAGAATTTGGGGACAGAATTTGGGGACAGAATTTGGGGACAGAATTTGGGGACAAAATTTGGTGACAGAATTTGGGGACACAATTTGGGGACAGAATTTAGGGACAGAATGTTGGGACAGAATTTGGGGACAGAATTTGGGGATAGAATTTGGAGACAGAATTTGGGGACAGAATTTTGGGACAGAATTTGGGGACAAAATTTGGGGACAGAATTTGGGGACAGAATTTGGGGACAGAATTTTGGGACAGAATTTGGGGACATAATTTGGGGACAGAATTTGGGGACAGAATTTGGGGACAGAATTTGGGGACACAATTTACGGACAGAATTTGGGGACAGAATTTGGGGACAGAATTTGGGGACAGAATTTGGGGACACAATTTGGGGACAGAATTTGGGGACAGAATTTGGGGACAGAATTTGGGGACAGAATTTGGGGACAGAATTTGGGGACAGAATTTTGGGACAGAATTTGGGGACAGAATTTGGGGACAGAATTTGAGGACAGAATTTGGGACACAATTTGGGGACAGAATTTGGGGACAGAATTTGGAGACAGAATTTGGGGACAGAATTTGGGGACAGAATTTGGGGACAGAATTTGGAGAGAGAATTTGGGGACAGAATTTGGGGACAGAATTTGGTTACAGAATTTGGGGACAGAATTTGGGGACAGAATTTGGGGACAGAATTTGGGGACACAATTTGGGGACAGAATTTGGGGACAGAATTTGGGGACACAATTTAGGGACAGAATTTGGGGACAGAATTTGGGGACAGAATTTGGGGACAAAATTTGGGGACAGAATTTGGGGACAGAATTTGGGGACAGAATTTGGGGACACGATTTGGGGACAGAATTTGGGGACAGAATTTGGGGACAGAATTTGGGGACAGAATTTGGGGACAGAATTTGGAGACAGAATGTGGGGACAGAATTTGGGGACAGAATTTGGGGGCAGAATTTGGGGACACAATTTGGGGACAGAATTTGGGGACAAAATTTGGGGACAGAATTTGGGGACACAATTTGGGGACAGAATTTAGGGACAGAATGTTGGGACAAAATTTGAGGACAGATTTTGGGGATAGAATGTGGAGACAGAATTTGGGGACAGAATTTTGGGACAGAATTTGGGGACAAAATATGGGGACAGAATTTGGGGACAGAATTTGGGGACAGAATTTGGGGACAGAATTTGGGGACAGAATTTGGGGACATAATTTGGGGACAGAATTTGGGGACAGAATTTGGGGACAGACTTTGGGGACAGAATTTGGGGACAAAATTTGGGGACAGAATTTTGGGACAGAATTTGGGGACAGAATTTGGGGACAAAATTTGGGGACAGAATGTGGGGACAGAATTTGGGGACAGAATTTGGGGACAGAATTTGGGGACAGAATTTGGGGACAGAATTTGAGGACAGAATTTTGGGACAGAATTTGGGGACAGAATTTGGGGACACAATTTGGGGACAGAATTTGGGGACAGAATTTGGGGACAGAATTTGGGGACAGAATTTGGGGACAGAATTTGGGGACAGAATTTGGGGACAGAATTTGGGGACAGAATTTGGGGATACAATTTGGGGACAGAATTTGGGGACAGAATTTGGGGACACAATTTGGAGACAGAATTTGGGGACAGAATTTGGGGACACAATTTGGGGACAGAATTTGGGGACAAAATTTGGGGACAGAATTTGGGGACAGAATTTGGGGACAGAATTTGGGGACACAATTTGGGGACAAAATTTGGGGACAGAATTTTGGGACAGAATGTGGGGACAGAATTTGGGGACAGAATTTAGGGACACAATTTGGGGACAGAATTTGGGGACAGAATGTGGGGACAGAATTTGGGGGCAGAATTTGGGGACAGAATTTGGGGACAGAATTTGGGGACAGAATTTGGGGACAGAATTTGGGGACAGAATTTGGGGACAGAATTTGGGGACAGAATTTGCGGACAGAATTTGGGGACAGAATGTGGGGACACAATTTGGGGACAGAATTTGGGGACAGAATTTGGGGACAGAATTTGGGGACAGAATTTTGGGGACAGAATTTGGGGACATAATTTGGGGACAGAATTGGGGGACACAATTAGGGGACACAATTTGGGAACAGAATTTGGGGACAGAACTTGCAGAATTTAGGGACACAATTTGGGGACAGAATTTGGGGACAGAATTTGGGGACAGAATTTGGGGACAGAATTTGGGGACAGAATTTGGGGACAGAATTTGGGGACAGAATTTGGGGACAGAATTTGGGGACAGAATTTGGGGACACAATTTGGGGACAGAATTTGGGGACAGAATTTGGGGACAGAATTTGGGGACAGAATTTGGGGACAGAATTTGGGGACAGAATTTTGGGACAGAATTTGGGGACAGAATTTGGGGACAGAATTTGAGGACAGAATTTGGGACACAATTTGGGGACAGAATTTGGGGACAGAATTTGGGGACAGAATTTGGGGACAGAATTTGGGGACAGAATTTGGAGAGAGAATTTGGGGACAGAATTTGGGGACAGAATTTGGTTACAGAATTTGGGGACAGAATTTGGGGACAGAATTTGGGGACAGAATTTGGGGACACAATTTGGGGACAGAATTTGGGGACAGAATTTGGGGACACAATTTAGGGACAGAATTTGGGGACAGAATTTGAGGACAGAATTTGGGGACAAAATTTGGGGACAGAATTTGGGGACAGAATTTGGGGACAGAATTTAGGGACACGATTTGGGGACAGAATTTGGGGACAGAATTTGGGGACAGAATTTGGGGACAGAATTTGGGGACAGAATTTGGGGACAGAATTTGGAGACAGAATGTGGGGACAGAATTTGGGGACAGAATTTGGGGGCAGAATTTGGGGACACAATTTGGGGACAGAATTTGGGGACAGAATTTGGGGACAGAATTTGGGGACACAATTTGGGGACAGAATTTAGGGACAGAATGTTGGGACAGAATTTGAGGACAGATTTTGGGGATAGAATGTGGAGACAGAATTTGGGGACAGAATTTTGGGACAGAATTTGGGGACAAAATTTGGGGACACAATTTGGGGACAGAATTTGGGGACAGAATTTGGGGACAGAATTTGGGGACAGAATTTGGGGACAGAATTTGGGGACAGAATTTGGGGACAGAATTTGAGGACAGAATTTTGGGACACAATTTGGGGACAGAATTTGGGGACAGAATTTGGGGACAGAATTTGGGGACAGAATTTGGGGACAGAATTAGGGGACAGAATTTGGGGACAGAATTTGGAGAGAGAATTTGGGGACAGAATTTGGAGACAGAATTTGGGGACAGAATTTGGGGACAGAATTTGGGGACAGAATTTGGGGACAGAATTTGGGGATACAATTTGGGGACAGAATTTGGGGACAGAATTTGGGGACACAATTTGGAGACAGAATTTGGGGACAGAATTTGGGGACACAATTTGGGGACAGAATTTGGGGACAAAATTTGGGGACAGAATTTGGGGACAGAATTTGGGGACAGAATTTGGGGACACAATTTGGGGACAAAATTTGGGGACAGAATTTTGGGACAGAATGTGGGGACAGAATTTGGGGACAGAATTTGGGGACACAATTTGGGGACAGAATTTGGGGACAGAATGTGGGGACAGAATTTGGGGACAGAATTTGGGGACAGAATTTGGGGACAGAATTTGGGGACAGAATTTGGGGACAGAATTTGGGGACAGAATTTGGGGACAGAATTTGGGGACAGAATTTGGGGACAGAATTTGGGGACAGAATGTGGGGACAGAACTTGGGAACAGAATTTGGGGACAGAATTTGGGGACAGAATTTGGGGACAGAATTTTGGGGACAGAATTTGGGGACATAATTTGGGGACAGAATTGGGGGACACAATTTGGGGACACAATTTGGGAACAGAATTTGGGGACAGAACTTGCAGAATTTAGGGACACAATTTGGGGACAGAATTTGGGGACAGAATTTGGGGACAGAATTTGGGGACAGAATTTGGGGACAGAATTTGGGGACAGAATTTGGGGACAGAATTTGGGGACAGAATTTGGGGACAAAATTTGGGGACAGAATTTGGGGACACAATTTGGGGACACAATTTGGGGACAGAATTTGGGGACAGAATTTGGGGACAGAATTTGGGGACAGAATTTGGTGACAAAATTTGGAGACAGAATTTGGGGACAGAATTTGGGGACAGAATTTGGGGACAGAATTTGGGGACACAATTTGGGGACAGAATTTTGGGACAGAATGTGGGGACAGAATTTGGGGACAGATTTTGGGGATAGAATTTGGAGACAGAATTTGGGGACAGAATTTGGGGACAGAATTTGGGGACAAAATTTGGGGACAGAATTTGGGGACAGAATTTGGGGACAGAATTTGGGGACAGAATTTGGGGACAGAATTTGGGGACAGAATTTGGGGACAGAATTTGGGGACACAATTTGGGGACAGAATTTGGGGACAGAATTTGGGGACACAATTTGGGGACACAATTTGGGGACACAATTTGGGGACAGAATTTGGGGACAGAATTTGGGGACAGAATTTGGGGACACAATTTGGGGACACAATTTGGGGACACAATTTGGGGACAGAATTTGGGGACAGAATTTGGGACAGAATTTGGGGACAGAATTTGGGGACAGAATTTGGGGACAAAATTTGGGGACAGAATTTGGGGACAGAATTTGGGGACAGAATTTTGGGACAGAATTTGGGGACAGAATTTGGGGACAGAATTTGGGGACAGAATTTGGGGACAGAATTTGGGGACAGAATTTGGGGACAGAATTTGGGGACAAAATTTGGGGACAGAATTTTGGGACAGAATTTGGGGACAGAATTTGGGGATACAATTTGGGGACACAATTTGGAGACAGAATTTGGGGACAGAATTTGGGGACAGAATTTGGGGAGAAAATTTGGGGACAGAATTTGGGGACAGAATTTGGGGACAGAATTTGGGGACACGATTTGGGGACAGAATTTGGGGACACAATTTGGGGACACAATTTGGGGACAGAATTTGGGGACAGAATTTGGGGACAGAATTTATAGACAGAATGTAGGGGACAGAATTTGGGGACAGAATTCGGGGACAGAATTTGGGGACACAATTAGGGGACAGAATTTGGGGACAAAATTTGGGGACAAAATTTGGGGACACAATTTGGGGACAGAATTTAGGGACAGAATGTTGGGACAGAATTTGGGGACAGATTTTGGGGATAGAATGTGGAGACAGAATTTGGGGACAGAGTTTTGGGACAGAATTTGGGGACAAAATTTGGGGACAGAATTTGGGGACAGAATTTGGGGACAGAATTTGGGGACAGAATTTGGGGACATAATTTGGGGACAGAATTTGGGGACAGAATTTGGGGACAGAATTTGGGGACAGAATTTGGGGACAAAATTTGGGGACAGAATTTTGGGACAGAATTTGGGGACAGAATTTGGGGACAAAATTTGGGGACAGAATGTGGGGACAGAATTTGGGGACAGAATTTGGGGACAGAATTTGGGGACAGAATTGGAGGACAGAATTTGGGGACAGAATTTGGGGACAGAATTTGGGGACAGAATTTGGGGACAGAATTTGGGGACACAATTTGGGGACAGAATTTGGGGACAGAATTTGGGGACAGAATTTGGGGACAGAATTTGGGAACAGAATTTGGGGACAGAATTTGGGGACAGAATTTGGGGACAGAATTTGGAGAGAGAATTTGGGGACACAATTTGGAGACAGAATTTGGGGACAGAATTTGGGGACAGAATTTGGGGACAGAATTTGGAGACAGAATTTGGGGACACAATTTGGGGACAGAATTTGGGGACAGAATTTGGGGACAGAATTTGGGGACACAATTTGGGGACACAATTTGGGGACAGAATTTGGGGACAAAATTTGGGGACAGAATTTGGGGACAGAATTTGGGGACACAATTTGGGGACACAATTTGGGGAAAAAATTTGGGGACAGAATTTTGGGACAGAATGTGGGGACAGAATTTGGGGACAGAATTTGGGGACACAATTTGGGGACAGAATTTGGGGACAGAATTTGGGGTCAGAATTTGGGGACAGAATTTGGGGACAGAATTTGGGGACAGAATTTGGGGACACAATTTGGGGACAGAATTTGGGGACAGAATTTGGGGACAGAATTTGGGGACAGAATTTGGGGACAGAATGTGGGGACAGAACTTGGGAACAGAATTTGGGGACAGAATTTGGGGACAGAATTTGGGGACAGAATTTTGGGGACAGAATTTGGGGACAGAATTTGGGGACAGAATTGGGGGACACAATTTGGGGACACAATTTGGGAACAGAATTTGGGGACAGAATTTGGGGACAGAATTTGGGGACAGAATTTGGGGACAGAATTTGGGGACAAAATTTGGGGACAGAATTTGGGGACACAATTTGGGGACAGAATTTGGGGACAGAATTTGGGGACAGAATTTGGGGACAGAATTTGGGGACAGAATTTGGGGACAGAATTTGGTGACAGAATTTGGGGACAGAATTTGGGGACAGAATTTGGGGACAACATTTGGGGACAGAATTTGGGGACACAATTTGGGGACAGAATTTTGGGACAGAATGTGGGGACAGAATTTGGGGACAGATTTTGGGGATAGAATTTGGAGACAGAATTTGGGGACAGATTTTGGGGACAGAATTTGGGGACAGAATTTGGGGACAAAATTTGGGGACAGAATTTGGGGACACAATTTGGGGACAGAATTTGGGGACACAATTTGGGGACAGAATTTGGGGACAAAATTTGGGGACAGAATTTGGGGACAGAATTTGGGGACAGAATTTGGGGACAGAATTTGGGGACACAATTTGGGGACACAATTTGGGGACACAATTTGGGGACAGAATTTGGGGACAGAATTTGTGGACAGAATTTGGGGACAGAATTTGGGGACACAATTTGGGGACACAATTTGGGGACAGAATTTGGGGACAGAATTTGGGGACAGAATTTGGGGACAGAATTTGGGGACACAATTTGGGGACAAAATTTGGGGACAGAATTTGGGGACAGAATGTTGGGACAGAATTTGGGGACAGAATTTGGGGACAGAATTTGGGGACCGAATTTGGGGACAGAATTTGGGGACAGAATTTGGGGACAGAATTTGGGGACACAATTTGGGGACAGAATTTGGGACACAATTTGGGAACACAATTTCGGGACACAATTTGGGGACAGAATTTGGGGACAGAATTTTGGGACAGAATTTGGGGACAGAATTTGGGGACACAATTTGGGGACAGAATTTGGGGACAGAATTTGGGACAGAATTTGAGGACAGAATTTGGGGACAGAATTTGGGGACAGAATTTGGGGACACAATTTGAGGACAAAATTTGGGGACAGAATTTTGGGACAGAATTTGGGGACAGAATTTGGGGACAGAATTTGGGGACAGAATTTGGGGACAGAATTTGGGGACAGAATTTGGGGACAGAATTTGGGGACAGAATTTGGGGACAGAATTTGGGGACAGAATTTGGGGACAGAATTTGGGGACAGAATTTGGGGACAGAATTTGGGGACAGAATTTGGGGACAGAATTTGGGGACAGAATTTGGGGACAGATTTTG
Source organism: Nephrotoma flavescens (assembly GCA_932526605.1). NCBI lineage: Eukaryota > Metazoa > Arthropoda > Insecta > Diptera > Tipulidae > Nephrotoma > Nephrotoma flavescens. The sequence goes on along the minus strand of OW052220.1, from coordinate 72,380,149 downwards.
GGGATAGAATTTGGAGACAGAATTTGAGGACAGAATTTGGGGACAGAATTTGGGGACAGAATTTGGGGACACAATTTGGGGACAGAATTTGGGGACAGAATTTGGGGACACAATTTGGGGACAGAATTTGGAGACAGAATTTGGGGACACAATTTGGGGACAGAATTTGGGGACAGAATTTGGGGACAGAATTTGGGGACAGAATTTGGGGACAGAATTTGGGAACAGAATTTAGAGACAGAATTTGGGGACAGAATTTGGGGACAGAATTTGGGGACAAAATTATTTGGGGAATGAATTTGGGGACAGAATTTTGGGACAGAATGTGGGGACAGAATGTGGGGACAGATTTTGGGGATAGAATTTGGAGACAGAATTTGGAGACAGAATTTGGGGACAGAATTTGGGGACAGAATTTGGGGACAGAATTTGGGGACAAAATTTGGAGACAGAATTTGGGGACAGAATTTGGGGACAGAATTTGGGGACAGAATTTGGGGACACAATTTGGGGACAGAATTTGGGGACTGAATTTGGGGACAGAATTTGGGGACAGAATTTGGGGACAGAATTCACAATTTGGGGACACAATTTGGGGACACAATTTGGGGACACAATTTGGGGACAGAATTTGGGAACAGAATTTGTCGACAGAATTTGGGGACAGAATGTGAGGACAGAATTTGGGGACAGAATTTGGGGACAGAATTTGGGGACAGAATGTGGGGACAGAATTTGAGGACAGATTTTTGGGATAGAATTTGGAGACAGAATTTGGGGACAGAATTTGGGGACACAATTTGGGGACAGAATTTGGGGACAGAATTTGGGGACAGAATTTTGGGGACAGAATGTGGGGACAGCATTTGGGGACAGAATTTGGGGACAAAATTTGGGGACAGAATTTGGGGACACAATTTGGGGACAGAATTTTGGGACAGAATGTGGGGACAGAATTTGGGGACAGATTTTGGGGACAGAATTTGGAGACAGAATTTGGGGACAGATATTGGGGACACAATTTGGGGACAGAATTTGTGGACAGAATTTGGGGACAGAATTTTGGGACAGAATGTGGGGACAGAATTTGGGGACAGAATTTGGGGACAGAATTTGGGGACAGAATTTGGGGCCAGAATTTTGGGACAGAATGTGGGGACAGAATTTGGGGACAGAATTTGGGGACAGAATTTGGGGACAGAATTTGGGGACAGAATTTGGGGACCGAATTTGGGGACCGAATTTGGGGACAGAATTTGAGGACAGAATTTGGGGACAGAATTTGGAGACAGAATTGGGGGACACAATTTGGGGACACAATTTGGGGACACAATTTGGGGACAGAATTTAAGGACAGAATGTGGGGACAGAATTTGGGGACACAATTTGGCGACAAAATTTGGGGACAGAATTTGGGGACACAATTTGGGGACAGAATTTGGGGACAGAATGTGGGGACAGAATTTGGGGACAGATTTTGGGGATAGAATTTGGAGACAGAATTTGGGGACAGAATTTGGGGACAGAATTTGGGGACACAATTTGGGGACAGAATTTGGGGACAGAATTTGGGGACAGAATTTGGAGACAGAATGTGGAAACAGAATTTGGGGACAGAATTTGGGGACAGAATTTGGGGACAGAATTTGGGGACAAAATTTGGGGACAGAATTTGGGGACACAATTTGGGGACAGAATTTGGGGACAGAATGTGGGGGCAGAATTTGGGGACAGATTTTAGGGATAGAATTTGAAGACAGAATTTGGGGACAGAATTTTGGGACAGAATTTGGGGACAAAATTTGGGGACACAATTTGGGGACACAATTTGGGGACAGAATTTGGGGACAGAATTTGAGGACAGAATTTGGGGACAGAATTTGGAAACAGAATTTGGGGACAGAATTTGGGGACAGAATTTGGGGACAAAATTTGGGGGCAGAATTTGGGGACACAATTTGGGGACAGAATTTGGGGACACATTTTGGGACAGAATTTGGGGACAGAATTTGGGGACACAATTTGGGGACAGAATTTGGGGACACAATTTGGGGACAGAATTTGGGGACAGAATTTGGAGACACAATTTGGGGACACAATGTGGGGACAGAATTTGGGGACAGAATTTGGGGACAGAATTTGGGGACAGAATTTGGGGACAGAATTTGGGGACAGAATTTGGGGACAGAATTTGGGGACAGAATTTGGGGACAGAATTTGGGGACAGAATTTGGGGACAGAATTTGGGGACAAAATTTGGGGACAGAATTTTGAGACAGAATGTTGGGACAGAATTTGGGGACAGAATTTGGAGACAGAATTTGGGGACCGAATTTGGGGACAGAATTTGGGGACACAATTTGGGGACAGAATTTGGGGACACAATTTGGGGACAGAATTTGGGGACAGAATTTGGGAACACAATTTGGGGACACAATTTGGGGACAAAATTTGGGGACAGAATTTTGGGACAGAATGTGGGAACAGAATTTGGGGACAGAATTTGGGAACAGAATTTGGGGACAGAATTTGGGGACAGAATTTGGGGACAGAATTTGGGGACAGAATTTGGGGACAAAATTTTGGGACAGAATTTGGGGACACAATTTGGGGACAGAATTTGGGGACAGAATTTGGGGACAGAATTTGAGGACAGAATTTGGGGACAGAATTTGGGGACAGAATTTGGGGACACAATTTGGTGACAGAATTTGGGGACAGAATTTTGGGACAGAATTTGGGGACACAATTTGGGGACAGAATTTGGGGACAGAATTTGGGGACAGAATTTGGGGACACAATTTGGGGACAGAATTTGGGGACAGAATTTGGGGACAGAATTTGGGGACAGAATTTGGGGACAGAATTTCGGGACAGAATTTGGGGACAGATTTTGGGGATAGAATTTGGGGACAGAATTTGAGGACAGAATTTGGGGACAGAATTTGGGGACAGAATTTGGGGACACAATTTGGGGACGGAATTTGGGGACACAATTTGGGGACACAATTTGGGGACAGAATTTGGAGACACAATTTGGGGACACAATTTGGGGACACAATTTGGGGACAGAATTGTGGGACAGAATTTGGGGACAGAATTTGGGGACAGAATTTGGGGACAGAATTTGGGGACAGAATTTGGGGACAGAATTTGGGGACAAAATTTGGGGACAGAATTTGGGGACAGAATTTGGGGACAGAATTTTGGGATAGAATTTGGAGACAGAATTTGGGGACAGATTTTGGGGATAGAATTTGGAGACAGAATTTGGGGACAGAATTTGGGGACAGAATTTGGGGACAGAATTTGGGGACAAAATTTGGGGACAGAATTTGGGGACAGAATTTGGGGACAGAATTTGGGGACAGAATTTGGGGACAGAATTTGGGGACAGAATTTGGGGACAGAATTTGGGGACAGAATTTGGTGACTGAATTTGGGGACAGAATTTGGGGACAGAATTTGGGGACAGAATTCACTATTTGGGGACACAATTTGGGGACACAATTTGGGGACAGAATTTGGGGACAGAATTTGGGGACAGAATGTGGGGACAGAATTTGGGGACAGAATTTGGGGACAGAATTTGGGGACAGAATTTGGGGACAGATTTTGGGGATAGAATTTGGGGACAGAATTTGGGGACAGAATTTGGGGACACAATTTGGGGACAGAATTTGGGGACAGAATTTGGGGACAGAATTTGGGGACAGAATTTGGGGACAGAATGTGGGGACAGAATTTGGGGACAGAATTTCTGGACAAAATTTGGGGACAGAATTTGGGGACATAATTTGGGGACAGAATTTGGGGACAGAATGTGGGGACAGAATTTGGGGACAGAATTTGGGGACAGAATTTGGGGACAGAATTTGGGGACAGATTTTGGGGACAGAATTTGGGGACTGAATTTGGGGACAGAATTTGGGGACAAAATTTGGGGACAGAATTTGGGGACAGAATTTGGGGACAGAATTTTGGGATAGAATTTGGAGACAGAATTTGGGGACAGATTTTGGGGATAGAATTTGGAGACAGAATTTGGGGACAGAATTTGGGGACAGAATTTGGGGACAGAATTTGGGGACAAAATTTGGGGACAGAATTTGGGGACAGAATTTGGGGACAGAATTTGGGGACAGAATTTGGGGACAGAATTTGGGGACAGAATTTGGGGACAGAATTTGGGGACAGAATTTGGTGACTGAATTTAGGGACAGAATTTGGGGACAGAATTTGGGGACAGAATTCACTATTTGGGGACACAATTTGGGGACAGAATTTGGGGACAGAATTTGGGGACAGAATTTGGGGACAGAATGTGGGGACAGAATTTGGGGACACAATTTGGGGACAGAATGTGGGGACAGAATTTGGGGACAGATTTTGGGGATAGAATTTGGAGACAGAATTTGGGGACAGAATTTGGGGACACAATTTGGGGACAGAATTTGGGGACAGAATTTGGGGACAGAATTTGGGGACAGAATGTGGGGACAGAATTTGGGGACAGAATTTGGGGACAAAATTTGGGGACAGAATTTGGGGACATAATTTGGGGACACAATTTGGGGACAGAATGTGGGGACAGAATTTGGGGACAGAATTTGGGGACAAAATTTGGGGACAGAATTTGGGGACACAATTTGGGGACAGAATTTCGGGACAGAATGTGGGGACAGAATTTAGGGACAGATTTTGGGGACAGAATTTGGAGACAGAATTTGGGGACAGAATTTGGGGATAGAATTTGGGGACAGAATTTTGGACACAATTTGGGGACAGAATTTTGGGACAGAATGTGGGGACAGAATTTGGGGACAGAATTTGGGGACAGAATTTGGGGACAGAATTTGGGGACAGAATTTGGGGACAGATTTTGGGGATAGAATTTGGAGACAGAATTTGAGGACAGAATTTGGGGACAGAATTTGGGGACAGAATTTGGGGACACAATTTGGGGACAGAATTTGGGGACAGAATTTGGGGACACAATTTGGGGACAGAATTTGGAGACAGAATTTGGGGACACAATGTGGGGACAGAATTTGGGGACAGAATTTGGGGACAGAATTTGGGGACAGAATTTGGGAACAGAATTTAGAGACAGAATTTGGGGACAGAATTTGGGGACAGAATTTGGGGACAAAATTATTTGGGGAATGAATTTGGGGACAGAATTTTGGGACAGAATGTGGGGACAGAATGTGGGGACAGATTTTGGGGATAGAATTTGGAGACAGAATTTGGAGACAGAATTTGGGGACAGAATTTGGGGACAGAATTTGGGGACAGAATTTGGGGACAAAATTTGGAGACAGAATTTGGGGACAGAATTTGGGGACAGAATTTGGGGACAGAATTTGGGGACACAATTTGGGGACAGAATTTGGGGACTGAATTTGGGGACAGAACTTGGGGACAGAATTTGGGGACAGAATTCACAATTTGGGGACACAATTTGGGGACACAATTTGGGGACAGAATTTGGGGACAGAATTTGGGGACAGAATTTGGGGACAGAATGTGAGGACAGAATTTGGGGACAGAATTTGGGGACAGAATTTGGGGACAGAATGTGGGGACAGAATTTGAGGACAGATTTTGGGGATAGAATTTGGAGACAGAATTTGGGGACAGAATTTGGGGACACAATTTGGGGACAGAATTTGGGGACAGAATTTGGGGACAGAATTTTGGGGACAGAATGTGGGGACAGAATTTGGGGACAGAATTTGGGGACAAAATTTGGGGACAGAATTTGGGGACACAATTTGGGGACAGAATTTGGGACAGAATGTGGGGACAGAATTTGGGGACAGATTTTGGGGACAGAATTTGGAGACAGAATTTGGGGACAGAATTTGGGGAAAGAATTTGGGGACAGAATTTGGGACACAATTTGGGGACAGAATTTTGGGACAGAATGTGGGGACAGAATTTGGGGACAGAATTTGGGGACAGAATTTGGGGACAAAATTTGGGGCCAGAATTTTGGGACAGAATGTGGGGACAGAATTTGGGGACAGAATTTGGGGACAGAATTTGGGTACAGAATTTGGGGACAGAATTTGGGGACCGAATTTGGGGACCGAATTTGGGGACAGAATTTGAGGACAGAATTTGGGGACAGAATTTGGAGACAGAATTTGGGGACACAATTTGGGGACACAATTTGGGGACACAATTTGGGGACAGAATTTAAGGACAGAATGTGGGGACAGAATTTGGGGACACAATTTGGAGACAAAATTTGGGGACAGAATTTGGGGACACAATTTGTGGACAGAATTTGGGGACAGAATGTGGGGACAGAATTTGGGGACAGATTTTGGGGATAGAATTTGGAGACAGAATTTGGGGACAGAATTTGGGGACAGAATTTGGGGACACAATTTGGGGACAGAATTTGGGGACAGAATTTGGGGACAGAATTTGAAGACAGAATGTGGAAACAGAATTTGGGGACAGAATTTGGGGACAGAATTTGGGGACAGAATTTGGGGACAAAATTTGGGGACAGAATTTGGGGACACAATTTGGGGACAGAATTTGGGGACAGAATGTTGGGGCAGAATTTGGGGACAGATTTTAGGGATAGAATTTGAAGACAGAATTTGGGGACAGAATTTTGGGACAGAATTTGGGGACAAAATTTGGGGACACAATTTGGGGACACAATTTGGGGACAGAATTTGGGGACAGAATTTGAGGACAGAATTTGGGGACAGAATTTGGAAACAGAATTTGGGGACAGAATTTGGGGACAGAATTTGGGGACAAAATTTGGGGACACAATTTGGGGACAGAATTTGGGGACACATTTTGGGACAGAATTGGAGGACAGAATTTGGGGACAGAATTTGGGGACAGAATTTGGGGACACAATTTGGGGACAGAATTTGGGGACAGAATTTGGAGACACAATTTGGGGACACAATTTGGGGACAGAATTTGGGGACAGAATGTGGGGACAGAATTTGGGGACAGAATTTGGGGACAGAATTTGGGGACAGAATTTGGGGACAGAATTTGGGGACAGAATTTGGGGACAAAATTTGGGGACAGAATTTTGGGACAGAATGTTGGGACAGAATTTGGGGACAGAATTTGGGGACAGAATTTGGGGACCGAATTTGGGGACAGAATTTGGGGACACAATTTGGGGACAGAATTTGGGGACACAATTTGGGGACAGAATTTGGGGACAGAATTTGGGAACACAATTTGGGGACACAATTTGGGGACAAAATTTGGGGACAGAATTTTGGGACAGAATGTGGGAACAGAATTTGGGGACAGAATTTGGGGACAGAATTTGGGGACAGAATTTGGGGACAGAATTTGGGGACAGAATTTGGGGACAGAATTTGGGGACAGAATTTGGGGACAGAATTTGGGGACAAAATTTTGGGACAGAATTTGGGGACAGAATTTGGGGACAGAATTTGGGGACAGAATTTGGGGACAGAATTTGAGGACAGAATTTGGGGACAGAATTTGGGAACAGAATTTGGGGACACAATTTGAGGACAAAATTTGGGGACAGAATTTTGGGACAGAATTTGAGAACACAATTTGGGGACAGAATTTGGGGACAGAATTTGGGGACAGAATTTGGGGACACAATTTGGGGCCACAATTTGGGGACAGAATTTGGGGACAGAATTTGGGGACAGAATTTGGGGACAGAATTTGGGGACAGAATTTGGGGACAGAATTTGGGGACAGATTTTGGGGATAAAATTTGGAGACAGAATTTGAGGACAGAATTTGGGGACAGAATTTGGGGACAAAATTTGGGGACACAATTTGGGGACGGAATTTGGGGACACAATTTGGGGACACAATTTGGGGACAGAATTTGGAGACACAATTTGGGGACACAATTTGGGGACACAATTTGGGGACACAATTTGGGGACAGAATTTGGGGACAGAATTTGGGGACAGAATTTGGGGACAGAATTTGGGGACAAAATTTGGGGACAGAATTTGGGGACAGAATTTGGGGACAGAATTTTGGGATAGAATTTGGAGACAGAATTTGGGGACAGATTTTGGGGATAGAATTTGGAGACAGAATTTGGGGACAGAATTTGGGGACAGAATTTGGGGACAGAATTTGTGGACAAAATTTGGGGACAGAATTTGGGGACAGAATTTGGGGACAGAATTTGGGGACAGAATTTGGGGACAGAATTTGGGGACAGAATTTGGGGACAGAATTTGGTGACTGAATTTGGGGACAGAATTTGGGGACAGAATTTGGGGACAGAATTTGGGGACAGAATTCACTATTTGGGGACACAATTTGGGGACAGAATTTGGGGACAGAATTTGGGGACAGAATTTGGGGACAGAATGTGGGGACAGAATTTGGGGACAGAATTTGGGGACAGAATGTGGGGACAGAATTTGGGGACAGATTTTGGGGATAGAATTTGGAGACAGAATTTGGGGACAGAATTTGGGGACACAATTTGGGGACAGAATTTGGAGACACAATTTGGGGACACAATTTGGGGACACAATTTGGGGACACAATTTGGGGACAGAATTTGGGGACAGAATTTACGGACAGAATTTGGGGACAGAATTTGGGGACAGAATTTGGGGACAGAATTTGGGGACTGAATTTGGGGACAGAATTTGGGGACAAAATTTGGGGACAGAATTTGGGGACAGAATTTGGGGACAGAATTTTGGGATAGAATTTGGAGACAGAATTTGGGGACAGATATTGGGGATAGAATTTGGAGACAGAATTTGGGGACAGAATTTGGGGACAGAATTTGGGGACAGAATTTGGGGACAAAATTTGGGGACAGAATTTGGGGACAGAATTTGGGGACAGAATTTGGGGACAGAATTTGGGGACAGAATTTGGGGACAGAATTTGGGGACAGAATTTGGGGACAGAATTTGGTGACTGAATTTAGGGACAGAATTTGGGGACGGAATTTGGGGACAGAATTCACTATTTGGGGACACAATTTGGGGACAGAATTTGGGGACAGAATTTGGGGACAGAATTTGGGGACAGAATGTGGGGACAGAATTTGGGGACAGAATTTGGGGACAGAATTTGGGGACAGAATTTGGGGACAGAATTTGGGGACAGAATTTGGTGACTGAATTTGGGGACAGAATTTGGGGACAGAATTTGGGGACAGAATTTGGGGACAGAATTCACTATTTGGGGACACAATTTGGGGACAGAATTTGGGGACAGAATTTGGGGACAGAATTTGGGGACAGAATGTGGGGACAGAATTTGGGGACAGAATTTGGGGACAGAATGTGGGGACAGAATTTGGGGACAGATTTTGGGGATAGAATTTGGAGACAGAATTTGGGGACAGAATTTGGGGACACAATTTGGGGACAGAATTTGGAGACACAATTTGGGGACACAATTTGGGGACACAATTTGGGGACACAATTTGGGGACAGAATTTGGGGACAGAATTTGGGGACAGAATTTGGGGACAGAATTTGGGGACAGAATTTGGGGACTGAATTTGGGGACAGAATTTGGGGACAAAATTTGGGGACAGAATTTGGGGACAGAATTTGGGGACAGAATTTTGGGATAGAATTTGGAGACAGAATTTGGGGACAGATATTGGGGATAGAATTTGGAGACAGAATTTGGGGACAGAATTTGGGGACAGAATTTGGGGACAGAATTTGGGGACAAAATTTGGGGACAGAATTTGGGGACAGAATTTGGGGACAGAATTTGGGGACAGAATTTGGTGACTGAATTTGGGGACAGAATTTGGGGACAGAATTTGGGGACAGAATTTGGGGACAGAATTCACTATTTGGGGACACAATTTGGGGACAGAATTTGGGGACACAATTTGGGGACAGAATTTGGGGACAGAATTTTGGGATAGAATTTGGAGACAGAATTTGGGGACAGATTTTGGGGATAGAATTTGGAGACAGAATTTGGGGACAGAATTTGGGGACAGAATTTGTGGACAAAATTTGGGGACAGAATTTGGGGACAGAATTTGGGGACAGAATTTGGGGACAGAATTTGGGGACAGAATTTGGGGACAGAATTTGGGGACAGAATTTGGTGACTGAATTTGGGGACAGAATTTGGGGACAGAATTTGGGGACAGAATTCACTATTTGGGGACACAATTTGGGGACAGAATTTGGGGACAGAATTTGGGGACAGAATTTGGGGACAGAATGTGGGGACAGAATTTGGGGACAGAATTTGGGGACAGAATGTGGGGACAGAATTTGGGGACAGATTTTGGGGATAGAATTTGGAGACAGAATTTGGGGACAGAATTTGGGGACACAATTTGGGGACAGAATTTGGAGACACAATTTGGGGACACAATTTGGGGACACAATTTGGGGACACAATTTGGGGACAGAATTTGGGGACAGAATTTGGGGACAGAATTTGGGGACAGAATTTGGGGACAGAATTTGGGGACTGAATTTGGGGACAGAATTTGGGGACAAAATTTGGGGACAGAATTTGGGGACAGAATTTGGGGACAGAATTTTGGGATAGAATTTGGAGACAGAATTTGGGGACAGATATTGGGGATAGAATTTGGAGACAGAATTTGGGGACAGAATTTGGGGACAGAATTTGGGGACAGAATTTGGGGACAAAATTTGGGGACAGAATTTGGGGACAGAATTTGGGGACAGAATTTGGGGACAGAATTTGGGGACAGAATTTGGGGACAGAATTTGGGGACAGAATTTGGGGACAGAATTTGGTGACTGAATTTAGGGACAGAATTTGGGGACGGAATTTGGGGACAGAATTCACTATTTGGGGACACAATTTGGGGACAGAATTTGGGGACAGAATTTGGGGACAGAATTTGGGGACAGAATGTGGGGACAGAATTTGGGGACAGAATTTGGGGACAGAATGTGGGGACAGAATTTGGGGACAGATTTTGGGGATAGAATTTGGAGACAGAATTTGGGGACAGAATTTGGGGACACAATTTGGGGACAGAATTTGGGGACAGAATTTGGGGACAGAATTTGGGGACAGAATGTGGGGACAGAATTTGGGGACAGAATTTGGGGACAAAATTTGGGGACAGAATTTGGGGACATAATTTGGGGACAGAATTTGGGGACAGAATGTGGGGACAGAATTTGGGGACAGAATTTGGGGACAAAATTTGGGGACAGAATTTGGGGACACAATTTAGGGACAGAATTTCGGGACAGAATGTGGGGACAGAATTTAGGGACAGATTTTGGGGACAGAATTTGAAGACAGAATTTGGGGACAGAATTTGGGGATAGAATTTGGGGACAGAATTTTGGACACAATTTGGGGACAGAATTTTGGGACAGAATGTGGGGACAGAATTTGGGGACAGAATTTGGGGACAGAATGTGGGGACAGAATTTGGGGACAGAATTTGGGGACAAAATTTGGGGACAGAATTTGGGGACACAATTTGGGGACAGAATTTGGGGACAGAATGTGGGGACAGAATTTGGGGACAGATTTTGGGGATAGAATTTGGAGACAGAATTTGGGGACAGAATTTGGGGACACAATTTGGGGACAGAATTTGGGGACAGAATTTGGTGACAGAATTTGGGGACAGAATGTGGGGACAGAATTTGGGGACAGAATTTGGGGACAAAATTTGGGGACAGAATTTGGGGACAGAATTTGGGGACAGAATTTTGGGACAGAATGTGGGGACAGAATTTGGGGACAGATTTTGGGGACAGAATTTGGAGACAGAATTTGGGGACAGAATTTGGGGATAGAATTTGGGGACAGAATTTGGGACACAATTTGGGGACAGAATTTTGGGACAGAATGTGGGGACAGAATTTGGGGACCTAATTTCGGGACAGAATATGGGGACAGAATTTGGGGACAGAATTTGGGGACACAATTTGGGGACAGAATTTGGGGACAGAATTTGGGGACAGAATTTGGGGACAGAATTTGTGGACAGAATTTGGGGACAGAATTTGGGGACAGAATTTGGGGACAGAATTTGGGGACAGAATTTGGGGACAGAATTTGGGGACAGAATTTGGGGGCAGAATTTGGGGACACAATTTGGGGACAGAATTTGGGGACACAATTTGGGGACAGAATTTGGGGACACAATTTGGGGACACAATTTGGGGACACAATTTGGGGACACAATTTGGGGACACAATTTGGGGACACAATTTGGGGACACAATTTGGGGACAGAATTTGGGTACACAATTTGGGGACAGAATTTGGGGACAGAATTTGGGGACACAATTTGGGGACAGAATTTGGGGACACAATTTGGGGACAGAATTTGGGGACACAATTTGGGGACAGAATTTGGGGACAGAATTTGGGGACAGATTTTGGGGATAGAATTTGGAGACAGAATTTGGGGACAGAATTTGGGGACAGAATTTGGGGACACAATTTGAGGACAGAATTTGGGTACAGAATTTCGGGACACAATTTGGGGACAGAATTTGGGGACAGAATTTGGGGACAGAATTTGGGGACAGAATTTGGGGACAGAATGTGGGGACAGAATTTGGGGACAGAATTTGGGGACAGAATTTGGGAACAGAATTTGGGGACAGAATTTGGAGACACAATTTGGGGACAGAATTTTGGGACAGAATTTGCGGACAGAATTTGGGGACCGAATTTGGGGACAGAATTTGGGGACACAATTTGGGGACAGAATTTGGGGAATGAATTTGGGGACAGAATCTGGGGAAAGAATTTGGGGACAGAATTTGGGGACAGAATTTGGGGACAGAATTTGGGGACAGAATTTGGGGACAGAATTTGGGGACAGAATTTTGGGACAGAATTTGGGGACAGAATTTGGGGACAGAATTTGGGGACAGAATTTGGGGACAGAATTTGGGGACAGAATGTGGGGACAGAATTTGGGGACAGAATGTGGGGACAGAATTTGGGGATGGAATTTGGGGACACAATTTGGGGACAGAATTTTGGACAGAATGTGGGGACAGAATTTGGGGACAGATTTTGGGGACAGAATTTGGGGACAGAATTTGTGGACAAAATTTGGGGACAGAATTTGGGGAGAGAATTTGGGGACAGAATTTGGGGACAGAATGTGGGGACAGAATTTGGGGACAGATTTTGGGGATAGAATTTGGAGACGGAATTTGGGGACAGAATTTGGGGACAAAATTTGGGGACACAATTTGGGGACACAATTTGGGGACAGAATTTGGGGACAGAATTTGGGGACAGAATTTGGGGACACAATTTGGGGACAGAATTTGGGGACACAATTTGGGGACAGAATTTGGGGACACAATTTGGGGACACAATTTGGGGACAAAATTTGGGGACAGAATTTTGGGACAGAATTTGGGGACAGAATTTGGGGACAGAATTTGGGGACAGAATTTGGGGACAGAATTTGGGGACAGAATTTGGGGACAGAATTTGGGGACACAATTTGGGGACACAATTTGGGGACAGAATTTGGGGACAGAATTTGGGGACACAATTTGGGGACAGAATTTGGGGACACAATTTGGGGACAAAGTTTGGGGACAGAATTTGGGGACACAAATTGAGGACAGAATTTGGGGACAGAATTTGGGGACAGAATTTGGGGACACAATTTGGGGACAGAATTTGGGGACACAATTTGGGGACAGAATTTGTGGACAGAATTTGCGGACAGAATTTGGGGACAGAATTTGGGGACAAAATTTGTGGACAGAATTTGGGGACAGAATGTGGGGACAGAATTTTGGGACAGAATTTGGGGACAGAATTTGGGGACAAAATTTGGGGACAGAATTTGGTGACACAATTTGGGGACACAATTTGGGGACACAATTTGGGGACACAATTTGGGGACATAATTTGGGGACACAATTTGGGGACAGAATTTGTGGACAGAATTTGGGGACAGAATTTGGGGACAGAATTTGGGGACACAATTTGGGGACACAATTTGGGGACACAATTTGGGGGCAAAATTTGAGGACAGAATTTGGGGACACAATTTGGGGACACAATTTGGGGACAGAATGTGGGGACAGAATTTTGGGACAGAATTTGGGGACAGAATTTGGGGACAGAATTTGGGGACAGAATTTGGGGACAGAATTTGGGGACAGAATTTGGGGACACAATTTGGGGACAGAATGTGGGGATAGAATTTGGGGACAGAATTTGGGGACAGAATTTGGGGACAGAATGTGGGGACAGAATTTGGGGACAGAATTTGGGGACACAATTTGGGGACACAATTTGGGGACAGAATTTGGGGACAGAATTTGAGGACAAAAATTGGGACAGAATTTGGGGACAAACTTTTGGGACAGAATGTGGGGACAGAATTTGGGGACAGATTTTGGTCATAGAATTTGGAGACAGAATTTGGGGACAGAATTTGGGGAAAGAATTTGGGGACAGAATTTGGGGACACAATTTGGGGACAGAATTTGGGGATAGAATTTGGGGACAGAATTTGGGGACAGAATTTGGGGACACAATTTGGAGACACAATTTGGGGACATAATTTGGGGACAAAATTTGGGGACAGAATTTTGGGACAGAATTTGGGGACACAATTTGGGGACAGAATTTGGGGACAGAATTTGGGGACAGAATTTTGGGACACAATTTGGGGACACAATTTGGGGACAGAATTTGGGGACAGAATTTGGGGACAAAATTTGGGGACAGAATTTGGGGACAGAATGTGGGGACAAAATTTGAGGACAGAATTTGGGGACAGAATTTGGGGACAAAATTTGGGGACAGGATTTTGGGACAGAAGTGGGGACAGAATTTTGGGACAGAATTTGGGGACAGAATTTGGGGACAGAATTTGGGGACAGAATTTGGGGACAGAATGTGGGGACAGAATTTAGGGACAGAATTTGGTGACAGAATTTGGGGACAGAATTTGGGGACAGAATTTGGGGATAGAATTTGGGGACAGAATTTGAACACAATTTGGGGACAGAATTTGGGGACAGAATTTGGGGTAAGAATTTGGGGACACAATTTGGGGACAGAATTTGGGGACAGAATTTGGGGACAAAATTTGGGGACAGGATTTTGGGACAGAATTTGGGGACAGAATTTGGGGACAGAATTTGGGGACAGAATTTGGGACACAATTTGGGGACAGAATTTGGGGACAGAATTTGGGGACACAATTTGGGGACAGAATTTGGGGACAGAATTTTGGCAACATTTGCTGATGACACTGCAGTTCTCTCAGCAGGAGGCCTTATCAAAGAATCAACAACCAAACTTCAAGAAGCTTGAGACAGTATCATAAAATGGGCCAAAATGTGGCGTATCGGGCTCAATGAATCGAAATCCACTCATTTTAATTTTACTAATCTAAAAGTCAAGAAATGAAAAGCTGTAATCATTAACGGTCATCATAAAAGGTCAGCAGACTCCGTATGCAAATTAGGCTTAATATCTAGGGATGACCTTAGATACCGCAGGTTCTGATGGAAAGAGCACGTAAAAAAGAAAAAAGATGAACTTCATATCAAGTATCGAAAAATATATTGGCTGCTCGGAAAAAATTCGAAATCGTCAACCGAACATAAATTGCTATTATATCAACCGGTGCTAAAGCATGTATGGACTTACGGAATACTGCTGTGGGGCTGTACAAAGAAAATCAACACTAAAATAATACAATCTTTTCGTGCTCCATTAGAAATGATGACCTTCATAGGGACCTAACTATCCACTGTTCAAGAAGAAATAAAAAAACTTGCAGTAATTCATGGACAGCGTATTTATTAACACGTTAATGATAAGCTTCGAGGTACGTTGGACACTTCACATGCAGTAAGACAATTGCAGAAAACAAAACCAATTGATTTAATGGATTAAGGACACCACCAATGGGCCTTTTCTCATTCACAAGTGACGCACAATTATTGCATTTCAAAATGTTGCAGCCTTGGTTTTTTCTAATACATTTTTAGGCAAGATATCTTATTTTTATGTTAAAATATTATTGGTTCGGCCGGTCCGAATTAATAAAAAATATTTTTTTCAAAATCAAGACTTTAGAACTAGAAGAAAATAAAACCGGAAATTTGAAAACCTTAAACCCATTTTGAACACCCGTATAAAAGATCAATACACAAGATTTCAATGTAATCGACCACATACAGAAACTCGATAAGCATGCAGAAAAGGAGAAATAGTTACATGGCACGTAGAGACAAAGGCAATTTTTTAGTTCACTACGAAACGTGAAAATCTGGACGATAGAAAGGTGCTGGAATATGAAAAAGAAGATAAAAAATCATGAATTTACTGCAGATCGAGTTAAAATTTGCATTACAGATATGATAAATCCGTTAAACAGCAATGTGATAAATTCGAGCAAACTCGTTCAGAGCAAGACTAACGATCAGACCAGCAGCTTGTAAAACTGCTTCAATACAACTAATGTGGCTTAATTATAAGGTTGTGCTCTGCAATAAAATCATGTCCAAGAGGAGTGATCAAGTAGATATTAAGCAACAAAGAATATTACCATGCGTTAAAGGATAAATTTTTACTATAGAAATAAATCAGTTTCAAAAATTAAGACATCAGTGGTATAATATCGAGAAAAATGTCTTCAACTGTTTTATGAAATCCATGTGAGAAATGCGTACTCAAAAAAAACAAGGATTTTGGGGGATACTCCTTTTCATATTAAGTGCACGCCAATAAATTTTCTTATGTGACCAACTGTAATATTTCTGTTTAATTTAAATTATCTTTTGTGACTCACCGTATTTTTCCGGTTTTGTTTTAGTATTAACCGTAAGCAAATTCAATTTTCTGTGAACAAATTTATCACGATCAGTCTATTTAATTGTGTAGCGGTGGTCTGTGCATAGAGCCAAATTTATTGTACCAATTCGCTACATATAATGTTGGTTACGGTATTTTTAGTGATCAGTATCTAATAAGTTGTAGTGTAATTTATATTAACTGTATTGAATAATAAAACTAAGTGAAGTGCGCGGTATAATTTAAGTGTTTTATGGTGTTTGTGATGTGTAAGTGTGGTGTTATTCTAATATTTGTATCGATTAAAGGGGCGTGCTATGTGTCTGCGCTAATGTCCCGTTTCAACTTGTTCAGTGTAAATACTATATTTTTGGTTTGATTTCGTCGCGTGCCGCCTGAAAGTCAAATGCTGCCAACAAAGATACAACAGGTAGGTGTTTAATTTTTTTTTTCATAAATATATTATTTTACAGTTGCTTAATATAGTTGCATAATATTATGAGTTTGTTTGTTTTAAAATTTTTCGCGGTCAGATATTTCTATCGATATGACCTATCGATCATCCTTTGACCAAAAGCGCTGAAATTTTGGAACTTTTATTTATTTCGTTACAGTTGAACTAGTTTATTTTATTTCTAAAAGAAGTAGACTTTTGTTCTATTCTTTAGAATTTTTGCTTATTATATGTAAGTTAATTCTTTACGTCGAGTTAAAGTTTAAAAAAATTATTTTATTTGGACTAATGTCGACTTTATTCAATCAAACTTAAAACTAAAGAATTTCTACAATATTTCCTTTTTATATATGATTCTACTTTAACAATAGTATGGGACAAAAATTTAAGTAATTAGATAGTACACATGCGCATACATATATTTTGTTTACTTGCGAATTTTTCTGAAGTGGCACAATGGAATCATTTCATATTTTAGTTGGTTATATGGTTTTGATGTCTTAACTATTCCTCTCTAAAAAATCCTCGTCTCGTGGATGTTCTTCATGTTCTTCAAAAATTTAGATGTATGGGTTGATGTCCGATTAGCTCTGGGTTGCTTGTTTTTTCTGACGGAAACATGATCATCCGTTTCCTTCTCCTTCGTAGTCCTCGAATAAGCGTCAGAGTTGGGATGATAATAATAGTTGTTATAATTCCATTGTCTATGATGTTACTAGTGATATAGCTAGTTTGCTGATTTTTAGCCATTTTTTGCAGGTGTCGATTATTCTGAGTGTATAGGTTATGTAGGTATTCTAAATTTAATTTAATCTTTTGTTCGGTGATATTTGTTTGAAGTACTGGTGGTAAAATTTGATGTGTTTTGATTTCCATGTCCGTAAATACCCAATCTTTGATTTCCACTCTTTCATTCTGATATTGAATCAGATAAATTCCTTTTAAATGATTGTTTGATTTGTTGCAGGCCAAAATTCCGTCGAAGTTACTTAGAAAAAGGGTATTTTCGTTTAACGGTTCAATAATTTCGATCTCATTGAAGGAAAATTCACATCCAGCGTTTAAACCTTTCATCAGTTGGCTAATGCAATGGTTTTCTCTTATCTCCTGTAGATGATTCGGTTCATATATGATGACTTCTTTTATTTTACGACATTTTTAAATTATGCCATAGATTTTATTTTGGTTTATTGTTTGTATTAGAATCTCATTGTGTTGACTTATCATTTGTTGTATTTTTTCGTAACTGCTGTGTTAATTTTATACTGTTTATTATTATTTTCAATTACCCTATCTTGACTTCTTATGACTTCGATCCAATTGGTTGCGTCTGGTGACCCAGCTATCCATTTCGAAGCTGAACCTATCCAGTCGATTGAACGTTTAGATTTTGATGGCCTTCCTTTGAGTTCTTCTAGAACTTTGCTTATCTCCTTGATCTGGTATTTAAGCTGCGATCTTAGGGTGCTTGAAGAGTCAATGCGTTGAACTTCTGATTCTATAGTGTTCAAGATGTTTTCATAGTCACTGAGATCGATTTTGTGTGTTATTTTAAATGTTTCACTTGTTATATTGCCATTGCCTTGTTTAACAGAAACGATTGTCGTGTTGTATTCATAAATACTTATTGAAGTTGTTACTGCCCAAAGACAGCAGCTGGAAGTAGAAAAAATGTTTTTCATTTGGCTGTGTTCTTAATGTGTGACTTGTGTATGTTATTTTTCGATGATTCTAAATTTATTATCCTCTTTATTAATATCTTTGACCACTCTCTGCGTTATCCTTATTTTGTAGTTGTTGAGGTGCGTTTGGTAGATTTTTTGAAGGGTTTAACGGTGTTCTTCGGGAATTTCAATTCCATTGATCAATGTTGGATGTAACTTTTCCATTAGATGGTGCAATA
The DNA here is from genome assembly GCA_932526605.1 of Nephrotoma flavescens. Classification (NCBI taxonomy): domain Eukaryota; kingdom Metazoa; phylum Arthropoda; class Insecta; order Diptera; family Tipulidae; genus Nephrotoma; species Nephrotoma flavescens. The sequence continues at coordinate 72,360,999 of OW052220.1, read as the reverse complement.
GTTGATCGTTAGTTATTTTTATCAATAAAATGTAATGTCTATAAAAGTTGTTGTGAGGTTCCTCAAAGCAATAAACTCCATTTCCTTCGGAATTGGTATTGTTCAGCTGCTTGACGATGACAGGATTTCTTTAGATGTTCGAAGGCTATTTAATGCAGCTACAGGGATTCCGTTTTAATGATGATGACTTGAAGATTTTCTTTAACCAATTTACTAAACAGCTTATTCTCTCTAATTTTGGTATATAAAGCTTCATCCGACGTGTTCTTTATCTCAGCCCGTACACTGGTTTTGATGGTTTGCGTATCATCAATGGATCGGACTAATGGTGCGAATTTGGTGAAGATTGATCATAGGTTAGCCTTGCTTGTTTCTTCGAAATGTTGGTCACGTATTTCAATATTATTTACTAGAGTAGTTGTTTTTCCTTTCAGAGGAATCCTGATGTCACCCTAATGTTGAACGGTTTGTCGATCAGTTTGGCATTTCGGGAGATTCCGGGTCTTATAAAGTTTTTGTTGGCCCCGGTGTCGACACTTAGAATCTTGTTGTTATTTGTTTCATATTCTACGTAGGGTATGCTGGAGAGGCATACGTCATAAAATGTATTTCGAAATTTTCCTCAGCCTTTTCTTGTAATTCTGCGATGTCGCTGTGATTATTAATGTACTCCTCGTGTTCCTGTTTGTCCTTAGGTTGTTCTATGTGAAACACTCTTTGTTGTTTATGATGACTTGGCTGAGTGCCGGGACTTTTTTCTTGGTTTTGTCTTACGTTTAGGTTTGTTGGTCGATTCATGTAATTGACATTTTTCGTATTCGAAATTCATGGACTATGAACTAATTCTGTCGTTGTTGGTAGGTTTGCTGAGGTTTGTTGTACTCAATGTGATGGTTGGTATTGCAAACTATAACCCATGTTTTGCTGTTGTAATGATGCCCGTGGTAATGGTGTCGGCTTAGATGTGTTCTGTTGAGCTCTCTTGGTGCTAAATTCGTTTAGTGGCACTGTTATTGTGTTACTGAAGTTCCTATTGTGTATAGTAATGTTCCTAAAATTGAAATTTTGGATCTCGAGACATGAGGAGTATGCTTCAGGAAGATTCGTTGGTCTTTGAATCGTCAACATTTTCGATATGTCCCCATGTAGCCCTCTAATAAAGACATCCAATGCTCTATTTCTATATGTATCGATAAAGTCCGTCATGGTATCGGCACTGTAATTTTTGGTTTTGATATTATTAATAATAGGGATTATAGATGATTCACGATGGCGTCGAATTCATCAACACTTTTCTTTCCTTGGATAATGCTTCCCACTTGATATTCAAGTTGAGTCCTCACGTCTCTTTTGTCAGCAAAATCCAATGACAAGTATCTGTTTATAGCACTCCAATCCACGTCAAAGAGGTTATAAGACAAGAGAGCTGCGTCTGCTGCTCCTCTAATTTTTTGTCGTGATATACAGGTTTGTCCTTTACAATTTTTTAATCCTTCAGAATACATTCTACACTATATATGCAGGATACATATTGCATCGCATTCCCTTCAAAGACTTGCAATTCCTTAACGCAGTCTTGAAGTCGGCCTATGTCTTTAAGCTCCTGCTCTGTTTTTGGTTATTTAATTCCATCTGAGCATTGAGTGCTCCTGTTATTTGCCTTAGCGAGTCTTGAATTTGTTCCATTTTTTATTTATTATTAATCACTAATTATCACTTTGACGATTATTTTGTCTCTTTTATTTGTATTTTAATTGATTAATATTTTTATTATTTGGAAATGACTTTATTATAATTTTACTCTCTTAAATATTAACTTAAATTCCTTGTGATTTTATTAATAATTTTTATGATTTTTACTTGCTAATTTACTATAATTTTCATTATAGAGGATTTGCTTATGGGTTTTTTTAGTCTGAAGATTAGAATTTCTATAGTAGTGCTCTCCGGGTGTTGTACACTTGGAACCAGCTGCTTGTTGTCGAACGATTAGCGTTCTTCTGTTTTACCCGTAAGCGTTGATAATTGCAAACAGCCTACTTGTAGCACTATATATACACTCACTGTAACACATAAACGGTGTAGTTGCTTTCGGTTAGCACTATGTTCTCACGGGTATAATGTAGCAACAGTTTGTTCTCACATGTATACAATGTTTTAAACTTAGAAGCACTCAGAATTCACTTAAACAATTTTACTACACTGATTATTTCAACTGAACCCTATTTCGGCGCCAGTTAAGACTTTACGTCGAGTTAAAGTTTAAAAAAATTATTTTAGTTGCACTAATGTCCACTTTATTCAATCAAACTAAAACTAAAGAATTTCTATCATATTTTATTTTTATATATGATTCTACTTTAACAATATCCCACATTATTGAATTTTAGTAACTAAAAAATTTACAAAATTTTTGTAAATATACCGCACATAAAAAAATTTGTAAATTTAACAACGTCCCTTTCAATTTTATCGTTAATATTTTGTATATTTGACGAAATTTTTATTAAAATTACAAATTTTATTGTATTTTTTCAATTTTTTCAGTTTTATGAAAATTTTATTGAATTTATTAAAAAAAATTGTTATTTTTACAATTTATTTTTATAATTTACAAATTATTTTGTGTGCTGTATATTGACAGAATTTTTTTTTTTGAGTGTATACGCACGCGCAATATGCAAAATATATGCATGCGCATATATTTTGTTGACTTGCGAATTTTATTCAAGTGACACAATGGACTCATTTCATATTTTAGCTGATTATATGTTTTTGATGTCTTAACCTGTGTGTACAAGTTCTAATTAACTATATTTCACCTCCACCTCATGAACATAATTGCCGCGTTTCATGACAGCCATTGATCCGGATCAGTTCAAATTGTATATGGAAAACTTGATCTAAATTTTGTTTCAGATCACAAATTTTAATATGAAATCTAGTAAGCGTCTTTGTGTTATTTCACAACAGCTAATAATAAAATTACAAAATAAAAAGAAGGCATAAATATAATTTAAAGTATGAGTATTATTTTGTTTGACTTATCAATATGCTTATATTAACAGTTAATGTTGTTAATAAATGAAAATCCATTGAAAAAGTTTATCGAGCTTTAGAGACTAAAGATTATAATTGATATTTTTTAAAAATTTGATTGTATCTAAGTAATCCTTTACATTTTGAATTTTCGTTAAAGAAAGTTGACTTAAAATATCATTGATTAAGTTTTTATTTGTTGTGTTCGGATACAATTAATGAAAACAAGTTATTTAGTGATAACTTAATCAATGAAATAATCACGGATCAACGAAAAACATAATATATTAAAATATCATATTAGTTAAATTCAAATTTCAAGAATCGCTTCTTTCGTCTTTGAAATCGTCTTTTGAAATTTTAATAATCAAATGGTTTTGAAAACTATTTTTTATATTTTTTATACAATATACAAACTATGTATTTAATTCCGATTACAATTTTAGTATGTAGATCGTAATTACACTTGGTACATCTTGATCGTTTTCGTATATATTTCATAAAAATATTGTTGAATAAATATCCGTACATTGTAGCATGGCTTTGAGTACTCAAGGTGAAAAGCTAAATAGATTTTAAATATCTTATCCAGTCTCTCTAAAAAAACTCCCACAAGTATATTTCACCAATGAATATGAGAAATCTCTGCATGTTCATTTCACTTCCAATAACAAACAACTTTGGTTGTTACTTAATGTTTTGTTCCATACAAATATCCTTTATTCGTGTTGTCGCTTTTGACAGATCGTGTAAGGATTCAATGGATAAACGGACCCAATAGATGAGTCCGGATGAACCCTGTCTGGCTATCTGTGATGGAGGATTTACTGTAACTCACGCCATTGAACCATTTCATTATGTGACCTACTGTAATATTTCTGTTTAATTTAAATTATCTTATGTAGCTCACCGTATTTTTCCGGTTTTGTTTTGGTATTTACCGTAAGCAAATTCAATTTTCTGTGCACTAATTTATCACGATCAGTCTATTTAATTGTGTAGCGGTGGTCTGTGCATAGAGCCAAATTTATTGGACCAATTCGTTACATAACAATGTCGGTGTTCCATTGGTGGCGGTTTAGAATCAGCTGAGAATAAATAATAATTCACCTGAAATACATCGTATGGCCTGGAGTAGACATGGGTAGTTGTTCATCACAATCAAACTCGCCAATTGATACCTAAAATTAGTTAAATATTATCAGTACAAAATAATCCAAATCATATGTAAACAATATACTTAACATAATTTGTCCTTGAACTTGATCTTGAATTCGGTAACCAAAACAAATTATGTCAAGCATATTGGAACACAAATATTGGTTTATAATTTCACTTATATTTACTATAGTATAAAGTAATTACTTACCTATAAATCGTATTGAATATAATCATTTACCTAAAATTATAATATTAAATTAATATAAATTCAATTTTAGCATTTAATTATTTCTTACCAATTAGTATTATTGTTTTGACATTTATTTACCAATACAAATGTAATTATAAAATTAACTTAAACTGTGCTACAATTGAAGCGGCAATTGAATCTTGATTATGGACACCCTCTGTGGTAAATAGAAATATTTTGTAACTAAACTTTATAAAACAAAATAAAATTTCTCTGTGTCATCAACCACCATAGCGACAAGTTGTGAATAAAATTAAGAAATAAAATATTAAATTTAAAGCTTGAGTTGTGGTTTTACTCAACCAAATACCAACATATAACTTTATTGTAACCGTTTGTGAACTGGATTTGTTATTCGTTCGTGTTACCTGCATCTAGTTCACAACATTGGTGAAACCGCACAAACCCCCAATTTGTCGCACCTTCATTTTCGTACCAAGTTTTTGCCGGATATTTATCCGGAACCTTACCCCTTGGTACGAAACACTGGTCCTTCGAGCCGGATAGTGAACATATCTGCAACAACAGCAATAAAAACATTACTGCAACGAGAGCACATATAGTTATTGTAAGCCGCAGCATAGAGAAAACCACACCATCCAAGCCAAGCGATCGATTATTGAAATAAAACCCATCGACGCCATTACAAGCCACGTGTATCATCATACGATTTGGTAAGCTGCACGGAATTATTAAGTGGATTTGCCTGTGAATTCGGAATAAGTGTATAATAAACGTGAAATTAAAATATTGTAATTAAACACCCGTTTATAAATTGCGTGAACAAAAAAAAGTAGTTGAATTGCCGATGGTTAAAATGGCCGATTTATTAGCATTGAAAAAGGTGCGTGCCGGTATAAAGGGTAGCTTAACGCGAATGGAAAATTTCCTTATTGCTAATTACAATAAAATCGATGAAGGTTCCGTTGACGAATTGAAGGTTCGGGTTGATACCGTTCAGGGTTTAAGGGTGCAATTTTTGGATGTAGAAGCCAAAATGTTTGTGATTGATCCTGAAATTGAGTCTCAAATGGAAGAATTTGAGTCAAAGTATTATTTGGTGTCTGGAAAACTCAATAAATGGATCCGTGATTTAAATCAAAATGAGCATAGTGCTGGAAGATTCGATGAGTCAATATTGAATGCTACTCAACCTCAATCTGCAGAACTAAAATTAAAAAAGTTAAGCATACCTCCGTTTTCTGGTGAATATACCGAATGGCCTAGCTTTTATGATTTATATAATACGTCAATACACAGTAAAGATTATCCAGCTGTACAACAGTTTCAATATTTGAAAAGCTTGTTAATTGGGGAAGCCGCACAGTTAATTAGATACATCACAGTAACAGAGGCGAACTACTACGAAGCATTTTCCAAATTGGTTGAGCGGTACGATCGGAAAAAATATATTGTTAATGCGTTCATTCGGACATTTATGGATCAGCCATCTATAAATCAAGTTAGTAGCTCCAGCATTCGAAAATTGCGAGATACGTCGGATGAAGTGCTTCGAGGACTGAAGGCGTTAGATACTAAGGCAGAAACCAGAGACAGCTGGCTAATCTATATTTTGATTAAAAAATTGGACCAGGAAACAAGAATGTTATGGGCACAAGAATCAACCGCTTCAGAATACCCAACTATCAAGGAGTTCTTCGATTTTTTGAACAAGAGATGCGACGCATTGGAATCCATGACATCATATACAAGGGTCAAGCCGGTGTCAGCAAGGACGTTAGTTATTGCAACCGAAACAAGCGATTCAAAACCGGGAACTTGGAGTTGTCCTGTATGCAAGGGCGAGACGCATTTGTTATTCGAATGTAAGGAGTTTGCGAAAATGTCATTAGCCAGTAGGAAGAGTCTTATAACAACGGACAAACGATGCTTTAATTGCTTGCATAAGGGAAATAATGTGTACAACTGTCGTGCCAGAAATAGATGTAAACTTTGTCACAGAAAACATCACAGTTTATTGCATGAGGATGCTCCGCATGTAAAGACAGCCAGCCATATTACGTCGCTTCAAGAAAATTCAAAGGAAGCTGAACCATCAACGAGCGAGAAGGTGGAATCTGAAATGATAGTGTACCAAACAAGTATACTATACTCTATGCAAGCTATATTACCAACGGCCATCGTTCGAGTGAAGGACGTAAACGGTGAATTTATCCTATGCCGTGCACTTTTGGATTCAGCTTCGCAAGTCACATTCATCACGGACGCTTTTGTGCAAAAATTGGGATTGAAGATATCAAATGGGCGTGTGATGGTGAGTGGTTTGGGACAGTCTAATTTAGGGCGGACGAAAGGAGTCAGTCAGCTGGAAATCGTGCCAAGGTCAATGACAGAGCCGGGTTTGCATGTTCAAGCCTATGTGGTACCAAAAATTACAACTTTACAACCAGCATCCAAAATAAACTGTGCAGAATTCGATAAATTAAAATCCATGAATCTTGCCGATCCAAGGTTTTACGAAAGTGGCAACATTGATTTACTACTAGGCGTTGAGGTGTTCTTCGCGATAATTGAAAACCAACAGTTTAGGCTGTCACCGCGTTTACTAGTCCAAAAAACACGGTTTGGCTGGGTAATTGGAGGACATGCCTCAGAGGAGAATAATAATAGCGAAGTGGTGAATTTTAACGTCACAATGGAGGTGGATAGGACGTTACGCAATTTTTGGGAGATAGAAAGTATTCCAACGAAGAGCGATCTCACCGAGGAAGAAAATTACTGCGAAGAGTGGTTTGTAAAAACAACGCAAAGAGCTGAAGATGGAAAATTCGTGGTGAAATTACCGGTTAGTGGAGAAATAACGAGTCTCGGATCCAACTATTACATGGCGAAGCAACGGTTTAAGGCAATGGAGAATAAGTTTCGACGAAATCCTGAATTCAAGGAGCAGTACCATAAATTCATGAATGAATATATACAACTAGGCCACATGGAAGAAATAAATAAAAGCATTAATCCAGACGACTACTTCTTACCACACCATGGAGTAATCAAGGAAACTAGCACAACAACGAAGCTAAGGGTAGTTTTCGATGCGTCCTCAAAAGATGTAAATGGAGTATCACTAAATGATCTATTGAGGACTGGACCAACCATTCAATCATCGCTGTTAGACATCCTATTACGATTCCGTTTATACCGGTATGTCATATCAGGTGACATAGAAAAAATGTACCGGCAGGTTTGGATCCACCCAGATGAGGCAAAATTTCAAAAGGTGCTATGGAGAACCGACATAAATAAGCCAATCAAACAATACGCGATGAAAACACTAACTTATGGCACCGCTCCAGCTTCATTTTTATCCACCAGATGTATTAAGCAGGCCGCACAAGAAAACACTGACAAGTATCCAGCAGCCGCCGCAGCAATTCAGATAGATATGTACGTTGACGACTTAATGACTGGAGCCAACGATGAAGAGGCACTAATTAAAATCAGAGAGGATATTGTCAACATACTCGATTCATCCGGATTCAAGTTACGGAACTGGACTACCAACAGCCCCATGATGCAGAACCTATTAAACACACAAAGTGCAACGATGGAAAAATACATAACAGAAGATGAAACCATAAAGCTGTTAGGTCTAAAATGGAATCCAAAGTTAGACGGCTTCTGCTTCTCCGTTTTCCTTCTAGAGCGAGCCAAGCATAGCAAAAGAACATTACTCTCCGAAGCTAGCAGGATCTTCGACCCACTAGGATGGTTATCTCCGATAACAATACGAATCAAAATACTGTTCCAGAGTTTATGGCTAAGGGACTTAAAATGGGATGACCAACTTCCAGATGATATTTGCAGGCGATGGATCGCGCTTCGCGACGAATTAAAGGGAATCGAAGAATTGATTGTTCCTAGGTGGCTTCGATGTAGTAGCGAAATTGAACTACATGGCTTTTCCGACGCCAGTGAATTGGCATATAGTGCGGCAGTTTATGCTAAGACAAATAACTCTATTTGTTTAATTGCAGGAAAAACCAAGGTCTCTCCAATTCGACAGTTAAGTTTACCTCGCTTAGAGTTATTGGGAGCAGTTTTATTGACTGAGCTGGTCAATATAATTAAGAGTTCATGGGGTCACGTAAAAATAGTTCGTACGGTGTTATGGTGTGATAGCAAGATCGTGCTAGATTGGTTGTCATCGCACCCGAGGAAATGGAATGCTTTCGTGGCCAATAGGGTATCCAAAATTGTAGATGAATTTCCACGTGAATGTTGGCGCCATGTACCATCGAAATATAATGCAGCAGACTGTGCATCACGAGGAATAACAGTGGGTGATTTCATCGACAAGGGTTGTATTTGGTGGAACGGTCCAGACTGGCTGCAATTAGATGAAGAGCGCTGGCCCGAGCAAAGATCATATTATAAAACCGAAGTTGAGCAGAAAGGAAAAAACCTGGAGGTCTTGGTAAGCATTGCAGCTAATACCTTCTTTGATGAGTTTATAAAGAGATATAGGTCATTTGAGAGTCAAAGAAGGATACTCGCTTACGTAAAGCGATATATAAAGCAGCTCAAACGGAGAAGGGACCAGAGAGGGAGTACGGTTGACCGATGGTGCAGCGAGACGAATGAACCGAAGAGAAACAGGTGCTTAAACCAAAGGGAGACTCTGTGCGCTGAGAGAACCATTGTACGATATGTCCAGGGTCAGTATTTTGCAGAAGAATTGAAATGTTTGCAGAGAAACAAGGAAGTCCCGAAGAAGAGTCTACTCAAGGCGTTGAATCCATTTCTGGATAAAGAAGGCGTTATCCGAGTAGGGGGACGAATAACCAACTCCATGGCAAATTACGATACCAAGCATCCTGCAGTTTTACCATGTAGTGCATCGATTTCTAAATCTATCATGTTGGATCTTCACATCAAATGGATGCACGCTGGGAGTGGCTTGTTGGTGAGTCTATCACGACAGAAGTTCTGGATCATACGGGCAAGAGACGTCGCAAGGATGGTAATACACAGGTGCATTAAATGTATCAAATACAAGCCAAACTTAGAACAACAACTAATGGGTGATTTGCCGACAGCTCGAGTAAGGTATCCGCATCCGTTTATTAATGTCGGAGTGGATTATTGCGGGCCGTTTAAGATTCAACTAATACGGCGTCGTGGCCAAATACCAGTAAAAATGTATGTATGCATTTTTGTTTGCTTAAGCGTTAAGGCAGTTCACATCGAAGTGGCCAGCGACATGTCATCAAGCTGCTTCTTGGGTGTGTTAAGAAGATTTATCGCGAGAAGAGGGATGTGTCGTGTGATCTACAGTGACAATGGATCGAATTTCGTGGGTGCGAATAATCAACTTAAGCAGTGGTACGCCTGGCTTAAAGAATCTGAAGAACACATTAAACACGAGCTCAGTAAAGCGGAAATCCAATGGTGCTTCAACCCTGCTTCTAGCCCGCACATGGGTGGATTATGGGAGTCAGCAGTGAAGGCTATGAAATCATACTTACGGAAAACAGTAGGCGAAACAATACTTACGCTGGAAGAATTCTCTACGTTGTTATGTCAAATCGAGGCCACAATGAATTCTAGGCCTATATGTGCACTTGGTGGAGAAGAATTTGAAGTTTTGACCCCAGGTCATTTTCTGATTGGCAGAAGTTTCGGTGAAATTCCAGAACCAGATTTATCAGACGAAAAACTAACACCGTTAGCTCGCTGGAAACTCGTAATAAAAATAAAACAACATTTTCAGAAGCGCTGGCAACGCGACTATTTAACGAGTTTACAACGCCGTGATCGTTGGCGTACCAAATCAAACAATATCGTAGTTGGCGACGTAGTATTAATTTCCGATGAATATTTGTCAACATCCTGGAAAATTGGACGAGTAGTGGAGATTCATCCCGGTGCTGATGGTCAAGTACGAGTAGTCACATTAAAAACAGCAAGCGGTTTATTTAAGCGGCCAATACACAAGTTGTGTCGACTCCCAGTACAGGAAATTGAATCGAGTGATTCAAGGCCGGCGGAATGTTCCATTGGTGGCGGTTTAGAATCAGCTGAGAATAAATAATAATTCACCTGAAATACATCGTATGGCCTGGAGTAGACATGGGTAGTTGTTCATCACAATCAAACTCGCCAATTGATACCTAAAATTAGTTAAATATTATCAGTACAAAATAATCCAAATCATATGTAAACAATATACTTAACATAATTTGTCCTTGAACTTGATCTTGAATTCGGTAACCAAAACAAATTATGTCAAGCATATTGGAACACAAATATTGGTTTATAATTTCACTTATATTTACTATAGTATAAAGTAATTACTTACCTATAAATCGTATTGAATATAATCATTTACCTAAAATTATAATATTAAATTAATATAAATTCAATTTTAGCATTTAATTATTTCTTACCAATTAGTATTATTGTTTTGACATTTATTTACCAATACAAATGTAATTATAAAATTAACTTAAACTGTGCTACAATTGAAGCGGCAATTGAATCTTGATTATGGACACCCTCTGTGGTAAATAGAAATATTTTGTAACTAAACTTTATAAAACAAAATAAAATTTCTCTGTGTCATCAACCACCATAGCGACAAGTTGTGAATAAAATTAAGAAATAAAATATTAAATTTAAAGCTTGAGTTGTGGTTTTACTCAACCAAATACCAACATATAACTTTATTGTAACCGTTTGTGAACTGGATTTGTTATTCGTTCGTGTTACCTGCATCTAGTTCACAACATTGGTGAAACCGCACAAACCCCCAATTTGTCGCACCTTCATTTTCGTACCAAGTTTTTGCCGGATATTTATCCGGAACCTTACCCCTTGGTACGAAACAGTCGGCTACGGTATTTTTAGTGATCAGTGTCTAATATGTGGTAGTGTAATTTATATTAACTGTATTGTTGAATAAAATTAAGTGAAGTGCGCGGTATAATTTAAGTGTTTTATGGTTTTATGTGTTTGTGGTGTGAAAGTGTTGTGTAATTCTAATAATTTTATTGATTAACGGGGTGTGTTATGTGTCTGCGCTAAAATTCAGTTGTTGTTGCTTGTTCAGTGTAATTACAATATTTTTGGAGTGGTTTTTACACGTGTGTCACGAAAAATCATGTTCTGCTAGCAAAGATACCGAAAGGTAGGTGTTCCATTTTTCGTTTTATAAATTGGATTATTTTACAGTTAGTTATATTTACATATAGCTGTATTATGTACGAGCATCCGTCGTTCGGTTTTCGTGTTTCACCGAAATATTTATTTTGAATGTTTATTTTGCTTAATGCATAAAAAACTCGTATATTTCAATGTTAACTTCCTCTTACCGTTGGTCAATGCCGGACAAAAGTAGCATTATCGTGCCACAAAATTTTTCAGTGCCTGTAAAATTTTAGTTAAGTGCGTTTGGGTGTCCCTATTATGTGCATAAGTTTAAAAGTTAATAAAAAACAAATGTTTTTTAGCAAATTTTTTTGTACATATTCAGTGAAATATATTCAGTTAAAGCATAAAATAATATAAAAATTGTATAAAAATTAACAAAAATAAATTATCTATAATCTATAATTTGATAATAATAAATTATTTATAATATGTGAAAAATTTTATTTAAAAATATGTGATTTAATTTAAATTTTGGCTAAAGTTTACTTTACGTATACATCGAGAAAATCAGATAAGGAGTATAAATTTTGAAAATTTTTAAAGGCAGGATTGTTTGTTAACAGGTTTTAGGAGGGGGAAGCTAAATCAAAAAATTTTCCGGAAAATTTTTCTCTTAAAAACTAAAAAAATTGCGTATTATTTTATTTGAAATACGTACAAATGTGTAATTTTTATAAAAATTTTGATATTAGGATTGTATCTTAACAGTTTTTCGACAGTACAAGTTATTTTTCCGGAAAAATTTTGCAGTTTTTCCAGGAAAATTTTGAAAATTTTTCAATTTTTTTTACTAAGTTTGGCACTTGAAGAATTGTATAAATTGTGGAAAATTGGGGAATCGAGCAAACGATTCTTTTAACATTTGTGGCAGTATCAGAAGAAGCGATAAGAGCGAGAGAAACTCTTTGATCTGTGTCTGCAAGGTTGACGAAGCAATTATTATTAATATTGAAAAAAAATATTGAAAAAAAAGTGAAAAATTTTCCGGAAAATCAAAAAATTTTCCGGAAAAATTTAGCTTCCCCCTCCTAAAACCTGTTGACAAACAATCCTGCATTTAAAAATGTTAAAAATTTATACTCCTTACCTGATTTTCTCGATGTATACGTAAAGTAAAATTACGCCTAAATTTTTACAGTTAAATGATAAAATTAAATTTTTAATTTAATTTTATAAATTATAACTAATAAATATAGTATTTCAGGGTCAGTAAGCGTCTAAGCCAGTTATGATTGTGAAATACATACCAAAAATAATACCAATAAATTTACACTGTTAAATTTAAAAATATTCCAGTTGGATTTGTTTTGTGGCGAAATTGAAACATTTTTATATAATCTTTAACATTTATATTAGATAAGTCCCTATGTTCCTAATAGTATCGCTGTAAAGACCAAATAATTTTCTAACGATTTGAAATAAACACGAGAAAATCGTAAAATGACTTAATACACTTTTTTTAATTCTAAAGAAGGCTATTTTAGACTATGTTTCTACTTTTATATATCCGATCTTAGAGATGTTCACGGTGTCCCACCTATATGACCAAATAGCTAAATCAAAATCCCACGTGTGTAGTGAACAGGATTTAATTATGATGGTTTTTACAAAGTCCAGCTAAAATGCGCTAACTATGGTTTTTGATTTCAATCTATTTTCTAACTTTTCTGTCACCGCTCCTACAGACATTCACAGTTTTAAAAATATAATTTAGAATAGCGTAGACAAAGTTGTAACACTGAAATGAACATAGATAGTTTAAAATGATATGTACAGTGCAATACAGGCTATATAGAAATTCCATTAATTTTAATAAATTTTCAAATTTTATTTCATCGATCCTAGTTGCCGCCCCGGTGGCAAAGTGGTCAGCATGCTTGCTCCAGCTACCGGAGGTCCCGGGTTCGATTCCCGGTGGTAACAAGGAAAAAATTTCACGGCTGGTTTAGGATCAATGAATTAATCACTCATTATCCGAAATGAAATTATGATTATGAAACCTCGTTTGAGGCGGCCAAATCCCTTGATGGGATATAGTGCCAGAGAGAGAGAGAGAGATCCTAGAGATGTTCACGGAGTCGCACCTACATGGCCAGATAGATCAGTCAAAACCCTATGAGTGTGGTGAATGGGATCTTATTCTGGTGATTTTTAACTTGCCCAGAGACATTTTTACGTTTACGGTTATATGGAATATGTCCACGGGATCTCTTTCATATATTCGAATAGGTCAGAAAATTATCTATCAATATTGTGAAAAAGGGACACGAATAATGATTTTCACATTGTATTTCGAAATTTAAAACTTCTTTATTTTCAATTTCTTTCTGGTGATATATGGCGATATTTACAGTACCATACCCGACTTAGAAGTTTCATGAAATAATTTGAATACATTATCAAATTTTATTTCACTGAACCTAGAGATGTTCACGGGGTCGCACCTACATGGCCAGATAGATCAGTCAAAACCCTATGAGTGTTTTGAATAGGATCTCATTCTGGTGGTTTTTATCTTGCTCAGAGACATTTTTACGTTTACGGTTATATGCAAGATAAATAACTACAAAATTCGTTTATTAACACTATATTGCCCAAATAAGTCACTTTGACTGCTTTTTTATTTCATTTAGTAAACAAATATAATTTTTAAAGGCATCTTACAATGGTTATTACTATTTTACTCAAAGAAACCATTTACACACAATATATCTAACCTACCACAAAAAGAAGCAAATGCACTCTCCCCCCTCCCTTTTAACCCCAAGGGAACGTGTAAAAATACACCAACGCTTACAAAAATGAGAGCTTCCATAGGTCTCTTTTGGCAGCTTCGTTCTGATAAAAAGTTAGCCTACTCTTGTTTTCTGTGACTAAAATAGTCATAAACATTGTAAGATGCCATTAAAAATTATATTTGTTTACTAAATGAAATAAAAAAGCAGTCAAAATGACTTATTTGGGCAATATAGTGTTAATAAACGAATTTTGTAGTTATTTATCTTTCATATAACCGTAAACGTAAAAATGTCTCTAGGCAATCAGAAAGAAATTGAAAATGAAGAAGTTTTAAATTTCGAAATACAAGGTGAAAATCATTATTCGTGTCCCTTTTTCACAATATTGATAGATAAGTTTCTGACCTATTCGAATATATGAAAGAGATCCCGTGAACATTTCTGGTATATGGGATATAGCCGTAAACGTAAAAATGTCTCTGGGCAAGTTAAAAATCACCAGAATAAGATCCCATTCACCCACTCATAGGGTTTTGACTGATCGATCTGGCCATGTAGGTGCGACTCCGTGAACATCTCTAGGATCGATGAAATAAAATTTGAAAATTTATTAAAATTAATGGAATTTCTATACAGCCTGTATTGCACTGTACATATCATTTTAAACTATCTATGTTCATTTCAGTGTTACAACTTTGTCTACGCTATTCTAATGGCGTTTTCTTTTTACAAAAAACCGGCAAAAAATTTTGATGTACATCAAAATTTTTTGATGTAAATCACATTTCTGCGTTCTTTTAGCGGAAAAAATAGCAAAAAAATTTGATGTACATCAAAAAATGGAAATGTAGATTTTTCCTTCCATTTTAACTACCACATACACATATTTATATACATATAATATGTCAATTGTAAATAATGTCAAATACGTCAAACGGGTCCTTTCAAATTTTTTCAAAATGGTTTGTTATTGTTTTTGGCATCCCTTTCAGGTTTACGCACACTACGATTAAAACACATCAAATTTTTTTCGTATTCTTTTTAACTATCGAAAATTTGATTTACATCAAAAAAGTAAAAGAATTCGCTATAAATTATATTTTAAAAACTGTGAATGTCTGTAGGAGCGGTGACAGAAAAGTTAGAAAATAGATTGAAATCAAAAACCATAGTTAGCGCATTTTAGCTGGACTTTGTAAAAACCATCATAATTAAATCCTGTTCACTACACACGTGGGATTTTGATTTAGCTATTTGGTCATATAGGTGGGACACCGTGAACATCTTTAAGATCGGATATATAAAAGTAGAAACATAGTCTAAAATAGCCTTCTTTAGAATTAAAAAAAAGTGTATTAAGTCGTTTTACGATTTTCTCGTGTTTATTTCAAATCGTTAGAAAATTATTTGACCTTTACAGCGATACTATTAGGAACATAGGGACTTATCTAATATAAATGTTAAAGATTATATAAAAATGTTTCAATTTCGCAACAAAACAAATCCAACTGGAATATTTTTAAATTTAACAGTGTAAATTTTTTGATATTATTTTTGGTATGTATTCACAATCATAGCGAGTTTATGTTTATTAATTAAAATTTTGGACGGAATCCACTCGTATTAGGAACAATCAATTTCCTTTATAAACACATCTTTCCGCAACAGCACTAGTGTGAGCAAAACTTAACAGATCGCCAATACTTTTTTCACATATATAAAACGCAGATTTGAAAAATGTTGCTCTAAAACTCTTCTAAATGTACATGAACATTTTTTTTATGAATAACTCTGAACGATTTGCTTCAATTTCTTCAATCTTTTCTTCACCTATAGGAAATAAATTGATTAAGCGTACAATAGTTACCCTGAGGATCCCTGGTGTTCTGGATCTATAGGTTTGATTTGGATGTGAGTTCGGCCTTTAAAATCAAATCGGCTTTTCAAATCGGTAAAATTTTTCGTAATAATTTTTACAATTTTCTTTTATGATAACAATACTGCCTGTCGATAAGCAAAACTTATTTTCGTAAATATACTCTGCCAAAACAAAATTATGCAGAACTAACAATATAAAACTTGTAACTGATCATACCGTTTTATGTACTCAAAGTATTTAACAATACTAAAAATAGGCAAAAGTGATAAAATATTATAACTTCACTCTAAGAAATTTCTGATGAATTTCAATGCAATTATTGTAGTAAATTTCCATCGTATCGTGATTTCGAGATAATTACACCCAAAATGTGCGAATTGTTGGAAGTGATTTACATTTTAAAAGCGACTGATCACAAAATAAAAGTGTGAAATATTTATTTTAATTGTTGAAAAATCACTGCTGAATTACGTCTGAAATAAAAATGCCATCTGTCTGTGCGTCAATTTAATCCAATAAATTGGGAAAATCAGCTACATTAATTAGTGTAAATTAAAACTTTAGGTGTTGCAAAAACAACAACATTGGTTTGAAAATTTATCGAAATTTATCGATTTCTAAATCACGCAAAGTTTGCTGGGGATTGTAATTAAAAATATATCAAATTTCATTTAAATAATAAAATTATTTACACATTAAATTCAATTCAAAAACTACTAATAAATCCATTTTGTGCATATAAAATTAATATCAATTATTATTTAAATAATTGCATATTATTATTAAGCTTAGTTGTTGATTATTTATTTTGGTTAAATTGCTGATTGTTTTCTTAGCCTCTCTTACTGACTCTGGTTAATGTCTTAATAAAAAGCGAACTAAATATTCCATTATTTCTGGGATACATTTTGTCTGGGATACATAATTTTATGAAATACAAGCAAATAATATTTTGTAAAATTTGTGCGTACGGGCCTTAGACTCGCCTATCACTTGCTGTTTCTCAATATATAGATATATGTATACAATATTGTTGTTCTCCGTTGGGTCAAAACCTCTGAAATTAGAATTAAATTCATTTCATTAAAATATTTGATAAATGCAAAAAATATTTTTATGTTCTTCATACGAATTCTGTTCGTAAACCGCGACTTCAGAGCTAGGAGTTTATATATTGTTTCATCGGCATACTACATAGATGTAAATATAAAATTTGATTACTATTTACATCAATCAACAATATCATTAATTTTGTGCATCTAGTAGGTTAGTGAAACAGCTCCAAAACTTCCAACAATGAAGTCACATTTTTCGAACAAAATCTGTACTCTGGGCCGACATGTTGTAACTATCATTATTTTCGCTTCGATGCATTTTCGATAGAATAACGATATTTTGGAAGTAAACATTTTTTTCTTTCATATAAATTTTTAAATTTTCATCAAAGTAGCACAGTTTTTTCGTCGAAGCGAAAATAGTGATAGTTACAACCAACATGTTGGCCCGATACTCATAAACGATAATATAACGAAAACGAAGTACATTCAACTAAAATTAAGAAACATTCAAAATCATGATATCTAAATCAAATATAAATTATATACGTAGAGTAGATACTCCTGATGATGACCTAACAAGTCGAAATCGATCGAGTGATTTTTTAAACTTTTTGAAAAATATTCAAAATATTCTGCGAAACAAAAAACAAGTGATTAATAAAAATGTGTTTATTAAGTATAAATTATATAATTGATAAATGGTCCTGCCAGGAATCAAGAACATTTATTCTTATACTGTACATACACAGAGCATGGTGAAAGTACATATTCAAAAAATATTCATATTAATCCATAATTTCGCCAAATCCAGCATTAAATAAATAGAATTTATAAAGGTGTCGTTTTTTGTATAATAATATAGTTTTCAAATACTTCAACAACACGGCTGCAGCAAGCCGCCTCTAATGAATCTAACTAGCCCAGATTCAAATTACTGGAGGCAGCAGCACAAAATGTTTGAGTTTGGATTAAAATTTTGTATCGAATAGTATTCTCGATCACAATTGAAATAAAAAATTTAAAAAATAATTTTTGGTTTGCATTCTCAAAATTCATATCTGTGGCACTTTTCTGGTAATTCCCCGAGAATAAGGAACTGGGGGAAAGATTTTACCTAGCTTTTATCTATTAATCAGTTTTTTCTGGCCTACTGAGGCATAAAGTTTGATGTAAATATTAGTAAATTGGGAATAATTTTTCCATAGCGAAATTATCAGGGAAAGTAATTCCCAATTTTATTTTGTTTTCAAAAAAATTGCCACTAACTTTTTACCTTAGTATGCCAGAAAAAAATTATTTAAATATAATTTATATGTAAATTCTTTCCCCAGTTCCCTATTCCCGGGGAATTACCAGAATAGTGCCACTAGTTGGATTACTTGGCTTCATGACATGCAGCTTCTATTTGAAGTTGATAAGAAACTAATTCAATAAAAGTATTAATTAACTTTAAGTCAATGTTACTCTGATAAAAAACTGTGCCTGTATAACTATCAAATACAGGATTGTTTCACACTTACTGATTATAGCCTCCCAGGGTGTGTTGGTCGGTATTTGGCTTTCAATAGCCTCTAGTGATAGGCCATGCTGTGAAATAGTATATTTATATAATTATTTATCATATTTTATGTTAAGAATTTGTAATGAACTATACTTACATCAAATTCCGCTAGCAATAAATTAACATTTTCTTTAAAATATTTACATAAATTTTTCAATATGTCCTTATTTGACATACTTGAGTTTTGAGGTAAGTACAGCTGCATAACATTTTTACGATATTAGTACGAGTCACGTTAAAATTAGTTTCAAAAATGTTATTATCAATGTCTCTTAATTGTTGAAACTCGTCATTTTTAACAATTAATTAATTCAAAATAACTTGATCTAAAAGATATGGCCACTCGTTTAAGACATTTGGAATTGATGGTATGTTTTCTGCATTATTCCGGCAATCTCTTTCTTTGGCAAAACATTCTTTCATATACGTATTTACTGTTTCCTAATCATTTGCGGATATTGATTCTTTTTGATAAATAACTTGTAACCTTTTTTTTTTATAGTCAATCGTAAAAACATTTTCGTCATGTTAAGGCTGCCAATTAGTACACGTTGATTTTAAAACATTTGTTCTTTTTCTGTGTTTAATATGTGTTGGTGAATACGTGTTTTGATTCGGATGTCTGTTTAACGTATTGTTACGATTTCTCATTTCCTAATTAGTGCCAGTGTCTCAGTACTTTGAAATATCAGCTCGGAAATATCATGAGACATTTTGTGCCAAGGTATTTCAAAATTGGAAATAAATTTCTTGCAGGTCGAATTTGTGCTGGATGTTGATGATATTGCAGTGCTGCTCATCGAAAGAGTATCGTCCGAGTATGTTGGCTCAAACTCATCTTCACTACTAGTGAGTATTCCACCATCCGCTTCATCAATGATCTCACATAAAATATGCTGCGATTGCTGTCTCGAAAATATAAAACTGAACTGTCTTCATATAATTACTTGACGAATTTTTTTTCTAAATTAAATAATTTAACAAAATTTTTATCACTCATTAATGATTTGATATTTTCCAAAATAGGATCATAACATAGTAAAAAAAAAACAAATTCTATGGGATTAGGACGTGTTGATTCCCAAATTCTATGGGACGTGTTGATTTTTGGGAGCAACATGTATTGGATTGTTCTTGATATAATTTGATAATTTATACGAAGAATGGAATTGAGTTAAATCCGCAATTGACGTTAGAAACGCAACTAAACTGAGAAAATCATTTTCATGTTTCATTATGCTTCACGTACGGCATAAGTTGTTAATTTTGAGGTGTTCTTGTTAATGTTGAGGTGTTTTTATTTATACTACAGGTAAAAATATCTGTAAGTTCATCGGCCAAAAATTTTAAGCCTGTTTCACTTAATTTAAATTTCGTTTTTAGTTCTGTGAACAAATGAGAGAAAATGGAAGATGGCGTTTGAATATATTTTCTGTACTCGTCGACGTATGTATATTTTCAATGGCCGCAATATTCATATCAATTTTTATTTTGTTTTCGTCTGAGTAAGTAATATTTGCATGATAACTAGAATTATTACAATGTATATTATGGTTTCTTTTATGACTACAATTGTGTTTCCTGTAAATGTGTGATCTTAAATTTGATCTAGTTTTGATATTAATTCCGCACTCGGGATATTGACACTCAATCATAGAACTAAACACCGCAAACGATCATTTAAATTAACTACAATTAATAGATTTACATTTTAATAATTTTTCTAGGTTTTGTAAGAAGAAATTCTTTTTTTACAATTTGCACATAAACATAAAAATTATCAAACATTTATCACTAGTATTTATTAACAAAAAAGGTTCCTTACCAGTCTAATTATAATTAAAATATCATAATAATTTTCAATTACTTATTAAGATTAATTATAAATCTTTACGATAAAACTTGTATTAATATTTTTTTTATTAAATTTTAAGGATTTTTAACATGTACAGTAAACCGCTACGTTCATGACCGAAATTATTTGTCTGTAATGCGTATTGCTTATTTTTATTTTAAGAGAATATAACTGCATTATAATATGCTATTTACTACACAAATAAGCTGCGTTCCATTGGAACAGAGCTATTTCGTCAAGGTGCATCTTTAATGTGCCGCTAGTTAACGTGCTGGTTAACAAATCGTCTAGATACACGAAAATTTGGCCATAGAGTTCGTGCGGTAAAACCTTGTGAATTAAGCAGTACATTGATTGGGCTGCATCATACAGCCAAAACGGCATCACGCTGTACTGATACAATGGCCATTCCGGTACTGTAAAAGATGTTTTGACTCCGCAAGCGGAATCTGCTAGGATATGTCCTTCAAGTCAAGTGCCGTAATATATTTTGTTTCTGATAGTCGCCCTAAAATTCTGTCTAGGAGTTGAGTTTGCGAACATCGAGACATATCCCGCTTTTTCCATTCACTTTCCTAACAATCAGTGAGCTCACGGACCTTTGCTGATCTCGATGATGCCCAAACTCATCATCCTGTCTTTTTCTTTGTATAGAGTTTGTTCTCTACAGCTGATTAGACTGGGTAGTACCGTTGTTTAATTTTGAAACACTACTTTTTTAGCTGATGATGGAAACAGTTCTATAGTACGTTGGAGTTTTTCTCGGTCTCCTACGATGAGATCGTGCGACTGGACGTTGATAGGGACGGAAACAGTATTCGAAATTTCGTCGATAGAAAAGTCTGGTAAAATTTTAAATTTATTCCATAAATACGAGTGATTCAAGAGATGGAACTGTAAAGAACCGAATTTGTTCTGTTTTATTACCGAACGTTACTGGAAGCCAGATATATCCCTCAATTTTATTTAAAGTTTGAGCAGTTTTGATTTGGGATGAAATTCGGTAAAATTTTAAATTTTCGTTATAAGAATTTAATTGAATCCTTCCCCTACATACATACTGATGCTCCGCTATAAAGAAGGTCATTCATTTGTTTCGATTGAATTGTATAATTTCTACATGTGGCCGAGGATAATTTGATGTACATTTAATTAATGAGTCGATGCTAGTTCGGATAAGGTTCCTTTTTCAAATATAGCTCGCACTCGCCAATGAGTTTCCCTTGGACAATTAGAGCAGAGATAATTGCTGGGTTAGGTAGGTTCTTTCCCAAATTTCCTGTTTGTGCCCGAATGATCATATTGATTCAAGATTTGCACATCTTGACTAGTTTTTGATTCTTGCTGGTTGTTAATTTACAGTTTCTCCATTTGCAGGTCTAGTTCGTCGAAGCGTACCCTCCTTCCTATAGTTTAATCACCAAAGCGTCTTTGATCCTTACCTGATTGCTCCCATAGCTCTGATTCGACTTGATAAGGCAATGTTACGTTTTACAAGGCAGGATATACATTCTGACACAACCTATACACAATTTGCTATCCTGAAAGCCGCGGTTGCATCCGTGCGTTCATTTTTTTGAATATTTAGGGAAAAACCGGAAAACGTCTCTCTATTCTCCTGAAATCTTTTAGAAATTTGCACTTTTATTTCTTCTTCATATTTAGATGTGCTAAAATATGTAACAAGTGAATTTCTCATACTAGTCAATGTTGCTGCGGAATAATCTGATTTGTACACCCAGTCCCAGTCCTCAGCTGTTTTTGTTAAAAAAATATATAAAACCTTGCCACCTGTCCTAGTCTGCACACAAAATCGTGCACGTTAGGTGTGTTTGTTCCGTCAAAAGACAAATTCCATTTTTGCCAGATCTTATAAAAATTATCTAATCTAAACTGTGCAGGTTTTTGATTTCTCTGGGGAAGCCTTTCCTCGCAGTTATCGTCTTGCGCATTTGAGAAAAGAGGAGCGCTAAAAATTGAAGGTCTCATGAAATTTGCCGTGTTATACTCCGATTTTTGGTACCATTGTTTTGAGGCCCAACACGTCAAGTAGTTGGCGACAGATCCCTTTAACAGTTTTGGTTCCAACAATGGAACATGAGATAGTTTTTTGGTATCCAAGTTTTGTTTCAATTGAGATGGTTATTCTGTTAAATCAGAAGTGGCGTCCTTTTCATTATAAGGGTCGTTAGATAACAAATTATCTAATTTTTCGGCAGCTATTTTTCTTCTTTGAGTAGGAATGTCCGCACCATAATTTTTGGTAATCGTTGAAAATAAGCAGCCAATTTCGAAAAAGTCAGGTTGGTAAATCTTATGATTTTTTCTTTATAGTGTCGAGCCTTACTATGAAGGGAAACTTTCTTGATTCTTCTCCGAAATGTGGTATAAATTGCCATTCCATTCGATTATTAGCCAACATTTTTTCGTTTTGAAGTAGCTCTTTTATATACACTCACGCGTTCCCTTGTTTAGTGTTGATCGAGCTCCGATAACATTCGTTCCATTGTCAGTATAAATATGTTGGTATATACATCGATCACAATCTTGAGATGAACAGCTTGCGTTAAAAACATACACAGACTGCTATGTGTCGATTGCAGGACTACATGCCTCTCCCTTTAGAAACTCTGACTTGAATAGGTCCTGCAAAGTTCACGCCCATTTGTATGCATTTACGTGATGGTATTACTCATCCCTGAGGTAATTCTGCCATTAATTGTAACTTGATGGCGGATTTGAAGCGACAACTCGTATGCCGTTTGTGATCCAGCAGGATCTCGCCGTGCTATTTCCATAGGTGTGCATCATCTATCCGCAGCTTGGTTAAGCTGTGTTTTAATGGAAGTATGATTTGAAAGGGTTGTGGCCAATCCTGAGTCGGCCTATGCAGTCATTTCGGACCCGTCCACCAATAACTGTAGCATTTTGACTGTGTTAACTGAATTCCTATAGACTCACAATCAGCAGTATTTTCCAGTTAGCGATGAATGCCTTGTATTTTTGGGGACGACCGTTGATCTGCAAAAACGCGATCGTACAAATAACCACGCATTCTCATGCTTATGTCGTAAATTCGAGTAACTAGAAATATGCGAGAAGGCGAAAAAAAAATTCTGAGATTTAAAAATTTTTTTTAGGACCACCAAGACCGATCGATTCATAATTAAAACGAAAACCAGCTGATGCTGGTATAAATCCCCTTAGCCAAGTTTGAATGAATCAGAGGATGGGCCTCTCGAATGACACGACCATGTCACTAATTTCATAAAATCTCTTTCCTAAACTCATCGACGACCGAATGGCCGATCGGTAGCATTTTGTACCGATCGTTTAAATGGCTAAACCACCCTTTGGGTAGTAATAACAGGCTCCTCGGAATCGAGCATGTCACTAAATTTATTTAACTCTTTTCCATTTAAAACTTACCAAATTCTCATTCCCGGATCCAGACCTCGGGGTGAAAGCCTTAGATGTACCAGCTCCGAAACCTTCATGACCGTAAACTGAGCATCTCACCAAATTTTCAATACAATCGGGCGAATGGTTCAGGAACGCTTACTATACGCAAAATAATTAACATTTTATCTTTTCTTAGGTAGGTCGCTGATTTAGGAATCGATTAATGAAGTCCATTAAGTTGCCTAGAACCGTTCGGTCCAAAAACAACCCTTTCTTATCCTTCCTTCTTGTTATATGTAAACAGGCAGTAGGAACAGACTCGGCGTTATCCGGGAATCCAGTACTTGGTCCTACGTTGTATCAATCAATCACGTGATACAAAACAGACTATCAAATCAGCCACAACTAATCTGAAAATTAAACACACATAAGGTAATACTTTTATTGTGCCTGTTAATCAATAGAAACCAACACAATGTAAAACAAACCTCCGTTTTTCAAATTGTTATTTCTGCTTAAACAAATTTCCAGTCAGTTACATCTCGTTATACCTCGAAACCATGAAAAAACTGAAAAAATTCATTTATGCCCCTATTATGGTACTCACCTCACCTCAACTCACCGAGAAATACGTCATAATGGTGACTTGAACTCACCATTTTGGAATATTTGGTATTATACTTGTTGCGGTGAGGTGGCTCTAGTGTCAAATATACTCACCAACAATATACTGGTGAGTTCATAGTAATTTTTCAAGATGGATAGCTAAAAACGAAAACGTAAGTAATCACGATGGATAGCAAAAAACGTAAGATTTTTTTCATAATAATTTTTTTATAGGATTTCGTTTTATAAAATTATTGCATAATAAAAAAAAAAAAGTTCTATGCATAAAATAAGAATTTCTAATGAAAAACACACGAAACGTCAATACTGTGACAAATGTATACCAAAAACGCAAAAAATTACAATATTTCCAACTTAACAGCTAATGGAAATTGTCATAATAAACAAACACAACACCAAAATAAAAACGAGCACCATAATACAAAAATCTAACTCACACGACTTGGATGGGTGAGGTGACTCACTCGGTGAGGTGAGGTGAGGTGAGAACCATAATAGGGGCATTAAGCTGGTGATTTACTCACCTCTAATTCCAATCCTACATAATTATAAAATTTTTACTTTTGAATAACAACATTTATGAGGATTCCGACATAAAATTTTTTGGTACTATACGAACAGGATTCCTGGAACTAAATATCCACATAATATATACACATAGTAAGTTTTTTATTTACTCGCCTAGATACAGCATATTTTACATGTACATAAAGCAAAGCAAAACAAAATATTTTTTAAGTCGTATTTACATTAAAACTAATCCAAATTTTTAAAACTTTTACTTAATTTTCCATTTGCAAATTAGGATATAGACTCATCCATGTACAACATTACAAGTATATAAGTACATACAGACATAAACATAGAAAAAAATGAAAAACTTTTAAAAATTAGCTTTTTTTAAAAAATAAAACACAAAATTCCATTGTGCTTAATTTCTATCACTTATATATTGCTACAAACAAAACAAACGAGATTTTTTATTTTTATATTTATTTCATTCATACATAGCACATAAAGCATAAGTACATAAAACATTATAAATTTTTTTTTTGAATCTATGCATAAATGTGTACGAGCATGTATAGACTGTGTAAATAAGATAACACCCTCAAGAAGCTTTTTAAATTATTTCTGCAAAGTAGGATTTTTCATATCACATTGTTGTTATTTTATTGTTACACTGTTATGATTATTCATTTTTATAATTAGATCAAAAATATTTTCTAAGTTATCTCAGTTTCTCTTAAGTTTATTTATTTACTTATGTCACCATAATTGTGTTAAGGAGACGAATAAAATATTTTGTAAATTACATGTAAATCTGAGTTTATCACTATAATTGAAGAGATTAACGAATTAGTATTTTGTGGAAGCTCTTTTGCGCGCACAAAACTTAATTCAGAATTAAAGAGTACCTTAATGATTGGTTTATTCCTTTTTTTTACAATAAAAATTCTCATTCATATTAACATAATCTATGTACGTTTGCATCGGTAAAAGCTTGAATAAGGAAAATTAAACGGTGTGTAACTGAAATTTGATGAAATAGCCCATTATATATATCGGGGTACCCCTGAATTTATAACAACCGCCCACACGCACAAAAATCTATAATCGTTTTACGCAATCTATTACAAAAGCCAACACCAAAGCCAACACCACTAATTCATTTGAGATTTTTTCGGCTTTTCGGACAAAATATCATTTTTAATGGCATACCGATACAATATTTACGACTTTCCTAGTCGTAGAAAACAAAGCGGCCATTTACTTAAAATATTTCTACAGTTGCAGCTTGGTCATTTCAACGTGGTGAGTAGACCAACTTTTTATCAGTACGAAACCAGCTGCCAAGCAGAGTCTTAAAGAAGTTCTCATTTTTGTAAGGGTTTTTGCATTTTTACACCAGAACCCTGGTAATGACATCTTTGTTTTCTAGGCCTAGAAAAGTCGTATACATTGTATGGGTGCCTTTAGAAATGATATTTTGTCCGAAAAGCCGAAAAAATCTCAAACAATGGATTAAATTGTCTAACTGCATAAGAAACAGGGATCCTTGAATTTATTACTACAACAGCCCACTCCTAAAAAAATTATCATAATGCTTCGGATTATATATTTAAATCTATGAATGAGCACTCTCGAATTTATTTCAACAGTCCACATGCACAAAAATCGATCATACTGCATCGAATTACACCCCAGTAAAAAAATCGGTATTTCTAAATTTATTACATCAGCCCACACAAAAAAACGATAATATTACATCGAATTAACTTTTATTACGGGAAATAAGTGCCCTTGAATTAGAAATAATAACTGATGATCGATTTACAGATCATAATGCATCGAATTACCTTCAGTGCAAGAAATAGATACCCACGAATTTATTTAAAAAAACATTCAACAACAAAAACTATCAAAAAGCTTTGAAAAACCTTCCTGTTCCTCTGAATTTATCACAACAGCCCACACGCACCGAATCGGACCATAAAACATCGGATTTCCAAGCTATACAAGGCCTAGCTACTTATAACAATGCTCTGCATTCCAGTACAAGAAACCGTTACTCCCGAATTTATTAAAAAAATCCCAGATGCACAAAGTTTGATCTAACGGCTTCAAATTACATTTCGGTACAAGAAACAAGTACCATTGAATTAATTAGAACAATTCACACAAATGATAGGTACTCTCAAATATATTACAAAAGCCTACACCCACAAAAATTAATCATGTATCGAATTTTCTTCCAGTGGACGGATAATCCATCGAATTACCTTCCATTGCAAGAAATTGGTACCTCTGAATTTTAACAAAATCCCAAACTTCCAAAATGTTTCATCAAAATGCCTCCTTGTATAAGAAATAGGTGGCTCTGACTTTATTACGCAGTTATTTTTTATAAATCGGGAGTGAGCAACCCTACCGTTGTTATCTGGTAACTGACGTCCCGCAATTTTTTTTAAAGTGATTTCAAAATGTTTGGCTTATCGTGAGATTGAAACATTTTTCGTCATGGGATTAGTACACATTCAATATTGTATGAACATTTGGCCGTCAAAACTATTTTTGTCTTAGTTGGATACAAAATAATTTGATAAGCGCTCAAAAAAATAATCGAGTCAATTTGTCGGATGAAATGCTCAAAATGTATGGTCGCGGTGCTGCTTCAAAACATGTTTATAACTTCGTGGCAAGTGAGGAATTTGGTCTTAGGCGTATGATTGTTGCAATATGAGCCATATCCTACAAAACTTGATTAGGCACGAAACATTTCGAATGGGTCATCCACCGACCGGTGTGGAGTTTTTGGACGTATTTTTTTTTTTTTTTTTATTTAAATAGTACAATCATAGCACATGATAATTTATTACTAATGATGATACCGCACTTATTTGAACCTAATAAGTGGAGCCAGTGTGAGTTTACAAGCAATCAATATTCTGCTCCCAATAATGAACCTTTATTTATTAGATGACTGGCTCATGCGGTATAATCCTATTAATGCGTCTCACTTCTTGTGTTATGTCAAGAGATTGTATTACTTCATTGTTGGTATGTTGCAGAAACCTCCTTTCATGTTTGATGGCAAATTACTGGATCACCTCATCAATCCATTTAACATTTAGGTCTTTGTGTAATTCCTCGTTGGTTACGTTTTGATTGTTTAATACAGCCTCATAGCTGGATGCCATACGGGCAAATTCGATTCGAAGATATCGATTTATATCGATCGTATATCGATTTTGTCTCGTGATACACAATTATGTTTTTGTATTTGTATTTTTATTTTGTTCGCATTTGTGTCATTTTTATGATGAACAGTACCAAAATAACACGATGTGGGCGAATCGGTTTAATTGTTATAGTGGTGTAATGTTATTATTGACATTCATTAAAAACTCACTTTTAACTTTTTTATGTATAGATTTATTTAGGCTCTTATATAAATATTTTACATGTTTATCTTTTTATAAGCTTTGTTGTTTGAACGTCAATCGACGGCTCCTCAAACAATAATGTCTTTCAACTCAATCGATTTAATCAATATCTAAAACTTAATATTAATCATTACAATATTTCGTAAAGCCTAATAAACAAATTTTATTTTTTGTTATGAAATCATGATAAAGAAAAATAAATTTTGAAATATAAAATATGTTTATTTTACAAAATACAATTTCATGCAATTTCTCAAATCATTAAATATTTTTGCGTGTACTTATTTCGAAATACAAAGTGTATTGCAACGCGAATGATGTCGAAATTTCATGATAAGTGTGTGGCATTACAGTGGTTATTTAATTTTCTCACATTGTGTCTGCGCGCGATCTGTGAAGTGTCATTATTTAACATGCTATATTTTATATTTAACCTTTTTTTATCATAAATTAATTTTATACGTATCAATAAAATTATATAAATAAATTTATTTTAAATTTCATAAATTTTAAAAATAAAATGTTAATTAACAACACAAAAATATGGCCTTTACAATGGTTAACCCTTTAAGTGCGCGCGATCGTGCTTCTCAATACACTTGCCAAAATAATGTCCGCGATCAAAGGGTTAATATGAATAAAGAAAAAATACACTCATTTCGTTTCACACATTTCGGGTTGAAACTGCTATACATGCGTTTACAGTACAGGCTAAGCTTAGAATGTCTTCCTATTAGCCATCTCACGTTGTTTTATTGCCAATTGCTCTGCTTTTCGTCTAACGTGATATTCCCAGTTCAGTCTTGAATCGAAATGCAATCCGAGATATTTAGCAGATTCTGCTTTGGAAATTTGGGCCCCATTGAGAAATGTACTGATCTTGCTATTTTTTGTCGCAATGTGTATGGTACATGTAATGATTTCAGCCCGTTAAGTTTTATTTTCCAATCCCTGGTCCATTGACTGATTTTATGGAGTGCTTGCTGTAAGTAATCTACAGCTTCTTGGTTCTGAGATTCGCTTGATGCCAATTCTGCGGTATCATCAGCAAAAGTTCCGATGATGATTGTTTCCGTTGTCGGTATGTCAGAAGTATAAAGTAGATATATGATGGGTTTTAATACGCTACCCTGGAGAAATGGAGAAACCCCCCTTCTCTTCAAGTACTTGTTCTATCTTTGCAGCCACGCGATGTCCTTGATCAATGTCGAGTGTTTAGTCTTGAATCCAAATTGGAAGTCAGGCATAATGTTCATTGGTTTAAGTCGTTTCAGTAACAACTTCTCAAACAAGTTTAAAATAGTAGAGAACAAAGTTATCGGCCTGTATGGTTAAATTTGCTCGGCTGGTTTATGTTTTTTATTATGATTATATGTGCAACTTTGAAACACACTTATCTAAGTCGAAAACAAGCATTATATAAAGCGTGTCTGGGTGGTGGGCCGAAAACTTTTCATTCTAAATAAATCATTATTTTATATTATATTTATATTATATATATATATCTATATATTTTATTATTATTCATTATACAATTGGTTTAATAAAAATAACTTATGGGCTTCCAAATCCTAAAAAACGTGTGAAAGTATAAAAAAAACTATACATACTAAATGCATTTAAAAAAAACTAGAGATTGTTTTGTTTTAAACTTTTTTTTGGAAACTTCTCTAGTTTATGCCCTTTCCAACGGTATGCTACTTGTCATAGAAATCATTCACTTTGTCGTCATAATAAGAGATACTATTTCGCCGAGGTCAGGTTTAAGAATATACCTTTTAAGTTATTGATAAATTTTTAATCAACTTCATTTTTTATTAGATTTTGTTTAAAACTACCCCCTCCACTCCGTATGCATGCAAGGTACAATTTTCTTATCTCCAAGATTGTTGTGTAAAGTTGCATTTAATTATTAATTTTTTTGCAATGCGGCGCTATGATTTCAATTAAAATTTCTGTTGTGGTTAACTTTGTCTTGTTTTAAGGTTTTTTTAAGGTCTTTAAACTCTTTAAGGTTTCAAGGTGTTTAAGGTCATTAGGGTCTTTATTTAAGGTCCTTAAGGTCTTTAAAGTTTCAAAGTCTTTAAGGTTTTAAGGTGTTTAAGGGTTTAAAGGTTTTTAAAAACCTTAAAGACCTTAAAAACTGTAAAGACCTTAAATAAAGACCTCAAATACCTTAAATAAAGACTTTAAATAAAGGCCTTAAATAAAAACCTTAAAAATGCCTTAAATAAAGACCTAAAATCCATAAATAAAGACTTTTAAGGCCTTAAATACGTTAAATACCTTAAATAAAGGCCTTAAATACCTTAAATAAAATCCTTGAATACAGATCTTACGGATATTAAATAAAGACCATAAGGACCTAAAATAAAGACCATAAAGACCTTACATAAAAACATTAAAGATCTTTACCCTAAATAAAGACATTAAAGACCTTATTTAAAGACCTTAAAGACCTGAAATAAAGACATTAAATACCCTAAAGGCATTAAACCTAAAAACTGTAAAGATCTTAAATATAAACCTTAAATAAAAAAGACTTCAAAGGCCTTAAAGACCTTAAAAACTTTAAATACGTTAAAAACCTTGAATGCTTTATAATCTTTTAAGGTTCTTAATGTCTTTATTTAAGTTCCTTAAGTTCTTTATTTAAGGTCTTTAGTGTCTTTAAGGTCTTTATTTAAGGACTTTATTTAAGGTCTTTATTCATGGTCTTTATTTTAGATTAAAAGTTATTACTTTTGTTATTTATTTATATTAAATTTAATTTATTATTATTAACATAAAATATTATTTTATATATTTTATTTTTATTTATTAAATTAATATTTAATTAAAATATTCTTATTTTATCATTTCATATTATTATTTAATTTATATTATAAATTTATTTTATTAAATTAAGCTTCAATCAATTATCTGTTCTGTTTTGTGTAAATGGCGGAGTTGCTTGTGTGGCATCGTGGTGAGTGGCGAGTGATTAATGTGCTGCTTGTGCAGCGTGTTGCTATCTCGGCTGTGGTTGGAGACGAACTGAATGGTTACAAAAAATAAATTTTATAAATTGTTTTTTTTTCTTTTTTTTTACCTTAAAAGACGTTAAACGTATCCCAGCAATTTGTTCTGGGGTCTGTTCGAGACTCTCCCGGCCCTTTCGTGGTTAGCTTATTGCGTCCTACTTTTACGCCAGTCAGCCAATCCGAAGACGTACGGCTATACGACCAATTTTAAGACCATCTGCACATTGCAAGCTCTATGGCAGCCTATACTGACATGGAAGATGGGTGGGCCCATGAGTTTTGCTCTCCGACAGCGGGTCATAGATGTGTTACATTTCATCACAGATCGTAATCTGTGATGAAATTTCACTTTTGCATCTTGCCCCTATCAGGATTCGAACCCGGTACCTCCCGATCAAAATGCCAAAGCTTTAACCACTGTGACATTTAGCCAGTAAAACCTCTCCCCTGGTGCGTAACATAATGAAGAAGAGTGCCGATCAAAGCTATAGTCATGATGCCGAAGGATATCTGTCGATATGCTCAACACGGTAAAGATTGGACGTCAGGCTGTTGTTGATGTCATATCTTATCTTTCAGTATCGTTGGATTAGCTGATCAAATCATGACTGATGAATGATTGCTCGATTCGTTGACTTATGATTTAGAATCCGAAATGATATCCATTTTTTAAGACATTTATCTTTTCGGTAATGATTATTTGTTTGCTAGTCTTAGGCAGTATTCTTATTCAATGTGAGCTTAAGAGTTGCTTAAACTCAGTGAATAGCTGCGAATTGTGTGTCTAATTAGTCGATGAGTTGACCGATACTCCGAACCTAAAAGTGTATAGTTTTCGGTGTGGCGGCTATAATGCGCCCGCTATAAATTTACGTCACCCACTCCCCATGCGGAATGTGAAGCGGAGCACTTTATAAATTTAATAATAAATAAATAAAAAAACTTGAAATTTAATTTTAAATAGAATTTTTATAATAATTTTGTTCTTTGTCTTGCTAGTGACTGATGATGGTGCTGCATGTTGCTCCGGCAAAATCTAAAATCGAAAAGATAGAGGAATTATATTTTAATTATTTCTTCTTACCGAAATACAACAAAAAATAATAAAACTGGTTTTTGCTTCCAGTTTACATGCACCAAAATATTTGGGTGCACCCTATACGAAGTATGTTGTAATGAACATAGATGCTGGCAATACCAACTATTGAACGAAGATCTTTAAAAATCTTATAGACGTTGGAAACCTTAAAGACCTTAAAAAGCTTAAAGACCTTACAAACCTTAAAAACCTTAAAACCCGTAAGGACCTTTAGCACATTAAGAGCAATAAATACTTTAAGGACCTTAAATAAAAACATTAAATACCTTAAATAAAGACCTTAAATTCCTCAAATAAAGACCTTAAAGACCTTAAATAAAAACTTTAAATACAGAACTTAAAGATCTTAAAGACCTTAAATAAAGACCTCAACAAAGGACCTTAAATAACTTAAATAATGACCTGAAATAAAGACTTTGAAGACATTAAATAATGGCCTTAAATAAAGACCTTAAAGACATTGAATGAAGATCTTAAATACTTTAAATAAAGACCTTAAAGGCCTTAAATTCAGACCTTGAATAAAGACTATTTTGAGGTCTGTAAGGATTTTTACTTCTTTAAGATGTTAAAGGTCTTTGAGGTTTTTAATGTCATTCAGGTCTTTATTTAAGGTCTCAATTTAAGGTTTTTAAGGTCTTTATTTAAGGTCCATAATGCTTTTATTGAAGGTCCTTAAGATCTTTACTTAAGATGTTTGTTTAGGGTCTTTATTTAAGGCCTTTAAGCTTTAAAATCTTTATTTAAGGGTTTAAGGTCTTTATTTAGGGTCCTTAAGGTCTTTATTTAAGGTCCTTAAAATATTGTAGGTCCTTAAGGTCTTTAAGAACTTCAAAACTTTAAGGACCTTAAAAACCTAGGTTTTTAATGTCCTTAAGGGTATCAATGTTTTTAAGGTCTTTAAGGTTTTTAAGGTCTTTAAGATTTGCATGGTCTTTAATGTTTTTAAGGTCTTTAAGGTTCTTAAGGGTTTTAGGTTTCTTAAGACTTTAAAGACTTTAAAAACCTTAAAAACCTTAAAGACCTTAAAAACCTTAAAGACCCTAAAACCTTAAAAACATTAAGGACCTTAAAACTTTAACCCTAAAGACCTTGAAGACCTTAAGGACCTCAAATAAAAACCTTAAGGGCCCTAAATAAAGACCTTAAACACAGAGCTTACATACCTTAAAGACCTTGAACTTTAAAGAGCTTAAATAAAGCCCTTAAAGAAAAACCTCAAGGACCTCAAATAAAGACCTTAAGGAACATAAATAAAGATCTTAAAGACCTTAAATAAAGACTTTAAAAACCTTAAATAAAGATTTATGACCTTAAAGAACGGAGGAATATTAGGATTTGATTTTTTACCCTCTGGCTAGTACAGCAGTTTTTCATTTAATAATCCCATATTTATCCAACGTGCCGAATTCAGAGTCGTTTAAATAATAGCCTCTAGTTATAGGTGGCCATATTAAAAAACTTCTTTTAGAAATAATTAATGAATATCATTTTCATTCAAATGAGTCCGCCTCGGAAGGCCATATTCCAAAATTACTTGGCCACCTCCTAGGTGGCATCATTCCAGAACTTCTTCCAAAAATCATTTAAGAATCCCATTTTCATACAACATACCCAATCTCATCACAATCGGTTAAGAATTGGGAGCTCTGAATTTATTTTGTAAAAAGTCGATTTTGAAATTTACGAACCTGAAATATTAAAACTTGAATTTGTTTTAAAAATAGTTGAGTTTAAAAACATTTAATTAAAGTTACTTCAAAAAAACACAAATTTGCCATGCAAAAAATTGATGTTGATTAAGAAAAAATTGACAATGCAGTATAAAAAATCGTGGTTGACTTGTAAAAAGTTGTGAATGAACTAAAAAAATTGAATACCATTTGCAAAATTGTGAATTTGAAGTGCAACACCTCTGATTGTAGCAGTTTTTTATCAGTAGAACCAATTATTCAAAACTGTATATTTAGCTGGTTTCGCCTTAATGTTGGTTTTTTGGTGTATATTTACTAATACACAAACACGATTTTTACTTAGGATTTATTTAGGAATTGTTTCATTCCGGTATAAATAATTCCTAATTTTTTTAACTTAGTATATAAAGTTATATTTAACGTGCATACTCGGTTTCCAATCTTGATATTTTCTGTCGATTTTCTTTATGATCATATGATTTAGCTTCATTTTTCAGTATCAAGTTTTTTTGTTGAAATTCTTTTATATTAGTTTCAGTGGTTGTAACTCTAGCATATAATTTGATATGCGCTTCCTGCATCTCATCAAACATTTCTTACAGAGTGAACTGCAACGTTAAGGTGAACTAGAAGTGATTATCTCCCTTACAGCGTTCGTATTAGATAATCCAGCATTCATTGTTGCAGACATTTTAAGCTATTGACAGGTAGAGTAGTAGTAACACGAGAGGGCATCACAGCTGTAGTAGGTACAGTAACGTCGACATTTGGTTCACTTCACCCCGGCATTCAGAACTACATTACTACTTAGAAGAACTTGCTAGTCGGGTCCATATATATGCTGTCCATAGATGTTTCTACACTGCGGGTGGAAGTTTTTCTTGCAATCCTCACACTTAATATATGTAGCTTTGTTGCTCCATAATATTTTCTTGACATTTATTGCACTTGATATTGACATTTGTTTCTGACGTAGTTGCATTTTATTTTTATAGAAGCGTATTTTTATCCTTAATCACAGTTAACAGCGCCACCTACCTTCGTTAATTTAACTCGCTTAAAATATTTAAATTAACGTCAACTTCGGCTGGCGTCTCAAATTAAACTTAACAATATATTCTTAACAACTTAACGTCGACAGAGTGCAACCGAGAAAATAAAGGAATTTGATAACGGGAAATATTTGATTAATTTTTAGTACACCGGCATCACTCGCACATGATACATACTAACTTACTCGGAAATCAATTTTCAATATAAACAAAATCCACCCAAACCTAGAATTGCCGCCTCATGGTTCACATGAGATAAAAACAGAAAAAATAAAAAAAAGGATTTGGTTAAGTGTTTAACATTTAACACCCAATTAATTTGGGTATATAATCATATTTGTCTATCGGAAAGAGTGTTTTTATGTTCAGACTCTATTTACATTTTAACTGTTTGTATCACATGAGGCGTTTATGGTTAGGGTGGGTTTAGTATCACATAGCCATATAAATATATATATGGATAAAATAAAAATACGTATGTATTTAGCAAAAGGATAATGAAATTGTAGACAATCATGTACTTTAGTTTGGATTGTTGAAAACGATATCCTTTAATTAATCCACCATATAATAATATCCATTTAGGGGTTAATTGAATTTTATTTAATTTTTGTGCCATTTTAAATTAAACCTTGCATTTTGATCCATTTCAAATAAAAAACAGAAAAATATTTGTGAAGAAAAAGATTTTACACTAAATACTTAATGAGCATAAGAACAAACGAATCTAACACTATGTAATTTTATTGCTGTCTTATTTTGATTTAGGATATGTCAAATATTCGGTTTGGTTTGTATACCTTGATTAAAAATTTAGTAGGCACAAATATTGTGTTGAAAATTTCCCCAGATACCTAACATCCAACACATTAAGCTTTAATCAATGCCTGTAGCAAATCCGCACTAAATTCTTTTACGTATCATAAATTTACGTTTATTACATTAATCTACTGACTTGAGAAGTTTATACATATAAATCTTTTAAGTAAGTAAATAAAAACGTTTTTTTATGTTTCACGATTATTAAATCAATGACCAATAAAAAATTTATTTTTTATGTTCGTGCAATGAAACTTTATGAATTTAACAATTTCATTTATATTGTATACGTGAATGCTGCCGTGGATTATAAAAAGCACAAATCGTGAAAAAATCCTAAACTTTGTAGCCTCAAGTTAGCGTATATGTGTAAATAAAAAAGCGAGTAATTTAAGCAATCATCTTTCGTTGATGATTGAAATCTACAAGTACCATAAAATGTTATTATGCTTATCTTGGGG
The DNA here is from genome assembly GCA_932526605.1 of Nephrotoma flavescens. Classification (NCBI taxonomy): domain Eukaryota; kingdom Metazoa; phylum Arthropoda; class Insecta; order Diptera; family Tipulidae; genus Nephrotoma; species Nephrotoma flavescens. The sequence continues at coordinate 72,324,164 of OW052220.1, read as the reverse complement.
GAGGCGTTAACAATCCCTTTATTTTCATTATACGAATCATAAAATTATATGTATTTCGTATAATATATTTAAATGCATAAAATTAAAAGTAAATTGGTTGAATCCATGAAAATGCTGGAAATTTTATGGTAGAAGAGAAATGAAGAAGTTATAAAAGGTATAAGCAAAAGCATTAAGGCGAATCGGCGCCTCGCGCTAATCTAAAAAAGTTAAGATTTAAGTATTTAAGGGAAATTGTCTAAATGTAACAACACATTAGATCACGTCCCTAAAGTAAAGTTTACATAAACTATGTAAATTTAAAGGCTAAGCCTTTAATTAAAGCCACTTTATAAATGTTTAGGTACCAATACATATTTTAAAGATGCGGATTTTAGTAGCGAAGAGAGTAAAGACAATTGGTGAACCCCCAGCCGGTATCAAAAAAACACAAATTTGAAAAAAATTAAATATCATAGAAAATCGTTTTGATAAAACGTTAAACGTATCCATTTTATAACTGATAAACAAACAATTATTGATTCTTTATGTTCTTGGCAAAATATTTTCCTTAACCTTAATTTTTCCAAATCAATTTTAAATGACTTCTCAAAGGGTTCTGCTATAACTTTACAACTGTAACAGTTCCTTACAGCTCCTTATCTAATAATAATTTCAGTTCCGCCTTTTTAGCGAATGATCCAAATTTTTTTTATAAAAATGAGATTCAAATCGTAAGACTGGTGGTCACTAGTTGTTATCGTTTTGTCATACGATTAAAAGGTAAAAAATAATGCAAAAATGGGTCACTTTTTATTGAGAAACAACTATATTAAAATTGTTTTATTTCAATAAAACCGGGTTTGTATAGCTTATTTGGGAATTTCATTTTTCAAAATTATTTATCAACGAATCCAATTGGAATATGCTAAATTGAATGGAAATGTTATTTAAAATAATGTTTTACTAACCTTACCTAATATTAGCATAAATCCAATGATCGGAATCGATTGGTCATCATAAAAAATCGTTAAAAACCCAACTTCCTGCACGACAAGGAATAAGAAATTTCGGAAATGGGATCTGGAAAATTGGCATTTTATCCAGGGTTGGGGGAGGTACTAATTATTCGGTATATATGTGATAAATAAAAAAATGGCTATTTCCACCTGTTTTGGACTTGGGGCAAATTCTACACCTTATCGAGTATCGTGGCCTGTCTGGCCATATATGTCGCTTAATGGCTCTATCTCCAGGTATTGCATTATACAACTTAATGTAGACCCATAGTATTATAATTTTGTAGACTTTATTATTTTTTATTAATAATCATGATTTTATTTAATATTAAAATTTGTATTTAATGCTGTTGTGGCAAATGCTATTTTGTTACTAGTAAACTGTGTACAAAAACATTCTATGTTCAACCGTTCATGCGCTATACTCAAATACCAATACTCAACAGTTTTATACAATACAAATCAGGTTTAGTTATAAGTTATGACATTAATATATTAGGTTGAAATAAAATTTATTACATTCCTCCGCACTTAATTTTATCAAAGGATTTTCATGATCCAATTGTTATTTCTTTTCTGATAAGCGTTGATCGTCTTGGAGGTGTACTTATTGAACCAGTTTGAATTTCGGCATCCAAAGGCTGATTTTGACCTGGAACATGATTTTCATTTAGCATTTCAGTAGGAACTACATTTGGTGTAGTTGATGCACAAGCATTTTTTCCAAAATTTTGATGTGAACTTGATTCCCATTCCTCTGTTTAAATTACGCCTCTCTTTCGAATTTGATATCGTCTGACATTTTCCCGGCTAGTAACCGAATACATACGTCTTCCAGTAAATTCAATGATTTTGCCATCCAGCCATTTTCTCCTTCCCGAAAAATTTCGTACAAAGACTAGTTGATTTAATTTAAATTTTTGTGTTGCATTTATTTCCGGTTTCTGTCACCTAAACTGTTTGGTGTCGCACGATACGTTGAGAGAAATTTAAGTAAAGCGCGGTGTATGTTCGATGCAGAGGTCATTTCCTTATTGAACATCTTCCTGAAATTTCTTACGAAACTCTCCGCTTCACCATTGGATTCAGGATGGAACGGAGTGGTTCTCAGATGTTGTATGCTATTCGCCGTACAGAACTGTTCAAACTCTATCAATATAAATTGAAAACCATTGTCGCTGACCAATGTTTGAGGTAGTCCCTCAATTGCTAAAATTTCTTGAAAACACGGAATGGTCTTGGTTGAAGTTGTCGGCGACAACTCATGAACATACGGAAAAGGCCAATATGCATCCACACATATTAACCAAATTTTTAAAAACGGCCCTGCGTAGTCAATGTGAATGCGCTCCCATAGTTTTTTGGTGCTGGCCATGTACTTTATTCACGTTTTGAGCATGCCAATTCATTTTGACACACATTACATTGATTTACCATGTTTTCGATATCCTTGTCGATACCAGGCCACCAACAATGACGTTTTGCGAGTTGTTTCATTCTTGTTTGTCCCCAGTGACCTTGTTGTAACAGTGGTACAACATCTTTTCGTAACGTCTGAGGAATAACAACTCTAACATACTCTGTCTTCGCAATAGAAGAATGTTATTAAAAATATTCAAGCAAAATCGTCTACTAAAATAAGGAACAAGTCTGGCTTGGTCATCCTTTTTGGATGAACTCAATAACTTACATAATCAGTTTGTCAAAAATTTAGTGTTTCCTAATAACGTCTTCATTGGTTGGGCGTGCGAACAACACCTGTTGGTACGCGCTATCCACATCTAAACATGTTTCACTTGCAATTTCTATGTCGAATTATGGATTGCTGCCCATTGGTAACCTTGACAAATCATCCACATTTCCATGTAAGTTTGTTGGCTTATATTTTATCTCGTACGTGTATGCCATCAACGTAATGGCCCTTCTCTGTAGTCGCTGAATTTTATATTCCGGAAGCTTTGTGTGTGGTTTGAACAACGTAACATGATGCTTGTGGTCAGTAAACAGTTCGAATTACCGACCATACAAATACTGATGAAACATTTTCACACCGATTGAAAATGCCTCTTTCTCAATCTGACTGTTTTTACATTGTTCTTGATGCATGCGCTATTGGTCGCTCAGAACCATCAGGGAATCGATGTAAGATCACGGCTCCAATTCCGAATGCGGAAGCATCCGTACTCAAAATAGTCGGATATTCCTCATTAAAGTAATCAGAGCTCGTTTTATATAGACTGAAGAGCGTCTTTTTGAGGCGCTAATCATCGAAATTTAACACATTGTCGTCTCAATTCGTTAAGCGATGCAGCTGTTGAAGAGAAATTCTTAATATAAGGATTATAGGAATTTAATTTACCTATAAACGCTTCGACATTTTTACAATTTTGCAATGGCTTCTAGTCGACCTTCTGTTGGTCAAATTTTATAACATAAGCAGCTGACTGTGCTAATTGACGTTTCTCTAAACTGCAATGAAATTTATTTTCTTGAAATAATTCACGAAAATTTCGTATATGTTCTGCATCGTCTCGATGAGAAATCATTACATCATCTTGATAAGCTGCACAATGCGGAAGTCCAACAATTATTTGTACCAATAAACTTCTGGAATATACTGGGAGCACTAGCTATCCCAAAAGGCATTCACTTTTCCTTGACTCATTATTCATTTCAATTTGTAGATATGCATCCTTTAAATCTGTTTTAGAAAATTTGACGCCTCCATGCACAATCGATAAAATCAATCGTTCCTTTACCTCCAGAATGGTGTACCGATCGACTTCATTGTTGGGGTTCACGGTTATTTTAAAATCACCGCAAATCCTAATTTTGTTGTTTGATTTTGTTACCAAAACTAATGGTATAGCCCATGAGCTGAATTTAACTGGTTTGAGGATCCCATTATTCTGAAGCCTCTGAATTTCATCTTTCACTTTCTCCATGTAAGCGAAAGGAATCGGTCATCGGTCTGGGTTTGCAATATCTTGGTTGAGAATTTTCTTTAATTTCTAGATGGGCTTGAAACGTTTTATAAAGCCCCAAAAAATTGTCTGACTGAAGCCTCATCGTTGAACTGAACTGCATAACGTGACCAGATACTCCAAAATTCAACGCATCAAACCAATCAGTATCCATCAAGTTTTTGCCTTCCGAACAATTTGTCACTAGCACTGGTAGATTATATAAATTTTGTCGTGCTGACGTACCTGCACAATCGCCTGGCCCAGAACCCTCAATGGACTATTATTGTAACCACTAAGAATTTTATTCGTAGCTGTAACCTTCGGTGAACCCATATACACTGTTTACCAGTAACAAAATAGCCTTTGCCAGAACAGTATTAAATATATGTTCTACAAAATAATAATATTTGGTGACGATGATGGACGATCAAAAGTTTAAGCAGGTCATGAAAGAACAAAATCTTCCTTCTTTGTGGAAATTATTAAGCAGCAAAAACAATGGATGAGTGAAATACAAAAGAAGTTAAGAAGAATTTTTTAATCGTCCGTGAATTTAATTTGTTTAAGATTTTTTTCGGCTTTTCGGACAAAATATTATTTTAATGGGCACCCATACAATGTTTACGACTATTTTAGTCGCAGAAAACAAAGAGGCCATTTATTAACAATATTTCTACCACAAAAGTAGAAAAAATGCACTCCCCTCCCCCAAACCTTTAACCCCAGGGCGTACTTGTGTATACAAAGAACACAAACCCTTGCAAAAATGAGAACTCCCTTAGGTAGCTTCTTGGCAGCTTGGTTTCGTACTGATAAAAAGTTGGTCTACTCTACAAAAGAAGTATACAACAACTATTGTTTCGTCGCAGATTGTAAAATTTCGTCGATATCGAAAAAAAATGAAAAAATGGGAGACGTATATTTTCCAGTTAAAGCTACATTTTCGACTTGCATTTTAAGTGCATTTTTTCTTAAAGCAACATTTTCTTAAAGCAACAAACACAACGTGCTTGTTTTTTATCGAGTGTTGGTGCAGATACAGTTATATTTCTGAGAAAGTTGTACGGTAATGAGCTGGAAAAGCGGCCATTCGACACATTGTATGCAAAATTGAGCACACCTTTTTATTTCAAGGAAACACGTGTTGGCTGCGCGTTGTGATTTCAACAAGACTTTAGTAAAAGCTAGACAAACTTATGGCGAACTTATGGCGCGATTTTGATTTCGTGTGTGCAAAAGCAGAGTGCAACCGTTGGTCACGTAAATCAAGTCGTTGGAAAACTGATAGGAGTGGACATAATGTTAATTTTGGTGCAAAAAAAAATCGTGTTCGAAGTGTGAAAAGTTAATCATCCCAGATCTAAATGCTTTCACAGAGATTCGATTTGTGAGGGAAGCAAGGGCACATTACTTCTGTCTGTTATTCTCGTTCTAGGTCACGAGGTCACTGACAAAATCCTAACCCACAATACAAACAATGTAGGCAAGATAGACTCCAGTTATTCTGTGCCTGAATACGCACTCACAACCTGTGATAAATTTGAAATTGAAAAATCAATCCGGTTCGGCAACAGAATATTCATTGTGTTGAACGTAAACAACGTTAAAGTTAAATTGCAAATGTATTCAGGCGCAACATGCTCGATGGTTGGTGGCAAAGGCTATTTTGTTACTGGTAAACTGTGTTCAAAACTATCCTGTGTTCAACGGTTCATGGTCTACTCAAATACCAATACTCCTCAACATATTTATACAATACAAATCAGGTTTAATTATAAGCTATGACATTAATATATTAAGTTGAAATAAAATTTATTGCACACTACATAAATTATTCGGTTTGATTGATTGATTGATTGATTAGAATGTACGGCCAAGACTAAGCAGGGATCCCGGATACGCCGGGCCTATCGTACACCCCTTTTACATATAACAAGATGGAGGGATAGGAAAGGATGTTAAATATGATGACTTGACCCGGTTACAGACACCTAAGTAGTCAATAGTTAACAAATTGTTAGACACAAGACAGCACAATTATTTTTGGTTTTATGGTATAAAACATCAGCAATCAGCATCCTGAAAAAAATTTAATAATTATTTAAGTACCCATATATGGTAGATCCCCTGCAATAAAACAATATTGTTATGAGGTGAACATCGATAAACTAAATAGAGCAATTATCCATACACATAATTAAGCTGGTTCCCCAAAAACATATCAAATCATATAAAATTAATCCAATCCAGAAATCACCTAGCTATAGGCATTAAAGAATAAAATGTATTAATATTAATTTAGTAAGTTTTATTAAAACAACCACATGTAATCAGAATATATAATATACTTTATACTTAAGTTTCACTCAAGCCAGTAACTACATAAATTATTCGGTTTACATAAATAAATTAAAAATGGTTATTTCCACCTGATATGGACTGCGGGTGCAGCTTTTACCACTTACCTAGTATCGTAGCCTGTCTGGTCATATATGCCACTTAATGGCTTCATACCCGTGTATTGCAGCATACAATTAAATGTGGGCCCATATAGTAACTACACAAATTATCGCTATTTGGGTTAAATAAATTTAAAACAAATGTGTACCAGTAATTTTTTTACAATATGATTATTTTTTCTATGCTTTCAATGTTTTTCGGGTTGGTACTTTTTTATTGTAGTTACACTTTTTCGGGATGGCTATACTTATCAAAGAAATCCACCAAAAAATTTGGACTCTGGCTAACTTCATCGACTTGATAATGAAAACGTCTACAACCTAGGAAATTAAATTAGAAACTAAGTTTTCTCATAAATTATTCTTTGTTTTAACATACGTTGCCGTTCTGATAAAGTTACTGTCTAGCTATTATGCTCAGCCACCGACTAATACGTTGACCAAAACTATTTCTCGTTGCGGGTTACATAACGGTATTTTGCAACAGTTGCCGTTAAACGTGTCATTATAGTCAGCACATGGAACCCAAAAATCATTTTTGGATCCTGCCCCCATTGGGATTTGAACCCAATACATTTTGAAGGCTTTAAGAACTTAACCTTCACACATTTTAGGATGCCATTTCTATTTGGGCGACGGCTTTTGCAACTACGCAGATGTAAATCGATGTATACCCATTATAGCTCTTGATTCCTCGTCTTGTTTTGTATTTCACTATGATGGGGCAAAATCAACGCAAACTGTGAAAAAAGGTCTAGACGCCTAATTGTTGTTGAGTAGGCTGCAAGTACCGTTTACATGTAACATCATTGCTATAGTTTCCGTGAACTGCACATAGTCAGCACATGGAACCAAAAAATCATTTTTGGATCCTGCCCCCATTGGGATTTGAACCCAATACATTTTGAAGGCTTTAAGAACTTAACCTTCACACATTTTAGGATGCCATTTCTATTTGGGCGACGGCTTTTGCAACTACGCAGATGGAAATCGATGTATACCCATTATAGCTCTTGATTCCTCGTCTGGTTTTGTATTTCACTATGATGGGGCAAAATCAAAACAATCTGTGAAAAAGATCTAGACACCTAATTGTTGTTGAGTAGGCTGCAGGTACCGTTTACATGTAACATCATTGCTATAGTTTCCGTGAACTGATGGCGAGCATGCAGGCTAGCTGAATAATTGGTGTTATTTCATATACATCCATTTGCGGAAGCGAGCATATACATCACCCAATACATCGACTGCGATACGAAAAAATGCCGATTTATAAGCCAAGGATACGAAAGTAAAAGCTCAGAGCAAATGTAGTAACTATAATGGAGTGTCTTTGTTTATTTTTTAGAATCAACTGGAGTTCTACCATACGCCCTAATTTTGAAAGAGAGTTCACCAATCGTATCGAGCTGAACGGAACTCCGCCTTATGTGAATAAAACTGATTCTGAATACTATTACTATAATGGAAAAAGTTAATAATAAAGTTAATTTTGAAAATCAATAAACTGCACAAAAATATTGTTTATTCAATTTCAAGGCTAAGAAAATTTATTATTTATTACTCACATTGATCATCAAACAAATTTCTTACATATATGTATTCGTAGCCCAAGTAACATTAGTTAGAGCAGTTAGTTGTGATGTTGCTCTATTTTAGTTCTAGTAAGGCAATTGGATGGCCAGTAGCGCTATTTCCGAAGTATTAGTCTTTCTAAGCTTTAATAAAAGTATTATTTGCTCTATGGTTGACAATTTCAACACTCTAAGCTTTAACTTCTAATAGAGCTATAATTATCGTTCCATTAGAGCATTTTCAATAAAATATAAAATTTTATAAAGCGGTTTAGTTTCCTTTAGTTCTTTAGTTTAAAATTTTAAAATGCATATTGTTAAAATGTAGAAAAAATATAAGCTTAGCAGTGTTTATAGATATCATATTAGAAAAAATCAAATTAACTTTAATAGAACTAAAATAAATATTGTTGAAAGAACTTCAACTTTATTGCTACTATCGATTGAAGATCACGAAAGTGTTAATCACACTATGGCAGAAGGTTGTGAACACATTAATCCAGAGATGATCTAAGAAATTGGGCCACATAATTTAATATCAGGCACTAGGCACTTAATAAATTATTGTCTCTATTAAGAAAAACACACTTATCTGATGATGAACTGCCTATGGATGCGCGGACATTATTAGAAACTCCTAATAAAATCACATTGAGTACTATTGGTAATGGAAAATATTGGCATCGTGGATTAGAAAATTGCCTTAAACAATATTTCAATAAAAAATTAGATAGATCAATGACTATTTCAATGAATTTTAATATCGATGGTTTGCCAATTTTCAACAGTCGCAATGGCATTTTTGAAATACAAAATTTTAAACCTATGGTTATTGGTATTTACTGTGGAAAAAGCAAACCATCAAATTTAGCAGATTTTTTACGGCCATTTGTGAATGTAAATATCCGTTAAAAAATGGAATTGTATTCAATACAATACTACAAATTGACTTTAAATATACGGTGTTTTATTTGTGATTCACCAGCTAGAGCCTTTGTCAAAGGTAAGGTACATTATCTAAAACTTTATAAAACAAAAAAAAAATTATTGGTTCAGGTGTTACCTATTTCAATGGAAAGCATGGTTATTTAAAATGACTGTAAATACATTGGAGAATATATAGCTAATTGTACTGTTTTTCTTCATACTCAATGTGAAAGAAGAACCGATCAGGGGTTCCGTGCAAGGATTTATGGATCACAAGACATGTTATATTCTCGAGGAGCTTCCAGTTGATAAGGTAGAATATTTTCCAAGCAATGGTCTAATCGATTTGGGTAACAATAAAAAATATTAATAGGTATTTTGAACAAAAACAGAAACTTTTATTTTTTTACAGTTATAGTGAAAAGTTTTTGACGGGCTGGACGAAAGGAGATTTTAAATTGACAGACATACGATTGACATCAATGGATGTTAGGCAAATTACCGACCATTTAAATTATTTATACCAAAATGAAAATGCCTCTTGAAATTCACCGTGCAGCTTGAGGTTTGGATTGTCCTTCATTCTGGAAGGGCACCGATTTTAGGAAATTTTTATACTACATTAGTACAGTCGTTTTAAAAGATTTTTTGCGGTATCATGTTTACGAACATTTTTTAAGTTTTTTTTTTGTGCGATAACTATTTGTTCGTGGGAGAAATATACCCTCTTTTTACAACTACACTGAGAGAAATTATCCTTTCGTATTGAAAATTTGAAATTGTAATTATTGCTATAAAATGGGACTGTTACCTTAACAAGCAATTTCTCATATTAATCATAGTTTATTGATATAACCATAAATTGTTGTATTAACAACTAGTATTCCGTGATATAAATGTTATCACATTAACAGAAAAGTTGTTATTCTTTTCTAGTCATTAACAATCAGATTTGAAATAAGTTTTTCGATATAAAATTTTTTTCTGTTAATTTATTTAAATATTTTTAATAAATGTATTTGTCCATTCTAAAACAAAAAGAAATTTATATAACGTTACACGTTTTTGTACTGATAGAATTTCTATCAATGCAACACAAATAAAAAATTTGCTTGTATAAATAAGCGATACATGAAAACATACCACCTCGTATCCTTTCGTTAATTTCTCGCAGGTTGATCTTTTTTTATACGTTCCTTCATTACGTTTGAGTTTGTTGAAGCAAAAGTGCATTGTTCGTTATGTTTTATAATAGTGTAATATGTAATTTGATTTAATAAATATTACTAGTAAATTATTAATTACAATAAAATTATTAAATTATTGCTAATTTATTTAATTATTGTACAATAATTGTTAATAAATCAAGGTAAGATAAATACAATTCTAGTGAAATGCAATTTTAATAAATACGTGTCCTACGCAGTAGAACTTAAATCATTTTGGTACATACAAAAATTAATTCGGAAAAATTTAATAAAAATTTTTGTAATGGTCTATTTAAACCATTTTTATTTCTTTCTTTATAAAATTTTTTAAACTAAATGTATTGTGAAATTAAATTTTCGGTTGGTTTAAATGACGTCACATAATTTCTATACCTAAATATGAATATTTTATGTACCTACTTTAATGGCAATCTAAATAATGTGTGTGCTGTGTTTTTCGTTGTAATCGTTGTGTACAGATTTTCAGTTAAATATATATATTTTTCTCGTTTTAGGTGCTTACTAATTACCTGTTGCTTGCTAATTACCCCCAAAAAATCAATATTTTTACTAAAATCGCGACAATCCTTCTAGATTTTTAACTATGGAAAACCAATTTAACAAATGGGTTCTCAAAACCAATTTTGTCCTGATGATTTCAACGACGATAATGTCAATCATAATCCTAATATCGCCCTGCTGCTAACACCTATCCTGAAAGGAGATTGAATATATTGAAATACCAGTAACATCCGACAATGAACAATCGGTCTTTAATACTTCATCATTGTCAAACAATTTGGTATTTCAAAAATAATGTGCATATGAATCCTAGGCTTGGGTCAATAATGAGCAAAAAAACAACTTATTTTGAAAATTACATTACACGAAAGGTGGTTTGATATATTGTTCGAATTGCTTGTATTGGTACGTATAATTATCGATAAGGTTTTTTCATTTTAATAAATTTGCTTTTGAATTTCAGAAGAAGCACCAAAGTCGATGAATGGATATCATATACGTAACCTTTGTTCGTCGAATAAAATTACACTTGGATTAGCCATAAAATTCAAGGAAAAATTGATATCATGTTAACCTTCAATTCGGGTAACTCTAATAGTTGATTTAGAACCATCTCATATGGCCAAAAGCGTTGTTGTCGATCTACAAACTATTCTAAGTGATACAACAACAGGCCGAATACTAGTGGAACATTATAAAACCAATAAAACGTTTAATGATGTTTGCTTCGAAATATACATACATATAAAAAATACATATAAAAAATAATTCAACATTGTCAATAATAATTTTTATTTAATTTCGAAACAAAAATTTGTGATTTTTTTGCAATCTATCTATTGTAATTAATTTTTTAATAATAAATAAATTTATTGAAATTTCAAAATGTTTTATATTTCTATCAATATGAGAAACATTTTTGTTTCAGAAATAATGGAAGTTATGTCTAAATAAGCACTATCGTGTTTTCATATGGAACTATACTTGGTCATCGATATGACATGAAATACAATCATTTTCACAGAAATGATTATCTTTATGTGTCTTTCATTCGATCGAATCTACAGAATTATGCTGTGATATCGAAAATTCGTATTATTGAATCGACATTTTATTTTATTATTATTCTGATAGTATATACTGTCAAATTCAAAATATAAAAAATATAATGGAATTACTATTAGTATAACAGATGTTATGATCGGTTGACTATCGATAGTATTTTTTTTAAAACGATGGTAATTTTTTTAATGGGATAGTGTTTTTCTCTCAGTGTAGAAAGAACTTTAAACAAAAAGTATCACGAGTAATTTATGCCACATTGCTGTTGATGAAGTTGAGCGGTTTGGAATTCTTAATTTTTTTAATGCATGCTCGTTTGAAAATCAGCTCTATATATTGCAAAATATGTTAAGAACAGGGTCAAATCCACTAGCACAAGCATCTAACAGAATTTCAGAACTTAATAAAACATACAAAAAAACGTTACAAAAGAAAAGAAATTTCCAATTCTTAAACACTGTAACGGAGATAAATCATTTAACACGATGATTTTTGATAATTTCACACTAAATAATTCAAAGGCAAATAAATGGATTTTAACTAAAAATAATATTATAGTTGAAAACGAGCAAAAAAAAAAAAAAAAATAAGGAAATATTCATAAAAAGATCTCAGTCAAGAAGCGACTGATTTTTTCTTAACGTAAATAAAATCGCCACGGTTTAATATATATATCTCAACATGCTACAAAGATTCACAACCACATTATCCGTTAAATTGCACTTAAGCAAGTTAATGGCACTTCCATACAGTAACAAAGGTTTGGTTTTTATCCTTATTCACAGTCTATAAAATATTTAACTTAGAAATAAATTTACAAAATCAAATTAAAACAAAAATTTAAAGAATATAATATTTGCTCTTAAAAATAATATATACATATTTTGTAAAACTAAATAAAATAATTATTATTCATTACACTTTAAAATAAATATTAGAATTCAAGCAACATTTTTTTGATAAATTAATTGCATATTACGCCGCTGCTGTATTTTAACCTTCACTTTGTTTTTCTCTGTAAAGAAGTCGGTTTCAATTAAATCCAGATTGTTGTTCCTAGTAGTTTTTCCATTTTCCACTGCTCTTTTCTTGTGGGGTACCTTCTTCGACCTGTTACGTTCCGTCGATTTTCGTTTTTGAGTCTTCTCTTGAGATAGAAAACTGGTAGAATTTCTTAACAATGCCTTAAAAAATTGTTGCAGCCAGAGAGAACCCTGAATCCGCACTTATAACCTTTTTCGGAAAACATATGATGGTATTTTTAAAGGATAGGAACGCAATTTTTGCATCTTGCTTGCTTTTAGCAACACGACCAACCTTCACCGCATCTAGTATTACATTTTCCAGCCACGTACTCTATTTGGGAAATCTAAAATTTCATAGGTCATATTATTTCAATTTATTTTCAGATCCAGTAAGCTACTGAGAGAAAAAAACCAGTAAAAATAAAAAAATATACATATAAAAGCAAAAAAATGTACAAATCTTTTTAGGCGAAAAGTCTCGTTTTTAAAATCAAAATGATAATCTTTCTATTTTTAAAATAAATTTTTTCGCCAAATTTGTTTATGAAAATTAAAAAATTGTTTTTATTTTCAAAAATACTTTCGTTACTTAAGTCAAAGAGTTTCCTTAAATTTTAAAAGATTGTTTTTTAAAAATAAAAAACTATTGGCTTTATTTTAATTTTTAAATAATTAATTTTAACAAGTGCCACATAATTTTAAAACAAAGTAATCCGTAATGCATGCACAGTGACATTCCCAATGTTTGCAACTGTTGAAGTCAGCCACTCTCCTTCCCCAATTTTAACCCCCGTCCCCCAGGGTCATTGTGTAAAAATACACACAACCCTTCAAAAAATATTATGAGGATCCCCTCAAGTTCTTTCTAGGCAGTTTGGTCTCGTACTGATAAAAAGTTGATCTACTCATCAGGTTGCATTGCAAGTTACAGCGACCAAAGTTTGGTCACCAAACTGCAAAATTTCAAACCTTCATACATTTAGTATAACACAAGAACATATCGTTTTGGCGAATTATATCACCAAACTAAATTTCTAGAAAAGTGAATGTCATTGTATTTGTAAACAATATTTTGTCTAAAATATTGTCGGCTATTTTAGAAAAAATATTATTTAGTATAGAAAATAAAATATAGACGAATTGAAAAATAAAACAACGGGATTTTTGGCAAAACAATAAATATAAAAATTTTCATAAGTTGTCATTATTATCAAAAAAAAAAATCTTTCAAAATGCTAAAACTCTTCTTTTGAAATAAATTATTCTGTTTAAATAAATAAACTTTTTAAATTTAAAAAGTATTAAATAAATCATTTTACAAAATATTTATGTTATTAAAATAAAAAAAAACTATTTATTAGTTTGTAAAAATCTAATTTAATTCAACAAAATTGTTTTTAAATTCAAAAAAGTTTATAACTTTTTGAAATTAAAAACTTCGTTTTTTAATTTTACAAACCAACATTTTTCTCAATGTACTTACCATTAAATTTGCATTTTCTTCAGTTTTTGGAAAATTGCGTGTATATATTTTTAAAAATGCAGTGTTCATATTTTAATAAGTAACTAACTGTACTATTCTGAAGTCAAGAGCTTTATAAAAAAATTAAATATTATACTTTACAAAAAAATAAAGCTCTTAACAAGAGCTCTAAAAGACTTTCTGAGTTTTGTAAAATATCACTAATAAGCTCTAAAGAAGCTAATATATCAATCGGTTAAAAGGAAAAATATTGTTCTAAAAGTAGCTTAAATTGCTCGAAATACGTTTTAAATGAGTTCCAGAAGCGCTGCTAGAACTATTAATTGCTAATGGCTTTAAAATAGAGCTTTATAAGCGCTCCTAGAATTTATTTAGAAGCTAAATTGTTACTTGGGAGGTCACCGTAAGTATTGAAAATATGAAAAATTATTGTAAAAAAATAAAATAAAAAAGAAAATTAATAATAAAGGTTTGTAAAGGAGTACCTATAATAATTTGAAAATGAGTAAGAAGTATAGCAAAAGTGATAAACCAATCGCCACAAATATGTCGACCGATACCATTGCACAATGTTTTGGCCACTTCTCTTCAAAAATGATACGAAGAAAAAAGTTATACATATTAAAAAACCTTCACTTCCCTCCATTTGCACTAAACATTCATGCTCAAATAAAAATGTAATCTATGTAAATATATAAAACACAAATTTAATAAAATCTAATATATCAAAGTAAATTATGTTGTTTGTATCCATATATGAACACAATATATATGTATACATATGTAAATCATCATAATGTTTAGCCCACAAAAAAAAATATGATACGAGTATCATCATAACATATTTGCTGTATATGTATTACATAAATACATAAATTTATATACCCCTAGGCTATTATAGTTAGGTTAACCAAGACAAAATACCATTTTGATGTCTAACATCAAGGAAATAATATTAAATTTATGTAGTACATCAATTTTAAACGACCGGGACGACACATTCTTATATCTTCCTCCTCTTCTTATCACCAATGTTCGTAATTTGAGCCAGAATGAAGTCATCTGTTACACAAGAGTTTTTTTTTTGGAAATAAGTCCCAACATCTAAAAATTTATCTTCCTTTGTTTGTCGCTCAATCCAAAATCTTTTTGTTTGGAGACATACAAATTATATTTTGTCCTCGTTTGATTTGTCGTTTCCTGCTTCCGTTTAATAATGTTATTGATGTTATTGTCCCTTAGACATATAAAGGTAATATTTACGAGATGGTATACTTTTGTGTGCACAAGAATGGTACTCGTACCACTCGTACAACATACTTAGATATTCCCGCTTTCATTGAACAAAACATCGTGGTTTAGAATTGGCACCCAGAAAACAACAAGCGTCTTTTGTTTGCGTTTTGTAAGGTTACATAAAAAGTCCATTAGTCGCATCAGTCATGTATCAAAATTGTCAAAATAGCTGGCTTCTGTTATCGTTCAAGAAGAACAGGCAGCTCATTTAACGCCGAACGTTCATTCGAATTATATGCTAATTATTTTCGTTAATCTAACCAATGGTTAATTTGTATATACGATTAAAGTTAGCCAAAAGTTACCTGCCGAAAGATAAAGAAAATCGATAATGCAGATAGTGTATTTCTTTTCTCAACCGAAAGTGTATAAATACGTCACCGTTGATCAAATTCCGGCGATGACTCATTATTTTGATCCTGGCGAGAAAGTGCTTGCGTTGTTCTTTGAATATCGATCATGGTTGGGGTCCGGATGTCTGCATCCAATGAAGGGTCGAGACTCGCTGATTTTCGCCTTCTCGGTTGAATTTCACGCGGATACGTATTTACCAATATAGTGTCCCGTTCGTGTTTCGATCTCATAAGTATTGACCCAGCATTTTCGAATTCTATAAGGACCATCTTTTTTGGCATGAATTATGAGCTAATCGCTTTTGACGTATTGCTGAGAAAGTGGTTTTGCAGCAACACTATATCACTCTCTTCGAATTCACGATGCAGTCGTCGTCTCAGGTTTGCATGATGTTTTTGATGATCTTGTTGTTTTTCGTTATGTTCCCTGGCTCTATACATATATTCTGTGATCTTTAGTAAATATGGTGTAATTTCTGGTATAAAATTGTATGCTTGAACTATTGCTCGAAAATCATAAGAAACATCTGTAAAATTACACGGCTCACGTCCAAACGTTAGAATCGCAGTTGTGTAATTTGTTGAAGAACAATTCGTCGTGTTCATAGCGTAACGAATGGAGCTTAAATGTGGATCCCAGTTACTATGCCCCCGTTCGTCTAATATGGATAATTGTATTTTCTGCTCACGATTCCTTCTTTCTACTGGACTAGCAACTGGATGATACACATGCGTAAGTATTGACATACTGCATGATTTCACTCACAAATTGAGGTCCGTTATCCGAGATTATGCATCGCGGAATTTCGTATCTCAGGAAAATCTCATTGATAAGCGTTTTCGCACACATTTCTGCTATTGAATTTAGTAATGCAAATAATTCAGTCCAGCTTGTGGCAGTATCTTTTATAATAAAAATCCATTTGTTTGGGCTTCAGTGGGAACCAGCGGTCCAACTAAGTCGATAGATACAATCTCGAAATGTTGTGCCATGACCGGTGTTCTCAACAAGCCGGCGGGTTTAAGATTCGTTATTTTATATTTTTATCATGGGATGCAATTCTTAATATACTTGATTATGACATTTTTCATTCAGACCCAATAGTATTTATGGCCAATTTCGCCATATGTTCTGTCAACGCCATAGTGTCCAGCGCAGTTGGTACATCGTGGAACTTTCGCATAATATCGATACGACACTCTGTAGGAATAACGAGTTGTAGTTCTTCTGAATCTGAATCGGACAGATAACGATATTATAGTCCATGTGCCATATTATAACTTCTCGAAGACCAATTAGCGGCATCCAGATTACTTATTTCGTCGAAGCACTTAATTATTTTATCCACATTCGGATCCTTTAGTTGTTCCTCTCGAATGTTTGGACCTAGTTAACTGGATAGATCGATGGTTACGGAACATAGTTGTTCTTACGTAACATCTTCTCCGCATTAGGACGGGAAAGCATGTCAGCGATGACATTATCCTCGCCTGGGGTTTTAAATCGCGTTTATGAGTTTCAAACATATTTGAAAAACTTAATATTTCGTCCAGATAAGCGACGAGATTGACATCTGGTATGCCATTTTTAAATTGGTTAAAAGTCATTCTACGAAAACGAAAGAGTCCGAAGGACGTGATGCAAGATGTTTTATCACGATCACCCTCGGCCACACTGACTTGCCAATAGCCTGCCTTTAGATCAATTGTGGATAAGAATTCAATTTTGTTTGGTATGTGAATGATATCTTCGATTCGGGGCATTGGATAGGAATCGGTTATGGTTTACGAATTTAATTTTCGAAAGTCTACGCATAGTCGAGATTCGTTGTTGTGTTTTGAAACCAAGTCTACTGGGGCTGCACAAGGTGAATCACATTCCTCAATGATATTACTAGCTAGCATTTCGTTCAGCTGTTGCTTTAAAATTTCCTGTTTATTGGGTGGCATTCTGTTTGCGGGAACTACAGAGAATTGCAAAATTGTTTCGTGTTCAGCCAAGAGCTGATTTACCTCGTCTCTTTGAACCGAACTCAAGTTACTATACCCTCATCATCCCTTAAATCAAATGTGGATAACTCCTGCGATAGTATCATTATTGTTCGATAGTATCATTATTGTTAAATATAAATTTATGGGAGATATTCTCATTAGAAAATCTCCAGGGTTAATAAAGTCTAAGATTAATCCAGCACTTTGGATAAAATTGATGTATAAAAGCGTTCGACTATTAACATTAATAGGGAATACCATAAATGTAGTCCTTATGACCCTATATGTTTTAAGCATATTTTCCGATTTCGATGTCCCATCAGCTAGCATAATACTTTTGACGGATTCGTCAAAGTGAACACCATAATCTTGCAACATCCGATATAATTCATATCTAGCAACGGTGGCTTTAGTCGCAGTATCAAGAAAAGCGGAGCCTATGTTATCAAAAATTTCAATATACTACTAATATAAGGAAGATTATTTTGAATAGCAGTGGCATTATTCTGGCTTTCCATGGGAATAGGGAATTAGGAAAAATATTTTCATATCATTTTTATCCAAATTGTGTTTTTCTGGCCTACTGATGGAATAAGTTTGGTGCAAAAATTTTCGAAGTAAAGTTAATTGGGAAACGTTTGTTCCACAAAATTTTTATAGTGAAAAATATTTTCCCATTTAAATTTTTTTCGTAAATCTTTGGGCTAAGCTTATTTCCTCAGTAGGCCAGAAAAATACAATTTAGGGAAACATGCTATGAAAATATTTTTCCCAATTCCCTATTCCCAGGGAAAACCAGAATAGAGCCACAGTTCGTCAAATTAATATTTATTTTGTTTTTCAATTCAATTATCGACGTTTTTCTCAAAATTTTTTAACATTCAATTTATGTATTTTTGAATTAATAAATTGCCGAAAGTTCGCAAAATTTGGTTTTTTAATTAGTAAAAGTTTATTAGCGATTAATGAAATTTTTCTGCTTGCCTCATTTTATAGAATTTTAACTTTTGATATTAATTTAAAAACACGTCTTGTCAAATTCAGACATTGTAAGATATTATGAGAATTTTCTACTTCGAAAATAACACATACTCTTTCGATTTTACGATTGCATTGTTGTTGCATTTTGTGTATTTCGTTGCCGAAATTTTGTAAAACAAAATCACACGGACAAATTTTTTTTGGTCACCCTGTGCGTTCTTGAATGAGTCAGTCAATGACATAGACGTTTATAATTCTGGTCTTTCTTTGGGAAATATTATTCCTATTCGAATAGGAATGAAATTTGTGCTCAAAGCAACAGACAAGCGATTTTTTTGTACTTTTATCGGTCGGTATAAAAATTTAGTAAAATCAAAAGATGAGATTTACTTTTAACGAATGTCATAACAAATATTTATGAAAATATAAAATGCGTTATCTGCGTAAATATATTTTTCGATTTATTTTGCATCGGAATTCATTCTTTGTATCGTTGATTTATGTCATTTGGTTCTTTATTGTTGAGTTAATTCTCATTAGATCGGCCAATTGATTTAATGTTGGAATTTTTCGATAGGTCAGCGTTGGAGCATTTAATTCACAGCTGTGATTAACCAAAGTTAAAGGAATTGGTTTAAAAGCGAACAATAATGTGAAGTATTTGAATGTGTGTATCTGAATTTGGATCTGAAAGGTGGATTTGATGATTGTTTCGTTGTTACTTTTGAGAGAATGGTATGAATTATATAAAATTTTTGGTGCTGTTCAGATTGTGTTAGTCTTTCAACATTTCATTTTTAGAATTATAATAAATAAAAAAAAATGCTGGTCACCCTATAAGTCATCGAGTATGTCAGTGACATGGACGTGTATAATATTTATTTGCTGAATCGTTATCCCCATGATTGGGTCAATGGATTCCAAAGCTACAATTCAAGTTATTTGTTTCTAATTGTTTTATTTTTGAATAATGTTTGATTGAAAAATTCTTTTTGTGTCGTCCCCAATTTTCCGTGGGAGCAATTTTACGTCATTTAAAATCATTGGGAACGATTTAAAATCATGAAAAATGGGTTGCATATTGAACTGAACCCGAGATATGTTGAACGCCGATTGTTATCATGTGAAAGGCCTCTGACGAAACAATTCGCATAGCCACTAGTGATAAAAAATGGATCCACTACGATAACTTAAATAAAGAAGAAAACATGGGAACCACCTGGCCATTTTCCATCATCGATACCCAAGCCGAATATTTATGTTAATGTTTATGTTTATTTTAATATATACGACATTGCCCTGTTTAGCCCGGTTAGCCTCGAAAGATGAAGCGTTCTTCCAACGTGATATTCGTAAGCTGCTAGAAAAATGAGAAAACGTAAAGGCTAGCGATGGACAATACTTTGAATAAAACATAACACATAGTTCTTTCACAATAAATGCTCAATTTTTGATAAAAACGGCGGAGACTCATTGGTTTATCCCCGGGGTCAATTTTATTGTTACGAGTTCTATAAAATTAAAGGTAGTGAAATGCACTTGCAAATTTTAAAAAATTGTAAAACATTATCGTTTTAAGTGTTATGTCTGGAAAAGTACTCATTTTGAATCGGTTTACAGACGATTATTGCTGCAAAATTTTACAGTTTCATGTTAAAAGTTCGTGAAAATTGGGGGGGGGGGGGGTGCAAATACGCATGTTGAAACTTTTTTTTTTAACTTAACGTTCAAAGTGTTCTGTCTGGAAAATTTGGAGGGAGTGAAATGCACGTTCAAACTTCACAAACAATTCAAAATCTTAACATTTTAATAATTTTGTCTGGAAAACATCTCTTTTGAATCAGATCGTTCATAGTCGAGCTCAGGAAAAATCGGGAAAATTGGAGGTAGTGAAATGCACGTGCTAATTTCAAAAATTTATAAAAACGAACGTCGAAAGTATGCCTATAAAAAATATTATTCATATCGGTTCATTGATTGTATTCGTTGGAATATTTTCCAGATCCAGTTTCATGTGAAGAGTGCAAAATTTTTTTTTCTTTAGATAGAAGGGAAGGGGGGGCTAGTGATGAAATACAAGCGCAAACTTCACAAACAAACTTCATTCAACAAAATTTCGAAAAAAATTTCGTTTCAGTGTGAACAGGAAAATTGGGTGATATGAAATGCACATTCGAATTTCTAACAAATGTTAATATAGTGGAGAAGCTTGGCGGTTAGGGGGAGGGAAAGGGGTGAAATGCACGTTCAAACTTCATAAAGTTTAAATAATGTTTTTAAAACTTTATTTAAATATTTATAATTGGCTCAATAATTAATTTTTCATTTCACCAAATCTGTAAAAAATTAAAGTTTTAAGTGTTATATCTGCAAAAAGGCTCTTTTTAAACGGTTCGTCAATGGTTATTGTTGGAAATTTATCCAGTTCGTGTTTCGTGTGCGGACTTCGGTAAAATTTTGGGGGAGTTCAACTCAACTCTCAAATGCATGTGTAAACTTCATGAAATTTCCAAAAACTTAACTTTCAAAGTATTATGTTTGAAAGGTTTTAATTGAACCGTTTCGTCAATAGTTAATGGTAGAATATTTTCCAGACTAAGTTTCTTGTTGGGAGTTCAGAAAAATTGCAGGATGTGAAATACTCGTCCAAATTTAATAAATGTGTGAAAACATAACTTTTAAAGTTTTATTTCTGGAAAATGTCGTATTTCAATCGATTCGTCGATGGTTATTGCTGGATAGTTTTTCATTACAAGTTTCATGTTAGGAGTTCGGAAAAATTAAGACGAGTGAAATTTACGTGGAAATATCAAAATTTTGTTTAACATCTTAATGTTCAAAGTGCCATTGCTTGAAAATTTTCCAAGTACTATTTCATGTTTAAGTTCGGGAAAATTTCAGAATATAGGGAGTTTGGGAAAATTTAGTGATGGGAATTGATCGTGCAAATTAAAACATTTTAATGATCTTAATGTTTTAAATGTTATACCATGTAAATGCGTGAAATATGTTAAGTGCACGTCTAGCCTATTGTTGGTAGTTAGAAAAAAAATTCGAGCAAGTAAAATGAACATGCAAATTTCAAATATTTGTAAAAACTTGATGTTTAAAGTGTTATACCTAGAACAAAACTTATTTAAATTAGTTCGTCGATGGCTATTGTTTGAAAATTTTACAGCACAAATTTCTTGTTGAGAGTACGGGAAAATTTGAAGGAGTAAACTAGAAGTGAAAATTACAAAAATTTGTAAAAACTTATCATTGAACGTGTTATATGTATCGGCTTTTTGCTGAATATAGCTGAAAAATTGTCCATGAAAGGTTTCATTTAAAGAGTTTGAGGAAACTGAGGGTGCGAAATACACGTCCAAACTTCAAAAATTTGTAAAAGTTTAACGATTAAAATTTTATATCTGGATAAGGTTTCATTATGAACAGTTTGTTGATGTTATCGCTAAAAGTTTTTCAAGATCAAGCTTCTTGTTGGTAGTTCGTGAAAATTGAAGAGGGAGTGAAATGCACGTGTACTAACATTAAAAAAGTTATATCTAAAAAGCTCCAATTTGAAACGGTTTGTTGATGGTAATCGCTGAAAATTTTACAGGTTAAGTTTGAAGTAAAGAGTTCGGGAAAATTGGGGGAGTGAAAAACACGTGCAAAAAATTTGTTAAAATTTAACGTTTAAAGTGTTATGTCTGGAAAAGTCAAGTTTCACATGTGTTTTGGGGAAAATGTAAGGAGTAAAATACACGTGTATTTTTCAAAAATTCGTAAAAAGTTAACGTTTATAAAGTGTTTTGTCTAGAAGCTGTTCCATTTAAATAAATTCCTCAATGGTTATCACTGGTAAATTATCAAGATTCATTTGTTTAGGAAAATGTGAAGGGAGGAGTTAGGGCGTGAAAAATTTATATACTAAACTTTATGTTTTAAGCGTTGTGTCCGGAAAAGTTTTGATTTGAATTGGTTTTTCGCTGGTTGGGTTGGAAGCTTTTAAAATTTGGAGGAAATATAATTTTAAAAATGTGTAAAAACTTAACTTTTGAAGTGTTATATAAATGGTCTCATTTTAATCGGTTCGTTGATGGTTATCGCTGCAAAATTTCCTGGGTCTAGTTTCATTAAGGCAGCTTAAGGATTTGTGGAGAGGGGGGGGGGGCAAAATATAAGGGCAAACTTCTTTTTTTTTTTTAAGTTTACGTTTAATGTGCGTACTTGATTGTTTTAGCGCTGGAAATTTTTCCTGCTCAAGTTTTATTTTGAGAATTCCGGAAAATTAGGGTAAGTTATAAAATTATACGTTCAAACTTTAAAAATTTATATAAACTTAATGTTGAAAGTGTCATTTCTAGAGAAAATCTCATTTGGATAGCTTCGTCGATGCTTATCACTTGAAAATTTTACAGGTCAAGTTATTTTTGGAAGTTCGAAAAAATGTTGGACGGGGAGTGAAATGGACGTGCAAACTTCAAAAAATTTCTAAAACTTAACGTTTGGACAAACATCTTGTCTGGACAAATTTTCATTTCTATCGGTTTGTCAGTGATTACTGCTGGAAAATTTTACAGATCAAATTTTATGTTTCGAGTTCACGGAAATTTTTTTGTCAAAGGGGTGAAATGCACGATCGAACTTCGCAAAATTTATAAAGACTTTAAGTTTAATGTGTTATGTCTGCAAAAGGTCTCTTTTGAATCGGTCCGTAGATAGTTATCGCCGAAAAATTTTTTAAATCATGATTTCATTTGAAAGTATCGTCATTTGTAAGGGAGGAAACAGCAAGCTAATCTATTTCATACTCGTACTAAAAAGAAGGTAAATGTAGAGGTAATAAGTCTAGTGGTAAGGGAATATAGTTGTTAATATAGACAAAACGATGGTCATTGGATTATTTCTAACATTTTAGATGTGGCCGCTTGAGAATCCCTCAACATTTATTAAACAGTAATTGCCTGTTTTAAAACCAGAAATAAAAAAATGCTCGTTGAAAAATCGTTCAATATCGTTATTGACGAATTATTGACACCTGTGATAGAGAAGTGGATGAACAGTATGAGAATCAGAAAATATGATTGAATGAAATTTTTTCCTTTATAAAAATTCAAAACACATTCTTCATTATTTTCGTAGTTTTTTCATTGCAATCTGATGAGAAAGTGCGTAATCAAGGTACCTACAAACTTTTAAAATGTCACCAGCTCCTGGGGGAGAAGTATAAATTCATTTTCTAAGAACTCAGTTGTTTTATACGATTGTAATATGTTTTTATTCTCGAAAATTGTTCAGATTAATTTTTTTACAAGGCAGAGCAGGATAGTTATATTCAGAAAGGGCGATTTTTATTCTTAAATTGTCAATATTTTTATCCGAAAAGTACAAATATCAATATAAGTACTCTGTTTGGATAACCAAATGTAATCCAATCGGAGGAATATTATTTGTCACGGATTGCATTAATTTGGGTCCAATGCGAGTTTGGATCAATTATTTTTTTTCTAAATGTAGACACCCAAATTTGTATTGTATTTACCCAAGTAATGTTTCCTTGGCGCTACATAACTACCACCGGTCTTTCTACTGAATATGCGGATCAAAAAACAAATCAGAAAGAAATTTTTATTCCAAATCTTTTCATAATATTTTGGCCTCCTAAAATACTCAAATTTCGTATTAGATGACATTAATAAATTGACATTCTAAAAATTGTTTGAATTCTCTATAAATTCTAATCAATAAATATTTTTTAAAATAATGTTCAATATTTCAAATTTAATTAAATTCATAAAATAATATTCATTGTACATAACGATATATAAATTTGAAACCAAACTCATCGTACCCTTAAAATAATTCTGCCCATGCCTCAGCATACATTTCGGATACCAAAAATTTTTTCGCATATAAATAGCATAAAAATCATAAAATATTCGTTCCAATAATCTAAACAACTTGTTGATTTGATTATGAAGAATTTTTTTGTATATTTTTGTTGTGAATTTAATGAAAATTGTGTGTGATATTAGTCAATTTTCCTATTTATAAACATACAAATGAAATTTTTTTGATCGGCTGAAAATTTAAAAACTACCCAAAAATCATAATTAAATTCCGTTCATGAATGTCACCCTGTAATGGATGTTTCAATTAAAATTGAATGAATTTTCAATTTATATATTATTAAAAACGTGGGTGGTTTGGAAGAGTTTTTGGTATTTCGTAACTGCGAAATTTCGATAATATTGCAATGGGCTAGAATTATGGGTAATTGGCTATGTGTAAAATCTTATATGATTTCAAATAAAAATTTGTATCTCGTAAGAACTATTTTGGTCGGAAAATTTTATGAATGTTTTGAGTTGAAAATGATAAGAGTCAACTATGGTGAGCTCCACATTATCAGCCATAAGTTAAGATTGGTACAATCTTAAAATATGTACGTAAACTTTTTCCTAAAATAAAAAAAAAATTTAGGAATATTTTTAGGAAAAACTTCACGTGTTAGTAAAGAAATGTGAAGTATTTCCTAGTACTAAATAAACTAGAATGTATTAGTGTAAATAATATATAAAATCCATATTAAATAGAAATTGAATTATGCAATATTTTATTTATTCATTATTACGTAGTTAAATATGATTAATTTATGTTAGTTACTGTTTTTATGCATTTGCTTTCTAATTTTAATAAATAGGTATTGAACATAATAACCACGCATCTTAAGTGTTGGTACTATTTGTTCTTAAATATTTTGTTTTAAGTTACGTAAACTAACTTTAGCTGTGTTGCTTTCAAAAGATTACAACAACAATTGCATTTTATTAAAGCCGATTGAGGCTACCCGAATTAAGAAAAGTTGAATTAAGAAAAGTGAATTAAAAAAGTGGTATTTGTATGAAAAATTTCCACTTATTTGAATTCGTATTTTGAACAAATTTCCTGAATTTAAAAAAGTAATTACAACAAAAAAAAACTCAATTCAAAATGAATTAAAAATGCACATCTTATTTCATTTTTTAGAAAATTTATCTTAATTCATTTTCAAATTGATTTAAAATACGTTTATTTTATTTCATGTTCTGCAAACTTTTCTTAATTCATTTTCAAAATGAATGGAAGATTATTAGGCTAAAGTTCACTTTACGTATTCATCGATAAAATCAGGTAAGAAGTACACATTTTTAAATGCAGGATTGTTTATTAATAGTTATTAGGAGGGGAAACCTAAATTTTTCCGAAAATTTTTTTGATTTTCCGGAAAATTTTTAGATTTTTAATTTTTCAATATTTTTTTTTGTTTTATTTATTTTTATTTGCGTCATCAGACTCCCCTAAATTAAGAAAAGATGAATTAAGAAAAGATAATTAAAAAAAGTGGTATTTGAATGAACGTTGATTTTTTTTGCACAGTTGGCACGTATCACCCAGCAAAAAAAAAAAATTTGGGTGTATTTTATTTCACATTATAAACATAAAATTTACATTTTTTTTTAATAACAAAGAAATGCATGCGAAATTTAATATTTTTAAGGAAATATTTCTTCTTACAGTTTTTTGTTGTATTGTAGAGATAGGTAAAAAACATGAATTTAATAAAATTCATTTGTGAATTATTATTTTTGTATTAATTGTAAATAAAAATAACATTTTTTAATTCATTTAGAAATTTGCGTTTTTGCACATTTTATAAATGAAAGGATTAGTTGAAAATTTTGAATGGCTTTAATTTTCATATACAGTAAAAACCCGATTATCCGGCATTTAATTAACCGGAATACTCAGTAAACCGGAATTTTAATTTTTAGGAATTTTTTATTTTTCTCTCTTTCTTTTGTCTTTTATATGCATTTTTTAATTCATTTTCAAATTTGCAATTGTTTTTGCACATTTTCATTATTGAAAGTATCAGTTGAAAATTTACAATAGTTTTAATTTTAATACTACAGTAAAAGGCCGATTATCCAATTAACCGGAACACTCAGTTAACTTGAGTTTTAATTTTTAGGATTTTTTTTTGCAGGGGAAAATTTTCTTTCACAAAGGAAATAATTTTTTTTATTATTAGGGAATTCACAGAAAATATACTTTACTAAAAGATCTGTCATCCGGAATGCTTGGGGTTGAGAGCCTATTCCGGATAATTGAATGTTTCATTAAAACTAGAAATTTTATAAGAAATTCGCTTGATTTCATATTTTGTAGGGTTTTCGATTCTTTATTTTCAAATTATATACCAGAAAACATTTTTTGAATTTATGTATATTATACGAGTACCCAAAATTTAATAATATACTCAATATTTCACTAACCTAACTGTAATACGACTTTACACATTCAATTCAAATAGAATAATGCATAAAACAGAAAAAAATAAAGGAAATTATGTTTTCTGTGAATCCCCGAATAATAAAAAAATAATTTCGCTTGTGAAAGAGAAAAAGCAAAAAAAAACCTAAAAAGTAAAAGTCCGGGTAACTGAGTGTTCCGGTTAATCTGGCTTTTACTGTAATATGAAAATTAAAACCATTTCAAATTTTCAACTAATGCAAAATATGCAAAAAACAATTGCAAATTTGAAAATGAATTAAAAAATGCATATGAAAGAGAAAAAGCAAAAAAAACTTCCTCAAAATTAAAATTCCAGTTAACTGAGTGTTCCGGTTAATTAGGTGCAAGATAATCGGGCTTGTACCGAAATGTGAAAATTAAACCCATTCATAATTTTCAACTATTGCTTTCATTAATGAAAATGAGCAAAAAATACTTGCAAATTTGAAAATAAATTAAAGAATGCATATGAAAGAGAAAAAAGCAAAAAAAAGTTCTTCAAAATTAAAATTCCGGTTAACTAATGTTCCGGATAATTGGATGCCGGATAATCGGGCTTTTACTGTAACATGAAAATTAAAGCCATTCAAAATTTTCAACTATGTATAATGCTTTCAGAAAATGTGCAAAAAACAATTGCTAATTTCAAAATGATTTAAAAAATGAATATGATAGAGAAAAGAAAGAAAAGCAAAAAAAAAACTTCCTCAAAATTAAAATTCCGATTAACTAAGTGTTTCGGTTAATTGTATGCCGGATAATCGGGTTTTTATTGTAGTACATTTTTACGTTTTATTTCGATTTTAAATACACATTTTATTTCATTTTCAAAATGACTTATTTATAATTTTAAACTAACGAAAAAAAATTGAAAAAATTTCAAAATTTTTCGGGAAAAATTTAATTAAATATTTTTTGAATACTTTTCTAAAATCATTTCCTAAATAATTTAAAAAAAAAACATATTTTATTTCAGTTTTTTTACTTTTCTTAAAATATTTTGAAAATGAATTAAGAAGTGCACATATTAAATAAACTTTTATTGTTTCATTTCTATCAACTTTTCTTAAATCATTTTCATAATGAATTAAAAAAACCCTTATTTAAATTCAGGAAAAACACTTTTCTTAATTCAACTTTTTTTAATTCGGGTAGCCGCCGATTGACTTTAATGTTAAGAACAAAATTTTTAGGATTAGGGGAAATAAAACCAATTTATGGTTATGGTACGGCGTTATTTTTTCTATTTTGTTCCGAAAAATTGATATTGTAGTAAAATTTGGCATTTCTTATTTGATTGCAAAATACCGAATTTAAATTGTTCTATTTCATAAAAAAAAAAAAAAAAAAAACTAAAATAGATATTAGTAAAATGAACAAACACAGAAAAATTAAAACGCATTAAAAATTAAAGCCAAAAGTTGTTGCTTTCACATTTCTTAGCTAAGTTAAGCGGATTTGCGAAAGCAACACTACTTTTGGTTTCCGTATGTGAAATTTCTTAATATGGTTTTTTTTTAGATTTTGTAATTTCTTCTCCGATTTATTTGCGTACATGTTTTTACGTGTGAGAAACGTGAGAATCTTTTTTTGTGGGTAAGAAATTTGGTTGATATATGAAAGTATTTTCGGAATTGGTCTACAACACCTGTAGCACTATTCTGGTTATTTCCCGGGAATAGGGAACTGGGGAAAGAATTTATATGTAATTTCTGTTCAAATATTTTTTTCCGGCCAACTGAGGTAAAACGAGAGTGTTAAAATTTTTTAAAACAAAATTAAATTGGAAATAATCGTGTCGATTCAATGTGAACCTTCTATTTTTCTTTTCTTCTATGCTGCTATTTTTACTAGGAAAACTTGATGCATTTAGCAAGCAAGCTATAAATTTAAATAAAAATTTTGAAATAAATATCGAGTGGCTTTTGAAATAATAGAATAATAAGAGAAAAGATAAATAGAAGATGTACAAGAAATCGACACCAATATTCCATGAAAATTTAAATATGGAAAAATTATTCCCAATTAAAAAATATTTACATGAAGCTTTCCTCCTCAGTAGGCTGATAAAAACTATTTGAACAGAAATTAAATATAAATTCTTGCCCCAGTTAATTATCGTGGGAGAACTACCGGAACAGTGCCACTGGTAGATTCAAATAAGGATATTTAAACACATAAACCGTGGGTATTACGGCGGGACCACTAGCGGAAAATAGATTTGAGTTGACCTAGGCCTGTGTGAAAGGAAAATCATACGCATTTTCCAAAAAGTGGGGCATCTGGTAGTTAGGATTAAGGATATTTGAACACATGACCTGGGTTATTAAATAAATCCAGTTTTTCCGAGTTTTCCGATATTACCAAATGGCGGGACCACTAGCAAAAAATAGATTTAAGTTGGTCTAAGCCTGTGTAAACGGAAAATCATACGCATTTTCCAAAAAATTGGGCCTTCTGGTAGTTAGGATTAAGGATATTTGAAAACATAACCGGGGTTATTAAATAAATCCAGATTTTCTGAGTTTTCCGATATTACTAAACGGCGGGACCACTAGCGGAAAATAGATTTGAGTTGGCCTAAGTCTGTGTGAACGAAAAATCATACACATTTTTCAAAAAGTAGGGCTTCTGGTAGTTACGATTAAGGATATTTGAACACATAACCGGGGTTAATAAATAAATCTGGATTTTCCGAGTTTTCCGATATTACTGAACGGCGGGACCACTAGCGAAAAATATATTTGAGTTAGCCTAGGCCTGTGTGAACGAAAAATTATACGTATTTTCCAAAAAGTAGGGCAACTGGTAGTTAGGATTAAGGATATTTGAACAAAAAACCGGGGTTATTAAATAAATCTGGATTTTCCGAGTTTTCCGATATTACTAAACGGTGTAACTACTAGCGGAAAATATATTTGAGTTAGCCAAGGCTTGTGTGAACGGAAAATTATACGTATTTTCCAAAAAGTAGGGCCTCTGGTAGTTAGGATTAAGGACATTTGAACGCATAACCGGGGTTATTAAATAAATCCGGATTTTCAGAGTTTTCCGATATTATTAAACGGCGGGACCACTAGCGGAAAAATGATTAAAATTGTCCTAGGTCTGTGTAAATGGAAAATCATACGCATTTTTCTAATAGTAGGGCCCCTGGTTGTTAGGATTAAGGATATTTGAACATATAACCAGGGTTATTAAATAAATCCTGATTTTCCGAGTTTTCCGATGTTACTAAATGGCGGGACCACTAGCAGAAAATAGATTTGAGTTGGCCTGAGCCTGTGTGAACGGAAACTTATACACATTTTCCAAAAAATGGGGCTTCTGGTAGTTACGATTAAGGATATATGAAACATAACCTGGGTTATTAAATAAATCCGAATTATTAATAAATTCAAATTTCCTAAATCCTAACTACCAGAGGCCCTACTTTTTAGAAAATGCGTATGACTTTCCGTTTACACAGCCCTAGGCTAACTCAAATCTATTTTCTGCTAGTGGTCCCACAGTTTAATAATATCGGAAAACTCGGAAAATCCAGATTTATTTAATAACCCAGTTATGTGTTCAAATTTCCTTAATCCTAACTACCAGACGCCCTACTTTTTAGAAAATGCGTATCATTTTCCGTTTACACAGGCCTAGGCCAACTCAAATCTATTTTCCGCTAGTGGCCCCGCCGTTTAGTAATATCGGAAAACTCGGAAAATCTGGATTTATTTAATAACCCCGGTTATGTGTTCAAATTTCCTTAATCCTAACTACCAGATTTTCCGTTCACACAGGCCTAGGCCAACTTAAATCTTTTTCCGCTGGTGGTCCTGGTCCCGCCATTTAGTAACATCAGAAAACTTGGAAAAACTTAAATTATTTAATAACCCCGGTTTTTGTTCAAATAGTTTGAATTCATTTTTGGAAATTGTTTTAATTTCATGAGCTTTTTTAGTCCTAGTCAAATTAACTAGCTATTTAGGATCATTCTGATATTTTTTACCCGTTTATAAGAATAAATTCATTTTATTCGATTTTACAAATTTTACACATACATACAGATATTTTTTATTGTTGTTGTTGGTTTTAATAATAACTTTTTTTTTAGGAAAAACTTCACATCCGTCTTAAAATTGGTTATGTTCCCACATAAATCTATTAGAAAATCGTCTACAACTTCCAATACCTCTACTGGCCCGCAAATATCGATTTATGTTTTGAGATTGAACTTGATATGGTGAATGCTTGGTTCAAATTTGATGTAATGGTCAACGTTCAAAGTAAAAATTTGTATCAATTAGATGTAGTATTTCTTAAAAAATTCATAGTGTAGGAATAACTCATTATGTCTTAAATTGATAATGATAAGGCCACACAATTGTGAAGCCCCTCAGTGCCAGCCGTATGTTATAAATGGTAAAATATTCCAGCTTTGATATGGAATATATAAATTTTTATGAAAATCGTCCATAATACTCAAAAGATTCCTGGGCTGGAAATAGCGATTGGCGAGACCAGCACCAGCTGTATGTTCAAATTGCCAAATTTTCAAAGCTCCAAAATCTAAATATGTATAAATATGCTACTTTTAATAAGATCCTACGAGAAATAATAAAAAGGTTCAAAGGATAAAAACCATTTAGGGTAACCACACCAGATAAAAATTAGGGAAAACCAAACGGCACATCTGAAACATGCAATTAAGTAGCTCATTAGTTTGAATGTTTTAGTTATAAATTAATAAATAAATTTAAATAAAAATAGAAGATTTGTTACGTGAGAGTTTAACATCGACTGTAAAGAGTCCGAAAAATAATTAGTGTTGCTCGAATTGAAATAAGATAAATTGAATGAATTATTGTAAATTTTGGAAAATGAGTTAATAATAAATTATAGTGCAAATAATTGTTGTTGTGTTTTACGTGTTAGGTATATTAGAGGAATCGGAGGCTAAGCATTAGATGTTGGAAACTCTTTTGTGACTATATGGAAATTTTGTTATGGTGGAAATCTTGGTATCTATTAACATGACACCTGGCAAATTCCGGAGTATTTTTCAATATTCACAAATTGATAACATACAATTTTTGACATAAGCCAAATTCTTAATATGTTTACTTTTAATTTTTTGTGAAATGTATCCATTTAAATTCTCATAGACAGACATTTGAGTACCGCTGAATTTTTTGTAGGAAATTTTGATAATACACAAATTAACAGTAACAACACCTTTGACAATAACATTAGTTTTCAATTATTAATAATTCACAAAGGTATATGGAGTAGTTATTACGTGTAACCAATTACAGCCGATCACGACAGTACTATGTTCCGGCCCTGAATATTATTAAATACATTATTTTAACATATACCTCAGTATCGACATTAATTTTCAACCAATATAGTGAACATCATTTCGTTGAACTTCCAATTTCAATTTTTAAAATTGGAAATTTCTATTTATTTTGTACTGTACAGAACATATCAAAGTTGTTACGTCGTGACATTTGGATAAAATTTTACCTGTTGTGTTACTATCTTCTGTTCAAAATAGTTGATGTCCAGTATACATACAATACAGATGTGATCTTTTTTTATTTTAAATTCAATATTAGATTTTACGTTTACGTATATAGAGTCGTCAATAGAATTGAATTGAATTTTATTTCTGTTCTTTTTGGTTGAGAGATTTCCCAATTTAGATTATTTGTCAACTTTACTGTATACTGCAAAATATTATGCCATCCGATGATTTTACAATTTTCATTTCATGGAACCAACTGCAAAATGGAATATCGAACTATTCTACATGATTTTGATTGTATAACGTGCAAAAAACAATGCCCACCGCATATTTAATCAACGTCTGAAATAATCGGTAATTTATGATATAACAACAACTACGTTCCTCTTCGTATAGACGTGTATAATGCGGTAATAAAATTCCAATTTCCTTAAATCTATTTATTTATGAACTATACAAGCAATAATTCATTTTATTACGAATATTAAAATTAATTTTCCCATCCCAATTACCGTTGTACATTAGTTTTTCATGTTTATTTGTAGCAAATTTTTATTATTCTCAGTTGGAAATGGGAAAATTCCGTTTTAAGCAATAAGCAATAATCACAAAAACATAAAATTTTGTTGTTGTTCGTTATTGTAGTTTTTTTGGTATTTTGGAAACCTCAGCCAAAAAATATAATCACACACAGTAGCAACAAAATATTCCTGGTTTTAAACCATCGCACACAACAACCTGCTGCTCTTGTTGTTGTTGTTGCGGAAAGCTCAGTGTATTATATTTCGGTTGTTATAGGAAAATATAATTTTATTGGGGTTAGATTTTTATTTTTATGGATCCGTTAGGGGTATGTCTGTCTTATGATTTTTATTTTTGTGTTTGTAGTTGGAAAACTTGTTGATATTGAATTTGATTGGCATGATCGGGATGAATGGAAAGTTATATATGTTCGTCTGTATTATTGTGATAACATGGAAATGACAGCAGTATAAGTGCTAAATTTTATGATGGATAAAATAGTCTAGTGATAAATTATAAGTATGACCTATTTGTTCAAGATTAATTAGGCGTTATCATGTTGTTAATTTGGTTAAGAGTAATTTTGATTGAAATTTATTTAATTACTACTAAAATTATCATACAGTTCTAGTTCGATGTAACTATAGTTGAAACAAATTTTGATTTGTAAAATTGAAAAATAAAATTTGTGATTTCAAAAAATTTTAAATTCTTATTGAATTTAAAAATTATTTGTTTGTTACTAAATGAAATTTTTAAAAATTAATAAAAAGATTTTTGGTTTTAATAAAATATTTTGTAAAATTGTTTAAGAAATGTCTTTTAAATTTAAAGAAAATATTTAGTTGACGAGAATAATACAATTTAAAAAGAGATTCCTTGCATTTAAAAACTGTTTGTTTGATAATAATATTATTCAAATAAATATGGTTTCAGGACATAATATTGTAAGATGTGGAGTTGCGGGAAGATTAAATTAAAAAATGTGTATATTATTTAGGAAGCCGGAAAATAATTATTTAGAATTAAATTTCGGGAAATATACAGATGCTTGTGAAATAATATTTCTTTAAAATATTAATTGCTGCTTGTGTAGATTTTGCAATGCCATTGTGTTACTAACGAACGGCTATACCAAGTCGGTGAGGTTAGCCCGAAATTCCATCCCGAATTTGTTGGTGCATTTCTTGGCTAAAGTGTAGTCAACCCGAAAAAAGTGTAGTCGCTACAAAAATGTAGTGCTATCCCGAAACCCCGAACTTTTTGAGTATTGCTTGCATAAAAGCAATCGTTACATAAAAATGTAGGATTATCCCGAAATTAAAATCTAATACAAATTTAATTTTAATTTACACATTTTTAATAAACATTTTGTTACCGGCTGGCTACTGCCAACCTGCAGATTTCACTAAGCCCATGCAGAGGCTTCCACGGTGATATTTTGCCGGCTACGTTCTCAGCGAGAAGTGCGTGGGTCGTGGGGTTTGAGGCATGCATGGCTCCTGGCCTACACCGTGATAATACAGATATTTATAAAAATGGGGGGAACGCAAATAATAATAATGAAATACCTGAGTTCCGCCGAAATTCGTCGCCCGGAACCTGAGGAACGAACAGCCAAAATCAAATAAAAAAATAAAACAATCATAATGGAAGAGAGGTGCCCTGGTGTGCGCATCCGTCCGAACTCGTACCCACCGGTTCCGAATCCGGATGCGGGCACCAAGGAACCGCTTACCCTACGCCGACACAGGATGGGAAATCCCCCTCATCATACCCAACCGAGAAAATTTAATAATTCATTTTTTATTTAATTTACAAACCCAAAAAAAAAATAAAATAAAACCCAACTCCCCACGAAGAAAACAAGAAAGGGAGGGAACGAGAGAGAGAAAACGAGAGAGAGGGAGAGCAATGCACATCGAGCGCGCGACCGCTATCCGGCGCTCGATTACAAAATTTGTATTTACAATAAAAAAAATTTAGAAAAATAAAAATTTAAAAAATAACAAAAAATTTGAAGAAATAAAAATAAAAAAAAAAATAATCGTACCTTAATAATAAAAGAAAATAATGTTGCGGCCTTGCGCGGCCGTCATGCCACAGGTGATGACCACACCCGGACCGTTGGGCACGAGCTCGCCAAAACTCGTATGTTTTCCCGTTGGGCGACCTTTTTGCCTTTGGTAGTACATTTTTCGTTGGGTGTCCTCCACCTTAATCAAGGGCAGTAAATGTCACACCACCCGTTGAATACACCACACTGTTGGGCGTTGTATCGCCCTAATCAAGGGCAGTAAATGTCACACCACCCGTTGGATACACCACACAGTTGGGCGTTGTATCGCCTTAATCAAGGGCAGTAAATGTCACACCACCCGTTGAATACACCACACAGTTGGGCGTTGTATCGCCTTAATCACGCTGCCGCTGTGCCCACCCGACACAGGTGCTTAACACTGTTGGATAATTTACTTTGTTCCAATTTATGCACTCACTGACTTCGTATTTTTGGAGACTTAAAATTGGATTAGATGGTTTTTGGTTTATTTTGTGTTACCAAAATAACAGAACACAATATGCCAATATGTATTTTTATTTTCCGTTGTTTTTTTCGGTTATAAAACCCCATACATATCACTTTGATGTATTTTCCAATAATAAAAAAAAAAATTGGCAAATGAAAATTCCACGTTTAATATATTTTTTACACTTTATGCCACCATTTTATTTAATTTATCTTCATATAAATTTTAATACAATTTAATGTTCTTAAAAATTTTCTTTTAGTAATTTGACTCTTGTTACAATCAAAAAAAATGACTAAAAAAAAACTCGAATCAAAATCAAAAAACTCGACTACTTTTTATAAAAAACCAAGCTCGAATCTTTTATGAAAACAAAAACTCGAATAAATTAATCCACAAAATTCTCGCACCGCACAAACGACGCGCAAAACATTCCAGAAGAATGTCTTTCTTCTCTGTTTCGCGCAGAGGCATATAAGGCATATAAGAAAAACATTCTTATGGAATGTTTTGCTTTACACACACATACTCGATGCGCATTGTTCTCTCTTTCTCCCATTTTCGTTCAATACCAACCGAACAAACAAAAACATACGAGAATCCATCTACCATGGACCGCGTTCAGACATCAAAAACACGGACGTAAGAAACCGGGCGTACAATAGAAACACGAAAATCTAAAAATGGGGATGTCATGCGTAAAACGAATATTAGGTCTTGTTACAGACAACACAGTCGTAACAATTTCTTGAAAACTGTCAAAAATTGTTGGAACATCTTATTGTGGACTAACCGTGCAATATTATAATTTAATAAAAAAAATTCTTAAAATTTTAAAAAGCCTATTAGAATAAAACATAAAAAAAATTAAAATTAGAAAATTAATGTAAATCGAAAAGCGCATTGGCAACCACAATACCAGAGATAAATTGCATTAATGGTATACACGGCTGTTTCGGTCTTGTCTGTGCTAATAAACCCTGCGAATTTCATGTTCATATCAGGTGGAAAAATGATGTATATGATGTGTATTTGTGTGGATAAAGACTTCCCGAGTGAGAATTTCTAGCAAACTTTAAAATTCTGTGGAGCAAATACCAGAGATAAATTGCACTCTCACTCGAGAAGTCTTTATCCGCTCAGATTCATATCAACATTTACATCATTTTTCATTAGCACAGCCAAGACCTAAATAGCCGTATGTACCGCTAGTGCAATTTATCTCTGGTATTTGTTCCACAGAATTTTAAAGTTTACTAGAAATTCCCACTCGAGAAGTCCTTATCCACACAGATTCACATCAACATTTACATCATTTTTCCACCTGATATGAAAATGAAAGTCGCAGGGTTTATTAGCACAGCCAACACCTAAATAGCCGTATATACCGCTAGTGCAATTTATCTCTAGTATTTGTTCCACAAAATTTTAAAGTTAGTTAGAAATTCTCACTCGAGAAGTCTTTATCCATACAGATTTACATCAACATTTACATCATTTTTCCACCTGATATGAAAATGAAATTCGCAGGGTGTATTAGCACAGCCAAGACCTAAATAGCCGTATATATTGCTAGTGCAATTTATCGCTGGTATTTGTTCCACAGAATTTTAAAGTTTACTAGAAATTCCCACTCGAGAAGTCCTTATCCACACAGATTCACATCAACATTTACATCATTTTTCCACCTGATATGAAAATGAAAGTCGCAGAGTGTATTAGCACAGCCAACACCTAAATAGCCGTATATACCGCTAGTGCAATTTATCTCTAGTATTTGTTCCACAGAATTTTAAAGTTAGTTAGAAATTCTCACTCGAGAAGTCTTTATCCATACAGATTTACATCAACATTTACATCATTTTTCCACCTGATATGAAAATGAAATTCGCAGGGTGTATTAGCACAGCCAAGACCTTAATAGCCGTATATATTGCTAGTGCAATTTATCTCTGGTATTTGTTCCACAGAATTTTAAAGTTTACTAGAAATTCCCACTCGAGAAGTCCTTATCCACACAGATTCACATCAACATTTACATCATTTTTCCACCTGATATGAAAATGAAAGTCGCAGGGTTTATTAGCACAGCCAACACCTAAATAGCCGTATATACCGCTAGTGCAATTTATCTCTAGTATTTGTTCCACAGAATTTTAAAGTTAGTTAGAAATTCTCACTCGAGAAGTCTTTATCCATACAGATTTACATCAACATTTACATCATTTTTCCACCTGATATGAAAATGAAATTCGCAGGGTGTATTAGCACAGCCAAGACCTAAATAGCCGTATATATTGCTAGTGCAATTTATCGCTGGTATTTGTTCCACAGAATTTTAAAGTTTACTAGAAATTCCCACTCGAGAAGTCCTTATCCACACAGATTCACATCAACATTTACATCATTTTTCCACCTGATATGAAAATGAAAGTCGCAGGGTTTATTAGCACAGCCAACACCTAAATAGCCGTATATACCGCTAGTGCAATTTATCTCTAGTATTTGTTCCACAGAATTTTAAAGTTAGCTAGAAATTCTCACTCGAGAAGTCTTTATCCATACAGATTTACATCAACATTTACATCATTTTTCCACCTGATATGAAAATGAAATTCGCAGGGTGTATTAGCACAGCCAAGACCTAAATAGCCGAATATATTGGTAGTGCAATTTATCTCTGGTATTTGTTCCACAGAATTTTAAAGTTTACTTGAAATTCTCACTCGACAAGTCTTTATCCACACAAATACACATCTATACATCATTTTTCCACCTGATATGAACATGAAATTCGCAGAGTTTATTAGCACAGCAAAGACCGAAATAGCCGTATATACCATTAGCGCAATTTATCTCTGGTATTATGGTTTGCTTATTTTATTGTCATGAATTGCCAATGCGCTTTTCGTACGTTAGGCTTTTTAAAATTTTAAGATTTTTTTTTATTAAATTATAATACTGCACGGTTAGTCCACAATAAGATGTTCTAACAATTTTTGACAGTTTTCAAAAAATGTTTATTAAAAATGTGTAAATTAAAATTAAATTTGTATTAGATTTTAATTTCGGGATAATCCTACATTTTTATGTAACGATTGCTTTTATGCAAGAAATACTCAAATAGTTCGTGGTTTCAGGATAGCACTACATTTTTGTAACGACTACACTTTTTTCGGGTTGACTACACTTTAGCCAAGAAATGCACCAAAAAATTCGGGATGGAATTTCGGGCTAACCTCACCGACTTGCTATACCTAGGTTCTGTACCCTGGCCGCTTCTACCCCACTCAATCAATCAATTTCAAAAATCATACGTTGCTATTGGGAGTTCGTAAAAATTGGGTGGAATGTAATGTGCATGCAAACACGTCAAAACTCCCAACATGAATCTGGAAAATGTTCCAGCAATAACCATCGATAAACACTTGAAACGTTAAGTTTTTAAAATATTATGGGAGCAACAGCTTTCCACCTCATCTTATTTGAATAGTGGTTATCCTTAATCCTAGCTAGTGCGATGTCGTTTAAAACACTCTTAGAAAACAATGTCTTCAAAATTATTATTGTTTTAATGTTCATCTCATCGAAATTGACAGATTTTCCACGTCCTATCATGACATCTGCTGTAATTCATGAAAATGGTCAAAATCAAATTGCTGCTGAAACAGATGCATGTTTCGCAGATGCGGATTATTCCCATTAATATACTGTGGTAATTTGAAATTATGGTGCTTTCTATGTTACAAAATATCGTAGCCATTTTCTGCTTGATTCAGCGGCTCATAAATATTTTATAACATAAAAGCAGTGTCAAACATTGCAATCTGAGCTCAATGAAACTGTAAACATTAAAAACTTAACACCTAACGTCTTATTTCGTAACAAGCCATGATTTTCTATTTATGTAAAAAAGTAGTATATAGCCGTTTTTTAAACTTTAAATCTAGAAAGAAATTATGTTTGACACAAATATAATTATTTTCGATGATCTTTCTCTGTATCGTGAAAAACACACTTGAGTGCAAAAAATCGCACAATGCTAAATTTTCCACGAATGTTCAAAAATATCAAAAAATCTAATATTTGTTTAATTTTTTTTAATGCGGATTCAAAGTTCTGTTTCAACCTATCCAGTGGTTTCCTTTTTGTACTTGTACCATGCCAACCAAGTGATTTTTTGTCAAATGCATATAGCAGGCTTTCCAATTAAATTCTACAAATAATTCAACAAGATCAATACAATAGCATGCTATGAAATATCTCGCTCGGAATTGTAACCATTCGAACAATCCTCTATTGATTACGTCTTCAACCGGAGCAAAGAAATGGATACCAAACCAGAGGTAGCCGCACTTGTGGTGGTACTTATATATGCGGGGCAATACCAAAGTGAAGTGGCTCTACAACTAAATTTGAGCCGGTTCTCCGTTCGTCGAATATAGCAGAGGTATCAGGAAACTGATGGCTTCTGACGGCGACAAGGATCTGGCTGAACTCGTGCTACAGCACAGTGCGATGACCGCTTTCTTGTAGCAACTATGTTGTGAAATCGCCGTATGAATGCGGGTTAACTAGGACGGCCGCTCCAAGAAGTTCGTGAAGTCGAAGTCAGTCGATGGACATTTAGAAAACGACTTCGAACAGTTAATCAGACTGCACACGGACTAGTAAATGGGTCGAAATTGACAGCAGCTGACCGACCAGCCCGTCGTTAGTTCGCTCGAGAACATTTGAATTGGACAGAAAACCAATGGAGAACAGTCCTGTTCTCTGACGAGTGCAGGATGTATTGATATGGCTCCGATAGACGCTGAAGTGAATACAGAAGACAAGGAGAGCGATATGCACAGTTTTGAATTGAAGAACATGTCTCGTATGGATCGTGAGTTCTGGGGAGGCATATCATTAGAGGAGAAGACAGATCTTGTATTCATCACACGAGCCAATACCGGCTGTCGATCAAGAGGAATGAATTCTCAACCGTAAATTGACGAAGTAATCGAGGAGTACGTCGTACCTTTTGTCCCAGGAAGGGAATACTTCTTATTCATTTTAATGTTTTATTTCGTATTTAACCCCTAGTTTTCATGCTGACAAATTCACAAAAACGTGTAGCTCAGTTGTTCACCACCAAAAATCAGTTTGGTGGCCCGTATAAATACAAAAAAGATATCACTGGATTGGTATTGAAATATACTTTGAACCTGCATTAAAAAAATAAACAAATATTAGGTTTTTTTGATATTATTGAAGTTTTGTAAAAGATTGAGCAATGTGCGATTTTTTTGCACCCAAGTGTATATACAATTTAAACATTATGTTTCAACTAAACATTATTTACTATATAGATATTTTTAAAAAATTAACTAAAAATGAAACATGAAAATGTAAAAAAAATAATTCTTGTAAGAATACAAAGTGTAACTCAGAACAGAAGCTGATGTGTGTGGATTTCATTGATATAAATATTTTAGAAAATAAATCGTCGTACAAGCTTTAATCGATTTTATTGGTTTGGGTAGTTTTACTTTAGATAAATTCTGAATATCACAGAGTGGCTACATGAATTAAAAAAGTTTGAATTAACAAAGTTTTTTTTTCTGAATTAAAATAAGTGCTTTTAATTCATTTTAAAAATGAATTAAAATCAGAGTTGAAAAAGAAATAAATAAGTTCGATAAAATGAATTTAAAAAGGCATTTCTTAATTCAGTTTTAAAATGAATTAACATAAGTGTTTATAAAATGAAATAATATAAGCCTCTTTATAAAATAAAAAAATGTTATTTTCATTAATGAAAATTTTTTGGAATTTAAATTTGAATTTGGCACGTAAAAATTTGGCAATGCAAAATAAGGCGTAATTTCACTTTACGTCTACATCGGAAAAATCAGGTACGGAATAAAAATTTTGGAAATTTTTAAATGAAGGATTGTTTACTATCAAATTTTAGGGGGAGGAGAAGCTACATTTTTCCGGAAAATTTTTTGATTTGCCGGAAAATTTTTTACTTTTTTTATGTTTTCAATATTATTTTTTATTTTTATTAATAATAATTGCTTCGTCAACCTTGCAGGCACAGATCACAGTTTCTCTCGCTCTTATCGCTTCTTCTGATAGTGCCACAAGGGTTAAAAGAATCAACTTTCGTATATATAAATTTTTTTTAATTAGTAATTTTAATTCGTTTATACCTTAGAGGATGGGCCCCAAACCCCCGCTTTTCCACAATTTGTACAATTCTTTAAGTGTGAAACTAAGTAAAAAAAAATTGAAAAAATTTCAAAATTCTCCTGGAAAAATTGAAAAATTTTCCCGGAAAAATTATTTCTACTGTTGAAAAACTGTTAAGATACAATCTTAATATCCAAATTTTTATAAAGATTACACATTTGTACGTATTTTGAATAGAATAATACGGATTTTTTTTTTAAGTGAAAATTTTCCCGGAAAATGGGACAATTTTCCCGAAAAAATTAGCTTCCTCCTCCTAAAAGCTGTTGATAAACAATCCTTTATTTAAAAATTTTAAAAATTTATACTCCTTACCTGATTTTCCCGATGTATACGTAAAGTAAACTTTAGCCCAAAATAATGTACATTTCTGAATATTTGTTAAAAGTCGAACTAAGATTTTTTAATATATAAAATGTGCCTTTTTTAATTCATTTTGAAAATAAATTAAGATATGTGTTTTAAAAATGATATAGTGTAAGCCTATGTTAATTCATTTTTGAGTTTTCTCATTTTTCTAAATCGCTTTTTTAATTCATAATTTTAAGTTAAAAATATAAATTAAAATAAGTAGCAGATGTTCATACAAAAATTAACTTTTTAAAATTCATGTTTAAAGAACTTTTTTAATTCAGACTTTTATAATTCGGTACCTCTCACAGAGTTTGTCTTAAAAATTTCAACATGTCTAAATGTTAGCTTTTGGTTAGCACAACTAAATAAATCAAGAGCAATTTCACCCAATTGAAGTTTATACTAAATTAAACCTAAACTAACAAAAACAAAAATTTATGAGAGTGTATTGGTTTAAAGCAGTCATTTAGGCGAACCGAATATTTCTATTTATTTATTTATTTATTTAAACAATTAAATTTTATTTGAGCAAAAAACATGTAAATATAAACGGGTGTGAAGTATTCCACACTTTCCATAGATGTTATGTATGTAT
The DNA here is from genome assembly GCA_932526605.1 of Nephrotoma flavescens. NCBI lineage: Eukaryota > Metazoa > Arthropoda > Insecta > Diptera > Tipulidae > Nephrotoma > Nephrotoma flavescens. The sequence goes on along the minus strand of OW052220.1, from coordinate 72,281,239 downwards.
GCGTATCACACTGTTAATTCAAATTCAAATAGGAAAAAAATTAATCGTATTGGAAATTTTAGTACAATCATATAAGTATGAGTCTATTTTAGAAAATGACTAAAACCTCAATTTAAATAAAAAATATATAATATTTTCTAAAAAAAAATAAATAAACAAACTCAACCACGTATTGTGTAGAAATTATCGAGATTTTTATTAAAATATATCATAACTTTAAAACGATTAGAATGAATCATAGAAAATAAAACTTTGTGTCAATAAAACCCGAAACAAAACATTGTAAGCACCAAATGGTTTATTTATGGAGTAAGGGAGAGAGAGGACTGGGAGACTCAATGACAAACTTCATGTTCTATCGACCGGAATGACTGATAATGGCCATCCAAATTTGAGTTAAAATGACATCTTAACATCTAGTATATCAAAATTCGTAGCAATAAACCCAAAGTCCGGCATTATTATCAGAAGTTGGTTTTGGTGAGGCCACTCATTGACCAACTTCGTGTACTAGGCAGACCTGAATCACGAACTCTGGGAATGGCCGATAATGGCCATCCAAATTTGAGTAAAAATGACAGCTTAACATCTATAATCCATCCAAATTTGAGTAAAAATGAGATCAGTACGCACCTAGAACATCAAAATTCGTAGCAATAAACCTGAGGTCGAGTATTATTAGCACTAGGTGGTTTTGGTTAGGCAATTCAATGACAAACATCGTGTACAAGCCAGATCTGAATCACGATCTCTGAGAAGGGCCAATAATGGTCACCCATATTTGAGTTATAGTATATTCTGAACACCGAAAACATCAAAATTCGTCGCAACAATCCCGAGGTCGTGCATTATTAGCACTAGGTGGTTTTGGTTAGGTGACTGAATAACAAGCATAGTGTACAAGCCAGACCTAAATCACGATCTCTGGGAATGGCCGATAATGGCCATCCAAATTTCAGTAAAAATGACATTAGTACACCTAGAACATCAAAATTCGAAGCAATAAACTCGAGGTCGAGCATTATTAGCAGTAGACGGTTTTTGTTAGGTGACTTAATGACCAACTTTGTGTACTAGCCAGATCTGAATCAAGATCTTTGGAAATGGCCGATAATGGCCATCCAAATTTGAGTTATAGTATCTTATGAACACCTAGAATTTCAAAGTCCGTAGCAATAAACCCGAGGTCGAGCATTATTAGCAGTAGGTAGTTTTGGTTAGGTCACTCAATGACAAAGATTGTGTACCAGCCTGACCTGAATCACGATCTCTGAGAATGGTCGATAATGGTCGTCCAAATTTGAGTAAAATGACATCTCAACACCGAGAATATCAAAGTTCGTAACAACAATCCCGAGGCCGAGCATTATTAGCACTTATCGGTTTTGGTTAGCTGACTCAATAACAAACATCGTGTATCAGCCAGATCTGAATCATGATCTCTGGAAATGGTCGATAATGGCTATCCAAATTTGAGTAAAAATGAAATCTTAACATGTAGAACATCAAAATTCGTAGCAATAAACCCGATGTCGAGCATTACTTGCACTAGGTGGTTTTTATTAGGTCTAGCTGGTAAAACATGTTTGTCATTGAGTCACCTAACAAAAACCACCTAGTGCAAGTAATGCTCGACCTCGGGTTTATTGCTACGAATTTTGGTGTTCTACATGTTGAGATGTCATTTTTACTCAAATTTGGATGACCATTATCGGACATACCCAGAGACCGTGATTCAGGCCTGGCTAGTCAATGATGTTGGTCATTGAGTCACCTAACCAAAACCACCTACTGCCAATAATGGTCGACCTCGGGTTTATTGATACGATTTTTTTTATATTTTTTTAACTTAGCCATTTCTGATGTTTGTGATTCATGTCTAAGTCACCTATCAGGTTGTCAGGAGATTGTTTTGGTTTTGTTTGTTAAATTTTGATGGCTATTGACGATCATATCTGGGGATCATGATTCAATTCTCGCTAATTCGTGAAGTAGTTGATTAAACATCTACCTATACCCGTCTTGTTTTAATAATGCACTGCTTCTGGTTGATTGGTACCAATTTATATTAAATTTTACTGCTATAAAAGGACATTCTTATTTGCTTATAAAAGTAAAAAATTGTTAAGTTGGTTCGATATATTTTTTCAATCTTTGGAATTTTCTTATAAGACATCAATGAGAAATTCATAATTGGTTTGAGTTCAGTATATTTGGTTTGCGTCCCGAGTATTTAGTACAAAACTTTGGTTAAACATTTAGGGTTATGTTACAGTAATATTTTTTTCTTCGTAATTTATCAATTAAAATTATGTACAAATGAATTAGAATTATGTACAAATTTTGTGATTTATTTAAAAATGTGTCTATGCTTTCTAAACTAATTAAAATAATGTAAAATCAAACATAATATTTTACTTTTCATTGAGAATTTCGCAAATTAAAAATCATAACAGTGTACTCCACACAACTACATAGAAAAGCTTTAAAATTCCAATTGCAATTAGCATAATTCCAATTAGATTTGTATATGTATACGATTTTAATCTATGGTAAAATCTATGCAATATTTCACGGGCCCAAATATAATACATATTTTAATAGAGCCATATGTATACACGACAAGTAACAACCCGATTAAAATTGTTCATTCTAATGGAGCTCGCATATCTGAAACCACATTCAATTGAACGGGAATTTCTTAGTAAATTTAATTTTAAGAAAATTCATATATCAAGATTTTCACTGATCGGCAAACTGGCCACTATAATATTTTGGTAGACCTATATGTGCACTATACTTAAGCTAACCCGTTTAAAATTCTAATAGTGATCGCATATCTAAAACCACATTCAATTGAAGAACGGAATTTCTTAGTAAATTTGATTCTAGAATAATTCATATCTGAAGATTTTCACCGATCGGGAAACTTATTTTTTAAACTAACAATTTTGTAAAATCGCCTAAATGTTTGCAAATCACTAATACATCTTCATATTTTGTTTTATTTTGAATTAAAGTATAAACTTCATACTTCTCAGTAGAAGTTTGAAGTTTTTCCTAAAATAGTACTAACCGCCATTTTTACAATTTAGGATTAATTTAGGATAAACTTCATTGGCATAGCAATTTCCATATCTAGGATATAGGTATCATGTTAGATTTGCGTCGATTAGATTTTCGAGAGCAAAAAATAATATCTATCCCTTATGTATGGGCATGGCTCTTGAATTATTTAATTCTGTCAACCTGAAGCTGACATTTGGACATAGTGGAATTTTTCGACAAACTCTTCATTTTCCACAACGAAATATGATATCTCTACTCTCTGATTTGATATGGCACTTAACTAATTTAATTTTGTTAACTAAGGCTAATATGTTTACTTAGTTGAATTTCCGACAAAGTTTACAATTACAAAGTTTATAATTACATTTTAACAAGAATTACGCAAACTAATAAAATCGACTTAATTTAGCAGAACTAAAAAAGATATTTGGAAACTAGGTTGATTTCATTGTGTTACCTTATAGGCATTTTCGGACAAACTCCACGATTTTAGTAATATATTGAAACTAAAACTACTCATACCTAACGATTTGACTTAATTTACCAGAACAAATTTCAGAAGTACCCCTTTTTTTGGAAATGTCCTTTACCTCACTTGATTGTCTTCTCTATATCGATATCGTCTTATCGTGTAATTTCCACATAGTGGCTTTGTACACAAATTTTGTATAACCGGCATTTAGATATATTGAAATATTTATTATCTTCTATAAACCTACTTAGAAATGAAGAAAAATGGAAACGATTTTCCGGCATATTATGAAGAATCCAAAATAATTTTGTTCAGTTTATTTTCTAGTTTTCACTCAAAATTCTTATAAGAATTCTTTTACAGTGTATTTACAAATACATGCGTTGATTTTTGTTATTTGGGGCATACATTCTTCACTGTCATAGTTTTATGTGTTTTGCCTAATCTTTTAATCTTTACTATGGTCGAGAATTCATCGTACACGGGAAAACGTGATGTAAAGGGATTTTTTTTTATCTAAATGTTGTATGCCAATCAGATTTGTTATTAATTTTGTAAAATGAATTTCCCAAATAAGCGACGAACCTAAAAAATGATCCATTGGTGACTTAACTACAAAATGTGTTGACCAATCCTGACAAATATCGAATACCTATAGAAATTTGATAAAAACGGTACGATTTTCTTACAATGAGGTGCTCCCCGGGAATTTTTTTCTTGTTGAATTTTTCATTATACATTTACCGTTTAATCGTAAGTGACTAAACGACAAAAACTAGTGACCAATCCTATGCCTGATATCGGTGGAAATTTTTGTTAACTTTTTTTAAATTTATTGATACACGATGAGAAAAAGAGAATATAATGTTCTTAACTTGTAAACGTTTGCGAATTCTGATCTAGAAATACTATCCAAAAATGTTGAATCGCGGCTCTCTTAACCTCACAAATCATCATGGTTTCAAAAATATTATTTGATTAACAATAGTTCAAAAATTAGTCATCCCTTAAGATGATGTCGATATTTTCCCAAATAAGAGTTTTAGAATGATAGAAACTGAACAAATACTCACGGGAGAGTGTGATAGATCATCGCTAAACATCTACAAATAAATTGTTTCATTAATTCGAATTAACTTACCTTTGATAATCTGTTCTCAAAAATTCTAATAGTCATACATTTAAATAATTTATAGTAAAAATTAATAAAATTTATTAAAATTTAAGTACAAAAATTTTAATTTTTTTATTCGTTATCAGTTTATCTGAAATTTAGTTTTCAGTTCCTCTCATTGCTTTATTCCTGAGGCCATCTGTAAAACAAAAATATCGAATTAATAAAAAATCAATAACTTGTTTTGATTTATGTATACGAAAGCGAATCCCTCTTTTCCTCGAAACCCGTACATGGCACATATACCAGTATACAGCCGTAATTTATTTGAAATCGAAAATCAATTTGTGAAAACAAATAACATAATGTTGAATTAAATTTCACATGATAATACATTTTACAATTGAAAAATTCGATTACCTGTATGTACGAGAACATTCGGAAAGTTTAGTTTCCTTTTCATGGACTACAATTTTTTTTTTCGGTGGATCAGTATTCTCGTCTTGGCTCTGTATTATTCTACGAAATACTCTACTTCAATTGAAAATGTTTTCTATTTGTCGAATTGATAATTCTATTGCATTATCTATTGTTTGTAAAACGAAAATGTACCAGACAGTTCGAGGATGCTCTTAACATTTTGTTTTTTTTTGTTAGGTAAATCATTTATTTACATATAACTAAAAATTGATTTTAGCATGTGCTAGTACCAGGATTAGCTGTGTATTTTCGAAAATCGTGTGGGATGAGTATACTACTGAAAATTTTAATTCGTGTATTCTGCTGTTCTGTTGCAAATTTATGTTGGCTGTCAAAGTGTTGCTAAACACGATCCACTTTAGTCATATGTGTGCAATGCACATTGAATTCTTATATTTGATATTAGTTAAAATCTTTGATAAAAAAATTTGATCCGGTGTGTTTTTATAAAACCTTATAAATACCTATTAATTTACATTTTTCTCAGTTTTTAGTTATTTTTAAAAATTAGTAGATATTTTATCGAACGAAATTAATAAATTTCCTATGCTTTACAGCAAATATCAACTAACTTAAAAAAATTAAAATTAATCGCACTATTGTGCAGTCTGCCCTTGATTCGTTATTACTATGAATACTCGAGATATTTAATTTCCCAATAAATCGAGCAAGCGAGCATTGTTTTGCACTGGACCAATCGTACAGTGAACATAAGCGAAATACATCAAGGTTGACCAAGACGTTGGAAGTATGGTTTCGTCTCATCAGACTGCAATGACCAAACTTCAAAAATATTCAAAATATTTTGAACTATGCAAAGTATAATCACAATGTCTTAGCGAATTTTAATGATTCGCCACGCAATTTGCAACTCCTTCATGTGATTTCTATATACATATATGAAATTTTGAAATGAAACCAAACTTCCAACGTCAAAATTTCACAAACGAAATAGTGACAAAGAAATGTGGTGCATTTGATTATTACTTCAATACTGCTAATTACTGCAGAAAATGTTATTTATTTTAAATGTTCAAAATTTCAAACAGCTGACATCGTAAATTAGAACTTCCCAATATTCTTAAATTAAGATGTAGACGTTTTCGAGACTACGTGTATCAGTCGATGATTTCACTAGTGACTAAAACGCAAGAAGAATTAATTTTAAAAATTATAAACGCATTGAGAGAAATTTTTATAATCAAAAGTTTTGACGAAAACCCAGCTTTCATATAACACGAAAGCGACAGTGAAGTCAAAAATACCTATACATAATTTTTTGACGTTCATGTGATCATCTGCAAGACTATTTTTGTAGCTCTGCTGGATTTCCCAATAATTGCCAATTCTTGCGAAGGAAGGCAATTTTAAATGGAACATAGTTGACAGCGTGCTAAATTTGTGCCTCGCCTCTAATTCGCTTTCGGTAAACAAGATTTGCCCAAACTTCAGTCTAAATAATTTTTATATAGTAAATTCACTTGAATCTCATAATTTCGAATAGTGCGTGCATGTGTGCATGGTTCCTTGTCCACTTGATGCTGTAGTCGCTCTACAGCCAAGAATTTACTGATTGGGATAAAAGTCCATATTTAGCATTTTTCATTAAAAGGGAGACCTAGTGATTTGTAACCAAAATCGGTGGATTAGAAACAGCAACCTTCATAAGAGATTTTTCATTTTGCGCAAATATTTTGAAAAATATATCATTTACGAGAAAAACGATAACCTATAAACTAAAAGAATTCAAATTCTTTTTACTTTTTTCAGATCATTTTTAGGACAAAAAAAATAGGCGAAAATTACGTTTTTACACAAAAAACTGTTTTTCAACCAAATTCGACCCTGTACATCCCAATTGAATTGATTTATCGGGATGAAAATTCATATTTAAACTGTTTACTCAAATTGAGACTGAAATTGGGTGAGGAGTGGGAGAGTGAACTGGCAGAAATCGTTGCACTGGAAGTGACAGCTTTCATAAGAGCTTTTTCTAAATCAGATTCCAAAAATTTTAATCCCCTAGGTAAATCCCCTAGGGGATTTCCTTACAGGATTTCCATAGGGGATGTCTCTAGCGAATTTCCCTAAGGAACTTCTTTCCCCTAAAGAATTTCCCTAGGGGACCAATTCTAAACCGATTATGATAGGATTGGGTATGTTGGATTGAACAGGTATTCCTAATTGAGAATGGTGGTATTCACCATTAAGAATGGTGTATTTCGCACTAGCTGATTCAATTCTGCAATACGGTCTCTCCTGTTGGGGTAGTGCATGCAAAACCACGTTAATACCATTATTTAATAGGCAGAAACTCATTGCTCGAATCATGTGTTTTAAAGAATCGTGTTCACCCTCCTGGCCCATATTCCAAACTCTCGATATCTTGCCACTGCGTCACATGTTTGTCTTCAAGGTATTAAGAATTTTTTACAATATTAGCGGAAACTCATTTATTAACTATTCAGACTATAGTCTTCGTTCTAGTCTCCAATTCAAAAAAAATATCCCAAAATATAATTCACATCTCAGAAGAAGTTTTTTCAATGTAATTTCACCTATTATCTTTAACAAGTTACCTTGCAAGATTCGTAGGTGTTGCACCTTATCATTATTTTCAAAAGAACTAAAACATTGGCTTAGTACAACCAAGAATATTGAGGAGCTCTTCAGTTTCCATATTTAACACTAGTACGAGTAGAATTATACTTTCGTGATGTTTATATTATAATAATTGGATTCATCTGCCATAAATTTTTGTCTAGAGATTATATTATTATTATTATCTATTATATTTATATATTTCATTCGCATTTTATACCGTAAATTATTAATTAATTAAATTATAAGTTTATTTTATACTGTAAATTGTATTGTTATGTTAATTTTTTTTTTTTTTTTGTACGTATCTTAATATTTCGTTAAAAGGGAATCAGTGTACCTGGCCCGTGTTCTTTTGAACCAAAGGTACACTTTTCTTACCAATGTACATATTCTTATTATTGTATAATTCTTGTAAATAAAAATTGGTAATGAACTTAAAAAAAAAAAAAAAAAAAAAAAAAAATTAATTTTCGGAAGTATTTCTGGAAATTAAGCCATGTGGTGTCTGTTAAACTCGATCATTTCGTAATCGATTATGACGGGATTGGATATTCTAGATGAAAATGGCATTCTTAAATGATTTTTGGAAGAAGTTCTGGAATTAGGCTACCTGCAACGGAACTCGACCACTTCTTAAACGGTTATGATGGGACTGGGTTTCTAGGATGGAAATGGTATTCTTAAATGATTTTTGGAAAAAGTTCTGGAATTAGGCTAGCTGGAACGGAGCTTGATCAATTCTTAACCGAATATGACGGAATTGGGTATGTTGGATGGAAATGGGATTCTTAAATAATGTTTGGAAACAGTTTTGGAATTAGGCCATTTGGAGCGGAAAACGATTATGTCTTAGCCTATTATGGGGATTGGGTTTGTTCGATGGAAATGGGAATTTTTAATGATTTTTGGAAGAAGTTGTGGAACTAGGCCGTCTGGAACTGAACTCGACCAATTCTTAACCGATTATGATGGAATTGGATATACTGGATAGAATTGGGATTCATACATGGTTTTTGGAAGAAGTTGTGGAATTAGGTAACCTGGAACGAAGCTCGGCGAGTTTGGGTGTATTGGATGTAAATGGGATTTTTTAAATATTATTGAAAGAATTTTTGGAATATGGCCACCTGTTCTGGAATTAGGCAACCTGGATCGGAACTCGACCAATTCTTAACCGATTATGATGGGATTGGGTTAAGTGGATGGAAATGGCGGTCTTAAATAATTTTTGGAAGAAGTTCTGGAATTAGGCAACTTGGGAGGGAACTCGACCAATTCTAAACCGATTATGATGGGATTGGGTGCGTTGGATGGAAATTGGGTTCCTAAATGATTTTTGGAAGAACTTCTGGAATTAGGCTACCTGGTAATTCTTAACTTATTATAATGGGACTGAATATGCTGGATGGACATGGGATTCTTAAATGATTTTAGATAGAAATTCTAAAATATGGCCACCTGGGACGGAGCTCGATCAATTCTTAACCGATTATGATGAATTTGGGTATGTTGGATAGAAATGGGTTTCTTAAATAATTTTTCTAAGAAGTTCTCGAATTAGGCCATTTGGAACGGAATTCGACTAATTCTTAACCGATTATGATGTGATTGGGTATGTTGGATGGAAATGGGATTCTTAAATAATTTTTTTAAGAAGTTAGTGGAATTAGTCCACGACCTTACACGGCTATATCTAAAATTTGACTCATAGATCCAATTCACGTTTTTGGGATTTGAAAGGTCGATCCTTCCTCTACAAATTCCAAACCTATCTTGATCTGTTAATTAATATCTACTGCGGGTTCATAAGACTATATCTCAAATTTGACTCATAGACTTGAGTCACAATTTTGGCGTGTGAAAGGTATATCTAAAATTTTACTCCCTTAGGTAGCTTCTTGGCAGCTTGGTTTCGTACTTATAAAAAGTTGGTCTACTCAACCTGATGAGTAGACCAACTTTTTATCGGTACGAAACCAAGCTGCTAAGAAGCTACTTAAGGAAATTCTCATGTTTGTAAGGGTTTTTGTGTCTTTGTGTACAAAAGTGCTATTGGGGTTAAACATGGGGGGAGGGGGAGTGCATTTTTTCTATTTTTTCTGCTTTTGATTTAGGAATATTGTGAGTAAATGGCCTTTTTATTTTCTACGATTAATAAAAAGTCCTAAACATTGATGGGTGTCCATTAAAAATAATATCATTTCCGAAAAGCCGAAAAAAATGTTAAACAAATTAATATCACGGACGATTATGACATACTTCTTCATTTTCACGGACGAGTATGACATACTTTCATACTTCGTTTTATTTTCGTTCAGAGAGTTGTTGTTTTTGTAATATTAAATATTTGAATTAATTTTTTTTGTGTACTTTATTAAATTTGATTATATATCGATGTGAATTATATAAGTGTTATTTTTTTCGTACTTGAAAAAAGAATTTCGTAATTGACTATCAGGATAGTAATAAAATATTCTGTAAATTTATAATACTCTTGCCATATTTAACTATAATGATTTTTCGGGATAACTTCCGGGAGGTAGATATTGCACCATGTTGTATCGTGATGTTGTGTCATGTTGCTTCGTATTGTGTCTTGTGTTTTTCGTTAACTAGATATCTGACATTATGTTTCATCATATTGCGGAATGGTTGCACTAAGTAACCGCGTCCTTTTGGAAATGTTTGTTGTTATGAGTAACATTATTGATTTGTGGCATTCTCTAGCTAATTAATGTTTTGACCTTGGTCCCTTTTTCAAATATTACTCCGCTTCAAATGATATTCGTCTAGTGTGGCCCGGGCCGAACGGGAGGTTCTGTAAATTGAATAGAGCTAAACCATTGCCTTAACCAAGTGTGGTGTAATTATTATTTTCTTTTTCAATGTAAAGTAAGTATAGCAATCATAAAAATTTGTGACCTCGATTTGTGCAAATCGGGACAACGGAAATGCATTTAGCATCTGCGTAACAAATATAAAGAACAAAATGATTATAAATTAAATTTGTAACTGGTTTAAATCATTTCTAAAAAAAATTAAATTTAATAACCATTTCGAAATGAGCCGTAAGGCTCTCGTATATAATTTTTGAATATTTACGCTATCCGCGATTTTTATAAAAAAGGATGTCATTGTAGGTTATGGTAAATTACACAAACCTTTATTATCCAAAATATTTGCAAAAGCCGAAAAGATCTTATTAAGAATTATTTTATCAAAATTTGTGTTTTTCAAATCCATTTTCCGAATCTGCCAATTTATCAGAAAACCTTAAGTATGAAATTTTAAGCCAATCATTCACCTGTTTGGGCTGTAAAGTGACCGAATTATGGTGGAATAACAGTTTATTATCAAAAATCGCATTTGGTGATTTTAATTCCATAATGTATCTCATTTAAACCTATATCGCCACTAGGGGAGATAATCTCTGAGATTTGTGTAATTTACCATAACCTACAATGAGATCCTTTCATATAAAAATCGCGGATAGCGTAAATGTTCAAAAATTATATACGAGAGCCTTACGGCTCATTTCGAAATGGCATTGGGTGATTTTAATTCCATAATGTATGAAAACTTCACACCGGTGTTCAATTAATAAGTGTAATAATGTCTGGGCTCAAAAAGTGTTGTACGACGTTTCCTAAGACGAAATGTCGAAAAATTTAAGAAACGTTTCTGATTATATTAAAAGTCATTTGCCGCGCTCAACTGAAGTAAATGAAGATTCATCGATTTATACAACGTGTTACCTGGTACCTTCTAAACGTCAGAAAATTGAAAGCGAAGTGTCACCCGTTACTGATTCATCAAATTCACCTGTTACCCTGGAGACATTATCAACACGCGCAGTGACGAGAATATTTCGAGCAGGAGTGAAAGTGAGGAGCGCCAAATAAAAAGTGCTATCGCTCGTGAAAAACTTAATAAAATATTACCAGACATTGGCATGTCTCCTATATATCCGAGTAAGTTAATCCATGGATTGCCTGCAGGCAATATCATGAGCAGCAAAAATTTCTAATTTTAACTACCTCACTAACGCCATCATCAACATCTTCCGTATCTGGTATCGAGCTTCTTTTTACTCACTTAGCGGAAAATCATCATAAAGCACGCCTTTATGATGAACTCATGGATCAACTAAAAGCCAAATTTCAACAGTTGGAGAAAAATTGTGATAAAATACAGTTTCTGTCTACATTGCCGAAATCACTAACAATACAAGAAATCCAGGCAGAATTTAACACAACGCAGTATATGGTACGAACAGCGAAAAATATTCAAAACAAGAATGGGTCACTGAGCCTTCCAGCACCCAAAGCTGGCAAATGGATAAGTGATGAACTCAGAGACTCAGTGATAGAATATTGTAATGATGATGATGTTATTCGTATAATACCTGCGAAAAACGATTGTATAACTATTGAAAAAGTTAAACTTCAGAAACGTCTAATGATGTGCAAATTAAAAGAGTGCTATGAGGGGTACAAAATCAAATATAAGGATGATGAGTCAAAAAAAATTGGCTTTTCTAAATTTTCTCTGCTTCGTCCTCAATACTGTGTGCAACCAGGAAGCAGCGGAACACATATAGTTTGCGTTTGTATAATACACCAAAATGTCAAGTTAATTATTTATGGAACCAGGATGGAAACTGTCACCAATGGAAAAATTTCGCGAAAAGGTAAATTTTTTTTTTTGATTTTTCTTTATTTTGCGTTAAATTTTTAATTTATTTTTTATTTATATTTTGCAATTTCCATTGTTTTTGATTCATATTTAAAAGTTTTATATTGAAATCACCGGCCCATTTGCGGTGGTTGTGCGCGGTTTGTGATGCATATTGGTCTCGTTGTTCAAATTATTCACTTTCAGTGATAGTATTTTTGATGTTGTCCCGTTTGGAAAAAAACCCGTACTGCGATTCTCATTGGCATTTAGTTTCATTTTCTTTTTCCTATGATTGGGATCCATTTTCCGGCCATTATTAGTTATGTCATTTTTCCCAAATTTGTATTCTTGTGAATAAAATGAAAAATTAAATTTTTCGGTTTTTTATGATGAGAAGAGGACTCTCGTTCTGCGCCGGTGCCATATTTGCGGGCTAGACTTCCCACTCCCCTTCATGCCCTTGGCAGGACATCCAAAGGGTCCAAGTGGTGAGACCAGCGTATGTGTTGTCCATTCTGGGACGACCATAAAATCCACATGGTGAAGAAAAGCCTGAGTATTGAAGAGACATCCCTACCCTATTATGCCGCTTCGTTGTGGCTGGGCTTCGGTCTTTCTTGTTCGATGGGTCATTCGGGGAGATCTCTTTAGCAGACTGGGTACTTATCGTTCGGGAGATTTGTTCGTTACCTGATGGACACACCCGGTGATCATTAATTTTATTCCTTTCCTTAAGTTTTGTTCGACAAATTCTGGGGCCCTATTTCTGAATACGATACGAAAATGTATTCGATACGAAAATGATATCCGTTACGAAAATACTTTGGTATTTCTGAATACGATCGTACGTAATTGTTTGGTGTGTGTCCTTGCTATAAGGGAAATTTATTTTAAATCGTTTTACCTGCAATAAAATTGTACGACTTGGACACTATTTTGAGTTTTGACGTTTTGGTTTGTACTTGAAATGGATGTACGTAATAATATTATTTTTCTTCTAGGTTTTCAAATAAACATCACTTTTGATTTGGAGATTCTTTTAAGTTGTAATACATATAAATAAAAACAAATAAGTAGTGAAATAAAATTAGAGTTTTGTGGAAGCAAAATATTTTGTAGTTTTGTGTGGCCGACAAAATTGTTAGGATGGAATATAAAATTCTACCACCAAATAATTTCTTGTTGTGTGATAGTGCCCCATTATATTTGGTTTTATAATGGTTTTAAATATAAATTAATAACTGGTTAGGTTTTGGTTTTAAATATAAATTAATTGTGTAATTAAATATGTATTTCAATATCATTTTTGGATTATGGTCTCGGGCTTTTTAACAGTGCTCTTACCCCGTTCTATATTCGGTCATCAACTGTAGTACGACAGTACGTGCTAAATACTCTGACTACGAAAATTTCATATATGTATTTATTTAATTTCATATATGTACATACTCTCATTTAAATTGGCGTAAACAAATTATAAGGCTATGTTTACGTTTTAAAATAAAGGATTTTCTTTGATTTTGAAAAATTTTTTTGATTTTTCTATGGAGTCGTTAACTAAACATTCATCGTACAAAAATTCGTTCATGAACGTACAAAAATTGTTCGAATTCGTATTGTCAAATAAGGGAAATTTGTGAACGTATCAAGTAGGTACGAATTCGTATTACAATTGCACGGATTCGTATTCAAAAATACCAATCATACGAATTCGTACAATTTTTGTTCGTATTCGTATTCAGAAATAGGGCCCCAGGTCAACTTAATTTAATTTCAGTTTTACTTTTAAATGTTGTTTATTCTGTTCCACGGTGTAGGCCAGGAGCACGCAAGCCTCTATTTTCTCCACGACCAATGCTATTAAAGAAAAGAAAAAAATTAAGAAAAATTGAATTAACATTATTCGTATTTTTAAAGGTAATATGAACTGGGTGAAGTTAGAGCAATTCAAAAATTGCTAGATCTTCTGTTTATAATTTGTCGTATTAAAGGGCCATTTGGGTATAGTGGCACTAAACATTGATTGCATCAGAGGCAAGTAAAATGAAAGCAGGACACATGTTTAATGGTTATATGGACTGAATATGTTAGAAACCTTCCTAAATTGCTGGATCCCAAGGTTATATAATTTATCCTGTTGGATGGTCATAAATTTCAGTTGTGGTACTAACAGTCAACCCCTGTGCCAAAAATAAGGGCATGTTTTATGTTGCATCAAAGAACGAACTGGTCAAACTTCAGTCAGTTCAAATTACCAACAAATATGCGTCCAGTTTTTAATTTATTTGACTCTGATGCCACATAAAACATTGATGTTACATGAAATATGCCTCGATTTTTGGCAGAACTATTTACTATTAGTGTCAAAACTCAAACTTGTTGCTCCATAACAACAAATTATAAACAGAAGATCCAGCAATTTACAAATTGGTTTAAATTCACCTAGCCCATATTATACCATTAAATATGCGCCCAGCTTTACATTTATTTGACCATGATGCTTCATAAAATGTGCTCTGATTTTAGCATTGTGGATCCAGCAATTTCAGAAATGGCTTAATTTCACCCTGCCCATATTTACCTTTAAACATGCGAAATTATGTCAAAACAACTTTTATTGATAATCAAAACAAAAATTACTGCTATCTTCAATAACATGTATTTTAACTTTAGAATTTTAACTTTAGAATAGCATGAAAACCACAAAATATGAAATAACTGTAGAGCACGAGACACAAACAAAATTAATGATTAGAGTTAAATATCGTAAGAAAAATTATGTGTATGGTTTTTCATAAGCTAGAGTTCTCTCTGGACGAATAGAGCTCGAATCGATTTCCGGAAAACTAAATGCGACAAAACACAAACTTTGCCGAACTTTTGGCATAACTAGAATTTTTAAACAGGCTTCGAACCGTTATACAGGTGGTTAATTCACATTCATTCTGATCTAAATTAATAAATTTCTTGTACCATTCCAATTTTTTTTAAATAATAAATTTTCGAATTTTCAAATCGATCTATACAAAAAAAATGTATCCAACTGATTGATTGATTCACTTCAATTACAACATTTATCTGTTAAAATGATTGGTTTTCGTGTTTTCCAAAACCCAATGTTGTTGCTGTCATTAAAAGCAGAAAAACCAATTTTCCACAAATGTATTACAGTGTTTGTTTATAAACTGAATAATTATGTTAATTAATTTGTAATTAAAAGTTTTAAAAAAGATTAGCTGCGGGATTTTGATAAAATTAATTAATTTAATTATTACTTGCTCCAAAGTTAAACACATTGAACAAACAGTTTATAAACATTAAATCAATAAAGATGATATTATCTCAACCTCATCTATAAATCGAACTAAATACATCAGAACCACAACCGTAAAGGATAAAAATAAATATCCATTTACCATTTGTTGGTTCAACCACAAAAATATCTATTTCCCCAAAACGGATACAATAATATGATATTATACGGTATAGTATTTAGGATTAATCAGGTACGACCTATCTGTGTGTGCTTTTGTATATGCGGGGTTATCAATATATCGATGTAGTCAGCCTACATTTGCAAAAAAAAATAAAATAAAATAAAAAACCAAAATCCTTCACCACTCAATTTAAAAATTGGTATATTTTTTATAGGTAAATCCCTAAAATCTGATTTGTTTTATTTTAACCTGTTTGGTTTGGTACGGGGAAAAGCTTTTCTTAATCTCTTTTAATCGAAACATGGAAAATGTAAATGAATAATAAATGGAGATTTAACTTTGTGTTTCTCTTTTTGTCGAACAGGGTTAAAGCTACATGGTACGGTCATCCGTGTTATCACCTTTCGTTCATGCAGCTAATATCGATTGCCCTTACGTTGAGATTTGTGGTTTCGTTTGACAATTTAATTTAAATTATTGGGATGGGTATAAAATAAAAGGGAATGCCACATGTCCGATTGAATCGCTCAACAGGTTGTAGATTGAATACATAATAGACGAATTAGGACTAGTTAATCATATTAGGATGGTATATATGAACAATTAAAAATTGTAATATCATATCGTAATAAACATAATTTAAATTTGTGGTCCCAAAAACCATTAAATAAAAACAGTCGTACAAATATATTTTGTGGGCTTTAACTTCATCATTTCATGCAGAAATCCTCCAGTTTAGGTTTAATCAATAAAATCAAAAATTTGTTATTATCTTTTGTTTAAATTATAGTTGGTGTTGTCAAACATGGTTGTTGCTGCCAAGATAAACATGGCTGACAATAACTCATAATATATAATCAGGACTAGAACTCTATATATAATTTCGTAATTCGTATTAAATTAAATTAAATTATTGGGATTGATATTGACTTGTATTTAATACAAAGTATATAATTTGTTGTCGTCAAACAATGTTGTTGTTGTCAAGATAAACATGGCCGACAATAACTCATAATATATCAGGACTAGAACTCTATATATAATTTCGTAATTCAGATTAAATTAATTTAAATTGTTTGGATTGATATTAACATGTTTTAAATACAAAGTATACATTTTGTTGTTGTCAAACAGTGTTGTTGTTGTCAAGATAAACATGGCCGACAATAACTCATAATATATAATCAGGACTAGAACTCTATATAAAAATTCGTAATTCGTATTAAATTAATTTAGAATGTTGGGATTGATATTGACTTGTATTTAATATAAAGTATATATTTTATAGCTGTCGAATATTGTTGTTGTTGTCAAGATAATCATGGCCGACAATAACTCATAATATATCATCAGGACTAGAACTCTATATATAATTTCGTAATTCGGATTAAATTAATTTAAAATGTTTGGATTGATATTGACTTGTATTTAATACAAAGTATATATTTTATAGCAGTCGAACATTGTTGTTGTTATTAAAATAAACATGGCCGACAATAACTCATAATATATCATCAGGACTAGAACTCTATATATAATTCCGTAAATCGTATTAAATTTAATTAAATTGTTTGGATTGAAATTGACTTTTATTTAATACAAAATATATGTTTTAATGCAGTCGAACATTGTTGTTGTTGTCAAAATATACATTGCCGACAATAACTCTTAATATATCATCAGGACAAGAACTCTCTATATAATTTCGTAATCCGGATTTAATTAATTTAAATTGTTGGGATTGATATTGACTTGTATTTATTACAAAGTATTAATTTTATAGCTGTAGAACATTGTTGTTGTTGTCAAGATAAACCTGGCCGACAATAACTCATAATATATCATCAGGACTAAAACTCTATATATAATTTCGTAATTCGGATTTAATTAATTTAGAATGTTGGGATTGATATTGACTTGTATTTAATACAAAGTATATATTTTGTTGTTGTCAAACATTGTTGTTGTTGTCAAGATAAACATGGCCGACAATAACTCATAATATATCATCAGGACTAGAACTCTATATATAATTTCGTAATTCGGATTTAATTAATTTAAATTATTGGGATTTATATATTTACTTGTATTTAATACAAAGTATACATTTTGTTGTTGTCAAACATTGTTGTTGTTGTCAAGATAAACCTGGCCGACAATAACTCATCTCTATATATAATTTCGTAATTCGGATTTAATTAATTTAAATTATTGGGATTTATATATTTACTTGTATTTAATACAAAGTATATATTTTGTTGTTGTCAAACATTGTTGTTGTTGCCAAGTTAAACATGGCCGACAATAACTCATAATATATCATCAGAACTAGAACTCTATATATAATTGTGTAATTCGGATTAATCAAAGGGTCGTGCAAGACATTAAGAATGAGGATAACAAATTAAGGATGTTCACAGGAAGAACATAAAAGAGTGCACTGTAACTGGAAGGAGAATAAAAAACAAATACTGGAAATATATTACTTCCCACACTTGGCTTATCTGATAATGAATTAGACATGAAACTATAATAAATAAGTATGATCGCCACCCGAAACAGGTTAAACTTCAACCTACAACAATACTAACCTATCCAAAGGAACGGAAGGTAAACGCTAATATAATCCAACGAATTCAAAACTCCCAACAAACTAAGCTACAAAAAGAAAATTCAAGGAAACCACAACCAGAACCAAAAACAAACAACGTTGGAGACATGATACACGTCGCAGTACACCAAATCTAAGTACAAGATAAAGCGAAGTTTAGAAGGGAAATTGTGGCAAAGAATAACAATGTCACAGTGACAACCGCATCAGAAAAAAATACATAAAACGCACACAAAAAACATAGCTGAAAATTAGATTTAACCAATTAACTTGGAATTCTGATCCACGGGTCGTGGATCTTTAAAAGGGGAAGAGTTAACGACTAGAAGCACCCTATTTGTTATAAAAACGCCTCTTTACAAACTGCCTTTAGATTTTACTTAATACACATCAGCGAAACATGAAAGTTCACGAGTATGCACTACAAAAAATTAGATTAATTTATTTTTTGCTTACTGTACATTGTTGAATACAGAAATTTTTGTTAGATTTTAGTTTTAGTTTGGAATTGAAACAATAAAAATTAAAATAAATTTCATTTTTTTTATCGCTCCGAATTAAAATTCGTAACTTATATATCTATGAAATGTCATCCCAAACGCTCCATATACTCCATACATATACTTACATACATATACAAATAGACAGGTGCAAATAAAATGTATGTCACCGCACGTATTCTAAATGCAAGCGCGGCAAAATATCTCTTCCCGATTTCCCAAACCCCAAATACATTTCCTAACGTTGCTTTATTTAAATTCAATTTAAATTTAATCACATTTTTCAATTTCGTATATACAGGTTCAAGATACGTATTAAATTGATTTTACAAAGCGTATACGAAATATATAAGACATACCAAGTGAATAAGAATTGTATTGTGTTTAATGTTTTTAAAATCAGAACAGTAATAAAATCTAAAATGTAATCTTTAAAATGATATATTATATACAAAATGCACATAAAATAAATATAAAATCATAAAAATGGTGAAAACTTAGTTCATCACATTGAATCATAAATTTTGCAATAAAAACGTAAAACTCATGTCGGAAGAACTCAATTTATATTGACAGCAGCATTTTTAAATTAAAGAGTCAATACACAGTCTAGACGAAACGTTCTTGAAACAAAACGCTTTCTAAATATTAAATAGGGCACTGTTCATTGCGCTTTCATCATGCATCAATCATTCCGCAATACTTAATAATTCAACACCAACACAAACAAAAAAAAAATTGCTTTGAAAATTGATTCCAAACTTTTAATATTTTCATTACATGATTTAAAAGCTTTTTATGTTGCGAATATACTTGACTACCAACAAAAAAGTTTCCAATTGTATAAAGTTGTATACCTAATTGTGATGGATGGCCATACTTTGAAGGTATATAAATAATGTTTGGATTTAAAGTTTGGGTAGCGTTATTTTCAATAAATTTCAATTGAAAATCAATATACTTCTACCTGAATATGTATGTAGGTTTAGAAAAATATAATTTATAAGTTAATGGTAACAAATCTGATAGCTTTTAAATTTTGAAAAGTTTAATGTGTACAAAAAAACTTTGAAACTATATCCGTTTTGTTGTAAAAGTGGACACGAAATAAATTCCACTTGCAATGTATTTGAGATAGTCATCTTATATTTATTTTCAACCAGGAGTAATTAAAATACATATATACAACTTTATTCAATTCGTACACATTGAACGATACAGAATTGTTTACTTAGCAGTGCCTTTGTCAATAGAAATCGAAAGAAAATTGTAATTATTTTCGTATTATAACCGGTTTGTTTTTCCAATAAAAGTTACCTCTAGTTCATATAGTGGAGACTAAACCAATCCCTGAAATATAACTGTATAGCGCGAATTCGAATGAAAAATTATATTTTATCAATTTTCCCAAAAATTGTCCTTCATTTTCAAATATTATAATTTTAAACGAGTTTTACTTTAATCAAACTTAAGTGTGTCACAGAGCGTTTAGAGCGTCTAAATGTTAATTTGTGCATAATGTATATTGGTAGATAATTTGGTATTTCTGACGTGACTACCACACCAGAAATCCCACAGATCTGTTTATTCGTTGAAGTATAGATATTACTTCAATCGGTATAAGTTAGTGAGCTAAGTCGCTTGGAAAAGTATTTAAAACTTTTATGGAGTGCTAACCAATCTCTAATGCATCCTCCAAATTGACCGGTTGTGTGGAATTATAATAACCTATGAATATTCACAGTTGTTATTAGATTTAAAAATTCTAAACAAGTTTATCGCCGCCGAGTAATTAAAGGCACTACAGTTTATGGGATGCGGGATTCATTGCAAATAAATTCTTTGTGGACTATGGTAAGCTCCACCTGTCAAAAATTGATCGGTTCAAAATATTTCCGACATCACCTTTTATCCATAAACTGACCATTGCCTCCATTTTTTTCTATTTAAACCAAGCTTTAAAAAAAATCGCGTACTACCAGAGCCATCTATGATTTTAAAGAGCCTTAATAATAAAAAGGAGAGCTCTAAATAGAGGGAAAGTTTTATTGAGTTACTATAAAAAACCGTGAAAATTTTTGAACATAACGTTTTGAATAAAAAATTAAACAAATCATCTAAATTTTAATTTCATATTTTTTCATATCGAAAGCGGAGCATAAATTTATTACTTTTCTACAAAAATGAGCTTTCCGTTTAATTGTGTAGGTTAGTAAATTTAGTTATTTATTTATTTTATTTATTTATTCATTGCCATTAAAAATTTTGGTAAAGGAAAAGCACATATGGAAGCAATATAAATGAACAACAAAAAAAAATACTTCCATTAGGCATAAAAACCTCAGATTTTTTCAAAAAACAAATCCACTATATGCTAGTACCCTCCGTATTGAGCTCAAGCTTATTTGTTACAGAGAACACTGCAAGAAGTTAATAAAGGGTGCTGCCACAGATTCCTCTTACATCCCATTTAAAATTTAGTTTTATAAAAATTTAACGTCTTAATAAATTCTGGTCCCGTGCACATCAGAATTTTCGAGTAGAATGATGGATTTAATAAAATAAAAATAATTAAAATGTGATCGTTTAACATTTATAACAAAATTGAAAAGAGAAAACGTGACTTTCTTATGAATACTACCATGTAGAACTAATAATCATATATGTAATAAACAATTTTCATCAAATTTATTTATTGGAAATGTATACAATATCGTTGACATCGTTGATTTTCTTAATTAAATATTATTACAAAAACCAACAAACGTGCGCTGTAAAACAAAAATTAAAAAATTGTCACAATTTTTCCAAATTTGTTCTTTTTTTATTTCAATCCAATTCTCTCGTGTTGGGTGGGATTCTCAGTTCCTGGAGATCTCCATAATCTATTGAACCAGGCAGTATAGATAATTAATTGTCAAGTTTTCTAAACAAACATTTGGGTTTTAATCCTTACCTTTAATATATACTTAGCGACATCTTTTGATTGGTTTACTAATTGCGAAAGGCTTTATTAAATTACAATGTTTTTATTTTGTGAAGCTCTGTTTTGGGTATACTACAGAATGAAACAATATAGGCTGCGAATTTTTTGCGATGAAAAATCAAATTTTTAGAAGAAACGAAAAAAAGTGGGAGCATCTACAATATTGAAATAGAATCCAAAACACAATAACCATTCACATTAAAAATTCAAACTAATCATTTATGTTTTCATATACAAAAAAAGTGTCTAAAAAATATTAAAATACACCGGTTGATATGAAAAAGTACAAAAAGCATCCCCTCTATTGAAAGCTCATAGGAAAAAATGGCAGAATCTTACGGCTCTTATATTTAGAAGGCTCTGATACTACGAAAAACTTAATAAGATCCATTATGTCACTCACTTTGTTAATAAAGCCAATCTGTAAAACAATATATTTAGATATTTTATTTTCGTCTTGGAGATAAATCAGCAGATAAATAACACAGGTCAATATTTGATATAAAACGAAACACTTGGAATGCAATGGTGCTTTAGGGGTTTTTTGGGTCGCTGATTACGATGAGCGGGTTGGTTAACCTTCATCACATCAGGTTCAAGGTCATTTGAAGGTCAAAGTGTCGTAATGCGACCGAAAAAATCTGAAAAAATTCAGGTGGATGTTTTTGAGGTCCTCGAGTACGATTCCGTAGTTTGTTTGACCTTTCGACTTTGTAAAACTTTGTAAAAAGTCATTTGAAGGTCAAATCGACATATTTCGACCAAAATATTTGCGAAAAATTCATGCGTATGTTTTTAAGGTCTCTGAGTACGATTCCGTAGTAAGTCTGACCATACGACTTTGTGAAAGGTCATTTGAAGGCCATTTGAAGGTCAAATCGACATATTTCGACCAAAATATTTGCGAAAAATTCATGCGTATGTTTTTAAGGTCTCTGAGTACGATTCCGTAGTAAGTCTGACCATACGACTTCGTGAAAGGTCATTTGAAGGCCATTTGAAGGTCAAATCGACATATTTTGACCAAAATATTTGCGAAAAATTCATGCGTATGTTTTGAAAGTCTCTGAGTACGATTCCGTAGTTTGCCTGAGCTTACGATTTTTTAGTTTTAAAAATGAAGCTCAGCCCGTGGGTCTCGAATTATTTTTCTTTCATATGGGAGCCGTGTATAAGCCGGGCGTCGCTGCCGCCGTTTAGGAACCGCTAGTATTTTTGTAAGAAGCACGTTATGCACAGCATTACCGCGAGTTGGTGTCTCTGACCGAATAGCTCTTATGCTGTGGTCGCCTAAGACGTTATCATATCGTAACTCGTTTATAAGAAATCCATAGAATCATACTGTATATATTTGGCGTTTTCAAAACCTATAAAGTTGATATTTCGCTATAGCCACTACTAACAGGGAACATGTTCAAAGGGAGGGTCCTGATACAGGTGTGAAAAAAACCCGGGGTAATAATGGACACACGGAGTAATGGTGGGCACCCGGGGTAATAATGGATAACGTTGGTAAACGTCGCAATATGTTCCATGCACAATGTTTGTGTTTATACAAGCCTAATCGAAATTTTTTATTAAGCTCTTTTTTTGCTCTTAGCGTTACCCAGAATCGCCGACGTGGACGTGGCAAATTTCCGATCCTATTGGGGTGCTTTATTTCCGTGAGTCCCCTTGTCTCTCACGTTGGGGTATTAAAGTACTACTTGGAACGAGTACGCTTTCGTTTCTCGTGAAATGATCTTCGAGTTGATTTTTTAATTCGAGACCCACGGGCCGAGCTTCATTTTTGTAACTTGAAAATTGTAAGCTCAGACAAACTACGGAATCGTACTCAGAGACCTTCAAAACATACGCATGAATTTTTCGCAAATATTTTGGTCGAAATATGTCGAATTGACCTTCAAATGACCTTTAACAAACTCAAAAAGTCTGACAAACTACGGAATCGTACTCAGGGACCTCGAATACATCCGCCTGAATTTTTTCAGATTTTTTCGGTCGCATTAAGACACTTTGACCTTCAAATGACCTTGAACCTGATGTGATGAAGGTTAATCAATCCGCTCATCGTAATCAGCGATCTGAAAAACCCCTAAAGCACCATAGCATTCCAAGTGTTTCGTTTTAAATCAAAATGTTGACCTGTGTAATTTATCAATATATCATTTAAATAAATCAGGGAACACGGTTAGCTTGAGCTAAGCTTCATGAATTCAGTTTCACTTATTTTGGCTTTGTAAAATAACTAAACAAGCTGTGGTTTCAAAACATAGCTCATTTCGCTACAAAAAACGCACGCCAATATTGCTAGCATTGATGGCCGCTAGGCGATACGAATCAAAAATGTGGAACGTTCAGAAATACATATTTACTTTTAGATTTTTCCGTAGTTGTTTGAAAAAACCTCCATTACATAATTTTTAATTTTCTGAGCAACGAGCGTATCGTCAGGCACGAACAAAATATCAAATCGTTTTCATGTTGCACCGCTTCAGAATAACTTGGTATAATAAAATGATAACTTATTAGATTGCCTATATATAAAACCATAATTACCATTTTTTGTAATACATACCTATATCGCGTATCATAATTTCGAATTGATCGGTAGAACCCTATTTACATGTTGGTTCTGCCCTTGTTTTTATTGACACTAAAAGTAACTTTAGGGATAATTTCTGGAACCAATGCAATGTTCCATTTTTAATCCAATCTGAAGGACGTCGAAACACTTGTTTTTTGCATTCTTTATGTTTTTTTTTATATTCTATTATTGCATTATCGAGAATTTATTCGTTGTTACAATTTCACATGCAAAAAGTAAGAGTTTATTCATACCTAGATTTTTATTTAGTTTACCACAAAATTACAATAGTGTACAACAATTTTTTATATTTTTGTTTTGCCAGAATGCAGGTCTATCCTATTTAATGAAGACTAATTATCTTACAAAAAACAATAATTAAGTTACTCAGATTCCCAAATAACAACTCAAAGGGACATTTTAGCGATATCCAAATATATGGAAAATAAGCAACTTTACCAAATTATTCCTGCTTCGAAAATCAAACAGACTAAAGAAATAAAAACATTCAAGAGGCCGATGCCCAGGGACGTTTCTGCACCAGAAAAAGCCACTCTTCCCCCAATGAGACCTCTAGGTAATCTTTCATAGTTCACACTCCGTATAGATTTTACGGTCGTCCCCAAATAAACGACCCATATGCTGGACTCACCACTCCGACCCTATGGATGTCCTGCGAAGGGGATGATGGTGAGTGACAAGTTAAACCTGAAGATATCGAACCGACACGAAGTGCCGACTAAAAAATATATTTAGTACTTCATTTTATTAAAATAAACAAAATAAGTAGCAAAAGCAAAAATAAACCAGGATAATAACGTAACAAAATAAATTGAGGCCGATGAAAGAGAAATAAGAACAAAAAAAAATAAAAAAAACCGAATGCCGGTAGTTGCCGTACTTTATTTATTTAAATAATTTGGCAAAAGAGGAGGAAGGCAAGAGAGAAGAGAAAAAAACGAACTACAAAAAACGAAAAATGATCGATGAACTCGATTAAGCTATAAAACGAAACCAATGTGCACCCCCGCTCGTGTGCCAATCGACCGTTATTTGGTACCCGATTACAAAGTTATATTAAAAAAAAAAATTTAAAAAAAATTGAAGAGAAAAAAATCAAAAAAATCATACCATTAACCTTCATATAAGTCCTTGCCAGCCGAACTGGGTTGAGGTGTCTTCTCACCGATTTAGAAAACAATATGACTGACCTTGATCGATCTGGCGTAACCGTAAAATTGCTGAAGAGCGTCGACTGGCCACCCGCAGATGTCGGGCGTCTTCTCGCCTGTAATCGAAAAGTCGCCCCTGATAGGCCGCCAAGACGTCGAATCTACGATAAGCCCACGACTAAGAGCCTTCTTTAAACCTGCGTTGCAATATCTTCACCAGTATAATTGCGGATCCACCGCTACACTAATATTAGGCACTGACTGGCAGCCTTTAAACTTTAAAACTGTAATGTGGTATCCCCGCCCATGTAAATGGACTCTGCACTACCACCAACTCTTTTCCAAGGAAATTACTACAGGTCTGAATGCTCCATAGATCGTCAAAACTCGCACCATATCACACCCAAAAACCGCAAACACTGTCTAATTTATGGTTCGAATCAATTTCATTCACCAAAAACTATAAACTGTACTAAAGAGCAATGCTATGACCGTGGAGTCGTAACATGCTTTATAGCCATCCAATAATACTTTGCGCATATATTTATCAATTTTGAAGGCAACCACAAATGTGACAAGAAACTCCATCATGAAGCTGTCATACGCCTGTTGAAATTCTATAAATATATAAATAGAAAATTCGCAGGGTTGTCTTCATAGCACTTTTCAAACACAAACATTAGAGAAAAAGTTTGATCGGTTGTTAACTTGCCTAGACAAAAACTGCATTGGAATAGTTCGTACAGACGTCATCCTCACCTGGTGCCTTTTTATTTTTCATTTTAGATATGACATTTTGCACTTCATCATAAATTGGAGAGGGTGGGCGTGTCATTTCGACACTGATAACAGATTGGAGCAATGCTGTTGGCTGCTCGCTAGGGAATAACGTCTGTTTATTTAAAAAGTGACAAGAAATCATGTCGCCAAATTGTTATGATGGTGTTAGTGTCCATTTGTCTTTCCGCTTTCGTTGCAAATATCACACATTCCAAAAATGCCTTAATTATCATTGAAAAACGATTTATTGTTTCAGTATTCGGTTCAAAAAGTTCTTAATTCCTTAATTCTGTATAAAGTTTTATAATTTTATTCAAAGTGAAAATTGATTCAATTGATTATTGAACATATGAAACAAAACAGCGTATTTTCAGTTCCAATTAGTGTTTTTTTTTCCAAAATATCCGATAAGTTTGTATGAAACCCACCTACATTCTCCTGTAAGAGGCCTTAGTTTTTTGTAAGTGGACAGAGAATTTGGACGAATTGAAAAACAATTACGGTTACATCTTTCAATTTTGTTTGTAATAGTATTTCACAAAAAAAGTAGTAGAGAAGTATTTCTCAAAATTAGGGAACCATGGACTGCACATGTTTGAGGATCAATGGCAACGTTCGATATCAAAGGTTTACTTAGTTCGTTTCATAAAATGGAGGGTATACAAAATTTAAAAAAAATTAAAGGGTGGCTATATTTTAATTTTGAATCGGATGAAAAGAGTTGCGCTTTTCTTCAAAAAAACGAATTCCGCTTGAAATTCCAGAGATTCAGCGTTTTCAAATTCCATTGTCTTCTAATAAGAAAAGAGGCGTAAACAGTTTGTTACAAAAGCTTTATGGTGAAAACTGGAAATACTTAGAGAATCTTCTGTGGTGCAAAAATATTATGGAATACCGAGACAATTCCTTCCTGATTTTCTACTGATGCTACGGAAGAGTGTCGTAACTTTGGATTTGATTAACCCTATTCAAGTTAGCCGATTTCAGCCGAAAAGTGACGATAATGTAGATTCAAACTAATCAAACGAATAAGACAGCCGATTTTTGTCGGTAATACCCCAGCCGAAAAATGTCGATAATGCAAATACGAATTATAAGCCGGAATGTAATAATTCATATTAGAAATTTTTATTTTGTTATTCATAAAAACCAACTAAAAAATTTAAAATAAGAAATTTTCATTCGAAACAATTAAAACTAAATATACCAAACTAAATTTTTCTAATGGCGTTTTCTTTTTACAAAAAAGTGGCATAAAATTTTGATGTACATCAAAATTTTTTGATGTAAATCACATTTTCGCGTTCTTTTAGGGGAAAAAATAGCAAAAAAATTTGATGTACATCAAAAAATGGAAATGTAGATTTTTCCTTCCATTTTAACTACCACATACACACATTTATATACATATAATATGTCAATCGGAAATAATGTCAAATACGTCAAACGCGTCATTTGAAATTTTTTCAAAATGGTTTGTTATTGTTTTTGGCATGGACGCACACTACGATTAAAACACATCAAATTTTTTCGTATTCTTTTTAACTATCGGAAATTTGATTTACATCAAAAAAGTAAAAGAATTCGCTATAAGTGCCGTATTAGATATTTGGGGAGGTATGGCGTAAAATGCATCTATAGTTACATGTATGGAGAATATTCATCTAATAATTATCATTTAAAAACTTCAGATTAACTTCCATGTGGCGCGTACGTGAAAACTCGATTGAATATATCGCACACACAAAATTTGAAAATTTCATAAAATTGACCGTTTAAAGTGTCATGGCTGGAAACAGATTCAAATGAAAAGTCTTATTGATGATCACACCTGGAAAAAGTTTCAGGTCGATTTTTATGTTGGAAGTCCGGGAAAATTTGATTGAATATGTCGCACATATCAAGATTGAAAATCTCTAAAAAATTGCCGTTTAAAGTCTTATGGCAGGAAAGTGATTTAAATCAAAGTTCTTATTGATGCTCACACCTGGAAAAATATTAAAGCCAATTTTCATGTAGGGAGACCTGGAAAATTCGATTGATGTATTCACACACATAATTTGAAAATTTCTAAAAATCGACCGTTTAAATCGCGTCTTTGAGTAGGATTCATAACTAATTTGTCTTTATGAGAGAAGGTTGTTAGCCTGCCGCTGAACCTGCTAGTTACGTTTGCGGATCACGTACAAATAATAATCTTACGGTGATTTAGTATTGGTTTTATGGCACCAATAACACGCCGTGACATGTAGTGCAGTTGGGAAATAGTTGGGATTCGCTTGCATCGCACCTACATCGCTCTCTACATTTTAAATTGTAGTCTCTACATTTTAAATTTTTTTTTTAGTTTTTTTAATTTTCATATTTTTTTTAGTTTTTTTTTAATTTTCTTTTTATTTTTTATAATTTTATATTTTTTTCTGTTTTTTTTTTTTAATTTTATATTTTTTTGTAATTTTTATGTAATTCATTTTTCAGTATGTTTTCTAATTAAATATAGTTGACTATTTAGAACAAAGTGGATAATAAAACGGGTCGGATAAATTAAAATCGTTAATGTCCACACCAACTTCAATATAATTATAACGCTGACACTTCGAACATAGAAATCCAATATAGAAATTGAAAAATCGAAAAAAAAGAAATTGAAACTTTTTTCAAGGTGTGATTATCAATAAGACCATTCATTTGAATCTATTTCCCACCATGACACTTTACACGGTCAATTTTTATAAATTTTCAAATTTTTTGTATGCGATACATTCAATTCACTTTTCCCGGACTGCCAACATAAAAATCGACATGAAATTTTTCCCAGGTATGATCATCAATAAGACCTTTCATTTGAATCTATTTCCAGCCATGACAGTTTAAACGGTCAATTCTTAGAAATTTTCAAATTTAGTGTGTGTGATATATTTAACCTAGTTCTCCCGGACTTCCATCATAGAACTCGACCTGAAATTATTTCCAGGTGTGAGCATCATTAAAACCTTTCATTTGAATCTACTTACAGCCATGACACTTAAAACGGTCAATTTTTAGAAATTTTCAAACTTTGTTTGTGCGATATATTCAATCGAGTTTTCCCGGACTTTCAATATAGAAATCGATCTGAAATTTTTTCCAGGTATGATCATCAATAAAACGTTTCATTTGAATCTATTTCCCACCATGACACTTTAAACGGTCAATTTATAGACATTTTCAAACTTTGTGTGTGCGATATATTCAACTGCAGTTAAAACTCATGAGTTTTCCCGGACTTCCAACATGGGGATTGACCTAAAGTTTTTGGAGTTTTGCTTGATATGTGCCATCGAGTTTTCTCAGTAATAAAATAGTTTTTTATTATAGTTTTAATGCATTTAATAAAAAGTTTAATTTTGAGTAATATACGTTAATGAATCGAAATAAACATTTTTGATTTAAAATGAAATTACTGTTTAACACCAAAATTATGTATTTGCTTTATCGACATTTTTCGCCTGACTATGTATATAAATCTACCTACCGATTTCGGCGAACGTCAAGCTGATTTACATCTGCATTATCGAAATTTTCGGCTGATACATTACTGGTATTATATCCGAATCTACATTATCGACATTTTCGGTTGGTCCATTTTAATCGTTACAGCCGAATCTGCATTGTCGACATTTTCGGCTGATTCGTTTTAATTATTACAGGCGAATCTGCATTATCGACATTTTCAGCTGGAGCGAGTCGGCGAACTTTAACAGTATATATGATTATGTATTCAAAATATAAATTTTAAAAAAAAAAAAGAAAAAATGAAATAAATTATCTTTTGTGTTTTATTTACAGTACAGTACACCAGGGTCTGCTGACGTCTAATAACAGAGCATCCCCAATGAAATAACTTTTTATTTATTTTAAGGGACCTATTTTGAGACAGTTCGAAGCAAAAGGGCTTTATTTTTAAAATACTGGCCAAAAGTGCTTATTTCCAAACTAAAAAATTAAATTATAATGGTGCTGGAAAAAAATTATTAAAAATGCCATATGTTTTAGAAATATGTATACGAACTTCAATCAAAAAAAGGGGGAAAAATAAACGTTCTGGATTTTTTTTTCCATTTCTGATTAAGGAAATACGACTTTTTGAAAAAACACTCCTCAAATAGTGAGTGAACTATTATTTAATTTCAATAATTTAATTTAATTTAAAAAAAAAACTAATTTTAGAATGTTTCTTCAAATCTAAGCTCTTCTATCGAGCTCTTATTTTTGAACTCTATTTACCTTTGAAGAATTACTATTTCAACTATATCAATAAATCCCAAAATATTTTTTTTTTGTTAGTAATTGTTAAGCTTAAATACCATACAGCCTAGAAATTTTGGACGCGGCATTAGTTTATTTTGCTGAATTAGATTATTCAGATACGACTAAAAGTGTGTTGAATCTCAGCTTCATCATATATAGGAATGCAAGCTTACGTATAACGAATTCTCCATTTTCTAATCAACTAAACACATTATCGTACCAGAAAACAACAGAATGCACCAACTCTACGTAAATGGGAAAATTCCAGTGTTAATCAGGCAGCATGTTATAAATCAATTGGACCAAATCTCGATACACACCACCAGAGTTCAAGAGGGCAAATAACAAAATGATCTGTTTTTTTTTACTTAATTGAATATTTTTGCTTTGCCAGGTAAATCACAGACGTATACAACATACTCCCCAGTACAGAAACACAGATAATCCGAAATTGTAACATCAAATCAAAATCAAGATAAATTTTAGTGATTTTTTTTTTATTGTAATCTCCCATGTATGTGCATATGTAGAATGTACGAGTATGTTACTTTTATTTGGTTTTATATTTCAATGTGAACGAAAAAAAAATTAAAGGTATTATTTTGATCTTTCTGTGATACCGAGAAATAGATTGAAAATAGAAATTTTCGCAATGATTAATTCTGTTGATAATTTTAACAGACGGCTGATTATAAATTATAGGCTGCTAGTTGTATACGAGATTGAAATGAATAGCATACAGGTATGTATATAATGTAGACAGAACATAATACATATACCATATAGTTGGATTGTGTGCTTAATTAAATTTATCAAAAACCTATTGATTTAAGGCTATATACGAGAGAAATGGCAGATAAATGAAGACCGCACAAATTCATTGAAATATCAATTTCGTAGATTTGATACAATAGAGAAAATACAATTTCAGGAATGTATGTATATAGGTTGAATAATTTTCGTCAAAATCACTCGAATAGAATATGTATGCCGATCTCGTTCGAAAAATAATAAAAATAAACGTAACGAACATAACAAAAGGATTACGAGAAAACCATACGATAAATGAAAATGTCCTTTTTTATTTTTTTGCAAGTCTATATCGTTTTATACTCGAATACGATATAAAGACATAACATTTTTTCTTCATCTACATAAAAACGAAAAAATTTTTTTTTTTTTTGTCTGAATTCAGTTACCCAACGTACATGACTTTATTATTTACAGTATACCTCTCTATTATAAGGATATGCCACCCCTTGTCTTGGAAGAAAATTTTGTACACATAAAAATACCTTAAAAATTATGATAAGAATATTCCAGTTTCTACCTGGTTGGGCAAAGGTATATCTAAATGGAAATGATTTTTTTTTTTATTTATCGTACATTTCCATTACTTAAGTCAAATAGTCGTTTTTAGTGCATACACACACAGGTAGGAAACTGAAAAATACACAAAATCATTAAATTAAATAAAGTTATAAAATAAAAAATTTAATATTTTTAACGTAAATATTTGTTTAATCAATTTAAATATGTCCCTTTTTGAGTCCCCTCGTATATACGATTTGCGTTTATAAAATCAAAACGTAGTTTGGTGGATTTAATGTACCGGAAGAAAAATTAAAAATAGTAGCAATACATTTTTCTTTTTAAATCTAGGTAGAATACATAAAACTTTTAGGTATACACAGATGCGATCAGGATTGTGCGAGATAGATTACGCAAAGACTCGAATCTATTACATATAACGGGTGATTTTTTAAGAGCTTGAGAACTTTTTTTTAAAAAAAAACGCATAAAATTTGCAAAATCTCATCGGTTCTTTATTTGAAACGTTAGATTGGTCCATGACATTTACTTTTTGAAGATAATTTCATTTAAATGTTGACCGCGGCTGCGTCTTAGGTGGTCCATTCGGAAAGTCCAATTTTGGGCAACTTTTTCGAGCATTTCGGCCGGAATAGCCCGAATTTCTTCGGAAATGTTGTCTTCCAAAACTGGAATAGTTGCTGGCTTATTTCTGTAGACTTTAGACTTGACGTAGCCCCACAAAAAATAGTCTAAAGGCGTCAAATCGCATGATCTTGGTGGCCAACTTACCGGGCCATTTCTTGAGATGAATTGTTCTCCGAAGTTTTCCCTCAAAATGGCCATAGAATCGCGAGCTGTGTGGCATGTAGCGCCATCTTGTTGAAACCACATGTCAACTAAGTTCAGTTCTTCCATTTTTGGCAACAAAAAGTTTGTTAGCATCGAACGATAGCGATCGCCATTCACCGTAACGTTGCGTCCAACAGCATCTTTGAAAAAATACGGTCCAATGATTCCACCAGCGTACAAACCACACCAAACAGTGCATTTTTCGGGATGCATGGGCAGTTCTTGAACGGCTTCTGGTTGCTCTTCACTCCAAATGCGGCAATTTTGCTTATTTACGTAGCCATTCAACCAGAAATGAGCCTCATCGCTGAACAAAATTTGTCGATAAAAAAGCGGATTTTCTGCCAACTTTTCTAGGGCCCATTCACTGAAAATTCGACGTTGTGGCAGATCGTTCGGCTTCAGTTCTTGCAGGAGCTGTATTTTATACGGTTTTACACCAAGATCTTTGCGTAAAATCTTCCATGTCGTCGAATAACACAAACCCAATTGCTGCGAACGGCGACGAATCGACATTTCACGGTCTTCAGCAACACTCTCAGAAACAGACGCAATATTCTCTTCTGTACGCACTGTACGCATTCGTGTGGTTGGTTTAATGTCCAATAAAGTAAACTGAGTGCGAAACTTGGTCACAATCGCATTAATTGTTTGCTCACTTGGTCGATTATGTAGACCATAAATCGGACGTAAATCGCGAAACACTTTTCGAACCGAACACTGATTTTTGTAATATAATTCAATTATTTGCAAGCGTTGCTCGTTAGTAAGTCTATTCATTATGAAATGTCAAAGCATACTGAGCATCTTTCTCTTTGACACCTTGTCTGAAATCCCGCGTGATCTGTCAAATACTAATGCATGAAAATCCTAACCACAAAAAAATCACCCGTTACTTCATAGCGGCTTACACTTTATTGTGTCCCTGACGTTGATAATGTAGAAAACGTCGACAGCCTAAAAAATAATATTAAAAACCAAAATTTATTCATTATTTTTTCTTTATTTTACGTTAGCCGGTATATGATAATCTAAGGAGTCGTGCCCGTCACGCCAGCCAAAACCATATCAGTCGGAACCAAACCAACTACGGCACAAGTAGCCCGACGCATTGTGCATTATTGTGCACTCCAAATTTTTTTTCCACCGGAACCTTATAAATCCAGCACTATATATGATTTTTCAGTAATTATAAGGTTTCTTATAATTTCAGCCGGAACCATACACTCTCCAGCCAAACTTACTATGGCACAAGTAGCGCACAATGCATTGTGCATCATTCTGCACTATATGCTTTTTCATCAAGGACCTTAAAATTTCACCCTTAACGTGATGAAGCTGGTCAGAACCGTAAACCAATCAAACCATCTATGAGACAAATAGCACGATGCATGGTAATTTTTCTGTTGGAACCTTAAAAAAGTAGCAGAACAAAATTTTTCGGTATTTATAAGGTTCCTTATAATTCCAGCTGGAAACACAACCCCCTACAACCAAACTAACTATTTAACAAGTACCACAATGCCTGAATTATAATTTCAGCCAAAACGTAGTAGAGCCAGCCAGGGCCATATAACAGCCAAACAAACTATGACACAAGTAGCACAATGTATTGTAGTTTTTCAGCCGGAACCTTATAAATATGGCGCAAGAAGCCATTGTGCACTCAGCCGGTACCTTATAAGTCCAGCTAAAACCTGATAAGGTCAGCCAGGACCATATAACAGCCAAACTAAGACGATACATTGTGCATCATTGTTCACTAAATAATGTTCTGCCGGAACCTTATAAATTCACCGTTATATCATTTTTCGATAGAAACCTTATAATTACAACCGTAAACCGATGGTATGGTTATATACAGCCAAGCTAAGTAAGACACAAGAAGCGCAATGGATATAATTTTTCTACCGGAGCCTTATAAATCCAGCCGAAACCTCATAAATTCAACCGGAGCCATACTACAGCCAAACTAACTATTGCATAAGAAGCACGATATATTGTTCATCATTATTCAATAATTGTTTTCTCACCCAGAACCTTATAATTCCAGCCTATGATTCTGGCTGAAAAAACAATTAGTGCCGATACATATGCTTCTTCTGCCATAGTTGTTTTGGTTGTTGTGTGGCTCCGGTTGGCTTTATTCGGTTTTAGCTGGAACTATAAGGTTTCGGCTTAAAAATCGTTAAATGCACAATGAAGCACCACCAGTTGTACTTTTTGTGTCATAGTCATTTCCAGCCGAAAAATTAAAGAGTGGATAATGACGCACAATGCATCGTGCTACTTGGGCCATAGTTGGTTTGGCTGTATTATGGTTCTAGCTAGCTTTATCATTTCTTAGCTGGAATTATAAGGTTCCGGGTGCAAAAACATTTAGTGCATAATGATACACAATTGATTGTGCTACTTGTGCCATAATTAGTTTGGCTCTAGAGGGTATTGTTTCGGCCGACCTTATTAGACTCCAGCTAAAAATATAAGGTTTCGGCTGAAAATCAATTAGTGCACAATGGGCCAATTGCATAATATATATCGTGTATCTTATGTCATAGCTAGTTTGGCTTTAGTATGGCTCCGACTGAATTTATGAGGTTTCGTCTTGAATTATATGGTTCCGTCTAAAAAATTAAATAATGTACAATGATGCACAATCTACTGTGGCCCTTGTTTTATAGTTAGTTTGGCTGTATATAACTATACCATCGATTCCGGTTGGAATTATAAGGTTTCTACCGAAAAACATGTAGTGCTGAATTTATAAGGTTTCGTCAGAAAAATAATATAGTGCACAATGATACACAATGGATCGAGTAGCCATAGTTTGTTTGTCGGTTATATCGTTCAGACGGGCTTTGCAGGTTTTAGCTGGAATTGTATGGTTCCGGCTGAAAAATAATATAGTATACAATGATGCACAATGCATTGTGCTACCTGTGCCGTAGTTAATTTGGCTCCGGCTGATATGGTTCCGGCTGGCGTGACGGATACAAATAGTCCACCTATTTATATCAACGTCCATCTCAGGTAGTTGATGATTGAGATTCTCAAATACCAAATCTTCAATATTTAAAACAAAACCTCCTGTAGACTTTGGTGATGACAACGTGCCGACAAATACCTGGTTCCCTTTCACCAGCACCCCAAATCTTTATGTATTCCATATGTTTTTTAAAATTGAACTGCTTGGCGGGCTATACCGAAATTTAAGTCCTCTGTAAGCAAAGTGTAGCCATGCAGCGTTACCCATATTTTTCCAACGGTGGCATTTTTTTAATTTGTTCACGTTGTAAGGATGTCTTGTTATTTGCTATCGGTATTAAAGACTGGAATCGTTTTTCCAAAAAATTATAAAAAGCTTTCTAATCTGGGGAATTCTTTTGGATTTTCCAGCGTTCAATGCATCAAATTTAGAACTCATATTAAGCTGCTCAAGGTAGGGTAGCATCTACTCAATCTGCTGCTTTGATGCTATTTGCAATTTTGGTAGGGACAGCGGTGAATTAAAATAATTATTTGCTAGCAATCTAGGATTGTTATGTCGTGCTTGCAATGTGTTCCCAGTAATCTCGTAATTCCCCCAGAGAGTTGCTAAGTGACTAATAAGTTGTGCGGATTTTTTTGAAGCTTCAACTATAAATATGTAATATTTGCGACGTTTTTTGCCATTGTTGCGAATTTTGCCATTGTTGCGATCAACTTGTAAGATGGTGGATTGTCTTAGTGAAAGAGCCATTTTTTTATTAATTTGATGTCGTATTTTAGCGATTTCTTCTTTCAAACGCTACAATAACCCTATCTAATGTTCGCTATTGATCATTTTTCCTTTCTCAAGGTAGTCAACGAATATTATACCATGTGTATCCCAAAAAACCGATGCCATAACCTTTTCAGGCGACTTTTGTGCTTTTGATCGCTTCAGATGAGGTTCACCGGCCCCTCGCCATTGTCGATTTGACTCTAGTGTACAGTACCGCATACAAATCATTTTTATTGCGCTTATTCAGCTCCAAACAGCGCACAGAATCATCGACGCGTTGCAGTTTTTGATCCACTGTGAGCAAACGCGGTACCCATGTTGTTCTTTATCAATGCAATCAGCATTTCTTCGCTACTTTATTTAATTTTTTCACCTTTACAAAATAAATCAAACTTCTAAAGTTTATCCTTTCTTTACATTTGAAAGTGCCGAATCATTATCATTAGATTTTCTGTATTAAGAAGTTTTAAATTCGTCTGTATTATTAATTTGAAGATTTTTGGCTTTTTTATACACAAATAAATGGTATTTTTTTACGCCCGATAGAACTTGAAATTTTAAAAAATAACACAAAAAATGGTGGTTTCAATTAAGCCAAATTTTGAAATAGCGCCATCCTGTTGAAACCGCATTTCGTCCGGCTCAATGTCATCCATATTTATAACAAAAAAATCTCCAACGATCTCCATTGACCGTAACGCGATTCCCGGCCTCATTTTTGAAGAAATAAGGTCCGATGATGCCACCAGCGAGTAAACCGCACCAAACGATGCATTTTATTGGATGTAATGGATCTGTAGGTTGTGGATTGGAAGATTATGTGCGCACGGATGGACGATTATGTGCGCCAGATGGCTCAGTTGGATGATTATGTGCCCCATAAAAATCACGAAGTCGTCGTAAATTTTAATAATTTCGTAGCGTTGCTCAAGCGTGATTCATTGATGATTAGCCAGTACTTTTAAACTCTAGGGTCATTGTGTAGAAATACACAACATCATTACAAAAATTGCGAACCTCTTCAAGGTCTTTCTTGGCATTTTGGTTTCAAACTGATAAAAAGTAGATCTACTTATCCGGTTGCAACGACCAGATTACGAAAAGGACGAAACCAAACTGTCAAGAAAGAACTTAAGGAGGTTCCCAATTTTTCTAATGGTTGTGTGTATTTTTACACAATGACCCTGAGGTTTCAAAATGGGGGGGGGGGGGGGTAAACATTGTCGCAAACATTGTGAATGTCATTGTAATAATATTTGTCTATATAAAAAAGCGGAAAATCTTAAAACTTAAATTTGTTTTTCTGCTAACGAGTTCTAGTCCTTCGATTGCCACTATATGGCTTTATAAATTCAACCTGTTTATTGTTCCCCTTGCGGATATCATCGATTAAGTATCGATCGTCACATATATATTTTCAAACATCATTTGGTTCAATATTGGTCGGTACTACCTTTCTACTTTCGACACTTTCGACCTTTGGCATGCGTGCACCAACCTGTACACCCGAATCTAGGCAGTTTTCTTTAATTTTATCGGTTGTTTTTAAATACTTTGTCACACTTTTAAGGGTTTCAGTTCTTGTACTAATCTGATTATTTGAAAATCTCGGAATAGATTAAGGAGTTTTAATACTGAGTTTCCTTTGTTACATTGTGCACGGTGTTATTCAAGACTGCTTCCACCTCAAGTAGTTTTCCTTTCCAATCTGAATTTTCAGAACCTGAACTAATTTTCGCAAGACTCTTCGTCACATGCTTGTTCACTATTTCCATATAACCATTCGCAACTTTTACTTGCCATTAGTTTGAAGCTATACAAAGAGCACTGCAACAAAATTTGTACAGGATATCACCATGAGCATGAAGAACACGTCAGCGATTTAATAACGGAAGCTTTTCCAGCAGCCTGAAAATGTTTTACATCCAGAAGAAGTCAATATGCCTAAAATTATTCAGCAATTTGGCACACATTTTGTGGGTGCTAAAAAAACAAAGTAAAAAATTATGCGGGTGCTAAAATAGCAGAAAAAGATATCGAATCGTAATTTGTGCCCCGAGAATCCCTCATTTTTGAAGATTATGGGAGGCCGGAGTGAAGTAGACAAAACACACTATATATGATTATTGGGGGTCATGCATTAACTTTTGAAGAACTCCAGCTATATTAGCTCAAATAGAAGCGTGCCACAATTTAAGACATAGATGACGATTCTGCATTAAATCCAAGATACGTTCTAATAGGCAGACCAATGGTAGCAATACCAGAGCCTGACGAATTTGAAATACGTCAATAGGTGGAATTTACTTACAAAATTAATCCGACTATTTTGGAAGAAGTGCTGCTCAGAGTATATCACGGCTCCAGGCAAGACTTAAATGGTTAGAAGATCAACATGAAGGAAGAAGCAGAATTAATTCTATAAACGATATTCTACTTTTTACCAAGATGGCCATTCAAATGAATTGTTAAACTACATCATGGTTCAGATGGTCTTGTAAGAGTTGTAACAGTAAATCAAGGCGATAAGTGTTTGGAAAAGAACATCACCAAAATAGGTAGTCTGTCGATTTCAAATGGATCAGAGCATGCAGTAAACCAAGACAACACGCTCATACTAAATAATTGAGGACCAGAAACACCATAACCGAAGGCAACAGCAAGTTCTGCGCTATAGAAAAGCCAGTACCAGAAATGCAACAAACCATGGTAAAAGCAAGCTGTGCAACAAAATCAAACAGCGCTAGATTTCTTCTGGCAATACTTATGGTCATTGTGCCCTTTAAACTAAAGGCTGCATTCTGCATTTAGCTAGTCCTCCTAGGAGATATCTGGTATACTCCAATTGGTCAACAAAACTTCGATGAATGTAGTTTCGTCAGAGATAATCAGCACGTATGCAATGTTTCCCATACAAATAATGTAAACCAATCCATAATCGTCAAAATCACGTTATTTTTTTGCTCGGAGTTTTTTTCCATCAAGTTGGATTAACTTTATCTTTTTGTCTGAATTAACAGTGTGCGAAAGAGACGGCACAGTATCAGTTAAAAATAGCTAGTAGTAATCTTTCAAGAAATAATTTTGTTCCATTGAAATTTAAAAAATGAAACAAATTTTGAAATGAAATAAATCAAAATTTTCACATTTTGTTGTGTATACGGGTCGGAAATTCATCAAATAATTGAATAATTACAAACGAGATGGTAGCAAAATAGTTACGAAAATTTTTCGTCAACTATGAAATCATAAAAACAAAATTGATTAAATGCGGAATGGAAAACTGAAATAATGAATGCAACCGTTAAAGTGTCTTAGGACCTCACTGGTAGTAATGGTTCTATACTAAATCAGATAAAGCGCTGATAACAACAAGCGAGGTAGAGCCGAAAAAGAAAGTTTGAATTTGACCACGATTTTTATAATACATTATGGCTCAACGACTTTAATGAAAACATGATTGCTTTGTGAAAATTTGTGTCCTTTTTTTTGTGCAAAATATTAGCAGAGCCACCTAGAGCCGTACGATTCCGCCACTTTTTATCGTAAGCATTAAATAGAGGGGAAGTTTTTGTTCTTTCTCACAAGAATCAGCTTACATTAATATTTTTTATTGTAATATTATTTTATTGTGATATTTATTGTAATAATGTTGGCTCATTTTTTTAATTCTGGCCTTATTTATTCTACCATGCAGCATGTCTAAGCAAATGGGTTATTCACAAAAATATATAAAAAATAATAATTAAAATCACAAAAAATAGAATGAGCCATATAAATTAAAAATAAAGTTCTAACAAAATGAAAACAAAAAATGGCACTAAAATCTAACCATTAACAATAATTAACAATTAAAAGTACAACTTTTCATTTAAAAATTACATTCATTTAAAAATTAAGATCAGCAGGAACGGCAGTGGTGGCACAAAGTCAAAACTCCAGAGTAGCGATTGCCCACGTAAAAGCATTGCGAGAAATGCGTAAATCAAAATACTCAGGGACGGTGTTGAGGTCTCGCGTTGAAGAGCATAAATATTAAAGAATGAAAATAAGCCAGCACCATTAAAAAATGATTAAGAAATGATTAAGAAATTACAATAGAAGAAAATTACGTTGTTGACTATTGACTTGAAGAGTTTCGGAATGCAGGACAGGATAGCAATGCCACGATAATTAGTCACATCACTGCGGGATCTATTTTTATAGATTGGAACTGAATTTCATATGTTCCAAACATCATTGAAAATGCCTTGTCTGAGACATGTTAAACAATTGGCAGAAAGAGGCGACAAAACCAACTGCGCGCAAACCTTCAACTTAGACGCTGGTAAACTATCAGGCCCCGGACCCTTTGACGCGTTCATATTCATCAACACCTGCAACACATTAAGCTAACGGTGATACCTATCTCCAATAAACAAAAAAAAAAACAATTTTTTTTGTTTATTAGAGATAGGTATCATTAGAGTTTGTGAGGTATATCCTTAACAAAAACGCTACTGGAGGAATCGTCAAAGAAATTGCAGATTGTACATAGGTTAGCGGATTTCTGACCACAGAATTCCATAAACGACGGTAAGCCGTTATTTTGGTTTTCAGTTTCACAAAACTCCAAAATTGCTTCGGGTTACAGTTGCTTGAGCTCTTGATTCAAGGGCAATGACGGGCGTCAGGCTTATAATAAAAAAGTTTATTATCTTAGCAAAGTCAAAGCAATATTTAACCATTGATGTCCATGTTTGATAGAAAAACTGTCCAATCAACTTCAGCTAGAAAATTGTTTATAGAACCGTGGTCAACATTCGCATAATCAAATACAGAATAACTCTTAATAAAATGCATGTTTGATAAATGGAGTGTGATAAATACTCGAAGATCCGACAAAATCGCAGGGCACAAGTTTGCAAGATCGATTATTGATGGTTTAAAAAATTAAGTCAAGATAAGTTCCGCCACTGTATGGTATATTGTTAATCTGAGAATCGCTTATGTTGGCCATAAAATTACAGATTAAGACGCAATGATCGTTAGTATTAGCTGGAATGACGACATTCTCGTCCTTCATCCAGGCTAACTCTGGAAAGTTAAAATCGCCAAAAATTATGAAGTCGACGTTCTCATTCATAAATGGTATTCAATTACTAGAAACACTGCCCAGAAAATCGTGACAAAAAGTCACGAGAAAAAATAAATACATTTTTGTAAACGAAAACCGAAATGATAATGTTGACTTTGCAATTTTAGACAGTGTCCGAATTGTGTAACAAATATTTTCTAGCACAAATATTTGGCACTAACTTGAAGAATTTTTGCTCTTGTCAAAAATTTACTGCAAATTAATTTAATTTTGATTTAAAAATTGGGCTTGCTTTCATTTAAAGATTTAAGATTACGTTATAAATAAAGGAACAAGATTTAAAATCATAACACAATTTTATTTAATTAATTTTAATTTTGTATTGAAATAATTATATAAATCAAAATACAATATAGCTGTTGAGTATTACGTCTTGATTTCAGATCCTTAATTTAAAGCAGTTTCTAATCATATTAATTTATTAGAAAAGTGCATACAACAGTTTTTTATCCGAGTTAATTACTGTAAGAAAAGTTGAATTTCGAATTATATTTTTTATAAAACTTTTGTTTATTTTTGCACGAAGAATTATTATGCCTTAAAGGCAAAACCTGTACATGTATCGTCGCCTTAAAACAACACAAAAATTTGAAATTAACAAAAATTGTTTGAAGCCGAAAAAAATCGCAATCGCAAAAAAAACAAAATTTTTTTGAAAAACATAATTTGAAAATTAAATTTCTTTGGTAAAATTGATTGAGTCCAGAATTGTATCTAGCAAATTGCTTGCTTGCTATAGCCGATCGAGTATCTACCCCATCTCGTTAAGCGTCAAAAAGTAATATGCCTACTAAAGATTTGTGATAGTTCGGGTGCTTTCGGTATTTTCATAAATTTAGTACTAAAAATATTTCTCACACAATTCGAACACAGTCTTAAAATAATAACATGTGTTATTTATGGAACCAATTAATTCCATAAATTACACATAATTACGAAATTAACATATTTGGTAACATATTCATGTGAAAAATTTCATAAGAAATTTTGGATTTATGATTCCGCTATTTTTGCCTCTACTGTATAAAGGAAACTATTTTTGCCTCTACTGATATATAAAAAAAAACCTTGATAGAGTGCCTCATTGAATTTTCTTAGTCTGTGGAAAATTCCAAAAGCAAATTCCACATTTATAATAGAACACCATGATAATACAAACATGTTGATTTCCGGGATTGTGACTTCCGGAATACCAATTTCCGGGATTTTAAGTTCCGAGATTTTAATTTTTGGGATTATGATTTCCTGAATTTTGATTATCAAAATTTTGGGAACGGTCTAGTCTTCAAACTAAGTCGTGTTTTAATATTCGAGCACTATCCGGAGCCGAATGTCAAATTTCTACTGAAACTGCAGCTATTATTCAC
Organism: Nephrotoma flavescens; assembly: GCA_932526605.1. Taxonomy (NCBI): domain Eukaryota; kingdom Metazoa; phylum Arthropoda; class Insecta; order Diptera; family Tipulidae; genus Nephrotoma; species Nephrotoma flavescens. Next base: position 72,238,030 of record OW052220.1, on the reverse strand, counting down.
TGGTGTCGCTATACCATTAAAATAAAAACTAAATGCATCCATAAAACAAACATATATCACCTGAAATATACTAATTGACATTTGTTTTGACATAACGTTATACACAAAAAATCCATCTTGCTGCGTTTTAAATTTTTATTGTAAGATTTAGTTTCTATTGGTTTCAGGGGTTTACAAAATAAAGGCCTTTTCAAATTTGCTATTGAAATGGATAGCGCTCCCGATAGCGGCTCCCGATAAATAAGTGAGCCAAGATATTTTTTTATCGATTTTTAATTAAAAAGTTGAATGAAAAATTTTAGTTTAGAGTTAAATAAATTAATTATATGCAATAATAGCGCGCTAAATATAAGTTTTGACATAGAAAATTGGCTGCTCCGGATACAGCTATCGGGCGCTAATAAAAAAAACACGGCATAATCGCCGTAGAAAGCGGAATTACAATCATTTAAATATGCAGGATGAAGTCTCGCTATATTTTTAGTTGTAGATCATTCTGCTGATATAAGTTTGCAAAGAAATCTAATTTTATCATCTAAATTTATTAACTTATAATTTGTGACTTTATTTCATAAACGCAATAATGAATCATGTGCACGTTGAACATGGACTAGTATAACCATAATGCGAATCGTTTAATTGGCACAATGACGTTTCAAGATTGTCGAAAGAATTTTTGTTGACTACAACGAGAGTAACGGCTTTGAATCGGAATACTTAATTAATGATGTGATGAAGTGTGTTAGACAAAATTATTATTTAAATTTTATCACCTCTCTGATTTTCAGAAACTGAGTGACATTTATACCTACTGAATAAAACGGCATCATAAAGCAAAATATTATGTGGGGTTAGGCATTTATAATAAAGCACCCCGCACAAATCTGATGGAAATTGGGTCCCGGTCAAATTCGCTGAATTTTTGATATGTGATAGAGTTCATCATACTGGTCAATTGTCTCAATGGCCACAAAGCTCAAAAATGGATAGTTTGGCCGGTACAGAGCTTTAAAGCTCCGAGTATCATCCACGGATTTATGTATATGCGCAGTGTGTATAGACTTTTGAAATAGCCTATTTAATATTTTTTATTATCTAGGTTTATATTTTTGAGGTTGATGAATTCAGGCCTGTTGTTAGATTTTCAAAATTGACAGTTGGCAGCTGCCAAATAGCTGTCAATGTGCTATAATAAAGCCAAAAACTTGGTTTTTTATGTTTTATCTTTCTTTTTTTTTACTTCGATAAGTTCAAAGATGATATCAAATCAATAACAATGTCTATCGGCAGCTGTCACTTAGCTGTCAACAATTCTTTAAAGTCCGGTAATAAAGTCAAAAAATTATTTTTTGTTTATAACTTCAAGTTTTTTAGATAAGTGAATATAAATATGATATAAAATTATGTAGTCATCAGCTTACAGCTGTCAACTAACTGTCAAAGCAAAAGCTTGTAATGTTAGTTATACAATAAGAACTTTTTTTTAGTTCTGAAAAGAACTGTTTTGAATATTTTTTTTAAACAACTGTGTAAGTAAATTATTGATAATTAATATCAGTATGCGTAGTTAAAAAACTTTCCAAAAAATTTTTATAATTACGTGATCTCCAAAGGTACATATATAGCCACAAAAATGAATTTCGCTTGCGAGAAATATTTTTTTTTATATTTCATGGTGTAAAAAAGTTAATGGTGTAATAACATGGTGTAATAACAATAATAGGACTAATTTCAGGAACCTCTTAGCGACATGAAATACCCATAGACAACCATCCAAAGTCCGAATTGTAGCAGATACGGGGGTATCAAGCAAAAAATCTAGCCGTTACAAATATGTACCGGTGCCCCGGAAATGGTTAATGAGAAAGAAAGTATAAATCCATTTTTCAATATGAACAAGTTAAAATAACATAATAAACCGACCTTCACCTATATATTATTATTTGCATGTGGCCACATTCGAGGATATTCTCGGCTTACAGCTGTCACCTATCAATCAACTAAATGTCAAAACCGAGTCGTGTAAACACAATTGACGGGCATAGCACATGTTTAAGTCCCTAAAGCCGAATTATCCTAAGTTCCTTTAACGAAATTATTTTAAGTCCCTAAATCGAAATTCTTCTAAGTCTCGTTTCACCTCCTCCTAAAACTGACCATTTTTACTCCCTCCTAAGTGGAGGCCTTCGCGAAGTACCCCCTCTTTATGAACATGTTCCATGTTAAAAGTTACTTTTTAAAAAAACTTTAAGTTGTTAGATCACTGAGTTCAAAAGTGATGTCATAAACTTATATCATGTTTGATTTCTTATCCACAAAGTTAAGCACAAAAAATAAGTTACTTGCTCTAATATTGCATTTTGACAGTTAGTTGACAGCTTGTTGACAGCTGTAAGCTGATGACTACATAATTTTATATCATATTTATATTCACTTATCTAAAAAACTTGAAGTTATAAACAAAAAATAATTTTTTGACTTTATTACCGGATTTTAAAGAATTGTTGACACCTAAATGACAGCTGGCGATAGACATTGTTATTGATTTGATATCATCTTTGAACTTATCGAAGTAAAAAAAAAGAAAGATAAAACATAAAAAAACAAGTTTTTGGCTTTATTATAGCACATTGACAGCTATTTGACAGCTGCCAACTGTCAATTTTGAAAATTTAACAACAGGCCTGAATTCAGCAACCTCAAAAATATAAACCTAGATAATAAAAAAAAATGAAATAGGCTATTTCAAAAGTCTATACACACTGCGCATATACATAAATCCGTGGATGATACTCGGAGCTTTAAAGCTCTGTACCGGCCAAACTATCCATTTTTGAGCTTTGTGGCCATTAAGACAATTGACCAGTATGATAAACTCTATCACATATCAAAAATTCAGCGAATTTGACCGGGACCCAATTTCTATATGATTTGTGCGGGGTCCTTTCGACATCAGTAAACATGTAGTTAGTCCATGTTTTGAAACATTTGATAAATACTTGACCAAACCAGACGTTATTAGGATAATTTTTATACTTTTTACACTATTTGCCGTAGGAACTTGGCGAAACACACTTACATACACTTAATAAACATTATTTTGTTAAACATTTGTTTTTGTATTTCGCAAAAAAATTAGATTTTTGAAAATTTTAATTAAAGAATTTGTTCATGAAGTTTAAAAAATCTTTCGATCGATATCGTCTTTAATCTTTATCTTGCGCTTTAACTCATCAACAAATCTCAATTAATTTTTATTTTAGCTCCAATAAAATTTTTTTTAATCTAGTTATTTAATTTTTTATATCATTAATATAATTATTAATATTATATAAAAGTTTATAAGTTTAAATTTATCGAACACCTTTAGTATCACTCACCACTTAGTAGGAGATGCTATTTCTGGGAAGATCTTGATGACAGCTTCAAAATCCGATCTTTCGAACTATCTAACTTTGATTGTTGCACTAAGCTTCAGAGAAAATTTGTTCTTAAAATATCGAATAAGACTGGATCGATAAATAGGACTCCTTTGCAAACAGTCGTTTCATAATTAACACGTTCACAGACGTGAATGCTATAGCATTCATACAAATTTTTCGTTTTTTAACACTTTCGCGCAAATCACTTACACAATTTTTTCGCTGTTTAAGAAATAAGACGACATATTTGTATTTGTGTTAAACACATTTTGGAACGTCCGCGAACGTGTTAACTGAAATGTAAAGTAGTTAAATCGACTATATTCTAGAGCCCCCCAAATATTTAGTTTTAAAACTCGATGTTCCTACAGAAGCATTGATAATAATATTAGCAAAATGCAATAATATTGCAATGCTAATATTAGCATTGATAATAATATTGTTATTTATAAGTCTTATATGTATTTATCATTCTTTTACATTATGTACTGCGTTACACAAAAGAATATATTATGTATATTATATAATATTGTAAAAAGGTCTTGGCCTTGTTTGTGTAAATAATTAATGAAATAAATAAATAAATAAATAAAATAATAATATTCAAAGTTTTATCTTCCACATAGCCCTAATTTAGACATGGTTGGGATATACCTACCGTGTAGCTGCGTCACTATAAGTCTGTTGTTTGTTCGTGCATCGTTTTTTGCTTCGCCAATATATAACTTTAAGCTGAGCTAAAAATATTTTAAATCTCCATTGTGCCATCAAATCATCAAATTTCACAGTGCAAGAAGCAACATAATTGGAACGATGTATGGCTACGATCATTCGCCGGTCCGCACTAGTGAGCCCGAATACGGTTACTATTAAAATCGAAAATAATTTACTATGCTTTGAAACAAATCCAATGAGTATATACGAGCTATACTTAAGTCGTGTGTTCAAAATATTGAACTGTTGGCGCTAAAAATGAGAAATGTTACAACCTGGACGAAAGCGGGAAAAAATAAGTTAATCACTCCAATTAAGATAATTTTTCTTCACTCACATGAGGGTTAATTATCACTCAATTAAATTTTCATTCACAAATGTTAATCCAAAAGTTGCCATTTTACATTGTTTCTTATGGAAAATTAGAAAAAAGTTCCCCTCTATAAATAAAATACACATTTGAATATTACGGCTCTTTAAATCGTAGATGGCTCTGATATTAGTCGTAATCCAATTCAAGTGACAAAATTCTTCCGTGAAAACTAATCTAAGCCAATGCTAACAGTTTTAGTCACTCCGTTCTCTAGTCAAATGTAAGTTAGATGATGATGTGTTTGCTTTTCATCCAAATAAACTTTATAGAGTGCGTCCGATGGCGATATCAACAAAAAATTAGCAGAAAAAGAAGTAACTAGCAAGTTCCACATTTATAATAGAACACCATGGTAATACAACCATTATGATTTAAGGGTTTGTGACTTCCGGAATACCAATTTCCGGGATTTTAAGGTCCAAGATTTTAATTTTCGAGATTACGATTTCCCGGATTTTGATTATCGAAATTTTGAAAACGGGGTTTTGAAATCCGGAATTTCGAGGCGCACTATTCTTCAAAATCTACGGACTTTGACAATTTATTCACCAAACTAATCACGCAGTTTGATTAACAATTCCAATTTTTAAAAATTGTCGTACTTTTTTTAAATAAATCAACCAGTTGTTTTTTATTAAAAAGGTGGTTTTTATTTTAGGAACACCAAACTTGACCACTGCGTTTCACGACTATCAGCACCATTTTTTATTTCATTCTCAACATTTTTCAAGTTTTAACATGTCATCTATTCAAAAATATAATATTCGTTGTTAATGTTTAAAATACGATCTATCTAAAATAATAATGACCATTTGACATTTAGTCCAAGTTCTAACCTAACAAAATTTACGACATAAATAATTATAAACATTAAAATACAGTAAAATAAAATTATTGTTGACAGTTTTTACCAAAAGTCCTTTAAGTTAAATTTTTCGCTTTAGAACTGAAGTGTGGTGTATTCGAGATCTTTGTATAAATCAGTAAAAGAAAGTTGGGCACTGACAACTAACATGTTTACTCCTCCAGTTTACGATAATATAAAGCTCTTTCACAGGCATTACCGGACAAGTGGTGCAGTGGTTAAAGCTTCGGCACTTGGACCGGGAGGTACTGGGTTCGAATCCCATCAGAGGCTAGATGCAAATCGAATTTTTATCATCGATTACAATCGGTGATGTTAATAAACACAACTAAGACCCTCTGATGGAGTGCAGAATTCAGCGCCGACCCACCGTCCATGTCTATGTACATGTTGACATGGAGCTTGCAATGTGCAGGTGGAATACTGTAGTTGTGTGAGTGGGTGAATAGGTGAATGGGTTAATGATGTGACGTGAATGTGTGGTATCACAATGGGCCAAAATTGGAATAAGTGTCAAACCACTGAAACCTAAAAAAAAAAAAAACCGTCACAGGCATTGTGCTTTTAACAATGCATCCAGTTATCAGTGCAAATTTTAAAATGTTTTTATGTAAACGGCTTTCTCAAAATTTTGGAGCCAACTTAAATTTATTAACGTTAAAGTTAGATATAAATAAAAGATTTGTTCCATACAATATAGACTACAAATTATTTTAAAATTGTTAGTCTCCTACTACTAAAATACAGAGAGGTTTTTATAAGAAACGCAATTTTGTTTCTAAAAGCTTCAGAGGGTTTTCTGTCGAAAGTGGAGTAAAATTGAATAAGCATGAACATTTAGTACCATTAATTAAGTTGGTCTACCTATCTAGTAATTAGCTATCTTTCGAATTAGCAATACATACTGCCAAAAATTTACTGAAAATTGCACAACAACAAAGTTAACATCGTAACCAACTTAGCGAAAAAAAAAAATAATAATGAATGGATAAAGGAAATATACGCGGAGTCATGTATCAAATTTAATTGCTTTCTTAAGTACTGCAAAAAGAGCAAATGGGAAATAAGACGATGATGTAAATGATTTTTTTTTTATAAAACGAAAATATTTTTCACTTCATGTGAATTACAGATAAGAAAAAGAGTTTATTATGTTCGTTCGCAAGAAGGTGAGGATATGCGGAATATGTGTGACATGAAACATGATAAATTAGATTCGTTGTCGTTATTTCGAAATGAATGATATCAACATCAAGTACTCGTTTAAAGGTTGCTTTGAAATATTTTGCGGAAATTTTGTTAATTTTTTAAATTGAATCTTAAATTTTTTTAATGCCGTTTTTATGGAGAATTAAGCATATATATACATTAAATATACATAAGCCTACTTAAATTTACGATTATTTGTAATGATATATAGGAGTTTTATAAATATTGTGAAGAGATTTTTGGTTTGCTATTTAAATAAGTTATTGAAAATTTGCCAAAAATATAGTCAAAAGTGGCCAATTTCTACCGTATTTCTTTGGATGTTATGTGAAAAACTTCAATTAATGTTTCATTTCGTTCAACATCATTAGTAGTTCATATATCATAATAGCTTTACCAAGAAAACTACTATTTTCAGTAGGCCGGTTCTCAGAGAAAGAATTCGTATTTACTTAAAAGCAGGCAATGAAACTATCGTGGTAGAAAAAATTAAGATAGAAAAATTATAAATCTTTAAAAAAGTTGTTGTGGTTCCTTATGTATTTGAAGTTGGGCCAAAAATGTTAACACCAAAATTATTAAGATACTGTAAAATATACGAACATTTACTGCACATCTTATTATGTTACCACAGCAAAACCGCCATAGTTTAATGTCAACCCAAAATAGGGGTAAGTATCGCACTAATCCACATTATTTATCTAAAAACATAATATTTCGTCATTTTTTATCAATGTTAACAAATGCACTGCGAAACTGAAATTTATATTTAAAAAAATGGTTTTTTGACCATTGCAATAAATTTATAAAAATGTATTCATGAATGTCATCAACATTTTTTCTTTTTAACGATGACAGTTTTTAACACGTTCGCAGACGTGAATGCTATAGCATTCTTACACCTTTTTGATTTTTTAACACTTGCGTGCAAAACAGTCATTCAATTATTTTCTTTATTAAGAAATAAGGCGACATATTTGTTAATTCTCAACAATGCATTCCTTTCCGCGACGAAATATCATTGCAATTACAAAAGTTATCAAATTTGTGTTAAATACATTTTGAAAGCGTCCGCGAACGTGTTAATATTCTATAACTTTTATTTAAATGTCGTCTATTGAAAATATTGTTCTAGCCATTTGTAGATGTCTCTATGACTCAGAAATTGTGATAAGAGAAAAAAAGCTAAATTGGATGGAAAATTTGTTTTTTGATATTTTGTTATTCCACTATTCGTCTATAGATGGCATAGTAAATTGCTATGTTTTGATAGAAAAAAGCTTTTTTGGTTAAATAATTTTTTTATGGTTGGTACTGTTGATTATAATCTTAGCAAGAGTTATTCAAAATTAATTAAAAAGTCAATTAAATTATGTAGCGGATTCTATAAATATTTGTTGAAATTATGGATCATTATTTGTAAGTTGAATCTATTTTTCGTGTGTCTTAAGTTCATGCTGTCTTTACGATATGTTAGTATTATGAGGCTTTGCAAAATTGCTTGTTTTGACGTAGTCTTCGTAGTTTATAAAGTTTTGGTTACTTGATATTTTGGATTATGTTTTGATCTCGACATAATATGTTGGGAAAATGCGGTATCTGTTTTGTTTAAATTAACCATGCTTCGCAAGTACATGCCAATCTCATATAAATATTTTTTACATCATGCTGGCATTTATTTGACTAAATATTTATATCCAATACAAAAAATTTTCCTGACATGAAATATATTTTACGATTTTTATAATTTCTGTAGATTTTTTGGGTCTTTAGATGTATATAAGTCACATCTAGTAGCCCTGGACTCTATCTGGAATTCATTGCACCAAGCATTCCTTAATCCGAAGTTAAATTGATTATGTAAACCTAGGATATGAGGCAGCCAAATCTGGCAGTGGGATTAAACAAGCAAAATTTTTAAATAAACATACACTCTATTAGGTGTGCAATTAGAAACTCAGCTCTAAAACTGGTTACATTAAAATATACTTGAATGGATTCAAACCGTCCATCTTGGATATATGTTCCGTGTGCATCAATTTCAAGAGATGGATGTCGATAAGCCACATTTACGTCATTGAATTGATTAATTCGACTTTGGTTTACAAGATTTCCTGATGAAATTTTAGTCTTTGACGATCCACGTCCAGGTGCACTAAAATAATTTGAAGACGAAGAACTTAAAGTTTTACTGGATGAAAAGCCATATAAAACTAGGAGTTACTCAACAAGCAATATCACTTCTGTAATGTGAAAAATACAAAAGGAAGGAAAATGGGTTCCTCATAAACTGACCGAATAAAACCAAAATCGAAGAGTGGACATCTGCAAGAATTTGCTTTTTCGGTACAAAAGAAAGAATTTTTGCACAAAATCAATTTGGGCGACGAAAAGTGGATTTTGTACGATAATCCTAAATGCAGAAAACATGGGTTAAATCAGCTAACCATTAACCTCAGTTTGAAAAATGAATATTTATGCCAAGAAAGTGTTACTATGTGTATGGTAGGATTGGAAAGCAGTAATAATTTTGAAAGAAATGCAGGAGCAGATAACCTAAAACTCATAATACGTGTAAGGCGTTTAAATTCAGCATTGAGTGAAAATTATCTGAATTAACTGAGTCAACTAAGTTAATTGAGCGTTCGATTAGCACCTCTTCACTTCAGTTAAAAAATTGTGCTACTGAATTAACTGAAGAGATATCTTGCTCATGTAGTTAAATCAGGGGCGGTATGTTGTACCATCACTTCGAATCGAAATTCGAAAAAAGTCCATACAAAGATAAATTTTTGGCATTATTCTGTCAGGAAAAGTTATATGGTACAATCCGCGATATGGTACAGACTGTGCACTCCTACCCCCCCCCCCCCCCCCCCCTCCGCCCCCCCCACCCCAAAGCGACGGGAGCGTAGCGATGGGAGCGTAGCGACCCGCCTGATATAACTCGATCTTATTTTCTCTCGCTTCTGTCGATTTTTAAATTCCTATAAACTGAAATTAAATTTCCCCTTCACCCACCTGATATAACCCGATCCCAAACTCCCGCTCCTATCGATTTTTAATTTCCTATAAACTGAAATTAAATCTCCCCTTTTCCAAAATGTACTTTGCGAAGCGAAGGAAGCACAGCGACCCGACTGATATAACCCGATCGTATACTCCCGCTCCAATTTAGGGTCCCATTTGAAACGAGATATTTTAAAACGCTAATTATCGAAACGCGAAATTTCAAATATTACGATTAAATAGTCTTTTTGTTTTTAGCTTAACGTTTTGTACCACATCGCGTTTTGAAATATCCCTTTTCCTGTCTGTCATCACAATTGTGTGAGTAACGAATAAGAATCAGCAAGATTGATTCCTTCAAAAAGGGTGTAAAGAAGGCTGGAGAGCTATTTGCACAATGTTGCATTAAAGAACGTGTCTCTTATGGCTTTGGATCATGCATGCTCCGGAGAAGCATGTCACTGGAGGTGAATACAGATATTTTATTCATCTCTGAAGCGAATACTGGCCGTCGATCAAGAGGATTGACTTTTCTATCGTACATTGAGGAGGTATTCGGGAACTACATCGTACATTTTGCCGGGTCTATTGGTGAAAATTTCCTGTTGATGAAGGATAATGCGAGAGAGCATACGGTTGCAATAGTGTATCAGTACCTTCAAGAGGTGGATGTGCCTGTTATGGAGTGGCCAGTTCAGAGCCTGGACCTCAATCCCATCGAACAATTATGGAACGAGGTAAAAAAATACTTCGAGCCAGAGATATTGCTGCAATGAGCCTCTATAGCAGCCACAAAAGGCGATCGCAGAGGAATGTGAGGCGATACCACAAAGTTTAATGAAAATTTTGGCGAAATCAAAGAAACATCGGATGGGAGCTGTCATGCAGATTAGTGAGGAAATACTCCTAATTAAAATTTTTTTTTTCTGATTTTAATGTTTTAATTAGATTTTGATCCCTAATTTTCATAATGTCAAATTCACGAAAAAAACGTCTACTTCAGATGTTGACCCCAAAAATCACTGTTTTGGCAGGATATAAGTACAAAAAAATGTACCACATAGGTGTTGAAGTAGACTGCATTCAAGAAAATTAAAACACACATTGGACTTTTTTTTTGGTATTTTTCGACTTCTGTTGAAAATTAATAAATGTGCGAATTTTTTGCACCAAAGTGTCGACCGGACACTTTTAGAATTTCACAACCACCAAAGATATACAACGGATATCCATTTACAAATTCATTTAAAAAATGGACAGACGGGACATTTTATGGCAGATAATCTCCGACAAAGGTTCGAAAATCCGCCCTCAGCAACACTTGGAAACGTGGACGATGTGTCGAAAGACATCCTGGCATTAAAAAACACTTTGCACTTGACAGAATGTGTTTCCACCGAAGGATGCTGTTGCAATACGTCCATGGGCCTATTTTTTCTAAAGCTTACCGACCGTTAGTGGGCAAGTAAAGGGCAAGAACTTGATCTACTTAAAGATGACAAAGAATTGAACCTAACGTCAGTAGACGTAGTCGTTTCCAAATCATCTTTAAAATTATGAGAGTTATTTGTGATGATTATTTGTTATTTTGCCAATCGTCTGATCCACTCCAATTATGCCCAGTTTTTCAAGAAGACCTTGGAAAGACATTAATAATAGGAAGCGAAAAGAGTAACGATATCACTTTTCTTTGCTTGTGTATTTGTGTTTTAAATGAAAGCCTCATAAAATTTTAAAATTTTGTTATTTGAGTAAATGGGAAAAAACTGGAAGATTTTGGCCTTCACTCGCCAAATCGATTGAGTGGATTCTTCTGAAATAATCTTTCAAAATTAGTACCCAAATAATAAATAGCGTGAAAAATAGCAAAGACAAAATATTGTTCATCGAAGCTTCTGGTGGAACAGTGAAAATCCTCTTGACCAACTTAATTTTTTCTACAGTTAGATGAACAGGTAAAATCGCTTTCGAAGTGGCTACATATGGCCACATGCTCAGCGGCTTGATAATTTCCCATTCGACTTTTAAATTGCTTCTAAATGTTTCTTTTTTAACAAGAAACAGTTTGCGCAATTCGCAAAAAAGGACCACTAGGAAAAGTCCTCCAATAAGTTGCTATAATTATGGAAATTATAGGAATTTAGAAAAAGCAATCGAATACCAATTATTTTATTGCGAGATCTGAATCCTCAAAATCTCTGCACTGGGACAAGACTGCAAGTCAAGTTGTTGAGAAATAATGTCACCGAAGCTAACATCCCCATTTTACAATTTTTAAACCAAAAATATATTTTTTTAATAACTAAAATAGATGTGCCTATGCAGATTTAATTTTTAGAAACTGGCTAACATCGACTCAAATAAATTATTTTGGAAAATCTGTAAATGTACTCGTATTTTTAAGTTGGTCTGGGTATTTATTCTGGCTGTCTTTCTGAATATTTCTTTTTCTTTCTATACAGTTACTGCAGATTGGACACGCGTAACTTCCACAGGCAACTATAGTTAGTATATAAATTGCAAAAGGTCGTGATACAAAATGGAATGCCAAACAATGAACACTAGGCGATAAAGTTGCGTGCGTTGCTATAATGGATTTACTCTGCGTTTGACGAAGAAATTAAATATGGGATTCTTTCTCCAGAATGCCTTTATTTACCACAATGTTTCCGAAAAATGAGCGATAATTAATTTAATGATTTACCCTTCCAAAATATTGAATATTTAGAATTCCTGGGAAATGCTACTGACGACGACAGTTATAGAAAATAGTCAAAACCGTTAAAAAAATTAAATTTGATTGCGTTATGGAGAAAATAAATTTAAGATTATACAGTCATATCTGAAACCAAAAAGTTGAGTTGCTACCTAATTAACGAATTAAATTATGCCCCTACAAAATTTAATAATGCAGAACTCGTTGAAGCAAACCTTAAATTAGTATCGACATTTAAAAATCAATCGAATTGTTTACAACCTTCAATTTAAGTTTATGTTATTGTACCGACATTAATTCAAATTATATACCCTGTAGACAAAATAAATTTCCCAAATCGTGAAAATCTACAACAACAAAAACAAGATATTGGTATAGGTCCCTAACCTTGTTATACAAAAATAAACAATTTTTATTACATGATAATTCATTCAATAATCAATTCAATAAAACAGTCGATAAAAACCTAACGGCGGCGGCAACAAAAAATAAAAATCATGTCCCGATCTAATAGACTTACAATGTCATAAACATTGCGAATCAAAAAAAAAATAAAAACACGAGAGAGAGAGAACGAGAGCTTTTATTTTTATTTTAAAGCTTTCCAGTAAATAAAATTATTTATATTTATCCACTCCTCCGTTTGGCATGTACACTTCTTGTATAAACACCAAATACACAATTTTTGTTATTTCATGATTTTTTTTTTGAATCGATTTAACGAAAATGGAAAATCAATTAACCGTTAACAAAAAAAAATAAAAAAAATATTGACTGATTAGTTTGCGTATTTACTACATGCTACAGTATATTACGAGTTTATTGAGACTGACTGAATTCTGGTAATTCGATTGGCTTTCTACCGTGAAAATTGAGGGTTTTTTCTTTCGTTTTGATATATTTAATAATTTTTCCGCAGCATTGTTGTTTTTGAGAAATTCGTTCATGGTAAATACAAAAAAAAAAAAAAAAAAAAAAATTGTGTGCCCTCATTGTATATATGGAAGATTCGTTTTTATTGGAAATTGATTGATTTCATTTTCATGAATGATTATGTTGATTTATTGTTATTGTTACAAAATGACTTGTGAATTCTATTTATGCATGAGTGTTTTACGTGAAAGCATGTGTATATATTGTGAACTTTTTAAGTGTTTTGGTTTTCTAATAAGAGTTATGGGTATTAGTTCGAACCTTCTATACCTTTATTTATAATTTTTCCGCAAGCGATTTCAAATCCTGGGAAAAAAACGTTTTACTTTATTTTTATATCAATAAAAAATTTTGTATACACAAAAACATTACGCGATAACGACATAAAAGCTCAATTTCTATTTGTTTAAAACTCGCTTCCTCTAAGCACACCACCAAAAAATGTTTTTTTTATTTCATAAACACTTTTGAAATCGAATATGTAACAAAATAAAATCTTTGTATAAAAAATTTACGTGGAAAAATATGAAAAATCTATAAAGTACGTGTTCGCCTTCCAGACAATTTTTTTCCTTATCTTCATGCTTAACACTTTCCCAGAAATAATAATACGAGAGAGAGCATGAAAAAAAAATTTATGAAAATAGTGTAAATGAAAATTTTTGTTGCTGTATAAGAACAAAATGTAAAAGCTTTTGTTGAGCTTTGCCTTAAACAGAAATGGAAAAGTTTTTTCCCCGGAAAAATTATTAAATTTATTATTGCAGAAATATTCTAGCGAACTAGAGTTAAGATAGCGTAACATTTTAAACGATTTGCACATTGGAACAAATTTATTTTATGTGTTAAGTAGAGATAAATGGGCCAATTGATTTGTTACATGATCCGCTAAAGAATTATTTATTTAAATATTTCATTTATCTTTGCATGACTGAAGTGGACGTCTCGATTTGTGGTACGTTCAGTACCTTTTTTAGATATTCCTAGTGGTACTGGAAACTTTTGTCACAAATTTTAATGCAAAATTTCGAAAACGGAAAAAAATTGCTATAGCGGTAGCCTGTTCTGGCCACACTTGTCTTGGAGTTCGAACAACAAACTCTGAATGATGAGAGTACGATGGCTCATAAAAAGAAAAATTATAAAAGAGGTCATTAACTATAGTGTGATACCTAAAAAATAAAATCTGATGAAATTTGAGCATGCCTCAGGTCTTCTATTTTGTGTTATTACTATTAAGCTTTCGCACTATGCAGTTTTACTCTTTTAAATTTGAGTCCGAAGAATTTAGTAAACTATACTTTTGTGTTCTAAGATAATAGTCAAGTTTCGGAAGGGACCTTGGAAAGAAAACTGGTTCAAGTACATTTAAATTTATTTAGTTGTGGGACTCTGTTACTATGCTGATTATTCAAAGACAAACGAATCTCAGCGACGCATTCATCGTGTCTGGAGATACAAAATTTTAATTTACGGACAATTTGCATTTCAACAATGCAATCACAGTTCCTGTAAACCAAATCAATAAGAATAGAGTTCAACAATATCGTTAAATTTTACAACGAGTGAAACTCAAGCATATCTTACGTAGGGTATCGAACAAATAACAAGATCCTAAAATTTCTTTCCAACACTGTGGCAAACAAAAAATGACAATGACATTCTACTGGATTTTTATGTTTTACCAGTGGCACTATTCTGGTAATTGCCCGGGAATAGGGAACTAGAAAAAAAAATACATACAACTTTTATTTAAGCATTTTGTTTCTGGGCACACTTAGGTAAAAAGTTACTGTTAATTTTTTCGAAACAAAATTAAATTGGGAATAATTTTTCCAACCAATTTAGCTATGGAAAAATTATTTCCAATTTATAAATAATTATAACAAACTTTTCTCCTCAGTACCTTCATATAAATTCTTTACCCAGTTCTCTATTCCCAGGGAATTACCAGAATAGTGTCACAGGAGTAAACACGTTCGACAGGATAATCGGAGATGACACTTTAAAAAATTTTAAGCATTAATCGACATTAATATTCTTAAAATAAAACCAGGCATCAGAATTCATTTGACAGGCAAAGTGTCTACTCATGTGAACACCATTGAAACTAAAAATCATCACCCGAATTATGAAACAATGTAAAAACTAAAACCACCCAAAAAGCTAAACCTTTGACGAATCTTACGAGTGGAAGAATGCGCAAGCTAGCCAGTCAAAAAAGTGAACATAAACCTAACAGACGTCGAGCTGAAAGCATGCCATCTGCCAACCTATTGATATTTCCGGACTTCGAGGCGATATTGACGAGAAAGAAATGGTAGCAATCGTTTGACCTCTAGATAACCTTAAAAATTATCTTTATGGAGCAAATAAGATTAGGATTTTACTGATCATCAGTCACTGACCTTCGCCCTGAAATTGGAGGTCAACACAGTTTCAACATCGATTGACAAGATCATACATAGGTAGTGCGGAAGAATATTACAATCAACCTATTCCACATTGAGAAACCTCTACAAACGTCTTTAAAAATCAATTGATCATAACTTTAGGGAACAGAAATTACGCTTACGAAGAGCCACAACAGAACTATCATAGGCACTACATTTACTTGCCTAAAAATCAGGCAAAGAAAAACTAATCAAACATCTGAAGGAAAGACTACATCTAACATCTGCAAATGACTTATTCCATACGTTTTGCACTTCAAACTCAACATTTTGCAAATGATATTCAATTTTTTTGTTTCATTCATAACTTTTAACAAGTCAACAACAATTGTTTATACTTCATTGTTAATTTTTTTAAATCAACCTCATTTTTTTCCAAAGCAAATTCTTGTTTTTTCAAAGTAACTTTAATTAAATGCAAAGTAAATTCAAATATTTTTAACACAAATTCAAGTTTTAATATTTTATGTTCGTAAATTTTTTGCAACTTTATGCAAAATAAATTCAGTGCTTTCAATTCTTAATCGAGTATGATGGGATTGGCTATGCTGTATAGAATAGCGATTCTTAAATGATTTTACGAAGAAATTCTGGAATATGGCCACCTGGGAGGAAACTTAATCAAAAGGAACTCGACATATTCCAGAAGTTTTTCATAAACCATTTTTATCCGACATATACATTATTATTAGTTAAAAGATGACCGAGCTCCGTTCCAGGTAGCCATATTCCAGAACTTCTTCCAAAAATCATTTGAAAATATCATTTCCAACCAACATACAAAATCCCATCATAATCGTTATCGGAGTGAAGTTTGTGCCAAAATAACAAAAAATACACTGTGTCCTATAAGTTCTTAAAATTTAAAAAACACTCAAATATTGAACTTTCGTACGTAGCAAACATCTAATTTTTGTGGAAAGTTTCGAGTGATTTTTAAAAATGAAATTTTTTACAACAAACTCACTATGAATTGCACAGAGGTGATCGAAGTTGATCTGAACTGCCATTACGGATTGCACAGAGATGATCGAAATGGTTCTGAACTAGTGATTGATGTAGAAACCAATCTTATTTATCCACATGCTCGGAAATCTCTGAGATTTTTGTTATTCGAGACAGAACGTCAT
This sequence comes from Nephrotoma flavescens, assembly GCA_932526605.1. Classification (NCBI taxonomy): domain Eukaryota; kingdom Metazoa; phylum Arthropoda; class Insecta; order Diptera; family Tipulidae; genus Nephrotoma; species Nephrotoma flavescens. The sequence goes on along the minus strand of OW052220.1, from coordinate 72,221,206 downwards.
TGAGTGTAATACTAAAATTCTTAAACATTTGAAATTATTTATCTCGGCCCCTACGGATTGCCCAGATACGGTCGAAGTTGTTCTGAACTAGTAATTGATGTAGAAACCAGAATGTCAAAATTCTTAAACATTTGAAATTATTTATCTAGGCCCCTACAGATTGCCCAGATACGTTCGAAGTGGTTTGGAACTAGTAATTGATATAAGAAACCAATCTAAGTTAGTCACATGCTCGGAAATCTCTGAGTTTTTCTCTAGTTGAGAGAGAGAGACATCATTGAGTGTAATACGACACGTATCGTGTCAGGCAAATATTGTTGAAAAGAATGTTTTTCTGATGTCCGACGGCGAAAAAATACGAAAAATTAGCGTAGAAATTTGAATTCATATATTTTCGCATTGTGATGAGCATGTGTTTCGAGCATGGGTTTCATATTTTGTTATATACTTTATTTCCCAAACATGCATAAACTGTGATTTTTTTTTCAAAAGAAAAAAAATCTAACGCATTCTGATGTTGTGCTAACGCAATAATTGTTACAAATGGGTAAACACCAATCTTACTTAACCACATGCTTCAAAAATCTGTGACAGAATATCATCGAAGTTGTTTCCAATTATTCACTTTTAAAAACCAATCATGTTAGGATGTATAACGATTCAATTTAAAAACATTTCATCGTAATCGATTTTACGTTTCTACGAGAGAACTCTTTATTATTGAGTATAATACAAAAAAGGTTACTTTTATAAATAACTATTTTACTTAATACAGAGAATTTTTAAAAATTGTCAGATCAATTACTATTTTAGCATAATCACTAACTTATTGCGTTTTTTAAATCAAATGCTATACAAATTCGAAAATCAAACAAATTCTCGATTTTACAACCCGTTGGTTAAGTGTCAAGCCTAAATAACATACTTACGTTTTGTTGGCGGTGTTAGGTTCAGCATCCCCGCCACGTCAATGTTAAATTTGCCAAAATTTCGGTGTCAACATTTTCTATGATTACATACTTTAATTTACTACATATGTATAAGAAAGTAAAACAGATGAAAATAACCAGAGAGAGAGAGAGAGAGTAAAACAGTCCAAACATTTTAAGTTCTATTGATAAACTGATTTAATAAGGGGTACCGAATTAAAAAAGTCTGAATTAAAAAAGTTTTTTAAAAATGAATTAAAAAAGTTGATTTTTGTATGAACATCTGCTACTTATTTTAATTCATATTTTTAACTTAAAATTATGAATTAAAAAAGCGATTTAGAAAAATGAGAAAACTCAAAAATGAATTAACAAAGGCTTACACTATTTCATTTTTAAAACACCTACCTTAATTCATTTTCAAAATGAATTACAAAAGGCACATTTTATTTCATTTTATAAATTAAAAAATCTTAATTCGACTTTTAACAAATATTCAGAAATGTGCATTATTTTGGGCTAAAGTTTACTTTACGTATACATTTGGAAAATCAGCTAAGAAGTATAAATTTTTAAAATTTTTAAATGCAGGATTGTTTATCAACAGTTTTTAGGAGGGGAAGCTTAATTTTTTCGGATAATTGTCCTATTTTCCAGGAAAATTTTCACTTAAAAAAAAATTGCGTGTTATTCTATTCAAAATGCGTACAAATGTGTAATCTTTATAAAAATTTGGATATTAGGATTGTATGTATCTTAACAGTTTTTCAACAGTACAAATAATTTTTTCGGGAAAATTTTTTCAATTTTTCCAGGAGAATTTTAAAATTTTTTCAATTTTTTTTTTTTACTTAGTTTGACACTTAAAGAATTGTACAAATTGTGGAAAAGCGGGGGTTTGGGGCCCCATCCTCTAAGGTATAAACGAGTTAAAATTACATTAAAAAAAAAAATAAATATACGAAAGTTGATTCTATTAACATTTGTGGTACTATCAGAAGAAGCGATAAGAGCGAGATAAACTCTTTGATCTGTGTCTGCAAGGTTGACGAAGCAATTATTATTAATAAAAAGAGCATTTAAAAATTTCCAAAATTTATATTCCTTACCTATTTTGCATTGCCAAATTTTTACGTGTCAAATTCAAATTTAAATTCCAAAAAATTTTCATTAATGAAAATAACATTTTTTTCATTTTATAAAGAGGCTTATATTATTTCATTTTATAAATACTTATATTAATTCATTTTAAAACTGAATTAAGAAATGCCTTTTTAAATTAATTTTATCGAACTTTTTTATTTCTTTTTCAAATCTGATTTGAATTAATTTTTAAAACTTTTTTAATTCATGTAGCCATTTAATAAATGGAAAAATATAAAACATCATTTTTTCTTTGTTAGAGATAAATAAATAATATTAACATTATTAGTGATATTTTAAATTTGTGATTATTACTTACTAGGACGATTTCTCTAAAAGCTAAAATATAAAAAATAAATAAGTTTTATAAAATTATGGCAAAATATAATTATAAAACAAAACGGTATAACTTTACCAACATTAATTTAATTAATGCTTTGCTAATATTAAAAAACTATCACGAATAAATTCCGATCTTATGAGCAATTTGTGCTCAATTATGAACCTTAAAAATAATGGTAAAAATCGGGATAAAATTTATTATTCAAGTTTAAAACATAAAGATTTAATATCAATAGACGTAAAACTGACTGAAAATAATGCAAATGTTGAACCAAACACCATCAACCTTGCGCAGACCAGTGTGTTTGGTTAGATTTTGATTTAATTTCTTCCACAACCTGTACTGTCCAGTTGATCGACAATATAGAGGAAGCCGTCGTGATAATCTAAAACAAATACTAAATCTTAAATCATGCCATAATGTAATGTTGGATTTGGCAAGCGTTATGGATATAGCACTTTTCAAGCATGGCAATACGCAAAACATGACCAGCAAAGATGTGCTCCGAAAAATGAAATCAGAATTCCTTAAGGCAGATGATTTAGTGCAGGATTGTGATATCACGGATATTGTTTTTAAATGTGAAATGGAACCTGATAACAACAAATATATACAAGAAGTAACGGTACCCTTATTCGGTGTTCTATTGAGAAAATCTAGTGTGGGGCTACTAAAGAAGTTTAATATTTCAGGAATATATTTTGATGCAACTGGTAAAGTGGTAAGACAACCCATTTGCCATTATTACCACAAATGCAAACGGATTCTCTATTATTCTTGTGTAATTTACATAAATAATAATTTTATTCCATTGGCGGAGTTAATTTCATCTAAGCATGATTCATATACACAATCACCAGATTTTTAAATATATTGAAAGACAGAGTTGATAAAGCAGGATGCAATTTACCTAGATACGTTGTAACTGACTGGTCGTGGGCCTTAATTAAGTCGGTCTCGCTATAGGAGAATATTTAGAAAAAACATACAATATATTAACTAAGGGTCAGCCTCAAACATTTGACGTATCGGTATTTATATGCTGCTCGCATTTTATGAATATTTTAGTGAGACAAATAAGTATTAAATTACCAAATTGTAGCTCAGACATGAAAAATTTAATTTTAGATATTTTTGGTGCAATATTAAATTGTACCAGTTTGGAAAAAATCGACAATTTTTTAAAGAATTTTATAAAATATTTTGTTCACCTAAAATTGATCAAGGTGTTAGTGATTCTCGAAAAAAATTGCAAAAACTTATAACAGAATTATATGATCCAACTTGTATACCAAAACAAACGGATATTGACCCACAAGAAACATTGGATTCGCGAATTGTTTCGACAAATAGTTTCTACAATAAAGTATCGTACGAGTTCAGTCCTAACTATGAAAGATATTATAAAATCTTCACTGCCATCACTTCTGAACTATCAAATACACCGGCTGCATCGTTTAACGATAATATTTTTTATGCGCTGCCGTTTGTTGAATTTATATTAAAAAAATATATGGCTTATTTACCGCTATGGGGCACATGTTTTTCTGCAAAAATCGGAATTGAAGGACGTTTATCAAATGCGAACGCAGAAAGTTGGTAGATTTGTATCCATGTTAAAAGAAAAAACCCAAAACTTAATAAAACTTGCGGAATTTTCGCATACGAATCTAGCTAAGTCATCTAAAAATTTACGAATATTAAGAAAGCTCGACAGATTTGATACAAAAGTTGTAGAAGAAACGTGGAACAAAAAAACTAAACTTGAAAACTCTCCGAAACATTTTGGGCAACGAGTGTTGAAGCGATCTTCAGTGGTGACGAATTCCAAAAATTTGAAAACTTTTAATTTGAATAAAAAAAATATTATTTCAAAAGATAATGATGCTTTAATTGTACTACCAAATGGCCACTCGCATATAAATGAAAATGGTGTTGTAGTTAATGTTTATTCTACCTGTGCATTTGACTCAACTTGTCTCAACAAGAAAAAATTGTATCTCCGAGTGTACTAGAAGTGAGAGAATGCGAAGTTTGAGGAATTATAACAAATCCGTTTGTGTATTTCCCAATTCGAAATGTGTACCAACTCATTGAAAATTGTTTAAGAAATGTACAAGGCACGACGTTAGATCGGGAAACATATACATGAAGACAATGCGGTAAATTAAAGGTCAAACATATGACTACAAGCTACGGTGTAATAATGATCAACGTATAACCATAAGAAGATAATACTGCATACAATATAAACCTTAGCGATAGTCAACAACAAATTTTAATATCGGAGCAACCGTTTTATTTAAAAGCTCTTATTCACTTTGTGAAACCGGCGAAGAAAAATGCAGTTGGTCATTTCAAGGCATATATAAAATCAAATGCCAACTGGGAAATACATGACGATTTGTTAACTTTCCCTATCGAATCTTATTCGAAGGCTAAGGTAAATCCCTGCATTTTGTTTTAAGTCAAAAACGTCTAAATTTCTTTATTAACACTTTGAATTGAAATAAGTTATACTTTTTAGTTTTTAATTACAATGAATTATTTTAAATTGTGGCACGTTTTTATAAAGCGTTACCGCAAATCTTACGGGTAGCAAACTCTAAGTATGGTTTTTGCTATTCAACCAATGTGTTGAAAATACATAAAATTTCTAATTTCCAAACTCCTCCAACTGATCACAATTATTTGTAAATTTAAAAAATTTAATATTTCAAAAATGATCGATAAACTCTTTTTTAACACGATAATGTTTAAAAACTTTCGTATTACACTCAATGACGTCCTGTCTCGAATAACAAAATTCTCAGAGATTTCCGAGCATGTGGATAAATAAGATTGGATCCTACATCAATTACTAGTTCCAAACTAATTCGAACGTATCTGGGCATTCCGTAAGGGCCGAGATGTGGATAAATAAGATTGGTTTCTTACATCAATTACTAGTTCAGAACCACTTCGAACGTATCTAGACAATACGTAGGGGCCGAGATAAATAATTTCAAATGTTTAAGAGTTTTCATATTTCACTCAATGACGTACTGTCTCGAATAACAAAAATCTCAGAAATTTCCGAGCATGTGGATAAATAAGATTGGTTTCTTATATCAATAACTAGTTCCACACCACTTCGAACGTATCTAGGCAATCTGTAGGGGTAGTTCAGATCAACTTCGATCATCTCTGTGCAATTCATAGTGAGTTTGTTGTAAAAAATTTCATTTTTTAAAATTCACTCAAAACTTTCCACAAAATTAGATGTTTGCTACGTAAAGGGTAAAAATATTTGTGTTTATTAAATTTTTTTAGATATTATTATGAAAGTTCAATATTTGAGTGTTTTTTCAATTCTAAGTACTTTTAGGACACAGTGTATATTATGTTATTTTGGCATAAACTTCACTCCGATATAATCCTTTATGAAATTACCGAGCTCCACCTCACGTTGCCATATTCCGGAACTTTTTTTCAAAAATTATTTAAAGATCACATTTCGATCCAACATACAAAATCACATCAATGTCGGTTAAGAAATTGTCGAGTTCTGTCCCAAGTGGCCATATTCCAGATCTTCTTCCAAAATTATTTAAGAATCTTATTCCCATCGCACATAATAAATTCCATCACAATTGGTTAAGAATTGCTCGAGTTCCGTTCCAGGCAAATAATTGATTAAGAATTGGGAGTACTAAGTTTGGTTTGCAAATAGTTGCAAAAAATTTACGAACTTGAATTTGTGTTAAAAATATTTGAATTAACTTTGCACTTAATTGAAGTTACTTTGAAAAAGCACGAATTTGCTTTGGATAAAATTGAGGTTGATTTAAAATATATAACAATGAAGTTTAAAAAATTGTTTTTGGTAAAAAGTTATGAATGAATTAAAAAAAATGAATCTCATTTGCAAAATTATGATTTTGAAGTGCAAAACCTATATATTACGGAGAACATCTATGTAAGTACAAAATACGGATAACACAGAGAGTAGTAGAAGATCGGAGCACATTGGAATGCGATTGAAAATAAGGGTAAATAGCACGCCTTCACATAAAAGTGAAAAAACGCAGCAGAAGCACGATGTCTGCAAAATGAATACATGGATTTCGCTATTAAAGAAAACATCAATACAGCAGTCGATGCTGATACAACAACACTATACACTCTGGTATTGGAAGGAAGTTTAGAGACATATTGTTTGGACGAATACAACGGGTTAACTATCAAAATTTGTTAGATTTTAAAGAAGCAAAATAAATGAGGATTTTGAATTGGAAAACCAATGTACACCATTAAACAAGTTTAACAAAAAATAAACCTAAATTTCAAAATGAAATCATCGCGAAAGATAACCGAGTTAAAATGAAACTGTCTTGGAAAAAGAATGCATAAAACCCATATTAAAAACTCACCAAGTTAAATCACTTTACGCATCTTGCTATCTCATGCCTATATTGATAATAACATCTTTGATCATACACAAGTATGACACTCCAATAGTATCTGTCAAACAAAGGCAATGGAAATATAATAAGCGGGGATTTAAAAATTTTACACCAGATCAACCTGTGAAAGTATTGATCAACTTTGTGAAAATATTGATTAACATCAAATCACAATTAAAAGGAATCGATTCAACGAACATCCTGAAATCCCAATTGGTATACCAAATTAATGAAACAGAAAAACTACTGGTAGAACTTAAATGCCAACTATCGAGGACAAAACGATCAATCAACTGGGTTTCTCTACTTGGAAATAAATTGCTTGCCAGACGAAACTGATTGGGATGAGATTCTTAAATGTCAAGATTGGATCATTGAGAGCAACAACGAGCAGTATAAAATAAATACTGCCATGACAAATAAAATTCAAAAGCTTCTTAATTAGCATAACGAAATATTGCTACATCTGGAAGATAATAGAAACAATGTTTTTTAACAAATGATTCTCACCAGCCTACAAATAGTTATAAGGAGAAGCAACAGAAATCATATAAGCCGCGCAACTTGCTAAAAGTGGGATAATCAATTCCAACTTATTATATACAAAGACGAAATCTAGATGTTCGATTTCGTGACAGAAATGGAAATCTTACTCTACTTCAATAAAATCAAAGCCATGAATTATGCCGAACCTACAATGCTCATCAAAAACTAGACAATTCTTTATGTCATTTCGATCCCAAAAACCAACAAAGCCCCACAATAAAAGTAGCAAACAACTTGATTTGAAACACAACGAAATCGATTATATGTGGCCTTTAAAATTTTCGCCTAATGTGCTTTGGGGCTAAAATATAGGGGTAACCAAAAATGGCACTTTAGGACAATAAATACAAAAAACAATAAATTTTTTAATTTTTTATTTAAAAAAAATATTAATAAAAATCATAAAATTTCATTCCAAAAACAATTCAGTCTTAATTAAAATAAAAAAAATAATTAACCATTATCACAATTATATTTTTATTACCTTGTTTAAGTAAGCCGAAAGTTGCCAGCCGAAAGTGAAAGATCGATAATGCAGATAGTGTCTTCACTACATCAGCCGAAAGTTAAACGAATTATATATTAAATTGAAGACCTTGTTAAAGTTAGCCGAAAGTTTCCAGCCGAAAGATAATGCAAATATAGTGTCTTTGCTATCCCAACCGAAAAAATATACGATATAGCGGTCAATAGATTCTATATAATCCGCTCCTACGTGCGGCACGCAGTGCGACATGTTTGCTAATCCCGACTCCTATGTCCCCCGAAGTTCAAAACTAAAGCCCCTCTTCGCTGCCCCCCCTCGCGGGCCCGTGAAAGTTATCGAAGCCGTTAGTCTCTACAGTTAGTCCATTTGTCTAGTGCATTTGTCTAGTTAGTGTTTCGGCTGGGATAGCAGAGACACTACCTGCATTATCTTTCGGCTGAAAACTTTCGGCTTACTTTAACAGTATAAATTGAAGTATCCCAGCTGAAAGTGACTAGCCTACAAAATCAGCAGAAAACATATATTATAACAAACAAAAATTAAAATTTTCAGTTTAACCGATATTAATTTATTGCGTAGTATCAATTGTGAAATTTTATGTTTTCCTTTCTTCTGGCAATAAAATCGTTCGTCATTCGAGATTTCGCCAGAAGAACACCAATCTGACTATGCCAATTCGATAGCTCATGACCATAGGTAGATTCTGAGTATAGGTTTGAGGTGAGTCTGAAGGGGTTATAAGGGTAAAATTTTGATTTCCACCATCTTTCGTCGACAAAATTGTTCGTCTTCCGAGATTTTGGCATATAGACACCAATCTGACTATGCTAATTAGATAGCTCATGACCATAGGTAGATTCTGAGTATAGGTTTGAGGTGAGTCTGAAGGGGTTATAAGGGTGAAATTTTGATTTCCCCTATTTCCCACCCCCCTATCAGACCCACCCCTAACCTATACTCAGAATCTACCAATGGTCATGGGCTATCGAATCGGCATAGTCAGATTGGTGTCCATATGCCCAAATAACGAATGACGAACGATTTTATTGTTGAAAAATAGGAGAAATCAAAATTTCACAGCTATAAACCCATCAGACCTACCCCAAACCTACTATCGAAATCTAATAATGGTTATGGGCTATTGAATCAGCCTAGTCAGATTGGTGTCCATATGCTAACATCTCGAATGACGAACGGTTTTATCGATGAAAAAAATGGGAAAATCAAAATTTCCCCCATTTAACCCCATCAGACCCACCCCTAACCTATAATCAAAATCTTCCAATGGTTATGGGCTGCCGAATCTGCATAGTCAGATTGATGTCTATATGCAAAAATCTCGAATGACAAACGGTTCTTGACCATGCTTGATAATTTTCAATCTTCTTTATCGACTACTTTCAGCTGTATGGGGCAGATATGCCGCTCCATCCAATAACCCCATCAGACCTACCTTTTACTAATACTCAGGATCTACCTATGGTCATGGACTGTCTAACTGGCATAGTCAGATTGGTGTCTATATGCCAAAATCTTGAATGATGAACGATTTTTCGAAACTCTATTTTTGATCTATTTTTGCTACATTAAACAACCAAAACTATCGGCAACTGTCACTTGGATTGACTTTCCTTGATAAATATCAAAATTTACGCAATACCCAGGCAATGTTTCTAAAACCCAAGCCATAAACTCGAATCTTATTGGTTTACCTTTGTTAAACCTTTTTAGATTTTGAAGAGAGAGATTTTGATGTGAGAACATTTATCTGTTTAGTGTAATTTAATTTGTTTAAAAATTTAAGTTTAACGTCCAATCGCCACGTTGAATATGGCAATATTTCAAAAAAGCTTTGTTCATATATTCAATCAATTTCATCAAATCGGTTTTTTCTCATTTTTAATAAAAATCATGAAGTTTTTCGTATCCAACTCCAATACATCCTTCGTCTCGATAATAGTGAGTATTTTATTAAAATTCCCGTTAATGCTCACAGTTCCTCGAAGCAACAAAATTACCAATTTTTGAAAGCAACATAACGAACACTATACTTTACTAAGTCCTCCATAAGTTCTTTTGAGAAAAAAACGGGGGTGCTCGACTCTCAATGTGAATTTGTCCATTTTCTTTTATAATTACGTTCTACCTCTATTGTAGTAGTATCACTTTCCCGGACATTGTTATCGCCCCCTCCGCTTATAAATGTTTCTTCTTTGAGCATTTTGAGCCTCGAATTTTTGAAATCCGCACAGTTTTCATCCCCTGAATCTTACTATTTACTGGTGGGCCTATAAAAATGGTAGGTTGAGCCTCTGAAGGGTTTTTGCCTATATAAGAAACAAATATAATTGTAACACATAAAGACCCAAAGCGCCAAAAATTGGTTACACCGCTTTAGCAGTTATTTTCTTGAAAAAGGTTGTTTCCAAAAAAGGATTATATATTTTTTCAATAACGCACTTATTTTTGAAGCTTAATAACTCAAGAAATGGACGTAAAAAGACCCTTTACATATAGAAATTGAAATCCATTCCAAACAGTAAAATTTCGAAGTCAAACAACTAGAGGAAAATTATTTGGTTAAATACCAAAATTATTCATTAGAGAAAAAATGGTGGATCTTCATCAACAAGAAAACGAGAACATCTCAAATACTAACGCCAGTACTGCAAACAAATATTACAGTACAGGGGATAAAACTAAATCCGCAACATTGTATGTTTCTAGAATAGAAGTATACATAGAAGTAAAATTCCTTCCTGCGTTTGCAATTCCAACTACCGGTTATTTCGATTCGGTTTCTTCATTTCGTAGGATCGTTTTAGGCTAGAACAAAATTAGGAAATATTAAAAAAAATACTTTCATAGTAGAGTTTTCCAAGCTGTAAGAAATTTACAACGAAAATTCAGTTGAAACTACATGCCTACAAGGCAATTTGTGCATCAACTTTTGTTTTGTGTGTCTGAGCATTCACCATCATTAACTTGCCATCGTGCTCAAGAACTGAACGCTTCACGCAATTCTGTGATAAAAATTTTGCATAAAGACCTCGTTAGAAAGGAGTACAAAGTTCAAGTAGTACAGGGGCATCCGTAACGTTTTCGTTTCGCTCATTCGGCTGTGGAACGCAATCGACAAAGCTCATCTTCATTTCGGAGGCTACGCCAATTAGCAAAATTATCGCATTTGGCACTTAGAAAATCCACATGTAACCATGGAAAGCTCATGCATCCACAACAAGTGACTGTTTGGTGTAGAATTTGCACCAGCGACATAATTAGTCAACTTATTCTAAAATGAGCAGGGAGCTGCCCTTACAGTCAACGGAGAGCATTACCGAGTCATGATAAACGAGTTTTTGTTACCCAGAATTAAAGACTTCTCTTGACTTCTCTAAAAACACGACATTTTGTTCAGTAAATACAATAATCGGTCTTTTACAGACTTCGGGGATCGAATAATCAGCCGCAACGGAGATGTCAATTGGCCACCTCGCAGCTACGATTTGATTTCCTACAACTTTTTTTTGTGGGGAGTCGTTAAATATAAATGTTACGCTAACCATGCAGAGACTATCCAAGACTTGAGAGATCAAATCAAAGTAGTCATAGATGAGATAGGAGCCCATTCAATGGATAATGTTCTGAAAAATTGGGTTGACAGAATATGGTACTGTAAAGCCAGCCATGGAAGTCGTTTGCATAAAGTTGTGTTCCATACTTTAGGGCATTGTATACTTTTTCTACTAAAATAAACCGTTTGGAAAAATATTTATTCCTCTTTCAATTAGAACCAAACTAAATTGCCAACGTTAGATGGTCCACAATTTCCAAGAAAAACGATTAAAACTAAAAGTTGTTAAATTAAATTTGCGACGGTATACCTGTCTAAATCAATTTTCCATAATTTATACGGAAATTACGTGTTTGCCAACAAACTGGATTTAAACAAACATTCAGCTTTGTACTGTTGAGTCGATTTTTGGTCGAAATCGGTCCTCCGTAAGTGGCACCAAGAGGTCTAAATTGCAAAATACAGATAAATTCAAGATACAGACAACGAGAAGGTCAACGACGAGCCAATGAAGGCCATAATGTTTAGGGAACAGAAGAGGGGCGAGATGTTGCTGTAATTCAGTATCGACGAAAAAGATTAGCTCCAGTTCAATCCCGGCCATTTAGTACTATATAGAATGGGATTTTAGTAGTTTTAATTAAAATTCGCAGTATAATTATGCATCTGTTGAAATAGATGCTATCGGATCAATGTCAAAAATTTGTATTATGTGTGGTGCTAAAAAAATTAATTAAAAATTGATTTGGCAGAGTTTACAGAACCATTAGAACTTTTGAAAACATTTTTTAAACGTACAACATCCGAATTTTAATTCCAAATCTTGTCTTGTAAATTGGTTAAGCATATTATATATTTTAAAGTGCAAGGTCAAGTATATGTTTCATATAATAAATTCATTGCAACCATCACCTAACGAAGAACCAATTTACCTTAAGTTGTATTTTGTTGGAGACTTATAAAAACAAGTACAAAATAGATACAATATAGATACCCAGGGATGGAAATATGATTATTAAATAATTTTTGGAAAAAGGTCTGGAATATGGCCAAAAATTGTTTAAGAATCCCATATTCATCCAACATACCCAATCCCATCATAATCCGTTAAGAATTGATCAAGTTCCGTCCCAGATGGCCATATTGCAGAATTTCTTCCCAAAATTATTTAAGAATCCTATTTCCATCCAACATACCCAATACCATCATAATCGATAACCGAAAAATGAAAAATAAAAAAATTGCGCGTGAAATCGAGCGTACGTTAAATCGGGGTCGGTTAAATCGAGGGTTTACTGTATTTGAATTGTCGGCCGGCTTTAATAATTTTTCCTATTTGTTTTCAAGTTTACAAATATTTTTCTCCCTACTAAGGAATTAATTTCGCATCGATTTACCCAGTCGGAATTTTTCCCTTAGTATAGGGGGATATAGTATATTGTATAACTAGGATGAATAGTACTGCATTCGTGGACGATAGTGGAAATTGGCAACCAAGGGAGTCCGGGAATCCACTTTTCCTCCGAATTGTACATACTGTTTTTTCTCCGATAAGACTTTAAAACGAATATAAACCCAAAATAATTTTTAGTATTATTAATTAACTATCATATTAAGAAATCAAAACAAAGTAAAAAATCGAAAATAACATAAAATTATTGCTTAGTTAGCCACGACATCATAAGACATAAATACATTTTGTTTTTTTTCAAAAGTTGTCAAGTTTGTGTACGTATTTGGTTTATAAAAAACGTGTGAAAGAAATTTAAGGGATATGGACAATGAAAGCGAATTATCCTTATCTTGTACCCCGCCGGATATAGTAGAAGCAGCTAATTCAGCTACATGTGATTTACTCCAGCAAAAATCAAAGGAAAAATACAAAAATGCTTATAAACGCTTTATGGATTATCGTCAATCTAAACACATCAAATCATTTTCGGATAACGTCATTCTGGCGTATTTCGCTGATTTATCTTATTAATCTCTCTCTTATAAGTGTACTTTTATTTCTTCTAAACAATTAAAAATCCATACGGGAATATATTCCCGGCCTATGCTACAAATACTATTATTACTTGCTGCTTAGCAACAAATACAACATTCTGGAATCATGAGCTTTTCGTTTCGAAAAAACAACGGAACGATATATTTTTTCCTACGATCGGAGAAAAAAATATTTTTTCTTAATTTAAAAAAAAAAATTAAAAAAAAAATGACTAAGGCAGCCGCCGGCTAATAACTCGAATAATATAGAGAATTTGAAAGGAAATTGTGTTACAATTTGGAAAATTTCCACCGATTTCAAGAGTATGGCCGCAAGGCCGTATTTAAAAAAATCAGGCCGTGCGATTTTGATAAAAAAAATTAAAACCGTTTATTTTCGAATAACAGGAAATGACTGCAATGGATTATGATTTTTGAAATTTTATGTGGAGGTGCTCCATTTAAGCCACAAGATGTTGCGTTCCACAATAGAACTACATCGATCGAAGCGGTTGAAACTTAGACTAACGATGAAATTGGTAATCTTTATAATTATATATAATTCTTCTGTACGTGACGGCTGGGCCGATTTAAATAAAAAAAATTTGTGTGTATTTGAGTGGATTCCTGGATGGTTTAGATTCACAATTTGACCAGGTAGGTGGCGCAATCTTTATTTAACTTTTTGGCAAACATTTCATTTTTAATTTTATAAGAATTCTCGCATATCACAACAGATAACTTCAAAATTTCAACACCCCCTACCACGATTTTGGGTCCCTGGATTGTTTAGATTCACAATTATGCTAGGTAGGTGGCGCTGCATATCAGAACATTTCTTTTTTTGTTTTTCAAGAATTCTCGCATATCACAACATATAAATTCAAAATTTCACGCTATCCCCTACCACCCTAAACTTCTTTGGTACGTACGTATGTCATGCAGCTTCTCCTAAACGACTGGACCGATTTTGAAGAATTTTTTTTGAGTGTTTTAGTGGTTTCCTGGATGTTTAAGATTCACAATTCTCCTGGTAGGTGGTACTGCAATCCGGTTCCACGAATTAAATTTCTTTTTTTCGTTAAGATTTATCGGAACATATAACCCTAAAATTTCACACCCACCACCCCCTTATCTGCTCCTTGGATGGTTAAGAGTCACAATTGGCCCCGGTAGGTGGCGCTACGATCTAGTTCTAGTAATTCTTTTTAATTTTTTCTTTTTGTAGGATTTTCGCATATCAGAGCATATAAGCCCTAAAACTTCACCCCACCACCCCAATCCTTAGATATACATATAATTCGGTTTTTATATGGAAAATGGGGCTCATACTTTTAACAAAATTTCTGACTTAACAAAGGTGTTTTAGAAAAACAAATTTAATTTCAAAATGACACAAGAAAGGCATATTTTATGTCATTTTACAAATACATTTTTTAATTCATTTTCAAAATTAATTGAAAAAGTCATATTTTATTTCACATTATAAACATAAAATTTACATTTGTTTTTAATACACATAGAAATGCATGCGTAGTTTCACGTTTTTAAGAAAATGGTTTCTTGTTTTTCTTGTTACAGTTTTTTGTTGTATTGTAGAGAAAGATGAATTATTTTTTATATATTAATTATGAATTAAAATATGCATTTTTTAATTCATTTTGAAATTTCCAATTGTTTTTGCACATTTTCACTAAATAATGCATTAGTTGAAATTTTTTAATTTTCATTTTACAGTAAAAGCCCGATTATTCGGCATCCAATTAACCCGAACACTCAGTTAACCAGAATTTTAATTTTGAGGATTTTTTTTGCCGTTTTCTCTTTCTTTTGTCTTTCATATGCATTTGTTAATTTATTTTGAAATTTGCAATTGTTTCTTGCCCATTTTCATTAATGAAAGCATTAGTTGAACACTCAGTTAACCGAAATTCTTAGGATTTTTTTTGCATTTTTCTCTTTTATATCCATTTTTTTTATTTCATATTGAAATTTAAAATTGTTTCTTGAATTTTTCTATTTTTTGGCATTTTCATTAATGAAAGCATTTGTTGACAATTTTCAGTGGCTTTCATTTTCATAAAAAAGTAAAAGCCCAATTATCCGGCATCCAATTAACCGGAACCCTCAGTTAACCGGAATTTAAACTTTTTGGATTTTTTTTTGTTTGTTTTTTTCAGAATGGAAATTATTTTTTTTATTCGAGGATTCGTAGCAAATATACTTTCTTTTACTTTTTTTTCTGTTTTATGCATTATTCTATTTGAATTGAATGTGTAAAGTCGTACCCCAACTAGGGTTAGTGAAATATTGAATATATGTATTATTAAATATTGCGTAGTCGTATGGGTATGTATTATTATTTGTAATAAATTCAATTAACTGATGTATAAAAAAAATTGTTTTTTGGTACATAATTTGAAAATAATAATTAAACGAGAATCCTAAAAAATAATTAAATGCGAAATTCTCATAAAATTATACAGAATGCAGGCCTTTTAATGTAATATACACTACAGTAGAAACTTTGTTATCCGGAATGCTTGGGTATGAGAGCATTCCGGGAAATCGAAAATTTCGGATATATGAATGTTTCATTAAAACTAGAAATTTTACGGGAAATTCGCTTGATTTCAATTTTTTATGATTCTCTTATATTTGTTTTCAAATTATGTACCAAAAAACAATTTTTTATACATCAATTCATTGAATTTATAGCAAATAAGAAATACCTACATATTAGGTATACGAGTACACCCATACGAGTACCCAAAATTTAATAATACATATATTCAATATTTCACTGATCTAACTATGTAATACAACTTTACACATTCAATTCAAATAGAATAATGCATAAAATGGAAATAAATTAAAGGAAACTATATTTTCTATGAATCCCGGAATAATAAAAAATGTAATATCGCTTGTGAAAAAGAAAGAAGTAAACAAAAAACCTAAAAGTTAAAATTCCTGTTAACTGAGTGTTCCCGTAATTGGATGCAGGATAATCGGGCTTTTGCTGTAATATGAAAATTAAAGCCTTTCAAAATTTTCAACTAATGCTTTCATAAAAAATGCATATGAAAGAGAAAATGCAAAAAACCATAAAAATTAAAATTCCGGTTAACTGAGTTTTTCGGTTAATTGGATGCCGGACAATCGGGCTTTTACTGTAAAATTAAAATTAAAGCCATTCCAAATTTTCAACTAATGCTTTCATTAATGAAAATGTGCAAAAAAAATTGCAAATTTCAATATGAATTAAAAAATGCATATGAAAAAGAAAAGAAAGAGAAAAAAGCAAAAAAAAAAATCCTAAAAATTAAAATTCCGGTTAACTGAGTGTTCCGGTTAATTGGATGCCAGATGATCAGGCTTTTACTGTAAAATGCAAATTCAAAATTTTCAACTAATGCTTTTATTAATGAAAATGTTCAAAAAACAAGTGCAAATTTCAAAATGCAAAAATATTCCTAAAAATTGAAATTCCGGTTAACTGGATGCTCCGGTTAATTGAATGCCAGATAATAGTTATACATTTTTACGTTTTATTTCGAACTTAAATGCACATTTTATTTCATTTTCAAAATTACTTAAAAATACACATTTTATGTCATTTATAAAAACACTTCTTAAATCATTTTCAAAGTGACTTATGATATGCATTAATAAAGTCAGCTTTTTTTATTAAATTTTCATTACAGATGTTAAGTCGATTTTAAAACGAAATAAAAAACACTGGTTTTAAGTCCGAAAAAACACCATTTTTAAGTCAGCCTTTTTTAATTCAGGGAACCATATAATTATTTTGTAAATGTGTATGGACCGATTTTCAGGAAAATTTTGTGTGTGTTTGAGTGGGTCCCTGGTTGGTTTAGATTCATAATTGGGCCCGTTAAGTGTTATTATGGTCGTGTTCTAGGAAATTGTGTTTTAATATTTTGATAATTTTTTTTTATAATTTTTAAATTTTTCGCATATGGATTTCAATTTTGATTCCATGGAAATACAAAATGCATCAAGATGCTTTGATTAAAAGCATATTCACAGTTTTGCGTGCAAATTACATTAATCATGCGTAGCTATATGGACGTGCTATTTTGGCCGCAAAAAATATCCGCTGACGAAGCAGACAACTATTCTGTTAAATTCTTGAATTCACTGGATTTACCGAGTATCCCACCACACACTTGCGATTAAAAATTGGCTTTGGAATTTAAATGCATTCCTATATGCTACTCGCAGTCCATCTTCGGTGTACATATGGCTCAGTGGATCTACAGCGTAAAAAAGCCCATTTTCATGACTCGCCACATCTCTACTCGCCTGTAAATGCATTTTGAGCAAATGTAATTCAATCAGTAATTCAAAAATACGGCTTCAGACATTTAAACACACAGAGTATTAGCAATAAATTGTAATTAAAAAATTATTCTAAGACATTTCTTAATCGATTAGGATACAATTTTTTTTTTGTATATTAACCCATAGCGTAGAATCCAAAAATGAGTGAACAAAATTAAGGAACGAAGACCTTTCTCAAACTAATACAATGGAACTCGGTTGGTACTAGAAAAATCTAGGGTCTTTTAAATTATACAGAGCTAAGCCGTTGCTTAACCAAGTGTCGCGCAATTATTTTATTTTAAGCCATCTAGAAGTTTAACTCCGACAAGCTACCTTAGTTCAAAAAGTAATGACAATCTGATAGGTTAAAGCATCGAAAACCGCGGTCAGTAAAATTAAACGGAATGTGTAATTTTTTTTTTGCGAAATGCTAATTTATCATAATTGTTTTGTGTTAAAAACTAAGGAAACAACTAACTATGTATGTTTTGATTTGTTTAATGTGTAAAATATAATCTCGACTTTTAGGAAATTATTGTTTCAATTTTAAAATGTTTATACTTTATATCACAAAAAAGTTCCAATTCAACCGACTTTTCCTAGGCTCGGTGCTCCAGAGAATGGTTAATAAATTAGAGCTTCAACGATAATTTTTAATTTACATTGTCTATTCAGGCAAATAACGAACAGAAAACCAGAAAAAAGTTAAACGCAATTCAACATTTTATTATAAATTAAAATTGTTTAAAACTTTACTTAAAATGAGAATACCAAATTATCCGATTTTCATTAATTACCATAGTTTGTAAAACAAATTCACTTTGTCTCTATTACCATTTTCTATATATCCATCCACTTATTCAATGTCCATAATCTCAACTACGGTAATCAGTACAACAGTAGTTTTTACAACTCAATATGACAAAAGCTCTAACAAAACTTTTTACTGCCACATCTAAACTCTCATGGACATATTCATATCTATGGGTATGAGCTGAAAACCACGATATATTTATAAACCGTTATTATGTTTCAACTTTGATATACACATACACGTATGCACACATATGAGCACCACCAAAACAAACGAGCATAAAAATTAGCTTTCAAAGTTCATTTTATTTTTTATAATCTATTGTGTTATGAGAGCTTTTTATGTGTACATCATATGTATATAATATGCAACATATACTCTTCTACATATTTTATGTTGTCGTTAAATTTATTGTTAACAGACTCAAAAAAAATTTGTTATTTTTTTTCGCAAAGAATAATTAACAACAAATTAATTGAGTTGAATAAAATAAAATGGTTTTTGTTTGTGTGCTTTTTTTTTAAATTTACCTGAAGCTCTCGTCGACCTTTATTTATGGTACTCGGTATTGTGTTCCACTTTTGTTTCCGCAAGTATATTATTACAGCGGCATGTACAATACACACAATACACTTTTTGTTTTAATTTCAATTGATGCTTGTTTATGTATATACATTTTGTAAAAAGCGCATAATTCACTCCGCTTACGGTTTAATTTCATTTTCACTGCGGAATACCGTATTTGCGACACAACAAAATGTAATATTTAGGGTACCTATATACATTTTAATGTTCGTCGTCAAAAAATCCTTGAGGCAATAAGTTATAAAAAATTTTCACTTTAATCTTCTTCATACGAAACAAAAAAAGAAAACTCTCACACAAATTCTCAAACAAACAAAGTACTTCACTCGAGACGAAACTTTTCATTATTGTCAACAAAATACCGACAAAATGTGTATATCGGTACAACAAATACGATAAAAATAAAATTATATCGGCAGCATGGTGTTGTCCCGCTTAGTACTTGAGTATGACTAAAATTGTGTGAAAAAATCGGAATGTTGTTGGAGAAATATTTTACAGCATTGCGTAGTTGAGAATATAAAACGGGGAAAAGGGGATGTTTTCTATTATGGGGAAATTCGAAATAGGAAAGTTAAAATTTGAGTATGGGGAATTTTATCAAATGAAAGTTCAATTTCTCCTTAATGGACAGTCAAGCAGAAAAATATTTATTTAGACCTACAGTCGAAACTCGATTATGTAAATATTTTTTTTATGTATGCAGGATTACCCTGAAGTACACAAAACGTCAATCTTAAAAGGAAATTAATTGTGCTGGATAAATAATCCCACTATTGAGGCTCAACCAGTAATTTACGTTTCGAAAGTGTTGTGATTTTTAAATACCATTATTTTAGAAAAACGTTTGTGAATTCCTAGGCGTGCGTACGTAATATTGGTACGTACCAGTAAGTGTTCTAATTGCAAAAGTAAATTTAAATGTGGCAAAATATGCCATAGAGCGTAAATCCAAGCCTTGTTTAGATTTAATAATAAATTTGAAAACTGAGCACACTTACCATAGGACGATGGGTTTAAGGAATTATTTTAGCTTAAAATTATTTATATGTCAATTATGTTACCAGAAGATAGTCTAATAAAATTCCCCATTAGAATTTTTGGATGCGTTTATTCCAGAAAAAGAAGAAGGCTTTCTAATTTCAAAGCTACCAAAACCCAAATAAAAATCGGATAAAAGCCGAAATTAAAACACGAATTATCAGCCAATGTTCACCGAGAACTCCCTTAACATTAGTCCTAGGTGTTTAACACGATCTCACAACATTTCTTGATTCGCTATTTGTTGAATCGGTACTTCAAGGTCGCCAATGTAATTTGCTTCCAGTAATAAGTAAAGAGACCGGAAAGCGTTTACTTTAACAAAACAATCAATTAAAGTATGAATCCAGTTCATCAAAATATATTTCAACGAGACCAAATAAAATGTTATTTCATAAATATTTCATCTATAACCATAACGGCGTACGACGTTAAATTCACGGCTATGAAAAAAATGTTGTGTGCAATTCTCGCTGTCATGCAGTAAAAATGTAAAAAATATGCAATATACAATATTTTTATGCGTATTCCGACCAAAGCATCACATATTATATAAACAGGAGTACGTCATTGCCATATAAAAACTAGGGTTCAAATTTTTCAAATGTGACGAAAGAAACCATAATTGTTGGCATTGTCTACATTCTGTACATTGAAGGAATTCAAATTTTAAATTGTCTACATACGTTATCTTTACACATGTTGTATAACACGGTCCACTCGTTCTTGACTAAAGTTTAGGTAATTTCATTTAGAGCTAGAAGAACCTACATCGAGGATCGAACCAAATTCAATATTAGAACGCTAAATAAGGTCAAAATGAAAATCAGTCCAAAATAAGAACGCAAAGCAAGATCAAAAGAAATTACCATAATTTTAGTCTCATTAAGGCCGCCTACTCAAATTATCATATACAACAAACATTGGCTAAATCTGGGCCTAGAAATATTCCTAATCCTCATATTATGGCAACTAGGTTACCGAATATAAGTCAGAAATGATCTCATCGACTCATTTCATCAACCAATGTACTCGAAAAATAATAATTTTTTATTTAGAGAAAATATTTTAGATGTAAACTGCAAAGCTGACTCTGATGTACTTTTAGAACTTTAAAATAATTATGTTACTGTACAACGTAACGCATTACATTTTTTTCAACGTAAATATTTTAAGCTCATAAAAATAATAATCAGGGTTTTTATATATTTTTTTTTCTTTTTCGGCATAGAGCGCAATTTTGAGATGTTTCATGATGCTTTTCGGGCCAACAGGTTTTTATCGTATTTAGCGGATACTAAAACATATTTTTAAAAAGTCATTTCTCGGGATGGTTTTCGGTCTTTATTCACATACATCCGTCTCAGGTAATCATATTCCAGAATTTCTTCCAAAAATCTGTTAATAGCCACTTTTCCACTCAGCGTATCCAATCCCATCATAATTAGTTAAGAGTTGATTAAGTTCCGTCCAGGGTGGTAATATTTCCTAATTTATTTCTAAAATTTTTAAAGAATCCAATTTCCAGTCACATCATAAGATCTTGAAAATTAATCGAGTACATCGCAGGTAGCCATATTCCAGAAATTCTTTCAGTTATCAATTGCGAATCCAACATACTCAATCCCATCATACCCAAACAAGTCGAGTTCTGTCCCAGGTGACCATATTCCAGAACTTCTTCAAAAAATTATTTAGGAATCCCATTTCCATCTAGAATATCCAATCCCATCATAATCGGTCAAGAATTGGTCGAGATCTGTTCCAGGTGGCCTAAAACCAGATCTTCATCCAAAAAATATTTTAGAATCCCATTTTCATTCACCGTACCCAATACCATCATAATAGGTTTAAAATTGGCCAATTTCCGTCCCATTGGCCATATTCTTGAAATTCTTTCAATAATTTATTGAGAACTCCATTTCTATCCAGCATTCCCAATCGCATCATAATATTTTTATAATTGGGTGATTTCCGTTCCAAGTGGTCTAATTCCAGAACTTCTTCAAAGAAATATTTAAAACCCCATTCCCATCCAACATACCTAATTCCATCATAATCAGTTAAGAATTGATCGAGTTACGTTACCAGATGTCTATATTCCAGAAATTATTTCAGTTATGTTTAAAAAATTGCATTACCATATAACATACCCAATCCCGTCGCATTCCGTTCCAGGTGGTCTAATTCCAGATTTTCTTCCAAAAATCTTTTAACAATCTCATTTCCATCCTACATACCCAATTCCAACATAATCGGTTTAGAATTGATCGAGTTCCAACCCAGGTGACCGTATTTCAAATTCAAAATGTATTCCAAAAATCATTCCAGAATCCCATTTACATCCAGCATATCCAATTCCATCATAATCAGCTGAGAAATGGGCGAGTCTCGTTCTAGGTGGCCCAATTCCAGAACTTCTTCCAAACATCATTTAAGAAACCTATACTCGTATAATAGGTTATATAGTTTAGAATTGGTCGAGTCACGTCCCAGGTGGCCATATTTCTTAAATATGGCAACCTGTGGCACTATTCTGGTAATTCCCTGGGAATAGGGAATTGGGGAAAGGTTTTATATGCAATTTCTTTTTAAAATGTTTTTTTCTGGCATACTGAGGAAAAAAGCTAGTGTTAATTTTTTGAAAACAAAGTTAAATTGGGAATAACTTTCCCTACCAATTTAGATATGGAAAAATTATTCCCAATTTATAAATATTTACATCAAACTTTTTTCCTCAGTAGGCCGAAAAAAAAATATTTGTACTCAAATTACATATAAATTCTTTCCCCAATTCCCTATTCCCGGGGAATTGCCAGAATAGTGCCACTGGTACGGAACTCGATCAATTCTTTGTTAAGAAATGAGTCCCGTGAATCCCGGGAATCCCACAAAATTCCCGAAAATAACGGAAAATCCTTGGAAACCCTAGGGGAATTCCCGGGAAATCCCGTTAGAATTCCCGGGAATCTCAGAATTTCCCGGGATTTCCGGGGCTTACCGGGCTCCTCCCCGGGCTTTCCTGGGCTTTTCCGGGATTCCACCGGGATTTCCCGCTCTTTCCTGGGTTTTCTGAGGATCCCCTGGGACTTCCCGTGATTCTCTTGAAATTTCCTGCGAATCCTGGGGGAGACCTGAGAATCCCGGGAATTTCGGGAAATTGCGGGAACGGGAAATCCCGGGAATTTCGAACCTAATATGATGGAATTGGGTATGATGGATAAAAATGGTATTCTTAAATAATTTTTGGAAGAAGATCTCTAATTAGGCCTGGAAATCCCGTGGGGATTCCCGGGAGAAATCCCGGGAATTCCGAACCGAATATGTTGCTAGTTATTGGGTATGCTAGATAGAAATGCGTTTCTTAAATAATTTTTAAGAGAAGTTCTAGGATTAGGCCACCTGGAATGGATATGCTGGAAGGAAATGGGATTCTTAAATGATTTTTGGAGGAAATTCTGGAATATGGCCACCTAGGACGCAACTCAAATAATTCTCAACCGATTATGATGGAACTGGTTAAGCTGGATGAAAATGGGATTCTTAAATTATTTTTAGAAGAAGTTCTGAAATATGACCACCTTGGACGGAAATTGATCATTTCTAAACCGATTTTAGCTGGCACACAACTAACCGGCCGTTAGCCATTTTTCTGTGCAACCGGGGAAATTTAATTTATTTTTATACCATTCAAATTATACAAATGATTAAAATATAAATATTGTTAATTGGAATGTTGGGAGTTACGAGAAACAGAGCATGGATAAGATATGAATTTGATTCGATAACCGTTATGTATTTTGATAGTACGTGTTAAGTGGTCGCCAGTTGAATGATGCAATTCAATCGGAAGAGATTTTTAATTTGGAAGAAATTTTGAAGCAGTCGCTTGTCGGAAAAACATCGATACTCGTAAAGGAAAGTTACACCAAGTTTCAGGTGCTATTATGAACCTCACATCCTGTACGAATGAGCTTCTATGCTCAAAATGGGGTATGAAGTTCACAAAATTTTTGTAAATAAATAAATAACATTAATAAAATATTAATAAATTTAGATGGGATTTGGTTATGTTGGATGGAATAAGGTTTCATTAAATATTATTGTAAGAATTTCTGGAAAATGACCACCTGGGATGGAACTCGATCAATTCTTAACTGATTATGATGGGATTGGGTATGTAGGATGGAAATGGGATTCTTAAATGATTTTTGGAAGAAGTTCTGGAATGTGGCCACATGAAATGGAATTCGACGGGATTTCGAATGGATTGTGTCTTATGAAAATTTAAAACTCAAAAAACTTCTGTTTCTATTCATGATATCAACATAAAATTTTGAATGCAGTTAGGTATTGATGTTAATAATATCGGAGAATTTTCAAATCGTAACTATTATAGTCGGAATAGACATTCCGGATGGAAATGGGATTTTTGAAACATTATTGAAAGAATTTCTGGAATATGGATATCCGGGACGAAACTCGGCCAATTTTTAACCGGTTATGATGGAATTGGGTACGTTGGATGCAAATGGGATTCTTAAATAATTCTTTGAAGTAATTCTGGAATTAGGCCACCTGGAACAACATTCGACCAATTCTAAACCGAATATGATGGGATTGGGTATTCTGGATGGAAATTGGATTCTCAATAAATTATTGAAAGAATTTCTGGAATATGGCCACCTGGAACAGAACTCGATCAATTTTAAACCGATTATGATGAGATTGGGTATGTTGGATGGTAATGGGTTTCTAAAATAATTTTTGGCTGAAGATCTGGAACGGATTTCGACCAATTCTTGGCCGATTATGATAGGATTAGATATTCTACAGGGAAATGGGATTATTAAATAACTTTTTGATGATTTTCTGGAATATGGCCACCTGGGACGAAACTCGATCAATAACCGCTTATGATTGGACAGGAAATTTGATTCTTAAATGATTTTAGAAATAGATTATGGAATATGACCACCTGAGATGGAACTCAATCAATTCTTAACTAATTATGATGAGATTGGGTTTTTTAGATGGAAATGAGCTTATTTAACGATTTTTGGAAGAAGTTCTGTAATTAGGCCACCTGGATCGGAACTCAAATAATTGTTAACCGATTATAATGGGATTGGATATGCTGGATGAAAAACTATTCTTAAATTATTTTTTGGAAAAAATTCGGGAACATAACTACCTGGGACGTATGCGGAGATAGTCCGAAAACCATCCCGAAAAATAACATTTCAAAAATTGGTTTGAGTATCCGCTAAATAGATAAAACCTTTTGGCCCGAAAAACATGAAACATCCCAAAATTGCGCTCTATCCCGAAATAAAAAAAATTAAAAACCTGTTTATTATTTTTATGCGTTTAAAATATTAACGTTGCAAAAATATGTATTGTGTTGTACGTTGTACAATAATAAAACAGTAACATAATTATTTCAAAGAAAATCTTAGTACATATTTCGGTATTCTAAAATATTATAAATTTATTAATCAAATATTTTCAAACTCACATATTTAAATATTCATCAAACTTACATAGTTTCGCTCACATGGATGGCCGAGTACATTCGTTGATCTCCTTGGCAGGACATTCACAAGGTTGAAGTAATAAGTCCTGAGAATGTGTCGTCCATTCGGGGGTGACCGTAAATTTCAGCCGTCTCTTAATGGCAGTTCGGCTGTTTCAAGCTGTCGAAGTGTGAATTGTGAGAGATTCGTAGGGAATCTCTTCGGGTGAAAAGAGGCTTCGTCTTTTGGCAAGGCATCTCTACCCTCTAATGCTGCTTCGTTGTGGCCGCGTGCATCGGTCTTTTGGGGTCTACGGGTCATTGTGGGGGGGGGAGGAGTCTCTTCAGCAGACTGGGTACTTGTCATTAGGAGAGATCCGGTAACCGTCGGATGTGCACAATCCGGTTATTATTATTATTTTACTAACTTCTTCAAGTTTCGTCCGAAAAATTTCGGCGGAACATCCGGTTTTTGTTTATTTTTAGTTTGCGTTTTTTTTGATTAATTTCTCTAAACACGGTGTAGGTCAGAGTCATGCCATCCTCTAAATCTTCACGACCCAATAACCTGAGTATTAGCCGGCAAAATTACCATGCGTGAGTCCGCTACATGACTAGTTGAAATTTACTGGTCGACTGCTGAGCCGTCCGTAACAAGGTACTTCTTTTGTTTTATTTTTTTTATATAAAAAAATTTTTATGGTTTCAATTTTAAATTTCAAGTTATATATTTTTTTAAATCAAGTTTTCATTTTTTTATTATTTTCAATCATTTCTCATGTTCTACTTATATTGTAATCGAGCGCCATAGCGGTGTCCGTTCGACACGGGCGTGGTGTGCACATTGGTTTTCCAGCCAACCTTTCCGGTTTGTTTAATTTCCTAGTTGATGAATTTTTTTTTGTGTAAAAATTAAAATAATAAAATAAATTACAAAATTATTATACGAGTAGGTATGATGGAAGGGGAATTGAATTCAGTGTCTGTTCCATATGTACCGGTTGGGCTTGCCACGCACCTTCAACCCCTCGGCAGGATATCTACAGTAAAATCCACACGATCTCCTCGTGACACGGCGGTCTCTTGGTGTCGAAGTGTCAATTGTGGGAGATTTGTTTAAAGTCTCTACGGTTGAAAATAGGCCTAGTCTGTTAAGGAGATCTACCTACCCTCTTATGCTTTTTGATTGTGGCTGAGCATCGGCCTGTTGGGGTCGATGGGTCCTTCGGACGGGGTGGGTCGGTCTCTTTAGAAGACTAAATACTTGTCACTCGGGGAGATCCAGTCGCCGTAAAATAGGCACACCCTGTTAATTAGTTTATTAAATTTCTCAAGTTTCGTTCGACAAATTCTGGTCGACTTAAATTCAGTTTTATTTTTAATTTGCTTTTTATTAATTTGTTTATGTTACACGGTAGACCAGGAGCACGCAAGCCTCAACTTCCGTGAGAGAGGCATCTGCGTGCTTAGTTGACAATCGTGGGTTGGCTGCGAGTCATCCGTAATATTGCTAAACCTTTTCCTTGAGATCCTCAACAATTTCTTCTTTAGGGTGAAGACCTCTAGCCATAACTTGGATTGGACGCTCATTATTTTTGCCGTAAGTAAACCATATTGCCCCTCGAAATTAAGCAGTGTAGCCAAAGCTCTATAGGATTCGGAGTCTGCAACATTACTTTTCTAGACCCTATTGTTTTGAGATACGAGTTTATACTCTGCTACATTAGCCAATTCCATAATCGATTTTATGGTAGAGAAATTTGATATTCCAATCACATTTATTGATGGAGGTGATTTCTCTTTTATTTTAGCTAGTTGTTCTACAGTTAGTTGTTCTTGATGATTAACTGGGTTTTAGAAAACTATATTGAAATTGATGGTAAAGCGTCTGCCATTTCTGGTGAATGTTGATCTTTCCTCACCTTAATTGGTCTCTAGTTTCGGTTCAACAAGCAATTTGTTTCTCTTTCTAATTCTCCTTTATCCTTATGAAATGGATAAGTGTCATCATGGATTGCAGGGTAAGGTGTCGTCCCAAGTGTTGCACTTATTTTCACTGCTTTATTGAGTGTTTGATTCTATTTCTTTAAAATTGTAAATACTTTTTTCAATTTAACTGTAAACTCTTTTATTTCTCTTAATTGTTCTCCTATTTCGGTGTTTTTCTTCTGTTATTGACATTCCACCTGACTACTAATGCGCTATTTATGTATGGGAAGTGCGATATTTCATAATACGAGTAAATTAAAATTTTAATCGGCGATTATAGGAAAACGGGACCATGTTTGGCTTGCAATATTCCATAGCTAAATATTCCAAATATTCCAAAAAATGCTAAATTTGAAAAAAGTAATTTTATTTGCCAGAATTGTCCGGCATATGGTTTTCTGTGTTAAGACTTTCAACTTGACTAACAAATGATGATCGAATTATACGAGTATCTAGGTAATGCGATGTCTCAAATTATGTGTGGGGAGCTTGAAATATCATCATTCGAGTATATTATAAACGACAAGATGCTTCTGTCTCGCCACGTTATTTACAATAAACACCTAGCTACTCTCAATTGACTAAATATTCCAAAAAGTTAAGCAATTATTTTTTTGGATCAGTTCCAGTGTTCAGACTTTCAAATTGTTGGAATTGGATATTTCATGTATTTTTTAGCAAAGACTAAATCATTAAGTAAGGTTTTGCAATTTGTGTGTATGATCCGTCTTTTTTTTAACATAAACGTCAATTTATATAAACATAAATCTAGTTAGACAGTCTAATGTCGGTCAAGCAATCAATACCAAAATAATTTATGCGTATCTATCCAATATTTATTGGCAAGTGTTCATATTATAATCAAATAATCAAACATGGGAAAGAAATTTTGAAATGTGTGCTTCATCTAAATGTATTTACAGTTTGCCTGAAGAATGAACAATCAAAAACGAAGAACGATGTATGTATAGTAGTTTTAGTAATATTTACGCACTTTCTCGATAAAATAGTGTAATTGTGGTGAGGTACAATCAAAACCCACCGACTTCCTTTAAGTTATTTAATATGCTGTCAAACAGACAAAATAACAATCAATTTTCATTATTTTTCGGTCTGCCTTAATTTGTAAATTTGGTGACCCGGTTCCAAACACAAATATAATTTTTTTAATAAATTCCATCAATTGTGTTCTTGTGAAAGTAAAAATTTCGTTTTCATTTTCAATTTTTGTCTATATTATTAATTATCAATTACGAGTACATAACATATAAAATTAGTATTCCGTGGGGTAATGTCTCTCAACAAATAGTAATTAAATTATAATTATTCGTACGATTAAAATACACAAAATATGAAATAAAATACCGCGAGGCTATAGAAATTCTTTTAATTTTATAAGTTCATTATCCCCAACAAGTACACGCACGTCATGTATAATTTGACTGTCTATATATGTATATGTACACCAATACGTTAATTGCAAATTGCCAATCAATTTTATTTCTTGGTATTTCGCACGCTGAATGGTAGACGAAGCATTCCGCTATTTAAAATTTAAAATTCATAGCATAAATCAAAATACCATTTTGTGCTTGAAATTTTTATTTTATTTTAAATAAATATCTATTTGTTAATAGTCAGTTTGGACGTTTAAGTTAACGTTGCGATGTTGTCTTGTTACATAGCCGAAGACATACATGAGGAATTTGTGAAATACCCATATGAAAAATATGTTAGAAAATTATGTTTACAACATGTACACAGCTTTTGGTAAATATACCTGGTACTTATTTTTGCATTTCGGAATATTTATAGAAACAAATTTGCCTTTCATGTTTAAATAGGGATTAGCACTTAGAAGGGCATAGCGGGCACATTTCATTAAGTGTGCATTAAAAATGATTACCAAATTGCTTTATTTCTAAATATTTTTATTATTCTTCCATATAAAGTATTTAAAAAGATTACATGTTTGGGTAAAACAACCCGCATATAATTCCAAATTTTTTTAGTATTGTTACAACTTTGTCATCGTTTTAAGCGAGGTCCAAACCACTGAATGTTGAATATAAAAAGATAGTTTGCGTACCGAAACATAATAATTCGCTTCTGTCTTCTTTTGTGGTTCAAAGTATTTTCAATATGTTCGTAGTTTGTGTCAAAGAGTTCAATGTTTCTTTAGGTAAACCTCAAACTTTCGACGACTTGGTAACCTCACCTTGATATTTTTAATCTTTCGTCTTTGTGGGCAACGTGGCGTAGCCAAATTATTCCCAACTCTTTCGCGATTTCACTTTTTCGCTTTTCACGTTCTACGTGGTTTCCAAAATCTCTGGAGTAACCTATTTAGACCGGACAATTCTATAACCACTCATTTTTTTTATCTATACTTACATATCAAAGAGACTCTTGTTATGCATATTGACATTATCCAATTTGAAATTTTTCCGAAAATCCAACAAAATTTGCTTTTACGTGTTAATAGGGTATTTTTCTCATGTGCTACTTCGCCATCGGTTAAAGCATGGAACAAGTGTTCGCAACCAAATAGAATATATATTTGATTTTGCGTCTTAAATTTGTTATTTGCTAACGGTTTAAGGTGCTTTTAATGTCAGCAGTAGGGAGGGCCATTATTACACGTTCGCTGTGATTGCTATCATTATTGTGATACTGATGGATTGGAAAGAGATTTCTTGTATTAAAAAATTGGTGTATAGTTTCATTTGAGTGGGAAGATTGCGAAACCATATACACAGAATACTTAAATATATTGGATTGAGCAACGTGTATCAAAGAAATAAGTGTTCTATTACATTTTAGACACTTTTAACGATTTTTACATTGAGTTATAAAGTATTCATCAATTAGGCATTTAAAGCAACGATCGAACTATCCTTTAAGTAGTTCTCGTATCATCAACATCTTGGGTTTACAATGTATTTTATTGCAAGTAAACAATTTATGAGATTCATTCAGGGCATAAAAAACAACCTGGTTGCGGAGTTACGTGACATGAATAGGATTTTCGTATGCTCGGTGGGTTGTGACTACTTTAAGGTACTGTTAAAGTTAGCCGAAAGATGGTAATGCAGATAGTGTCCTTTCTATCCCAATCGAAAAATGGCAATGTTGATATTAATTTTGCTATCCCAACCAAAATTATTTTAACATGACGATAATGCAGAGTGTATCGATAAAGAAGATTAACTTCAATATTCAAACCGAAAAATGCCGGTAATACAGATTTAAAAGTTACAAATGAATCATCATAATAGCCATGAGACGCAGTCGCGTTTAGCTGATGAATGGTTTATACATCAAGATTTTGACAGATGAACGATGGTCTCACTGTATCAATTTGATGAACCATGACCCTAAGTATAAATTGATTATATGTTTTGGTTTTATGAGGTTATTTTGGCGAAATATTCCAATTTCCGTTGTTTGGACGATAAAATTGTTCACCATTCGAGATTTTGCCAGATGGACACTAATCTGACTGCCGATTCGAAACCCCATGAACAGAGGTAGATTTTGATTGTAGATTAGGGTCTGATGGGGTTATATGGGTGAAATTTTTATTTTTCTCTTCTTCTGACGATAAAATCGTCTATCATTCGAAATTTTATCAAATCGACACCAATCTGGCAATGCCATTTCGATAGTTCATGACCAAAGGTTGATTTTGATTATACGTTAGGAGTGGGTCTGACACCCGTCTAGGGGTGAAATTTTGATGTTCCTAATTTTTCATCGATAAAATCGTTCGTCATTCTAGATTTTTTCATATAGACAGTAATCTGACTATGTCGATTCGATAGCCCTTGACCGTGGTTTTGATTATAAGTTAAGGGTGGGTCTGATGAGGTTATAGGGGTGAAATTTTAATTTTCTCCATTTTCCATTGATAAAATCGTGCGTCATTACAGATTTTGGCATATAGACACTGACAAGAAGCAGAGTTTGAATTAATTCGGAAGGAAATGATACCGCTGCATTTATTAGAAATGAACGTTAGAATTGTTTTTAATAAACGCAAAATTTTAATTAAATATATTTAATTATATTGAATAAGTGCAAAATAAAATATTTCATATTTTTAATTCAATAGAAGAATTAAAATTACATCACAATTTCATTTTTTGTTATGCAAAATTTGTTAATCACATCGATGAGAAAAAATATATAGTGATACAATTTTCAAAAATGATGTAACATACCAATTTAACGATACTATCGAAAATTCCGAAGTTACAACATGTCACCACATGTAAACCAGGAATCGATAAAAAATCATATAGACCGACACCACTACTTCCGGTCATATTAAAAAATTTTGAAAAACTGTTGCTGAACAGATTTAAACTTAGAAGGGAGATGCTTAATTCCACCACCCCAATTTGCGTTCAGAGAAAATTACTCTTCAGTTGAACAAGTTCACAGAATAATGGATGCCATTAAGAATGAACTTGAGTACAAGAAGATATGCTCCAGTATTTTCTTTGATGTAGCTCAAACTTTCGACAAACTTTGACATCAAGGCTAAGTAATGACAAAGCAATTTATATACAATATATCACGAAATCTTTCAGTGTCACCCCGAAAAATTTTCTAAATTACGCTAGTTTTGAATGTCATCCCGAAATATTTTCACTATCATGACATTTTTTATTTTTTTTTTTGTTCATTATAACCCTATTTTGCCATAATAAAAATTTTCCAGCGTCATACGCATTTAAACGTGTAAACTAAACGACTTACAATACATTCATTCTCCACTTGTTCATTTCGGCCCTAAATTATAATTTTACTCCTATTTTCTTAAAATCAAGAAATAATGCGTCTAAATTTCCCTCCGTTATTCCTCTCAACGATTCGATAGTATCCCACTTCTAAAAACAAAATTATTTGCGTATTAAAAGAATAAAAAATATACATTACACTACGCATTTTCATTTTACTATTTAATTTCGGAACCAGATATAGAAGGTCGCATTCCGACAATAATTGTGCCAAAGGATCGATTTTTGTAATCGATTTCGTTAATTAAAATTTCAAATTGCCACTATACAATTTATTATAATATTCCACTGAATTAAATTAGTTATAAATTCCAAGTAAGACGATTGACAAAATTATCTTTTCTTTCCTGTATAAGATAGCGGAAATTTGACAGCGGAGTATAAGTGATTTCGCTACTCGCCGCAGGTGGCAGCACTATCATTAAAGTGAATTGATTTTGTAATGTAATTACCAGCGGAAATTATTTATTCATTTTGTATGCCTTTTTCACTAAATAAAACATCCCAGCGGAATAAAACTTTAAAAGTGATCCTTAAAATGACAAATTGATTGATCTCCGAAGTGAAGGAACTCGGTAAATGAAATCTTGAAATTTAACAATATTCCGTCTTTCCGCCATTTCTTAACAAATTTCGATGAAATTTGGATGGTAGTATAGATCACGGATTTTAAAGTAAGTTTTGGACAAAATTCTCGGATCTGTTCGTGCTGGACTAAACTGGCCATTTCATATGAAAAATGGTATCTGTACATTTTACACGATATAAATAAATTTTAAACTGGAGGGAACTCGGCTATTTCATAATTATATTTTGTAAAATTTGCATCGCATACAGGGAAATTTTGCGGGAAGTTTATGGATTAGAATTTTCACTAGATTTTATTGAGTTTCTGCGGCCATATAAGTTATTTTCTGTTTTTGGCCAATAACTCAAAAACTTTCATTAGTAACCAATACTTTCGGTCGTTTTTCTAATAGCCTAGGTCATGCTGAGACTATATGAAAAATTTGGGGACAATTTATGGATTAGAATTTTCTGCGGCCATATAAGTTATTTCCATTTTTTGTTCGATATCTCAAAAACTTCCACTAGGCTTCCCTCGAATGTTTGTAAATTCTGATCGAAAGACACATTTTCAAAATGAGATTCAGTTTCACAATTCTCCGTCATGATGATTAATTCCTGGCCATCTAACAATTTTTGTAACCCAGCCATTTTAAAACAATTAGAAATCGTTTCTGTGGTTACATTATCTCATGCAGTGGATATCCATGAACATGCATCTAACATGGTAATTTTTTTTTTTGATAATGCTTCTAATCCAGTAGCATCGGCTATAGCCTTCAATAAACGATCCATTAACAATTTTCGGTACCTCGCCCTCAAGCTATTTATAATACCCTGTTCTAACGGCTGTAGGGTAGATGTAGTATTTGGCGGCGAGAAGTTTGACATTACTGTATGATTTATATGGATGACAACACGCGTTATTTAAAAACAAAATAGCATTTCGTTTCTGCCTAGCCAGCTTTTTATTGAATATTTCCATCCAATCCCGAAAAATTTCGGAAGTCATCCATGCTTTTTTATTAAACCGCCATTTAATATTTAGTGCTTGTTCAACATTTAAATGTTTAAATGCCCGTGGTTTTTTAACTTTGCCTATTATAACTACAGGTTCCTTCTCTCCCGCCATACTTCACAATAAAGCGACTGTTAAACGTTCCTTGCACATTTTCCTCTCTTGCATAATTTATTTTTCACATTTAAGGATCTCGATGGTGTGGCTCGAAAAAACCGGTTTCATCCAAACTGTAGATATTTCTTGGGTCATATGCATCTGTTAAATTGCCCAATGTCGAGCGATATTGTTCGACAATTTGCATGTCGGTTGAGGCACCTTCTCCACTAAGCGTAGTAAATTGTAACTGTGGCGATCTTTAAAAGTTTGCAGCCGTCCATTTGAAGCTGTGAAACAGTTTAAACTTAATAATTTACCAAGTCATCGTGCTTTTTCCTGCATAATTGAGCCAGATATAGGCATGTTTTTCGAACGTGCCATTAAATTGTTCGCTATGCGTCGAAATTCAGTTTGCGACTCTGCGTGTCTAATCGAATAGCAACGCAAAGCGGGACCTTCGTGTAATTATTACAATACAATTTCATTGTTTATAAAAACATAATCAAATAATCATTTCAGTCATTGAGATTGCAAGAAATTTCTACGTTTTTAATCAGCGTTTAAGTGTCACTCCAGTTGCAGCTAAAATTTATCAATTTTGCAATTTTACTATAGTTTTGTAAAATCGAATATCCTCAGTGAATATAATATACAGCTAAACATAGACTGAATGCTCTTGCGTTTTTCTTTGGAAATTACTCCAGGAGTATTAGGCATTACCACCAAAGGAAGTTTGTTTATGATTGTCCTTGGTCTTTGCGCATAACAATTCAGTAACTGCTCAGAATTTGGCTAAATTTAAGTCCTAGTCCTGCCTTGTTTTAATTAAAAAAACATATTCGATGCATATGCATTAGTTTTAAGTGAACATTGTCATAATCCATAGTTCTTAAAATTTGCAAGAGAGATATAGAGCTATGAAATTCAATGGCGCAGAAAATTAAAAAATTCTAGTGAAAATTCTAATCCATAATTTTTCTTCAAATTTTCCCTGTATGCGATGCAAATTTTACAAAAGAATTCACTTTAATGATAGTGCTGCCACTTGCGGCTAGTAGTGCAATTTTACATGTTTAAACAGGAAAAAAATCACAAATTCAAAACAAAAAAATATTGGTCCAAACAAAATTGGTTTATTACAAACCCACAGATTTTGAAAAAAAATAAATAAAAATTATTGAATCCAAGTCGGTTCTACCCGAATTCGTGTAGTTGGGCTTACCCCCCGAGACACCCGAAACCTTCGGGAAATGCTGCAAACAACCGAAACCGACAACCCTCCTATGCATCTTAACGAAAATGGAAAAAAATAGAAACGTATGTTTGTAGAAACCGGTGGGGTAATGGTAAAAAAACGGAACCGAAAGTCGGGTACCCGAAATTCGGGTAATTTTACTCCCTATTCGGGTAATTGGATTCCGTAGTTTATGTTTTTTCCATTTTCGTTCAGATGCATAGGAGGGTTGTCGGTTTCGGTTGTTTGCGGCGATGCCCGATGGTTTCGGGTGTCTCTGGGGGTGAGTAATTGCCCAACTACACGAAGTCAGGTAGAACCGACTTGGATTCCCTAAATAAAAATATTTTGATCCAAAAGAAAATTTGATTTTAACATAACTCAGTATTTATATTCAACTTTTCTTGGGTGCAATAATGTGATGAATTATTTTTATTTCAATTAAGAAAACGTTTCTTAGTTACAATTAAATTTTAATTGTTTTTAATCAAATTATAATAAACGAAATTTTAATCAAAAATCTGTTTTGTATTAAGATATTTAAAGGTATACCTCAAATTTTTTAATTTTCTTTTAAGTAAAAATTGATTTTTATTAAACCAAAGAAGCAAATTTATATTCTAAAGGAATTGGTTAAGCTACAGCCATCACAAAAAAATATTTTTCAAAACCGCCAATTTCATTAAGAAATATTAGTAACTCTTTATTTGCATTTAAGAATAATTGATTTATAATAAAAATTAATGAAATATTTTGTACCAAATTTTATAATGTTCTGTAATTAAATAATTTTTTTTTCTGTGTAGGAGGACTCCAAAGGCAGAAACCGCTAGTGCTGAGCAGTTTTAATTAAATAAAGAAATTATTGCAAAATGCTTGGCCAATAGATTAAATTACCAGATGATCTCTGAATAAATAAATAAATTTATTAATTAAAATCTCGGTAACTTAAAATCCTATTTGAAGTAATTATCCGCTACAGAATGGTCAACACTATCATCTTGTTTGAGAACTGTCTCGAAATTTATAACCAAAAGCAAATACTCGTATTGGTCATCAAAATCTGCCATTCCCAACTCCGCAGTGGAATTTATTTGAAATAGTTTATCTTAGGTTGCGATAAATTGGTTACATAATCCATATAATTCAATCCGTATCCTTTGCATTATCGAACTGACCTTTAATTATTAATTTTCGTTTAACAAGCACAGCGATGCAGTCTAACCCGTCATCTGGGGATATTTCACCAACACAATTTTTAATCAAATATAAAAAAAAAATGAGTGAGTCCATTAGTACTCTCAAGGAGATGTGTAAACATGGCGTGTGTATAGTACGTAGGTACAGTTTACTTTGAAGGAAGAAGGAATGCAATTTTACTAACCAGAGTTTTTCATTTGTTTATTATCGTTAAATTGGTCTATTAATCTTTCGGTATAATCGACGCAATTGGATTTTGGTAGCTAAAATAAGATATATTATATACTGTCTACTCTAACTTTAAAAATTTTCATTGAAAAACTGCACAATATGGTCGTCCCATATCTAGTAGTAAATATATTTCGATCTGAGTTCATGTGCAAATCGAATTCGTCTCGCAGGAAGTTTATAAGTGGTTTAGCTTGAGGAACAGCAACATTAATATTGAAATCCCCGCTCATAATCACCGGCAAAAGATGATAGTCTCCTTGGAGAATTTTTGAAATTCTTTAGGATATGGGGCAAGGACGAAATGTATGAACTTCATTATGTCTTCGAAAGATTTATTCGGCGAGGTTAATACAACTACAGAAAGCATCTTATTCCCATTGAGAAGCTGAAGTTCAGCCGTATATATATCATCAATGACTTGTGTTGTTACGCTCATACCAATTGTTTGTCCAACGATGATTTCTTTATGCGAGGTGACTGTATGGTATGAGTATTCTATTTGAATTTTTATATATTGTTACTCCGGCAGCTCACTCACCGTCTCTCTTGAACCGAACGCAGATCTGGAAAAGCAAGAAAATTGAGCATCCTTGCGTGACTGTGTCAGTTAGGTCGAGGTGATGTGTATGACCTAAGACTCTGATAGTTCAATGTTAAAAACCAGACGTCATTATTATCTCGTACAAAATTCGCCATTACAATGGATAAAGCGGATTTGTGGTGAGGCGCGATAGCTAATTTTGAAGAAGACCCATTGAGGTCCCATTTTTACGTTCATGGTAGACGACATGATCATCGATAGCCGACGTGATGAACAGTCCTTCGAGACTCGTTACTCGTGCTAAAGCAATATACACAATTTGTTAACTGTGTCTTTTATCGTAAGAGTATATACTGACTATCTCGTTGTAGGTACCACCGTGTGATGCATGAATTGTGGTGGCACATGAAGGTACGACGCTTTACATTAATTGTTGTTTATGCTTAACATTAATTGTTGTTTCGATTAATAGTTGAGCTTTTTCTAGAAATGGGCACCAAACATCGGTCGATATTCGTTTTCTGCGCCCATCCAGCTTCAAGCCACCTGACCTTCTTGCCAACTTGTGAATTTGAACCGAAATCCATCCAGAGTCGTTTGACATTTTTT
The DNA here is from genome assembly GCA_932526605.1 of Nephrotoma flavescens. Taxonomy (NCBI): domain Eukaryota; kingdom Metazoa; phylum Arthropoda; class Insecta; order Diptera; family Tipulidae; genus Nephrotoma; species Nephrotoma flavescens. The sequence goes on along the minus strand of OW052220.1, from coordinate 72,183,155 downwards.
ACTGTCGAAGTTTTCATCGTTCTCGTTATTCTGGTTAGGATGCCTATGCATTCGATATACTTTAGACAGCCCATAGTTCCATTCGCCAGTCCATTTGTTACGTCAATATTGGTTTTGAAAAAGTACGGCAAATTATTTGTGTCCACTATGCTCATTTTATGGATCTTTTGACGGAATTGCTACTCCGGCAGCCCGCTGACCATCTCTATTGAACTGAAAACAGCATTCAAACGTAGGAATATTAACAAATTCGTCATTGCGCAGCCAGGTCTCGAAAACCAAATGAATTGAGCATACCTGCGTGACTGTGACCTGAGACTCTGGCAGTTCAATGTTAAAAACAAGATGTCATTATAACCCCATTCAGTAGAAGACATGATCATTGATAGCCGACGTGATGAACAGCGCCTAGAGACTCGTCACTCGTGATAAAGCAATATACAGCAGTTGTTGACTGTGTTTTTAATCGTATGAGTATGCAATTTCGTAACCGTAATTCGTATTTCGTATCGTAATTTTTTTTTTTTGATTTTTCTGATCGATGGAAATGTCGATGGTTTCTATTTCATTCATTAAATTAATTTTTTCATTTTCCCTACTATTATACATATACATAAAAGCATGCCATGTATAGTAAAAATTGTTTTTGTTGAGTTTCTTGCTTTTTTTTTAAACGAAGTAGGTATACGTCATTTCCGTTCGTTTCATTTACAAGTTTACTCTAATACAAAAAATTTTGGTAGGCGCGCGTAAAGATGTTTACACATCAAAAAATGGCTAAATAATGAATATCGTAGAATGCGTTCCCCTTTGGGTGATGTTCGTTGAGCTCGCAAACTGGTAGATAAGAATCACCATGTATCGGTGAGCTGGCTCGATGGGCCAATATAATTTATGTACATATGCCTTTTTATTTATGCCTCTGTTTGAATACAACTGCAAACAATATTTTTTATAATCGTTTAGAATAAATAGTTAAAGCCTGCCATACGGAGTAAATGCTAATTAATGACCCCATAAATATTCCGCTGCCTAATTACATTTTTAATTGCAATCATTAGCAATAGTTGATATACATAAGAGCGCAGATACATAAATATATTTCTTTAATTAGTGTGATTACATATCGAGCAAAAAATTATAGATTTCACGCAACAGACAAAGTATATACGGTTGGGTATACAAAGATAAATGATCTAATGAGTACGCTAAACGCCGCTACCTGTTTCGAATAGAAAAATTGTTGAAATTTCATTTTGATTAATTATTCTAAATGCGAATATAAAAATTTGCAATTTGTTGATTTGATTAGTTTATAAGCTGGGTTATTGGAACAGATTTTATTTGTACCTATATCTACTATAGATGCGTTCTTGCATTAAAATATAATAATAAAAAATATTATAAAAACTTGCGTCCATAAGATTTTCTTCACCAAAATATAAATTTTTGATTAGATATCTATAGAGGAGAAATTTGTGTAGAATAAATTAATGATTTCCTGTTTCCGGGCACAATATTTGGCCATAGCAGCGTGTACATGGTTGGCAATTATTCGCTTAAACGAACAAATCTCTTCTTATAATACGGAAAAAAAATTTGTCCCCAAATGAACTTTCTGCAATACAATTTAAGTACGAATTACGTCAATAAATTATTTATTCGGTTTGCACAATTTATTAAAATTCAAAAGATTGCTAGAATAAGCGACGAACCCGTTTATACCACTTGTAAATTAATTAAAAAGCAATCAATATTATTTCGTATATTTGTTATTTGTAAGATTATGTGAATTTAACAAACAATAAAAAAAAATTACGTTTTGACTATTAAATTATGTGTGTAATTATAATTTTAAAGATCCGACTTAAGATTATATACTAGATACACTCTGAATTTATCTATCTACCTACGAAACGTTTATAAAATTAATTTTTCAAATATTTTGTTGTTATGTCGCCTGCTTACATACAAAAACAAAAATATTTCTTAATTCATAAATTCCTTTTGGACTTTACCAATAGGTATAGAGGTGTATACATTGAAATACGGTTTCTTCTTGAAATCATCTTATTTAAACAAGTACAGAGTATATAACAACAATATAAGACCGAGTTTATATTTACAAAAAATACGAATCAAAATTCTATAAAGTTATATACGATCGATGATGATGGTCGTCATCATCATGAACATCTTTATATTAAAATAAATATGTATTGTAAGAGAGTTTTTAAGCGAACAATCACATTTTATAAAGATTCTTACAACTACTTACAACAAATCAATGAGAAATTATTATCACATTTTTACGTATATTTTGTTTATTTCTTACCTTTTTCTGTTCTTCAAAATACCGATATTATTTGTCTTATAATTTTAGATTTTATATGCTCTCATATGAACTGTTTAACTTTGTAATGTGTTTCGATCTTTCTTAAATATTCTTGTTTTTGAATCTTTCCACAGTAAACTAGATTTAGGATTAACGTATGTCCTGGAACTTTACCAATTGGAATTCTGATTACCAATTTTTATAACGTTTGACGGGACTCGTGAATTGATTATCGATCACCAACATATGTGATTTTGAACCGAATTTGTAACTGCTCATCATCCATTCAATTATACGACATTTGCATTTTCAACGTATCAATGTTATGTTAATTAAATCTTAATTTAAATGTCCTAATTTTACGTCATGTAATATACAGTGCTGGGGAAAAAATTGGGCAAACATATTTTATTGCAAATTGGAGTCTTTTTCTTGCTAAAATTACAAAACTTTTGAAAGCAATTGGCTTATTGTTTCATTTTAAATACATGTATGACGTAATTTTTTGAAAAAAAAAAAATGTACCTGAAATTTATAGGGGCAATACCCCGAAAAATGCCAAAATATTCAAAATACGTTGATTGGAGTTAAAGTAATGGAATAAATTAAACACAAATTTTTTTATTTTTTTTTGTTTTATTTGTTTTTTATTGATTTATAGAAGTTTTATCTTTAATAATAATATTTTGTTGGACCGCCATTTGTTTTTATTACAGCGATACACCTCCGATTCATTGAATTTGATAAATTTTTCAAATTCGTAGGAGGTACGGATTCCCAATTCGTCATCAACAAACTTTTTAAAGCTTGAATCGATTTTGGGCACTTTCTTGCTACTTCTAACTTCATTATAGATCAAATATTTTTAATGGAATTTAAGTGTGGGCTAAGAAATAAGAAAAAACATAAGTTTTTAACAAATTATTTATGTTTATCTGAAAACTAATTTTTCAATCTACAATTCAAAATTAATAACTCACAACTTTGGTGGTATGGCAAGGAGCGTTAGCTTGTTGAAAAATAAATTTGTAAGTATCGCCAAAAACCTTTAACACAGAAGGCTCAAACTCGTTATATTGTAGCTGCAGATAAAATTCTACTGTAATGCTGGAACTAAGGAAGCACAATCGACCGGTTTCATTTCCAGAAAAGCGTCCCCAGACCATAACTCCTTCATTTGTTGGTGAAAGTTTTAAAAGACATTCGTTGCTAAGCCTCTCGCCTGGTTTTCTTCTAACGAGAATTATTCCATCTCTAACATGCACCTTAAATTTTGATTCATAGGAGAAAATCACATCATTTCAGATCTCTGGAGTCCAAGAAACATGATCTTGGGCCTATAGCAAATGCTTTTTTCACTATAGTAATGTGAAGTCAGGCTTCTGGACCGGTTTAAGTGTTCTCAAACCAGCTTTTCCGTTGCTCACTCAACATCCCGTCTTAAGTCCGATGAAGTTTTAATACGGATCCGACGACATTGTAATACTATGAAACGATCTTCCACTGTTGTCGTCTTTCTGGGCCTTCCAGAGCCTTTCTTTCTTTGTGTACTGCCTATCTCACTTTTTTTCATATTACACGCAACAATACTTTTAGGAATGCTTAATATTTCTGCTATTTCACGGGTGCTTAAATTTTCTCACGCCAAAATCAACATATTGCTTTTACAATTCTCACTAACTTTTCCCATTTTTCTAACTAAAATTTCACTTTGTTCTTTATTTGACTAGGATCACTTACAGAATAACTTAATTTTACAAAATATGCACTAATAAAAACAAAAGGCGGTCCAACAAAATATTACTATTAGCGACCAAACTTCTATAAATCAATAAAAAACAAAAAAAAAATAAAATATTGGTGATTAATTTATATTCCATTACTTTAACTCCAATCAACGTATTTTGAATATTTTGGCATTTTTCGGGGTTTTGCCCCTAAATTGCAGGTACATTTTTTTTAAAAAATGACGTCATACATGTATTTAAAATGAAACAATAAGCCAATTGCTGTCAAAAGTTTTGTAATTTTAGCAAAAAAAAGATTCCAATTTGTAATAAAATGTGTTTGCCCAATTTTTTTCCCTGCACTGTACTTGTCATTTGTATTATATACTTGCATTATATAAAGTACACTTTGTCAATTTTGCATGCAAATTTCCTCTTTGAGATTTTATTAACCCTTAGTGCGCAGATAAACGCAATTTTGGCCATACTTGGTGATTCTACGGAGCTCAATGAGTTCATCTAATTTAACATTAGGCCCTATTTAGAAAAACTACAATAATATTTTCCAAGGAAAATCAAAACATATTAATGCGTCCTTACTGCAAAATGCAGTAAGGACTAAAACTACATATTTCGTTTCCAATTCAATACATATGTTTATTTATAAAATAAGTCACATAAATTACAATATAATTAATTCATTTAGAATAAAATAAAAATATAAAAAATGAATTTCATATAACAGCACTGTTGCTGCAGTCTTAATGATAATTAATTTATAGGTTCACTTGTGAAGTTTCATAAAACGAATTCTTGTCGCAGAGTTTTCCCGCGGAATTGGGAATTGGGAAAATATTTTGCTGTAATTAAAAATTGCTCTAATTCCCAAATACATATTTCCCGTTCCAAAATGTGTATTCTGGCAGACAGGGAATACTTTTTTTGTGAATTTTTTTTATGTAAATATTTATAAACTAAAACACGTATTGCGACCTTATTGCAAATTTAATTTTTTTTCTAAATAGCTATATATTTAATAGCAAAAATTATTTTCCAATAATCAAAAAGGTATGAATTACAATTCCCCAAAAAAATAATGGGAAATATTAACGTCAAAACTGCTATAAAATGGAATTGTTTTTTCCCAATAAAAAATATTCCCAAGCGCCAGAATACACTTTGGGGAAAAAATTCCTAACTGCTAGAAAAACGTCATTAATTCCCAATTCCCTATTCCCGGGGAAAACCAGAATAGGGCCACTGGCTATTAAAATATTTTTTTTTCTATTAATACATCCTCAATCGGATCTTAATTTTTATACGCGATTATTTTTGATTTTTTATATGGAATTTTACCTAATTTGCTAGAAGTAACTACATAAGATGTTTTGTTCCAAATCTGTCAATGCTGCACATTTGCCAGTCTTTTGAAAGATTTGCTTCAAACGCGTTTGTAAGTTATTTTTTTTTAAATATTAATGAATTGTCTGATTTTAAATAACCTATCACGATTTGGGTGATCTTTCGGAAACTTTAAATAGTTGTTGGCGAAATGCAAATTGTTTTTTATTTTAACAAATGTCTTTAATGACATTGCATCTTGCACAATTTTGTTGCCAACATCTGGAGTTTCATATTCGGTAATTGATGAATTAACGATACAATACAGATGCCCAAAAATTTCTAAGAAGAATCATACCTATCATTTCATCATCAAAAATATAATTAAAAGATGAGAGCGGTATCTCAAGTTCTGAACTATTTGATGGTAATGATGTATCGCCTTTGAAAAGAGTTAAATTGGACTCGATTTCAAGCGGTGTATTTTTCCAATGCAATTTCTTATATCTCTCTCTCAGATTTTTCAGCTCAACTTCCTCATTTTGCACGTCATTTCCGTTTCAATATTTCATCCATAATCTATATAATCTGCTGCATCAGAAATATGTGCATCTTCCATATTTATACCATTGGCAAACACGACAGGAATATTATCGTTATCACACTCGTTTGCGTGGTTGAAATTGCATCTCTTCATTGTCTTCTTTAAGATCATCTTCACTTTTATCGGACCACCTCTCTACAATTTTTTCAATCTCCTCTAGAGTCACATATTTTTTTTCGACGACATTATTGTACAAGTTTATCATAACAGCCCTAAATTGGAAATTCGTCCAATGGTTATGAATATAAATTTACCAACATTAGAAAGTGAGCATTTGAAAAATTTCTTAACGAGTTTTTGTGTCAAATATGATACATAAATTTTACTTACCAATTGTATGTGATTACATGATATAGTTTACATGACGAAAAAAATAAACAAAAATAAATATGTGTCATTTATGACACAAATCTGCATTAAGGGTTTTAATGTAATATCCAAAAATAACTTGGGAAATAAAATTGTTAGTTATAGTAGTAAAAAGTACGTTAAGATAATTGTTTCGGAATTCAACTTAAACCGAAAATACATTTACAACTAAACAGCTGATAATTTATTGACAGCTAGAAAAAATACATGAAGTTTTATCATGTTTTTTCTGATCGAGATCGCTTATAGCGAATAAATCATCAATTTGAGATTGCTCGTTGGCGAATATTACAAGACGGTAATACCACGACCAAGTCGAATTAATTCAACGGATTGGAAAACGCTGCGGTCCATTTAAAAGCATCATAAAACCGTCTTGTTGTTCCATTCTGTGAAAATAAAGCGTATTTCGTAAATTTTTTGTTTTTTTATTTTGTTTTTGTTAAAATAGAGGGGTTTTGTTTGGGTTTGGTGAAGTATGTGTTACCCGAAAATGCGGACAATTTTATCACTCCCGATATTTGATCGGGTGAACTCAGTATTCCAAAGACTGGTTTGAGTCTATCAATGGAGACAGATTGTGGCTTATCTCTAATTTGTAATACAAAGTGCTTAGGAAGTCGTCGTATCACTTTGTCTGGGCCTTCATAAGGTGGTGTGAGGTCTGTTCGTATTTTTTTTATTCGTACGAAAACGAAGTCGCACGTTTGCAGTGACTTGGGAACGAATATGTCGTTTTGTTTTGGCTTTGCACTTGTCCGTTTGGATGAGCTTGTTCAACGTGGAGCGCTGTTGGTCAATTACTGTGCCATTAGTTACTTAAGGATGTAGGTGGATGTTTCACAAACAATTCCCGAGGTAATTTAATCGTTTGACCCTACACCAGTTCTGCTGGTGAACGTTTTAGATCATCTTTGACTGTTCTTCGGATTCCCAACAATATGATTAGGATCTCTGAGCTCCAGTTAACGGTATTTGCACGAGCTTTTAGAGCTGTTTTAAGTTGGCGGTGAAATGTGAGCTTAACAGCGAGTTCATACGACGGATAAAAATCTCGGATTTTACTATCCCATCGTTTTAACCAATTACATCACGTAAATTATAAAACGGGCACGCCTCTTTTCATATAAAAAAGTTGTAAATATTGAAAACAAAATCTAGGATAGAAAAATCCGAGATTTTTATCCGTCGTATGAACTCGCAGTAATAGTTGCATAACCTCAGCGAATAGTTTGTATTCGAACTGTGTGCCTTATCGGTCGTAATGTTGACCGGAGCGCCGAATCTATAAATGCTCTTTTAAACGAGCGTTTTTGCGATTGTTGTTGTGGAAATATATTTGATGCATTAGGCTTCTGGCCACCGCGTGAAAACGATCTACGCAAGTTAAAATGTATGTGTATCCATTATATGGTGGAAGTAGTCCAACGATGTCTACATGGATATGATTAAATCTATCTGGTGGAATTTGGGAATTCCCGTAAGGTGATTTAGTGTGCCGTTGCACTTTACATTTTTGGCAGGATAAAAAAATTTCGCCCACCGGGTTGTATCTTGTGAGAGTGTGCGAATTGTTCGTACACATGGAAGTGAACTATCTATTATGGAAAGTGTCAAAGATAGTTCGACGTAATGTCTCTGGAATGTGCGGGTGATTGTTGCCTGCCGATATTGTACAGAAAATTGTTAAATCGGCTAATGGAAATTTATCTAATTTCCATTTGGAAGTGCGCCGAATTGTAGAACGAGAGAGTATAAGTCTTGTAGTCCCTGATCGCGCAAGCTAGTGCTTTTGCGAATGGTATGATGTCGTAGCGTGTTGCTGCGGAGGCAAGCTTGTGGTCGGAAGTCCGAGAAACTGTGTCGGCGAACACATTGTCTTTGCATTGAATGTGTTGAATGTCTGTCGTAAATTGAGAAAAAAAAATCAAGGTTTCGCGTGTTTGCCTTGAGTTTCGTTCCGCTTTAGAGGTAACTGCTCTAGTGAACGGTTTGTGGTTGGTGAAAATATGAATTCACGACCCTCGACAAAATAGCAAAAGTTTTTGATTGTTTGGAAGATTGCAAGCAATTCGCGATCAAATGCGGAATATTTTCTTTCGGTATAGTTTATGAATTGGGGCAAGTATCTCTGCTTGTTTTGGAATAAATCACTGGTAGTAGTTTACCATGCCGACGAATTACTGAATTTGCTTAACGCTGTGAGGTCCTGGAAATTTTCTAATGGTATTAATTCGTTCTTCGGCCGGCAGAATGCCATTAGGTGTAATTTTGTGACTCAGGAAGTCAAGAATGCTGGTCCCAAATACACATTTTGCTGTGTGGATGTCGACACCGTAATTTGATAATTTTTGGAAGAGGTGTTCCAAATGTAGTATGTTATGAGAATGTCGTCTCTATAAAAACAAAAAGAAGATCTCATCATTTCTAAGTCCAAATGGCATTCGGGTGAATTCGAATAAGCCAAATGGTGTGGTTATTGCAGTTTTATGTATGTCGTCAGGAGCAATAGGAATGATGTGATATGCTCTAACGAAAACGGTTTTTGTAAAAACGTGCAACCATGTTTTTGCATGGAGAAGTTTTGAGTGTAGGGGATATAGTAACGGTCAGAAATTGTGACTGAGTTAAGCCTTCTGTAGTCCCCATATGGTCTCCAGACATTGTCTTTCTTTTTTACCATGTGTAATGGACATGATATTGCTGAAGAAGAAATTCGGCAGATTCCTAGTTTCACTAGGTGTTGAAATTCTAGAAAAGTTGTTTTGTGGCGAATTAGATCAAGCCGTCTTGGTCTCGAGAATGGTTATTGGCCTGCAGTTACATTGTGTTGTACTACATTGTGCCTTACCGGAGAGTTGTAGTTCGGTTAACCTGTTAAAAAAGGGAATTTCTTTAGCAGGGCTCCATAGATATTGTTAATTGTCTAAAACAATGGTGATGGTGTATCAACGCGTGTTAATGATGCGTTGATCGAGAGCTTAGTAGATGGGTCAAACAATTTGTAATTTTTCAGATCCACTAAGTGACTGAATTTCATTGTGAAATCCGCGCCGCTAATGGGGCGGCTGACATTAGCTTGGATGAAGGTATTTATTGTGGTACCATTCGCAGCTGACGGCGGCTATGGTATGAGGTTGTCTTAGGTCAGCCGTTGCGACTTTAAGACCTACTGGTTTGAGGAACCGGTATTTGTGTATCCACTTTGAAGGTGTTTGTCTCCGGGGTGATTGTGAACGAGAATGTTGTCGTTGTGCGTGTGAAAGTTTTTCTAGTTTAGCTAGCCTACCGCTAATTTGCTTTAACATGGTTTCAAGCTGGCTATTGCTAGTGTTTATCGCATGTATGTTTGTGTTGTTGGTTCGCATGTTGCGATTAATCCAATTCAAGTTTTGAGCTCGATTGCCAACCATGTCGTGCAATTTGTAGGTAATGCAAGCGAGATCCTTTTCAGGTTTGTTATGTTGTGGGATCAACGCTGTTTATATGTAATCTGGGAGCTGCCTGATCCATAGTTTGGCGCGTAGTATAGTTTTGCGTTATTCGTGAAATTTTTGAAGGTCAACGATTTACAACAACATGTTAGATAGTTTTTGGTCACCTGTCAAGTATGTTTTCTAATTTACAATCCTCGGAAATGGAGTAATGATCAATTAGAAGTGTTTTGATGGTCTCGAATTTATTTATAATTGATCTTCTCCGCCTGTGTTGTCGAGAGTGATAGCATAAAATTTCAGTTTAATTTTTTAAGTCAATAAAAAAGTTTGTATATTAAAATAAATAATTTGGTTTGTGTTGAAGCGCGGCTACTCCGTGCTGTGGCATCGGTATCCCAAAACTGAATAAGAAAAAATCGTATAATTTTGTATGAATTATATACCAAATTTTTGGGCTAGAAATCTGGTTTTATTACCATAATAAAACTCAGATTGATATATTATTGTAGTTAATGATAAACAAGACAATAAAAGTCTGAATTGCATTGCGTTTCAGCTGGTTCATATAATTCGCAAAAAATACCCAAACAAATTATTTAAAGAAACCATCACTTGCAACAATGAAAGTCCACGGTATCGAAGGACATTCGATAATAATAAAGTTACGAAACAACGACATCGACATCGATAATCGGTTGATTGTACCGTACCGTATTCGCCATTGCTCTCCAAAACATACAAAGCCCATTTTAATGTGGCTATCTTTGCATTGACCAACAGAAACTATGAAATCACGAGATACCAAATGGGTCGTTATATAAGTAGTACCTAGGCAAATAGGCGAATTTTGCTTTTTCAATACACCAACGATATCCAATAGTTGTTCATTTGACTGTTCATCTGGAAAATGGGCAGCCAGTGGAACCAGAAAACAGTTCTGTTTTCATTGATTTTTGCAACCATATTCACTCACACAATAGCATTGAAGTCGCATCTTCTGGCATTGCAGCAATTCGTTTGTATGGGCGGAGAACATCGCACTCTGCTTTTAAATTGCCAATGAACATGCAAGAACCAAAAAAAAATTCCAGGAATGGGAAAAGTTTTGCAAACATGTAAACTAATAAAATGGAATGAATGCACAATGGCTCACAAAAAATATTTCAAAACAATCAAACGGACGCGCCAAGATTTAATAAGTAATACAGAGCCATTCGGAGGTGAACTCATTTTGTTGACTGGTGATTTTCGTTAGACTATGCCAGTTATATCACGTTCCACACGTTCACAAAATTATATTGACTATACCAACATGCGTGTCCAACTGCAACAAGACGAATCCGCTCATCGATTCGCCGAGCATCTTTTAGATCTTGGAAACGGAAAAATGCCAATCGATGACACCACAAATTGCATTACCATTTCCACCAGACTTTTGTAACTTTACACAGACAACTGACGAATTGATTTCCAGCGTATTTCCAAACATTAATTTCTATTAGAAAAATCACCAATTGCTTTGCGAACGTGGTATCCAAAAACAATGATGTCAATGCTATTAACACAGCTATTCAAAATCAAATATCTGGCAATTCTACAACAAATAAGTCAGTTGATTGCGTCATGAATCAGAAGTTGTCAATTATCCGCTCGAATTTTTACATTCACCTGATTTGCCAGAAGGACCACCACACGGACCGATCTTGAAAATTAGTGCACTTTTCATTATGCTTCGAAATATCCATCCGCTACGACAGTGCAATAGCACCAGGCTATATCAGTTAAAAAATTGGCGAATACCGATATGCCATTCGCAATCTCCCGTGCGACTCGCATTTTCAATAACCATTAATAAATCACAAAGACATTGCTTCAAGTTTGTGAATTTCTCTCTCTCTCTCTCTGGCTTTCACATCCCATGAAGGGATTTCGCCGCCTGCACAATGGCCCTCCATCCATCCCGATCCATTGCTCTCGTCCTCCAGTTTCGACATCCTAATGCTTGCAGATCTTGTTCAATGTCGTCACGCCAGCGTAGTCGGGGTCTTCCTCTACGACGTACTCCGGCTGGTTGTTGGTGAAACACTTTATATATCATCCGTTGTTGCGGGGACCTTGTAACGTGGCCGAGCCATCTCACTCGATTGGATTTAATGAATCCGATGATATCGCTGCCTCCGAGGAGTTGCTTTATTTCGTGATTCATACGAATCCGATATTCGTTGTTCGCAACTTTAATTGGACCAAAAATTGAACGGATGACCTTCCTTTCGAATGTAGATAACAATCTACAATCATTAGAGGTCATGGTCCAGCTCTCGCTTCCGAAAGTCAGCACAGTTCTTATTAGTGCTTTATAAAGTGCGAGCTTGCACGACTGCGACAGATGTTTCGAACGCAATAATCTTGATTGGGCGTAGAAAACACGTTGTTCGGCAGCGATTCGGGCTTTTATTTCTGCCTGCATTTCATCCAGTGATGTTATAACTGACCCGAGGTATTTAAAGTTTTCGACACCATCAAAATTGTGGTCGCCAATTCCGAGATTTGCACTAGAGATGTTCCTGGGTGTTGTTAGATATTTGGTTTTACTGTTGTTCACCTCCAAACCAAGTCTTCTTGCGCAGCGATCGAGCGGTATGAAACTGTCTTTGATATCACTAGGTCTTCGGCCAAGAAGCACGATATCATCTGCATATCCAAGAATTTGGCCGGATTTATTAAATATACAGCGCGAAGTTTCGATGTTGCTTTTTCTTACTACGTACTCAAGCGCCAAATTGAACAGCAAAGGCGCGAGTGCATCACCTTGTCGAACGCCAGATGTTATTTCAAAGGAGTCTGACACAGTTCCTTCAATTACGATTCTACATACAGACCCATACGTTGTTAATTTACACAGCGAAACGAGTTTCTCTGGGATACCTAGGCATATGAGCGCGGCCCATAAGTTGTTGCGGTTTATACTGTCATATGCCTGCCGGAAGTCTATATATAGTTGATGTATGGTTATATTGTACTCCCAACATTTTTCCAAGATCATCCTCATGGTAAAACACTGGTCCGTGGTTGATCGGTTGGGTCGAAAACCACATTGATAATCGCCAATGATGTTTTCGGCGAAAGGGATGAGTCTGGCAAGTACAACATTAGCCAACACTTTGTAAGCAGCGTTCAATAGGGCTATGCCACGATAGTTTTCACATTTAAGACGGTCGCCTTTTTTATGCAGCGGACATATGAGCGCGGTCTTCCAATTCTCAGGCAGCTCTTCTTGGTCCCAAATACAGACGACGAGATCGTATAGACTTGTTGCAAGAGTAGCGCCTCCGAGTTTAATTAATTCTGCGGGGATTCCATCGAGACCGGGTGCCTTGCCGTTTTTCAATCGACTAATAGCTGCGTCTACTTCCTCCACTGTGGGATATTCGACAAAGACCTCGTCACCTGAAGGAGCTATTGCTCTAATGGGGGTCACGTCGTCATTCCGATTTAGCAGATTTTGAAAGTAGGTTTGCCATACTGAGAGAACATCAGCCACGTTTGTTCTCAACTCTCCATTCCCGTCTTTGATGGCTGTACTTCTTGGGTGGAAGTCTTTAGTGAGATTCCTGGCGTTGGCAAAACAGTCCCTTGAGTTTCCCAGTTCCGCTTGGAAGCTGATGTTTTCGATGCATAATCTCATATGTTCGCGCTTTTTTTGTCGAAAGTATTTAGTCGTGGCTTTCCTAGCGCGGAGGTATTCTGCTAGAGTGCTTCTAGTGTTGCGAGCCAACCATTTTTCACGAAGCGTTCGTTTATTTTCGACGACCCTACGGAATTGGTCATCGAACCAATCATTGCGGGGCCTCGGAGGTCTTCTTCCGATGGTATTTTGCTCCGCGGTGGTTATGGCTGACTGTATAACGTGCCACTGCTCCTCGATGTTAGAGGGAGCTTCTTCGTTGTTGCTGGGCCGCTCTAAAGTTTGTGAATTGAATTCATAAAATCCTCGCTTCCCACATGGACCAAAAAAATAGTTTACCCAAGAGCATTACAATAATATAACTATCATTGAAATATATGTTCATTCAATAAAAAAAAACTCACAAACCTACCCAAATGTAAATACCCTTTGATACAAAAAGGCGATGCAACGCACGCCGGGTATCCGCTAGTTTTATATATAGAAAACGAAAAAAATTATTTGCAACAAAATCAAGCTTCAATATATTACCACTATATAGTGCGCCCCACTCACCCTAAATACCGGCAATTGTGATTTCGGTAGTCTACGGTTTTAGATTTTTACCTTTTAGTACGCCATCATCCAAGCGTTCAATAAAACAGAAAAACAACTTTTATTTTATTTTCAAACCACAATTCCAACTACTACAACAATAATTTAAACATAAACAAGAAATGTGAATAAACAAGAAAGAGTGAAGTTAGATTTTTTTTTTCAATTCAACTTTTTTTTTTTTGTATTTCAATTTAGTTAAAGTAAACCGTTCGGTCGATTAACAACGAATCTTGTTAATTTATTAATATTTTTAGTATTATTTTAAGTAATTCGTCCCTAAGTGAACGCAGTATAAAGTGTGTACCGTGAATTAATTAGTGATTTTGTGACCAAAAAATTTTTGTTGTGTATTTTTTTTTTTTTTGTGTATGTGCGCGGTCCCATTCAGGCCATAATTAATAAATAAATAAAAAGTTTTTATTTGTGCAATTAAGATTTTGGTGTGGTGATTTCTTATTTATTTATTTAATATTTAATATATTTGTCTTGCATATAAGATAAATAAATAAATAAAAATAATTGTGTCACTTGTGGTTATTTATTACAATAAAAGTATTTTATGGTAATTTGTAGTTTGTGAAATTTACTTGCGAGCATAAAATTTTATTGCAGTCTTAGAAATTCATAAGTTGGTTATTGGAATTTTGTGGATTGAATTAATCTCGATCGAAAAGGTAAATATTTTTAATTTTAATTGGGATTGCTTATCAAATATGGCAACTTGTTTTAATAAATTGTTAAAATTCTTTAAGCATAACTGTTTATGTAACCTACACGCTTTTTCATGTTCTTGTGCTGCATGAACAATCTTACGTATTCTACTTTTTTAAATTTATATGCAATGTTAAACGTTGTTCTTGTAACCTAAGAAAGAGTCACAATATATTATATGCATTATAATGACCTTTAGGATATTAATTTATGTAAGCCATTTATAACAAATGAACAAGTTTAGACATAAATTTTCCAAATTCCGGATTTAAATTATAAGCATATGGCAAATATGAGGGTCGATTTTTAAAATTTATTTGAAATGTGAAATTTTAAACCGCAGCTCTAAATTTTGCAAGGTGAATTAGGCGCAGGTGCTGTTCGCATGTTGTGATGTTTTTTATGCATTGGAATTTTTTTTTTTAAAGACGCCTACACATTATGAAATCGGGAAGTGTCATGCCATTTCAAAA
The DNA here is from genome assembly GCA_932526605.1 of Nephrotoma flavescens. Lineage (NCBI taxonomy): Eukaryota > Metazoa > Arthropoda > Insecta > Diptera > Tipulidae > Nephrotoma > Nephrotoma flavescens. The sequence goes on along the minus strand of OW052220.1, from coordinate 72,167,876 downwards.
CGCGTTCTATATGAGATATTCCATACAACACCCAGGTAGTGATATGAGTAATTTAACTATTTGATTATAATTTCATCACTATATATAACGCTATGTTATGTGACGAGGAAATATGTATGATAGTTGGTTGGCTAGAATAATTATAGACGTTTTAAATGGAAAGTTCTCTTATTATGATGGTTGTGTTGTTGCGGTTTAATTTTTTTGCCGAAATCCGAGTACATTACGTATTAGATAATATTTATGATACGATGAATATATCTAATAATTATAATTATAGTTCGTACATTTTGACGACATGGCTGGTATGTAACATAATTTAAAACATTATTAGTTTGGGAGTCACTTATTGAAATTAGGAAATTATTTGGTATTATGGTACAAAGACCATGACAGATTACCTAATGTTGATCGAACCGTTTCTAAATTGTTTTACGTAACATGTTACGCATTATATTTGTTGTCTGAAGATTATATTTTTACCTGACAGTTTAATTTAATTAAGAATCCATTTTGATAAAAAAGTTTCCAAATTGTAGAGAACATAATCGATTATGGCTTTATAGTTTTTCAAAATATTCTCCATGAAGATCAATAGATTTTTGCACGTGTTTGAATCAATTTTCGAAGCACTTTTTCACTCCAAATGAGATATCTCCATAACATGCATTTTGAACGCAATAACTCTTCTTATCAGGTGTCGAAAAATGTTAACGTTATAATATGTTTTTGATTTGCGGGAATCAAAAGAACGTATTGGGTATATGGAAGGAATATACGGCGGATTGCCCGTAAATCTTCGTTTGTTTGTGCCAATGTGTGAGAGCTTGCATTGTCGTGGTGGAAAATGAATGATCCATCGTCTACCGTTCAGAATTATCCGTTCTACGTTGAACCAATGATACGGATGCGACATGGCTAGTTTTTCCGGAAGTTCGCCACAGTTTGCTTCGATATGCTTCGTGCGCGAACAACTTTTGTTGGATTCGGCTCATGTTAGAACAACCCTACCGTCGATTGCTGTTTGGTTTGAAGCATCGCAACAACCAATTTTGGACCACCTTCACACAATTTGCCGTTGACCTACACGGTAGTTAATTAAAATTCTACACGTGCAAACAATGTATGTAGATAATAGAAAAATGGTGTAGACAATGTAAAGAATGTCGATAATGTAAAGAATGAGGACAATGTAAAAAATGTCGACAAAGTTGAATGTTAGTAATCAGCAAATGTGTATGATTGGTTTATCAATGAAATTATTTTAAAATTGAGAACTTCATTCTTACTTCAAATTGTGTATAAAATAAGAACTAAAAGTCCACGAGATATTTCAGGCAGAATAACCCCATTAAAAAAGAAACCTCTTGTTACAAGGCGTAACCATTTAAGTTAATTTTAGCTATTTTTCAAGGGAATTATTTGATCTTTCTTGCCATACTAATCATCTTTTCCTTGTATTGGGTTTCCTTGTATTTAAGATATTTCTCAAAATATTTGATAAACACAAAAAGCTCCTATGGTAGCTTGCACTTTCGGCAAACCGATTTCATCCAAAATTCATTGGGATCCGCCATTTTCTGGAAACATTTTAAGTATGAAGTTTCATCCCGATCAATCAAGCTGTCTGGCCTGGCGTATAATTTTTGTTGAAAAACTGTTTTTGTCCATTATCGCCATTTCCTCTTTAATTTTGGAAAACTGATCTGGAGTGGTATTGTTGCAAGATTAATTTGAAATATTACAGTTAATAATCATGTTTCTTGTAATTGGTATACTTTTCAAAATATTTGGAAAAAGTTAAAAAGCTTAAGTGGAAGCTGCCACATACTGGAATGTGCCAATTTATGAAAAGATCGTTATAATGCTTAACCCAGACGTATTTCGCTTCTATGTAAGCTTTAAGTATTTTACGGTTTAGCGCGATTCAGGAAGGTTTAATTTTACTTTAAAGGACTGAATTTCAAGTCAAAACTTGCGTTACATTCAATAATAATGTGTATAGCAAACCTTTCTTTCCTTTAATGCTTTTTTGACAAAATTACTTATTATATGTAGCTGATCAATAGTAAAGTGCTTATACTATGGAAGCCAAACTGATGAAGTCGGCTGATTTTCGGTTTAAATCGGTATATCCGGTTTAAAAGTATATTTTCAAATATAGTGAAATGGTTTTCTTGGTTTGGAAATCACGATGATTTCAGCCATTTTTCAAATTTGGTGACTATTTTAACCTGCGTATAACTCATTTGGTATTTGGTTTAAAGCTTCTGCTTCTCAATTTTCTCTTATTTATGGAGTATATTTCTAATGCCTAGATGGACTGGCTAGTCGGAGTGAAGTTGCATACTTAAGTTTTTCCATAAATTTGGAGATCCCAATGATTTTTTGCCTAATTCAGTCCACTGAAAGTGGCAGCTTCTATATTGGATCATTTTCGTGTTTTGCAAATATTTTGAAAAGTATTTTATTGTCGAGAAAATCGACTATAAACTTAAAGAAGGTCAGTTTTCCAATATTTTAGCGGAAACTAACTACGATTTTTGACATAAAACTGGTTTTCAACAAAAATTCTGCCTCCTTACAACCCAGACGGATTGGCAAGTAGAGATGCTTCATTCTTAAGCTTTGTTTCTAAATGTTAGAAAATTCCAGTGATTTTTGACCGAAATAGGTCTACCGGAAGTAGCAGCTTCCATTGCGGCTTTTCCTGTTTTTGGAAATGTTATGAAAATTATCCAGCATTTTAAAAATTTCCTTCCTTGGTGAAATGAGACAGGTGGTGCATAGTCGAGTGCGTTCATCCGTCTTTTTATTACCTATAATATTAAACTGTTCTGCTAACCACATGCAAAAAACCATCAGTGATGCAATTCACATATTCAAAATTCAGAAATGCTTGTCCCAACCAGTCTCTCTGGTGGAAATATCAGTTTTAAATCTCTGAGCGAAAAATCGTGATGAGATGTTTAGTCGGTGGAATTTGTTATGTTCTGGTTGTTTAGAATTGATGGGTGTTCTTTTAACTGTCAAGCCTTATAACTGAGCATATGCCATTTATTTACACACGATATGTATGTGTGGTGAGATGAAAGAGAACCAAGGATTTTATGTATATCAAAATATATAAAGCTGAACACCAAACAGTAACCCCATATAATAAAATGGAGTTAATAGTAGAAATATACATACATATATCCAATGTATAATCCGCAGACGCGTTTTATAGGAGTAAAGCATTATTGAAGCTTTCTTTACTCGTTCTAATTAATATGCTCGGTTCTTAGCGTGATTTGCTGCAGAATAAGACCCAAATTTTTCGCTTTGTGTAGATTCACTTTAAAACTCAACTGCTAGCCAAACTGGAGAGTACTCCAAGCGCACTACTTTGCATATGTTCTCATCTTAATTGCACCCTTCCATGTTTAAGAACAGGTCACTTATGGCCAATTTCCTCACCTTGCGGCATGCCTATACTTACAAATCTCCTATGGAAGAACTACCATGATATTGTTAAAAGCCCCCCTCAATATCCAGGAAAGTTATCATGGAGTATTCCTTATGTTCAAGGGATTTTTTGGTTAGCAGTATGCATGTTTGGATTTCGATACAGTATTTTTTCTCAATCGAACTCCTAATGTGGGACAGGTAGATGTTTTTCTAAAATTTTAAGAATGGAAGAAGCTATAAATTTATAGGTCTAAGGCTCTTTTCCAATTACTTACTTATTGGAAACTTATTGACTTATTCGCCGCCATCCTAAATAAGTAAGTGAAGCCGTTCCAATTCATGTACTTACTTATTTTGACAGCTTGTTTATGAAAGTATAAACAAACTCTTGCTGACCCAAAAATTTTATAAATTTTAAAATAAATTTCAAAATGGACAAAAGAAATGTCTTACTTCTAAACTACTTCATAAATAAAAATATGAAGATATCTCTAAAATTAATCAAAGCCAAAGGTGATTATTGATGAATATGTAATTCATTTGTTAGAAGAACGTGAAATGTGATAGGCATGTTTTATTCCTTTAGGATAAACTTTCAAATATATGTATATATTTAATGTAATTACAAATTATTGCAGGGTATAAAATATTTTTCCACCAAAAGCAGCTTCTTTGATACCTGCTATTAAAAATCGAGATGCACTAAACTGATCAAAAAACATGCTAATTTATCGGTAGAGGTTTCCAAAAATTATTAGAATTTTTTCCAATTGATCGACATGGATATGATGCTCAAATTGAACTGACGGTTATATTGTTTTTGTTAGCAGCATCTTATCGTAGCTTCATTCAACATACCAACATCTATATTTATCTATAATAAATTTCATCAAAAAATACAATTTTTTTTTACATATTTTGACGTTTTCTGAAAATAACGTATTGTTGCCATTCAATTTATAATTTTTACGGAAGAAAAAAATTTCTTGACACGTTAGTCGGTGTCACTAGATTTAAAAATAAAAACGGCATTTATTATATTTAGTCAAGACACAATTTTGGAGACATTTCTGTGTAGACGTACTTATTCAAATAAGTCACCTCGCGAGGTTACTTATTTGAATAACCTAGCGGGGTGTTTATTTGGATAAGTACGTCTATACAGAAATCTCTCCAAAATTGTGTCGACTAAACCTAATACATGTCGTTTTTATTTTCAAATCTTGTGTCAACGACTAACATGTCAAGAATTTTTTTTCCTTTCATGTAATAGAAATTACGTTTTGTTTTTTATTGTTACGTCAAAAATAAGTCGATACAATAAATTGGAACGACCTGACCGTTAATATGGCACCAAATAAGTGAATAAGTTTCAAATAAGTAAGTAATTGGAAAAGGGCATAAGGTCTCTTAAACTGCATTTAGATACTTTTCCGCCTTAGTTATAAAAGTTACACTTACTTCAAACCATTTACTAAAAGTGAAATGTGACAAAGTTCAAAGCTGCCCTTGAAGATAACTTCCATCCAGGTTATAAGTTAGTCGTTTCTTGGACATCCATTGGTATAATGTCATTTGATCCAGCCGACTTATATGAACTAACGCTATTTGTAGCAGACAGGAATTTTTCCTGGTTACACTCTGGTTTCCAGTCTCAGTTTCCAGTAGTATCTCCAGGAAATGTGCACTAGTTACGTTCCAAAAAAAATCCGATTTTTGGAGTAACCTTGGAGTTGTGACACTTAGAGACAGTAATTTACGCAGCCTAAATGTTTAACAAGACTCCTTTATTTAACTACATGACAGCCTGGATGCATTTGTTTTATTATTTCTAAATTCGTGTTTGTATATTTTGAAGACTTTCTTGTAGAAATCGCAGTCCTTAGCAGCTTTAATTTTCTTGGATGTTTTAAAGCTCTTTCGACCCCATGTTGTTTGAGATTTACGAGAGGTATACTGAGGACACGACCTTATACGACCATCTTGTATTGAATTTTGCGCTTGGAAACCGGTACCGGCAGTAAATTACTTAGAATAGTTCTCAAAATATTCCACTTGATTTTGTTATTGTTCTTATAGCTAGGTTTTTTGAATGGTGTCCCAATTCAAATTTTTAATAATAAGTTTTCCATATAATGGTATCTGAGATAAGTATGATGTCTATAGTATTTCTTGCCTATCTATAGTTATTAATGTTGGTTTACAGTCAATATTGCTTATGCAAAGATTAGAACTAAGAATGAAATTAAGGGGTAACTGACCTCGTTCATTCGTGTCGTTCCAATTTGTGTAATGTGAATTTGCGTTATTTTTCAGATGCGATATCTTCTCCACCATGTCTGATTACTGTAAATTTTACCTACCTTCGCGTCTAGTAGTTTAAATTTAGGAGACCTAACTGCAAGTATCCAGTCACCATTAACCAAAGGTTCTTGTTCTATGACAATGTATATCTCTTTTGCACTTAGTTTGAGCCTAGCTGAACATTACCTTGCTCGTTTATTTTAACTTCCACTAAACTTGCATCAGAGTCTTCCTCTGGCTGTGATTATCAATGGACCCCAATAAGTAATATCATTAAAATGGACATCCAATGTCTGTTTGTGAGAGCTTTTATACTTCCTCCCCAATTTCCTTGATGTGGTTGCTGGCCGGATCCTATGCCGGCATCGGCGTCTTTATTAAAAAACCTTAAGTAACTATTACCAGTTAAACCATAACTTACCAGTTCTCACCAGTGCAGCCAGTGACCCTCTAATTACACTGTGCTTGAATCACAAACTTTTTTTTGATGTGTAAACATTATTGCTCGCGCCTACCAAAAATTTTTGTATTAGTAACTTGTAAATGAAACGAACGGAAATGACGTATGTACCTACTTCGTTTGAAAAAAAGCAACAAACTCAGTAAAACAATTTTGCACTATAAGTGGCTTGCTTGTATGTATATGTATAATAGTAGGGAAAACAAAAAAACTAATTTAGAAAATGAAATAGAAACCATCAACTTTTCCATCGATCAGAAAAAAAAATACTATACGAATTTCGATTACGAGTCTCAGGTGACAGTCACGCAGATATGCTCAATTCATTTGCTTTCCGAGAACTGTCTGCGCAATGAAGAGTATGTTAATATTCATACGTTTGAATGCCGCGTTCAGAGATGATCAGTGGGCTGCCGGAGTACCAATTTTGTCAAAAGTTTCATAAAATGAGCATGGTGGACACAAATAATTTGCCGCACGAACTTCCACTTGTCAAAGGTGGGCCTTACATTCTCAAAACCAATATTGACGTAACAAATGGACTGGTAAATGGAACTATGGGCTGTCTGAGGTATATTGAATGCAGCCATCCTGACCTGAAAACGAAAACGATGAAAACGTCAACAGTAAATAATGTCAAACGACTCTGGATGGATTTCGGTACAAATTCACAAGGCAAAAAGGTCAGGCGGCTTGAAGCTGGATGGGCGCAGAAAACGAATATCAACCGATGTTTGGTGCCCATTTCTAGAAAAAGCTCAACTGATAATCAAAACAACAATCTGACAATTAATGTTAAACGTAAACATTTTCTAGTCGTACCTGCATGTGTCACCACAATTCATGCATCACAGGGTGGTACCGATAACGAGATAGTCAGTATTCTCTTACAATAAAAGACACAGTCCACAACTTGTGTATATTGCTTTATTACGATTAACGAGTCTCGAAGGACTGTTCATCACGTAAGCTATCGATGATCATGTCTTCTGCCATTGACGTAAAAATGGGATCTCAATGGGTCTTCTTCAAAATGAGCTATCGCGCCTCACTACAAAAAAGCTAACTATAGATCAGGTTGTAATGGCGAATTTTGTACGAGATAATAATGACGTCTGCTTTTTAACATTGAACTGTCAGAGTCTCAGGTCACATCACCTCGACCTAACTGATACTGATAAGCAGGGATGGTCAATTTTCTTGCTTCCCGAGGTCTGGATACACAATGACGAGCATGTTAATATTATTAATTTTGAAGGATGCGTTCAGTTCAAGAGAAATGGTCAGTGGGCTTCCAGAGTAGCAATATATAAAAATACAAATTGAACTTATGAGGGTACACAACCCGATAATTTTCTTGCGATGAGGTGCTACCCGAGAAATTTTTTCTTCGAACTTTTCTTTGTTTATTTACCGTTTAATCGTAAGTGACCAAACGATAAAAACTAGTGACCAATCCTGACCAAACGATAACCAAACGAATTCGTTCATCACTTTTGTCAAAACATTTTGATGCAGTGCTAGAAAGGTGGAGCCTCTTCCTCTTGAAATTCCATCAAATGTCACCCAAAAGTGTATGTAATTTTTTGCCGATGAACCAATGTTTGAGCTTTTCTGTGAAACGCTCGCCGTGCTCATCGGATCCGGCTGGTGATTGTACGGCGAATTTTTCCACGTGACAATGCAAAAAATATTTTTTCATTGACATTCGAAGGTTTATATTATGAAAAGTGGTCACCATATTTTCAATATATTTGCGCCAGTCGCTGCGCCGGATCGATTAATTCCGAGAGCATTCTTAATAACTTCGTTTTTACTTATTGTGCCAATTTTTTAACTCTTTTACAAATATCGGTTTCGAGAATAATTTTTCTTCAATTCATTTTTTACTACTATGTACTACATAAATTAATTTAAAGCTGTTTTATATACTGTTGCTAGGCGCTGCTTTTTCGCACCTCATTTGTTTTTAATTTATGGATAATGGGGTAGATACTCGATCCGCTAGCAAGCAAGCAATTTGCTAGCCAAAATCCTGACTACTCAATCAATTTTACAAAGGAAATTTAAATTTCAAAATACATTTTTGATAAAATTTTTGTTTATTTTTGCGATATTACAGTAAAACTTAGGGCTTCAAAAATTAAACAGCGAATTTTGTGTTGTTCTACTGTGCAATCGCACAAAAAAAAAAACAAAAATCGTATTGCAAATATAGTTTGAAGTGAATACAAAAAAGTAAATACTTTTTTCAAATAAATACTACCGAGGTAGTGAATAAAACTTACTAGCAAAGTTTAAAGCAAGCACTTACTAATTTGACCAAAAATTTCCCAGCATTTACTTAAAATTATGTGAATAAAGACTACTTTCTACTTTTACATGACATTTCAACACTTGAAAAATACAAGTAAAGTAGATAGCAACTTTTAACGATAAAAATGAGTAATTTATTAAGAGTTAGAATTTATTTAAGGAAAAAAAATTATCGTCCGCGTAAATATAATTGTTTAGACAATTATAAAAATATTTGTCAGGTTTACCAAATGAAATGAGAGATGGTAAAATTGAGTGATCCGGGTTTTCAAGAAGGAGTAGGAGAAGAAGAGGGTGCATAGAACTTCAGACTAAATAGTTTCTCAAGTGCTAGATACCGTGATTGCAAAATCACATGAACTTGTAGTATTCGCTAAAACTGATCGAGAAATGATTCCTGCAAAACATCCATGGTTGAAAACGTTTAAGATTCCGAACGTTATTGGGGCACTCGATTACACGGACGTTGAGATTTTGAATCATCGATCATTTTCACCATTGTGGTGAAATTGTGATTTACTTAGTAGAATTTGATAGTTTTTAGCTCGCATCTCTCTTTTACAATTTCCACGTCGAAAGTATCCATTTTTATCCTTAAGCAATTAATAATATATATACATATTAGGTATATGCATTAAAAACCGGAATTTTTTATGAAATTTGAGCCTTTATTGTGGAAAAATGTTACACGATTTTTTATTCAAAGTATTGATCGCTACCCACTACTTTTTCCCATCTTTCTGGCAATTTATGGATTCCATCCCAGAAAAACTATACGCCGGCTTGGCGGCCAAAAACGAATCGAGCCAATTTTCGATACCTTGAACTGAAGTGAAGCATATTCCTGATAGAGCATTCTGCATGGATCGAAATAGGTGGTAGTCGGAAGGAGCTATTTCTAGTCTATAAGGCTAAATTTCCCATCCGCTATTTTCCAGGTAATTATTAACCGGTGCCGCAATATGTGGCCTAGCGTTATCGTGGTGGAAAATGATTGACTCGTGTCTGGCCGCATACGTTGGCCACTCTGCCTGAATTTTCTGCTTTAAGCGGATCAATTGTTGACGATAGAGTTGGCCATTGATGGTTTGGCCACTTGGCAACAGATCATAGTGGATCACACCTAGCTGGTCCCACTAAATGCACGGCATGACCTTGGCCCAGTGAATATTTGGCTTTGGTGTCAATGGGCCGGCCCCGCCTTTCTTGACATACACTTTTTTGCGCTTGGGAGTATCGTAATGGATCCATTTTTCATCGCCAGTGACAATACGATGCAAAAACGACGTTCCACGTCCCTTGGCTTCAACTCGTATGACACCCAATTTCCCATCTTTTGGATGAATCCGAAGGCTTTCTTCAAACGTCTGGAAATTGTTGCTTGATCAACTCCCAATGATTGTGCAAGTTCTCCTTGCGTTTGAAATGAATCTTGATCGAGTAATGCCTCCAATTCTTCATACTCAAACTTTTTCGGCTGACCACGACGCTCTTTGTCCTTGTTGTCAAAATCACCAATTTTCAAGCGACCCCACTCAAAACACTGTGTTTTTGCAAGAGCATACAAATCCACGAGCAAACGATGACTTTTAGATGTAGTTTTGTTTGCGAAATTGATAAATTTTCCATCGTTGAAATCGGTTGGATGTGTACAATCAAAACAAAAACTTTTAGCTGGTTTTGACAGGTATTGAATAGGGCTTTCAAAAGACATATATGTCCATGATGTACTATAACGCATAAACAAGTAATGACATCTAGTATCAAATTCCGGTTTTTAATGCATACATCCAATACAAATTATCTCTGTATTTTTAATAATAAAAAATATATATTGTACTGGAATGTCACTTCAATCACAATATTTTTCAGATTAAATTTCTTCAAACTAAATACTCTAGGACAATTTTAAGTATTAAAATATCTAAAAAGTAAATATTTTGAATATTATTTCCCAGTTGATACTTTAAAGTAAAAGTAAAAGATTATTCACACAAATCTGGTCATTTACTTTTACTTAAAAGTAAAAACTTTGAAGTAAATACTTTTTTTATTCACTTCGCCCATAATTTTAAATTGAAATTTCCTTTGTAAAATTAATTGAGGAGTCAGGATTTTTGCTAGCAAATTGCTTGCTTGCTAGCGGATCAACTATTTACCCCAATAAGTCGTAAATTTTATTGGTTTTTGTGTTCATTTTGTCGTTAACTAAATTGTTGGCGTTTTTGTTTTTATATATTTTCAGAGTGTGAATTTTGACCGTAATTTGACTCCATGACTCAAGAGAAATTTGTATACGTACAGTATATAAATGTCTCATGAGTCATGAGTCAAATTGTGCCCAAAATTTATACCAAGATCTTCTAACCGGTCTAATTTTGGTCCTTTTTTGATTCCGTGCTGAAATTTCTATTGAATTTAGTGTCCTTCAGTTTTTATGTGTTGTGCGAAACTTGATTTTATGTACTTTTTTTAATTTGTTTATGCCATTCATGTCTTCTTTGTATCTTATTTGAAATGAGCGTCTTGTTTGGCCTAAGTATGCCGACCTTCAGTTGTATTAAGCCTAACCTGTGTATACGGATCTCTGCACAAGTGGATGCATGATTCTCTAGACGGCAAGGTAGGAGCCGGAGTCTTCTGTGAGAATCTTTTGCCAAAACTGACAAGACCCTGCCTTTTTGGGGAACATGCGAGAAAGCTGGTTCTACAGATGAATGACTTTGTAGAAGTTGCATGAACGAAGAGGAGGAAGAGACTTTATGTAGCTTCCTATGCTCGTGTCCATCACTATCATACAGAAGGCATAAGTATTTCGCGGACTGTGGAGTACGAGATATTTTATGCTACGTACGTATAGCTCCGAATGGTTTTGACCAGGGGTAAAGGGGAAAAAGGATCATGTTGTATCACAACGAGCCACTACTGCTCTAAGTGTGCGTAAGCAGCTACTCCAACCTAACCTAACCTAACCTTGGCCTAAGTGAACCACATATATATGGTGGATGTGGTCTTTCGGTCTTAATATGCTCGGCAAAGTTGTTTGTCTTGACTTGCGCAACAAATTTGCTGAAGAACGCAAAACGAAAAAATTGGAACTGACTTTGAAATAGGACTAGGCGCCATTGAACTCAGCGTACTTGAATTAGGGTTACCCTCTGGTTGACCAGCTTGTCACAATTTTCAACTAGCACAGTGTTATTATGTGGTATGACATAGAATTTGCCTTTGGGTTTTCCACCTTGGTCTCTCCCAGGCAGTGGTCGGCAGTTCATAATTGCTAATATTTAGCATTTCCAGAATGTCTTTTGGGTCGCCAGATTTCACTGGGATCCAAGTTCTGCCTCTAGGTATGACGGAGTAATCCTCTCTGGTGACTACTTCTAGTCTTGCTCCAGGCCAGACTTCATCTAGGTTCTCAACAACCTTTTCGTCGCCGACGAAACGGCACAGAGAGTAAAGCTTTTGGCGTTTGGATTGGGAGATACTGGGTTTGAATCCCAATAGGGGCCTGCCCCCTAATGCAAAAGAGATTTTTACTCATCTGATTACGATCGGTGATGGAAATAAACAGAAATCCCCTGTCGGAGTGCACAATTCATGAGCCGATTAATCTTACATGATATATACGTTCTCGATTTTGCGCAGGCAATGCGTAAGGTAGGGCGTGAAAAGCAAACCGGGAAAGAGTTTGGATTGCTTCGGCTCCAGAACAAATTGCAAAGATTAAAGCATAAAACAAATCCTTTTTGTACATGCTCGAACCGTTGCTCATCACAAGGTATCAACTTGACACGATTCCTGTGCCACCCTTTGTCCCGGTTAGCTAGAGTAGGTTTATGATTTTCCCTCATAATTGTTAATAAAGTGTGAGCCTTCTCCACCCTACCCCGATTGCTGGACGACAAATATACTCCTTTTTATGCTCTGTAATTGACATCCAATACTAGGTCCACTTTGCATTCGTCTGTGGCTCCTCCCCGAACTTTGCTTTTTGGATAGAGCAGGCGAACCCTTCCGTTTCATTAACACACCACAAATACGGTAGTAAGCTAGTCGCTCGGTAATCACCGCGAGCAGGTAACACGAATACTTGCGGAAACTGACAGAAACAGAGGGCACAAATGCCAACTTGATTCCCTCAGACAGACTCATCGCAAGACCATCGATTTTTACTAATTGTTCTTAAGGTTTAATTTTTCATTTTAGAAATCAAGTGTAATGTATTCGAGATCTAAGTATAGATGCGTGTTAAAAGTGAGTCGGATGTTGGCAACAACATATTCACTTCTCTATTTTATATGTTTAATTTATCTAAAGAAATTTGCTCAAATAAACAAACAATTTGAATGGCGAGAGATAGTACAAAATTTTAACTCAGGCGCTCAACTAGAAACAATAACCAACGAATGGGACCGATTTCAATAGTAAGTGCTCTGATTTCGTGGTTTTGGTAGCGATACCTTTCAAACCAAATATTTGATCAATAAGCTAATTGTTCGGTAAACAAAGCCAAACTGTTTTTATAAATTATAATAGCCAAAATTTTATGGTTAGTTTAACAACTATCAATTTAATTCAAGTTCTCATATTTCATTCAAAATGTCAACTAAATTAATCAACGCCCCTCTACATGTTGACGGTTCCACAATATAATTGAATGCCGACAACTAGTCTGGTTTATTTAGTAAAGTTTGAAGGTTCAATTTTGTATGTACTCGCGTACAAATATAGTTCTAAGATATCCGTTTACCATAAGAGCAAGACTCTATATAACAATAAAGCGGTTAGTGAAATGATCTATTGTTGTAGGTTCCTCAAAGAAATGTATTGTTAAGCAATATATTGTTTAATATAATCTAAATTTATGCTTGTTAGTAAAACTTTTATCATGTTTTAGAATCTATAAATGCATAGAAGCATGATTATGTTTAAAAGAGAAACTGTAAACGTATATTACACTTCGGCAGATAAATTTATTTATATAACGATATTATGTTGATTTTGAATCCACCTGTATAGGTGAAATATGCTAAGTTCAACTTAACCAAAAAATATTAATAATTTTACGTTACTTAATTGCATTCTCAAGTATTTTAAAATTTATGATGGCGTTTATTCACTATAAAGGTACGAAAATGAAATAATAATCCCTTATCTGGGTCAGAAAAGGAGCAAAAGATCACTGTAAAACACAATAATAGGTTACTTGACATGTCATTAATTACCTTTCTGCATTTCTCACCGTGCTTTATGTGTAACGACCATATAGACGGTGTCTATTAGACACACGATTACCATTTAAGATTTACAACAAAAATATTTGTTTATGAATCATTAAATTAGAATGTAAATTGTATCGTATATTTAACTTCAACAACTTTAACATTTCTCTAAGAAAACACAAAAAGCAGCACACAAAAGAAAAAAGCTACATAACAACAAACTTAGTCTTACAAACAGATTTTTCTCAATCTTGTGTATGTGTATGGTATAAAATCGTACCTTTAATATGGTGTGTAGTTGTATACGAGTAATAGAAAAATAGGTAACTATCACTGTTGTATAAATATGCCAAAAGGTCAAGTACATTCTTTACTATATTGTATATACAAGATGTAAGAATCGCACATTCTGTTCCCTGATATATTCTATCGGCGCGGTTGTTTGATTACAAAGATTTGGTGGTGGGAGGGGAGTAAGTAAGTAATTGAAAGAGGAAATTATTATGTTATTGTGGTTCTTGTATTATTTTGTATTTTATCGATTTACCCATAAAAAATATTTTTTCCGTAAATAAACATAATTGCGTTCTTGGTATGTGGATCACGATCCCGTAAAGATCATTCAATAATGTTTTGGTTTTGACATATTCGGTTAAATTAACTATAAGGGTGTGATCAATGTAAGCTTGTAGGAAATGCCCTTTAAACTATATTGACTATTAAATTAATATGGACATCACTGGAAGATATTACATATACCCAGACATCCTTTTCCTGTGTAAAGCCATTAGAGCTTCACCTTTTCATCCTGAGCACAGAGGCAACTTTCAATTCATTTTGCCTATTGACAATGACGAGAATTCGTAGATAATGTAGATCATTCGTAGACAATGTGGATAATTGTTTTTCATTGTCTCCCATTATTTTTCACTTGGAATGTGCCATCTCCCACAGTTTTCCAATCCAAATTGTAAATATCTAATATTGCGTAAAGCTAATGCCATTTTTATAAAACAAATAGGTGATAATAAATCATATATGAATATAATATGTTTAAATTTATTTATTTATTTGTATTTAAATAAGTGTACAAATTTGACTTGGAAAATATTAAATTAAGAATACAAAATATAATAAATCCGCGTTTGATTTGAAAATTTGAAATATAAATAAGAGTAAAGTAAGAAAATTTGAAATATAAGAGTAAAAAATCACTGAAGGGCATAAAATTGCCTAAACCTACTTTTAAAATTATCTTTACTTAAACAAAAATCAAATAAATAGTTAATTCTGTTGAAACTTTTACACATCTTCACTGGTTCATTATCGCCATAGTTGGTTCTGTGTCTTTCTAAGTAAAGGAAGTCATTATCTCTTAGTCGTATACCGCAGGAACATTTATTTTAATTGACTTTAGCACATCCAGTGCGTCGATTAGACTAAGTAGGAGATTACCAATATATGTACTTTTTGGCAATTCGCGTCAATTTTCAAGAGTTGTCAAGTTGTATGTCTTGCACCCGCTTAAGTAAGGTGGTTGTCGCTGTATGTTTACGTGATATGGTAACTCATGGTCATAAACCCATCCGTTTTTTCAGGGCAAGTAGCGTATAAACATCTTTTGAATTTTCTCAATACTCTGGATATAACCTGCGTAGAATGGACACTCCAATACAGGATCTTAATTGTTTCTACATCAAAATTGTCCCTCCCCCAACGTTTGAAAAAACCGAGCATAGAGTTCGCCCTAGCGATGCACAACTCAATGTGCTTAGTGAAGCACATGTTTTCAGCGAAAGTAACCCCTACGTCGTTAGTCTTAAGTACTACTTGAAGGAGTACACCATTTATCTTGTAGCCTTGTGAAAAAGGGTTGGTTTTACGGTGAAATGATACAGATTTGCACTTTCCAATATTGAGACTCAGAAAATTAAACTCGCACCATAACGCTAGGTCGGCAATATCTTCCTGTAGTTCATTGGCCTCATCGACTGACTCGATGGCTTTGTAGATTTTGAGGTCATCTGCGAACATCAGGATATTGGAATGCTTTATCACTTCGGTAATACCATTTATGAATATTGTGAAAATCCGCATGGGTCAACGTGAGAGCCATGTGGTACACCAGAAGTTGCTTTGTATTCTATTCGACATTTTACCTCCTATTTCAATATATTGAATTCGATTACTCAAATAAGATTTGAACCAGGCTACGAAATGGCTGGAAAATCTGAACTTGAAAATGTGTTCCAAAGTTTTACAGTGGCTGATGGAGTCGAAAGCTTTTGCATAGTCGGTGTTTATTACGTCAACTTGTTTTTTCTTCTCAATTTTTTTTAATAAAATAGCTAGTACATTGCATGAGATTTGTAGATACTATACTGATATTGTGATAAATACCGCGAAAGCACTGCTTTGAATGAGTTGCATATTACTAGTTCAAATAATTTAGGTATAGTATAGATATAGATGTAATACCTCTGTACCAAGAAACATCATTCCTAGATCCAGTTTTGAATATAGGCGTCACTCTAGTTATTTTCCACTTTTGTGGGAAAGTTGCCAATTTTAATGACTGATTGAACAAAATGCTTAGAGGAATTGCCAAATTTTTAGAATTTTTTACAAATGAAGCCGTAATACCATCAGAACTATATCCTTATCCGAATCCTACCAATGCTCGCTGGATGTTTTCTGGCTCGATGTGTGGAGTAAATATGAATGTACTATATTCACTAGTGGTTGCGGATCTTTATAATTATAAATGTCTTTCGCTTTATAAACATATTGGAAAAAGTCAGCAAACATGTTGGTTATGATCTGTGGATCACAAGACTTTTGATCATTAAATTTCATCCAGGCTGGGAACCATCAACTTCGCGTTTGGTTTTAATTTCTATTTACTATCCCGGGAACACAATTTGAATTCTTTATAAGCCGTGTCTTTTGTGTTTTTTGATACAATGAAGGATATTTGTTCGGGTTGCTTCTAGACACGGGAATGAATAAATCAATTCCTTTAAATAGATGAGTGTAAAATTTTTCCTCATTAATATCTACGTCATCGCTGTTAAAATCGGCATTCTAATTTATTTTCCCAAAATATTGTTGTAAGTTATTCGAATTGGCCTTTCTGAAGTTGTAATATGGTTTCCGGTTTTGGTAATTATGGAACCCGTTATTCACTTTGGTTTCCAATATTATTTCTATTGCTTTGTGGTGCATATCAATAATAACGACAGGTGTTGGTGATTATTCTGTTCTTAATAAAATTGGTTCATTAGTAAAAATAAGGTCCAAGGTTCGGTCTCGTCCATTTTTTAATTCACAGAATTGGCTCAAATTTAAGTCAAATATGGTGTCGACGATCGTCGTTATCCGATAATTCAAGAAATGTTTCAATTTTTTATTTGCAAAGCCATATGTTTTTTCACTAACAAATTCTAGCGACACATATTGCACACATTACTGGTGAATGGGCAACTCACTATGATCTCACTTTTTTTCGGTATTTTTTTTAAAAAAACCGAAACAGTTTAAAAGTTTATTTTAAAATTATCAGGATGTCAACTGTCACCTGCAAAAAACATAAATACTGTCAAATAAAAAACCGACGATTAATCTGCTTCCGGTATTTCAAATTAAAATTTTAGTTTAGAATTTTTTATGGTAAAATTTAACACTTTCGGCTTACCTGTCTCAAATTTTCGGCATTTTCTTCTTCTTTCAATTGTTTTGATACGCAATTATATGGCGCCACTTACAGCATTCATTTACTATTTATATCGATCATATGCACACAATAGCCGAGGTCCATGGCGTTCACACAAATTTATTATAGTTAGAAGTAAAGCATAAAGGTGTCCTTGTCCATACACCTCCATACTGAAGTGATGGCTGAAGGCTTGCGCAATCCTATAAAACTGATTGACGAAATATCAAACATGTAGTTTGATTTTGTTTCTTCAATCTTGCGTTTGCGCAATCATGAGTGACACTGTACTTTGTTTTGCTTATGTTATGTCAATTTTATATTCAGCTGCATTATTTAAATGCATACGAAGTGGCGGTAGCCAGCAATAATCAAAAATTTTATTCAGAGTTATTGTACAAATATAGTTAAGTTTTCCAGCATTTGGGGCAAGTAAATAGTGATGGCTACTTGAGTCGAAAAATTTAAAGCGATTGAACTTCGCGCAGTGCATGATATTATGGTGTGCAAAAAATTAAATCTGTTTCGCACACACTATAGGCGCGAATTAGAGAAGGTACCTCAAATTAAAAATAAAAAATTAAGTGTGCTTTAGACCACACTACACGGAAAAAAAAAATTGGTTACAACGAAGAAAAAACTGAATGATTCAAGAAAAATGAGCACTTGATTTTCAGCTAAGATAACTTTTTCATAATGCAAACTTCCAATTTCTTCATTTGATGTTTTTATTTAAATCTTAAAATAATATTTTTTTTATTGTTGAAAGAAATTCAATTTCTTAAAGTAAGAAAATATTATTTTGTAGAGAAAATCGCTTTTCTTAATTTATAATATTTATTTCTTCATTAAAGATAACAAATTTTTGTTTTAAGGTAACCGTATCTCAAAATGTAATAAATTGAGGCTTGTATTAAGAAATATTACATATAATTGTATGATCTACATTTCTTTAGTTAAGAGTTATTTTCTAATTTCTAGATTGATTTCGAATTTCTAGATTGCAGAAAGTAACTTCTTGAAAGCTGTAGTAGTATTTCTTGTTTGCAGCTATTTTTCCTGTTTTTTGGAGCAACATTTAATATAATTTACAAAATAATAACGATACACATTTATTATATGTTTTTTGTTTTATTTTATTATAAAAATATAAAAATTCAATTTAATATTAATTAGCAATAACATACAAATTACAATAAGAAAATACAAAAATAATTAAATAGAAGACATAATTCGCTTCAATATTTTTCTTCCGTTGGCAAGTTTATGAAAAACTAAAGGTTTTAAGAAAACTTATAACTGGTTTTTACAATATCAAGATCAACAATAATAAAAAGTTCATTATTTTGACATAGTTTTAACATGCAGTAACAAGTTAACGTTTGTAAGTTTTGATTAAATTATTAAGGTTGAAAAAAATACAAAGTAGGTTTGTTTTAAAAAAAATTTCAGACTTAACATTAGTTTTTTGTTTATACTCGTACTCGTACCTGTAGTTTTGCAGTAAACTAAATATTTTTTTCCAGGAAGATTCCTATTTCTAAATTTATTTTTCAAATAGCTTGTTGTATAAGCCTGCTAGCTTTTCAGCCCCTTTATAATTGAATTCCTGAAAATAAGACAATAATTAGCAATCATTATTATATATATGTAACTCATTCTTAGTTACCTTTCTTTCTCCAGTAAAAAATGCTCGATATCACTAGCAATTGTTATAAATAAATCAGCCGATACAGGGTCTTCTACCAATAAATCCACAACTGTAGATACTAGTAGATTACGGGTCCTTTCTTCGAGCTGTGTTAATATTTTAGACCATTTGGTTGAGGCGAGAAACTGTTCAAAGTTCTGTGACATAAAATCAAAATCAATACTATATTAGCGTTACTTTATCATAGTTGGACAGTTTTAGCAAATTCTACTGATGATATTTGTCCACTTGATGGAGAAGAAGGGGCTGATTGATGATGTGTCCTGCTCCTGATACACTCAGACAACCAACGATGAATTAACAGAACCAATTACTGTTGCCATTTAAATTTAGAATTTTCGTCAGCAATTTCTCTAACTAAAAAAATTAAAATAAAACTATAAAATCATTATGCACAACAACTCACACAAAACACACAAAATAGAGCGATCACATGTTAATTTAAATTAAAAATATATGTAATACAAATATAACTTACATTTAACTACTCAGCTTCACTTTACTTATTTTTCCACTTGGAAATATTTAATTTGACAATCAAAAAAAAAACACACGTTGTTTCTATTAAACTGTTCACGAGATAATGAATGTTACTTATTTTATATATATTTCTCAAATGTTTCACTCGTTTTCTTTATTTAAAAAATATAGAGTGTACATTGAAAAATCCTGTTCTATAATTAAAAGTATTTTCTCAGCTTGAGACATACATATTAAACCAAGAAATATTATGTTAAGTTTAAAAAATTACTTTTTTGTGATAAGAAAAACTTTTCTCGAAGTAACATAGTAAATTGCATTTTAAATTTTTGAAATTTTTATCTTGATTAAAGAAAACTTAGAATGACTGAAGATTAATTATTTCTTCAATCAAGATAACATTTTTGAAATTCTAGAATTCATTAGTTTATTAGAAAGAGAAATTACTTTGTAATTATGAAGAAACGTTTTCAATTTTAAAATGTTGTATTTTAATAAAATTTTGTTTTTGTTTTAAGAAAATATTAAATTTCTTGTTTTAAGAAAATGTATGATTAAATTAAAAGTATTTCTCTTCAAACTAATTTTTTTTTCTTATTATAAAGAATTTATAGCAACGATAAATACAAGAAAAATAATTCTCAAGATGGAATTTAATTTTAAAATTTCCGTCAAGAAATAATTCTCTTCGTAAGAAAACCATTTTTATAACTAGAAAAACTGGTATGGGCATAGAAATTTGGTTTTTAAAATAAGCAAAAATATTTTTTATTAAATAAAGAAAACGTTTTCTTTAAAATAGTAAGTTTATTTTTTTCCGTGTACTGAAGTAAAAATTCTAATAGATATTTAATATTTATAATATAATATACAATAGAAAAATTATAATATTGAAAAAAAATTGGTCACCCTGTGTGTTCTCGAGTGTCACCTAGCCGTTTATGTCTGATGCCACAAGAGGTAACCTTGGAACTTGGTAATTTTTTCAAGGCCAACAAGTCGTAATAGATTATGTTTATGTATGTGTAACAAAATAGACAAAAAATCATTTTTAAAATCTCTTCGCATAGTAAAAATGGCCTTGAAATATTTTTTATTTCATTTATGCTTGTGTAGTGTGGTTTCATCGAAAGAAACGAAGAAAGAATCGGTTTCTGTGATACCTCGTGTGGAATGGAGCTATAATATAGAAAAAATACATATATAAAATATATCACACGAACGAATTTTTTTTGGTCACCCTGTGCGTTCTTTAATGAGTAAGTGAGTGAGTGACATAGATGTTATAATATAGAAAAAAAAAATTGTTCATCCTGTGCGCTCTCGAGTGAGTCAGTCAGTGACATAGAAATCTATATTATGACTTTCCAATTTTCCAGTTTTTCAATTTTCCAATTTTCAAATTTTCCAATTTTCCAATTTTCCAATTTACCAATTTTCCAAATTTCCTATTTTCATATTTTTTTATTTTCCTATTTTCCAATATTCCAATATTCCAATTTTTCAATTTTACAATTTTTAAATTTTCCAATTTACCAGTTTTCCAATTAACCAATTTTCCAATTTTCCAAATTTCATATTTTCATATTTTCATATTTTCCTATTTTCTAATTTTCCATTTACCTACATATTTTCCAATTTTCTAATTTTCCAATTTTATAATTTTCCAATTAACAAATTTTTCAATTTTGCAAATTTCGTAATTTCCAATTTTCCAATTTTTCCAGTTTTCCTGTTTTCTTATTTTCCAATTTTTTTAACCAATTATTAAAATAAAATGGTATTAACTAATGTTCCACCTAGGGATTTATGAATTGTCATGGCACATCCTGATACTAAAGGAAAATGATTTCGTTTAGCGTTTATTGTTTCGTTCGCCTTGTTCGATTACACTTTTCGTAACGCATTTGCCAGCTTAGTCCCCAAGTTAAGCGTGCTTAAAGAAGTTTTACTTCAAAAAGTGACACGGGTGACATTTGATATTTTGATGATCTCAGATTTCTTCTAGATCATGAAATACAGTACGGCATTTCTATAGTGGACGGGAAAGCTCAATATGTGAACTTGCAAATTGAAACAGACCTAGTAGTTGTATTTTTAACATATTTATAAAAAAGTAGTAAACTAATGTGCCATAAGGATTGACATTTTGTTTTCTATTATTTTATGCTACTGTATCGCCAAAGAACTGCATCTGAATTAATGAAATATCCGCAAGATCTGCCGTTAGAACTAGGTCTCTGTTTTGAGAAATTCGCATTTATCAGATTGTTCTTGAGATTAAATTCTGACAATCTTATGAAGAATTCGCCAAAATTTTTAATTTTTGTTTGCTTAGATATGTAACAAGTTTCACCAAATAGTCCGTTTAGGACATTATTCATGGCCCTTTTGAATGTTGCTGAACCATTTTTTTACCCTAATGAGATTCGTGTAAATTCGAAGTGCCGAAGTGTAAATTCGAAGTAGTAGGATTTATCGGACGAATCGTAGGTAAATTTTTATTTTTTTTGTCACTCTGGACCCCTAAAATATTTCTTACTTTAATAATAAAGTATTTACCATGTTCCTCTACGTTTTTATTGATCTAATTTTTAAATGTTATCCATGATCTCGTGGAAGTATCGACTTTTATTGAAATAATTTTACTTGTATATTTTCCTTCCCATTGAGGTTTTTTATATTGTGAAATATCAACATTGAATTTTACGTGGAAGGTAGCTGCTAATTTGTTTTGGCTGATGGGCTTGCTTGAGTTCGATGCTATATTCTCTTATTTCTGGTTTTGCTGCTTACAAGCATCCAATAAAGGCTCCCCCGACCTATTTAATTGGTATTACGGCAATATCACTCGTTGACAATTTAGAGCCATACCAGTCTGCCATAAAAATGAGCGAACATTGAAACAGTCATTCTACGTTAGTGATGTGGTCTAAGCCATTGATTATCCAGCTAAAGATTCTGCAAATTCAGGCGAAGACGGTTAATGGTTACATAAAAACCAACATTTAAAATTTTAGTCCAAAACGTTATCAACTCGCCGAATTTGCCGACTAGTTCCTGGTTACACGTATAGAGACGAAAATCTTTGGGAATAGCCACGTTTTGATTTAAGATACTACCCAACATATATGCTTAAAGTATACCTACCGAAAAAATTTTGTTCATGAAAAAGTGTGCAACCATTCACACAGTATACCACCTGCACATTGCAAGCTACACTAACACTGGCAACAGAGGGTCATAGTTGTGCTTATTAACATCATCGATCGTAATCGATGACGAATATTCTCCTTCCATCCTGCCTCTGGTGAGATTTGAACCCAGTACTTCTTGCTCCAAGTGCCGAAACTTTAACTAATGCACTACTTGTCCGGAATTACGTTCAGAACGTGTAGAACGCAAATATGTACCCTATTGCGTCAAACTAGAAGTACCTACCAACATTAGACGATTTAGGAGTTACTTTAACATTAACGAAAAATAAAATTCCATTTCCAGAATTCCATTCCAATGAGGCCTTATCATTCAATGCAAAGTAGTTGAGGCTGTCACATTGTAGATGAAGGAAATCGTATTTAGGAATATTTTTGTGATTAATAATTACGCGCCAATAAATAATTTATCTTTATAATTAAATATTACAAAGAGGGACTAAAATATTACATAAAAAGGTAATATTGGACTTTGGAATGAACATTCCAGTGGCTTCAAAAAATTATGTTTTTCGTTTATAATAAATTTTTTTGGTCCCCTGGATTTTCAAAACGCCTGAGTTTCCAAAAGCAGTTTCTAGGCGTTAAATTAGTTCTAAACTGTATAAATATATTTGCATTTTACCGATCGCAAAAAAAACACTCAAGCTACATTTATGGAGTTGTTAGAAAGTTTGTTAGCTTCTCATACGAAGTCACTAGTGTTTGGAGACGCAAATATTAATTTGATTAATGAAGATGAATCAGAAAACATTAATTATAGAACTATTATGGATACACAAGGTTTTGTAATTCTGAATTCGATTGATAGAAATTTTGCAACTATGGTGCAAAACGGAATTGCAACGGTAATTGATCACTGTATTGTGGATTTGGTTAATTTTAATTGCCATCTAACGTACAAAGACTCCAACCTAACTGACCATCGAATTATCATAACCGAAATAAGTAAGATACGTATTAGAAAGTCGGTAGAGAACGCAACTTACAATATCTTGAATTTTCAATCATTTAGTAGCGATATGAGTTGGAAAGAGTTACTCAAATTGACGAATCTCGAAAATTTCATAACTGAATTAGGGAAGTTAATTACGCGACATAGCCACATTATAACAAAAAAAGCGAAGGTAATGAATTCGTGGATGTCAGCAGATATTTTGCAAAATATTAATAAAAGAAACAAACTGTGGATATTGGCAAAGAGGTTTCCAACAAATGACTATTTGCGAGTACGATATGAAGAAGTAGTTCGATTAGTAAAGAATCAAATAAAACTGGCTAAAAAGCTCCATTATGGACATTTGATAGAATCAAGCATAGACAATAACAACACTACTATTCTTTGGCAGCAGTTTAGGAAAATTATCTTCAACAAGGATTGCAGAAATAAAAAAATATTTATTCAGAATGAACTTGGTGCTTTAGTTAGTGATAGAGTAGCTGCAAACTTGTTCAATAAACACTTTACTACAGTAGCCCAAAAATTAATGAGTGGAATGGGTGTTCCTCGCCCTGAAAACTTTGTTCATATAAATTATGATATTCGCAGTCCTTTTAGTCTTGAACCTATTGAAGTAGCCGAGCTAATAACAACTATTAACACTTTAAAAACAAGAGCGGCTAACGGTTTGGATGGAATTTCGACAAAAGTTCTTAAATATTTCGTTGGAAAATTTGGCAAATCTGTTACCAAATTCTTAAATAAATATTTAGAATCAGGTAAATTTCCCGCTTGTCTCGAAACAGCCAAAATTGTCTCCGTATTGAAATATTAATTCTAAGAAGACTTGAAAATTTTCTGGTTAGCAATCAAATATTAAATCAGTATCAGTTTGGATTTCAGGAAGAATCAAGTACTTTATCACCATGTTCTAATCTAACCCATTTAATTACAAAAAACTTAGATGTTAGAAAGAAATGTGCTTATCTGTTTCTAGATTTCAAAAAAGCCTTTGACTGTGTTAATCATGAAATACTGCTACTGAAATTAAAAAAACTGCAATTTAACACGACGCAATTGAAACTATTTGAAAACTATTTACATGGTAGGAAACGGAAGGTGGTTGTTGATGGTACTGTAAGTGATGAATTAACAATGTTGTGCGGCGTTCCACAAGGATCTATTTTGGGACCTTGCCTATTTAAAATTTATATTAACGACATTTTTAATTTGCCATTGAAAGGTACCTTGCAAATTTTCGCAGACGATAGTGTTATATTTTATGCAGCGAACTCAAAACACAGTCTATTTTCAATGATTAATAACGATCTGGTTTTAATCGATACTTGGTTAAATTTAAATCGTCTGATGCTCAATGCCGAAAAAATAAAATATTTAATATTTGGTAATCAAGACTTATAGATAACAATCTTCAAGTTCTGTATAAAACACAAAAACTGATAAAGTGACTAAATATTGTTATCTTGGATTGTCAATCGATAACGTGTTAAATTGGCGGAATCATGTAGATTCGATCAAAAAATTGATAAGTCCTTACGTGTTTGTTGTTAAACGAATAAGGAGCTTTTTAACTCGAGAACATTTGCAACTGATATATAATGCGTATATTAACTCCAGATTATTATACTTAAACCCTCTTTGGAGTGGATTAGCAAAATTTAAACTGAATGAATTAGAAATCCGCAAGAGGGCTTTAAAGTTAATTAAGGGTGAACCAATACCTTACCCAACAATTGAATTGTACAAAGAATTCGGTTCTTTATCATTTATGAACAATTTCGAATTGATATTGTATGTGTATAAGATTTTAAACAATTTAATTGTACATAATCTAATCATTGTAAAAGCAGGGGACACGTATCGCTATAACTTACGAAATGCGTCGTTATTGTTAAGAGAATTTCTCGCTCGAGATACCTGTACAAGAAGCAATTTATTATATAGAGGAATTCCGTTATATATAACAACCTTCCTACCGAAATTCAAAATATTAGAACCTTAAAAAATTTCACAGTACAAACAAAAATGTTTATGAATTTAAATAAAAATATGTTTAATGAAACTATATAGCGAATAATTTGAATTCAATATTTTAGTATACTTAAATTAATGCACTACTATAGTATAATTTATTTAATTTATTTATCTATTTAAATTTTTATTTGTGATATTTAGCCCGAACTAAAAAACAGTTTGATTTAAATGTAAAATTAAAAAGTAGTTGCATAAAACCCTTTGGGTTACAGCAACTTAAAAAAACAAGAAATTTTTTGTATAAAAGTATAATGCTCATATTGTAATTACAAATTAATAAAGAAAAAACAAAAAAGTCTGGTTTTAATAAGCCTGGTTTTTCAACACCAAAAATGGTTGTTTTTTAAAAAGCCTGTTCATAGAATTTTTCTTTTTTTAAATTTTTTGAATTCATGTTTAAAAACATTAAATAAATTAAAATAATATTCCACGTGTCCTACTAAAAATTATAAAACCAAATATTTTGTATAAAACTTCATAATTACTTATAAAGGTCAAGATAGGTCAAGAATATTGGCAATATTTTGAAGATAATCCACTTTGCTTAAATTATTTCGCTGGTTTATTATTTTAAAAATTTTCTTATTTCTAATTTGTAATTTTCGTTTGTTTGGCTTTGATACTCTCGCTCTTATTTATGCAATTTTCGTTTTACCCATTATAAACTCTTTCCCCAATTCCGATATTAGTTGATAAACGCCGATATGTGATTTACCTACTACCACCTTCAGTTTTCGATGCCATCCTTCCACAGAATTTTGTGTCCTAGATAAGTTTGCTTATGAATTATCCCAAACAGACCAGAAATGTGGAGAGTATTGCGGTTTCGATGGTATATTTAATCTTTTTTGAGGATTTCCAGTTAAATAAACTTGTTAATCTAAGTTTCTGGTAATATCCTAGTACGTCTTCCGCCGGTAAATATGCTAAACTTTTTATCATTCTGATCTGGATGCTAAAATTTTCGTTATTGCCGTACTTCGCAGCATATCCTTGTTTCTGTACCTGTCTCGAGATGATCTGCAAGAAGTGAAACAAGTAGTATTTAAAAGTGTTTGAAAAAAGGTTTTAAAGCTTTAATGCTTGCCTTTTCGAAATCGGATATTACGAATTTTGGATTCAATCTTATTCCTCAACTGCATGCCCATCTGCATATTTCGTAGAATAATTCAAAATATGTCGCTTCATTTTTGCAGCTCATTATTCCGAATACCAAAGGTACAGTATCCTTGCCAATTTTGCCATGAATAGTGAACAGTTGACGCATAAACGCAGGAATTACATCAAATGTACCGTGCATGAGCCAACATTTTGCCTCTGCCAATAATTTCAAACTCGAAGGTGATGGCTCCGGAAATTAACTTATCATATAGGGTTTCTCCTTATTCGTCAAAATAATTTTTCATTAAAAAAAAAATCAACACAATATAAAGTTCTGTTATTCCTCGCAATTATTTTATTATTATGTGGTTCCCAAAAATTGGTTTAAAGTAGAAATGCAAAAATATATGTATGTTTTTTATGTAATTTTCGTATTACGTTCCTTTCCGTTGAACATTAGGTAAGTGCCCGCAAATCAAATACCATGCGATTCCCCGAAAACAATTTGTAATATGAAAAACATAAGTAAATTTTCATAATAGCTTTCAAAATCCTGTTTTTTGAAAACCGATATATTTTTATTAATTCGGACCGGCCCGAGTTCACGCTTTTGATAACCAGGCTTTTGAAAACCGTGCTTTTGGAAAACTCGGCTTTTTAAAAGAGGTTTTTGAAACCAGTCTTCTGAAAACCAGGCTTACCTGGAGGATTTGAAAGTGGTTTGGAATGTCTATTTATTTAAAACGTCACCAATCTCACCAATTTCTTTTACAAAAATATAATTTTAACCATATTGGAAATTCTCATTTCAAACAATTGAATACTTATGCATTTTGGTTTTCCCGTGGAATTGGAAATTGGGAAAAATTTTGCTACAGTTAAAAATTTCAGTAATACTCAGATATTTATTTCCCATTCCCAAAATGGTCTTCTGGGATCAGGCAAAATTTATTAATCAAAATTTTTATAACATAAAACACGTATAGCAAGCTATACAAATGTATAAAATTTCGCTATGTTTAAAAATTCATCAGTATATTAAACAAAACTTAAACACAACAACTCACTATTTCATCAAATCCTCAAAAAATAATATAAATCATTTATAGGTAACTTATGATTCATTAGAAAGTTATTACTCAATTGCTCTATTAACCGAATCACAAAGAACTCTAATACTGAGAAAATTACGAGTAAATCAAGTGTTAACACAAAAACTATCACTTTATGTGCAATACATGATTATACGAGTTTTTAAGTGAATATAATAACATAATTAAATTTTATATCAACTTCAACTATAACCCCTAAGCATTTAATTTATATACTTATACTGTATGCCCATTAAATCAAGTTTTAACACAGCCCAGTATCAGTTTTTCTTTATCAAAGTAGAAATATTAAATTACCTGAAGTCGGACTTGCGCAAAAAACTTGTTGACCGAAATCGAAATATTATAAGCCAAAAAAACATTAATGGTCTTCATTTATGTTTTATGATTTGTTTGGCTTTACATATTTACATATAGGTTTTCCGGCGCATACAGAGTTTACCTTGTCTAAGAAATTGAATCAACGATCTTAAGGTATATAAAGATTTTGTAAAGCGTATACTAAAATATTTCGGTTGTGAATAATTTTTATGATCAGCGATGCAAATTAATGACAATAGTATAAATAATTTTGAAGGTAATGATGTGAAGATGATTAGTGCGTGCCTTAAGAATTTATATAGTAAACTAATTTGCGGTTACATCGACCTTCAATCAATGCATACTTTTGACATAAAAATAAAAATCTTGAATAACCTGTAGACATTCACCGTGTAAAGTGTAATATTCTTGTACATTTGCATATTTTATTGCAAAATCTGTAAATGGTTATTATTTTTTCCTCTAAATTAGTAACAATTATTTTTCACAGCTTCCGATAATTTTGTTGCCACATACACGGTCGTTTACGTTTACTTTATAATGTGACTAATTATACTCAGCGTATTTTGCCACAGGCACCTTGCGTTGATTAATTTTTTTTTAAATGTTTGAAACCTGTTTTATAATATAACTATTAGTTTATAACACTTTTTATTTTAGCTGAATTTTTTTTACTGAAAATTTATTGTAGAATTGTTTGGCCGCCTATGCTGTACGTATTTGGCATAGTAAATTTTTTTTAAGAAACATCAAAATGTTGTAGGAAAATTAGGAACCTCAGTGTTGGTTCAACTATATCTATGTCGTATATTAATAGGGAATTCATTACCCTATAGGTAAAGTTTATTGGAATCTAACTTTCAGAACTGGCTCATACAGCATTAAGGCAAAGAAATTAAATTTTACAAAAAATTTTTTTTAGAAAATTTGAAAGGGAATTGAACGATGGCTTTTAGGGACTCTAATCTAAAATAAAGACGAATTTATCAATAATTGAATCGTTCTATAAGGAGAAATGGGAACATGACCACTTTTACTTTTAGATATGAAATGACTGGCCACTTTTTCAGCGTTATGCTATATACATGTCAAAAAGTTAATTTGCAAAAATTTTGAATTTTAGAATACGCGTAAATAGGTATTAGTTAGTTTGTCTTAAGAATTTTATAATTTTTTTTAATTCTGTGTTAAAATGGCTTAGTTATTACAATAAAATAAAAAAAATTATTAAAAACAATTTTTATTGTGTCTCTTTCAGGTAATTAAAAGTGGACAACACTACGACTGCTAAATCGTAAGTTTAATATTGTTTTAATTAATTAAATCGCTTGGCATTGCGCTGTGCTTATACGTTTTTGATTAAAATATATTTTAGGTGCTTTCCACTTTACCATCCATAGCAAAATGGTTTTTATCATTGCATACACAACAAATTTGTAGAACATAACCAGGAAATTGTTTTTCTTTATCCGTCAAATCAATTAATAGCTGTTTGTGTCTTATTTCGTAATATCACTAATTGACAACAGAACTTATTCTTCAAAGTGCACTAAATATTTAATTTATTTTATTTTTGTCATAAATATAAAGCGGTTCGACACTCAGCAAACGACAAAAACTATCACTAACGGTTTGCTAGTGGGTAATACCGGTTGAATAAACTGGAAAACATTTATTGGCATCTTTCTAGGCTCTTAGTACGAATAATGCTTTTCTTACCTATCTGGTTGTCTTTTTTTTTTATTTATTTGATTTATATAGTTATTCTTTGCTCTTTCCTCATCATACAATACAATATATGTCGTTGAAAATAAAATTTAATCACATTGAAAAAGAGAAAAAGAAAAGAAATAAGGGAAACAGATCGGCTAATGAATTTTCAGTCCTTTTAAAGCCATACGGTTTCCCTTTAACAAAAATTAATACAATTTGTCATATAAAAATAATATTATGTATTTGAAAACAATAAATATAAAAAACAGAAAAATATAAAAAATATAAAATATAAAAAATAAAAAATATATAAAAATATACTTCACAAATAATTCACGACGTTAGACAACAAATGTACTTTTAGCAATTTCTTAAATTTAAAAATATAATAAGTGTTTTTAATTGGGTCGGGCAGTTTATTATAAATATAAGGTCTAATAAATGATATAGATTTTCTTCCAAATTCTGTTCTGATATTTAAGCATGTCAGCAAATTAGTAGACCTAGTTTCGTATCTATGAGTTACATATTTATATTCCATGTTAGATAAACATGAGGGCACAGTCAAACATTTGTGCATATAAACACATAAATGCAATTCGAATAATGCGCCAATTGGAAGAATTCGCGATATAAAGCTGATGTTGAATATAATACAGGGAGTTCATAAATAGATTTACAACACTTGTTTTGCAGAATCTGTAAATTCCCTAATCTAGTTTTCGCTGCAGATCCAAAAGCTGCAATAGCGTAATAAAAACGTGAATGAACAAAAGAGAAATAAATCATTTTTAAAACATGAGTTGGAACAAAACTAGCCAATTTTCTGATCAAGAACAAGAATGGACAAACTTTCAAACAAACTGAATTTATATGATCTTCCCAAGATAGATGCTTGTCAAGTATAACACCCAGGTATTTAAGTTTATCAACACATTCAATAGTAACACCTGAATATTGCATAATTGGAAACTCACAGTGTGGCAAATATGATGAGTGAAAAATTATAATTTTTCTCTTGCTGAGATTAAGAGAAATTTTGTTCATATCAAAAAATTCAATCAACATGTTTAAATCATTATTTAAACAAACCTGCATTTATGTACAAACATTGAATTCGAAAAAAATTTCAGTATCATCCGCAAACATCTTGATTTGTCCAGAAATAGGTAATTGTGCTATGTCATTAATGAAAATTAAAAACAACAGAGGCCCCAGGACGCTACCCTGCAGAACACCACAGTCAATATTTAGTAAGGCGCTTTTTATTCCGTTCAATTCAACAAATTGTTTGCGGTAAGATAACTTGCCAATATATCATAAGACACACCGCGGAAACCATACATATATAACTTCTTAAGCAGCAACTCATGATCTATGGAATCGAAAGCTTTTCTTAAATCCAAAAATAATCCACACACATACTTTTGATTATCAAAAGCTCTGTAAATTAAATCAGTTATTTCAATTATTGCGAGATCAGTACCCGAACCCTATCTAAATCCATATTGATATTGATAAAAGAACTTAAAACTATTTAAAATTTCAATCATACGGCTAGCAATCAATTTTTCCAATATTTTGTCAAAAACTGATAAGATATATATGGGCCTAAAATTATTTATTAATTTACTATCACCAGATTTAAAAATGGGTATGACTCTTGCTATTTTTAAACAATTCGGGTAAATCCCGGTTTCTAGTACAACATTAAACAAAAGAGACAGTAATTCAGAGAAAAATGATGAATTGCGTTAACATTGCCAATTCTGTCATAACCACAACCCTTACTATTTTCTAAACTGCTTATAATATTATAGACTTCAGATGCTGTGGTAAGTGATAAGAAACATGAATTAGACATAGTTCTAATTGTTCGAAGTTTATTCACATTGCTAGCATCTGATGCTAGCCTATTTGGTGTAACTCTTCCAGCATCAACAAAAAACTTATTGAATATATCAACAATAATATTCGTGTCGCTATATTCAACATCATTATACATTATAGTATACGAATTCGAGCAAACGTTATTTTTCATGAAATTGTTGATTTGCTTCCAAACTTCTTTTTGACTCAAATTATTGTACAATTTTTCAATATAGCGCTTTTCTGCATAATATTTCTCGGACTTAATCTTTTTATTTAGCAATTCCAATCTGTGTCTTAACTGAGCACTATTCGAATTTCGCTTAAGTCTTTTGAAGATACGATTTTTGTCTTTAATTAAATTCCAAAGATCATAAGACATCCATGGACAATTACTGGAGTTTTTTAAGTTCATCGGTGTATGCTTGTACTAAAATTATCAAGTATTATAGTAAAATTATCAAGTAGTTCACTATACTTTTTAGTAATTGATTTTAATGTAGAATCATGATTTTGAGTATCGAATCTTGAGGAAAGAAGAAAGTCTTCAAAGAGCTGATTAACTTTCTTATAATCAATGATTTTTTTTCTAGTATTTTAGACGTATATTTTGGTTTAAAGAGAAACGTAGAAAAAACAAAACTATGATCACTGATATCTGCACAGATAGTTGAGTTCAAAACACGTTCAATATTAAGGAAGCTACTTATTGTATTATCTAGTACATTGTCACTTGCAGATCTAGTTGTATAATTGTTAGTAGCAATCATTCCATGACCCAACAAACAAGTTTCATAATTTGAGATTAGAACTGATTTTTTGTTAATAGTTATATTAATATCGCCAACGATAACAAAATCGGATAATCCTTTATATTTGTTAAGCATATCATCACAAAACTCAAGAAATAGTTTGGTATCTGAAGATGGTGGTCTATAAATACCGCAGACTCTTGTAGAGCTAAATCCACCAAGCTGAACACAAATATACTGAAAAGGTAGATTGCCATCATCAACACTGAGAATAGTATAGGAAATATCGCTTCTAATATACATAGCGATTCCTCCGCCTGATCGATCAGTTCTTCATGAAAAAATACTAGTATAATTATTAATATTAAATGAAACAATATTCGAACTGTTAACCATTGTTTCTGTTATGCATAATAAGTGCACATCAGTTCGCAGACTCTCCATGAATAATAATAGACTATCAAATTTAGTAGTATTATTCATGCCCCGGATATTGATATGAAGAAAATTAAGATCTTTTAAATTTGGAACATTAATTGGATTTAAGGAAAAATCAACGACACTTGAATAGAAACTATTGGTGCAGTTACTTTTAAGTGACTTCTGGCTCATAATAATGAAAATTTTAAAATAAAATACGCAGATCTGTTAACATAACACGAACCGAAAATTTTGAAATAAAATTCGCGGACCCAATTAGCTTAAGATTAACCGTAACATGATTTAGGAAATTTAGTAAATACCGTAAATAGTATCCCAATGAATACAATGAACTGCTAGTATTTATATCAAATCTAACAACGCCAAATGTTATTGTGAAGTTAAGTATAAAATATGTAGCACAAAAATATATGTGATTTAGTGATAACTCGTTAAATAAATAATAGTACACTGTAAAAATATTTATAGCACCTGTATAACCAATTGAAATTACTACAGAATTACTGTAGTGTGAACTCAAACCACACCAATAAATAACAATTTCTATAGATTTCTGGTGAGTATGTAATAAAAATAAATAAATAAATATAAAACATTCCGAAATAATTATAAAAATATGTACAACGCCATCTAGTAAAATTAATAAAATAATCAATTTATGGTGATTATAGTAGTGCAAAACGGTACAAAAAGTTCACAATCAGCATTAATTTGCGGAGATTCCATAACAATAAAAAATATATATATTCTAAAAGTACTATAAACACATTCACAATGCACTCTATCGTTATATTGTAAAAACGGCAAATGATGTATAAGATAACACAATTGACAGTAATCATAATCAAAACAAAATTATAAACAATAAAACTAAATTTTAAAGGTAAGTTTGAATTTAAATGAATTAAAAGAAGTTGTGATATACTTAATATGCTTTATGTTCCTTTACCGAATGATGAACCATTTGGAGAATCATGATGAGGTGTTGTCTGCTTATCCAACCGAAAAATATCATTGAAACTAAAGATATGGTGGATTGTCGATTCAACTATCTTGCGTAGGAATATTTTACCATCTTTGGCCCATAAATACTTGTAGCTGTGTGCACGTTGTAGTTTCTTGGCTTCATTATATAATTTTGATTGATATTTGGTGAAGTGTTGCATAACATAATATCCTGTTTGTGTAGCCGAGGTAGATGAACGACGATGCATTTTAAATTTAGTTAAGATATCATTCTTAATCTCAACCAACGTCTTAAACATGGGATAAGTAAGAATTTTAAGGTTAAGTATCTTCTTAGCTAGATGAACCCTTTTCAACTTGCAAGCTGCAAAATATATATTTTGATTATTTTAAATATTTTTTTGTTCGAAAAGTCTGATAGATTACAGCTTGACTAAGCAATTGAATACTACGTGCGCTGTTTTGCACAGATAACTAGGTTTTCATTGCGATTTGAGCCACATATCATACGCAATAATCTATTATAAAATATTAAGAAGCTTTCCTAACCGATGCATGAAAGTCCGACGATATCGAGCCATTTTAGAAAACAAGCAATGTTTAGAAATGGACGAATCGAATTATTAAAGCAGCGCTAGGCAATATACAGCTTTATTAAGCTTCAATATTATTTGGTAATAATAAAATGTAAAATCGTTAGCATAAAAAAACAAATTTGGTTTCAGATTACGAAAATGAGATTCAACCACGAATAAATCACGGTATATTTTATGTATTTTGGGAGATAGAAATCCCATAGGTCCGTTTAACCATTAAAGCATACGTTTTACTTTAGCTCATTTGTGCTAAGCTGTGTATTTCAAAAACAATTTTGTTCTTCTTCAGAATTGGTCAGGATTGGTCCTAAAACGGCTATATCTATATAACCATTTAAGTGCATTATGTGCAGAATCTGTTGATGTACCCAAATTGCACAAGCTAGATTTATATTACCTGATAAAATAATGATTTATGGTCATAGAAAACCGTTAGTTCAATCCTATTTTTCCAAGTTAAATTTAAAAACTATAAGTGATTTCTGAGAATCCCATCTTTTATAGTTCAAACCACTTAGATTTGTTGTATGTTCAGACGGAACAAGTTTCAAGAATGTGCTTACAACAGAATCATATAAAACCCTTATTTCAACCCTAATTTCAAAAGAACATTTTCTAAAAATTCGATAAGACCTCCTTACAGTAGTAGATTTTGGAAGTAGGTTTGTCAAACTAAAAGAAACATCAGTTACGTTTGTTCTCAGCTCTTCATTCCCGTCTCTGATGGCTGTACTTTTTGGGTGCCTATATAGTGAACTTTTTTGCGATAGGAAAACAATCTCTCGAATTTCCTTGTTCTGCTTGGAAACTAATATGTTCGATCCATTTTCTCATATCATCGCGTTTCTTTAGCCGGAGATATTCTGCTAGAGTGCATTTAGTGTTGCGGGCTAATAATTTTCGACGAAAGTTTTGTTTATTTTCGACGACCAGGCAGCACTTATTATCGAACCAATCATTGCGGGATCTCTACCGTCTTCTTCCAATAGTATTTTGCGCCGCGGTAGTTATGGGTCAATGATAGGTTGCAGTTATATTTGAATACGACAAGCAGATCGCTGTCCATAATGGGCTCCACTGTAAGATTTTATGTCAGATATGCTGATGGAGTGTCTCTTCTAGATTATTGCTTTCGTTGCTATATCATTCGATTTTCACGTTCCTTTGTTGGTATTCTAATGTGGAAAACCTAAATAATTTCCAGGTCGGTGACGCATTAGCCATTGTTTTTATTGATGAGGTGCAAACTGTTAAGACCAATGTTCAATAGGGAAGTCGATATGTCGTCTCACGCGCTGATGGATGAGATAAAAAACTCCAAATTCTCCTCCATTCTGACGAAGAGTATATCCATTGGTGGTTTAATGAATCCACTCCCAGACCATCTAAGCCAGTGGTGTTCAAAAATTTTTTAAGTGATCTACTTTTCCAAACAATATTTTGTCGCGATTAACTTTTTGATTCCCAAAGTATTATAAAGGTGCACTCAAGTTTGCTGATCATTTTATTCTCGATTTTGAATTGCTCTCAGTCAATACAAGAACTTGAAATTTAAAACGGTCGATCGTGAACTTATGGACACCTCTGATTTATAAGCATTGTAGTACAAATCCGTCTAATCTGTAATTCTTTGCCTGGTTCGAAAGGTTTTAGAGATTTCCAGGAATTAAAAGAATAAGCACGTTACATGTTCTCATTTTTAAAGGGTTTCCTGTATACCATTTCCAAGGTTGTGTTGAACCCGATATGATAATTAGAAGCCTTCGTGTAGGGTTCAAAATTTGGTTGTTTTTGTGGAAGAAGGTGTAGCGAGTACGGCGATTCAGTCATATTATTAAAAAAAAAATATTGCGGGCAAAATACTGAGACAACGCCCTTGAGCGGTCACCTCTAGCGCGGCTAAACCTCAGGAGTCATGGTGTGGAGCCTTCAAGGGATGGGTCAGTCTTGCCAAACCGCTAATTTATAAAAAAAACTTATTTAAATAAAAAAAAAAAATTTAACTGATAGCTACATAAATTGATAGTAATTACGACATAAGGAGAAATTTTACCAGAATGGTTAAAATTTGTAGGCGGGAAAAAATAATTTATTGTAATAAAAGACGAAAAAAAGTGTATTTGAAATTAACTGGAGTTCTGAGAGAAAGCAACTGACAAATAAAATAAACCAAATGAATGAAAATCATCAAAAATCCTAAACACCAATGTATAATTTATGTCATCTGGAGGAAAATTTGAAACAACAAAACAAGTGCTCACGTTTACTGCTGTACTTACCCTGCTCTGTTCCCCCTTTTCATTAGAATTGCTCCTCATTGAACGACCTACGGCCAGAACGATAAATAAATAATAAATATTTCGAACTGTTTGACTACCACATTAGCAAAGTCGCTATTAAGTAATTATTATTTACTACCAATAGATAAAGTAATTTTTGTTTTATTTGAGGATTATTTTTTTTTTATCTATTTGACTTAAGTACTCCATCGAGTATTTATAATTTTTAATATTTTTTTTCTTTTTGCTGTCTTCATTGTGTTTCTTTTAATTTTATTTTGTTTTACTTTGTTTTTTTTTTATTTCACTTTTTTTCTATTATTCTGTTTTAAATTTGCTTGCTCTAAGCAAAACGGCGGTCGGTCTCTCCTTTTTTGCGTCGGGGTATCATTCTCCTAAATTTAGTTCACACAGATTCAGCCTTCTCAATTTCCTAATTATAGCTCTTTAAATACATTTTTATTTCGAGTGGTAATAATTTATTTTTATTATTTTTTTTTCTTTTTTTTTAATTTTTAATTTAGTAGAATGATGTCCTTGTTTATAATTTCCCCGGAAATATATTCAAAAAATAATAATGTTGATGGTGACTTTCGCGTGAGGTCAGGGAGGGGAGATTGGTCGTTGGGAATTATTATTATTATAACTTTTGAATGGTGGTAATGGTTCCACGACATATGCTCAAATCTAGTAGAACGCAATTTAAAATGTCCTGGTTCAGACTTCGTGTGTCGTTGAACTTTGCTCTTCTGGTACCCAATACAAGATTTAACCCAGTGTGTAATGCTGCTGTTCATATTCGCCCAAAAATTTCTACTGCAAATTAATTTTAGTGATGCTCACATACTAGGATGATATAAACCGTGAAAGGCATCGAAACTATACGTTTATAAGATACAAAGACGGGTACAGGGAGGGCGGTCAGTTCTAATTTAAATTTTTAATTCGCGGGACGTGATGATGAAATTTGCAATAATAGCTGTAATTCATCGTCAGACTGTTGTTTCTGAGCTTTTCAGATCTTAATTGACATTGTCTATGGTCGGGACGTGATCGTTAGTCCGTGACAATGTATCAGCGATCACGATTTTCTAGCCTTGGACATGTTGGATGTCCATCGTGAACTGAGCGATATAGTCGAATTATCGAGTCTGCCTTGGACTCTTCTCGCTCAGGGAGAACAATGCTTTAATTAGGCGTTTATGATCTCTATAGACAGTAAACTGCCGCCCTTCCAGGAAATAGCGAAATTATTTTATGGCTATAAGTCAATTTTATAGCAATAAAAAAATCTGTTAAAGGCCGAATATTTTACTTCTGTTTACGAGAGTTTGCGTGAGTAAAATCCCAAAGGTGGCCAACTATTTTGATTTCATTGCTGAAGGACTGCTCTATCGAGGTGGGCTTACAGTATTGCATTAGCAAGTGCTCGTTTCATTTTTGTGAATACTTCGTTTCACTGGTCGGGCCAAGAATAATGTTTTGCGTTCTATGGCATTTTATCTAATATTACTAAATGAGCGTAAATTAGAGACAGCAATTCGGCTAGCCATGGAATGAACCAATAGTAATAATTAATCATTCCTACGAACCGTTGAATTTGTTGAAATGAAGTTGGCGAGGGAAAACTATATGTATGGCTTCAACTCGCTGTTTTGATTGTGTCATACCGTCTGGAGTAATTTTGCTGGCTACTAATTTGTCGTCAATGTAGATGAACAGGCAATGTAGACCTTTGTTCACTTCATTGACGAAGCGTTGAA
This sequence comes from Nephrotoma flavescens, assembly GCA_932526605.1. NCBI lineage: Eukaryota > Metazoa > Arthropoda > Insecta > Diptera > Tipulidae > Nephrotoma > Nephrotoma flavescens. The sequence goes on along the minus strand of OW052220.1, from coordinate 72,129,095 downwards.
AGGTCTGCGACGCTTTTCGCAGACCAAAGCGCATCCTAGTAAACTCGAGCAACCCAAAGGGGGTAGTTTTTGCCGTTTTATGCACGTCTTCGGTCGCAATAGGGATGAGGTGATAAGCCCTGACTAAATCAGTGTTTGAGAATACACGACAATTATTCAAATGCATTATAAAATTCTGAATGTGTGAGATCGGGTAACGATCCAGCGTGGTAACCGCATTTAATCTTCGGTAATCTCCACATCGACGCCAACCGGCAGTATCTTTTTTTTTTACCATATGAAGAGGGGACTAAACCGGAGAATTTAACGGTCGGCATATGCCCAGTTGAACCATTTGCTGGAATCCAGTGAGCGCTATTTTATGTTTAACCGGATCTAACCTACGTAGTCTTGAAAAAGGCTTTATATAATGAACCACTTTATGCTTTGCTGAACTTGCATAGTTAGGAGTATCCACTCCTCCACCAAAGAAGGGAACATCTTCAGAAGCGAATCGTATTCATTCTGAAAAGAACGATGGGTTGGTGTAGGCGTTTGGCTCTCGCAATTACTGCATCGATCGCAAGAGTATAGTTGTAGGGTCCAAGAGACGCCTACTTAGGTTGACAAGAAGCCCGTATTTCATCAAGAAGTCGGCATCGAGAATTGGCATGTCAACTGACGCTATGGTAAATACTGCCATAAGCCAATGTTAACATTCAGCAACTTCGTCCCGTATATCTGAATCATTGAACCATTAGCTGATTAGTTGCTGTACTTGCTATTGGATTTAATCGTTTTTTTTAAGTTTTATTTGTAGATTCGTGCCTTATTTCCGAATTTTTTGTGATAATAGCAGAACCTATTGTCGTTGCTACGTCTCTTGCTGCCGCTTGTTGGTCTTCTATATGAGGTTTTTGATCGATAATTTGAAAATGATGAGCGACTACGATTTAAATTAAGTCATTCACTAAATTGTTTCATTGCTGCTAGGGCTTTAGATAGTTATATGTCACCGGAACTTGATGGTTGGGTAGGAGATATCGGCGGACGGCGACACACTAGGTGTTGTGATCTCGTATATTTTATTAGCTACTGGCTGACAACAAGTCATTTATGTCCTTTTCTCACATTGCAGTCAACGAGACATAGATAACTCGTGGCAATTTAGGAATCCACAATGTTTCTACCAATTTATTAACGAAAGCTTCACCTGCGAGCGATTGAGTCGAAAAATAGACTTCGCTGGTGTTTCAATCTCCCAATTCTGCTCTTTCTAATAATTTTTCAGGACGCCGTTCTGTGAAAAGGGCGTTCCGAGCGATTAGTGCTTCCTTTAACTTAACATATTTTTCGGTTTTCGGAGGATTTAGTATTACCGGTTATTTCTACAAGACCAATAAATATCACAATTTATACCTTTGATAATTTTACCACATTCTTCCATTTATTTGTTACTAAAACTGTCCGTGAAGGAGGCAGAGTAAGTAGAAAATACCATCGCAGTGAAAGAAAGAATTGCAAGAGAAAACACCGATGGTACCGGTTGAAGAGCAAAATGTTCAACATTTGGAAGAGAAATAAAAATTTGAATCTATTGGTCAATCATGTTAGAGCAATTGTTAACTGCTGAATACCTGTAAAGTCCAGCAAACTAATGTGAACTCACTAAGCCAGGTGAAGAACTACGACAGTAATACGAGCCAATCAAGCAGCCAAATTCATATTTCATATTTGAATTGAATCAGATTCGTACGATTCTTATTTAAAATTGAATAGGAATGTTGTACTTCCGTTTTCGTATCGTATTCAGGAATAGAGCCCCTGGTTTTTGGGAGAGACAACGTGAAATCTGGTGAGAGGGACGGATGGAGATCAGGAATAATTAACACCGTAAAGGGTTCAATAAATAAACAAAACGTGGAGGGCTGCGCAAGTTCGCGGTGCGAAAGAGAGAGAGGGAGAGAAAGCGACAAGATAACCGAATAAGAATTGACGTAACCATCTGGCACCTAGCATATGTGAAGGTGCAGTGCAGATACAATAGTTGTTCCATTTCTTCAACTTGGTTCTTACACGGATCACAAAACCGATTATTTAAACTTACTTGATGCGAGCACTCTGAGAATTAAGCTATTCGTAAGATCTGATGATCTTCAATAACACTGACTCTAATACAAAACTTCTAAAAATTGTAAAATCTTAAACTCGTCCTTACGGGTTTTACAGAAATGATCGATGTGATTTTAAATTTGATTATCAGAAAATTTTGTTACTCAGAGAAATGTGCTGTTCTAGAGAAAATATCATTAAGTATAACAGAATTATTTAAAAATTTTGAAACTTGCAACGCGATGTTAAATTTATAAATCTTAGATTGGAAATATTTAGAAATGGGACTGGAATTATTTTAGTGTAACACAAAATTTTTAAATATTTTTAATGTATGCAGAGATGCAAGATGATCAAAATGCAATTAAAAATCATTACAACGATCGCACAGAAAAACAAAACTCCTTAAATATTGAACTTTTGAACACGTAGCTTTCCATATATACGAAACCGATTATTTAAACTCACATCATTAGGAACTTTTGAGAATTTTGTTATTCGAGAGAGAATATCACAAGTGTAACACATTTTTTTTTTAAATTTTGAATATGTAAGCTCCGTTAATTGCACAATCATATTGATTATCACTTTAGGGACATATGGTCTTAAAGAAGTTCTGATAAATACTAAAAAAATCTAGATGCTTACAATACGAAGTTTGCAAATATTTTTGACAGAACTTCTTTAGGACGATATGTCCCTATTGTGTTGAAAGGGTCAATAATTTTAAATTGATTAAAAAATTGTAGACAAAAATTATATGATTCAAAATTTTAAAAAGTTCCAGGACATTTTAAAATTTATTTCATAATTTTCTAGAAAATATTTAGCAATCAAATGGTTTAAGGATTTCACCTGCGGTCGTAACACTCCTCCCCGTCATCTTTACTTTAATTTACTTTTAAAAGATTGCAAGAAAAACACAGATGGTATACCGATACGAAAGCAAAAATTCGTTCTTCTGAGGAATAATAAAATATAAAATTTGTTCGGTTGGTCAACCAAATTAGAACAATTGTCAACTGCTGAATACCCGAAAACCAACCACAAATTTGGGAAATATATGATTGAGAGATTCTACATTAAAGAAATTCTAGAAATTAGGCAAGATATGTGAACAAGTAAGATAATCAGTTTGCAGAACTTCGTGGTATAATGAGAATTAGAAATGTTATCAAAATATAAGGGCCTAAGAGAATAAAATGTAAGAGCTCAAAGTGATTATTAAGTCTCTTAGGTCGAAAGTGCTTCAACTAGAAAATTTTCTTCAAGTTCAAGTTGAAAAATTCGAGCGAATATCAAGCAGATATCGATAAACTGCTAAAAGTGATTGAAATTCGTTTGGGCATTCATTTACCATACCACAGTGAGGCAGGCAAACTCAGTGGAAATAACATTATTTGCCGGGAGGTCAGATGGTTCAAGAGGCTAATATGTTTGTGTTTATTATTTTTTTAGTTTATTGATGGTTCATTTCATATTTAAGTATTTTAGTTATTAGCTATTTATTAAATTTACATAATTACTTGGTTGCCCCGTAAGTTTTGTCGATCGTTAAGAATAAAACGGCTTTATTGTTTGAAATACATTGTGTTATTCAAAATAATCTATGTTGATCAAATCCAACCAGTTTCAGGCGAATAGAATTTTACGGTTTTTATCAAATTTTGTAAGGTTTTGCCCCTTGCCGTTTTTCCAGGCGAAAAAATACAAAAAAAATCGGTGCTCGAATGTAAAACATGACGTGGCCTAGTTTCGCTGTGATCAACGATCAAACCTTTGAACTATTTCCAGATGGTAGTTGAAGTAACCAACCATATTTATGCAGAAGCAGTTTATATAAATTCTTTGACCCATTTCTGTCACTTGGCTCTTATTCAGATCGCATAAAGATAAATAACGATTTGATTTAAGAAGCCTAAAGTGAGAATTAAGCTATGCGAGAGAGCACATCACTTACGATAAATACAAAATTTGCAAACAATTTTAAAATTTTGAACTCGGCTTGAAGAAATGATCGATATTATTTTAGTTTTACTCTCTTAGTATTTTGTTAGAATCAGAGGATTGTGCTATTCGAGAAAGAATATCAGTAGGTATAACATAAACCTTTTATAATTTTGAAATAGAGAATTTAAGAAGAGAATATCACTGAACTACAGGGTCATACAGATATGACCGAAGTGATTTTAAATTTATATCGGGAATAGATCTTAGTAAAATAACCTGCAAGATCGGTACTGTCGAAAAATAGAAAATAAAATTATTGAGTTTTAACCCCAAGTTCCTAATATTTAGACATTTTTACAACATTACTCTTTAACTCGGGTCATACTGATCGCTTAGGATGCTCAAATTTACAGTATTTCTTAATATAGGTATAATACCTTTGTCTAGACTTACTACTAAGTATAGTTCTTTCTAATTAATTAATTTTTTACTGCATATTTCTTCTTGCGTTTCAAGTTTCTTACATTAAAGACGTTTTACATGGGTACAGCAATGAAAGATTAAAATCAAATTATTTAAGATGGCTACATTAAAATCGTGTCGTATAAACTAAAATCTTACAAAAGTTTCTTAATTGCATCAACCTTATTTATCAGTAGGTAATACAACACCCATTTCTACATCAAAAATTCTGACGTAATATTTATTTCTATGGTTAGTAAGTAACGCAACGCACATTCAACCGCAATTCTGTAAAAACCAAAGACATAATATTTTATAAAGGCGTTACTACACAAACATATACTTAAAAATTCAATATTAACATTTTTAATAAGCGTCTTCAAAATCAAATCGTAAATAAATCTCCTCGCAATATTTTGTATTTGCATAAATCTAACATTTATCATAATCACAGTTTCGTCTGCATACGAAATATTTTTCAACAGCCTGCTATAGAAGATAAAAAAAAACATCGAGTTCAGCAGAGTTCAAAACATCTTTCAATATTAATGTCGATGATATAATCCGACGAAGTCTTGAATTTATTTTAAATTACGCAAATCACTTGATCAAATTGTTATAATATCATCTTTGTACGTAAATCGCGCATACGTTAAGATACAGCACATACGAATGATGTGAGCGTATGGTAATTTCGTTAAACTTGATTGTACGATTAATCGGAGCTAAGTAAAGAAATTTCTTTCGGTTATGTAACACAAAAATGAATTGATTAAGAAATTATCTAAATATACAGTTATAAAATATTAGAAGAGTATTATATTTGATGACACTCGGTTATGCAACAGCATCTTATAAGAGTCTTGCTCGATTTGGTCATGGTCACTTGATTCATAATATAAATAAACCAAATGGATTAAACTGAATAAGAGTAATGATCATTTCTTGTCGATTTATGTCCACAATCTTTATACGTTAATCGGTATAAAATGTACGGGTATATATCGGTATAAGATATAACGGTGGTTCTTGATTTATTAAATGCGAATTCTTTTATAGTTTTTTTGTTCTTGTTTAGTTTTAGATTGTAAAAAAAACTTGTATTTACCTGACGTTAATCATTTCAGGAAATTCAATTAAATGGAATTTGATTAAAATGTGCTGTCTAAGAATTAGGCCAAGAAGATTTGTGTTGTGTGTTCGTCTTCGTAAATATATGAGGTTGAAAGGTTTGAATAGAAAATACCGCAGACAAGAAAATAATATCTTTATTACAGATTTTGAAAATTAGACAAATTGTTGAACGGATATACCGGTTTATTATGATATTTTATTTAATTACTTTGATGGTGCTACATCCCATTGAATGATTTGGCTGTCTCATTTACGAGGTTTTCTAATATGTTATCAGATTCTCAAGCTGCTGAGATGCATGTTAGCATACCGTTTTACTCAGCTCGCGTTCGTATTTGTTTGACCGCTGTGTTACGAATTTCCCAATTGGATTTTCACCAATCTTACTTGACTTGCTAGAGTGCACAAACTTGTACACCAGCACGCTTATTTTGATCCAGAATTGGGAGACGAAACCTTCCATGAAATACGACCGGAAAATTTAAACGGATTTAAAATTATTTTCAAACTTATTAGATTAAAAATATTCACATTTACCATGATGGATGCAGACTGATGTATAAATGCAACTTCTATAATATTTGAAGAGCAATGGCTAATCTCCTACAAGATTTTTGAAATCCATTTTTTACCGGTACAACATTTCCGTTTAAAACTGCTCGATTATGTAATAGTTGTCGAATACAATTTTTAGGTTAAACTTTCATTTATTTGTGTTTTCAAACAAAATATCTACGCCAACTATGACCATTTTTCGAATTTTTTTGTGTTTGTCTATTGAAATATTTTCTAACAATTCATTTTTCCGTTCGGATTTCATGATCTTGCCCCTCTATACATCAAAATAATTATATATTTCCGGAATTTTTACAATTTTATAATACAAAAGACTTCAATGCCATCTCATAAAATGAAACGGCGACGAACCTGGGGCGAGAAAAATGAATTTCGAAAATCTTGTAGGAGATTATCCATTGCTCTTAAAACATTATAAAAGTTGCATTTATACATCAGTCTGCATCCATCATAGTAAATTTGATATTATAAATTTGAAAATATTTTTAAATCCGTTTAAATTTTTCCGGTCGTATTTCATGATACCGCCCCTGCACAGCATCCTTAAAATATAAGTGCAGAAAGACGGAATAATTGTAAACAACATGCCGACTTTAACTGGAAACTACATGAAAATGATTTTGAATATGTCTTCAATGATGAGATCTCAGTGGTACCATACAAGATGTTATGGACCTTCTAAATTAAAAATATTTATGGAGCAAAGCCTACAACTGTGGGGTGAGATATTTAGAAAACGCACATACACATTAAAAACGCAATACACATTAAAAACACTCAACCGTAACTTTTTAAAGTCGCTGAAGTTGGCCAGAAATATCAGCCCGGAATTTTTAGTTTGTTTCTTCGCTAAAGTGTAGCCATCAAAAAAATGAAATGTATAGAAAAAGTGTAGTCTCATCCCGAAAAATATAACATGCATAGTCTTAGCGTACACTTTAGGAAAAAATTAAATTTTTATTTTGAGTAGTTGTATTACCAACCAGTATATTATTTTATAATGTGAAACTAATATTACTGTAGAAATGTAAATCTATAATGTTTTATCAAATCTAAAAGAAACGGTAAAATATTAAAAATATTTTAAATTTAAAAGCTTTAATTAGGAAAAATATAAATTAATTTGTGATAGAAAGGTATATGAGTGCATAATTTCTTTATATAAACGGATTAAAGCATAACCCTCAAATGTATTCATAAACTTATAAAGAATCGAAATTTTTGTAATGCGAAATCCTTGATGGAACTAACACTAAATACGATTTCTATTCTTTAAAAATCCATTTATTTTTCATATGGATACAAAATGCAAATTTCAATTATGTTTACTTACTCACATATATACGAGTATGAAAGACTTTTACGTTATATCAATATAACGTTTCGTTACACGGGTTTATAGTCGTATAATAAATAGGAAAGAGTTTTCTATAATTCCTGTTGATAGCGATTTTGTGATTTTACCAGGTAGAATTTAATTTCTCTGGTGCCAATCCTTTAGATTAATCTAAGTGGTTGCGTATACCGCAAGCTAGGCCTTGGTTATACCGATCTACTTAACCCAGGTCCATATCATGAACAAAAATTTGTGTTCTATTAATTAAATTTGTGTAAGTAAAAAATTAAATTTATAATATTTTTTATATTTTACCGTTTCTTTTAGATTTGATAAAACATTATAAACTTACATTACTATACAGTAATATTAATTTTACATTATTAAACTAAAATAATAATAATACATATATTGGTAATACACCTACTCAAAATAAAAATTTAATTTTTTCCTAAAGTGTACGCTAACACTATGCATATTATATTTTTCGCGATGAGACTACACTTTTTCTTTACGCACATTTTTTCGGGTTGGCTACACTTTAGCGACGAAACAAACCAAAAATTCCGGGATGATATTTCAGGCCAACTTCAGCGACTTGTTTATTAAATGGTCACCACCGGGAGCTGAACCCGAGACCCTGGAATAATTAAGCAAACTCTCTATACTTACCCCGTTATTGAAGGCGACACACTATACTCACAGCTCCTACACCGAAAACCGAAGAAGCAAACTTCTGCCCAGTAAGTCCTTCGCAGTTGGAAGTTGCAAGTTGCAAGTTACAATTTACAACAAACAATTTACAATGTACAATTTACGATTTTTAATTTAAAATTGACAAATTATACTTGCAAATTGCAATTTGCTAAAGGGATTGGCAATAAAAGGTTTCATTTTGAATAGCCTGGTATTTGGTTCGGTAGCTGTCAATTTTGAAGCAAAACTAAAGCACTTTTGGGTCGTCGTGAAGCACCTTCTCTACCGGCAATAGTGAAACTGGTAGACAAATTTGCAAGGTGCAAGTTGCAAGTTGCAAGTTGCAAGTTGCAATTTGCAAGTTGCAATTTGCAAGTTGCAAGTTGCAAGTTGCAAGTTGCAAATTGCAAGTTGCAAGTTGCAAGTTGCAAGTTGTAAGTTGCAAGTTGCAAGTTGCAAGTTGCAAGTTGCAAGTTGCAAGTTGCAAGTTTCAAGTTTCAAGTTGCAAGTTAAAATTACAAGTTGCAAGTTGCAACTTGCAAATTTCAAGTTGCAACTTCGAAGTTGGAAGTTGCAAGTTACTTGTGGCAAACTGCAAGTACCAAGTTGCAAGTTGATAAGTTGCAAGTTGCAAGTACACAAGGTGCAAGTTGCAAGTGTTCTTGAGTTGCTGGTTGCTAGTTCCTAGATGCTTGTTCCTAGTTGTTAGTTCCTAGTTGCAAGTTGTATGTTGTAAGTTGTAAGTTGTAGATTTTAGGTTATAGGTTGTAGGTTGTAGGCGATTGGTTGTAGGTTGTAGGTTGTAGGTTGTCGGTTGTAGGTTATAGGTTGTAGGCTGTAGGTGGTAGGTTGTAGGTTGTAGGTTATAGGTTGTAGGTTGTAGGTTGTAGGTTGTAGGTTGTAGGTTGTAGGTTGTAGGTTGTAGGTTGAAGGTTGTAGGTTGTAGGTTGTAGGTTGTAGGTTGTAGGTTGTAGGTTGTAGGTTGTAGGTTGTAGGTTGTAGGTTGTAGGTTGTAGGTTGTAGGTTGTAGGTTGTAGGTTGTAGGTTGTAGGTTGTAGGTTGTAGGTTGTAGGTTGTAGGTTGTAGGTTGTAGGTTGTAGGTTGTAGGTTGTAGGTTGTAGGTTGTAGGTTGTAGGTTGTAGGTTGTAGGTTGTAGGTTGCAGGTTGTAGGTGGTAGGTTGTAGGTTATAGGTTGTAGGTTGCAGGTTGTAGGTTGTAGGTTGGAGGTTGTAGGTTGTGGGTTGTAGGTTGTAGGTTGTAGGTTGTAGGTTGTAGGTTGTAGGTTGTAGGTTGTAGGTTGTAGGTTGTAGGTTGTAGGTTGTAGGTTGTAGGTTGTAGGTTGGAGGTTGGAGGTTGCAGGTTGTAGGTTGTAGGTTGTAGGTTGTAGGTTGTAGGTTGTAGGTTGTAGGTTGTAGGTTGTAGGTTGTAGGTTGTAGGTTGTAAGTTGTAAGGTGTAAGTTCCAAGTTGCAAGTTTTTTATTAAAGGTTCCTAGGAATCATGAAAAATCTCAAGGTAATCTGTAGGGCCCAAGTATGAAAGTGTTTAATTTCTGGTTCCCAGGAACCACGAGTTCTTGAAATCGAACCAGTTGGTATCGACTTGCTATGATGGTTGAAGCTTACTCTTATACAGTATACAAACACAAACTAGATAACCTCGTTATTTATATTATTTAACTACATATATCTGCCTGCGTCTGTCTGTACACGATTTTTAAAAAAACAGAATTATTAAGTTTTCATAACTAGATAAATGCAATCTATCCCGATAAACTAGGCATACTCACAAATATCGGGTTTCTGTCTGTCACCACAATTGGTTGGTCGCGATTATTGTAATTTAATTTTCAATGTATTGTAGATAACTGCAAATCGCGATAAATTTTGTGTCTGTCTACGGTATTAAAATCTCAAGTTTATCCGTATGGTACAAATATTGTGAAGTTTTAAAATGTTTACTTTTATTAAGGTACTACAAATATTAATGATTTTATAAGTTATACACTTTGGTGCAAAAAAATCGCACATTGCTCAATTTTCCACAAAAGTTCAAAAATATCATACAATGTTTGTTTAATTTTTTTTAATGCAGATTCAAAGTATATTTCAATACCTATCCAGTGGTACCTTTTTTGTACTTTCACCATGCCAACAAAGTGATTTTTCATCAAATGCATATAACAGGCTTTCGAATTAAATTCTAAAAATAATTCAACAAGATCAATACAAAAGCATGCCATGAAATATCTCGCTCGGAATTGTGATCATTCGCATGAATTGAACTGAAGAAGAATAGAAAACAGTCTTGTTCTCTGACGAGTACAGGATGTGTTTATATGGCACCGATGGACGCGGACGCTTATACAGAAGACAAGGAGAGCGATATGCACAATGTTGTATTGAAGTATGGCGGTGGATCGTGCATGTTCTGGGGAGGCATATCATTAGAGGCGAAGACAGATCTTGTATTTATCACACGAGCGAATAATGCCTGTCGATCAAGAGGATTGAATTCCCAATGATACATCGAGGAAGTACTCGATGAGCACGTCGTACCTTTTGCCGGGTTTATTGGTGAAATTTTTCTGTTTATGCAGGATAATGCGAAACCTTATACGGCTGGTGTAGTATACCAGTACCTTCAAGAGGTGGATGTGCCTGTTATGTAGTGGCCAGCTCGAAGCCCGGACCTCAATCCCATCAAACCCATCAAACATATATGGGAAGAGTTGGAAAGAAGGGTTTGAATGTTTCTCCAACGAGTCTCTAGGAGCTGCAACAGGCGATCGTAGAGGAATGGGAGGCGATACCTTAAGATTTTGTCAAAACTTTGATGAAATCAATGCAGCATCGAATGGAAACTGTCATTCGGGCCAGGGGAGAGAATACTTCTTATTAATACAACTGTTTTTTTCTTGTTTATTTCCATATTTTAATTCGATTTTACCCCTAATTTTCATGCTGACAAATTTACAAAAGCGTGTACCTCAAATGTTTACCCTAAAAAATCAGTTTGATGGCACGTATAAATACAAAAAAGGTACCACTGGATAGGTAGTGAAATAGACTTTGAATCTGCATTAAAAAAATTAAACAAATATTGAAATTTTTTGAACTTTTGTGGAAAATTGAGCAATTTGCGATTTTTTCGTACCATGGGGTATTTTTTATTCAACAATTTTCGGAAATTTTTCTGTTTACTGGGATAAGTATTTATTTTTTTTTTTGATATGATGTAAAGGGTTTTCTAACAACAGGTTTTATTTTGATATTAAAAAAGCGGGTATTTTTTAAGAAAAATCAATGAATGTTTACTTAATTGTTAATAGCCATTAACATCCTTTTCATGAAATTTTCCATGGCCAATTCGCACATTTGCGGCTGTCATCGATAACTTCACGAATTCTATTTTTAAGGTCTTGAATCGTGAAGCATTGGCATAGATTTTATTTTGCACGTGGCCTCAAAGAAAAAAGTCGTTAAATCACAAGATCTCGATGACCAATTGTGATCACCTCTTCGAGAAATAACAAGGTTAGGAAACTTTTCTAGCAAAAGTGCGATTGTTTTGTTGTTTGTGTGGCAAGTAGCGCCGTCTTGCTAAAAATAAATGCCGTTCATATGAATAGCTTCCAATTCCGGCCATAAAAAAATCATTAATAGCGCAATCCAATCACCATAACAGTTGAACCAGCCTCATTTTCGAATAAGTAAGGTCCAATCACACCGTCAGCCCAAAAACCTCACCAATGACACGTTGAGGATAGAGAGGCTTTTTAACAATCATTCTTGCCTTTTCTGAGCTACAAATGCGACAATTCTGCTCATTAACGTTGCCTCCGAGGTGCAAATAGGCCTCATCACTGAAGATGATTTTTTTGTGAAAATCCGGAAGATTTTGATGCATGTGAAGGACACATTCAGTGAAGATACGACGTTTATGGTGATCGGCCGGCTTGAGTTCTTTTGTAAACTGAACTTTAAAAGCCTTAACATCTAAGTCTTTATGCAAAATATTGTGTAATGTCGTTTGTGAATCGACAAACCTGGGTTTTCGTCAACACTACGGGCTAGAGCAGTAATATTCTCAGTTGATCTTGAGCAACGCACATGGTTTCGATTCTTAACATCACTAACTTGTCCCAAGTTAGTCCGCCAGCTCAAGTTTTTCCGCCAGTTTCACTATTGTCGGCCGAGAAGGTGCTTCACGACGACCCAAAAGGGCTTTAGTTGGTGACGGCAAAATGTTCATGATTTGTATGCGTGAATTTTAATAATTTCAGCGCGTTGTTGAAGCGTGTATCGCGTACTATTTTTAGTAATAGCGTGGTTTATGCTTGTCAAATGTAAACGATGACAGCTTTAAAATTGACAGCTGTCTGTCATCTTATTGGAAAACCCTTTTTTTTATAAGTGGAATTCTATTTACTTTTCCAAATCAATGTGAAATTTGTGGTTCAAATAGAACAAAAAATCAAAATTGATGTGGTTTAATGTATGTATTGGAAATATTAAATAGGGTTTGGAAGTTTAGAAATGTCACCACAAAACGACATAAATTGTGCACTCCACGAAACGAAATTTTATGTATACCTACGAAATTTTATGTATACATTTCCGAACGAATAATCGTCACATTTTTATTAATGAACGATTAAAATATATTTCAATTAAATTTAAAGCACATGCTTTAATTTATTAATAATTTAACACACCAATTGACGTTTATACAAAAGTTGACGTTTCATTTTGTATTGGTATTTCTCCATCAAAAAAAAATTCACGAAACAATTTACATTTTTTAAAATTGATGTACACCAAAAAATAATTGATTTTTTCTGGCAAATAGAACAAAATTTTTGATGTACATCAATTTTTTTTGCCGGATTTTGGTAAATAAAATTTCACAATAGATTACATAGGGAATTGGATAAAAAATTTTTTAGTGATTTCTGTTCAAATATTTCTTTCCAGCCTACTGAGGAAAAAAGTTTGGTGTTAATATTTATAAATTGGAAATAATTTTTCCATATCTAAATTGGCAGTGAAAATGATTCTCAATTTTATTTTGTTTTCAAGAAAATTAACACTAGCTTTTTACCTCAGTATGCAAGAAAAAACATGTTTAAATAGAAATTATGTATTTATAAACACCTTCCTCAATTCTCTATTCCCGGGAAATTCCAGAATAGTGCCACTGAACTGGGATGATAATACAGTTTTAGTGTTGCCATATGACATTTTTTCTATTTTTCTGGGATAAAATCATGGGTTTACTTTACAGGTATAATTCTGTCCGAAACATATGTAAAACACGAAAACCTCATAACTATTTATAAATAGTTTAAAATAGTTTCATTTGTAACACCTAACGCATAGTGCAAGTGAAAACCAATAATCAATATTATTTTATGTTTAAATAATGAAAACGAAAAAAGAAAAATTTCAGTTTTCATATTCTGCTGTCACATCAAATGCACATGGGCGTGATAAGTCGCATCATCTTTTTGTGTATCGATTGCAAGTAAATCTTTCTTTTCCGTGACGCATGAAGAACGAACTCATATAATAATTAACATAATCATCCTAATCAAGCGTCTGATATGATAATGAAGACATTCTTCTAGAAATCATATTTTCTTTTGAATTTCTTTGGTGCATACACAATTCTTATCTGATATGAATATGTATGTGATCATGATCGCTCAACCAAAAGCATTTAAAGCTGATTATTAACATCGAAAACTGGAAAAGAGAAATGTGTATGCTCCGCACTTTGTTATTATAGCCGTCTGTAATATTGATTGTAATTATTTAAGTGAAAGTATATATCCATCACACTTTATATACTTAGTCTATCATACATATATTCTTGTATATGTATATGTTGTTGCGTATAGTCTCGGAATTTTGATGCGCGTTTTATAGTTTCTTGGAACGAGTATTTAGAAATAGTTTTTAGTATAAGTTGATAGCCGTGAATAAAAATATGAAATATTATTTCTAACAACATTGGATGCTGGTCTGCACATTAATATAAATTTTTAATCGGTTTAACCTAAATTTTAAACCATGTGTAGATTAATAGTAGTAAGTATTTTATATCGATTTAAAATACTTACTATTTTAATATTTTAATTATTTTTAATATTTAATATTAATATTTTAATTAAAAGTATAGCTACACAAAACGAAAAGTATATCTACACAAATTAATGAAAAGTGTATGGATATTTTATATGATATTTATATCCATGATAGTCTTTAGGTAGACTACCTTTATTATTTAAATAAATATTTGTAATACAAGTATTTTAAATACAATCAGTTTTTTTTATTTACAATTTATCATTAACAATTAATATCAACACAAATAATTAGAGCACTATAAATGGTTGCAAGAAACCAATATTATTATTATTATTGCACTTATCGTCGCTTGCGCTTTTTGCGACCAACTCGGAAACTTATTAATTTTCCTCTGATGAAAAAAAAAACAATTTGCCCTTTATATACCAAATGGATTGTTTTTTTATATGTGAACTGATTTTTCAAAAGAAAAACTAGTTCCATAAAAACACTTGAAATTTAGAAAAGTAGATGTCACTAACTCAAAATTCAAATCTAGTGTCCGGACTATGACAATTTTTATAAAATTGATTTCTAAATTTGAAACTAACTATTTGTAATAAATTTGAATTTTGGAATTGATATTGATAGCCACATTACCCCTTTCCTAGTGAACTTATAAGTGAGCGATTATGCATAACGACCAGGAATTTTAATAATTCTACCAACTCTAGTCGTATTTGGTTTACTGACTGGAGCAATCGAGTTGTCTTGATTATGTTCCAAGTTAAAACTGAGTCTTTGGTAGGTTTTAGCGGATTTGGGTATAGTGACTTATTAATAACTTCTGTTGGTTCATTTGGTAACACATCTGCCATGTTTTCTTCCATGAAACATGCTTTAAGTCTATCGATTGATATATTACAATGTTTACCTCGGATATCAAAACTAAAATACTTCTCAAAGCGTTTGATTATCATAAATGGCCCTTGCTTAACTGCATATGCAAGGTTCGCCAAAGACGAATTCAGCAGACGAAGTTTTGAAATCTTCTCGATATGCTGTTCGGAGACCCAACAATACTGAAGGAAGGACACGTGTCCATTGTTTGTTTTTGTGACACATGATAGCGGCTTTCAGTGTTCAATGCCATCTTTCTATGAAGCCATTGCATTGCGGGTGATATCCAGTAGTTCTTTTACGCTCGAAACCCAATAATTTAGAAAATTCTGTGAATAGTTCCGATTCGAATTGTGAACCTTGATCAGTTACGATGGAAACTGGAATGCCAAAACGAGAGATCCAAGTGTTAAAAATGGCTGAAGCTACTGTCTCGGCTTTGATGGCTGGAACTGGTGCTGCTTCTGACCAGCGAGTAAATCGGTCTATTAACGTGACACAATAACGTTGTCCTTCAGATTCAGGAAGTAGACCAATGATATCAAGATGTACTTCGACAAATCCTTTGACTATTTGAGTGTAACTTCCCAACGGAGCTTTGTTATGACGGTTCATTTTGGCTTTTTGACATGCTAAACAACATTGAGTCATTTTTTTAAAATCATTTTTAATATTGAACCAAATGAATTTTTCTGACATGGCTTTGACCGTAGCTTGGACCCCTGGATGACCCAGATTGTGTACTGAGTCAAATGCCCGTTTACGGAAATCTGTTGGGATGTATGGACGATTTCTCCCTGTTGACCTCTCACAATATAAATTAACTGTGGAATTGAATGTTAACGGAATTTTTTCGAATTTAAGCGATTTATTATTCTCGACTAATTGCTTTAATTCATCGCTTTGTTGGACGTTTGCTATCGCGTGATAGTCGATGGATTCCGGCAATACTATAACTTCTATTCTGGAAAGAGCATCCGCTACTACATTTTCAATGCCGGAAACATGTTGTAAATCCGTTGTGAATTGACTAATGAAGTCTAAATACCGGAATTGTCGTGGTGAAGCTTTTTTGTAATTCTGTTGAAAAGCATATATCAAGGGTTTGTGGTCCGTGAATAACGTAACTTTTCGGCCTTCAATTAGAGGCCGAAATCGTTTTGTGCCAGAATAAGCGGCTAATAGTTCCCTATCGTATGCACTATAGCGTTGCTGAGTGTCGTTTAGCTTTTGTGAATAAAATTGCAGAGGTTGCCAAACGTCCTCGATCTGCTGTTGGATTACTGCTCCAATGGCTTTGTCCGATGCATCTACCATCATTGCAAGTTTAGCATTTGGTAATGGATAAGCCAACATAGCAACTTCGCCGAGTTGTCTTTTGCTGAGCACAAATGCATCTGTAGCTTCGTCTGTCCAGTCAATTATCCGTGAATCGTTCTTTTTGCTTCCTTTTAAGTACTCACAAAGGATGGCTTGATTACCCCCAGCATTAGGAATAAACATTCTGTAAAAATTTAACATACCCAGGTATCGTCTTAATTGCCTTATTGTCTCAGGTTTGTTAAAATTAAGTATATCGTTTATACGTGCAGTTGATGAAAGAATTCCTGCGGAAAAAATTTAGTGTCCTAAAAATAAAATTAGGTTTTTTTGCAAAATTGCATTTTGTTCAAAACAGTTAACCACATTAAAATAAATTAGTCAAATACTAGGCGAAATCTGCCCACATTTGGTGACATCTCTGACATTCCTGAAATCGGCCAGAGTGTAGGGCTAGGGATCTTCACATATTATCGACACTATGCTACACTTCTGATGATAGTTTTACAATCATCGAATTATAATGTTCAAGAAATTCAGTATGCAATAAATGTTAGTAAACCGATAAATTAGCACCTTCATCGCCATCGAATAAATAAAATTCGAGTACGACAAGAACGAGCACGTCAAATCACTTGAATCGTGGGTCACTCAAGGAATGGCCTAATATTCAGGTAACCCGTTTAGTGAAACGTTTTCATTTAATCTATTTAAATTATATAGGTGTTTCTAATAATAACGTAAATTTTCACAAGGCGGAACGCACCATCAAATGCTGGTGTAGCATTTTATTTACTTTATTTTAGGGAGTGCAAATTTTTGCAAAGGTCGGTAATTTATCGAAAGTTTACCGGTAAATTTAATATAATTAATAATTTGAAACAGACTATGCCTTAGGTATTTAACTAGTAAAAAATTATTAAACCAGTGCTTGAAAAAAATTAATGTAGGTTCTAATTATAATATAAATAAATACATCACATAAATAAATAATTCTTTATATCAGGGTGTTTGGGGCGTGGGCCGACAATTTTTTTGGCAGATTTGGGGGGTTGCTTTCATCCCATGGAAGAAAAATGACTTATGGGCTTCCAAATCCTAAAAAAGTTTATAGAAGTACGAAAAATGTCACCATATAAATTAATTTAAAAACAAAACGAATGGTTATTTTGAAATTAGCTTTGTTTTAAAAAATTCTCTAGTTTATGCCCTTTCGAACGGCATATAAGTACTGTCATGTCATAGAAATCACTTATTCCGTGGTCAAAATACGAGATATTATTTTGTCAGAGTTATTTCTGTCAGGGTTAAGAAAATACCATTTAAGTTATTTTAAATTTGTAATCAACTTCATTTATTAGATTTGATTCAAAATGACCTCCTCCATTCCGTATAGTCATCTTTGTTTTAATCTCCACGGTTGTTGTGCCAAGTTCCATTTAATTTTTCATTTTTTTTATGCGGCACTTATCCTTTTAATTAAAATTTCTCTTGTGGGCACCTCTGTTGCATACACAAACTCTTTAGGAAGTCCCCAGACATAGAAATCGAAGGGAGTGGGGTCTACCGATCTTTCAGAATGAATCATCTTAGTATTCTCTTGCCGTTCGTTAGTTATGTGCCGAATAGCCGCCATTTTCAAAAACAATCAGCACATCTTCTAAAACTGGTAAAATCAGCTCAGGTAGCCCATTCTGAACAAATTCGAGATAAATATTTCCAGAAAGCCGTTCGGGCACATAATATGGGCCGATAAGGTTTCTACCAATTACATCAGCCCAAACATTAACGCTGAATTTCCTTTGGAAAGAATCCTGTCATTCCGTGTGTGTATTTGTCCTTTTCTGTCCCAATGAAGCAGATTGTGTAAACTTACAATTCCCTCACGATTGAAGTTAGACTCATTTGTCCACAAAATCATTTTCAAAAAGCTATCATCCTCAACACCTGTATGCAGTATAAATCCTCAAAACTCCAGCCGTCTAGCATTATCACCTTTTCGAGAGCTGAACAATTAGCAATTTAACAAGAACAAAGTGAAACACACGACACTTCCGGTAGACATTTCCTACATTTCTTAACCCCGACCTTTTTAACTTTTTCTTAACCCTGGCAGAAATAACTCTGACAAAGTAGTATCTCCTATTTTTCTAACAAAATGAGTGATTTCTATGACATGTCAGTATACCGTTGGAAAGGGCATCAACTACAGCATTTCTTAAAGCAAAACTGATTTCAAAATAACCATTCGTTTTGTTTTTAAATTAATTCAGATGGTGACGTTTTCCATAAATCTACATATTTTTAGGATTAGGAAGCCCAGAAGTCATTTCGCTAAAACCAATTATATTAAATAATGATTGGTTTAGAATAAAATCACATTGCAGAATACAATAAAACTTATTTCGTGCCTTTACGACTACAACCAAAAAATTAAGACCATTTAAAAACGAGACACAACCAAAAAATTAAGACCATTTAAAAACGAGACCTTGGGTAATTTAAAAATAAACTTAAAATTATTATATCTCAGTTACTGTGCCACTTAGAACATCAGTTGAATGAAATGAAAGCTTGTAAATAACCTTAAACCCCCAATCTGCCAAAAAATGCTATTGATCCACGCGCAAAACACCCTGTTTAAGTTCATTTCATTAAATAAAATTCATTACGTAAATCCTCAGTACACCTACATTCTTCTAGATAATAATCACTGAGGGAATTCTATACCTTATATAAATTCTTCGTTCGATTAAAATATGCTGTTAATTTTTTTTAATGAAATGTGCCCTATTAATTATAAATATATTTTTACCGAAAAATCTATAAATTTGTAAAAATTTAAATCGGAAATTTATTTTATACGGTAAACGGTAATGCCCTCCCTACTTTATTTGTGCTGATAACCGTCCGTTCGAACTTTTGAACGGAAAGGAATTTCGTCGTATAATTAAAGCCTTTTCACCAACTTTATTAAAAACCTTCGGTAAAAAATCTGTAACGTCGACATGCGATAATGGTCGGATATGATGCTCACGCGAAGTTTTCTAGCTTAAATCTAATATTCTTGTGACAAAACCATTAGCTAATCGACATACATCAGCAAGAATTTAAATTAAAAAAAGAAAATATTGTGGCAATAGTAACTGATAATGGCAGCAATGTAGTTGATGCTGTAAATATATTTCTTGATCCAACCACACATCTACTTCCCTTACTTTGCTTTGCTCATAAAATTAATTTTGTAGAAGAAGTAAAAAAAAAATAATTCTAAAAGTACGGGACACTGTAATTTTTTTTAAAGCGCGTTGTTCAAAGCGATCTCCTTAGAGCCAAGCAAAGCAGTAGTATACGCCGTTGGAATTAATATTAGGCGTTTCCACGCCATGTCAGAGCGATATGATCAAGCTACGAAATAGTGTAAATGAGATTTTGCTTGAAAATTGGAATCCGCCAGATATGTTGACAGGTTCGAAATTTAATTTAATTCAAAACATAATTTTAATCTTGCATCCTTTCGAATATGTTACTAAAGATATTTGCAGGGAGAACTATGTCACTATACTAGCAAAATAATTCAAACATTATATTGTCTTCGGGAACCGCTAAAATGTGTTGAAATATTGAAAGAACGTGTTTTCAAGGAGCTAAACTACCGATTTTGCCATATCGAACAAAACTCAGTTATGGCAATTTCAAAAATTTTCAAGATGACATGGCCTGTAATTGCGCTATTTCTTCTTTAAAGACAATATTAAAAGTCTCTATACTGCAACTGACGATGTTCCTAGTGATGCCTCTAGCGGTGATAAGCCAAAATACATATTTTTTGCCGGAAATTTTCAACTATCTTATAATAGCATACAGAAACACTAATCTAAAACTAAATAATTTTTTTTTGTACAAAATAGTTTCAAAAATATTTGTGTGCTAATTGGTTTATTTTAATTCGCTTAATGATATTTAAATCGATTTTGAATTTAATTTGTTGACGCGAACTAAACCATGACCACTTTATAAATACGTGGATACAAAATTTTACTTTAACTAGAAAAATTTCGATCAAACCTAAAGTATAGTGATCTCGAATAACATGAAAAATTTATATTTGTGGGTAATAGTGTTTACGTGTCTTCGACAATTTGAGCAACAGCAACCCGAGGCCAGGAACAATATAAAAATAAACCATGAATATCTGAATATATCGTACTCTACGTTTTGGTCCCATATAAATTTGAAAATCGTATGCGCTAATTACAACTCGTTAAGCTATTTAAATGAAATTGCGATCAACTTTACTACAAATTTTGAAGATATCGTATTGCATTTCAAAAACTGCTTCAATAATGCAACAAATCACACAAATTATAATGATTTTAATTTGCACAGGATATTAAATCTAATCGCCTCTATGGAGCATTATTTGGCAATCGAGATAAGCTTTGATGAATACGGGCTCATCAATAATCAAGTGTTTTTCCAAGATGTCAATTTTTCTCACATCCGTTTGATAGCCATACGAAATATTGGATTTTCAAATAGTGAACTCTTGCGACAGTTTAATAGAAGTGAAATTAAGTTAACAAACATCGGTCGGTTAAATTTTGATAATTTCGTTGAAAATTGGTTAGGTACAGTGGTTTTGGAACATCTTGAGATAAACAATTTTACAAAAAGTAATTTAAAGAAATTGTCTCGGGTTGGATCATTGTCAATAAGAAATTGCATATTCGACAACGAGAATATACTGAATGTACCTCGTTTGTTTGAGTACAACACTGGTTTGGAATCTTTAGCAGTGGTTGGATCTGGGTCACGCTTAATTTTGCACGAAGATTTGTTTAATGGGGCTAGATCTTTAACTAACGTGCAGTTGAACGACAATCAAATTGAAACGATACCGAAAAATATATTTAGCAATATTGCCCGATTGACTTTTGTTGCTGTATCCCAAAATATATTAGATCCGAATATTTTTATTAACAATTCGAAGCTGCATACTATACAACTTGGTGGCTCAGAGTTACTAAGATCTGGGTAACGTAATATTTAGAACGATTTTTTTTTATAATATTTCTATACTTTTGTTACAGGGTGCTTGGAAATTTAATTCTACCTCGAAACAAAACAATGATTGTTATTCAGAGCACGCATATTGAAAATTTTAATGCGATTTCTGGGCTAGTCCAGAACCCTAATGTATCCTCAGTGGCCTTAGAAAATTGTGACATGACGAAATTTGATGTTAGTGAATTTATTCAAATTAAAGATCGTGGACATAGTATTGCGATCGATATTAATAGTGATTCACCGATCACCTTCTCTCTGGATAAATTTCAAGACAACAATATTAAATTTGATATATGCGGGACTACATTAAAAAAATACGATACCCTAAGAGCCAAGATAGATATCGAGATAATAAATGGGACATTTGGATTTGCATGTCCAGATACCCTTATGCACAATCTATATTTAACGGACTACAATATATTGTTTGTACTTAGTAATCCGAATATTTATGTCCGACACAACTTATAGTGAAATCAATATATGCTTATATTATTATAATTTTATTAAAATGATGCAAAGTTCTTAAAAACTGAGTTTTCCCTCAAGAAAAACCTCCAGAACGGTCCGGTGGTAATAACGAATAAAGACAACAATATGGATCATGCGATAAAAAATACTCTTTTGGAGGATGATCAAAAAATATTGATGATGATGATTTTTTGAGGAAGTTCTGAAAAATGGCCGCTTTAGATGGAACTCGGCCATTTTTAACCGATTATGATGGGATTGAGTATGATGGATGGAAGTGGGACTCTAAAATAATTTGCAAAAATTGTTCTGAAATATAACTACCTAGGACGGAACTCTGCCATTTCTAAATCTTTCTCTATTAGATTACAAAAGGATAAATTAATGACAAATAATTTTAAATCCATAGAAGATGATCCAGCACTTTTCTAAAGTCCAAAAAAAATGGATTTGTGTGTGTGATTGTGTATGTTGTAGGCAACACTTGATTTCATTTTACCGTGAATGTACGTAAATCAAGAATATAGCCATTGACTACTAAGATGAGAAAAATAAAACTGCAAAATTGTATGGTTCACAAGAAGCACTTGCAAAATTCAACACTACCACGATTTCATATTAACTTGCCTGTCTTTCGTGTTGAGTTGGTTTTTAGAATGGTGGAAGGGAACCAATGTATTGGGAATACAAATTAATTCGGTCCGCTTTCAAAAAAAGGCTTTGACTATTATAATTTTTTTATAGTGACAGCTGATTTCCGTTGTTTCAGACAGATTACACATCTGCTGCTAATATTCAATTGTATTTCATTGAGTTTCATACAAAACGTATTTTTTACGGTGTCGCATATGTCGGATTTTGTGATAACTAAACAGCATTTGCGAGAAGTGTTATTTTTTTATTTTACTTGGAGCTGAAGCACATCGAATGTTTGTGGAAGTTTACGGTGACAATCCTTCAACCGATAAATTATGTAGAGAATGGTTTCGACGCTTCAAAAATATTGGTTTCATTGTTTAAGATAAGCCTCGCTTGGGACAGCCAAAAAATTCGAAGACGATGAATTAGAGGCATTGTTCGATGAAGATCTGACTCAAATGCAATAGAAGTCCGCCGTTATATTAGAAATGATCCAACAAACAGTTTTCGTAAGATAGGATTTTTTTACATCGGATAGTGACTGGTGATGTGACGTGGATCTTCAACGATAACCCCAAGAGAAAAAATACTACGCTTTGCTCGGCCAATCGCTGCCATTGACCTCAACATCAACACCAAAGATGAACATTTATGGTTCGAATGTTACGCTGTGTATCTGGGGTGGGAGTTAGGAGGCCTTGTGTACTACGAGCCCTGCATTACAATAAAAACGGCCGAAACATGATGAAAGGCCTGATAAAGTTATTCTTCTGTGCATGACAACGCTGGGCCTCACGTTGCAAAATTGGATATTTTACGACACCCGCCGTATTCTCCGGACATTGCTCCTTCTGATTACTGGTTGTTCTGATGGGTGCAACACGATTTGAGGTCACCGGTTCACGTCTATCGAAGAAATTAAAAATTAGCCTCGAAAGACGAAACGTTTTTCCGAGATGGTATTCGAAAATCGCTTGATATTGGTGGGAAAAAGTCGTATCGCTATATATGGACAATATTTTATTAAATCTGTTCATTCATTTTATTTTAAAATAAATGCATTTTTAAAATTAAAAATGAGCCGAATTAATTTGTAAGTCCCAATGTCATCAATTTTGGTAAGTCGGTATCTGTTAACATTATTGTGCCATTTGTTGTATCAGTACATATTTAAATGTTTCATATTTGGTTAAAATAAAGAGGTTGTTGTCAGATTTTCCCCAATATCGTGATTTCCACTAACATTTTAGAAAGGTTAACTCAATTAGTTTTGTTCTAAATTTTAGTTAGAAACCATTTGTTCTTAATCGATTTTTTAAAATATTTATTACCCATATAATTTCTGAGGGATTCCTCTTGTTATTTTTGGGAAAGGCTTAAGTATGAAATTTAAACCTCGTGAATCTGTTTAACTGTAAAAAGGACAAAATTTTGTTAAAAAAAACGTTTTTGGTTATAATCGTCACTTCCCCTCTAACTATGAGGAAATGAACTGGTGCAATTTTGTGTTAAAACTCTATATATTGAACAGTTAATTGTATAGTCCCGACATTTTTCCAAGATCATCTTGAAGCAAAAACCACTTTGGTAGTGACCGATGATATTTTTGGCAAGGATAATAATTTTGGCATGTGCAACATAAGCAATCACTTCGTCAATAAGTTAGATCAGACAAAGATGTTTAAAGACTGAAGTAATGCATAATATTATTAAATTGCAATCGCAATGTTCTAAATCTAAACCGCCTCAAAAATTGACTACAATTAGTTGTTGGCTAATTTGTTTAGTATCAAGAATTACTTAACTTTTATTACAGTAAAATTATTCCGTTCTATTAATATCTGTCAAAATGTTGATATATACAGTACCTACTTCTTCATTTTGTTCAAAGTAGAGATAAGATCGTCCAATAGTTACAGGAAACTGTTTTCGCCATCCCGAGGAATTGGAAATTGGGAATATATTTTGCTCTATTAACAAATTGCATTAATTCCCAAACATTTATTTCTACTGGGAAATGACAAATTGCAAAATGCTAAAAAAGTCACCAATTTACCAATTCCCAGGATCCCCAGAATAAAGTGTGCATTTTATGTTACAGTGGTTCTATCCTGGCTTTCCCTGTGGTAATAGGGAATTGGATATAATAGTTGCTTTCCAATCGACCACCACAAGTACTTGTAAGTGCGAAAAATGTGTATTGGCTAAAGTATCGATTGGAAAGCACAAAGAATTACAAAAGCAAAACATAACCTACAAATGTGTAGTTTATTTGTGATAACTTTATAATAAAAAATATGTATACCGGAATTTTGTTAGCGCTTCACATACCACATTCAAATATATTTTTGACAGAAAAATACTAAAGACAATCGCCTAGCGGACAAATTTATCGTAACTGCTTTCAACTACTCATAATAAAAAGGTAGAACAGTTGCGAGTAGTTAATTTATCAAAGACAAAAACCTTAAGTGCTTATAAGTACTTGCTGTGGTCGATTAGAAAGCAACTAATATTTTCATAGCATTTTTATCTAAATTATATATTTCTGGCCTACTGTTGAAATTAGTTGGGGGATTATTTTTCTCTATATTAAAATTTTGTGAAATAAAAGCGTCCCATTCAACTTTGTTTCGAAAATAAATAGCCTTCTGAAAATTTACTCACATGAGGGTTAGGCACATTTTTCAAAACCTTTCCGCAAACTTTGTTATTTCAGCACTTTCGCTCCTAATGTGTTCCTAACGCGTCGAGATTGTGGTTGGTTTATTGGCGTGTGTGAATATCAGGGAATCGTGGGGTCCAGTCGATATCAGTACTTTTTCACATTATTTGACAGGGGAAAGTTTGTTGCAACATTTGCATCATTTTATTAGAACTGCCTGTTCTGTAGGCCTAAATAATCCAATTCGGCTACAAGAAAGTTTTCCAACATGTCCCGATAACGGCGAACTAGTTATTGTTTCAGCAGTGCCTTTAGCATCATCAAAGAAATATGGCCCGTTGATGGCACCGGCCGAGGGTATTGGTCTTTAATGTATCAATTGAGGGCTGTTAGCTTGATGGTTTGAACGAACACAATTTCTCCTGGTGAGTACTGAATATATCCTTTAACCTCCAATAAATTGTCGTACTAGTTTTTCACTGATGTTGTGAATGACCTGTTCTGCTTAATCCTTTTTTCCAATTAATCAATTTCAATAAAAATTCATTAGGAATTCCAAATTTTTGTAAATATTATTATTTTACAACTCTAGGTTGTAGAGAAACCACAGACAACCGCTTCTACATATCGAGATTTTTTTCAATCACTTTCAGCGGTAGTATATTTGCCAAAATATAGAGGCCGAAAATTTTGTTGATTAAAAAAGAAAGAATAAGGTCATCGCAAGTCGACCATTTATGGGATGTAGAAATAGCTTAAAATTCAGTTATACAATTATGAGTTGCACCAGTCGCCAAGACTAGGGCCGGCTCTGAAGATGCCTGGTCGACGAGACTGTAGAGCTTCCCCGGGTGGTGCAAAATCGTTGAGCAAAATCGTTGTCAATATTTCGTGTCCGAGGTCGTTGTGGTAAATCCAATTTTTTCCCCGGTTGAATTTTTCCAATTTTTTTTTCCCCGCAGAAACATCGACGTATTATGCATTGTAACATCTACACAATCGCATCCATATTGTTAAACCATCCGCAATCTAATAAATAATCAAAAACCAATTTCATTACAACCATGTGCATTGCAGCGCTATATTTGTACAACATTTTCACGCTTTCTATTTTGCTTTTCTTTCTTTCCAGATAATTAACACGATACACTTCATTTCAATATGATATTGCATCGATATATGGATTCAACTTAGAAGGTTCAATCAAAAATCGTTATTTATCTGATGTGTCTAACAAAGTGGTAGATTATTAAAAAAAAGTTAAATATAATAAGAAGTGTACAGTGAATACAAAGTATCTAAAATCTTTTACAGTTTAAGTTAAGATTTAGTGTTAAATCAGCATTGGAATACGAGACAATCACCTCAGCAAGATTTGTTTGTGGTAAGTTAAATATTTAAATTTTGATGAGCCGCTATTATTTATATAACCGTCACGGTTCTATGAAAAGAACTGTGCTCCAAGCAAATTTACCTGCACCATTAATCAATTCTTTGTGTATTGTGCTGTAAAGAAGAAAACTCGTTTTCTTATAAATATTTTAAAAAATATATAAAGTTACCAAAAAGCGGATTAATATATAAAAAAAAAATCAAGATTCAAAACGAATGACACAATTCGTTCAATGGACTTGATCATATTACGTATACACGCGTAAACCTATATAAAAATTCCCAAAGTGAATTCAAGTTCAAACCCTTTGTGTTTATATTGGTGTGATGCACTTGGAATAACCTACAAAATAAAATTTCTCATGCTGCCATGTAACAATGCGGCTTCTTGTTATAAAAACGCACACGGTACACAATCGACTGAGGAACAAGATACTTTTTTTTATTTAGTGTTATTCAATTTACCTGACATTACGAGTAATAAACGTTTATAGTTTTAACATAGATTTTAAAAATACGAAAACTACATCAAAATTATGAATGGAAGAAAGGCCAAGAGTTAATTAGATTTTAGTGTTTGCGACCTCGACCTTTGGTACATGAGAAACTAAACTTATTGTGATATAGATATTTAAATTAGGTGCTTGGGTTTTTTATTACCTACGTATAGTTAAGATTAATAATTGATAATGAATTTCATAACGTAATTTCATGGCAATAAATTTAATTTTGATATTCAAATTAGTCCAGTTAATTTAAAGCTTTAGTGTAGCAAATGATATTTTAATAGCCGTGCAGCTTTTAGATCATTATTTTTTACCTTGACACCATTAGGGCGAACCTAATAGGGCGGTTTCGAAATGGTATATCATATAAATAAAATCGTTTTAATTAACTTAAATAGAGCTATATCTATCTTATACTAATTAAAGGTAAATTTGAAAGTGAATTTTTTCAACTTAAAAATCAAATTATCCGAAAGATCGACCTAGAATTTAAAAAAATTCGTTTAAAATATTCTTCTATAAATTTTATGGTACAAATGACCTTAAATAGCATAATTATCTTGTAATTTGTTGATCTGATATACTCAAAAGTAGAACGTTGTGCTTGCAAAAGATGAACATAAATTGCAACGTAAAACGCCATAAACCTATTTACAATGCATTATTTAATATTGAAGCTGATTAAGCAAAACCAAATTTAAATAAGCCTGCGAAGGCAGACCGAAATGTTTTCTGCCGAACATTTTGAGCGTACAGAAAACAGGAAATGGTCACTAGAAGACAGATCTAAAGAGTACGCTTCACGCTGTATTATTATTTACTATTTTGGTCATGGTGGATTGGATTATCGGAGAGTGACCTAGTGCATGTTGTTTGGATGGCAGAAAAATTATTCACCCCCGATAAAAAAGTTTTTGCGTTTATTAATTTCTGCTGCATATCTATCGCGATGTAAATTGACAAGATAAAGTTGTCGCTAACAGCGTTCAACTGTAGGCTTTAATGTGCGTAAGTATACGGATGCTACTCCATTTCTCCCTTAAAAAAAAAAAAAATCTATTAAATATTTTTGGGCTCCATCACTTCGAACTTAAACGTGGGTCCTGCTAGCTTTAGAAAGAGTTACCAGAACCCATACCGATTTAATAACAATTAGAAAATTAAAGGTTAAATTTTGACTAATTAAATGCTCTATTAAATTTTTTGATGTGTAAACATCTTTACGCGTGCCTACCAAATTTTTTTGTATTAGAGTAAACTTGTAAATGAAACGAACGGAAATGACGTATACCTACTTCGTTTGAAAAAAAGCAAGAAACTCAACAAAAACAATTTTTACTATACATGGCATGCTTTTATGTATATGTATAATAGTAGGGAAAATGAAAAAATTAATTTAATGAATGAAATAGAAACCATCGACATTTCCATCGATCAGAAAAATCAAAAAAAAAATTACGATACGAAATACGGATTACGATTACGAAATTGCATATGTACTCATACGATTAAAAACACAGTCAACAACTGCTGTATATTGCTTTATCACGAGTGACGAGTCTCTAGGCGCTGTTCATCACGTCGGCTATCAATGATCAAGTCTTCTACTGAATGGGGTTATAATGACATCTCGTTTTTAACATTGAACTGCCAGAGTCTCATGTCACAGTCACGCAGGTATGCTCAATTCATTTGGTTTTCGAGACCTGGCTGCGCAATGACGAACTTGTTAATATTTCTACGTTTGAATGCTGTTTTCAGTTCAATAGAGATGGTCAGTGGGCTGCCGGAGTAGCAATTCCGTCAAAAGATCCATAAAATGAGCATAGTGGACACAAATAATTTGCCGTACTTTTTCAAAGCCAATATTGACGTAACAAATGGACTGGCGAATGGAACTATGAGCTGTCTAAAGTATATCGAATGCATAGGCATCCTAACCAGGACAACGAGAACGATGAAAACGTCGACAGTAAAAAATGTCAAACGACTCTGGATGGATTTCGGTTCAAATTCACAAGTTGGCAAGAAGGTCAGGTGGCTTGAAGCTGGATGGGCGCAGAAAACGAATATCGACCGATGTTTGGTGAACATTTCTAGAAAAAGCTCAACTATTAATCGAAACAACAATTAATGTTAAGCATAAACAACAATTAATGTAAAGCGTCGTACCTTCATGTGCCACCACAATTCATGCATCACAGGGTGGTACCTATAACGAGATAGTCAGTATATACTCTTACGATAAAAGACACAGTTAACAAATTGTGTATATTGCTTTAGCACGAGTAACGAGTCTCGAATTACTGTTCACGTCGGCTATCGATGATCATGTCGTCTACCATAGACGTAAAAATGGGACCTCAATGGGTCTTCTTCAAAATTAGCTATCGCGCCTCACCACAAATCCGCTTTATCCGTTGTAATGGCGAATTTTGTACGAGATAATAATGACGTCTGGTTTTTAACATTGAACTGTCAGAGTCTTAGGTCATACACATCACCTCGACCTAACTGACACAGTCACGCAAGGATGCTCAATTTTCTTGCTTTTCCAGATCTGCGTTCAGTTCAAGAGAGACGGTGAGTGAGCTGCCGGAGTAACAATATATAAAAATTCAAATAGAATACTCATACCATACAGTCACCTCGCATAAAGAAATCATCGTTGGACAAACAACTGGTATGAGCGTAACAATACAACTCATTGATGATATATCTTATTTTAGCTACCAAAATCCAATTGCGTCGAGTATACCGAAAGAGTAATAGACCAATTTAACGATAATAAACAAATGAAAAACTCTGGTTAGTAAAATTGCATTCCTTCTTCCTTCAAAGTAAACTGTACCCACGTACTATACACACGCCATGTTTACACATCTCCTTGAGAGTACTAATGGACTCACTCATTTTTTTTTATTCTGCTCGTTCTATTAAACGCATAAGGCTTTATCACTTAAAAGCTAACAGAACCCGAATCGAAAATCAGACCAAAACTAAAATTAAATTTTCGATATTAAAATTAATTTTTCGATATGGGTTCTGCTAAGTCTTTGTAAAGCTAGCAGAACCCGCGTTTTAGTTTGATGGGCAGCAGGGGCGAAGTGTCCATAGAAGCAACGGAAGCACTGCATCCCTTTCAAAAATAACTGTCGTTAAAATAAAATTTCAAATTTTATCTATTTTATGTCTAATACGTTAGATTAAAAACATTTTTTTCATAATGATATACACTATTATGCTCTACAGGTCTGCACATATAGATATCTAGTTTAATGAAACTAACTTTAAAAATATTTTGTATTTTTCTTTCCTACTTTGATTTCTCATTATAATTTATAACAAATCATCTACCTTCATATTGCATAGTGCATACATAGAGCCAAAATAAAAACAATTTCGAATATCTCACGTTGATTTGCGTGTTGCATTCAACCAGAATCTACTTAAATATACTTAAGTAGATTCTGATCCAACGCAACACAACTGAATAATAAAAACAATATTCTCTCTGATGAAAGCTGCTTTTAGTTTAGCTTGACCTTATTCAATGCCTCCTAAACTACAAGCCGCTTACACCAAATGATGACGACACGCAATGTCGACGTTTTTGTTGCTTTAATGCTTTCTCCAGTTGTTTTGTTAGTGTAAATACTCTTAACACTATTATGGCGCTCTCTCAGTTTAGACATAAATCGACGTCATGTGCGAAAAATGAGAGTAGTAAGAGGCCTGGGCGGAATCATGAAATACGACCGGAAAGTATAAACGGATTTAAAAATATTTTCAAATTTATTAGATTAAAAGTATTCAAATTTACTATGATGGATGCAGACTGATGTATAAATGTAACTTCTTTAATATTTGAAGAGTAATGGCTAACCTCCTACAAGATTTTCGAAATTCTTTTTTTACCGGTACATCATTTCCTTTTAAAACTGCTCGATTATGAAATAGTTGTCGAATACAATTTTTAGGTTAAACTTTCATTTATTTATGTTTTCATACAAAATATCTACGCTAACTTTGACCATTTTTCGAATTTTTTTGTGTTTGTCCATTGAAATATTTTCTAACAATTCATTTTTCTGGTCGGATTTCATGATCTTACCCCTGTATACATCAAAATAATTATTTATTTCCGAAATTTTTACAATTTTGAAATACAAAAGACTTCAATGCCATATCATAAAATGAAACGGCGACGAACCTGGGGCGAGAAAAATGAATTTCGAAAATCTTGTAGGAGGTTAGTCATTGCTCTTAAAACATTATAGAAGTTGCATTTATACATCAGTCTGCATCCATCATAGTAAATTTGAATACTTTTAATCTAATAAATTTGAAAATATTTTTAAATTCGTTAAAATTTTTCCGTTCGTATTTCATGATTCCACCCCTGTAGTTTAGAACGCATTGCGTTATTTTCCTTTTCCTATTCATAAACTTGTTTCTACTCTCACTTTTTACTCTCAGAATACGCTGCAATTAAACAGCTTATTAAGAAAATACTGAAATGAATTATGTGTTTCCAATTTTGCACAAATTAAATTCTCATGTTCTCGTGAAGCGACAAGTGATCGGTTTATTTTTTTAAAAAAGGTAATAAAGGTGAGAATATTATAAGTTATAAAATTATTAGTAGAAATTAAAATTTATTATAAAATACAGGCGAATATAAATATTTTGTTTTTCGAATTACAAATTCTAATAAAAATGGCTGATGAAAATTGCTGTAATTGTCTCATCGAAAAATTACTTGATAAGGGATTCGGATTGAACTCATTTGCAAGAAAACAGGAAATTGTATCGTCAAGGCAACCAAAACCAATGCTATCAAAAATGTTTATAATGGAAGCATAATGAGATGTGGCGTGTTTCTTGTGTGATCAAGATTTGCCGTTTCGTGGACATAATGAAACATGTACTTCCGATAATAAAGGAAAATATGGCGAACTTGTTAAATTAATTTCAAAATATTTTTTCCCTCTAAAAAATAAAATAAACGAATCAAACGTTTTTATGGGAACTTCCAGTGAAATTCAAAACGACTTAATTAACAGTACCGCAGTTGTTATAAAAAACAAAATTAAAAATGAAATTAATTCTACAAAATTTGTCGCGCTCATAACGTATGAAAGATCAGACATATTAAATAAATTCCAATTATCAATAATTTTACGATACGTTGATTTAAAAGAGGTAATACAAGAGAGGTTTTTAGGATTTTGGAATGTGTCTGCTGATCGGTCGGCATCAAATTTATTTGAAATAACAAAAGAAGTATTTCTGGAAAACGGCTGTTCAAACAAAGTTGTTGCTCAGAGCTACGATGGAGCGGCTGTTATGGCCGGGCATTTAACTGCTCTATAAACTCGAGTTAGACAAATTTGCAACGAAGCTATAATTATTTATTGTTAAGCTCATAGGTTTATTTTTTTGTTTTGTCGCAATCTTTATCAAATATTAGAGAATGCAAATCATTTTTTACGGCTCTGTGTGGGATCAGCATTTTTTTTTAAATCATCGAAACGAACGAGTGCTTTGGATTTTATCATCAAAAACGAATTCCAGCTTAGGAGCAGAAGCAGATGGTAAATGTTGGCAGTATAAGACCCAAGTCGTGAAGAAATGTCGTCAGTGTTGTGTTTGAGTATAAGCAACAATTAACTGAACTGTTTTAAGATATTTTGAACAATCTTTTCGATTGGAATGGTGAAACCATTAATTTAACTCGCGGCTTTTTGATATGTCTTCGAGATTTTAAATTTAATTTTCTATTGTTTGTTTTTTCGGAAATTTTCCCATACTCAAATACGGTCTTTGAGTATCTACAAAAACAAAATACTGATATTAATATAGCCAGCCATAAATTTAAATCTATCAGACCGCATACTTAATGATTTTCGGAATAAATTTGAAGGTTTTTTGGGAAAAACTAAAGCTGTCGTGGAAACTGATGAAACGCGCACCACTCGACTGAGAATTGATTTCGTCCAAGATTTAAAAACGTAAAATATTTCAACCCAATTAAGTAATAGATTTCAAAATATTGCTGAGTTCACGTTCTTGGAACTTATAAATTCAAATTTTTTTTCGAAATTTAAATTGAGTTTTCCGGAGCAACAATTTAAAAAATTACAAGAATTTTATGGCAAACGATTTGATTTTCCAAAATTGAGAAGTGAATTAATTGTTGTATATAGCGATGAGGACTTTTTGGACAAATCAATATTCTTAACAATTCCATCTACAAGTGTATCATCCGAAAGAAGCTTTTCTGCTTTACGAAGAATTGAAACTTATTTAAGAAGTACTATTGGAGATGAACGGCTTTCTCATGATTCGTTAATTTCTGTTGAAAAGAAACTATTGTCCCAGATTAAAATGTCACCAGATTTTTATACATTAATTTGTAATGAATTTAATAAAAATAATTGTCAAATTTAATTTAATTTTAAATAAATCTTGTAAATAAAATATTTTTAAGTTGTCAATAAAAATCAGGCTTAATTTAATTTTCCCTGCGTTATTGTGTATTTTAGGTTTATTTTTTATATTTTGATCTAAGTATAAAAATATGAGATTATTTCATCAATTTGTCTGATAATTTGGCTCAACAATACTTTTTATTGTAACTTCCAAGAAAATTAAAGTTCCATTTTATTAATGCAAAGGTTCTGCTTCATCAAATTTGCAGTTCACGAGTCGCCTATGATGGGCAGAACCCGCTGTTTAGTTGGGAGCCCAAATTTGTTAGTGAGGCATTTAATTACCTTATTATTAGCCTGTGGTCTGCTGTTTGGGTTCTGCTAGCTTAAGGAACATTGTCTGTTCCTTGTTACTATAAAAAAATAAATGAACGTCAAGATTACTCAATTTTGTAGAGAAAAAGTGGTGTTAGTGCTCCCTATAATAATAACTATCGCTTAGGAAAACACTGTTATTTTTAGCAAAATTTATTAGAGTCAAAATATCTTTGTCTAATAATGTTAATTTATTTAATTTTTGAATTTTATTAAATTTTATAATTATCATTACAACAAATAACTAGAACTTCACTATCGCCATTTTACACTAATTTTCTTGTTTACATCAAGATCGAGAGAGAGTTTTTTCGTTTACCTCTTTCCCTTTTATAGGTATTTTTATTATAAAAATCGTGAAATAATACAAAGCTTTAATTATATTATGGACAATTATGGTCATTAAGTGAGATTGTATACAATTATATTAAAGAAGATTGTATATCCATAACCATAATTCCAAACATGAAAATTAGTGCATTGTATCACAACACCTTACCCCTTAAGAAAGAAGTAATACGCAGTAGGTATAATTTTAACTAAATTCAATAAAAATTTAAATTTATACAATACGATAATATAATTAATAATTTATGTAATTAAATTTCAATTTTTTATTTTTTATTTTGAATATAATATAAGTAAAATTTATTTTATCAATTTAATACAATATAATAATCGAATTTCTTAACTAATTAATAATTGAATTCAAATTAGGTAAAAAAATGAATTTTAAAGGACATAAATAAGCAGAAAATTATTTTTTAAATAAAATAAGACGATTATTATGCACGACCTTCGAAAATCGTCCTATTTGAATTGTAGAATTTACTTCAGAATTAATGTCTGATATTTCGTATGGACCAAGCCATATAGGAGACAATTTATTATTTTTCTTTTCATTTTTTAACATTACTATGTCACCAATTTGAAATTTTGTCGGATTAGAATTTCGGTCGTAATAATTTTTAGATTTAACTTTGCAGCTTAGCAGGTTATTCCTGGCATTTTGAAAAAC
The DNA here is from genome assembly GCA_932526605.1 of Nephrotoma flavescens. Lineage (NCBI taxonomy): Eukaryota > Metazoa > Arthropoda > Insecta > Diptera > Tipulidae > Nephrotoma > Nephrotoma flavescens. The sequence goes on along the minus strand of OW052220.1, from coordinate 72,093,991 downwards.
TGTTTGCATTTTAAATTTTAAATCGTTGTAATAGTCGTCATAGTTGTATAATACTTCGGGATCACATTGTAAAGAATTTGGGATTGTTGGTTTACAGCCAAATACTAATTCGTAAGGCATGAAATTTGTCGATTTATGAGGTGTAGTATTATAAGCAAACATTGCATATACTACCCACGAATCCCAATCGAGCGGGTCTCGACCACAAAAATTTCGAAGATATTCGCCTAGAGTTTTATGTGATCGTTCTAGAGCTCCATTACTCTGTGGATGATATGCGGTAGTATTAAATTTTTTAATTTTAAGAAGTTTGCAAATTTGTTTGAACACATTGCTCATAAAGTTTGAGCCTTGGTCAGATAGGATGGAAAACGGTGCACCAAAAGTACAAATAAAATGTTCCACAAACGCTTTTGCAACGGTTGTTGCTTCTTGATCCGGTAAGGGGAGTCCAGTGGAAAACTTCGTCAAGTCATCTTGTAATGTTAAGATATATTTGTTATTTTTGTAACTGGATGGAAGTGGACCGACGATATCCAGAAAAATCTTCTCAAATGGTTTCCTGGAAGTTGTCGTTATGATCATAGGCATTTTTGTGATTTTATGGGATTTATTCCGAGAACAATCTTTACAATTTTTGATGTACTGCTCTACGATACGATACATGTTTGGAAAGTAATACATAGAACGTAGACGTTTGCATGTTCTGTACACCCCTTGATGGCCTCCCAGTGGACTAGTATGGAATTCGGCAATGATGTCCTGTATTATTTCCGGATCGCTTAAATATATAATTTTGTCTTGACTATTGAATTGAATTTGATTTTGAGAATTTGAATCATTTAACAGATTTTGAGGTTGAGAATTTGAATTTTGAATTTTGGGTTGATTTTGATGTTGAGAATTTAAATTTTGAACATTGGATTGATTTTGAGGTTGAGAATTTGAATTTTGAACATTGGATTGATTTTGAGGTTGAGAATTTGAATTTTGAACATTGGATTGATTTTGTGGTTGAGAATTTGAATTTTGAACATTGGATTGATTTGAGATTTTGTATTTTAACTGAGCTCGAGTTAACGCACCTATTTCGGCATCATGAAAAATTTCGACTCTGCTTAAGGCATCAGCGTTAGTGTCTTCTTTCCCAGGTTTGTACACTATCTCATAATCGTACTCATCCAAACGTATTTTCCATCTCATAAGTCTCGAAGATGGGTTGGTGATCTTACACAACCATACAAGAGGTTTGTGATCGGTGACTATGAAAAATTTTCTTCCATAAACATATGGTCGAAAATGATCGACAGCCCAAACAACGGCCAAAACCTCTTTCTCAATGGGTGCATATTTCCTTTCGGCACAATTCAATATTCTACTCGCATAAGCTATTGGTAGGTCTATAGACTTAAACGACTGAGACAAGACGGCTCCAATAGCCAAGTCACTTGCATCACATGTTACAGTAAACTGTTTTGAAAAGTCCGGGTATTGCAAAATTGGAGGTTTTATAAGGCAGGATTTCAGCTTGCGAAATGACTCGTCACAGAATTCATTCCAGATAAATGGTTCGTTCTTTTTTAATAATTTGGTTAACGGCTGTGCGATGGATGAAAATTGAGATATAAACCGGCGATAATATCCAGCTAAACCTAGAAATGATTTAACTGCTTTAGGGTTAGACGGAGCTGGATAATTGTTTATGGCAATTAATTTATTTGGGTCAGGCTTAATACCTTCAGTGGTAATGATGTGTGCAAGATAAACTATTTCATTTCGCAGAAATTGACATTTAGTTGGATTTATTTTTAAATTATTAAGACGTAGACGATCAAAAACAGATTTTAATTTATTTATATGATCTTGCAGATTGTGACCATACACAACAATGTCATCTAGATACACAAAACATTCTAACCCATTCAACCCAGTCAGCACTGCGTTCATCAATCTTTGGAAGGTTGCGGGTGCACCTTTTAACCCGAAAGGCATCCTGTTGAAATGATAATGGCCCGTAGATGTGCTGAATGCGGTTTTATGTTTATCATGTGAATGTACTGGGACTTGATGGTAACTTTGTTCTAAATCGATCGTGCTAAAATATGATGAATTTCCCAATTGATCCAATATTTCACATATATTTGGAAGAGGGAATACATCTCCAACTGTTATGTTGTTTAGTTTCCGGTAGTCAACAACGATTCGCCATTTTTTAATACCGTCAGATGATTTTTTTGGAACTATTAGTAATGGAAAGTTATAAGGACTTTTGCTAGGTTCAATTACATTATCAGCTAACATTTGATTTATTTGGTTATTTATTTCAGATTTAGTAGCTTCAGGTAAACGATATTGCTTGATATTTATAGGAGGTGTATTTGGAAAAATTGGAATTTTGTGAAATACAGTTTCGGTCGTACTAAGCTTATCTCCTTGCAGATGAAATATATCATTGTATTCTCTACAAACTTGTAATATAGCAGATTGCTCTTCATTATTTAGGTGTTCTAAATCTAAAACATCTTGAAGATGTGAAAGTCTATTTTCTATTACATTTGACCAAGAACTAATTTGACACAATCTAAAGTTTAGTAAGGGTTCAGTGGAAAGCTCGATATTATCGATTTCTATTGGCGTCTCATTTATGTTCATAATGCTTATATTGACCTTATTTTGTTCAGGTTGAATTAATGAATTTCCGATAATAACTCCGGGCATGATTTCTTTTGAATAACAAACATATTCGTTTCCATTAGTACCTTCGAAATTCACTGATACAATTTGCTTTGATCTTGGGGCAATTACAATTTTATCATTGATTGGACATAATTCAAGTATAGTAACTCCTGAATTATTAGGAATTTCTAAAATATTTTTTGAATAATTAATGGAACATTGATTATCATTGAGAAAATCTTTCCCGAGGATCCCAGCTCCCGAGATTGGAAAAGTATCGGATATAATATGGAAGGTATGATATATGACCATCGAGTTGGGTAAATAAATTATTGCTTTACAGGCGGCTAATGTACTAATAACCTCGTTAGTGATGCCTGTCATGTGACATTTAATATTTGGGTAACATAAACTATCATTATTGATAAAACCCTTTTTTACTAGGCTAATATCTGCTCCAGTATCGAGTAAGAATTTTTCTGGTGAACTATTTAAAATATCGAGATTGAGATTTACATATTTATTTCCATATACATTACTAGCTAAGAGCATAGAGACCTTTTGACTATATGGTAATTGACTATTTGAATTTGTCATGGTTTTATTAGGATGTTCCAAATTTGAAGAAATAGAATTTTGTTGAAAATTTAAAATTGTGGATTTGGATTTGTTAGAGCTATGAGTATTTAATGAAATTGTAGGATGAGGTTGGACAAAATATTGAGGAATTTTAAATTTCTCAGTTTTATACAAGCACTCTACTTGATTTCGCTTACTCGAACCGGAGTGCTGCTGGTTGATTGTTCGAGTTCCGGCGAGTTTTTTGATGTAGAAGGTTGTATATTGTATGTAGTTTGATTTGAAGTCGAAAATCTAGCATCATTGAATCTTTTTTTTCGACATTCGCTTATGTGATGACCTTTGAATTTACAATATGCACAAACAAGTACCGGTGATTTAAAAGATGAATTGAAATTGGAATTGTTTTTTGAAAACGGTTGTATTTGACTTTTATTGTTTGAGTTATTAAATGATTTTTGTTTTAAAAAACATCTATCAGCTGAGTGTCCGGGTTTATTACAAAAATTACAAGACAAATACGACCTAGTATAATTATTAGTATTTGGTTCTCGACTGTACTTTGGTTGTAAACTAGACTTAAATTTAACGTTTAACTCTTCTTCGCACGCTTTCGCTACGGAATCGCCCAAGTCCTGAAACCGACACGCTTTGACTATAAGTTTCATTGGTTCCTGTAATCCTTCTTGGAATGCCTTTAGCGCTGTCTTAGAATTTAAACTTTTAATTACGTCGGCTGCTTTAACGCCTTCACTGGATATGCAAACATCATTGAGCATTGATAATAATTTTTCCACTCTTTTCGAATATTCACGAACACTTTCACTTTTTGTTTGTTGTATATTTACAAGTTCTGTTTGCAGTTGTTGTATGGACCGTTTGTCACTGAATTCGGTCGAAATAACATTTTTGAGTGTTTTCCAGTCATCATAAGTTTTATATTTTATTATATCATATGCTTTTCCCGTAAGCCTCGTATGCAATAGCGATAAAAATCTGGTTTTATCTTCGGTGTTTGTTAACGGTGTAAAAATTAAATCGCAACAGTTTAGGAATCGATGTAGATTTGAAGAATCTCCATTGAATTCAGGAATAATCTTCAAAGCCAAATCTAAATTAAGTGACATTTTGATTTCTTTTTTTCTTGATCGAGTAAAATGACCGTCATAAAAATTGTTTTCTACTGATTTAGATCTTCTACGCATAGATCTAGAATTTCTATTTAATTTTAAATTTGAATTCAATTTTTGAACTAATATTAGGAACTATTCTTTAAAACTTAATTGCTAAATTTACAAATATTAAATAACTTACGATTTTAGCAGTATGGTGATACCTGCGTAAATTTTTTTCAATAATGGAGTAAACCGCTAGTTGACATATGGTGATATGATGATTGGTAATGATGAATTAATTTAATTTATAATTTTGATGATATATTGATGACAAATTGATCACAATTTGAAGAACCATTTGATTGATTGATTGATTATCAAATGATGATAGATACTCAGATGATGTAGTATATCTTTGTAATATTGATAATAATTGATGATGATGAATTATAATGATTTTTGATGCGTTGAAATGATGATAAATACAGATTACGGTATTGTAAGATGATGCAAATTTTAGATGATGATGACTTTTGTTGATGACGAAATTTATAGTAAAATTTGTTACACTATTACGGCATTGATGATGTAATTTTGAAAAACGGTATAGATGACGGTGAATTTTTGGTGATGAAAATTAAAATATGGTATGATTGATGTTGAAAACCAATTGTGATGATTTGTTTGGTAGATTGATTAAGCAATAAATTAGTAATGCTGCGTACTATGATGATAAGTACTTTTTTTTTTGGTTTCGCACTTAAATTAGGTTTATTGCACTTTTGTCACACGTAAACGCTAAGACACGATTTAACGATGTACTACTTGTTTTATCTCATGATCAATACTAGACACAGGATTTTTTTCTCTAATATGATTATATTTTACATAGACGACGATTTATTTGTTACAGGTAACGTTTAATTTACGCGTCACTGGATAATTATTTAGTGTTAGGTATATTAAGTAATATGTTTAAATTTCACACACTTTAGTATTTAAATAATATTATTATATGTGTATGATTTTTATTTAAGTGATTTATAAATTAAAGTTTTTGTATGTTTAGATTATGCGTGTTTTTTCCGCTGCCACCAAATTGTTAGTGCTCCCTATAATAATAACTATCGCTTAGGAAAACACTGTTATTTTTAGCAAAATTTATTAGAGTCAAAATATCTTTGTCTAATAATGTTAATTTATTTAATTTTTGAATTTTATTAAATTTTATAATTATCATTACAACAAATAACTAGAACTTCACTACCGCCATTTTACACTAATTTTCTTGTTTACATCAAGATCGAGAGAGAGTTTTTTCGTTTACCTCTTTCCCTTTTATAGGTATTTTTATTATAAAAATCGTGAAATAATACAAAGCTTTAATTATATTATGGACAATTATGGTCATTAAGTGAGATTGTATACAATTATATTAAAGAAGATTGTATATCCATAACCATAATTCCAAACATGAAAATTAGTGCATTGTATCACAACAGTGGAAGTTGAGAACCAACCTTTTAGACCTATTTAGAACCTAATAATCGACCTACGCAACTTTATAGAAATCTTTACGCAAGAATCAGGTTTCAATCGACATGGATTGTAAAAGAATTTTCCTTTTTACGATTTTTAGACAAAATTTTAAATATTCGAATTATGCGTTTTTAAATGAGAAAGTTCTAGCAGCTGAAATCTCACGAGGTAATCAGAATTTCAGTCTGAAAATTGACAAACCTGAAATTAGGAAACATCGCAAATTTCCAGTAAGAAAATTGGTTGCAAAATGACTCCGGAAAACGTGCTCCTAATTTAAGATTTTCTTTGATTTTGAAAATTATTCCAGTTTTAACAGTTTTTGATGATGCACATCATTCGAAAAATAAAAACAGTTCTTATTTACTTAAAGTTTAATAACTCGTATGTATTAGAAGAAAAACTTATCTAAGAACATAATTAATTACCAAATTCCCTTTAAAAATGTTGTGAATTTGTAAACCAAAGTGATGGTATCAAAATTGTTGCTTTTCCAAGCCCTTCAACCCATGAATAATTTTTAATGCAAAAGTTTTTATTAGAATGAGCTAAATGTAACTGCTTCAAGCACCACTTGCTTGGGTTAGTAGAAATTTGGAACGAAAACAGTATCATCCACCACACCAACATGCCAGTATACCTCATTCAGTTGCAGTATGCACCTTCCAGGAGCGCTGCCACCTTGCTAAAATTAAATAGACCAATCATTCAACAAATTGAAATTAAAAATTGATTAAGTAACCTTAGAAATAAGGCGGTCAAATTTCTCAATGGGATCAATCGCCAAAAAAATAAACAAATACAATCTCTAGAACCGTAACTGCAATTAGCGCAACAATGGTAATTTGGAGTACTAATAAAGCCTTGATTTAAAAATTGTTGCGCTTTCTAAAACCTTAGAAATGATATGTTACGTGATTATATGAGAATAATAAAAGTTGTGACTACTTCCAGTGCCACAATAGCAGTTTTGAATACTATGGTGTTCAGAACGGTGGATTTATGAAGTAAACTTGTATCGAAATTTTTATATGACTCAAGACCTATCAAACGATATAGTATTTTGGGTGATTTCCCATGGTAGGTATACTCACAGCTCTTGAGTAAAGATCCCAAAAGCTTTTAAATTTTCCGAATTACGAATAAAAGAAAATTGTCGAATAAAAAAACCGAATCGCATGCATCCAGATATTTTTGGGATTAGGGTCCTTCAAAACGTCTAGAAAAGAGGTTCTGGACCAGGTCATTTAAAATCATGTTTATCAGGATTTCACCAATTTTGTCTTATAGTGGCGCCCTATTCGGGCTTTCCCTGCGAAAAGGGAATTGGGAAAAATATTTTCATAGCATTTTTGTCTAAATTGTATTTTTCTGGCCTACTGTGTCACTATTCTGGTAATTCCCTGAGAATAGGGAACTGGGGAAAAGAATTTATATGTAATTTTTATTTAAACTTTTTTTTTCTGGCATACTGAGGTAAAAAGTTAGTGTTAAATTTTTTGAAAACAAAATAAAATTGGGAATAATTTTCCCTGCCAATTTAGATATGGAAAAATTATTCCCAATTTATAAATATTTACATCAAATTTTTTTCCTCAGTAGGCCGGAAAAAAATATTTGAAAAAAAACTTCATATAAATTCGTTCCCCAGTTCCCTATTCCCGGGGAATTACCAGAATAGTGCCACTGATGGAATAAGTTTGGTGTAAATATTTTGGAAACAAAGTTACTTAGCTAAATGGGAAAATATTTTTCCCTATAAAAATTTTGTGGAAGAAACGTTTCCCAATTAACTTTGTTTTAAAAAATTTTCCACTAAATTTTTTTATTCAGTATAGGCCAAAAAAATTCAATTTAGACAAAAATGCTATGAAAACATTTTTCCCAATTCCTTATTCCCAGGGAACGCCAGAATAGTACCACAGACCGAACAACGAAAATTGAATGAGTTAGACGTTACTTTTATGCAATGCCTGAATTTTAGAAATTTTTTAAAACTTCATATCTTTAACCTAAACGATGAAGATGATTCACAGGATCCAATAAATTATCACCAAATCATTTGTATACCGAAGTTCCCTGAGAGAAATCAGAAAAGAAACCTTTTTTTATTAATGGTGGTTGAGAAGACAACTGATGTACATTCAACGATCTATTTCCTTAAACCCGTAACCTGATTACCTCAATGCTGGCCAACTGCACACAAAGTGAATGCAGTCATCGTCCTGTTCAGGTTAGTCACCACAGAAGAATGTAAGTGAAGTTTAAAATGACCATGACCTCTAATAGCGACCAAAACGCCAAACTTATATTTTTTAAAGATAATTCATACTATGCTAACCTCAGATTAGGTAAATAAAACACATATTGTGCCCTCCGACAGGTAAAAAAGAACGCCAGTTGCACTGGCTTGGTAATGCATGTTAATGCCTTAATTGCTTCTGCAGATTTTGAGCTGATACATTTTAAACGTGAATCCTTTTTGGCTCAAGAATCATTAACTATATTTCCTCTTAATCATAATGAGCCGGCACCTACCTACATGGCCTAAATGGACTCTATTGTTGCAATAAAAGTGTGTAATTGTCACACAGCATTGTAGCTCAGCTTTATTGTCTATGCGAACACGATACAATTTGAAACTTATCTGACATTGAAGATCAAGTATTGGGCAGAAGGTACCACAACCTGCACTTAATTCATAGTGAGAGAAACCTGTGGTGGAAACTAACAACCAAGTCAGCTCGTTATTGAAATCTTAAGATAACATAGGTCCATGGACAGCAAACCACCGAAAATAAATATTCGAACTCAAATTCTATTTTTAAAATGTAAAAATGTTTTGGTATTACAAAATTTTAGTAAGCCACAGGCCGCCAAATAACCAAAGAACAGCGGCGTAAATGACCGTTGGTAAAACTTACAATTTATAAATCATAATCGTCAGTTTGGGAGTCAAATCCATGTCAAAAATATTCTTTTATATTGCATAAAAATGACAATGGTTTTTTGTGGTTTAATTTCTAGGTGAAATCTCCAAGATAGTTTACTGACCAAAGTGATACTAAGGCTGCGTACTAATTTTCGGGTAAAAGTCAATTTTAAATAAATTTTTCGGTAAATTCAAATATTTATGAAAAACTCTATGGTAAACTGAGCGGAAAATCTGTACTAAAAAGATTTTTACCGTAGTAAACGATTTACCCGACTATTGGGTATGCAGCCTAAGAAGCTTTATATTGTCGTTCAGATCGTTTTCCCAAAAAGACCAGTGAACGCTCTGACTAATAATTCTTCATCTTATAATAATTAGGAAGCTGGACTTGCAAATAGATTTACGAGCAAATTCTTCTCAACGTACCACCTCTATACAATTTGTGGAGTGCGCTGCACTTCAAGACGTTCAGATTTTTTCCTAGGAATAAACCCCGCAAGCTGAAGATTAAGAAGTTTTTCATCAATAATCAACAGTCACAAGGGAGATGACAAAACATCTCCATGGAAGCATATTTTAGAAAATTTTAGGGAAACCAAAAGGCCCTTTCGTTTGTTCTTTGCAATGTAATAGTTAATCACGGGTCCAACTCATGCAATTATATTTCGGTAAATTACAGAATTCGTGCAGATGAGATTATCTCTAATAAATCTAATCAATCTATACAATTTAATATTAAAATTAATAATTTATCTATAAAAGCACTAGTATCATAATATGGTGCAAAGTAGAATAAACTCCATAGCAAGATGTCAATAGTATGATAAGCCTACGGGCCCAGTCCCAATAAGACAGGTTAACAGTATCTATCGTTAGGTTGTTTGAAAGCAATAAAATTAGAGTTGATAATGTCGATACCTGGAAAGTAAATGATAAATGGTTACCATATAACTTTCTTATAGCAAGAGCCTAAAGTCGTATAATGTCTAGCGATTCCAAATAAATTGCTTTTTTCTTCACAGAAGTTAATTAAAGACAAGCGCATGAGCGTATGATGGAATTTTGTATTACTTTTGAGCTGCTATAAAGATATCCCAATTGACCGGAAGGTTATGCATCGTTTGGATTTATTCTTAAACCTTTTACCAACTTTGTTTAATTTTTAAAATCAGAACATCGAAATTGCTTGTTGTTACAAGTCTTTTGCTTGGTGATAATAAGTTTTTTTTTCTCGAATTTTCTCGAAAGTAGCGTGATTGCTTTCATCAACGTATACCTAGAGGAACGTTTTCGAGTACTAGAAACCAATTGAGATGGCTCCTCATTTCGAAAAAATTGATTTATTAGATCATCCGTTGAGGACCGGAATTGATTTTTCGACTCGATTTTAATAAAAAATTAGTGGAGGCGATATTTCAAATGCCAGGAATCGATTTCTAATTTCGGACAAATTCATTATGGGGATCTTAGAGTATAGCCAACGGTCAGTTTTCAATTTCGATCGGTTTTGATTATAAGTAAGAAATTCGCAATAGCAGGAATGGATTGCGATGAATTTGAGAACAAGTTTCATAAAAATTGGTGAAGGCAGTTTTCGAGCAGGATCGGAATTGAAGTGGTTACATTATTCATGGAATTCTTGGCGCGATTAAAGCTTTTTTAGTATTTTACTTGACTTGTAAGAATTTCATAGAATTTGGCGGGAAAAGGTTTTCGTTTGCAAGGAAGAGATTACAAGGAGTTCTGATTTCTGGAATATTAATTTAGGAGTCCTCTTGCGTTGCGTGATATTGTACCATGTTGTAAGATTTCCCATAATGTTGTGCCATATTGCACAATTCTGTGGGATGTTGCATCTTGTTGAACGATGTTATGATACATAATGTTCCACTAATTTGTGTGATGTTGCACAGTTGTGCTCAATGATGCACCAAGTTTTTGATATTGCTCTAGGTTACATCATATGTAACATGTTGCTTCATTTTCCATAATGTTGCACCATGTTTTGGAATATCGCTCTCTATTAGGAGATGTTGCATAACGGTCCGCCATATTGAACCATATTGCGTGATTTTCCATCATGCTGTTGATGGTGCATTTTGCGGAGGGATGTTATGTGATGGTGGGATGTTGCTATATGTTGCACGATATTGTGTCATGTGTAACATGTTGCACCATTTTGCGTGATAATCCACCAGGTTTTTTGCAAATGCAGCATGTTGCGAAAATTTGTACCATGTTGCTTATTTGAATTAAGAAATGTTGCAACATGTTGTGTTGGTTGCGTTACTGTGACAAATTCTATAGTTGTACTATTCCATTCCATTAATTTTTCTGGAAAACTGCTTTTAATGCGATGGGCGGGCGGGCTTTATTATTTAGATATTTAGGCACGCACGATTTTGATTAAAATTGGTGAAGGGGCGATTTTAAATGCCACCAGCACTTGATTTCGATAGGCGATAATTTTTCAAAAGTTCGTTTAGCGGGTCAAACGATTTTGATTAAATTTGCGGTAATAAGGTTTTTCTAATGCCGCAGGGATCGATTGCGAAATCATGGAAAACTCGTTTATTTTTGAATGAAAATCGTATCGTTGAATGATTTTCATAAAAATGGGTGAGGGAGGGGTTTCGATTCCTAGGTTCGAATAAGATGAGTAAATTAGGGACACCTATTAGGAGGTTCTATGCTGAGATGTGGCTCGCCATTTAGTCGGTGAGCAAATGATTTTCATAAAAAAATTGAGGTAGGAGATGTTTTAATATCAAGAAACGACTATACTGGAACAAAATTTTGGGAAATTTGTTTAGAGGTGGTCCGGATTAGCCGTTATATTACGTCTTATTCCACAATAGAACTAAATCAGTTATCAATCAGTGGGAATGGAACTAAAAATTACATCATAAAAATGGGTCTCTTGAAAACTGTCAATTTAAATTAACCTAACCCATTTCTTAACCGATTGGGAGTTGGGTATAATACCGTCCGATACTTATGCCCGGTTGCACAGAAAAACGACTAACAGCCGGTTAGTTGAGCGCAAGTTAAATATTTTATATGAAATATGCTGCCAAATTGGCAACAAAACTGGTCTAGATAATTTGTCCAAAATTTTAGCAGAAATGCCTATTTTTGATAATAAACTGTTATTTATTAACTTATTTCACCCTATAAATGGATGAAAACGACCATTGCCTGTGTTTATTATACGTCCGTGTGTTTTGTCGGAAAATTTTACTTTTGAATATTTTATGTTTGATTCGTGTTTGCAGAATCAGGAATTGCAAACGTTTTTGTAACGAGTTTCGCAAACGTTTTTCCATCGTTTGGGTTAAAAATAGTTATGGGATGAGATAGGTTTACTCGTACTTTAATAACCAAACAGGTTAAGTGATTGGCATACAATTTCATTTTTAAGTTTTTCTGATAAATTGGCAGATTCCAGAGAATTTTTGTGAAAATTGGGTACCGGAAGTAGTGGCCTCCATATAATTTTTTTCGTTTTTTGGAAAAAAATTATTCGACTTTTAATTTTAATGTATCGGATTTTAATGTATCGACAATGATGCGAAAACCTAGCGTTGTATTTGGCGATATAGCAAATGGTAAATTTGTCAAAAATTCCGAAAGTCACTTGCAATTTCACACGCTCTTATGCCAAAAATTAATGCCAAAAAAACAGAAAACAAAATGTGTTTAATTGTTTTTAAGAATCAGAATCAAAAAAGCAACTGATATTTGTTTCAAATTTGTATAATATATTATTTCTTCTTTATAATTAATGCTCGGTATTTCAGGGACTTGTTATTAACTCTGATGCAACTTGGGTGCAAGAATTGGTCGCACAAACCATTATATTTAATAAATTTATATCATATTTTATCAGTATTTCTGAGGATTGATAGTGTCACTGGTACATGGCTCGATGAAATAAAAATATGTTCCACAGTAGTCCTCACGATTATAGTCTAAACGAGAGATTTCAAGATGATGGAGACTTCTTTGTTTTGAAATTTTACCCTTGTTATCATCGAGAATTAAAATTGGGGGACCAACATACCAATGCAAGTTTTTATTTAGTGTAGTATCCAATTTATGAATTTTTCTAAAAACAATTAAGTCTAATCCAAATCGTGGCCAAATTTAGGTGGAATACTGATATCCTTAACATCAGCCAAATTGAAAGTGTAAATTTCCCAAATGGATAAAATGCTTCTTTTTGTACTTGTACTTTTTTATTCTTTCTGGTCTGACTTATGTATTATCTGTCGCTATCGTCATAAGGAATTTGATATTTTATTAAACAAAAAAAATGTTACTCATTGGTCATAGATTTTTAGACAAACTTTTTAAATATATTTGAGTAAACGTATATTCAGCCCTTTAAACCATTTCTTTAATCAAATTACTTGAACCAACTACTTTAAACTATAGTAAATTTTGAATACTATAATTTGTAGAAATAAAAAACACACCAAATAAATTTTGTTTGATTAAAAACTACTTCCTATCCGGCCTAAACCTGTCAATTAGCATCTTCAGATAACAAATTAAAAATAAATTTCCCGTATATAGAGTGAAAGCCGTTAAAACATAAAACATATCCAAACTCCAATATTAAACAAATTTATGAGTCCATTGTATTTTCTAAACAACAATATTTTCATTTTTCATTTCCTATTTTTGGTAATTAGCTATATCGCTAAAAATAGAAGAGATCTACTTTATATATGAACGATAAGTAAGTATTTTATTCTTCATTTCAATATAAAATTAAAACAACATTTTTAATCGGCCAGGTACTGAGAAAATAAAGTAAATTTATAAATATTTTCACTTTGCAAATGAAAGTCATAAAGGCGAAAAGATTTCCATTCTGTATATTTAAAGAATGTCGTAATGCAACAAAACAAAACACGCCAAACATAGAATCCCGCTTAAGTAGGTTAAAATTTTATTTTTAAATCTACGCCTAAAATAGTATCGATCAATCAGTCATTCATCAATAAAAATTCGTTTGTAAAATTTTCTAGATCAATCAAGTTTTTTTTTTTTAAATTTTTAAAATGCTCGAATGTATTTTATAATAGCAAATTATTCAACAAACATTATTTAACTAAAGTAACTGTTAAAATATTAAGAAAATTACACAATCTTGTATATGTGAGGCTACTACTACGAATATAATATTTATGGTACACCGAAAGAGAATGAATAATAATAATTGACGAAGGTAAATTTAGTTCTTTGATACACATATCGTATATAAGCGTAAGTATCTAAATCGCGTTTTAGATTGTTATAACATTGAGAATTAATCGATAAATTTAGCTGAGTAATGAATGTGATATAAATACAATTAATTTCATGTGAAGTATTTTCACCACAGTGTTATACAATTTTTGGCCTCAGCATGAAATTTTCCGGATGTAATTTCTCCATATAGTATTACTGCATTATTTGTATTAGTATACCATGTAAATATGTCATTGGCAGCGACACAAATTGATCGCCTATATTGGAAAGGCTGAAATTTCACAAATATCTAGATTGGACTGAAAATCGTAATTGCTGTGCGCCAAATTTTGTCAGATGAAAATTTCAAATTTTAAAGGACTGTTTCTGATCCTATTTCTGGTTCCGTTACTGATGATTGTTTTAGTCTATTTTGTTTGGTTTTACGCTGACGTGTGATGGTCACAAAATTCTGTGTTTGAATTTGTTAATCTATTATTCAAAAAAATTTTTTGATCAGCTTGTCATCAAAGCTAGTTTTATGAATTATTATCCTACAATATCAGACCGTGTTCCGATCACAAAAGTTTTACTCATTTTGAATGTTAGTGCTTTGAGTAAGTTCTGTCGTCAAATTAATGGTAAACTCAAACGCCAATGAAATTGTTTTAAGCTGACTAACACAGTTTATTAAACCAAAATTGCCATCATTTGACTCTTTTTAGTAAGGTGTTCAGTTATTGTAATTTATCCAGGTCCTTTTTATTTGACCATAAATGTAGTTCTTACAAAGATTTGGTTTTCCATATAGTTTTGCATATTTTGTTAGTCCGATAGAACAATAAAAAAAATCTGTCCTGTACAGAATTTAAAATTTTTTTCATGATAGCTTTTAATTTACTTCATCCCTGGCGCACAAATATCATTCATTATAATG
Organism: Nephrotoma flavescens; assembly: GCA_932526605.1. Classification (NCBI taxonomy): domain Eukaryota; kingdom Metazoa; phylum Arthropoda; class Insecta; order Diptera; family Tipulidae; genus Nephrotoma; species Nephrotoma flavescens. Next base: position 72,078,972 of record OW052220.1, on the reverse strand, counting down.
GGAATTTGTACCCTTTAGAATAATCAACTAAATTATACTACGACTTCGTTTCCTAAAGCGTCTACACAATATCTGACGGTCGGTTAGACCAAATCAGATGTTGTATCCACACGATCCAATAAACTACCTGTTATTCATTTTTCCTTTTGCTTGCGTTAAGTACAAATGATAAAATCTTGACGTTTGTGATTTTTCAGTTTTAATTGTTGGACATGGAAGTTTGTAAAGCGAAATACAAAATGAATAAAAAATTTGAAAAATAAAAAAATTGCTATCGTGGCGTGTTTAAATATTGGTCACAAAAAGCGGAAAATTATCGTCTTAAGGAGTATATCGTCGATCCAGTTGCAAAATACACCTGCGACTACAAATTGGCATCTTCCAATCGTCAATTCCGCGTTTTCAGGACCATCACAAATACCCAAAAGAGGATCAAGACGACCAAACTCCATGGACTCAGAACATTTCCTGATCCTAAAGGTTTTTGAGAACAACAGGAAAGTTCTTTAATAAAATCCGAATAATGTTTTAATTTCGATTTTTTTTTTGATGATGCGAATTTATGTGGGGATGATCTTGCTCCTCCAAACAAATTGACGGAGGTGGAAAACTTGGTGGTATAGCTAGCTGGGGAAAATGCGATGGCTGGAATGACCAGAACGGGTGCGCTCGCCGAACGAGTTGCATAAATACTTGTCATTCCATTTTAATTTTTATAATTCATTAATTTTACTTGAGTTTTACTTGACATTTGGGAAGCCATATTCTATAAAATCCCCGTTTTACCTTCGTCATTCTTCGGACATTTTATAAATTTTTGCATTTGCTAGTAAAAACCTTACTAACGGCACACTGTGCAAGCACAAATTGGAAATTTTCAGTACCAAGTATATTAAGAGATGTTAAAACCTAGAATATTCCAAATGTTAATTTTATGAAAAAAAAGAACTGTTAGTTAGTTGTACAATTAAATGTGGTGGAAAAGTTTTGCTTCTTTTGATCGGCCTTTCTAAATAAATGCTCAATTCATCTATGATGGACATTGGGTTCTTTTCATGAAGCGATACGGCATAAAAAATGTGTTTTCGTCGTAGTCAAAAGGGTTGAATCCTTTGAATTCGTGTGTTTCGCCTGGATGGGTTTTCCACCTGATAACACCCGACAGTAAAAATGTCATACGACGAACCTACAAACCGACAGAAGAATTGTCCGACCACCTGACTAAATCAGATCGTGTGTAGGGGAATTATATTTCGATTACTTTTATCAATTCTCAATTGGGAGCAAAAAAAAAACGGCGAACCCGACCAATGAACCCTTAAAATAAATATCTCTTAATAAAGAATGATTGCGATCGCTTCATGATATTCAAACACAGCTCTTCACGAATTTTTCTTTAAATCGTTTGAGCCGGAAAAATAGGAATTCAATTTTTATCAGAATCTTTCGAACGAGGGGAAATGTATAATAATGTTATCTAAGCACCGCCAGAGGATCTCGCCATTTTTACTCAAATTAGAATTAAACACAATTGCCCTCCTCTACCTGAGGAAAAAAGTTAGATGAACAAACCCGTTCCCATCTACAGATCATTTTAACTGGATTTACTAAAATCCCGATTTATCAGGCTTCGCGATAAATGGCCTAATGAAAAATGGTCCGAAAACCAAAATTGAAAAATCTCGCCCAAAATCGTTCGGCTACCAACATATTATTTGATTTAAGCGTTATTATTATTTGATTTGGGACGATAATGCTGTATAAGATATCGGAAATTTGACAGCGGAAAATAAGAGATTACGCTACTCACTGCAAGTGACAGGACTATCACTAATGAAAAATGGCGGAAAGACGGAATATTGTAAAATTTCAAGATTTCATATACCGAGTCCCGTTACTTAGGAGATCAATCAATTTGTCATTTTAAGGATTACTTTTATTATTTTATTCCACTGAGACGTTTTATTTAGTAAAAAAAGTGATACATAATGAATAAAAAATTTCCGCAGGTAATTGTATAACAAAATAATGCAATTACCTGCGGAAATTTTTTATTCATTATGTATCACTTTTGTCACTAAATAAAACATCTCAGTAGAATAAAATATTAAAAGTGATCCTTAAAATTACTAGTTGATTGATCTAATAAGCAACGGGACTCGGTATATGAAATCTTGAAATTTAACAAAATTCCGTCTTTCCGCCATTTTTTAACGAATTACGATGAAATTTGGATAGTAGTATTTATTGATCAGGGATTTTAAAGTAAGTTTTGGACAAGATTCTAGTATTGTACAATTTACAGGACATAAATAAATTTTAAACTGGAGGGAACTCCGCTATTTCTTAATTAAATTTTGTAAAATTTACATCGCATACAGGGACAATTCGAAAATAATTTATGGATTACAATTTTCACTATAATTTAAGTTATTTTCAGTTTTTGTCCAATATCTCAAAAATTTCCACTAATAACCAATACTTTCGGTTGTTTTTCTAATAGCTTAGGTCACACTGAGAATATATGAAAAATTTGGGGAAATTTATGAACTAGATTTTTTTGATTTTCAACGGCCTTGTAAGTTACTTTCAGACTTTGGTCAATATCTCCAAAACTTCTACCAACTAGTAAAACCTCTAGTTCATAAATTTTCCTAAAATTTTCCATATAGTCTCAGTATAATTTAAGTTTTTAGAAAAACAACCGAAAGTATTGATTACTAGTGGAAGTTTTTGAGATATTGGCCAAAAATATTAAACTTATTTGGGCGCAGACAATCAAAAAATTCAAGTCCATAAATTTTCCATATAGCCTTAGCATGACCTATCCTATAAGAAAAATACTCGAAAGTATTAGTTAATAGTGAAAGTTTTTGAGATATTGGCCAAAAACTGTAATTACCTTAAATGGCAGTAGAAAATCAAAAAATTATAGTGAAAATTGTATATCCATAATTTTTTCTGAATTGCCCCTGTATGCGATGCAAATTTTACAAAATTTAATTAATTACTAGCGGAGCTTCCTACCATTTCAAAAATTATTTGTATGGTGTAAAATGTACAGACGCCATTTTTCATAAGGACTGGTTATGAAATGGCCGTTTAGTCCAGCGCGAACAGATCCTAGAATTTTGTCTAAAACTTACATTAAAATCCCTGATCAATACTACTATCCAAATTCATCATAATTCGTTTAGAAATGGCGGAAAGGCGGAATATGGTTAAATTTCATGATTTCATATATCGAATTCCGTTATTTAGGCTGCGTATCAATAGTCGGGTAAATCGTTTATTACGGTAAAAATCGTTTTAAATACAGATTTTTCGATCAATTTACCATAGAACTTTTCAAAAATAATTGAATTAGCCGAAAAATTACTTAAAATTGACATTTATTTGCCTATTGCTACGCACCCTTAGAGATCAATCAATTTGTCATTTTAAGGTTGCGCACCAATAGTCAGGTAAAATTCAATTATTTTTGAAGAATTCTATGGTACACTGATCGAAAAATCTGTACTAAAATCGATGTTTAGCTTAGTAAATGATTTACCCGACAATTGGTATGCAGCCTAAGGATCACTTTCCGTTTACCATACAGGGTTTTAAAAATAATTGAATTTACTGAAAAATTTATTTAAAATTAACTTTTACCCGACAATTGGTACGCAGCCTTAGTGAAAAAAGTGATACATTATGAATAAAAAATTCTGCTGGTAATTACATAACAAAATAAATTATCTTTAGTGATGTATCTTATTTTCCGTTGTCAAATTTCCGCTATCTTATACAGCATTTTTAACGTCGTATATAACCTGATAAGATCAAAATTCAATGGTGCCATCCTTCATATCAGCTAGTATTAGTAATATAGAAGTCTTTAATTCAACCCTAATATCAAAGGATCAATTTGTGAAAAAATTGTATGGGTGATTTCTGATGAACTGACTTTTGGATGATCTAGGTTTTTTAGGTCACTGAAAGATAAATCAATTTTTTTTTCGTTTTTAGCTATCCCTAGGAAGCATCGCGTGGAGGCGGCCAACTTACTGCCAGTTTTTCGTTGTTCTTTATTTTTTTGTTTTTTTGTTAATTTAAGTTTTTAATTTATTTTTTATTTTTTTTTGTATTTTTTTTAATTTTAGAATTCAACGATTAATTTAGTTCTAGTTTAGTTCATCATTTAATTTTCTAAATAAAAGAGAATCGTTGCTGCTCTGATCCCATCAAGGGATTTCGCCGTCTCAAATGAGGTTTCATAATCATATTTTCATTTCAGATAAGAGTGATTAATTCATTAATTTCTAGAAATCACCTATACAAAATTTATCAGTATATCGATTTTGTTCCGTGACTCATTTAACCTTCACATTGCAGGCAAAAAAACCCTCAATCTTGACTACGACTACCCGGGTAAAGAAAAAAAATGCATATATTTTCGCTTATATTCCATAGGATATTTGAATACAGCTCTGTTTACTTAACTGTTTTTAATTTTGTTTTGTTGCTCTTGCGTATGTTTTACCTACAAATATATCAGTCGATGTTTGATTTTTAATGAATGTAGTTAGTTAGTAAAAAAAACATTTTTTAATAACTGTGATTCTGTTAATGTAAAAAACCAAAGATGGAAAAGGAGAAACTAGAGTATTTGTCAAGTGTTCAAATGAGCAGGTAGTTAAATTATAATTAAATTTGCAACTGTATTTATAAAAAACATAGAATAACGGTTTTTTGCTGCGTGCATTGCATGAAAAATTATCTATTATAGATTATCGGATGAAGAAAAGCAAACGTATCTTGAAAGTGTAGTGCGTAATTTAGCTTCGGATTCGGAAGATGATTTGGCATTTGATGACGATGATATCGATCCTATGATTATATCCCTGCAAATGATACCGACGATTCAGTAGCGGAGCTCGAAAATGTTATCGCTGAGAAAAGGAAAACTACTGACTCAGAGGCCGATGATGAAGAAGATTGTATTGTAATATAGACGATAATAGAGATGATCTAAACCAGAATGATGGAAATGATAGTGAATATTATGTCGGTAAAGATGGTACTAAATGATGAAAATCGGGTCCTAACTTACATCGTTTGCTGGCCCACAATGTTTTGCGCGAACCACTATTTATGGGTCCTAGTCCGAATACCAAAAATCTAAATGATGTCGACACGTTTTGTAAATTATTTGATAGTTCTATGCAAAGTATAATTTGTAGAAACACCAATAAAAAGGCCGAAAAGCAGTATAAGAAGTACATGGAAGCGAATCCTGATAAAAAAAATGGTCTGGGAATCGTTAAAAGAGGAAGAACTGCTAGCTTATTTTGGCCTTCTAATAGTTATTGGTGCTTACAAATCCAATTATGAACCAACGGCCCATTTTACAATATTACTCGTTCCATTCGATTCGACTGTTATGCAACTCGGCATTCTTGAATGGAAACTCGAAGCACGGCACCAATTACGGAAGTTTTTCAGATGCTAAACGCAAATTTGAAAAATAATTATAGACCTCATAAATCAATTACAATTGATGAACAGTTATTTCCGTTTAGAGGTCGAACGAGGTTTACACAATATATTCCCTCTAAACCCGCCAAGTATGGGATCAAGATATGGTGGGCCTCTGATTCCGAAATCGTATACCCGTTCAATGGCCAAATGTATAAAGGTAAAATTGGAAATATTCGTGACAAAAATCAAGGTGAGCGGGTAGTTAAGAAACTCATAGCTCCCTACAAAAATAGGGGTCGCAATGACATAAGCGACATTTTTTTTTACTTGTACCACTTGCAAAGGGTTTGTTTACATGGAATTTATCAATAGTGGGTACAATAAAAAAAAACAAAACATGTATTCCCGTAGAATTCAAACCATCTAGATCTAGAAAGGTTATGTCAAGCAAATTTGGTTTTGGAGAAAAAATGGTGTTTCTCCTATGTGTCAAAAGCGAACAAGTCAGTAATATTATTATCGACGCAGCACGACGACGAGAGTACTTGTGGAACAAAATTAAAACCCGATATTATTTTATATTATAATTCTACAAAAGGAGCCGTTGATACAATGGACAAAATGTTATCACAATACTCAACCAAGCGGAAGACAAATCGCTGGCCACTGCCAATGATTTATAACGTTGTAGACATAGCGGCACTAGCAACTTATATAATTTATATTACAAATAATCCGTCCAACCAACAAACTGGAAAAACTAGTCGTCTTCGAAAATTTTTAGAAGATCTGGGTGAAAACCTTTGCATCCCACTAATAAAAAAGAGAGCTCTACTTCCAAGAGTTGTAAGCCATTATGCTACCAGAAGTGCAATACAATGCATTCTAGGCCTACTAATTGAACAATTATACAAAGGCCTAGTAATACTTTGTTTACGCCAGACCAATTATTTGATCGAGACGCATCCGGTCGATTAACGATTTAAGGCCAATGCTTTATGTGCTACGGTGAAGGCAAAAAGAAGCGAACCACAAGAAAAATGTGTGGTTGTTGCAAAAAACCAGTCTGCCAGGAACACAGCCTTACTCAAACCCAGTGTCAACTATGTCAAATGAGCTAATAGTTAATCATTTTTAAAATATTTTCCTCCATTTTATTTACTTTTATTTTATTAATTTTTATTTGCATAAAGGAAATGAAATGTGATAATATATGCACAATGATTATTATTGAACAATGAATTGTGATCTGATATTTTTTCATATCAATGAAATAAAATAAACCAAAAAAAAAAAAACAAAACTTGCTTACTTTTTTTTGTATAAAACATGAGGAAAAATATCTTTACCGGTGTAAATACTGTCAAGGTGGTCGAAAAAGGCGAAAATTGATAAATTACTCTTTACCACATTACACGGTAAAAATAAAGTTAACATTTAAAACTTTCTGGGCTGCATATAGGCTGTAAACTTTTCTAGATTAAAAGTAAAACCTTTAATAGTTTGATAACATGCACACACATACCTGGAATTTTTGTTCAAATAGTCTTATTTTAGGTCAAATAAGTTTGGCATTGAAACCGATTAGTTTTAAATTCATGAAGAAATTTCTGCAAAACAGAAATTTTTGGTTTAAATAGAAAACTTATTTATTTGTATTTTTGCACTCTAGATTTAAGATTCGAACTTAGTGGTTTTTCATGTAAACCCAAACGTTGTTTAAATAAAAATTAAGAGTTTTAAAATTAAACCCCTACCGGTTTAAAACCTATTTATTAAAGTGTTTATGAAAGATATTGTAATTTTAAATTAAAACAAAATAGTTTTAAAACAATAATAAAGAGTCTATAAACAAGATATTTTGGTTTATAAAGGACACTCAAAAGATTCAAACTTCATATTTGCCGTTTAAAATTGAAACATATTTAAGCTTAATTTTAACTTGAACGTTAAATATATTTAAGACGGCTGATTTAAGTTAACGGGGCTGAAAAGTTACACCCAATTTCAAAACAAAAGCCTGATACCACAAAATAATGTGTTGGTATAAAAAATATTTTATTTATCGTTTTCATTTTTTCGTTTGTTTCTTAATCGTTTGTTTCTTAATTCTAGGTCGCCCTCGTTAGCTTAGTAAGTAGAGTGCTTGCTCTGTTATTCGGGGGTCCCGGGTTCGATTCCTGGTGGTGACCAGTAAAGAAGTTGCGACTGGGTGTTTTTAACGTGGCATATGTTATTTACATATGTTCGTCAATTTTCAGATTTTCAGATTTTACAGCCATAGTATTTACGGCTTTGTCCCCTTATATTTAATCAAAACAAATTGTTTAAATCGATTTAACAAAAGATTTTTATTTAAATTGTTCTTAAGTATATTATGCTTAATTAAAAATAATTTATATTTAATATTTATTTTACTTAACTAAGATTAATTACAAGCAATACTTCGTCGCGAAATTTTGAAGACATTCATTTATAAAATATATTCTCGAATACGAGTATTAAAATTTATTAAATTTAGATTCATTTAAGAAAATTTGTAACATTATTATATTTGTATATCATCTTAAAAATATATAGCTAGAAACTTTGTTATTTTAGGTATGCATTATAGATAATAAAGGGTTATCCAATTCGAGGTATAAAGTAGAAATCTGTATACCGACATCTGTCAAAGATAAACGTCAAGTACGCTGTCATTTATTTAGTTGACATTCTGCCATTTAAGAATATGGAGCAATGGACAACGAAGAACATACGCAAATTGGGTGTTGGAAAAACAGGCCGTCGATGCTGATTTTTCGAACAAAATTTTCTTCAGTGATGAAGCTCATTTTTCGCTTGGTGGATACGTTAATAAGCAAAACTGTAGAATTTGGGGCTCAGAAAATCCACAATTGATTGTAGAGAAGCCATTACACCCGGAAAAAGTCACTGTTTGGTGCGCATTGTGGTCTGGTGGTGTGATTGGGCCGTATTTTTTCGAGAAAAACCATGGACGAACCGTTACCGTCAATTCTGAGCGCTATGGCCGCATGTTAACCGATTATTTTTTTACGAAAATCGAAGATTATGATCTTGACGATATGTGGTTCCAGCAGGATGGAGCAACCAGTCACGTAACACGAGCAAATCGAGATCTTTTGCAAGAGAAATTTCCTGGACGTTTGATTTCGCGATTGGCTGATGTCAATTGGCCTCCAAGATCCTGTGATTTAACGCCTTTGGATTTCTTTTTGTGGGGCTACGCGAAAGATCGTGTTTACGCAAACAATCCTCAAACTCTTGACGAATTGAAAACTAATATTCGTAAGGTAATGGCCGAGATACCGCCCGAAATGTGCCGAAAAGTCATTGAAAATTACCTCAAAAGAATCAAGGCCTGTAAGAGGAAGACATTTGCATGATATCTTGTTTAACTAAAAATGGCAAGGATTAATCTGTAAAATGAAATAAAAATTACAATACATTCCGAATATTTTGTGTGTTTTTTTTAAGTTTACTTTATCAACCTCGAATTGGATAACCCTTTACTAGAAAGCTAAATCATTACACTTTCACTAAGATGTTTTAATAGATCTATATTGTGCTGACCACTAAGACGTATCCGTAATTCTGACTACTAAAAATACGTTTTAATTACTCGTATACAGTGTTTACCTTTCAGTGGTTTTGAAACGCAAGTGTGGGGGGCTAAATAACATACCAAAATCCAAATAAGCAGCCTACGGTTTGACACTCATGAACTGATAATGATGTTATCCTGTCGGAAAAGACCACGTATGTTCAACATAATATACTGCTTGGTACTGAAGAAAATGATTGTAACTGTTAGTGTCAAATCATTCTACAAATATAACAAAGAAATAAATATTTATTAGTTGCTTATTATTTATGAATGAATTGTTATTACTTAAGTTGTAAGCTCCAGTTAAAAGATGTCATCAAGTCGTCTCTTTGGCTGTTGGGAAACATAAAGCAACATTCTGAAACGCAGAAAAATTTCAATTAGAATGCGAATGTTCCAGTAACACCTGCATAATAAAAAATTGCAAAACCTATTTTCGTTACCTATTTTCATGTCATTTTATGTTTTTCATGTAGCCGCAATTTTCTCATGGAAAGTGATCAAATACATGCAAAATAAAAACAATACTTCTTAAGAGTGGGTACGGAGCGACCGCCATGGCATGCTTTTCTCGTATTGAACTGTTTCGTATTAAACAAACTCAGCTGAATGTACGGCATTGTTGTCCTAAAATTGACCTGGAATAGAAAAATATTTTGGGTGTATTGTATATATGAGCTCCTGACAAAAGTTATCACTACAGGCTCGGGAAATATGCAACCGAATTAAATAAAGATTTGTATTCATTTTATATAATAATCCGATTTGAAATAGGTGACCTATTATTTTTTTTTTATTTAAAATTTTAAAAGTTACGCAGAGGCAGTTTTAATTAACACAAATCGAAATCAACGGTTACGTCGAACTAATTTTGAAATGCTTCATTTTAATCGTAAGTGTCGATTTTGCAGATTTGAACTACATTTGCACTAACCACTTATTTGCACTTGTTTCTTGTTTATTTTATAAAATTATATTTCATTTAATTATATGTATTACATAAAAGTAAAACTATTTCACAAATTACAAACATAATATTCTATAACACAACTGATCCCAACAAAAATCACCATAAAAATGGCTAAGCACATGAAAAAATACATCCGTTAGATTTTATGGAATAAATTTGTTTTGGCTTGGCTCTTCTTAATCGAATTTTTTTAATTTATTTCAAGAAGAGAGATACAGTTTAATTAATTTTATTATTGCGCACATAAATGGGAAATCCCCGTACTATATATATATAGTGGCATTTGAAACTAGTATATACTAAAGTTTAAACTTTTCGTGAGAGTAAGTATTTGTTAATCTACAAGCCAAATTAGCACTTAAATTTAAATGATAATGTTTCATTTTTGGTCTATTGTTTTAGGTTATTTATAATTCTTGAATGACAGATACTGTAGTTTAAAATTTCAAACTTAAGGAGTGTAAAATAAATTTCTTTTGTTTAAAAATAAAATTAGTTACATAAATCAAACTTTAAGTTCTCATATTCGAACTTTTGGGTTTTCTAAAATTTTATGCTATATAAAATTGTTTTATATCTAGTTTTTTTTAGTTAAAAAAACTAATATGTTTAAAATTCAAAATTTTGGTTTTAAATTTCATTGAAACTTTTTAAAGTTTAAAATTTGGCATTATAATATCTTAAAAATTTGCTAAACTTAGAAGGTTTTAAAAAAAGTTTTAAAACTGAACCAAATTTTTTACCGTGTAGTATCCCGAAATAATTTTTGAATTTTCTGAAAAATTTGAAAAATTTAATCACGGAGTCGAAACGATTTTAAAATTCTCCTAAAAATCATGTAGTTATTCAACGAAGAAAATCACGATCTTTACCCGGGTAAATACCGACAAGGTGAAGGTTAAAACGAGTGAAGAAAAAAATAAACAAATACGTACACAATGTATAATACACAATTATGTCTTTGTATTTGTATTTTTCTTTTCTTCGCATTTCTGTCATTTTTATGATGAACAGTACCAAAATAACGCGATCCGGGCGCATCGGTTTAATTGCTGTGGTGCTTATTTCCTTTTATTAGCACATTACGACTGCTCTCGAGATGTGGAGTGTCATTATTTAATATGCTAATATATTTGATATTTAATATTTTTTTTATCATAAATTAATTTTTAATTTTTAATAACATTTTATAAGTAAATTTATTTTAAATTTCATAAATTTTAAAAGTAAAATAATAATTTACTATATATAAAAAAAATGAAGAAATGTAACACCAGCTATAAATCATAATTTAAAAACAAAAATAGCAGCAATTCGCACCGACATTATGAATTCCCTTTCACGGTTGGCTTAAAAAGTATTAACAAAATAAATTATAACAGCATAAAAACCACAACTAGCTTACAGTGGTTCTAATTGTCTAATTGTATAATTGGCAATGTCCGAAATAATATTAGCTAAAGATCTAATGGTTAAGTTATTCAAAGTTGGTGAATAGCTCAAAAAATTGTCACTTATAATTTGTATTTCCAGTAGTACTGTAAAGATATGTCTATAACCCAACCCCAAGTCACGTCACAACTCACAATCGACAACACAAGGAAATTTTAAAAGATACTGATACCACTCAATCTTACAGAAATATGTTTACCTTCGCCAAAATACACTTGACAGTACATATTGACAAAATATTAATGAAAAAACACCTTCCAACAACAATACGTAAGTAATCTAATCTAAACCAAACCAAAATTAACTAAAATTACAAATTTTCTATTCAAGTGTTATGATACGTCAATTAAAAATATTTTTATTTACTAACCAGTTAACCTTCACAACTGGCTAATACAAAACTTTAACTTGTATAGATAGTTGAAAAATTTTCGTTCAATAATATCTCGACCGTTCAAGATTCTGTACAGAAAACAAAAAAAAATTTAATAAACTGTTTGTACCTATAAATGGTCGATTAGATAACTAACATAAGAACCGGTAGGTCACATTCTTTGAATTGAATCTTGATAGCATATTTCAAAGATTTTTACCAGAAAAGACCGCTTTTTTACTGTTGACATGATTTATGATCAATCAATAATCTATCATCTATAAAAATAATAATAAATTATTTGAAAATATAGAAATTAGATTAAAACTATAAATAAATTTCTAAATCAATTAAAAAATTATTGTATATTGGAAAATTGTTTACCATTTTTTTAATTGGTTACTAAAACAAAATGATCGATCATGATTGATCACATGTTAATCATATTAATTGGAAATAGATTCGGTACAGGTACGCCGTTGTTTGATATACACGATGAAAGTTTTGTTTTGCTAATAAATTTAGATTAAATCGTTGTCTTTCCATTACGTTTTCTTTCTAAATCATTGAACCGCACATATTTAATGTTTATATAAGAAATTGGAAAATCTTTATGTGTTTTTGAATAATTTTAGCCGTTCAACAAAATATTGATTGCATATTTTACCATGATAATCAGTTTTATTCATATACGGGCTTGACAAATAGTTTGACTATCTTATTATCGTATACTTTGTTAACTACATTTTTGCATGTGTTTTTTGCTATAGAACTTCCCATTAATATTACGTAACGGTTTTGTTATTATTTAACGAACTACCGTACACTTTCAATTTGCATAAATTAATGTTTTTTTTTTAATAAAGATATATTATGTTATAAGTATGTACGTTAGTTTGTAAATGTCAATAAATAAACAAAAAAATAAATTAAATTAAGAATGGACCAAATCTGTTTTCAACTTAAACACTATAGAACGGTGAATGAATAGGAATTGAAATTATATTCAATCAACGTTCTTAAAAGTACGAATAATAAAATATTTGTCACGACAGAAATCCTATTTTGGAAATCCCGAGGTTTTCTTATTTTGTCGACTAGCATTTGATTGTCAAATTTCTTGCGCTTAACGGTAAAATTTGTGCATAATGAATTTTGGGAGATAATGTAGGTTCTCAGGACGATTTCTGCTTGTACTGAAGAGAAATCATCCATACACAATTTCTCAGATATGATCTTTCAAAATTAGGATTGAATGAAGCGTTTTTTATGTACGGTTCTGGCTGAAGGGGAGTGATAACAATGATAAATCTTGATCAGTTTATACATTTCAAATAGTTTAAGTGATTTCATAAATAAAAATAAGAATTTCCAAAAATTATTCATAAAATGTATCTCAGAAATTCACTTGTAAAAATAGGTTTAAATTAAGGGTTTTGTATTGCCAATTCTGGCTGTGCAGATATAGTCGTTTTAGGAATAATTCTAAAGAATTCTGGAGGAGAACTTAACTGTTTTTAGAATAAACAGTTTGGCACAATTAAACTAAAGTAAAACATATGATTCCATGATAAACGGATGTATGGAATTTCTGGTTTGATAAAGATGTCAGAAATCCCACATTATCTCCCATATTATGCACAAATTTTATCGTTAGATGCACAAATTTTCCATAAATTTTGCCGCATGATGTATGGATGGATTATATTACTAACAATGATTTGATAGGACTGACGCGATAACTCATGATCAGCAATTTCTGCATTAACAATTTGGTCGAACTCTTCCTCTGTTTGAGGGATGTAATTGTTGTGCTAACTAACACAGCTAATTTCTAAAGCAAAACTTTGAGCCTACAGGATTTGTAAAATAAATGTCAAAATATCATTATTCCTGCTCAAATTTAAAAAAAAACAAGAATTTCCACCTTTGTTAAAAATTGTATTTTGTTATATCAAAACTCGTCATTTATGATAAAATTTAAAAAATGATCTGAATAAATTTAAATTACAATCTTATTATTTGTAATCGAGTTTTCGTAAATATTATATACTTTTCAAAATATTTGCAGAACACGAAAAAATTTCCTGTTGAAGCTGCCACTTCTGGGAACCGATTTCAAGCAAATCTCACTGGAATCTCCCAAGTTATATGGAAAAAGCTTAATTATGAAATTTCATCCCAAACAGTCAATCCTTGTGCTGTGCAGGGAACAAATTTTTACTGAAAAACCATTTTTTAACAAAAACCGTCATTTCCGCTTAAGCTTTGGTAAATCGATGTGAACCGGTATTATTGCAAAATGTATGTAGAATCTGAAAGTTCATATAGCTTTTTTTCGTAAGTGATATGATTTCCAAATATGAAGATGCAATAAACGAAAAGGTCATATTGAAGCTGTTACTTCCGTTGGTAAAACGAAAAATCTCTAATAGAAGCTGTCGTCACTTCTGCGTCACTTCACGATGGAACGATTTTGACCAAAAATCACCAGCATCTTTCAATTTGCGGGAAAATCTTATAGTTGTCAAGCTTCGTCCCGAAGAATCAATCAGTTAGGCTGTACGGCTAAATTTTTGTTGAAAACGATTTTTTGTCAAAAAAAATTTTCTTTCCGCTTAACTTTTGAAAATTGATCTAGAACGGTGTCGTTTCAAATTTTATTTAATAAACAAAAGACTTCTGTAGAAGTTGTCAATTCCAGTGGCCGACTTCTTCCAAAAACCAATGGGATACCCCAGGTCTATATAAATTCGTCTATGCTGTACAAGACCGTTTTTTACTTGAAAAACAGTTTCTTGGCAAAAATCATGTTTTCCTCTTATATTTTGGAAAACTGAGTTAGACCGGTATTGTTGCAAATTTAATTTAGAATTTTTTAGCTTATAATGGTTTTTCTCGTAAATCATTTACTTTTCAAAATAATTACAAAAAACGATGACTGATTACGTCCAAAATTAAATGAAATCCTTAAACGTAAGTTTTTCAACGTTGTAAGTTTCATACCAATCGGACAAGCCATCCGGGCTGTTTAGAGGACACAGATATTTAGCCTGCGCGAAATCACGCGCACACATATTATAATACTGAGATTTTTATAAAAACCAATTTTAGGGCTTCTGCGATTCAGCGAAACAAAAATCAGCAAAAATTTCGAGGTCGAAAATTTTCATGATTACTCTACTTTATTTTACTACGTCGCTTTTGGTAATCATTTCCTTGGTTAGCTCATCGTTATTCCCTTCGTCAGTTTTAAAGGCTTGTTTTTCTACTTCATGGAGCATTTTTAATAATTTTGCAAGCAAATTGTTATTAATTGTATCAGCTAAATTTTACTTCATGGTCATTTTGGAAAGCTGCTTGTTTCTGTAAGGTTCATTTGTTGGTTCGCGGCATTTCGTTAAGGTGGCTTAACACTATCTCCAGTAAAGAAACGTACGATCGTATACATTCCATAAATTGTTTGCTTCTGTCACAACGTTTTTCAAATCATATTTTAATTACATGCGGTAGTTATCTAGTGGAGATAATTTAACTTCATCCTTATGCAAACAACTCAGGTAAATCCTCAGAACCAAATCCAGTTTTTTCTCTGCAAAGTTCAGCGTAAAACAATGTTGCCACGATGTTCATTAATCCTTAAACACATTTCGAGATTTGCAGCTTCATTTCTGAATGCTCTTTCTGCCGGCTGTCAAAATTCTTGAATAACAACCTTTGTTCTTCTACGGCGAGTGATTCATTTCCAAGATAATATCGTAAACAGTACTTTTCAAGACATGTCTGACGCTTTCCAGATGTTTCAGCCGCTGTTAAAGAAAAAGTTCTGCTTGGAAGATTTTCAAGCCTTAATTAATCCTGTTTAGGTGTTTCAGTCGCTCTTGTGGTTTTCATTAAAAACTGAAGACACAAATCAAATAAAATCAATATCCGCGTACAAGGTTTTTTATTATTGATTTGAATGAACTTTCATTTGGGAGTTACCGGAAAGTTTTTCATGACTCATGATAATTATATCTAGAGTTTCTGGTTGTACTGTTGACGTAATTTGAGTTAAATATAATTCCAATCGGCCAAAAATTGTCGGAGTAATTACAAATCCACGAATAATTTTGTGTTTCAAAATTTCGTTAACGAATAACGAACGACACGAAATTTAAAAAAAATCTTCGGCATGTATATCATACAAGGCAAAATATAATGACGATCGGCCATTCCACATAACCAAGCATGCTGAATGATGCAAAATTTCGGAACTATGAACTAATTCCATGAAAATCTTAAGAATTGGTTAAAATGAAATGTTTTTAAATTTTATATCAAAATTACAATGAGGATTGTCTGAAAATAAATTGCAACGTTTATTGAGCGCTTAAGCAGTACCCATCCACAGTTGTTTTTATTAAACGTCACAGTTATCCTAAATTATTATTCAAATTTGCGAAATTTTCCTATCACATTTAGTATAACAAAGTTGGTAATGGTTTAGGGCTCGTTTTTATTTTAAATAAAGTAAAACAAATTTAAAGACTGAGCTTTCGAACATTAACAATGAAGTTTTTACCCGACTTCAAAACCAATTCATTTTTGGAGTAATCAATGAAGAAATTAAAGTTACGATAAAAGCCATCAATTCAACAAAAAATATGTTGGCAATCATTAAACAAAATTTAGAAGATATTGTTCCATCCAATCTTATCCAGGAATTTGTCCAGCACTCGGAATTTACTTTTAACTTCCATTTTAATGAAATTAAGGTAAGGCAAATTGCGAAATTTGATAACATTTTTGTAGACAGTATCAACTTTTTAACAGAAGATTCGGTTAATGCTAGTGAAAATTGGTTAGTAAATCTCTCTAATATTGATATTCCAATTAAAGTTAAATTTATTTTAAGTTTAGGTAATAAATTTTGTCGACCAACTGTTGGTAGTTATGTACCTTATTTCAAAATTATATCTTGTGTTGAAAGTGCAATTTTTAGTTTTCCGGAAAATAGTCGTACCCAATTTCGGAATCAATTTGTTAATGTTTTGACTAATTTTAAAAATAGTTCATCGTTGCAGAGACTTTCACCAGTTGAAAAACGTATTTTATCTTGCCTTAAACAAGCAAAAACGTTTTTGAAAAATAATCCAAATATTATGGTGACTCGAGCAGACAAAGGCAATATAACCGTATTAACCACACGTAATGATTATATTGACAAAATGAATAGCCTATTAAATGATGACACAACTTATAGACAATTGATAAAAAATAATTCTACTCCAATTCAAACTACGCTAAACACTTTAGTAAAAAATTGGCAAAAATCTGGCAACATTGATGAATTTACAAAGAAAAAATTAACTAGTTATATTCCAGTAGTTCCTAAATTATATGGTTTACCAAAAATCCATAAACCATTTACTAATGTAGATAGTCATATAGTTTCGGAAATTATCAAGAAAAGTTGGAGAGACATTAAAAAGAACGCAAAATCAAAATTGACGAAAGTTCAATTTCTTGAAGGTTTAAGTATTGTTTTAGATAATTCGGAATTTTCTTTTGACAATAAAAATTATAAACAAATTTTTGGTTCTCCAATGGGTTCTCCCATAAGCCCTATATTAGCAAATTTATTAATGGAAAATTTGGAATATTTGGCATTAAATTCTTTAGATTTTCAGCCATTATTTTATTATCGATATGTTGATGATATCATAACGGTTATTCCTGTGATATTTTTTGAACAGTTTTAACAAAATTTTTAATCAAATAAAATTTACTTTGGAAAAGGAAGTTGACAACAAAATTCCATTTTTAGATTTACTTTTGATCCATGAACCTGATGGCAAAATTTCATTTGATTGGTACCACAAAGATAGTTGGTCTGGTAGATACTTAAATTTTCATTCTTGGCTTCCTAGTTCCTATAAAATTAATACAGTAAACATTTTGGCTCAAAAAATTTTAAAACTTTCAGATCTCAAATTTCACAATAAAAATTTTAACATATTAAAAGAAACATTGTTAACTAATCATTATCCCGCCAAATTAATAAATCAGTGTATTTGGAAACAAAAACATTTTATTACAAATTTTGAAATTCGGCTCATTAACAATGATAAAAACTATTTTTCTATTCCTTATGTTAAACATTTATTTGAAAAAATAAAACACTTGTTTAAAAATTATAATTTCAAAATTGTCGGTAATTCTTCATCTTGTTTAAATGATTGTCTTTTTTCTAAACTTAAAGATCATATACCACTCAATAAGCAGTCAAATTTAATTTATGAAGTTAAATGTGACTGTAATGTTGTTTATACGGGTCAAACAAAACAATTTTTGGAAAAAAGGATTTATCAACATAAAAATGGTGTAAATAAAGATGAAGAACAAGGTACTAGTGCACTTTCTACACATTTAAAGAATTCAGGTCACATAATTAGCCTAAATAATGTTAAAATATTGGAAAAAGAACGAAATTTTAGGAAAAGATCAATTTTAGAGATGCTATATATTAAATCTAGCATTAATTCTATAAATATAAATAGTGATTGCGCCTACATTGGCAATTGCTACAATTATTTTGTCTAATTTCGTTTTTTGTCTACTTTATTTCTTTTTCTAAATTTTTTTCATTGTTTAATTTATATATACAATTTTCATTTATATTTTTTTAATAATTTTAAAATCATATTCATATTTTATATACTTGTTTGTAAAATTTACTTTAAAATTTACTTTGTATTTGCTATTTGAAAAAATTGTATTTACTGTATAGGCTTTTTATATTTGTTTTTAAGAAATTTATAAAAAATTTTCATTAGCTTTGAAAATGATGTCGATGAGACGTCGAAAGCTCAGTCTTTAAATTTGATTTACTTTATTTAAAATAAAAACGAGCCCTAAACCATTACCAACTTTGTTATAGTTATTATTGGCTCAATAAATAATTTTTAATTAATAAACACATTTAGTATGTTTGCTTCACATACGAAATGCCCACACAAAAGCCATAAATCATTTTATTTCATCGCCATCTCTAAATCACAAAGTCACATGCCTGACAAATTAGCCTTGATAATTTAAAAATATTGTTACCTTTCACATTATTTTTAATAATTTAATTTAATAATTTTTTGATCTTAACTGTTCATCTTTACATTATTATTTTAATGGTATGTGAATGACACATTAATAAAAGTCATCATAATCATTATTTTTAATGTCTTGAGATGCAGTCGTCATTGGACGGTCAAACAAATAATTTTGCGTTAAAATTTATTGCGGAAATAGTCGACATATTTCTTTTGAATGATTCTCCTGTACGATAAGATTTTAAATTTAGTTACTTGCAGAGCGTATCACTTGTTGATTTATAGTTTATTAATAATAAATGTTTTAGTTATGACAGTTAGAATAGCCTAGATTCTGTTACCAAGCAAATTTAATTTTAGATCATACCTCATAAGAGCAGATGACTCATGTTACTGATAATATTGAACGTTTAAATTAATTAAGATATTTTTTTTTAATAAAATGGAAAATTACTAAAAATTTAATCGTGTGAAATTCCAAATGTTTGTTTTGTTTTTACGATTGTGTTGAAACTTAAAAACAAATTTAATTTTTTTGTGAACACACTAAACTATTTTTGAATAAAACGATGAGTGCAGTAATAAACTTAAAATTACTCAGGTAAGGTGTATAGAGTTATAATATTGAAAGTATGCCATATAAGATTTAATGCGCTTATACATCTTTTGCCACAATCTTGTAATTACACAAAACAATCTTAAATTACGATCATTATATCGTCAACATTGTGCAATTTATTCGTTCAACTATTTTATAAGGAATTTGATGAGTAAAATTTTTTAATAAAATATTTTAATTATTTTATATGTATAGTTAAAATTCATAAAACTAGACATCCTTCATCAGTCCAAGAGAACTCAAATAAACGTTTACATGATAATATTGTACAGACTGCTATAAAAGTTAATTATAAAATTGTTATGTACAAATGAATCAGATAGTAATGAAATTTTGTAATATAAATACCTGTTGATGTTTTACCGTACTGGACAATTTATACTCGTATATATGTACATATAAAAGGAGTTTCAACTGAATTGAGGCCACGCACAGAAAAGGTAAATTATAAATTAAATTTATTTTCCAAGAAATTATAAATTTCTTACCACGCGGTTTTACTTACGTGTAGTAAATAATTATCTTCTTTTGGGATAAATTCATCTAATTTGAAATATAATTATTTTTTTGTATATCTGTCTCAGCGTTCTCTAGAGACGTTTTAATTAACTCCAAGATTTGTAAAAATTTTATGTTTGAAAATTTTACTTATACCAGTTTCTTGTAATAACAATCATATGATCATAAAAGAGTACTTACTCGCAAGAGTATACCAAAGACATGCTGTATAAGATAGCGGAATTTTGACAGCGGAAAATAAGAGATTACGCTACTCGCCGCAAGTGGCAGCACTATCACTAAAGAGATTTTTTTTGTAATGTAATTACCAGCGGAAAATTTTTATTCATTATGTATATATTTTTTCACTAAATAAAACATCTCAGCGGAATAAAATATTAGAAGTGATCCGTAAAATGGCAAATAGATTGATCACCGAAGTAAAGGAACTCGGTATATGAAATGTTGAAATTTAACAATAATCCGTCTTTCCGGCATTTCTTCCACTAGTAACCAATGTTTTCGGTTGGTTTTCTAATAGCTTAGGTCATACTGAGACTATATGGATAATTTGGGGAAAATTCATGGACTAGAATTTTCACTAGAATTTTTTGATTTTATGCGGCCGCAGAAAATTAAAAAATAATTTTGTGAAAATTCTAGTCAATGAATTTTCCCCAAATTTTCTACATAGTTTCAATATGACCTAAGCTACTAGAAAAACAACCGAAACTATTGGTTACTAGTGAAAGTTTTTGAGATATTGGTCAAAAACTGAAAATAACTTATATGGCCGCAGAAAATCAAAAAATTCTAGTGAAAATTCTAGTCAATGAATTTTCTCTAATTTTTCCATATAGTCTCAATATGATCTAAGCTACAAGAAAAACAACCGAAAGTATTGGTTACTAGTGGAAGTTTTTGAGATATTGGCCAAAAACTGAAAATAACTTATATGGCCGCAGAAAATCAAAAAACTCTAGTGAAAATTCTAGTGCATGAAGTTCCCCCAAATTTTCGATATAGTCTCAGTATGACCTTAGCTACTAGAAAAATAAACGAAACTATTGGTTTTTAGTGGAAGTTTTTGTGATATTGGCCAAAAACTGAAAATAACTTATATGGCCGCAGAAAATCAAAAAATTCTAGTGAAAATTCTAGTGCATGAAGTTCCCCCAAATTTTCCAAATAGTCTCAGTATGACCTTAGCTACTGGAACAACAACGGAAACTATTACTTACTAGTGGAAGTTTTTGAGATATTGGCCAAAAACTGAAAATAACTTATATGGCCGCAGAAAATCAAAAAATTCTAGTGAAAATTCTAGTCCATGAATTTTCCCCAAATTTTTTATATAGTCTCAGTATGACCTAAGCTACTAGAAAAACAACCGAAACTATTGGTTACTAGTAGAAGTTTTTGAGATATTGGCCAAAAACTCAAAATAACTTATATGGCGGCAGAAGATTAAAAAATTTTAGTGAAAATTCTAGTCCATGAATTTTCCCTAAATTTTTCGTATAACCGCAGTATGAGCTAAGCTATTAGAAAACCAACCGAAAATATTGGTTATTATTGGAAGAAATGCGGATTATTATTAAATTTCAACATTTCATATACCGAGCTCCTTTACTTCGGAGATCAATCTATTTGCCATTTTACGGTTCACTTCTAATACTTTATTCCGCTGAGATGTTTTATTTAGTGAGAAAATATATACATAATGAATAAAAGATTTCCGCTGGTAATTACATTACAAAAAATGTCTCTTTAGTGATAGTGCTGCCACTTGCGGCGAGTAGCGTAATCTCTTATTTTCCACTGTCAAAACTCCGCTATCTTATACAGCATACCAAAGACCTATGCCATAAACGGATTATTTCGTGTGATATACAAACAGAGCTTAATTTAATGATCATTTTATTAGATGAAAGTACGGAAACATTTATAGATTTTGAACTGATAACAATTTATTGTCACAGATTCCAAATGTTTCGTGTATTTTGGGTTACCAATGTAGTTATGCAGTAGCACTTGAAGCACAATCCAATGAAAATGGTACTAGAATTGTTTACAAATTTTTTACAAATTTGTTACACAGTTAGATAATTTTTTACATATTGGCATAGTTCAAGCACCCACCCCCCCTCCACACCCAAACAACCTCTAAGGGGTGTAATTCATCAAAAACTATATTTTTCGTTAAACCATGATTTTGGCACTCAGTTAATATTTGTTGTATCGTACTGGGGGTGGTACTGCAATTTTTTTTTTTACAAATTATGGCAATTAAATGGCATATAATTAAACTTCTTAAGCTACCCCAAATGGGAGCATCCATTTAAAATAATTGTATCTTCATGGGGGTGAAACTAGAAGTTTTTACAAAATTTGTTACAATATATTGGAATAGTTCAATTGCTAAAATCTGCCCCTAAAAAGTGAAGCTCTTTAAAAAAATATTTCTCTGTGTAAGTCATACTCCTCAAATAGGTGCCCCTGGGTTTATTACAATACCCCACACCCACAAAATTCGATTATTAATCGAGTTTCCTTAACATACAAGAAATAGAAATTTATTACAACAGCCCACGCTCATAAAATTCGATCATAATGTATCGAATTAGCTTCCTATGCGAGGAATAGATATCCCTGAATTTATTAATACAACCCACATCTACCAAAATCGAGCATAACGCATCGAACTTCTTTCCTATGCAAGAAACGGTACCCATGATTATCCCTTTTCTGGCCTGAAATCACAATTGTGTGGGTGACGAAAGAGAATCATGTCAAAAATTTGTATGTATTTTGGACCAATTTACTGTTACCAATTACCAGCCATTTTTTACATACACATATGTGCGTGGTGGACTAATGTTTAAGAGAAACAAATCTGAACTGAAAAGAGGTATACGAAAACCTATGTATAATGGAAACGCTTGTATAACGGAAACTTCTGTTAACGTAAACTTAAATACAACTGAATCTTGTGTATAACGGAACCTGGTATATAACAGAACCATACGTATAACGGAGTCTTGTGTATAACGAAAACTGGTGTATAACGGAAATTTGATTGTAACGGAAATGCGATTATGGCGGAAACATCAATGCATCGAGGTTGCATCCTATGCACGGGTGTGAATATTTTCCCAAATCTAAAGTTATTCCTAAAAAACAACAACATCAATACAAAATGTGATTGCATGTGTAAATATTCGTTATATCGAACAAAATAAATAAATATGATTTAATGAGTAATATAACAATATTTTTTATCAGTATCTTGTCTAAACAAAAAACAGTTTCTAATGAAACTTATGCAAAATATTAATCCCGAACATTAACAAAGTTTTCGCCTCTATCACAGTTATTCACACGGTTCACTTAATAATATGGAATAAGAAATTCTTAATACAAATAAAAAAAATACAAATAAAATCGAAAATTACAAATTTTCCTGTATTTCTAAACGGCGCTAATTCCTACGGAAAACTGTTTTGAATAGAGCTCAATCTGCTTAATTAAATAGAGGTTCGCAGTTTTGAAAATCTAAGGGCATTGGTACTTAGGATTGAGGTTTTCTAAAATCGTTACCATATACATAGAGGTAATGTACCAGTTTTTCCGAGTTTCCTTATTTTATTTTTAAACGGCGCTAATTCCTACGGAAAACTGTTTTGAATAGAACTTGATCTTCTTAATTAAATAGCTATTCGCAGTTTCGAAAATCTAGGGGCATTGGTACTGGAAACTCTGCGAATCTCATATATTTAATTAAGCAGATCAAGCTCTATTCAAAACAGTTTTTCGTAGGAATTAGCGCAGCTTAGAATAGGAAAACTCGGAAAAACTGGTACATCACCTCTATGTATATGGTAACGATTTTGGAAAACCTTTAGTACCAATGCCACCTTATGTTAAAGTTAGCCGAAAGATAATGCAGATAGTGCCTTTGCTATCCCGGCCGACAAAAATATTGCATTTTTCCGGTATTCCGTGTTTTAAAATAACCCTTAACCCCACAGACTACTTTTTATGATATTGGTAATAATTAATTAATTTACTGATTTTAAGATTAAGCGATTATACGATGATCTCTGACACTATCTGCATTATCTTTCGGCTGGACTCTTTCGGATAACTTTAACAGTATACCAATACTCCTAGATTTTCAGAACTTCGAATCTGCCTTATGTTAAGCAGATCAAGCTCTTGAAATATCGAAAAAACGTTTCTTTGATTATTTAGTAATGATTTAAAAATACTAAATTCTAAGTGGCTGTGGTTTAAGATTTTGTTGAGTAAATGTGGCTCAATCCAAAATAATTGTCCGTTGGAATTAGTGCCGTTTAGAAATATAAGCTCGTACATTACGTCTATTGACGAACGTTTTTTGTACTTGCAAACACTTGTAAGTAGGGACTAGTGGGACGAAAAATCAAAGCCATTATGAATGATAAACTTATTTTTGAAAAGGCAAGAGCATCTGCTTAGAATAGGAATTGATTGCAATTACTTGAAATGTGCGATAGCCAGGAAAGCACTTGAAATAGTCTGGTTTTTGTGTCATAACTCTCTTCATTTTTGTCTTAGAGTTTATGTCCCAATTTGCAGGAATAAATGAATATTCAGTCGCAAGTCGAAAATATTGATGATACAAAATCACAGTCCAGGGCAAACGACGGATGAGCTAAACAAGTTTAATAAAATTCAGTCAAGTACACTAGGGAGTAAAATTCAATTCAGTTCGACAGACCATGCAAAATTCAAAAATAAGGTATGAAAATCGAATTTTTCCATAAGGTACTTTATTAAATTTTACTAAACCTACCATACCCTAAAGAACTTCTATTGTTTTCCGTAACAATTAGTTTCTGTATTAAAGGGAATTTTTCTTATTCAAACTTTATCTACAGATTTTTTTTACAATTGAGTCAATAAAATCTAGCACACGTTTTATCGAGAAAAAATACCGACATAAAAAAATTATTTTTCCGGAAAATTGGGAAAGCAGAGGATTCAAGATTTAATTTCAACGTGAATAATATTTATCTTGGAAAGTTATTTATTTACTTTTGCTTTATGATCACCCGCAGTAAAATCAATGACACACACCATGCACTTGGTTCCTATCAGGCAAAGGTATTTCATCAAATTGTTTGTATTAAATTGCTACGTAATGCAATAACCGAACAATTCCTTAAAATTGTTTAATATGCAATTGTCATATTATTGGCACTAACACATATACAATTATCTAGGAATAGAAAAATTTTCACGACTCTGCCCAGACACGTGAATATTTTCCTAAAAAAAATCCTAAGAAAACTTTTCGAATTTTAGGAAATACTTCACGTGAATTCTTATGCAAAAAATAGGTTCCCATGAATTTTTACAAAAGCCCACACCCATACAAATCTACCATAATCTATCAATGTTCCTGTGCAAGAAGTAGGTATCCTTGAATTTATAACAATAGCCCACACCCACTTAAATCGATCAAAATGTGAAACTTGTGTATTGTGATACACATGTGTAAAACAAAAAATGGGAAACCTGTATATAACGGAACCCTGTGAATAACGGAACCATGTGTATACGGGAAACCTGATTCAAAATTGTTGATAACATGAACCCGTTCATGCGACTGAATTATACCTTATCCAGTTACCAAATGGGCTAAAAAAATAATTTCGGTTTTCGCAAAAACGGATTTGTCCAAATTCTTCTTTGGACGTTGTCCAAATATACAAAACAGTAGTCAAGTACGCATAGTGCTGAATGCATAAGACATTGGAACGACTGTGCTGTATCCCTAAGACTGAACAACATTCTACAAAATTCAAATAATTCTAAAGGAGTCACATTATGTCTATTATTGTCAATGTCATTGTTGCCGTGAATGACTGTTAAAAATTTTGATATCACGTTGAAAACTCCTGGATCCATTGTCAACCTGTCGATCCTAGATACAGTAGCAATATCGCATGAGGAAGAGATACCATTTGAAAAGAGAGAGGTAAACGGATCAGTGAGCCTCTGTATCTGTATATCCACTATCAATCCTGCTTTCCTCAAATAATCCGCGCCAATGATAGGCATCGACACATCGGCAACTATGAACTCCCATGAAAAGTCGGGCGCAATCTGATGTCAAGTCTTAAAAATTTAGTCCTGTACGTATTTACCGAAGAACCGTTCGCTGCAAACAACCTGAATGATGGGCCGACCCTTGGATCCCGAACAAAACAGGCTGACAAGACTTAGACTTAGACTAAAAAGAGGCTAGTTTTAGTTATGTCATTGCACACTGCCAATTGTGAATGACAATTTATTTTTTTGGAACATTGTGATCGGAGTTATTTGACTCGAATGAAATTATTCTTAGCTGAAGGTTCATCATAAAATGGATTTAAAGAATTTTGAGAATTTGGCGAGTTTTTCGGTGAATAATTATTTCTAGAATTTGATCACGAATTGAAACGACTACGTGAATTTGAACTAGATCGTGATTTAGAATTTTGTTTAAAAATTTCAGAAATCTCCGATAACAATGTTTTTTAGCATTCCGAAAGTTAAGTCAATAAACTGAAAACATGCGGAATTTGGATTATAAGAACAAAATGCAGATGCCTCAAAAGAATTTACTTGCGCCTAAGACATAGTGTCTCAAGCACATTGTCAGCCCATTCTGCAAGGACTGATAGGGATACGTCGTTTTCGAATGCACCATTTGAACTGACTGGTGCATACTCTTCATCCAAAATTGACAAAGTGTCGCTTCGTTAATATTGTCACCAGCATTCAATTTCATGAAACTCAATAATTGTGATGGCTCCCTGTCTCCAAGTGTCAAGCTACGCATCAGATTATTAAGCTTCGTCTTATTGAATTACATCAGCCTTAAATGTCGAATAAAATGTATAAGTGTCAACCACTCAAACCTAACCTATTATCAGTCGTTGACAAAATGCTAATGGAATTGATCACGTCGGGGTAACCATTTTAGTGGTTTATAGCTCCACCAAGCTAATAATTCGATAAAACATAAAGAACCACTAATATTTAATGGATTTATTTTAATTTATCTTTAATAAAGATATTTCTCACAATTATCTTTACCGTTTATTAGTTTCTAACACAAACGTTTTAATTTAAAAAAAAAATTGAACTCTTTATTTTTTCTGCATAATTCTTGTGCAAAAACAAAATAACTAACATTTCTTTTCAATGCTTGTTAAAAAAAAATTGATCAATTTAAGTCTAATTCGTGTGGATGTGTGAGTAAAAAAAAACGTAACAGTAACAGCAAACAAAATGTAACAGCGTTTTTGATAAAAAACTTCGCTTGATTTGAAGTACAACCAACACATTGTGGGCATATAGGTTGTATTTTTTCGGTAAAAAATAAGTTTAAAAGGAATACACAAACGTGTAAGTTGGTTCAAAACACATACAAAAATAAATTGACATGATTCTTTTGCCTTACCCACACAATTGTGTGCACAGGCTGGAAAAAGGATACTCAACTAACCATTCCGGTGCTAGACAATTAAAATAAATTTATATAACGAATTCCGTACAAGGTGCAAAACGCCAAAAACAAATGAATTTATTACAACCGGACTCACCCATAAAAATCGATCATAATGTATCGAATTAGTTTCCTGTGCAGGGAATAGGTATCCTTGAATTTATTACAATAGCCCACACCCGCCAAAATCGATCAAAATATGAAACCTGTATATAACGGAACCTTTGTATAATGGAACTTTATGTATGACCGACAACTGCGGTAAACGGAACATGTGTATAACATAAAATGGGTAATGGAACCCTGTGAGTAACGGAGCTTTATTCCTAAAGTAGGTCCTCTTCGAGTCGGATTGAAATAGCGATTGCACCGCCTGACACTGCTTTCTTTTGTATTGCATTCTAAATCCGATATAACTACAAAATTAATAGTGAAGTATCTCCAAAGGTAATACATTGTGGTGCGGCTTAAAACATTGTCGGTTATTCACGGTCGAAATTCTTCCGAAAGAGCGGGTAAAAGGCTATTCGGTTTTTGAGCTAATCCGGCCATTCCTGAGAATTGGGTTGGATTTTGCTGGTCCCACCAAAACATATATAAAAAGAGGGTGCGAACAACGAATTTGAAAATTCTACGTTTGATTGATGATTACGAATTCCATTTTGGCGCGATTTACCGGTTTGTTTGTCAGTATTGATATCTTTTCGGACAATGCATCGAATTTTAGAGGTACTAAATTAAGAGAATGAAATATTTTTATTAAAAATAAAATTCAATTCTATTTTAAGAAACACAAAAGTGTTTGGCACTACCTTCCGCCAAAGGTACCTTACTTCTGGAAGATTTGGGAAGCTGGTGTAGTTTGCAGAAACTCATTTAAAGAAGGTTACTAGAGCTAACGTACTCATGCAAGAAGAGCTGCATGCATTACGGGCTCAAATCAAGGAACTGCCTAATTTCAGGCCAATGTACGCACTTTTGAAAGATGGGACCTGATCCCTTGCAGCCAGTGCATTTCTTAATTTATCATCCTTTTACCACTATAACACCACCAGATATTTTAGAAGAACCTTATAATCGCTTGTCACACTGAAAAACAGGATGAAAAATAATTCAACTATTTTTGATTTGGTGCGACATTTGGAATATCTGACATCACTGCAAGCTCGTAAGAGAATTTTCAGATTAGCGATTTAGTCTTTATTAGAGTTGAAAACCCAATAATCAACTAAAAGTAATGGAAAGGTAATACAAATGGTTTCTGGAAATGATTTCGAGTTCGAGTTGCAGAAATACTCACAAGCAGCCAGGAGGTTGAAATCTTACGATGTTCAAGGTGACCGCGATAATTGAGATTCTAATAGAAATGACCGCGAAAACTTGTAAATTTATTTTGTAAACAATTTTTAAATTATTATATTTTTAGTGTTAAACCAAGCATCCATTGTAGAGTTACTCCATTCCAAAATTAAAATCTGGATTTTATATTCAAGCTAGCCAGCAGCCAGCGATTCAATGAACGTTATGATTTATGCTCGACAGAGACAACACATACCATTGTCCTTTCTTTCTGTAAGACGAATCCCATCTTCTGTATCGTAAACAATCAGAGCCGAGGGCCTGATTTTGCAATTAAACTATTGACAAAATTGCGAACTCGATTTTTCTTGCCCCATTTCACAATCACATAAGAAACTTCTGACTCATGTCAACTACTTGATGTTTGGTACATTAAGCAAATGTGTATGCAACTCACTAAATGTTTAAAATACATTATAATGTTGTTTTGAATGAACTTTCAAATCTTTAGTAATGCAAATGCGGCTAAAGTGCAATAATAGTTTCTACTATTTTATATCAAATTAGTTTATTCTTCTCCAATCATAAAAAATTTAAAATCTTCCAAATTACGCACCATCAACTAATATTTTTTTTCTTTTTTCCAGGTATCTTTACGAACCACCAAAATACCACAATAACTGTAAGTAAACGAAAACCGGAGTTTATAAAATTTTGAAATTTATGGTATGCCATAAATCAACACGGAATTAATTTCGAGTGGTCAGTGCTTCTTGGTAGCACGCAAAAAAGTAAACAAATAAAAGAAAAATTTAAATAAAACCGTAAATATTAAAACTTAATTAATTCTTTAATTATTGTTGTTTTCAAAATGTGAGAAACAAGACGGCGTCAAAATAAATATATGTTTAATTAATTGTAAATTGTTAACAATTGAAATTCACACGATTGCAGCTAACGTGAGATGCTGTGACTTATTTGTCGTAAATTGTTGTAAATTGAAAGAATTTCATACTATACTCAATCTTCAATTATAATTGTCTAATCAATATACAGATGCGAAAGAACAACTTTATTCGATTTAACCATTAATGATGAACAGGTCAGATGTATTACAAAGGTCATATGTATTACAGTTCATTACACTGGATTTATAATAAGCGTAATAAAAGCATTTGGTTTTACTTTTTCCGATGAATCATTTGAATATACGTTCGAATGGCATTGGAAATCGCTATGTGCAATAGGTGAACATGTTACAATTTATTGTTGGTCATAAAGCACTCCTCAATATGACCATCAGCACTTATGGCTTCTATTTTTGTGAATGTATTGCAGCTGGCAGACAAAATAAATTATTTTTTCTTCACCTCTAAGGTTGTATTGGGAAATTTTTAAGTCCATGTATCCGACCGGTGTGAAGTTTTTAGACATGTTAACATTTTTTGGACAGAAATTTATGCGAGTGTTCAGTGTGCACTTTTTGAGAAAATTTTAAGTATTTAGGCAATAATTTAAGCTACAAACATTATCAGGAAAAAAGTTCTTCTCTAAAAATTTTAGTGCGTAAGCTCTTAGAAAAATTTATTTTTAAAGAGTATATCGATATAAAATTTCATATGGAAATAGAATGGAGCTTTATAACTGGACTTGCTACCATTTGATTACCTATGATATTTTGTGGTGTGAAATGAAACAGAATCCCCAGTGCTTAAGTGGATGTGTTCCTAAGGGACCCACTAATATTTGAGTCAGCTAATCGGTGAACTGGGTGGCATTGTTACAGGAGTAAAGCGCTAACGTAGCTATATCTTTACTCTTTCTAATATGTTAGGTTTCCAGGTCAGTTTTCTGTACAATGAAAAAAATTTTGGTTTGTAAAATTAAAGAACGAAGTTTTTAATTTCTTAAGGATTTCTAAGAAATAGATTTTTTTTTTTTGAAA
This sequence comes from Nephrotoma flavescens, assembly GCA_932526605.1. Classification (NCBI taxonomy): domain Eukaryota; kingdom Metazoa; phylum Arthropoda; class Insecta; order Diptera; family Tipulidae; genus Nephrotoma; species Nephrotoma flavescens. Next base: position 72,048,097 of record OW052220.1, on the reverse strand, counting down.
TTAAATGAAATTTTTGCTACAAAATATTTTATTAAAATAAAAAAACTAATAAATAGTTTTTTTATTTTAATAAAATATTTTGTAAAATGATTTATAAAATACTTTTTAAATTTAAAAAGTTAATTAAGAGTTCTAGAATTTTAAAACAATTTTTTTTTTTTATTGTTTACTGTGCGATCTGTTTTGGGGCTCAAAGCTCATCCTACTCTTCCGCGGTTATGCATTTTACGTCCTTACTTTACGCCTCCCGGCCAACTCGAGGACGTATGGCTAGGACCGATTTAAGACCATCTGCACATTGCAAGCCCCATGCCAGCACTATACTGGCATGGAAGATGGGTCGGCCCATGGGTTTTGCACACCGACAGGGGGTCATAGATGTGTTACATTTCACCACAGATCGTAATCTGTTGATGAAATTTCACTTTGCATCCTGCCTCTATCGGGATTCGAACCCGGTACCTCCCGATCCAAACGCCAAAGCTTTAACCACTGTGCCATTTGGTCGGTAACAATTTGATTTTGGTTTGATTTTTTGATAATAATGACAACTTATGAAAATGTTTATATTTATTGTTTTGCCAAAAATTCCGTTGTTTTTCTTTTCAATTCGTTTATATTTTATATAATTCGCCAAATCTATATGTTCTTGTGTTATACTAAAGGTATGAATATTTGAATCTTTGCAGTTTGGTTTTGGTCGTTGCAACATGATGAGTAGACCAACTTTTTATCAGTACGAAACCAAACTGCCAAGAAACATCTTGAGGAGGAGGTTCTCATTATATTGTTTTAAGGATCGTGTGTTGTGTACACACTACATAATATCCTTGGGGGTTAAAAATAAGGGAGGGGGAGTTAATTTTCTACTTTGATTTAATAAAATTGTATGATATTTGCTAAAAAATAATTATTTAAAAATTAAAATAAATCTTTTAGAGCCAATAGTTTTTTGTTCTTAAAAACAATATCTTGAAATTTAAGAAAACTATTTGACATAAGTAAGGAAAGTATTTTAAAACAGATTGTTTATTTTTATAAACAAATTTGGCGAAAAAAATTATTTTAAAAATAAAAAGATTATCCTTTTGATTTAAAAACGAGTCTTTTCGCCTAAAAAATATACGTATATTTTTTTGTTTTTATACAGTGCTGGAAAAAAAATAGGGCAAAAATATATTTTATTGCAAATTGGAGTCTTTTTTTGGTAAAATTACAAAACTTTTGAAAGCAATTGGCTTATTGTTTCATTTTAAATACATGTATGACGTAATTTTTTGGACAAAAAATTACCTGCAATTTAGGGGAAAAAGCCTGCAAAATGCCAAAATATTCAAAATACGTTGATTGGAGTTAAAGTAATGGAATAAATTAAACACCTATTTTAAAATTTATTTTTTTTTGTTTTTGATTGATTTATAGAAGTTCTATGTTTAATATTAATATTTTGTTGAACCGCTTTTTGTTTTTATTACAAGTACAACCCAGCTGATGTATTATGTATAAATTGGTCAAGCAATTATTTTATTTTAAGCCTACCGTTCTTGGCCATCATTAGGGTGCAGATGTTTTGTTGCATGACATTTTTTTTTTTGAGTATAAATAGTGCATATTTTGTAAGATGAAGTTATTCTTTAAGTGATCCTGCAATATGTTGATTTTGGCGCGAGAAAATTTAACCACGCGTGAAATAGCAGAAAGATTAAACATTTTTAAAAGTACTGTCACGTGGAAAATTAAAAAAATTCGAGAGATGGGCAGTACACAAAGAAAGAAAGGCTCTGGAAGGCCCAGAAAGACAGCGCCGGTGGAAGATCGTTTCATAATATTACAATGTCGTCGGAACCGTTTTAAAACTTTATCGGACATAAGACGGGATGTTGAGCGAGGAACTGCAAAACAGATTTCAGCTTAGTGAGAAAAAGACTTGTTAAAGCTTATTTTTTAACAGGACAACGATCCGTGCCATAACGCCTCAGTTGTGAGTTATTAATTTTGAATTGTAGATAAAAAATTGGCTTTCAGGTAAACATAAATAATTTGTTAAAAACTTGTTTTTTTTGTTATCTTTCTTCATTTAAAGGTAAAAAAGTACTTCGAAGAAAAAAGTATCGATGTGTTGAGCTGACCCGTATAGTCTAGACTTAAATCCCATTGAAAATATGTTGTTTATAATGAAGCTAGAGTAGGAAGAAAGCGCTTCTACTTTGCAGGCACCGCCCGTGATTCATCGGTGTTAGAGATTTTTTCTGTATCAAGTGAAGTTATCATCGAGTATTAATTATGTTGAAGTGGTTTAACGATAAAAGAAATACAGGGGTGGAGAGGAGTTTCCACAAAATTGTTTTTAAAATATTCATGTTTGGATTTCCATAGCCAATTGGGGGGGGGGACTTGTGGTATAATTTACTTGAAAATTTAAATGGGTTTACCTCGGATAATGATCTAAATAATACATAATATTTTATTATTTTAGTTTCGAAAATTTCTATTTTCTAGTATGTTACGTAGTTCTCTCTAACAATGAGCAAGTGGGAAGCTGTTACTTTATACAGAACATTAAATTAGTTTAAAAATTGTTACTTTTGTAGCATATTACATCAGCATAATAAGAATGACCGCCCGACTCCACATAGTCCACATAGACAGTGATATCAGTTAACGATACTACCAGCTCCCATTCTTCCATCGAGCTTAGAGCCGTCGGTGAAGAATTTAACTGTACCGGTCTCCATATAGAGACTACTATTCGAATCCTCCCTAGAGGGGAGAATCACCTAAAAAAGCATGCCAAACAACAACAGGGGTGTCATATAGTCCAAATTCGCCAGTTCATACCTCACAGAGTTAACGGCCATTTGCTCACCGAGGATATCCAACGGGAGAAGGTACAGCATGACTGCTAATGAGCAATCAGGCTACCGTCTGCACCTTTGCCATCATGTTCCTGTATGTTAATTTCTCCAGATATGGTCACCATACGCTCACACCGTACAGCAGTATAGGCTTTACTGCCGTGTAAAGCCAGTGCACCAGCTCTCAGACCCCATTCCCTTCAGATGGCATTTTTACAAGAGTATAGTGCTACAGTGGCCTTCATCACTCTTTCTATCGGGTTTGGTTTCCAGCTGAGCTTACTGTCCAGAAAAATTCCTAAGAGTCTTGCCTTATTAGTAAGAACCAGCATAGTACCATTCAGACTTGGCCAAACCATTGCTGGAATTTTATATCTCTTAGTACGTAGGACCAGCCACGTTTTAGATGGGTTAATCCCCAACACACATCTGCTGGCCTAACCCGCAGTGATTGATTCTCGCATTCTACATCACATCCTTGATTGTATTCAGATGCTTACCCCCAGCTATCATTACGTCATTAGCATAAGCAACTAAACCTATAACAGCTGGGCTAGTGGAGAGAATATTTCTTAAGCGCGCGGTTTCTGAAACCCCTTGCTTTGCGCCTTCCTTGTCCTCCTTTTGTAAACGCTGGGGCATTCATTATAGAAGTTTCAGTCTTGAATCTTTCTAGCACTTTTCGCTTATTAAAAGCAGACCCGCAAGCTTTTCGGCACTCGGCAAGTGCTGAGGTCGACCAAACAGGTCCCCTCAGCTTGGTTAATAGGCAAGCTACTCTCATATAAAGATATTGCAAGCCCTAGTAAGAGTATATCCACTATTGAGTCCAGTTCACTACCCCTGTCGGGGAGTTCTGGAACCCTAGATGGAATGATGCCCTACAATACCTCAATATATACACGCCATACTGCCTTCCTGAGATTTCTGAACAAATATAAATGATCATCGGTAAAATAAATTCAGAGACCAGAGTAACATTCAGAACCTATTGTCTATTACTAATAATAAAGGTGATTTCCTGACCTATATTGCTAATAGTGAGGTTAGTTCTTAAAAGAAATTCGAAAAGTAACTTACCCATTTGCGTCACACTCCAGGTTAGCTCCCACTTTCCTCCTTTCCACGATACTGACAAGTACCTCCACTATCTCTGGTGGCACTGGCTTCTTCCCGTCCAAGTTTGCGGCTGCAAGCCAGAACCTCCTCCCCTCCGTCTCTATGCAGACTGCAGTTATGTTCCCATTGCGATACTGTGGAAGCGATAAACATTTATATTATTTTTCCTCAGTAAACATGATCTGCTCTATTCCGTCCAACAAGCGTAAAATAGGGAGTACCTTTTCACTCGCAGACATCAGATCCTTTTATTTTTGATCCAAGCTTCTTGGATCAACACTATTTCCTCCCCTAGCATAGCAAGTCTGAGAAGTAATGCTGCCGAAGCAGCCTTGATAGGATATAAGTATATCTGCACACATCAGATTATTGTTAAAAGAATTCACTTACCGTATTACGACAGCCGTGCTACGTCAATAAATTGGACGGAGTCGACGGTATCCTCCGTCTCACTCTCCCGTAGTCCCCAAATTTAGAGAGGTCTACATCTTCCCTCTCAGATTTCCCCCTGCCAACGAATAGCAGGTCGTGGAGTTCACTAGTTAGCTCTTCACTCGGGTTCGCCTCTAGTTGTGTTTCCCTCCTGTCGAGAAATACTTTTCACCTCCAGGCTGAACCTCTTCTTCCCACTTTTCGTGCTGCGCAGTGCTCGTTTTTACTCCAACCTCGTCCATTTTTATACCTCTTCAGAATTTTTATTCAGAATTAAGTTTATAACCCCTTTGGTTTTTGACAGTGGAGCCAGGGATTCGTTGTTGATCACCGAAATGAATGGCCTGAAACTGCCCTTAGGCTTCTCTTGCTTCACAACCTTTCAGTTCCTTGTCGGAAGATCCAGATTGCCAACCTGGATAGTCCTTAGAGATTCATCCAAGCTTGTCGGCTCCGTGGGAATCCAGACTATTGCTCTAGATGTACTCGATAATAGCTCCTTGGGAACTGCACTGAGCTTGGCTCCTCGATATTGTCCAAGGATTCTAGGGAAAACCTTCACAACGTCTCCGAAGACCTTAACTCCCTTTCGCGACTGTCCTTTCTGAAGCTTGGCTCGTTTCCTCTCAGCATCCAAATCTCCATGTTCTCCCTCGCTAGACCTTTGTCTTTTAGATCCAAGATCCATTTTTTGTCCTTTTCTCACATCAACAATGCGATTCTGTACCCACTACTCCGATTACCTTTGTTCTTCCGTTCATTGCTTCTCCGAGAATGTAGCCAGTTTGTCCAAAGCTCATCAGGCCGAACGCCTATGCCTGTATCTCCAAACAAAACGAGCAACAACCTTCTCCTTTTTACCGCTACCGCTAGTTCCTGGCTTGCAAGTCTCGAACCAGTCTTAGCCACACCGACAGCAGGAGTCCTAGACCCTTCCGTCTCCCCCAGCATTTGGGAAGTGCTGGCCACTTCTTTGATATTATTTTTTCACATTCCATAATTGGTCCCCACGAGTATTGGAGAAATGATGGCCGCCCGTGCAGAGATCCGTGTACACGGGTACACGCTAATATACAATTGGAGGTCGCCAGGTATCCGGAGGGCTTCGTTAAGGACTGGGCAATTATTTTTAGATGCGTCAATAGCCTGGCTGATCATCGGCACTGTTTCACAACACAAGATCCGACCCATTTGCCATCATTTAGCGTGACCCGCCTCACACCTAGGTTACTTGTTTCACCCATTCCTGTTACCAAGATTGAGATCCTGGAGGCGGTGGCGATTGTGAAGCCTCCCCATTAGCAGTGTAATGAAACAGAATAGTTTTGTCAATCAATATATAATGATAGTAAAATCTTATACCACTAAAGCTACGGCTGCGGTCCAATTCATGATTTACTTGATTTACTAAACAGCCTTAAAATATTTTTTTAATCGAGTACATGGCAATCACGAGATGTTCAAAAGGTTTCATAAGCACTGCAGTTCCGATCCCTGAGATGGCTAAAATAATTCATTATGACTACAAAATTTATTAATTCGCAGTGCTTCTCACAAGTGTAAATTAAACTGTTTTGTATCGATATAGTTAAATCTGTTAGACATCTCTAGGATCACCCAGGTGAAGTACCATTAAACAGAATTTAAAACTAAATATTTCAAACCTTATTATTATTTCTCCAAATTTCACTCATTGTTGATTAATAACGTAGCATATTAGGCTTCTGAACTTCCAATTTGTGATATCTGTATCTCTATATATAAATGACGTGTGTGTTTGTAACATTAAAACTCAGGAACTGCAGTATCGATTTTGATAAAAATTAGTGTATATATTCTATGAGTGCTGATAATGCTCCATCGGAAGTTGCAGCTTCCATAGGAGCATTTTCGATCGATAAACTCAAAAACTACTGCACCGATTTCAATAAAATTGTATATATATATGTTCTATGTGTCGTGAACAGAGGTTCTGTAATTTTTGGCCGAAAACGGTTCATCGGAAGTGGCAGCTGACATGAGAGCTTTTTCGATTTTTATAATTATATTGAAAAGATATCATTTACAAGAGAAACTCCTAAGAACCGAAAGATTCTAAATTAGTTTTGCACCGATACCGGTTCAGGTCAATTTCTTAAAATTTAAGCGAAACTGACGATTTTTGACAAGAACCTGTTTTGCAACAAAAATTCGGCCTGGGATTTTCGTTTTCTCTAGTGACGTTCTTTTCGCGGTTTTCGGGAGTGCTAATTAGGAATATAGCATCCGTTTTAAGATCCAAGATGGCCAAACTTTGCGTTACGCAAGGGTAGATAGAGGCGGTGACATTGGTGCTACCTACTAACATCTACGCCTATAATGCCGATATTCGCATCATTTTCGGGGTTTCCGGGGTACTGATTACGTTATCGACTTTTGTTGTTCGCAAGTCGTTATGAAGGGATGGGGAGACCGTGTTGTTTACCTATCTACGCCGATAATGCCTAAATGAGAGACATTTTTGGTATACTGATTATGTTCCCCACTTTAACGCCAATGTGAGTGTCAATTTCGGATGTACTGCTTACATTACTCACTTTTGTTTTTCGCATAGTGTGACGGACGGAGGCGGTGTTAATTTCGATACCTACCTACAATCTACGCCTATAATGCTGACATGGACGTCATTTTCGGGAGTGATAATTGCGTTACTGACTTTCCTTTTAGGCAAGTCGAGATGGAGGTTTTCGTAACTTACGTACTAGCTACCTATAACGCAGATATGAGTGTCGTTTTCAGCGTTAGATTTTAAATATCACAGTCACGTGAAAATGACTCTGCTGCACAATTTAAATGAAGAAGTGTATCAAATCGATTTGGATGTAAACAAGCAAGAACAAGCACATCAAATTCAAATAGATTAATATTTAATAAAATGACTTTTCGTTATGACCATACAATTTATTTTAGCTTAAATAAAATTGTTACTATAAGCGCTATGAATAACATTTGTGTACATTGTAAAGCTCTAATATAATGAAACTCATGGCTTATAATGTGCAAATGGTAAAGTAAGTGTGCCAGTTTTAAATGATCCATCAGTCATTGCCAACATTAATTTCGGAAACAACACCACCCACAATCTAAGAATTTTTTATTAAAAATTCAAAAACGTAATAACTCTTTTCAAATGTCTTATTTTGGTGCTACTAGTTCAGGGCCAAATTTACCACCCAGCAGGTCCTTGTTACCACTTCCAGATGACACACATAAATTTATACAAACCTATTTTATTGGAAATTCTGAAGATGAATGAACATAATGAATTAATTAAATTATCTAAAATATCACTTGAAAAAATGTCATCTAATAATCACAAAGTAGTGATTAGAGCCGATAAAACTTTTGCTGGAGTGTACTCTAGAAGATTCAATGCGCCAACAATTAATAAAATTGCAGTAGTTATTGCTGGAGACCAATTTGAATAACGTGACATTAAATTACATCGCAGAAATAATAGACTTTAGATTGCGTACATGACATCGGGATTTAGTTAGGAAAAAATATCATGGTATCACACAAAATATATTAACAAATTAACAACAAAGTTAAAAATATTTCAAGTCGAGTATGTAACTAGTAGGCGGGGCATAAAGCTTCTCACGAACTTTGATTGGTTTTGAGTTCGGAGGCGAGTATGATGCTTTTTATTTCCGATGCCATGTACGCAGCATCAATGTGTTTGCGAAGCTCATAGATATTATGAAATTTATGTACTATACGAAATCCTAGTTTTCAAAATCCCGGTTTGAAATCCCAGTTTTTTTTTTCTTCTAGTTCTAAAGTCTTGACTTTGAAAAAAAAATATTTTTTATTAATTCGGACCGGCCGGACCAATAATATTTGTTTTGGTGTAGGAAAATATTACCGAGCAAATTCATTAGTGTTTTTTATTGATGTGTAAACATCTTTACGCGCGTATGCCAAAAATTTTTGTATGGTAGTAAACTTTCAAATGAAACGAACGGAAATGACGTACTACGTTTAAATATCTTCATTGAAAAAAAGAAACAAAACATAAAATAATAAAAAAAAGAACAAAAACAACAAAATACATATATAAATTTTGTACTATACACATAGTCTGAGTGTATATGTATATATAAATAGTATGGAAAGAAAACAAAGAAACATTTATAAAATTAAATAGAAACGGCGAATCGACATTTGCAGCGAACAGAAAAAATAAAAAAAAATTTTAATTAGCGTGTGCCACTACAATTTATGAACTATAGAGAGTGGTACCACAGAATATATATATATATACAGAAGTGCCATTGTGACCAAATAAAAATTACCAACCGTCATTCCCTACCTTTTATTTTTGGTCTCTGAACTGAAACTATTTTAATAAAATTTGGCCACTGAACGATCACACTGCTAGATTTTCAATAAAAAAAAAATGGCAAATGTCACATTTGTTTATATTTTAAAGTCGGCCATATTGTAAGTATATAAAAATTAATTTTTATTTATTTTATTTATAAATTATTTATATATATATATATATATATATATATATATATATATATATATATATATATATATATATATATATATATATATATATATATATATATATATATATATATATATATATATATATATATATATATATATATATATATATATATATATTATATTCAAACTATATTCACATGTTTGTATCTTCATGAACCGCAATCAATTGAAGACAAAAGTTTATAATCATTCTGTAACGGAGTTCACAAACTGATCGACTACATTAGCCGATTTGTGATACACTCAATGATATTCGAGGACGAGGATTTTCAAGCGGCGTTTGGATTCAATGTATTTCCAAAAGTAGCGGAACAAAAGTGTTTGGAAAATTTGAAAAATGCAGAAGAGGAACTGATAAAAAAATCGAAGAATAATGAAATAATCCCGGAGGATGTACATGGTGTAATTAATCGGCTAAAATTTTTAATGTTTCTGTTAAAATTTTTATTTATTTTGTGGGGCTCCGACAACCGGGATAAGCGTAATCCACCTTCCGAGGCGGATCTTAATGAGAGTGTACAACTTCTAAACGGAGCAACGGGTGCAACGGGTGAAACTGGCCTGTAAAGTGACCATAACTGCACAACGTATCACAACGCGTTGAATTTTTTCATGGAGTTTAGTAAAAAATCTGGGACATTTCTTTTGTCACGCAGCATTTTACAATATCTGGATCTACCTGTTCCGAACACCGTATTCGGAGTAAGCGATATAAGCGACGTGCTCAAAGAATCGGCTAAAGCATTTATTGCACCACCTGTGTTAATGCCGCGAAATCCCCTCTACACCAATCAGCAGGCTCGTGAATTCGTGGTATTTATAACGTTTTTACAAATCTGTGGGTTCAATCGCGCCCGTCAGAGGGACCGTTTGGCCCGTCTGCTTGACGATTTGGCAAACCTTCAGGATGAAGCGGAACGCGTAGATGCATATCTCCATTCGTTAGCCATAAAGAATGAAGCACCTCGTCAACATCTAGCATGTTTTGGTACATGGGTATTATATCACTGCTTGCGCTCAATGGGACTCTTCCTATATGTCCGGTCTCGAATTAGAACTTTATAGTATTCACGAATATCTCTATATATTTTGGTATTTATATGAATTTTTATTTCTCGAACGGATTTACAGAAAACCCGCTATGGGAACAATCAACATTTAATCGAGAAAATAAACAAAAGTGTATCGTGAATCAGTGAATCCTTTGCCATTCCAACGGGTTTGTGAAAATCGAATTTTCAAATGCGATGATTGCGGAAAAACCTTTTTATCCAACTCAAGCCTGCGAGTCCATAAACATATTCATAATCCAAATATAACGTGTGTTTGCCAATTGTGTGGCAAACAGTTCAAGCAAAATGTTTATGAATTGGTTAGACGATGATGGTGGTTCAGAATCGAACGCAGATCGTGTTAAGCCTGACATCTAAAAATTATGTATATACAACAAATAAATAAAAAAACAATATGTAGATAAAATGAAATCGGTTTTATTAAACCTCTTTTTTCCAGGATGTTACATTTGTTATTAAAGTTGTACACCCCACACATGTGTGCAATGTATCATGAATAAACATATCACAATCGATTTTTTATCAGTTGTATCGAAAGGTTTCTGGCACGCGTAACATAAATTGCATTTCTTTCCGCAATATCGAGCGGAACTTCTTTGAACGTGGCAACAGGGAATAAATGGGGATATGAGCTGGCTAAATGTGTGCAGAAACCAATGTCGAGCCACAAGAAAAACATTCTGTTGGAAGTTCACAATATTTACTGAGGCATTGTGGGCAGTGTTCCACCTGTTCCTATTTTCACAGAATATAAAGTTGAAATTAGTCTCCAGCTTTCAATCTCAAGGGTGATTGATCTAAATAAAATGTATAGATTTTTTTAAAAATGTTGCAATTCATGTTGCCGGTATTATATCACTCACTTGATTTACTTCCTTTGGATGTTTGAAAAGCTCGAGTAATAAAACCTCACCTATGCATTTTGTATTTCCTAATGCACGATAATATTCCGATTTTTCCGCACTGAAATGAACGAAAAAAAATTAACGAAAAGTGTCGCGTCCCATGCACAACAGGTCCAGCAACAGTATTCGGATTGTCAGATGCATCAGCAACAACACCAGCAAATGCATATGGCGATTCAGCAATAACAGCAGCAGCAACAAATAACCCGATGATAACATGTACCTCCAATACAATTTATCGGGCAGAATTCGGCGCGTGGCAGTCAAGAAGACATGTCGACATGACGAGTCTCTTCGGCGGAAAATGCACGCGTATACAGCATTGGTTCGAGTTGGACCAGCCGTTGATTCGCTTTGCGAAACTGGCCATTCAAAATGTATTACAGGTAGCTTTAAAGTCGTTAAATTTAGTGCCGGCGCACACCAGTCGATATGGGATGGAAGTAAATCTATAAATAAAAATTTTATTCTAGTCTTGTATTTTATAAAGGCCGCTTGGTCTTACCAGTTTGGCGAGTTTGCGGTCATGTCGTCTCAGCACGGATTACACCATCTGTAATAAATGCTTTGCCGACATCGACATTAGTGGCAGGATCGGATCGCGTAGGTCAAAGAAGCATTTTTAAACTCAACTATTAAGTTTATCTTGTTTACAACATCTTGGGCAAACGAACGACATGCCTCAGTCTTGTCGTCTGCATCGGACAGAAGCACGACTAATGCAAGAACATATTCCTGAGCAAATCTGTTTAACAGATGATAAGGCAGGTGATAAATGAGCTAAACGACTGGCGGGTAATGTCTGAAAAACAATATGTTAAAGTTAGTCTCCAGTTTCGATTGCCTCGAGATTAATCTAATTATAATATTGAAAATTCACAACAAACTCCTTCGTACCACAATAAAACATTGCAGTGTCAGAAACCTACTAACCTCCTTATTGCCATAATCTACATAGAGCAATTCATCGACAGCTGATTTCACTTGTTCGTACATATCATGTTCACAACATATTATTTTTGGCTGAGTCATGTTAAACATGCGACGATCTCATCTTTTGTAAACGAACAATCTAACAGATTGACAGGGATACAAGCTGATAGTGCCCCAATTATAACTGGGGTCAAATTATGATTATTACACGCCAAAAAACCTATTACATCATCGTTGGTTAACCCCATTTTTTCAAATTTTTGGGCCGATCACGATTTTCTGTAAATTTCACATGTAGTTTTAATGCCGGTATCATCACTCACTTGATTTACTACCTTTGAATGTTTACGAAACTCGAGCAATAAAACCTGACCTACAGAATCATTTCGATCATACGGATTTTTAATTTCCAAACCTTTCCAGATTATCTTATACGGTTTTTAATGCACGATAATGTTCCGATTTCTCGGCACTGAAATGAACATCTAAAGATAAAAAAATAACAATTTTAGATTTGATAATAATTTGTATATTTAGTTATAAATTGTAAATATATAATTTATAACTAAAATAAATACATATTATATAAATAATTTATAAATAAAATAAAGAAAATTGATTTTTATATACTTACAATATGGCGGAATTCTATTTATGTTTTGCTGTCAAAATGGCTTGTCAAAATTTTTGTACACTGTTATGAAACATAAATTTTTTTATTTGAATTTAAAACTTATAAAAATAACGAATTTTTCCTACCTTTTATTCAAACCGAGGTCACAAAAATGAGTCCAAACTTTTCCATAGTAAAATCGCGTTATGTCTATTCTGTCTATTCTGTGGTGGTACCTATAATGAGATAGAATACTCTTACGATAAAAAACACAGTCAACAACTTGTGTATGTGGCTTTATCACGATCTCGTAGAGCAGTTCATCACGTCGGCTAACAATGATTTGATTATGTCTTCTACCATGAACGTAAAAATGCAACCTCAATTGGTCCTCTTCAAAATGAGTTAACGCGCCTCACCACAAAACTGCTAAGTATAGCTCAGGATGTAATGGCGAATTTTGTACGAGATAATAATGACGTCTGGTTTTTAACATTGAACCGCCAGAATCTCAGGTCGCTTCACCTCGACCTAACTGATACGGTCACGCAGGGATGCTCAATTCTTTTGCTCTCCTAGAATGACCTGCATCTTCAATTTTCCTAATTTTCAATGCTGCGTTCAGTTCAAGAGAAATAGTCAGCGGGCGGTTGGAGTAGCAGTATATAAAAATTCAAGTAGAACTCATACAGTCACTTCGCATAAGGAAATCATCGTTGGACAAACAACTGGTATGAGCATAACAACACAACCCATTGGCGATATAAGATGCTTTTGGTAGTTGTTACACCTCGCCGAATAAAGCTGTCGAAGACATAATCAAGTACATACATTTCGTCTTTGCTCCATATTCTGAAAGAATTTCAAAAATTCTTCAAGGAGACTAACATCTTTTGCCGATGATTATGAGCAGGGATTTCATTTTGCTGTTCCCTAAGATCAGTGATGAATCACTTATAAACTTCCTGCGACACGAATTCGATTTGCACAAGAACTCAGATCGAAATATATCTTCTACGAGATATGTGAGAAATATAAGATATATGTACTACGAGATATGGGGCCACGTCTTTGATGCTTGCAGCTACCATAGGCCAATTGCGTTGGTTATACCGAAAGAGTAATAGACCAATTTGATGGTAATAAACGAATGAAAAAATCTGGTTAGAAAAATTTCATTTCTTCTTCCTTCAAAGTAAACCATACACACGCACTATACATATGCCATGTTTACACATCTCCTTGAGAGTACTAATGGACTCACTCTTTTTTTTTTAATTAATTCAAATGCAAAATTTACATTTTTATCTATATGGCGTCTGTTCTTATTATGAGTCCTTAACATTTATAAATATAACACAAACAATTTTTGGTAATTTTGTTGCCATAAAAATAGATCCGTGAATATATTTTATGGCAACTTTTATTTTTATGGCAACATTTTATAGTGGGTTAGATGGCGTAGTGGCTTAAAAATCGTCTGCAAAATTTTGTTTCGATATATTTCTTTTCTTGTATCTCATGTGCAAAAAGTCAATGTTATATCTCTTTCATTTTGCAGAAGAAAAATGTTGGTCGCATGTAAATGGGGTATAATATATTCAATTGTTGTACTTTAAATTGATTTTAAATTTTTATTTTATCAAAAAAAAAATTAGACTTAATCGACTTATATTTTTAATGAACCTTAATTACTTCTTATTGCGAACACCAACTTCCTATCTATAAAATTTTACTATCAATTATATATTGAAATTATGCCAGCGATTAAAAAGCATTTGGTTACGATTAAAATAATTTGCAGCTGACTATATCCTTGAAACTTTTTTAAATCAAGTTTCGAAAAACGCACTTTGTATTGTACTTAAGAAAAGTTATTTGCATTCTTGTCGGAAATATATAGTGACGCTACTTAGGGTGTAGTTGTTTATTTATTTTCTATACACACATTCTTTACAAGGCTGTCAACAAGGTCAAAATGAAATGTAAACACAAAATAATATTTACTATTATACATTACCACCTGTATTATTAAGTAACCTACCTACAATAAACACTCTGCACCCATTCACACATTCCTCGTTTATTTAATTATACCAGTCTTAGAGTTACTTTGTTATATTCAAGAAGTACGAGCACACTAAATTATATTTATCTAAGAACATTTCATTAAAATTGGGTTAGTTATGTAGTCGAAATACGAGTATTACACTAAAAAATAATTTGCGATAGATCTTATAAAACAACTTAACGACTTTCTTGAAAATAAAGGCAATAAACTTAAAGATTGGAATTAAAATTTATTATAAATCGTTATTTTAACATTTAATGTTATAACATGAAACTGGTTCTCTCTGTGCCGACATGTAACCATATAATCACGATTAGATTTATAATTTTTTTTATACTCTAATTTTAGAGGTACTATACCTAGGTGATTATAATTTTCTTTAAAACGATAAACTACTAAAAAAATTGTTTTCGCTATTATTTTTTTAATTTATAACACAGATGATCTTCTTTCTCTCTGTATAATAATATTTTTATAATTTTGTGGGTGTGGCTGGCGTGTAATCTTATTATTTTTTCTATTACAACGGACCAGTTCTAACATATATGTGAAAATAGTAAAGTAGAGATTCAAATCTTAATCTTGTTATAACGCGATTATGAGTTAGATCCAAGATTGAACCAGGGTCTTCTATTTTTATATTGGAAAAGGGCCTTTTCACACCTTCAAATGTATGTCACATGCGGGTTTAAGATAATCTTTAATATATTGATGTGGTGTTAACATGAAGGTTCATAGTAGGCGTTGTTAATGATTCCTTAAACCTTGGCATTTAAAAATTAATTCCGCATTGTACCTTCAACTGGCGTGATTATATCAGATAAACGGTAATTTTTGGACATCTGACCGTGAAAAATATCCAAATGTTTATCATAATTGAGATAAATTCTGTATAACATTTATTTATTTTTGTAAACAATATAACGTGTTGTTGTTGTCATGTATTAAAGAAAAAGGTTTAACAGCCAGTATAAGATTCGTAATAATGATATAATAAAAGTTATATCAAGTCAAAGGTTAGTCAAGACGTGGTAAGTGAATAGCGATAAATCAATTAAGAAGTACAGTTTGCTAAAGATAATACGCAACTGTCATCGTAAACTTTTTTAAGCCGAGCTTAAAATAAAATTTAACATTTCTGACACTGATTAAGCAATATGCTTTGAAATATGAGTGTGATGTTTCTAACAAAAAGATAACAACAATATGTATACGAATTCAATAAGAAAATTGCGTGTGTTAATTGTTACACTGTTAAACACATTGGTGAAAGAGACAGCTCTACAACAGTAGAAAGAGATCAACCCTCGCCATGTTTTTTTTTTCAAATAAGAAATAAATTATAAATTTATTTCGTCCCTTTCTAATGATATTCAGCTTGATCACGCTTTCATGTATAAACTCATATTGGATTCCGATTTATATGTTGAGCGTTTGATTATTAAATTCAACTTTTAAATAAAACTCGTTTATTTTTAAAAAATAATTAGCACATTTTAAAGCTCCAATAAAAGACCACCGTAAATTTCATTATATACTGCTGACACCTACGGAATTAACTTTTCAAATGGCATCGCAGTGACATTCCAGAACGGATTGACGTGGGAAGATTTTTGAGTAGAATGTTTGAAAAAAAAATTTTGAGTACAAAGAACAAATAAATCCAAATTCAAATGCGTAATAGCCTTATTACCATAGCTACCCCACCTACCAAATCAATGTCGGTACTCCTGGTTACACGCTGAAGAGGGCATCTGCGTGAATCAATCAGCTCGTTATATAAATATGTTCAAAATAGGACTGGATGCTGTAAAATTCTGCACCCAGTGTGTGACCACGTAAAGCCAACGAACCCTACACAATGGCTTCGAATTACCATGTCGAATTCGTTAAAACAACGACCTAGAAAATTTAACACCGTGATTGCTTTAAAAATGGAACGTGCAAAGATTTACAAAGTTTATTCGCACTACAAGAACTTCGATTGTCTGGAAGTAGCACCCATAGCACCACTAATGGTTACATACTCCATTACAATGGTCATCAGAATGGAGAAATTTGTAGTTGGCATTCTCATCAAGCGGGGCGTGAAGCAACACATTATCGGGTCCCGCACTACCAATATATGAATATGCACGGTTTGACTCCGCACTAGGAAATTTAATATCACACGGTTGCTAATGTGCATGCACCCACCGAAAATATATCAGATGACGTAAAAGATGTATTCTTTGTCGAGTAGTGGGAATCATAAATACAAAAATCGGTAGGACTGGATAAAATACACAGTACAATGGTCCTAACAGCTCGTACCTCGCAAGAAACAATAACTTATAGTAGATATTTGTTATATAAGAGAATCCGAAAATTAACGTGGAGATCGAATGATGAAAGAACAGAAAACTAATTCTATTACTTCATGATCTCTAAAAGACACTCCACCAGCATACCCGACGTGTTATATCTTACAGCATTGAAGCCACTGAAAGCAATCATTTGCTTGTCATTCCATTCACGAGATATGGAAGCTAGAGAGAGAAATCGAAATTCAACGAAGTCGATAAATGAGATAGACTCAAGAAAAAATCTATCGTAACCAATTCTGCAGAAAATCCGTTCTATATTCATAGAAGAAGAAGAAATTTAAGCTTTTAAGGATAATCTGATAAAACTGGCATTTTGGTACAATTCTGCTATGTTCTGTTATTGGCCGAATAAATGTTACCACTTTTTGGAGTATAACTTTTTCGAGTAAATCTCATTTACTGACTTTGTTACTGTAAATGAGATTTACTCCAAGAAATCCTGCGCTTTCAATTAGTTTGGAAAGTTAGCAATATCATTTGAAAGGTAACGTCTATAGTTGTCATCCAGATTCCATGAGTGCACTGAATAAATTCTACTCAAAAATTGCAATGTCATTTGAAAGGTTACACATTTTCTTAAGCTAAGTTCATATAGGTGTCATCCGTATAATAAAATTTTGGCACAAACTCTACTATGTCCCGTTATTGGTCATTCAACATGTGCCACTCAATGAATTCCATGAACTAGTTTTACTCAAAAAAATCTATCGTGACCAATCCGTTTGGAAATCATACCTATTTTATTTCAAAGGTTAAGCAAAGGTTAATTTTTTTATATTTTTTGTACAGCCCCAATTCACACGGGATGGATTTTTGGTTTTTTGATTATTTTTTCAACACCAACTAGTAATATTAATAAGATAATATTATGTATGTGTGTTTTATTTTGTTTTGTTCTGCTCTCTCGATAATAAAATTTAAACTAAAATGAGTCAAAAATGTTCTTGAAATATTTTTTATTTCCTTTATGTTTGTGTTAGGGGTATATCCTCTATCCGGTCGCAAGTTAATTATTTGCGATCAGAAATATGGTTACTAGATTTATTTTGCCATGTTAATTGAGACATTTTTTTCAAATTTAAATTTGTTTTGCGATTGTAAAGTAGAAATCCACGAAAAGACTGCTACGCCTTTTCCGAGGTCGCAGTCTTTTTTTATATTTCTACTTAACAATCGCAAAACAAATTTAAATTTGAAAAAAATGTGTCAATTGGCATGGCAAAATAAATCTAGTAACCACATTTCTAGTCGCAAATAATTAACTTGCGACCGGATAGAGGATTGCACCGAAAATTTGTTTAAGTCGCAATTAAAACCGGTATAATAACGGTATCTGTGACACCCCGTGTGTCATCAGCCATTTAGATTTTTTTTTATTTTTTAGTTTCTTTTAATTTGATTAACCCAATCTTATTTTACCACAAGTATTTAAATGGGAATGCAGCATCAACGGAAAGAGATAGTTATTGGAATCGTGGATAGTAAGGAATTGACGGAGTTCTTCTCTTAATTATCAAAAAGAAAAAACTAATTTTTGTTTTCATGAGTTTTTTTTTTGTTGCACTCAAAATTCTTTTATGAAATATTTTAACAGTGTACTTACTAATCCATATTTATTTTTGTTAATCGTTAGAAAAAAACGACCATTTTGTAATTTAATTTTCTTAAGACGTTTGCGTTTGTTAATTTCTTTAAAATTTGATATAAGTCGGGTAAAGATCAATTTTAAGTAAATTTTTCTATAAACTCATTTATTTTTCATAAACTAGCTCGCCAAATATCGCTTAAAATTAATTTGGAAATTTATAAGGCGCTGATATGACCATTCATTAAATTTAGTTTATATTTTTGGACCCTCACAGCTCGTGACATTCCATCATATAATCGGTTAAGCAATAGTCGAGTTCCATTCCAGGTGGCCATATTCTAAAATTTCTTCAAAAATCGATTAAAAAATGATCGAGTTATGACACAGGTGGTGATATTTCAGAACTTCTCAATATATCTAAATGGCCGAGTTCCGACCCAAGTGACTATATTCCAGAACTTCAACTTTAAAAATTCCATTTCCAATCACCATATCCAATTTCATCATAATCGATTAAAAAATTACCGAATTCCGTCTTAGGATTGCCACTAGGAGCAGAACTCTGCCTTTGCAAGCTTTGAAATATGAGAGCTACTTCTAAAAATAATTTAAGAATTTCATGTCCATCCAACATATCTAATCCCATCCTTATCGATAATAAAATGACCGAATTCAATAAAATTGTATACACCCAAGACACTTTAATTTTTTAGTTGCACATAGTTTTGTTATATCCCATGTATGGGATGGTGCAATTTTTCCAATGTGTAGAAAAAGCAGCTCCAATTCCACACTTAATTCCGTACTACAAATTATCAAAAACACAAAAACTTGCAAATCAGAAAGAGAAAGAAAATTATTTATACTCAAAATCGGGTTTGAGTATAAATATTTTTCTTTCTCTTTCTGATTTGCAAAATTTTTTGATGTTTTATTAGATTTGTTTGGCTCGGCCTTTTTAGCACCTCATCTAAAGGTTTTGACAAAAGTGATGATTGAATTCATTTGGTCAAGTCTGGTCACCACATTTTGGCGTTTGGTCACCAATGGGTCAGTTTTTATTCAATTAATTCAATAAAATCAGGTTCGTCGCTTATTTCATTTCACAATATTAATAAAAAATTCAATTGGAATATACAATTTAGATAAAAATATTTCTTTTTTTTTCAAAGAATTGTATCTAAAGTGGAAGACGATTCTGATCGGTGGATTTATGGATTAGTATTGGCCAAGTTTACAGCCTCGTACACTTTGAATCTTGTAGAAATCATGAGTTTTTAACGAATTTTCGCAATAAATTTTTATGTAGCGATAACTAACGAAATCAACTAGTGACCACTCCTCATCGAGGTACGAAGAACCAAAAAATTGAATCGATTTTATCTTACGTCCTCCACTTTAAATATACAATACTTTGAAAAAAAAAATATTTTTTATATAAATTTTGTATATTCAAGATGGATTTTTTTTTTATTAATTTTGTAAAATGAAATTCCCAAATAAGCGACGAATCAAAAAACAACCCAATCGTGACCTAATGACAAAATGTGTTGATCATTCCTTACTATTACCTAGCGAAGTTTGATAAAAACGGAAAAAAAATTGGAAAGTGACCAAACGATGAAAACTAGTGACCATTTCTGACCAAACAATGGTCAAACAAATTCAAGTTTTACTTTTGTCAAAACCTTTAGATGGGTGCTGAAAATGCGAAACCGATTTGTTTTGTATCTTCAGTTTCGTGAGACATTTCAACAAGTGAACATGTCAACGAGTGTTACGATTTTTATATTTATAAAAGTATATATTATTTTTAATTATTTGCTCATTTGCTCAGCTCAAACGATTTTAATGAAAATTGCTTGGAGGAAGTTTTCGAGTACCAGGAACCGATGGCGTTGGATCCTGATTTCAGAAAACCACGTGTAAGGGCTTGTCTGGTGGACTCCGGGTTTATTTTTAATTTTTTTCTTAGCTCAAACCATTTAATGAAAATTGCTGGAAGGAGGATTTCTAGTACCAGGAGCCCATGGCGATGGATCCTGATTTCGGGAAATAACGTATAAAGACTTTTCTGGTGAGCCCAGGGGTTATTTTCGAGTACCAGGGACCGATGGCGATTGATTCTGATTTCGGGATTAAACGTTGGTTTAAGGGCTTGTATGATGAGTCTAGCGTTTATTTTTAATTTTTTTGGTCATTTCAAACGATTTTAATGAAAATTGCTTGAAGGAAGTTCTCGAGTACCAGGAAACGATGGCAATGTTAAACAACGTGTAAGTGCTTGTCTTGTGGACCCCGGGTTTATTTTTAATTTTTTTGTTAGCTCAAACCATTTAAATGAATATTGCTGGAAGGAGGTTTTCTAGTACCAGGAACCCATGGCGATTGATCCTGATTTTGGGATTAAACGTTGTTTTAAGGGCTTGTCTGGTGAGCTCCGTTCTGAGTACCAGGAACAGATGGCGATGGATCCAGATTTTGGGAAACAACGTGTAAGGGCTTGTTTGGTAGACCCCGGGTTTATTTTTAATTTGTTTTTAGCTCAAACTATTTAAATGAAAATTGCTGGAAGGAGGTTTTCAAATACCAAAGCCCGATGGCGATCTACCATAATTTCGGGAAACAACGTGCAAACGCTTTTCTGGTGAGCGCCGAGTTTATTTTTAATTTATTTGCTCAGCTCAAACGGTTTGAATGAAATTTGCTGGAAGGAGGTTTTTGAATACCAGAAACCAATGGCGAATTATCCTCATATCGGGAAAAATCGTTTAGGGCTTGTCTAGTGAACCCCGAGCTGATTATTAATTTTTTTTCTTAGCATAAACAATTTAAATGAAAATTGGCTGAAGGAGGTTTTCTGGTACAAGGAACCGATTTCGATGGATCCTGATTTCCGGAAAAAATATGTTAGAGGGTTTATACTAAGCCCCGGGTTTATTTTTTTTTGCTCAGCTCAAACGATTTTAATGAAAATTTTTTGAAAAATGTTTTCGAGTACCAGGAATCGTTTGGAATGGGTTCTAATTTCGGAAAACACCATGTAAGGGGTTTTCTAATGAAACCCGTTTTTAATTCCTAAAGCTTGTGGCTAGTATTTTTAAGAAACACTAGGTCTATTTAATCCACAGCCAAGGTATAGTGAATATTGACTACTTGGTAGTATCTCTGTGATCTGGCCAGTAATAAGAACGCTGAAACCCAAAAATTACCAAAAAAAATTTATGCGATTCGATTTTCCAAATGGGAAAATCTCGTACTTTTTTGATGAGGCCAATTTTATTTCAAAGGTGTTTTGGGTTTGGTGTAGGAATTTGGGATTTGGTGGATGAGGGTTTGTGTGGGTGGTGTGTGTGTGTGGAAGTTGGTATGGAGGTGTAAGGAGGTGATGGTACAGGTGGTGCGGTGTAGGGTGAAGATGAGATGGGTTTTGGGTGTTTGAATTTGATAGTGAGGTGCTAATAATGTTTAGGTCGGTTGAGTTATGGTGGATTGGGGTCGGTTGAGCTGTGTGTAGATGGGGTTAGGTGGGTGGATTTGTGTGGTTGTGATATTTGAAATACGCAAATCACACTGCATAGAACCTTCTTTTCTTACACATGGAATAATAAATGTTTGTATTTTTTATTTTCGGCATAATTTATTCTCTTTCATTTGCCGGACGTTCTTGTTCGCGAGAGTTCTTTATAAGCAACAAAAATGCTTATAGAGTTCGGCTCCAAACCTTTCCCGTCTTTTTTAATTATAGTTTTAATTTTTTTATTCCAATCAAAATTAAGTTTTGATAATAGTTTTTAATTTAAAAAAATCCGTCTGTTGTCAGGTTTCCATTGTTAACATTGCTTTTACTGACTGTTTATATTTTTTAATTTAACAAATTTTAGAATTTGTTAATTTCTTATTTTGTTCAAAACTTCACATCCGTTATTCTGTTTTGTTTAATTATTGTTGTGGTTGTTTAAAATGTGGTTTAAGTATTCAACTAAAATTTTATTAATTTTATGTGTGTTTTAATTATGCTCGCATTTCGCCATCATCGATGACTAAACGATTTTCATGTATTTATTTTTTATGATGGATGCCGAGTGGGAGATGTGAATACATAGGCGGGATTTATTAAATTTAAATTAAAAAATTATAATGTGTATTTGATATTAGAAATTAAATATAAATAAATTTTACAAAAAAATTAAGCAAAAATTTCTTTAATTTTTAAATAAAACCACAACGTAAAAATACTATGGAAATCAGCTCTAGTAGCATGAATAAACCCGAACTTCCGGCGATATTCCATCTCCTTTCCAATTTGATTATCTTTTTAGGAGAAGAGGAATTTTTTCTCTTTTTAGGAGAAGAGGAATAACACCTACACTGGAATTTTTGTGAATTTGTTCTTTTGCTAGTAGTATGGATTTCCGAGTACTTTATTCCATAGAAAGGTGTGGGATTTGTACTCGAATTTAAACGGAATTCCGTCGGCATTGCATATTGGGTGGCATCCATGATAAATTGTGTCCAAGATAAACTGTTCTACGGTTAAATGTTCACTTTAACCCTTTACTGCACGATATCTCATTTTACTGAACAAAAACTATTTTGATATGTATTTTTAATCACTAATAACGAGAATCACATTAAAAAATAGGGGAAAAATTTATTTTTCATGGAAATCACGGTTTTTCATGTACATATATACCTATCACAAATGATACTTCACGCAGTAAAGAAAAAAAATATTTATATCGCAGATAATAAATAAAAATACCGAACACTGTAAATAAATCAATTTATTTCAAAAGAATTCAATAAAACATAAAATATAAACAAATAAAATAATATTATGTTACTTATAATAAAATAAATATTTGAATTATTTAGAAAAGTAAATAATTTATAATTAGAAATCACTCAATTTCAAAATATTTCAGTATTTAGGTTATCGTATTTTTTTATGAATGGAACATTGCGTAGCAATTCCTATCCTTATTTAGGTACAGCGAGACGTTGAATTTGAAACAATTTACAAACCCAAGCTTTGAATTTCTTTTGGATGTAGCTGAGCTACTGAAGCTTTATTTCTTTTTTAGTCTATTCGGTCCATAATATTAGGAGATGGTCTTTCTACTCTTACCCGATCTGCATATTTCAATAAAGTTTCCGAAATTCCTACTTTAAAATCTGCCAGACCTTACAGTTTCTTCTCGAGCATGCCACGTTGTTTGCGATTGTGAGACCAAACATGTGGTAGAAAACGCTCATATACCGTATATTGGATCTTATTTTAATATTATAACGTCTTAAGTTGGCGTCTAGCAGGTCAACACCCCCATAAATTTATTATATTTCTTCACTATTGACGGACAGCCAACACTGATATTGCCAGAATTTTTTCCTCATCTCGTCGACAGATACAGTGGAATTTTACCAACAAATGTAGACATTAGAGTGACAATCTTTGTGTCTTTCCACTGAACTACAATTGTTTGGTTTCGATCGATATTAGACACCATCTCAAACAAATAGCCGTTTTGTTGCATTTACCAATTTGAATTATTCGGCAGTTTGGAATTCTGTATACGATTAAGCTGTTTCTAAACTATATATATTTTCTGGTTTTGCAATTCTGTTAATAATGAAATAGACGAATAATAGTTACTACAAAATAATTTATAATGTTTCAAGGAATTATTCGTGCAAGACGAATTACGACATTCGAAGCCGCTCTCTAATTTAATTCAGATTTTGGTCGTTTTTCGTGACCATTTTCTTAACCAGGGCTGTTCAAACATCGTCATTTTTGATATTTTATCGAACTTTGCGTCTTTTTCTGCTATTATTAATTTTGCTTTTTTGTTTATCAATTATTGAAATCACAGCCTACTGGAATATATTTGAACAATACCTATTTCACTAATTTCGTTCTAGATCGAAAATAAATTATTTGGTGATAGAAACGCAGTAGAATAATCACAATGTTTCAATCTAGCAGGCTTGTAAATGATGTAAAAATTTAAACAAAAACAAATTTTATTATACAGAAACGAGACATAATCTTCGATAAGTTATCGAAAATGGCGATGTAAGAACATTCCAGCCCCAGGGGCCTAACTACTGAATTTGACGTTCATTTTCGACGGCTATCGTTTTCTTATAGCAAGCGGGGAAATAAAAGAGAAAAGAATACTAAACATTTTATACATTTTCCTTTTTCTTCCTTTGTCTGCTATAGGAAAACGATAGCGTTCGAAATTGAACGTCAAATTCAATAGTTAGGCTCCAGTATATAAAACGAAAATTTTGAATCCCCATTTATGAGGTTTAGCAGGTTTGCTTCAAGAATGATGCAGTTTTTGTTGCACAACACATTTGTTTATCTGAATTGTTTAGCAGTGGCCTTATTTTATAGCAAGCATTATTATTAAAATGAATGTTTTGTCTAATTGCCCCAAATTTTCTTCATAGCATCGTTTTTTGAACATAGGCATTACCCAATTTCGGGTGCCAATATCTTCTAGTTTTGGTGATTTGTGTAACTGAATTAAACAGGCATATTCCGATAAAAAAAACTTCACACCTTTGGTGGTAAGTGATTTGGTATTATTCGGATTTATTCTAAAATCCGTATAAATTTGTCTCTTCGACAATATTTGCCACTATATACTATCGTCGAAGAAATAATTGAAAAATGATGCTGGTGTACTTAAATTTATTTGGTCTTCCGTAAGATCAGAGACTTCTTAAAATTTATGTTGTTCTGAAGAAATCTCAAAATCCTTCTTTTCCACACAATTCGTGAACATTTATCTTTCAATTCCTTTAGATCGTACGATTTCCATGTTTGTAATATCAAGCACCTCATTTACATCATTAGACACAATTTCATGTTCAACTTCCAGTTCCATATCTCCATGTACGTCATCTGCGATTGTTTCTATCATAGCTTATTCTCATAGCTTAGAATATAGATTTTCCCGCTTGCTACTTTTCTTTAATTTCACAGGTTAAGCAGTTCGATATCCATGTTTATAATCACTGGAATTATACTCAAAAAAACAATAATAATACAGATGGAGACTCCCCGCGCGCGGTTGGGAGGGGTAATATGTCGTTGGAAATTATTATTATTATTATTATTATTATTATTCGTATACATCGTTTTCTTCTTCACTATCTTCATCAAATCCATCTTCCGAATCTGACCAGCTATTAAAAATTATTTTCGCGGCCTCTTCTACAGTATAATAACGACGTCTGGAACTCACTACGTTGCTATAAAAATGAAAAAAAATATTTCCTAAAAATTATTTCGTTAATGCGCAATATATCTTATTTGATATGATGTCATCGGTAAAAATAAGTACCACCTGACTACCTTCCAAACTAATAAATTAGGATCGTAAAACATATGTAATGTTTAATTTACTACTTACATTGAATAATTCTTGCCTCATTCTTAAATAAATTGAATTAAATCAGGAGCAACTTTTCCCAACATCACTAAACACAGTACATTGGTAGAATTATACGTTTCCGCCAATTTTTTGACAACTGTTGTGCCCTAAAACACGGCAGTAAAGTTTCTACCAAAAAATTCACAAGTATACGTATATGATTCCAATTGGATTACTAAACTTCTTTTGTGTACTAGTGTTTACACCGTTAAAACATATTTTTTAATGAGACATATATAAAATCAGAAAGAAATGAGAAGTGCTATCCCGTTCTAAACCATTATCCTTTTTCGATATTTTTCACATTAGAATTATATATAAATGTAATATTCAAAACTAAATATTTTAAAAACTATTAATAAAAAGGTACCAAGCATTACTCTAAGATGTGATAAACAAGAAAAAGCGATAGTTTTAAACTGTTTATTTGCCATTTCACTGCACCTTCCCCAATTTCCAATTTTTTATTTAATTTGTATGGTATACCGATTTCACCTACCTCTGTAGCTTATATCTCGACTAAGATTATGAGGCTCACAGGGATTCTTGAAAGGCGTCATCAGGAGGTTGCAATAGCTTCTATGTACTAAGTAATAAACTGCCTATATGTCATGTCTCTGCGGTCTCCCCAATCTTCAATTTTTTATCTAATTTGTATGGTATACCGATTTCATCTGCTTGATTCTTCAAGGACGTTATCAGGAGGTTACAATAGTTATATGTTCTAAGTAATAAACTGCCTATTTGTCATGTTCCGGGAGTCTCCCCAATTTTCGATAGTTTATGAAATTTGTATGGCATACCGATTTCATCTGCCTCTGTAGTTTATATGTCGACTAAGATTATAAGGATCACAGGGATTCTTCAAAGACGACCGATGTGAAACTGGTCCGAAAAGTAGCCCGAAATACTGTTTCTTTGCTAAATCAGTAATATTTTCGGGCTGGCCCGAAAAATTTAGAAAAATGGCATTACTTTTAATTCTTATCGCGATTTTTTACATCAACATACTACAACAAGATTTGATTTTAAAAGCCAAAACTAAAAAAGAGCAAACAAAATTAATGAATAAATATAAATGAAAAGCAAAATTAGTCGGTATTAAAAATACGAGTATAATGATATTACTTAAGATTCTGAAAAAAAAATACCAAAACATTTTGCTACGAGGCAGTTTTCACAGTGAATGCTTGAGGCTTCGGCTACTGTCGAGCATTAGTGTAGGCCATCTGGAATTCAAATAATGTAGCCCCATTACTGTACCAGGTGGAAAGAAGGTTCGTGCCTCTCTCAGTATGAAAAGATTTTCAAAAAAAAATTAGTAAGAAATTTTCTTCTGTAGCGGTTGTCACAACGATTACCTGAAGCTACGGCTACTGTTGAGCATTAGTGTAGGCCATCTGGAATTCAAATAATGCACCCCATTACTGTACCAGGCGGAAAGAAGCTTCGTGCCTTTCTCAGTATGTAAAGATTTGCAACAAAAAATTTAGTAAGAAATTTTCTTCTATGGCGGTTGTCACAGGGATTACCTGAAACTTCAGCTACTGTCGAGAATTAGTGTAGGCCATCTGAAGTTCAAATAATATAGCCCTATTTCTGTACGAGGCGGAAAGATGGTTTGTGCTAGTCTCAAATCTAGTAAATATTTTGTTGAAAATCGTTACATACTGAGACTGACACGAACCTTCTTTCCGCCTGGTACAATAATGGGGCTACATTATTTGAATTCCAGATGGCCTACACTAATTCTTGGCAGTAGCCGAAGTTTCAGGTAATCCCTGTGACAACCGCCATAGAAGAAAATTTTTTTGTAAATTTTTTGTTGAAAATCGTTAAATACTTATACTGAAACGAAGCTTCTTTCCGACTAGTACAGTAACGGGGCTGCTAGATGGCATACAGTAATGCTCAGCAGTAACCGAAGCTTCAGGTAATCCTTGTGACAACCGCTACAGAAGAAAATTTCTTAGTAAATATTTTGTTGATAATCGTTACATACTTATAGACTAACACGAACCTTCATTCCGGCTGGTACAGTAATGGGGCTACATTATTAGAGTTCCAGATGGTCTTCAATAATTTTCGGTGGTAGTCGAAGTTTAAGGTAATCCATGTGACAACCGCTACAGAAGAAAGTTTCTTAGTAAATTTTTTAGAAAGTTTCTTAGTAAAATTTTGGGATAGGAATTAAAGGTAATGCAGTTTTTCTAAATTTTTCGTGCCAGCCCGAAAATATTACTGATTAAGCAAGCACAGATTTTTTCGGACTACTTTTCGGGCCAACTTCACATACATTCAAAAACGTCATCAGTGGCACTATTGTGGTAATTTACCAGGCATACTGAGGTAAAAAGCTAGTGTCAAATTTTTTGAAAACAAAATTAAATTGAGAATAATTTTCACTGCCAATTAAGATAAGGAAAAATTATTCCGAATTTATAAAAATTTACATCAAACTTTTCTCCTCAGCAGGACGGAAAAAAAATGTTTTAACAGAAATTACATAAAAATTATTTTCCCAGTTCCCTATTCCCGGGAAATTAACAGAATAATGCCACTGATGACGTCTTAGAAGAACCCCTGTGATCCTTACAATTTTAGTCGAAATATAAACTACAAAGGAGGTGAAATCGGTATGCCATACAGATTAAATAAAAAATTAAAAATTGGGGAGACCGCAGACTCATAGGCAGTTAATACACATAGGCACTTAATTACTATTATAGAGGTAAAATAAAAAATTGAAAATTGGGGAGACCGCTGGGACGTGACATATTGGCAGTTTATTACTTAGTACATATATGTAGAGAAAAATTGAAAAAACTGAGAAAAATTTTGGTTTGTAAAATTAAAAAACGCAGTTTTTAATTTCTAAAAGTTACAAATTTTTTTGAATTTAAAAAATATTTTTTCAAAATTAAATGAGATTTTTACAAACTAATAAATAGTTTATTTATTTTAATAACATATTTTATAAAATGATTTATAAAATACTTTTTAAATTTAAAAAAATTATTTATTTAAACAGTAGGGCTGTGAATACGATACGCTCCTGAATACGATACGAAAACTAAAATGCAAAAATCATATTTGAATTGAATCAGATTCTAACGATTCTTATTTAAAATCGAATAGGAATCTTATACTTTCGTTTTCGTATCGTATTCAGAAATAGGGCAGCAGAATAATTTATTTAAAAAGAAGAGTTCTAGAATTTTAAAACAATTTTTTTGATATTAATGACAACTTATTAAAATATTTATATTTATTTGTTTCCTAGAAATCCCGTTGTTTTATTTTTCAATTCATCTATACTTTATATAATTCGCCAAATCTATATGTTCTTGTGTTATACTAAAGGTATGAAGGTTTGAATTTTTGCAGTTTGGTTTTGGTCGTTCCAACCTGATGAGTGGACCAACTTTTTATCAGTACGAAACCAAACTGCCAAGAAAGAATTTGAGGAAGTTCTCATTATATTTTTTTAAGGGTTGTGTGTATTTTTACACAATGACCCTGGGGGTTAAAAATTGGGGAGGGGGAGTTATTTTTCTACTTATTGCGGAAGATATATTATGTTATGACCTCTTTATTTTTGCTGGCTTGAACAGTCCCAATTCGCTAATATTATGAATGTCATTGTATTTGTTAAGTGTATTACGGATTACTTTGATTTAATAAAACTGTGTGGCATTTGTTAAAAAATTATTTTTTAAAAATTAAAATAAATCTTTTTAAAATAGCCAATAGCTTTTTATTTTTAAAAAACAATCTCTTAAAATTTAAGAAAAAACTCTTTGAAAAAAGTAAGGAAAGTATTTTTGAAAATAAGAACAATTTTTTTATTTTTATAAACAAATTTGGCGAAAAAATGTATTTTAAAATTAAAAAGATTATCTTTTTGATTTTAAAAACGAGACTTTTCGCCAAAAAATATACGTATATTTTTTTGTTTTTATATGTATATTTTTTTATTTTTACTGGTTTTTTTCTCAGTGAGAGCTATGTAATCTCTTGTATATGAATTTTGTTCGAAAACCGCGACTTGGGAGCTGGGAGTTTTTCTGTAGTTTCATCAGCACACTATAGATGTAAATATAAAATTTAATTATTATTTACATCAATGAGCAATAATATTATTTTTGTGCGTCTACTAGGTTTGTGAAAAAGCAGCAAGCAAAACTCCTAACTCTGAAGTCTCAGTTTTCAAACAAAATCTGTATTCTGATTACGTGTTAGAAGGATTCTCGTGACGCTTATAGTATTATTTGAAATATAAACTATTCAAACAGTAGAAATCTGCATGTTTTACATATAGTTATTTTAAAATTTGAGAAATCGGGAGAACGTTATATATAAGGCATACGGGCTTATTAGCTTTTATCACTTGAAACTATTTTGTTTGCTTGATGGCATTTTATATCAATCCTTTAAATGTTTTAAAGCATGTATTTTTTTTTCAAAAATGTCCACTCAAAATTTTTATAAGAAATTAGGTTACCAGTGTAATACAAATACAATGATATGTATATATGTTATTTGTTAAAAACTTCACGTCCGTCTAAAAACCGAGTTTTCTTTAGGTAATACAATGAACAAATGGCAGAGAAGTGATGAAAAAGAAATTTTTTTACCAAATATAATTAATTGAAATTAACATATCATATAAAAGGTATACGGTGCTATAAAGGGTTAAATTGGAATACTATAAATTGTTTACGATAAAGCAAAGATCGCCCGTATATAAGAATTGATCATTAATGAACCAACACATATTGTAACCGTATAGAAAATATGGATCAAATTCTGAAGTAAAGAATTAGATAAAATCAGATTTGATATTGCCTGTTTGCATCGACGGTTTTCAATTCATTTATTAATTGGGAAATGATTTCAAATATTTGGTAGTTTTTATAATTTTATTTTTGGAGTATTTTTCCATTGGAGTTTAATTTTTCACGTTCGTTCACTATACAGAGTGAGACTTCTTCTAACA
This sequence comes from Nephrotoma flavescens, assembly GCA_932526605.1. NCBI lineage: Eukaryota > Metazoa > Arthropoda > Insecta > Diptera > Tipulidae > Nephrotoma > Nephrotoma flavescens. Next base: position 72,017,132 of record OW052220.1, on the reverse strand, counting down.
ATAGTCCGATAGAGTAAATACAAATACCCCTCGTCTTACAAATTAAAATAAAATAATTAAACATATTTCAACCAACTAAAAATCCATATTCGAATTTAACAGGGTTCTGTATCATTAAATTGCCGTCAGCAATAAATACATTTGCGCGTCACTTTATATTTAAAAAAAATACCCCACCTATCATTATTTTAATAATAATTATTACTTTTCGCTAGGCGCTAAACCGTATAATTATAAGCCGGCATTAAGACTCATAATTTCTGAAACGATAGTGAATCTTAAAGAGATACTCCTTCTTATGTTATAAATGTTTGATATTTTTAAATCCAATCATGATGATAATAATTTTTTATTTTAAGATTACATCAACTTCACTTGTCTTTTGTGCTCGCATTCTACCTTGTGATCATTTATCGGGTTTTTACTCTTGTTGTACACAACACAAATTATCAAATCATTAAAAATCATTAAAATAAATATAAAACCAAGATGAGTAAATAAAATCATCTTCTGCGGTGTAGAATGTATATAGATGACCAAATCACATATGAATTTGTACACAACCAACATTACAAAATTGTGAAGGACAACGTGTTAAAGAATTGCGCGCAAAGATATCATCATCAAGTTCAATAAAACTATATTTATGTATTTATAGTTTTGTAATTAAACTAAAATGAGGTTGAGTGCGAGGGATTATGATTAGACGCAAATTTAATACTAAATTTTATCCATTAAAGAATTTTATTATATACCGTTATAAACTAGCCCGAAGCAATAAACATTTTTCAACACACACAAAGTGTAAGAAAACGTCAGATCTAAGAAGATATACAACAAAATATAGTATTTTCCAAACACTTGCCGCAAGATAAATTGTGTTGTTTATAGCTAGGTGGTCCTAATACACAACCAGAGAGTGTACATAGCTAGTTTAACGACATTCACACGTAAAGTTGCTACATTATAATATTTCTTAATTCACCATTCTATATACAAAAGCACATCAGCTACCCGTTGTTAACAACTGGGGCAAATAAATTTCAATTGATTTTGAAATTAGCTACGCGAATCGTATAAAAAATGTATAAAATATGCAAATCCAAATGTATTTTATATAAATCGAAACACATCGACATTGGGCGGGGTTACTTTATAATAAAGCCCATAATTTTACCAGGTGCATATTTTAAATCCGGTTCATTCGAATTATTGTAAACCCTAATCAGAGCAAATTATGTGATTACAATTCCAATTAAATCGTTTATCATAATTAAATGATTTGCATATAACACGACACCTTGAAAATTAAGATATTTTTATTGTGACTCCGACTTAATCCGACATAATCGACCAAAACAAAAAAAAAAAAAAATGTCACATAAGTGGTATGCGTTATCAAAATTCGAATTTTTTTTTTTGGTAATTGATCTTGACTTTAGACATTTCTTAACAAGACTATATTATTATGTTGAATAATGGATACAAAATGTTACCCAATTTGAAATGTTTAATAAGAAGCAAATAAAAATGTTCATTATGGTTACGGTTTATGGATGAATTGACATTTAATTTTTGTATACCAAAATTTTTTTCGGGTAATTAGTTTTAATTACAAGGTTTGAGTGGCATAACAATTTATATTACTTGTTCAAATTCTTCGATTATGATTTGCTTGTTTGGATGGTAATTGTTTTAGTGGGTTATCAATTATAAGTTTATGGTTAGTTATTGTGGCATGGTGCTCCGAAAATATGAAAATTTTGGTTGTTAAAAGTTTAGTACTACAAATTTTGGACTCTCTGGAACGTGGATCTTTAAACATGGGTAATTTAATTAGTGCGGTATTATCAGATATTAGAAAACTGTTGGACGCGGAGTACAAATAATAGGGAAATACAGCTTCGAATGATCACAAGTATAGCAGAACTTTAACGAAAGTTTAGTTTAGAGTCACAAACCGAATTTTAACAATGCAGACCGCAATGGACTTTATTAAAAAGAATGCTAATTATTGAAACAAACCGAAAACTATAATAATCCGTGGTGAAAAGTCTTTTATATCCCGTTCATTTAGATAAATTATAGAAAATTGCGATCAACATAATGATGATTTTAAAATATAATCGATAAAACCGAAACAAACTGGTCTCTATACGAAATCTCAAGTGATACCAAGAACTTGTATCACATGGTCACTAAGACCAGTGGTTCCAAATACTCATTTTGAAGCAGTGATACAAATTTGATGTGATTCCTAAATGATGCTGAGATATAACGCGCAGATACCAAAGATATCCGATCGAGAAGGTCAGTCAAATAGAGCTATATATAACTTTTTTAATTTATTTATTAACAATTAGCTCAGTTTATGAAAATAACGAATGTTTTTGAAGAATGATGGGGAATCATAACTTAGCACGACACAACCGAAAACGACAATTTATTTTAAATTTTCACCAAAAGCTGCAATTTACTATAAATCAACCGAAACAATAATAGCGCTATTCCATTCAAAATTACAAGTTTTGTACAAAATTAAAAAGAGACAAGAACAAAATCTCTACGTGAGAGTGACTGAGACACAATGTTTTTTTATAGTATGTAGAACATGTAGCGGAAATTTTGGACTGCGATACAAACATAACCTAAAAATTATTTAAATAAAGTGAAAAATCGTAGTTTTTAATAATTGACGATGTATTTTACACCTTATAAATTATTTTAAAAAAATATTATTTCTACAATGGCGGAAATAGTCTTGTTTTTTAGTTTCTTTAATTTGGACGAATACGTAAAAAGTACTCTGCTATAAAATATGTGAGGAGAAAATTCGTACCAAAAAAACACACCAAAAGATGAACGTCAAAATGTAAAAGTTTAGTTTAAAATAATTTACAATAATATCAATAAATAATTATAATTATATTATGAATACAATGTTTGCATCTCAAGATGCATGTTATGTATTTTTATTGGGTTTGGCTGAATATTTCAGCACGCCTAATCCTCCAAACATAAAAAAAAGTGTCTGCAATGTTTACAAGCGCTATTTACATTCAATCCGCCGCAAAAGATGGAGATGCGTACACATTTACAGATGCGACAAATGTTAATGGCATACACGAAAAATGTCGATTTGCCCATAAAGCATTTAGAGCAAGCGGTAAGTTGTGTTTACAGTATTCATAAATGTTGTGACATAACCTAACAATTTTCGTTTTGGTCGCTTCTGCCAGTGGAAGCTCTGGGAGAATCTCAGCGGATTTGATGATGTCAAATTCGATAATACGGCCAGTTTACTTGCTCATTTGTATCAACAACACGATGAGAGTCAATTGGCCAAACAAGTATTAGAAAAGGCTTTGGCACAGAATACAAACAGAAGGGACATAACCCGGTTTTCCTATGGAAAAATTTCGACCGTTTTTTTATCCTTGATTTGTATGGAAAAAGGTAGAATATAGTAGTGAAAAAATTGTGTACTGAACTTTTCTACATTCAATAAGGTAAAGTCAAATTTTTTTTGGTCCCCTTAGTAGCGTATATATATATACTTTATAATATATGGGTTTGGTTTTATCCCAGAATAATAAATATTGCCTATGTAAACTGCTATTGCAGTTGGCTCTAAGTCTCAGTATGCGAGTGTTGTATGACTTGGTAAGAGTATTTATTTGTACCACAGCAAGTTCATGCAATCGACAAGGAACATAATGTTGCATCTAAAATATTAGGAGTCGGTGCCGTGAATGGATAAGGAGCCAAACGCTTACTATTTAAAAGTGCTGTTCTTATTGTCGCATGCAATGATTTCAATGATCGAATGCAAACCATCCAATGTTCTTACGTTACTACGACAAGCTTTGACTATAATCGAAACTAAGGTTATGAATATCCATCTTAAGCAGTACCTTCCTTTAAGCTCGATTATAGTCTTTTGCCGATTTGTACTGAGCATAGAATAAAATAAAATAAAATATTTATAAAATATTGAATATTAATATTAAATATAAAATATTGATTGCAGTTTAATAAACGAAGAAGAAAGAAGAAGAAAAATTGAGCTTCTAAAGTCACGTCACGCATGTCTGTACACCATAAAATTTACAAAAAATAAAATAAAAATAGAGTGGAGGATTTTTATTTTTGATTTTTATATTTGCTGCCATAAAAAAATACTCTGCTTGATATTTTTCAGGGAAGAATTATACAAAAACAAAAAAAAATCGGAAATACCATTCTCACAAATAGAAATGGTTTATTTCCGTCTCTTTTTAATTTTGTACAAAATCTTGTAATTTCGAATGGAATAGCGCTCAATTCACCGAAAATCAGGATTTAAGGCTGAGTCAGTGTGGCGTTCGTTCGTTCATTCACTCATTCCATCAATTTTTTTGACCAATCATATTGCTCCAAAATGACGTGCTGCATTTTTTCACAAGAGATGGTTGGTCAAAAAAATTGTTTGAATGAATGAACGAACGAACGAACGCAACATTGAATCCGCCTTAACAGAAATCGACAACTCAACGAAAAAAATATTTGAAATGAGTAGTTTCTTAGGGTTGGTATTTTGTTAACTTCAAAATTCTGAGGAATTATTTAAGAAGATAAAATTGGGCTACTTTCTTCCCGGCATTTCTTAACGGATTAAAATAAAATTGAGAGTGTATATGACCGAAATGAGAAGCTAGATTTAATTTTGGGGAAGTTCTAGGCGTCATTTATTTTTAAAAACTCAAAATTAAATTTGATTGTGCTGGATCTATAATAATTTGAGGAAAATCTTTTATAATATGGTCTAGATTAAATCTAAATCTGGTTTGAAGAATAAAAATATGATCGTAATAAGTATTACATTTGGAAACAGTTTTTGAATGTGGGAAAGTGAGATAGAAGCTTAGAAAATGGAATTCTTACATGATTTTTGGAAAAGTTCTGAAATGTTAACTGTATCAGAACTATTCCATTGCTTAGCGGTAAAGTAATTTATAAGTAGGATGGAGATAAGATTGGAAATTTGGTTCATATATTCGATTGAAACAGAACTCTAATGTAATTTTGAAAAAATTCTGGAATGTGATCATATGAGAAAGAACCGAGCTTTTTTTCATTTTTTTTATTTACAAATCTTTATTTCTGTATAATATTACAACTAATCATAAAGATTATCTGGTAATTGTTTTATTAGTTTAGTAGTCGATTCTTGTGGGATGAAACCTATCGGTTTATCCCAGCTCTGCCAATTCTAAGTCTTTGTTCTTTTTATGCGCTTCGGTCCATTGGTGCGATCTAGTAGGGCCCGCAGCTCCTGGTTGTCATGTTTCTACAGTCGCAGGACATGACTCCTAGCGAATTTTTGTGTCTCATCGCTGACGTGTTCCACGTTTAATTTCGATGGAGATTCTCATTTCTAATGTACCAAGGAGCATTCACAATGCTATACGTAAAGTTTACCTGTCAGATTACTTATAAAACTGGCAACTGACTCATTCCTTATCTCCTTTATAAGCAGCTTAAGTTTGTTGCACAAGTTGTTTAGGATTGTTTTGTCTTCAGGGGTTCTCTGCCAAGTCTTACGAGCTCTCCTTTTTTTGTTAACCAACTCTCTCACTTCAACTGGATAGGATATACTTTTTTATAATATTTCTTGCTGTTCAGGAGTACTTTCCCGGGCCGCTTTGTGCACACTTTCAATGCGGTTTACCATTTCTTCTTCTATCATATAAGCGTTCGAGATCTGTACCTGTAGATTGACGTTTTCTTCGACTAGCTGTCGAAACTATTCCCATAGTTGGTTTTGTTATTTGTTAGTCTTGGAGGGCTTGCTTTTCTTATTACCGTGTCACTTATTGTCATTAAAACTGGAGAATGGTCTGTCGATAACCCTTTTTCATTTTCAACTGCTAAGTAATTTTTGGCCACCCCGGTGGCAAAGTGGTCAGCACGCTTGCTCCAGCGACCGGAGGTCCCGGGTTCGATTCCCGGTGGTGACAAGGAAAAAATTTCACGGCTGGTTTAGGATCAATGAATTAATCACTCATTATCCGAAATGAAAATATGATTATGAAACCTCATTTGAGGCGGCCAAATCCCTTGATGAGATATAGTGCCAGAGAGAAAGAGAGAGAGAAAGTAATTTTTGGAAATACTTCTTGATTTAAAGAATTCCAGAAGGTCAGGAATTTTATTTGGGTCTGTAGCCCAGTAGGTTGGCTTACTACTGGAGTGAAAGTCACATTTTAATGTACTGCCTGCTTGAAAGAGTTCTTGGAGTTCCAATATGCTGAACTTTGCAATATTTGCTTATGATCGAGTGAGATTTATCTTCCTAAGTTGATTATCAATAAAAATGGCTTCAATTATTAAATTAAGGATCACATATTTATGCTAATGTAATGATCGGAAATCGTTTAAATCCATTCAAATTTGACATTTTCAGAAGTACATTCAGAATTCATATTCAATTATTTTATCATGAACAAAATGAAAAAATGTTCGGAGAAAAATCAGAACAAAATATTAGAACTCTTGGAACTCGTACTGGTCTTTCTTAAATAAGTATTTTTGAAATTAATATTGTTTTTGGTCAACTATTGGTGAATGGTCGTTTTCGCTTAATTGTCGTTTTCAATAAATTCGCCGATGACAATTCGCCAAAAACGACGGAAAAACAATTTATCGAAAACGTCAATTCTCCGAAATCCTCATTTCTCCGAACAATAGAATCACCGTAATCGAGAATTTACTGAAAGCGATAATTCGCCGAAAAAACAATTTACTGTAAACAGGTGTTCCCGTACACTTCAGCGAGAAACTTTTCGATGATTTGTCGTTTTCTTTTAATTGACGATCTGTTCAATGAATTATGGTTTTTGGTTAATTTGCGTTTTCGCACAATCGATTTTTTTTCGTGAATTGAGATTTCGGTGAATTGTTGATTTTCGTGAATTGCCGTATTTGGACAACTGACAATTTCGATGAATTGAAATTTTCGATGCATCTGCTGTATTCGGTGAATTATATTTTCGGTGAGTTAAAATTTTCGGAAAATTATTTTGCTGTTTTCGGTAAATTGTTTTTGAATAAATTGTCGTGAAACAATTCACCTTTTTACGAATATAGTCGAACGAAGTTTAATCGAAATTATAGTCATAATTTAATTTGAATTACTAGTTCAACCTTAATTTTCAAATTCAATTTTAAATTGATTAGTTTACTAGATGTCATAATTAGCTCGACGGCTTTATAATCATTAATGGTCCAGGGCCCCATTCTACTCTTTTAACAGTTTCAATTATTCAGTGAGCGTGTGTGTGTGTGTGTGTTACTGTGTTTTTCTGTGTTTTAAATTCTATTTAATTTTTCATTTTTCATGATATTTCTTTCTATCTACAATACTAAGCCGGATTCATTGGCGTTAGCAAAGCACATGAAAGCAGATTTTCATTGGAATTCAATTATTTTTGTTAGAAGTAAAACATAAGAAAACAAAATTTTTAATTGAGTGGTTGGAGTACTTGCTAGTTCTTTGGTAATACAATAGAAGTCGGCTATATAATAAACTAAAAAAAGGAATTTAATATTTTTGAAGAGGGGTGGATGCACGTTTTCCTCTGTGCTCATTTAGGCAGGTCTGTCGTATTTCCATTTAAGCATTGAGGAGATGTATTAATGAAGATTCATAATATGTAACAAGCTGGTAGAATTTTAGATTCAAATTGATCCATTTATTTTTGAAGAAAAATTTAAAACTTATTTTCTGCAATGATGAAAGTAATTTTGTAAACCTGTGAGTCAATTATGTCAGTCATTAGAGGTTTAGAATTATACAGTTGTGGTCGGATAGAGCGTACGTTGTCCTAATCATTGAGATAGGTAAAGGAAAAATATAGGCTAATGTGAGTTTAAATTGTGGTCCATTAGTACAAATTTCTAAGGTAGCAAGAGTAATTAGAAGTGGTAATTGGCCACTAGTGACTCAGCGGAGTTCTGTCGAGCGGGTTTGATTTATGTATTGCTATGACTCGAGAATGTAGTGGAAATGCGACAAATGAATGCGAAACCAGTCATTGTAAACAGAATTTCGGATCATTGGATATGCCGGACCCTGTCGCGTTAGAACTCGAAACGATTAGGTGGCGGGTATTACGAACACTGATAAGATTGAAGCGGTAAGAATATTGTGATTGCGATTGCGGTTGGTCCTGGTTTCATAAAAATTTATTTAGGGGTCCTTCGATGGGGATCGGGTGTTTGAGCCCTATTTTAACATTTTATTTGACCTGGACGATTTTGATTCAATTTAGCGGGGCAGGGCTTTCTAGTGCATTTTCGAGTGGAATTTTGATCTGAATAGCTCAGTTCATACATTTAAGTTCATTCCATATTGTACCATTTTGCATGATGTTGTATGATGTTGCACCATCTTGCCTTATGTTACACGATGTTGCGTTATGTTGCACCATGTTGTGGGGGTATTGCCCTACGTTGTAGGATGTTGTTTCGTTTATGGCCAAATTGCACCATGTTACGTCATGTTGTACCATATTGCTTGATGTTGCATCTTATTGAGGAATATTGTGTGATATTCCACTATGTTGTGTCATGGTGTCCTTTTTTAATATTTTATTTAGCGTAAACGATTTGGATAAAATTGGGCGAGACACATTTTCAGAATGCAAGGAAACGATTACAAGGAGTTGCCATCTCTGGATTAGTCATTTAGGAGTCCTCCTAAACCATGTTGTGTATTGTTTCTCCATGTTGTACTATGTCGCACCATATTGTAGGATGTTCCACCATGTTATGCGGTGTTGCATCATGTTGCGCATGTTGCTTAATATTACATGTTCCATGATGCTGAGTCATGTTGCTTAGTGATAAGTCTTGTGTTTTCTTAGTTAGATATTTGCCGTTAGTTCTATGGTATTTCGGAATACTATGCCATGTTATGTTGGTTGTGCTTGCGGCTCAGGTCTTTTTATTAAATTGTTTTTTCGGCTAACAGGATTTTGAAAAAAATAGTTGAAGAGAATGTTATGGAATCAAATGTCAGGAATTGATAGCTAATTTCAATCATTCGTTGATGGTTTTCTCTTTTAGTAATTTTTTTTTGCTCAAAAATTTTAGATAAAAACTGCGGCGATAACTGTTTTATAAGGCCATAGAATAGATTGCGATGAGCCGTACTTTTGGAAAAAATGTTTTGGGGGTTTTCGGGTCGAATAACTTTCAGTAAAAATGAGCGGGATGTGTTTTCGAGTGCAAAAATCGATTGAGGTGAGTTCTTAGTGCCGAACTACGATCTAGGGCTATATGCAAAAAAACAATTGGTCTGAACAATGTTTACCTGAACGATTTTGAGGAAAAATTTGGGGGAAAATATTTTAGAATGTCAGGAAATGACTGCAATGGATCATGATTCGGGAAATTTGTCTAGATGTGTTCCGGTTTAGTCGCTATGTTGTGTCTCAATCGAATGGGATGGAATTAAGATTAGTAATCAAATCTAATATACATTTGAACAAGCCCCTGGGCCAATTTAAATGAACCTTAGCCATTTCTTCCAAAATTAGTTCAGGGCGTGATTCCATCTAATTAGATTCCATCTAATTTACTAATTTTTTAAAGTAAATTAGATGGAACAAAGGTCTTTTTCAAATGAATAGTATGGAATTAGTTGGAAAAATTAAAATATCCAATTAGATTGAAATACGACCATGGGTTCTGTATAAATTGAATACTCGTATAGCTAAGCCATTGTTTAACCGAGTGTGATGGAAATATTATTTTACCATTCGCCAAACGTAGTGTCTATATGCCCTGTGTCCCCTCCACAGTCCGGATGAATTGTCTGATTTGGGTGAAACTACATACTTATTCTTTTTTTCTTAATTAACGTGTCGCAATAAAATTTGGCGGAAATCAGCCCACAGAAAATGGAGGTCTTTTTGTATTTTTACGTTTTTTGCAAATATTTTAAAAAGTAAGCAACTACAAACAAATCTATTAAGACGCAAGGATTCTAACTTAAATTTATAGCAAAACTGGTTTGAATTACTTTCCCAAAATTCAATCTTGCTAACGAATTTTGATAATAAACTGAGATTTCACCATAATACGGCCACTCTAGAAGCCAAACAGGTTGAGTGTTCATACTTAAGGTTTTCTGCCAATTTGAACCAGAAGTGGTAGCTTTCATATGAACTTGCTTTTTTCTTGCCAATATTTTAAAAAATATAACATTTTGGCCATCTACTAAATTGGCATCAAAATTGGCCCATATTGTTTTACTAAAATTCGGCCAGCGACAATATTAATAAATTTCCCTTAAGTATCATATGGAGTTTTATTTAAATTGCCATTGATTAAAATTTCCCCAATATCTTCTAGCTCGCTAAAGTAGGAAGGAAATATTTTTTCTAGAAATTTCGGTTAATTCCCATTGTTATATTGAGTCATTTTGACATCATTAGACGTTATTTTGGCATGAAGTTAATTTTTTTGTTTATAAACTTTGGCATTTGAAAAAATTCCTATTTAAAATCATAAATAGCCATCAGAAACACCTTATGCTGTTTTATTATTAATGGTACTTAAAATGGGGCATATAATTCGCCTAACAATTTTCAATCGGATTTTGTTAATGGATTTTGCTAAGTTAATTTAATCATTTTAATGAACGTGTTTAACTCATTACCTACCAATGTAATAAATTTCAGTTATGTTGGGTCAACGATATGTCATAGTTTTCAAAAATTAAATCTTTAAGAGCTATGATAACTAGGATTGGTCAAGTATTTTGAACTTTCGTTCGAAGTACCGTTATTGACGTTTAAGTCAAAGTGTTTTAACGAGGTTGGTAAGCAAAACAATTTTTTCTCTTAGTCCTGGGGGTCAATTCGCGTTCCATGAAATAATGAAAATGAAAAGTTTTTTTCATTTGCAATCTAGTAGTTTGAAATATTATGAACTGTGTGAAATCATAATTTCTTATGGACAATTCAGACCTACTCGATTGCAGATAAAAAAAAACTTTTCATTTTCATTATTTCATGGAACGCGAATTGACTCCCAGGCATAATAAATAGGGCCAATTTATCATATGAGAGATGCTGAAGCAATCATATTACAATACTCTGTTTCGTATACATAATGCAATGCAAGTTCACTACTAACCTATAAACTATAAATAAATATTATTCTTAAAACTACTGTTATCATATTCTTAAACAACAAACCTAATAATCATTTTAGAATTAACGAGAAACCGTTGATATTCCCACAGTGCAGACAATGTATAAATTTAATAACAAACATTTTAAATTCTACATTTCAAAAGAATAAAATTAAAAACTTGAAGAATTCTCATAAATTTCTAAACTAATTTAATTCCTCGTCTAATGACTTCTTTAACATTTTCTTACAGATTAACAACAAACGGCTGCGCGAACTACTTAAGCACACAATAAACAATATTGAAAATGGATCGAATAAAAAAATCAACTTGGCTACTGCTAACATTTTTGGTTATGATCGTTAATGGATGGAGGCCATGCCCGGAACTAAGTCCCGCACTACGTTTTCCCTGCCGCTGTAACGTAGAACCATTCGGACCGACTGGCCAATTAGGTGCCGTCTCAATGGATTGCGATCGAATAGTATTTCAAGGAGATTTAGCGCCACTACCACCGAACGCTCCCATAATTTCGTATCAGCAGCGTTACAGTGGACAACAGGTGTTACCAAATCAACCGTTTGCCGCTCTAAATTTACCACTTCAGAAATTAGATTATTCCGGAAATGCGATTCGACGACTGTCCGAGAAAATATTTTTAGGTCTCGAGAACGTACTAACGGAATTACGAATGACGGACAATTTTCTAGGCGATTCATTAAATCCGATATTTTCAACACCGGAATTTCGATCACTAATCCAACTACGACTATTAGATTTATCCGGTAATAAAATCAAAGGAATTGAGGAAGGCATTTTCAAAGGTTGCGATCAATTACAGGTAAGCAAATTTAATTACCGTTTTTTTTTTGTACATACGAGTACAGCTTTCGTCTTTAATTACTCATTAACATACACAAACAATTGTTAAAACAATTAGGGGAACCTTCATAGTTTGAAATATGATGATGAATCGACTAGAAATGTGTAATTACACCCAACTAAGATATTCACCTGATACGAGTAACGTATATGATAGAGAGAAAGTAATTAAATGTTAGATATATTTATGCGATTTTGAATCGTCATGGTTTAACAAATTGCTTAATTAATTCCGAATGTATTCGTTGTTAATGGATTTTATGTTAGATATGCGCATAAATATTTGGTTTTTCGAGTTCATTGTCATGCTTTTATGGTTACAAAATAGAGAGTCGGTTATAGTGTAATGATAATTTTGTGGAACAATTATATGTGGGTGATAATTAATAAATTCAGTAATTTTCGAATTATTGCAATTGGGATGGAACTAGGCATTTTTATTTACAATCATGATGAAATTCGACTTTTAGGATGGAATTAGAATTTTAAAATTCTATATCTATCACAGTTGAACCTGATTTGTGAAATATACGAGTATTTATGCTGTATAAATACTCGGAAAAGCAGCGGAAAATAAGAGATTACGCTACTCAACGCAAGTGGCATGTAATTACCAGCAGAAATATTTTATTCATTATGTATCTCTTTTTTCACTAAATAAAACATCTCAGCGGAATAAAATATTAAAAGTGATCCTTAAAACGGCAAATTGATTGATCTCCTAAGTAAAAGAACTCGGTAAATGAAATCTAGAAATTTAACAATATTCCGTCTTTCCACCATTTCTTTACGAATTACGATGAAATTTGTATAGTAGTATTGATCAGGGATTTAAAAGTAAGTTTTGAACAAAATTCTAGGATCTGTTCTTACTGGACTGAGCTGGCCTTTTAATAAACAGTCCTTATGAAAAGTGGTATCTGTACATTTTACATGACATAAATAAATTTTAAACTGAATCAAAATTGGCTATCTCTTAATTAAATTTTGAAAAATTTGCATGGCATAGTGACAATTCGGAAAAAATTATGGATTAGAATTTTCACAAGAATCTTTTGTTTTTCTGCGGCGATATAAGTTATTTTCAGCTTTTGTCAAATTCACAAAAACTTCTACTAGTAACCAATACTTTCGGTTGGTTTTTTAATAGCTTTAGGCCATACTGAGACTATGGAAAATTTGGGGAAAATTTATGAACTAGAATTTTTAGATTTTCTGCGGCCATATAAGTTATTTTCAGTTTTTGGTCAAAATCTCAAGAACTTCCACTACGAACCAATACGATACAATTGAAGGTTTGATCCTAATTACTGACTCGTTGTTGCGCGGTGACGAAAACTTACGATGCATTTATGTACATGCGATCGTACCAAAGTTCAAATGCTCAGGATCCAATAGTACTTTCGTAGATGAGCAAACAACAGCTGCTTGAAAGCCTCGTTTGCAAAAGACCGTGTTACGAAGCTGTTTACTGAGTGTTGACAATCGTGCAAATAAGTGGTATACCTGTTGTTAAGGCCAGTAACGGCTTGAGCATGCTTTGCAACCATTGATTTTGTCTTGCGAAATTGGTGGTGTAAGTGTTACGAATCGACTACGCATGGTTATTGACTATGCCTTATCATAGTTTATAGCAATGTATTTCCTATTAGTATAGGTCGAAGGTAATTCAAAATTTGACACCAATACGGAACTTCTAAATATCGGTACACGGCCGTAGTTTTATAGATCAAACGGGCTGCGTTTTTTGTGAAGCGTTTTTTTTTAGTTGTAGTTGAACTGCAAGAAGACTCGGCATCTTTCCAAGTAAGGTTTTCTAAGTGAGGTGTTCTTGGCGGTGTCATATTTCTCGATTTCTGCTGCCCTGTGCGCGACCTGTTCAATTATAACGTTCACTAACACTGACGGGTATTCTTTATTTATTTTATTTTATTTATTTATTTATTCAATTCAGCTAATTACAGATATTATCCTATTACAATTATGCACGATTTACATGTTCCAATTTTTTTCCCAGTAAAAAATGAAGGGTTAAGTATATTACGATTTTCGTTTGCTCCTCTCACGAAACAAATTCCAGTAAAATAAAATTGGGTTTTTTTCTTTTTAATTTGGGGAAATGTTGTTTACATATGGCTGTCTCTTTTTAACTAGTAATTTTTTGTTAATTGCGTGCAGCTCTATTTTTCTGTAAAAAATTTGTTGGAAAAAAAAAATTTTTAACATGTAAATCGTGCATTAGCTTAGAGTAAAAATTGATCGATATAGTGTAAATTAATAATTATAAAACATAAAAAATAAAATTAAAAAATGTACATATATAATAAACAATACATAGCAATCATATATGGAAAATATATTTAAATATAAAAAAAATAAATAAAACATTAACAATAAAAATTAAAAAGTTGAATTATATAAATTATTAAGAATAAGTTTTTTATAAGATGATATTGAAAACGAAAACAGATCAAGATCATTAAATAATAAATTATGATGTCTTTGCAAACGAACCAATGGTGAATACAATATTAAATTATTTTTATAAATTGGAATATCAAAATATTCCATGTTTCGAATAAAATGAATGGGCGGAATCATGAACGCCGCACGGAAATTTTAGACGGTAGAGAAATTTTATATGGAAAGCAGTAATAATTCTACCGGTTTTATTCTGTTGTTTCAAAAAAACCTTACAAATTCGTTCGATTGCTATAAAGCTGACGAATGAATTATTTTTTTCTGGCTTGCTATTTGTGTTTTTTTTTTGCGAAACAATGGAACAAAACCGGTACAATTATTGCTGTTTTCCATATAAAATTTCACTACCGTTTAAATTTTCCGTCCGGCGTTCATGATTCCACCCCTGATTTTGGTTTAATTTTAATAGCATGTAGCAAATCAATACCAATATGACCATTCAATAATTTAAGTAGAATTATTTCATCAATATAAATTCTTCTACTACTTAATGTCATAAAACCATATCTTTGCAAACGAACATTTTACTGTTCATAACCGTTTTTAAATTTATAATTAAGAAACCTTGTAAATTTTTTCTGAATTTTCTCCAAACTATTTATATAAATTTATAGTTAGGATTCCAAATTGTCGATAGGTATTCTAATTTAGGTCTAACAAGTGAATTAAAAAGTAAAATAAATGATTTTTGTAAAGAAAAATTAGCACATATTCGTATAACCATACCAAGTATTTTGTAAGCATTTTTGATAATGTTAATAATATGAAGGTCAAATTTAAAAGTACTATCCACCGTAATACCTAAATCTAAAAAATTGTCATACACTTTTAGAGTAACGCTATTAATATCATAACTAAATTCACGTTGTAAACCATTGGCATAATTTTTAAAACACCACATTTACTAGCATTAATAATCATATGGTTTTTATTACACCGTAACTGCAAATTATTTAAATTGTTTTGCAAAATATGACATTCATTTATTGATTTAATCGAATTAAATAATTTTAAATCATCAGCAAATAAAAGAACCTCACAATCTAGTACATCCACTACATCATCAATAAATAATAAAAATAAAAGTGGTCCTAAAATAGATCCCTGAGGTACACCGGACGTTGGACTGAATTCTGAAGATTTAAAATTATTAATAGCCACAAATTGAATACGATTAGTAAGGTAGGATTTGAAAAAATTTAGCAAATCTATGAAGCCAAATTTGCCTAACTTGTACAACAAAATTTCATGATTTACTTTATCAAACGCCTTAGCAAAATCTGTGTAAATGACATCAACCGGATAATGTGAGTTTAGAGAAGTATGAACAAAATTTAAAAAGTATAAATGATTGGATAAAGTAGATCTGGATGGGAAAAACCCATGTTGTTTTATCGAAATGTGATTATAAATATGATCACTTATTTTAATGTGAATAATTCTTTCAAATATTTTACTGCATGTATTTAACATTGATATCGGTCGATAATTTTTTATATCAGACTTAATTCCCGATTTATAAACTGGAGTGATTCTTGCTATGATTTCCAACGTAATGGGAATATACAGTGACTCACAGCTTATTTGATCCAGTCGCATTTTATGAACAAAATTGTAAATATCTCGCGATGTCTTATTTTTTTTTTTTAAAACTAAATGTAATATAAAAGCTATATTTATTTTTATTATAAAACACAAAAAATAAAATAAAAATTGTAATGCATATCAAAATTACATTAAAAAGTTCACTATTTCAACCCAAAACCAACTCACAGCTTAAATGATCCACTGCCACAAACATACTAATACCATCAAATTTCGTCAAATTACTCTTGTTAGTATTGTGTTTTTATGGCATTTGGCATTATTGTTGTTGGTATCGATATAATGCATAGGAAACAAAACGTAGTAAAACAAAACAAAAATAAAAACCAAGCAAAATATTTCCACTACGAGTACAACAAAAGTAACAAATTTTGGTTTCACGATACAGTTAAACAAATTGCATACAGTGTGCAAGGAATCTTTCTGAGCATCCGTCGCTAAATGTACTAATGGTGATATAGGTAGTCGATGCTTCCAATTTATCGGAATTGTTGTGCGAACCTCCATCATTTTCCTAGTCATACACAAGCGACTTTGATGCTACAAAGATCTTGCGAGGAAACACAATAATGCGATTACACTCTAATGCGATTACACCCTGCAATTGAAGTTCCTATATTTTCTAAATTTGAATTTGTTGATTAGTTCCGTATAACAAAAAAAAAAAAAACAAAAAAAAAAAACATCAAAATAAGATATCGCGAAATATTTACAATTTTGTTCATAAAATGCGACTGGATCAAATAAGCTGTGAGTCACTGTATTATTACTCAGTGGATGATCAAAAATAATCTTTAACGGATAGTTTATCGATTGCGCAACATTTTTAAAGAAAATTGGGGGAATACCATCAGGTCCCGCAGATTGTTGTTTGATATTTAGAGTGTTGAGACAAGCTTCAATGTCAAGTAATGATGGTGAAAATGGTGAAATAACATCTTTATTTCCGATATGATCAAAATCTTTTTCTTCAAAAATATTATTTACGGGCTCATAAACTGAAGCAAAATATAATCTGAACAGTTCACAAATATCATTAGGATTTGACGCATATCCATACATCATCTTTATTCATTATTGAAGGAACATAATTTTGGTTTTTTAATTTTTTTGCATAAGACCAAAAACCTTTAGGATTTAAACTAATATTCTTTTTCACATTATTTAAATATTTATTGTAAGCAAATTTAATTAAACTTTTGGTCTTGGAACGTAACACTGTGAACATATGGTAATAATCACTATCATTAGTTTTTTTTATATTTAACTCTGAAATTTTCTTTCAATTGAATAAATTTGATAATTTTCAGAGAAAACCATGGAGGATACTTACTGTTACTAGAATTAAAAGATTTAACATTAGTTTCAATAATATCATAAATTTTTGTGTAAAATCTGCCCACTAAAAGATCAACATTTGAATTATTAATAGGCAATATTTGTGACCAGTTTATACTGCAGATTATGTTGTTAATTTGTTGATAGTTACAGTTTTTAAAATCATAAATGTTGTTACGTGTTTGTTTAATGTGATGGTCGTCTGCTATTTTTAACAAAATGTCAAGAGCAGGATGATGACGATCAACAATAGATAAAGGATCTAATTTTTGCGAAACCTTAATTAACGACAAATCAATGTTAGATAATACCAAATCCAGAATTTTATTATTGAAATTCACAACCGAATTAAATTGTTTAATATCTGTAAAACTCATACAATCAATTAATGATCGTGATTTAATTTCAAAAATTAAACTTGGATCTGGCTCTAAATAATTAGAATTATTTATACTTGATAGCCAAGATACTGTAGAAAAATTAAAATCACCCAAAATTAAAAATTTAGAAGAAGATTTTGATAAGTTTAATATATCACTTAAATGTTTAAAATACTTTTTATATTCATCAAAAGTTACTTTAGGGTAAAAATACGGAACATTTTATGAACAAGTTTTTGTAATTGAATTTAAGACAGATCCACACTTCTTCACTAAATTTCTCCCATTCAAAAACACGAAATGAATCAAATTTTGACTTTACTGCAATCAAACAACCCCCACCACTAGATTTATCAGGAAATAGTGTTAAATCACTATCTTTCCTATAAACAATATAATCATTAGAAAATAGTTCACTATCAAAAAAGTATCATCCAGATTAGTTTCATTTAAACAAATGACATCATAGTCGCAAACTAATACATTAGATAAAAATTGATGAGTTTGCGTTCTCAAACCATTTACATTTTGAAAATAAATTGATAAGGGCATGAAAATATTTAACAAAATAAAATAAAAACAAACATTAAATAAATTTGAAAAATAACAATAAAAAAACATTACTCCTCTGTAAAACGCCTAAGTGAATATTCATTGATGATTTTAATTATTTTAGGTGAAGTATTCTTTTTCACCAAAATGTCATTGTTTTGAACCCATATAAATTTTAAATTGTACCGTGCTTGACATGCTTTTGTTTTGTTTAATAATTGTTGCTTGTACACCGATAGATGCTCAGATACAAAAATGTATTTATTATTTAGAGGATGAGATAAAAGAATGTCACTTACAAATACGTTTCTTTTTAATTCTATCTTCTTCGTCTTAAATGCATTCAATATTTTCTTGACATCAATGAGCTTTTGGCACGATAGATGTTACGCTCGAGATAGGGTCATCTCTGATTTCTTATGTGTTTCTGGATCGAGAATTCAAATATAGTTATTATGTACCCCGGTAAGTGCGCGATTCCCTGGCACTATCACGTCAATAACTATTTGTTGTATGTGCACTGTACACTTTATGTAATAAATTGTTAACCGCAAGCACGGTTTGCCAAATAATTTATTAGCTGTGATAAGATCTTCCTGTTGTTGCCCGTTTGTAGATTTGAATTACAAGAACGAAGATATTTTTTATTTGGGAATGTTGTAGGGTCAATTAGGAGATTACTCGAACGCGTATTCATTAACGAGTTGTCCAATATGGTATTATTTTTGGTGGTCGGACATAGTTTTGTATTGTTTAGTAGGCCAACCAACAGGTGACACATCTTTTCGACTTGGAAGCGTCTGATGTTGTCTTAAAAGCTTTTGTGGTTAATTTGATTTTACACAGTTTGGATTTCCACAAACAGAGACTCCGCAGTGAATTTTGGCCTAAATCGGTACACCGGAAGTGACGGCTTCCGTGAGCTTTAACGTTTTTGCACGCAATTCGAATTTTTTCTATGATGACTATCGCCACCGTTTATAATTTGCTTTTGGTGTTTTCACATCCCCGCTCTCTACAAGATGTCAGTGTAATATCCATCTTTCAATCAGTATTGGAGAAATACTTATTGTGATAATGTGATAAATTGAATCATATTAAGAATAATAATCGCCCAATAAAATTATTAAATCCGACTGGCTGAATTCGAACACGCGGCCATTGGGATGATGTCACTGGCTGCTAGTTGCCCGCTGTTTTGCAATTGAAATTTTCTGACCTGTGGCTACCCATATCTTGATCCCAACTCAGTCATGTCCCAAGGTATCTTTCCTTTAGATAAATTGAACTTTAAAATTCTCAAATGGGATCTCGCCATCGAATGTCGAAAGCTGTAAAATTCCTTTTGAGCTTCCGGCCAGTGTTATTCTGTTGAAAAGTTTTATTTAGCTGGGCATCTCTAAAAGTGTGGTATACGTGTTTGAAAGCAAACGCCCACTTGGACAATCTTATTTTTGATCATCTCTATACGACCGTCAGCTTCCACTTCAATGTATTTCATCTGCCGTTTAAGCTTTTACGTTTGAAAGCTCTTAGATACGCTGAACTTGATCGTGTTTAAGGTCCAGCTGATCAAATTTCGCTATTTCTTCATTACGTATAGCTTAGCAAATTCTTCTTTGACAAATATAGCAGCTTATTGGACTAATTTGGCGCCGTGCTCAGTGCGGAATTGATTGAATTTAGCGTCCATTCTCTTCATTTGAAACAAGAGTGTCCTAATCATATCTCACGTGTCCGAAGCCGGTTTCTATTTCGGGTCGGTTGTCTAAAATTAATTAAAGTTAACAAACACTTTTCTAATAAACACTTTAAAAAGTTCAGCTAAAACTTCTCAATGTGACTTGCTTTGTAGTTTCTTATGATGATTTCACAAAGTTAGGTTTTAGATTTCAGTTGTTTGACACTTATGCCATTTTTGGCCCATTGAGATACCACGCATTCACGCCACATCATTAACCCATTCATCTATTCACCTACTCACACAACTACAGTATACCACCTGGACATTGTTAGCTCCGTGTCAACCTATGTACATTGACATGGATGGTGGGTCGGCGCTGAATTCTGCACTCCATCGGAGGGTCTTAGTTGTGATTATTAACATCCCCGATTGTAATCGATTATGAAAATTCGATTTGCATCTAGCCTCTGATGGGATTCGAACCCAGTACCTCCCGGTCCAATTCGGTGTAGCTTGCTCAAACTTTTGTAAGTGGTTTTCATTTCATGAAGTGATCCTGATAGAGCCAATTCTGATGTCAAATTTAACGATTTTACTCGTGGTCATAAGCTTCACAAATATAATATATTTACAGGGTGGCTGAGATCAAGTGTTACCAAATGAAAACGCTGCAATTTTTTTAATTTTGATTATTTTTTATTGAAATTTCGTGGCATATGTTGAAAACATATTACATTTTATGAAAAACATGTTACTGCTCGATATGACCTCCTTTGGCTCTGATTATTTGATTCAGTCTTCCATAGAAAGCATTGCATGCTGACCGAACGTGGGCTTGCGGAATTTTATTCCATTCTCGAACAAGAGCTGACTTCAATGCATCAACACTTTCGTATTTTTTAGTTGACACTTTACTCTCCAAAATGGACCATATATAGAAATCCATGGGATTCAAGCCTGGTGAATATGGTGGCCATTCTTTTGACGAAATCAGCCGCGGAACGCGCAATTTTGTAAAAATTGCTGTCGCTCGAGCTTTGTGTGACGGTGCCAAGTCCTCTTGGAATGACCAACGGTTCGTACCAAAGTGTTTACGTACCCAAGATAGCAAAGCATCGTTTAGGATCTTTTGGCGGTACACCTCTTGGTTTTCCTTGACTTCATGTTCGATGAAAATCAGAATAGTGCGTCCATCTGCAGTCACTGCAGCCCAAACCATAACATAAGCTGGGGATTGCTTGCGCATGGCAACTCTTGTGTCCAAATTATCGTTGGACTTGTGCTCTAACCAAACACGATCATTTTGTTTATTCACATACTGTTGAATGGTGAAAATTTTCTCATCAGAAAAGACATTTTTGGAATCTCATCACGTTTGGTCAGCATGCAATGCTTTCTATGGAAGACTGAATCAAATAATTAGAGCAATTCCATAAAAAATAATCAAAACTAAAAAAATTACAGCGTTTTCATTTGGTAACACTTGGTCTCAGCCACCTTGTATATACAGTTGGTGCCACAAGAGCGTGTACGGGAAAAAACTTAGTAAAAATAAAACTACGACTTTTTTTTTTGTTTTTATTTTGAAAGTTAATTGTATTTTTTTGAGCGCTACCAACTAATACATAGTAAAATCACCATTACTGTTAATAATTGCCGGGCACCTTTTGTCCATACTATCATCCAATTCTTGTGCATACTGTCGTGATAAATTTCTCCGGACGACTCATGCTAGACGGCTTAAATTTTTTATGTGGTACACATTTTCAGCTTAATCTTCATGAGTGCCCATAAATTTCGATCGGATTGAAATCAAGTAACTGAGATGGCCAATCCTATATTGTGATGCCCGTTTTGAATCTAAGTTTTGAAAAGATATGCTACGGTGTTTTGGATCGTTGTCTTTTTGCAAGATTCAATTAGGTTCCCCGCCCCAAACGATTTACCGACAGATGGTAACAAACCTCGTAAATAAATTGTATTCATGTAAAGTGTGTTTAGGTTCGGTGTAAAACGATTAATTTACCAAAACCTTGCTTGGTGAAGCATCCCCGTACATGGAGCTAGGGCGAGTGCTTCACAGTTCGGACAATCCCAGCTATATTAGTAAAATTTTTATGGTACCAGTGGTTTGGACTTTGCGCAATAGAGAAAAAGACTGTCACATTTACTATACTGATTTTTTTGAGTATGTTATCCGAATTGTACGAAGAGGAACAGTAGAAAGCCGGCCAAACTCGTTTCGTGATGGAAGCCTCGTTTCGTGATGGATCATCCAATTTGACGAGTGCTAATTGCCTACTGCCCCATTGGCTAAACCATCAGCAATGTCGATGTATGTGGTTATAATGTAGAGAAAATAATTTCGTATGGCAACCGTCCTGCTTGGGGAAGCTTCTCCCTAGCGACTCTTTCATTGTCGCGATCACCTCCACAGCCCTGTAATATTTTCGTCATCAGCAACTGAATTAGATGTTTCATCAAGTAAACTTAAAATTCTCAAATTACGCATCAACTGAATAGTTATATCATTGAATAAACCAATTCCATTAGGACAGCGTTCCCTCGCATCCGTTTCTGAGCAGAATCTGGATTCAGTCAGTTGCAACTCTTTTTCATCCAATCTAGCTCCATTGCCAAACTTTGTTAATAGTGGTGAGGATTCAGCAGTCTCCCGCCATAACTTGGGACAATTCATAAAAAACAATTTCTTTCCATAATTGCTGACCATCGATTCGGAGTACTTTTTGCTTCTAAATGGGAATGGCTTTAACCGGCGGCAACTGCCTCAAATCACTAATAAAAATTATGTGCAAGCAACCAAAAGCGGCATCATAATTTCTCGTTATTTCTTTCAGTCTAAAATGTACGCGTTCTCACATTTTCATCCCAATCATGATGACTTCATCGATGAGTATCATCTTAATATACTTAAATAAAGATCTATATAAACCGAGGTAAGATTCAATAATGGCGTTTGGAAACTCGACAGAGTGATTTTAAACGCAGTATGAATAGTCGTGCCTCTTAAAGCAAACGCGGCTTTTTCTATGGCTGCACATGCAAGATAGGCATTACAATAGCCATCTTTATCAGCCAAAAAAGTCTTTCCACATCTAGCAAGACCAGTCAAGAACAGTTGTAACGGGGGTGGTTTTTTTAGGTTCAACCATATACATAATATGTTGTGTCAGCTCAAATTTCTTTGCGTTATTTGCCTTTCACAACAAACAAAAAATTAAGATGCGCGAATATGTTCTGCGGACGGTCAACATAACGACTTCACTTTTAGTTAACAATCGATTTCATTCCCCATCTAATTTGTGTACCGCGGGCTATACATATATGAAAATCGATTCTTAAGGAGTAAACTATCATAATCTGCACTTTATAAATTGTCGATATGGCCAAGGGTTTAAGACGTAAGGTCCATTTTTAAATATCTTGAGACTGCTTTTGCATACCCGAATCAAAGTAATAAAAATTATTAGGTGGGTATGATTTAATTTTTCGAGATTTTTCACCAAATTTATTTTATATAAAAAAAACAGATAACAACGAATTTAATCATGGAAATATTTCCCATCGTTTTTTATGACCTTGTGCGATCTTTCATTCAACTCAAAGAAACTTGCAGGCTTCGACTCGATAAAGTCATCTACGAATTTGCACACATCGTCCAGCGTTTTGAACTGTCTATCCACAAAGACGTGGTCTAACCACTTTGCAGGAGTTGGTAATTAAATTCACCCTTCACCCGTCCTACTAGGTCTATAGGAAAACTTTATTATGGGTGTCCTGCTTCGTCGTCGATGTATAGGGATCTCGGTTGGGATTCTCTTAAAAAATATAGTTTTCGTCACCAGTTCTACAAGAAGTCCATTTTTTGTTGCCGGGCAAGCAGTGACAAACATGTGTTCATACGTTGACCTTGGTTGTGTTCGGTCAACACAGATCGGGGCCCACCTTCCAAGTTTTTGAATATTTCCCATTTGGTACAAGCTATTATAAATAGCTATTTGGGTGACTGCTAGCTGAGCTGGAAGCTCTTGTTGCGTTTAATCATCATCCAGTAGAGCTGATAATTTCGCATCTTCAAACTATCGAAACTTTCTGTTAAAACCACAAAATACCGTGAAAATATTTCTATCTTAAATATTTTTAAGTTTAAAGACTGTAAAAATGAATTCATACACCTATTATTACTTTGATGCTTATATTGTAAGTATTTGAAGATGCCTTTATCGAAATAGTTTCTAATAATATGCCGTTTAGTGATTGCCTCCCGCGCGGGATTTTTGTTATCTATTTCCCGATTCCCTAATGTCTTTTTTAATCAAAATAATTTTTTTTTTCATCAATTGAATATACTTATATAGAAAATATTTAGACGTCAGAAATGCTCAAAATTTGATATTTTATATATGAATTGTGAGGCATTAAATCATAATGTGACAGTGGTGATATCTGATGGTACGTGACGCGAATCTTTTAAGTAATGAGGAAATTTTAAACTTACTTTTTAAAACATTTCAAGCCCTAAACACTCCATTATTCAACAATGTTTTATCTCAGTTGGAAAATAGAATTCAGGAAAGAAGAAAATCAACGCTTTAGTGGCATTAATGCAATTTTTGATACTGAAACACAAACCTTTAACAACACTGGTGTACTGGAAAATGATCTGGAGGCGACGGAAGCAAAAAATAATAATTTAAAATGAATTCGTGCAATAAAAATTTTTAATTTATATTTTAAATTTTTATGTTTCTTAAAATGAATGATTTACATGGTTTCCCGGGATCATAGGATTCTAATTTCCTGGGTTCCGGGATTTAGAATACATTCGGGAAAAAACGGACTCTTCTGAAACAAAGATATCTGGGATTTGGAAACTTTCGTCATAATGGGCACTAATAAATTCCACAATTTCTTGTGCATTGTGTCTTTATATAACAATAAGAATTACGCATCTTAGAATCTAAAAACCATATTTTACAATAAAACTAGAAAGAATCATATATTCCAGGATCTTTAAACGATTCATAAGACAAAAGACATCAAACGCTATATCTAAAATGGAAAAGCTGCGAACCTGATATTACATGCACAATCGAAAATAAAATTTCAGCGCTCTAGAAATTCAAGAAGTTAATGTAAATTCGATTGGAAAACTAGTAAAATGTATAGTGGATTGAGAAAGTCTTTTACGATTTGAATATACATATTTTGGATTTTTGAGTCAGCTTTCATGTTTACCCACATAGTTTTCGAACATTTCTTCGCCACACTTCTTATCTAAATGTAATCAATTCAATTTTTCATTCATCAAAAACCATAAATTAATCATCTTTTGTTAACAAATTTGCATAACATTGCAATATAGTTTCATCTACCTATCTAAACTATAAAATATTACATGCAATTTTCCATATATTTGTGGAATTTTAAGATACTCATATAATACATACTGAATATTGCAAGAATATTTAAATTTCAAAATTTATAATTTGCTGATTAAATACAAAAAGATTTTTTACGCTTTTTAATTTACAGCAACTAATTCGTCTAAGTTAATAAAGCAAAATGGTAATTTGCATAATGAAAGTGTTTTTTTTTTTGTAAAAAAATTCGAATAATTTTGTCATTCAAAATTGTTTGTAAATAATTTTTATTCTCGCTTGATGTACATCGGCCGTAAACCCTGCAAAATTTTCATAATTGATGAACTCATTTTCTAATCCGTTACGGTTGATTAGATTAATGTTAGCGATTAATACTAACACAAATATTCATTTATAATATAAATAATGTTAATTTACCGACCATAATCGCTTATTACATGATGACCAAGAGGCCTAATTCTTATTTGTGTATAATTCATCACCTTCTAATTGTGAGGTTACTCAACCATTTCGAATATATATTGTAGTTGTACGTACATAGTACGTTTAAAGTATATATCGATAATTTACTTGGTGTTCATTTGAAAAAGTTCTGCTTCTGAAATATATTTAGAAATATTGTCTTTAATAAATGTATATTAGTGGTTTGTCTAACGAATTAAAGCTTTAGTTCTTTTTGATAATTAAAATGAACATATGTGAAGAAAACCCAAATTACATCTCCGAAAAATGCGATGGCAACACTAACTATTGCTATTATGACATTTTTGACTATCAGCCCCCTGAAAAATGCAACATTTTTACTCTCAGCTCCGGAAATATTTACTGTCATGATAGCTAAAACTCTCACGACACAACCATTTTTCGGGGCTGCGAGTAAAAATATGGCATTTTCATGAGAATATGAAAAGATAAATTTTCAGGGCTAAGACAAATAACTAATATTAATTATTTGGCCATCCCCGATTATGTTTTAAGAAATTTTACGTAATGTATTTTATGATTTTTTTTTGTTTATTTACACGTTATTCGGAAATATGCATACACCCTATTTAGATTTATTGCTATAATTGTTATTGCTATAATTAAATATCGCAACAGTATACATAAACTTGTATAGTATTGCCATAATCAACTTTTTCGATTTTCAGGAATAGAAATTTGGCCTATCTTCACAAAGGTATTATTTGGCAAAATGTCGTGATGCTAAGTGAATCCTGACATTCCGGATGGAAACTTATCAAACGATTCCTCGGTATTTTGTGTACCAAACGGTTACGTGCACAATATAATTATTGTAACGTGAAAAGAAACCGAATTTTTTTAAGATTTTCTTTCATTGTTATGATTTCTACATACTTGTATCAATCTCTAATTAGAATTTTTGATTTCGATTTTGATGTATATCACTATCGCTATATATATATATATATATATATATATATATATATAAAAATGACGTGTAAGTTTGTAACATTAAAACTCAAGAACTGCTTTACCGATTTTGTTAAAAATTAGTGTATATGGTTTATAGCTGAAAATGGTCCACCGGAAGTTCCAGCTTTCTCGATCAATAAACTCAAAAGCTACTGCACCGATTTCAATAAAATTGTATGTATATATGTTCTATGGGTCGTGAGGAGTGATTCCGTAATTTTTGATCGGAAACGGTTCATCGGAAGTTGCACCTTCCATGGAAGCTAGTTTGATTTTTGCAATTACCTTGAAAAGATATCATTTACAAGAGAAACTACTATAAGAACCAAAAGATTCTAAATTAATTTAGCATCGACACCGGTCCAGATCGGTTTTTCAAAATTCATGGAAATGACGATTTTTGACAAGAAACTGTTTTCAAACAACAATTCGGCCCGCATTTTTGGTTTTCTCCTATGATCTCCTTTTCGCGGTATTCAGAAGTGCTAATTAGGAATATAGCATCCATTTTAAGATCCGAGTTGGTGGGGATGGGAATGGGGAATCGAAAATGGGAAATGGAGAATGGGGAACGGGGAATGGGAAATTCGAAATGGGAAATGGGAAATGGGAAATGGGAAATAGGAAATGGGAAATGGGAAACGGGGAATTGGAGAATGGGGAATGGGGAGTAAGGAATGGGGAATGGTGAATGGAGTATGGGAAATGGGGAATGGAGAGTGGGCAATGGAGAATGGAGAATGAGGAATGAGAATGAGGAATGGGGATTGTGGAATTGGGGAATGGGGAATGGGAAATGGGAAATGGGAAATAGGAAATAGGAAATGGGAAATGGGAAATGGGAAATAGGAAATAGGAAATGGGAAATGGGAAATGGGAAATGGGAAATGGGAAATGGGAAATGGGAAATGTGAAATGTGAAATGAAAAATGGGAAATGGTAAAAGGTAAATGGGAAAAGGGAAATGGGAAATGGTAAATGAGAAATGGAAAATGGGAAATGGGAAATGGGAAATGGGACATGGAAAATGGGGAATGGGGAATAGGGAATGGGGAATGGGGAATAGTGATGGGAAATGGGGAATTGGGGAATGGAAAATGGGGAAAGGAGAGTAAGAAATGGGGAATGGGGAATAAGAATGGGGAATCGGCAATATGGAATGGGGAATGGGGAATAGGGAATGGAGAATGGGGAATTTTCGAATTGGGGAATTAGGGAATTATTGGATGGGGAATGGGGAATAGGGAATTGGGGAATGGGGAAAGGGGAATGGGGAACGGGGAACGGGGAATGGGGAATGGGAATGGGGAATGGGGAATGGGGAATGGGGAATGGGGAATGGGGAATGGGGAATTGGGAATTGGGAATTGGGGAATTGGGGAATTGGGAAATTGCGAAATTACAATATTGGGAAATTGGGGAATTGGGAAATTGGGGAGTTGGGAAATTGGGAAATTGCGAAATTGGGAAATTGGGGAATTGGGGAATTGAGGAATTGCGGAATTGAAGAATTAGGGAGTTGGGGAATTGAGGAATTGGGGAATTGGGGAATGGCGAATGGGAATACTTTTGTATGTATTTGCTTTGTTATAACTGGTTCGAGGAATATCAGAAACCTTCATTTCCATTTCTTTGGCTTTTTAATTCTTCATTTTCCTTTTTTAGTCTGTTAACTTCGCTTTGTAGTTGGGGTATAAATGTTTCTAAGTCACTTAGTTTCCGAAAGAGTTGAGCACTTTCATTTTTCTGCTCCCAGTCCAAGTGCGGAAGCTTTAACCACTGCACCACTTGTCCGGATTTGCTGAGTTAGTTTGTCTAGTTGGTGATCTTGACAACTTTGAACTCCTTAGCAATAGGTATAGGAGGTGGATTAGCCAACTGGGTGGTAGTTGGTGTATCATTTGGGTTATTTTCTTCGTTGTATGCATTGCTTTAATTGGTCAGGTTATGCCTCTAAACAAAAGATCCCTCGCAGAACTTAGCCACGGCAAGCAGTGCCTATCCCCCAGGACGTGGGCGCGCCAATCTAGAATTGCCGAAGTGCACACAGTTCGATGTGCATTTTAGTTTGTGATAATATTTGAAGTTGTAAGGAATTTGGAAGAATTTTCATCGGAAATCATTGACAGTGTTTTGTTGTTAAGTATGGTGCGGAGGCTGCTGCATAAGTATCTATTAGCAGCCTAAAATCTGTTATAGACGGATCAATTAATATTTGATGGTACATCTTCTTTATATTGCCGGTAAATATAATTGATAAACTGGTATAGGTCAATTGCATATAACCTGTCTTGAAGGTTAGGTCCTATATTAGATTATCGTTGGGCGATATTTTGCCCAAAATCTTAACCGATGCATCAAACGCTACTCTGATCTGTTGGTAGTACTGGATTGTTTGAGTACTGCATCCAGCGTTCAAGTTTGTAGGTAATATTCGTTCTATGTGGTGAGTCCGGGCATTTTTGTGATATCTGCCCGGTATATTTAGATGAAATTTCGAGAACTGTTGGTGAGCGTGCGGTATCTGCCTTCTAATATCGTACACCCAAAGTTGAAATGTCAGTTTCTGGCAAAAAGTCTGAGACACAATCGGAATTTTTCACAAGCATCTTTGACATGCACAAGACCTGTTGGTAGTAGTGATTGAAATTTAGGTTTGATCGATTGAAGTCCGTTGTTAATTTTGTTGATTTGTCTATGATTGTGCGGTATTCGGCGGTTGCGAAAAAGTTTATGTAGCGAAACTGCTTGGCTTTGGTTTTGGAGTTAGGCATCCTGATCCATGGCTATTATGTCGTTTTTTGCAAATTGGACCCAAACTGAAATAGATGAAACCAACGTTTAAATTAAATTTTCCGGATGGTGTAAGAAATTGCTGACAAATCTGTTATCTTTTTGTCACATAGTCCTACTAATTCGATCGAATTTTTCAAATCTGAAATTTTATATAGAAATGCAAATAAATAACAGTTTTTTTTTATTAACTTCAGGAACTCTACTTGAATCGCAACAGTTTATCATCAATTCCGACATCATCCCTAAACGGACCACTAAACTTAAAACTGATCTCACTCACACATAATTCAATTGGTAAATACTTGATTCATAAATTTAATTAAATTTTGATTTTTACCGAACTTTTTTATATTTTAGGACTTGTCAAAACCGAATCATTTTCGACACAATCAAACCTAGAAACCGTCGATCTACGATATAACCAAATCAGTAACATAGAAGGAGGATCATTTTACGGTTTAAACAAAATCAAAGAAATTTATTTGGGTGGCAATCGTTTAACCAGAATGAACAGTGACGTATTTTTAGGTGCTAGCAATCTACAGAAATTGGATTTGTCGGAAAATTTCTTTAAAACGTTCCCGATAATCTCATTGAAAGAGGTAGAAAATTTAAAATCCCTCAACATGTCCTCGAACATGATATCGAGTATTGAAGCATCGTATTTCCAAACCTTAAAAGATTTAGAAATATTCGATTTAAGCCGAAATGGGTTAACATCGGTACCGCCCGGTACATTCCGTGACTTGAAAACATTAAAGTTTTTAGATCTCAGCTTGAACTCACTGAGAACGATCGAGGATGATGCACTCGAAGGACTAGATTCATTACAAACTTTAATAATTCGTGATAATAATATACTCTTGATCCCGGGCAGTGCTCTCGGCCGACTACCACAACTAAGCCATTTGTATTTGGATTATAATCGTGTGGCTGCGCTTTCCAGTGAAATACTTGGATCAATACAGCCAGAACAAATTAAATACATTTCTCTGTCACGAAATGTTATTCGGGAATTACCGCCGGCTTCGTTCCAATCGTTTAGTAGCCTAAACTTTTTGGATTTATCGGGAAATTCGTTGGCCTCGATAAACGGTGATATATTTATCGGATTAGAAAATTCGTTGGTCGATTTGCGATTATCTCAAAACCGAATCTCCGGTATTGGAAGTACACCACTAGCACTACGCCAACTTCGGCGATTGGACTTGAGCGAAAATAATCTCGTCGATTTAACTAAGAATAGTTTTATTGGTATGGATAATCTGCTGTTCTTGAACTTAAGTGGCAACACACATTTAGGACCACTTCCAGTACAACTTTTACAACCGTTGCCACGACTACGTATAGTTGACTTCAGTAACGCTGGATTAAAAACGCTTCAAATCGAATTTTTCCAAAATTCTGAAAATTTGGAAAACATTATTCTAAAAAATAACGGAATTCAGGAAATTCAAGATGGCACTTTTTCGAATCTACGAAATTTAACGACGATTGATTTATCATACAATAATATTATGTCCATTCGGCCATCATCGTTTGTGAATATTATGAACATCCGACGACTTATTTTGAAAGGTAACCAACTAAGCGCATTCAAAGGAGAATATTTTAATACTGGAACGGGGCTAGAAGAATTGGATATATCAGATAATCAGCTTAGCTACTTATTCCCATCTTCATTCAGAATCCATCCACGGCTTCGAGTGCTTCGCGCAGCAAATAATAAATTTAATTTCTTTCCATCCGAATTAATTGCAACACTACAGTTCCTCGAACTGATCGATTTAAGCTCGAACCAACTAAAAACTATTGATGAACTTGACTTTGCGCGTTTACCCCGACTAAGGTCTCTGTACATTGCGAACAATTCACTAGAATCGGTTAGTGAAATGGCGTTCCACAATTCGACACAACTTCAAGTACTCGATTTGAGTGACAACAAATTGGAACGAATCGGGGACCGAACGTTTGAGGGATTACTTCGGATCGAAACGCTTGATTTGGATGGTAATAAGCTGGCCGAATTACCCGAAAATTTATTCGAGCGCAATAAACTACAATCGTTGGAGAATATTAACTTGGCTAATAATAATTTTGAGATTGCACCGCTCAAAGCGTTGCAGCGACAATATTTTTTCTTGTCCTCCGTCAATTTGAGCAACAATAAAATTAAGCATATTCCGGCCGATGATAGCCTTATGGTAAATATCAAAAATTTGGATTTATCGCATAATCCACTTACCGCAGATTCGATTAAAAATATTCTGAGTGAACCAAAAACGATTCGAACACTAAATTTATCCAACACAGGAATATCGGAGATAACCACACTCGAGACACCGTTTTTGAAAGTTATAAACTTATCGAATAATAAACTGGCCTACATTAATGAAAAAGTGTTTGAGCGGGCAACACTTTTAGAGTCGATTGATTTATCAAACAATCAATTAGTTGATCTAAAGAACCTAGCCAAAATTTGGCCCATGCTGCCGTCGTTGCAGGATCTAAACCTATCTAATAATTCGTTCGAATTAATATCGCAAGGTGACTTTGATAATTTGGATATGCTCCGGAGTCTTAATATTGTGAACCTAGATAAATGTACACGGCTGGAGAAAAACGCGTTCAAAAACCTACCAAATTTGTCATCGTTGAAAGCGTACGACTATCCCCGATTAGGGTATTTGGATGTACAAGGTATTACGCAATCTTTACAGGGCCTCGAGTCACTCGATATCGAAATAAAAGATTCTGCAGTTGGACCGGACCAAATACAATTGGCTACACATCCCCGTTTGAAAGAGTTGGGTATTCGTGGCTACAGACTACGAAGTATATCAACCGGTACACTGGCCGGACTAAAAAACAAAGATTTATCTATTAAATTGGCTAACACGTCACTCACGGCATTGCCACCAGCATTATTCTTCCCAGTTCCAAGATCATCACGAGTCAATCTTGATATAACGGGATCAATGATCCCTGTACTATCACCACAATTATTATCTGCGTTCGAAGATCGCCGAAATAGTTTAACCATACAAGGCCTCTCATCAAATCCGATCCACTGTGATTGTAATGCACGCGCATTACGACGTTGGCTACCAAGTTCGCATATGACCGATTTAAAATGTTTTTCGCCCGAACATTTACATGGCAAATTAATAATCGAAGTGGGTGACGATGAGCTGACATGTGATCCGAAAAAAATTTCGACAACCGAAAAACCGATGGAAACACAAAAAACTTCAAAAATGTCGACACGATTGACAACGGTCGAACCGGAAATAATTTGGAGTTTAGCACCGACGCAGAACCAACCGAAAATCAAAACGAAACAACCGATATTAAAGCAAAGCACGATGACGAACGATGACACATTAATTATTGGAATTGTTGGCGGTGTTGTCGCTTTTATTGCAATTTTAATCATTATTATTTGTATCGTCCGATTACGAATGAACAGTTCACATTATCGTGGCGGACCAATGGCTATGGGTATACAACCAATGCCAATGGCGCCTTCAAGTGTTCAAGTGAGTTACAAAGGTGGTCCACCACCGACCGCCCTTTACGGCATACCACAATATCAAACGTATGCGACACTGCCTCACAAAATGTCACAGTCGCAACAAAATTTATCGCAACAAATGCAGCAGACACATCGACCGGCGTACTCGACAATGGGCCGAATACCATACTACCAGCAACAAACCACAAACGGTCAACCATTTTATATATACGCAGATGAAAAAAATTATAAATAGATTTGTATAAATACGACCGTCCCCGTCTCACCCCCCCCCCCCCCTACACATAAAACACATTTACACAGATATTTTGCTTTATAACAATTCGTCTCACATTGAGAATCACACCTTACTTCCCAAAACTCATATTTATATATTAATTTTTCTAACCCACTCCATCATTTCCGACCCTCCTCTAGTGTCTCATATATTTGTACCATTGTATCTATATACTGTAGAATTAAGAAAAGTGAATAAATATTCAGATTAGAGTTTAAGTTTCGAAATAAATTGGTTTGTTAGAGACGACGAAGTAAAATTAAAAATTTTAAGACGCGTAACATTTACGCAAGAATATGTTAATTAATTAAATTAAAATAAAAAATGAAACAAAAAAAGTAGAAAAATGTTGTAAGAATGATGTTCTATTCTTAATTATTATTATTTTTATTTTTAAATTCTAGATCAAATGTTATTAATTTAAATATAATTTGTTTTTAATTAATTTGTATATACCAATCTTAATTAATTAATTTTAATATTCATAAATATAATTTTAAAAGAATAATTAATTTTTGAATTACTGCTGGTCGAAGCGATGTACTACCCAGAAATTTAATCTTGAATATCGGCCCTATTTATGACTCTGGAAGACAAGATCCGCAACTGTTAAGAGATGAGCGATAGCTCAGCGCCACCCATGAAAAGAATCCAGTGACTTTAGTGCTAACATTGTTAAAGGCCATGATATATCAAAACTTCGAGCCAACAACAACATGTGTCATAACTTAAAGCCGACCACCAACAAGACATGAAACAGCAGAAATTGACTGCTGGTTCCATATGGAAAGCATGGTTTTGAAATCCAGATACATTTTGTCATCGAACCTAGACCACAGGCGAATGATCCAACGTATTGTACCAATTTAAACGGTGGTCTACTTAAAATTACGGCCGTAATCCAAAATAACCGATACATAAAGAATCCGTGACAATAAATTTTATCCGTTCAAAATCGGTAAGGCTAACCATCAGGGATTTTTGCAAAAAAATTGAAAATATTTTATTGTTGAAATTCCGTCTCAAAGTGATTGTAGGTAATGTAAAGAGCATATTAAGTAAGAAATTACCGGTTGGATGCATATGGAAAGCATGGTTATGCGAAATTTCGTATTTTGAAATCTGCGGTTATGTTATGTCATCGAACCTGGATCACAGGCGAACGAGGTGACATATTGTACCAATTTAAACGGTGATCTACTTAAAATTATGTCCGTAATCCAAAATAACTGATACATAAAGAATCCGTGACAATAAATTTTATCCGTTCAAAATCGGTAAGGCACCATCAGGGATTTTTGCAAAAAAATTGAAAATATTTTATCGTTGAAATTCCGGCTCAAAATGATTGTAGGTAATGTAAAGAGCATATTAAGTAAGAAATTACCGGTTGAATGCATATGGAAAGTATGGTTATGCGAAATTTCGTATTTTGAAATCTGCGGTTATGTTATGTCATCGAACCTGGATCACAGGCGAACGAGGTGACATATTGTACCAATTTAAACGGTGATCTACTTAAAATTACGTCCGTAATCCAAAATAACCGATACATAAAGAATCCGTGACTATAAATTTTATCCGTTCAAAATCGGTAAGGCTAACCATCAGGAGTTTTTGCAAAAAAATTGAAAATATTTTATCGTTGAAATTCCGGCTCAAAACGATTGTAGGTAATGTAAAGAGCATATTAAGTAAGAAATTACCGGTTGGATGCATATGGAAAGTATGGTTATGCGAAATTTGGTATTTTGAAATCTGCGGTTATGTTATGTCATCGAACCTGGATCACAGGCGAACGAGGTGACATATTGTACCAATTTAAACGGTGATCTACTTAAAATTATGTCCGTAATCCAAAATAACTGATACATAAAGAATCCGTGACTATAAATTTTATCCGTTCAAAATCGGTAAGGCTAACCATCAGGGATTTTTGCAAAAAAATTTAAAATATTTTATCGTTGAAATTCCGGCTCAAAACGATTGTAGGTAATGTAAAGAGCATATTAAGCAAGAAATTACCGGTTGGATGCATAAGAGAAAGCCAGGTTATGCGAAATTTCGTATTTTGAAATCTGCGGTTATGTTATGTCATCGAACCTGGATCACAGGCGAACGTGGTGACATATTGTACCAATTTAAACGGTGATCTACTTAAAATTACGTCCGTAATCCAAAATAACCGATACATAAAGAATCCGTGACTATAAATTTTATCCGTTCAAAATCGGTAAGGCTAACCATCAGGGATTTTTGCAAAAAAATTGAAAATATTTTATCGTTGAAATTCCGGGTCAAAATGATTGTAGGTAATGTAAAGAGCATATTAAGCAAGAAATTACCGGTAGGATGCATAAGAGAAAGCCAGGTTATGCGAAATTTCGTATTTTGAAATCTGCGGTTATGTTATGTCATCGAACCTGGATCACAGGCGAACGTGGTGACATATTGTACCAATTTAAACGGTGATCTACTTAAAATTATGTCCGTAATCCAAAATAACTGATACATAAAGAATCCGTGACAATAAATTTTATCCGTTCAAAATCGGTAAGGCTAACCATCAGGGATTTTTGCAAAAAAATTGAAAATATTTTATTGTTGAAATTCCGTCTCAAAATGATTGTAGGTAATGTAAAGAGCATATAAAGTAAGAAATTACCGGTTGGTTGCATATGGAAAGCACAGTAATGCGAAATTTGGTATTTTGAAATCTGCGGTTATGTTATGTCATCGAACCTAGATCACAGGCGAACGTGGTGACATATTGTACCAATTTAAACGGTGATCTACTTAAAATTACGTCCGTAATCCAAAATAACCGATACATAAAGAATCCGTGACTATAAATTTTATCCGTTCAAAATCGGTAAGGCTAACCATCAGGGGTTTTTGCAAAAAAATTGAAAATATTTTATCGTTGAAATTCCGGCTCAAAATGATTGTAGGTAATGTAAAGAGCATATTAAGCAAGAAATTACCGGTTGGATGCATAAGAGAAAGCCAGGTTATGCGAAATCTCGTATTTTGAAATCTGCGGTTATGTTATGTCATCGAACCTGGATCACAGGCGAACGTGGTGACATATTGTACCAATTTAAACGGTGATCTACTTAAAATTACGTCCGTAATCCAAAATAACCGATACATAAAGAATCCGTGACTATAAATTTTATCCGTTCAAAATCGGTAAGGCTAACCATCAGGGATTTTTGCAAAAAAATTGAAAATATTTTATCGTTGAAATTCCGGCTCAAAACGATTGTAGGTAATGTAAAGAGCATATTAAGTAAGAAATTACCGGTTGGATGCATATGGAAAGTATGGTTATGCGAAATTTCGTATTTTGAAATCTGCGGTTATGTTATGTCATCGAACCTGGATCACAGGCGAACGAGGTGACATATTGTACCAATTTAAACGGTGATCTACTTAAAATTACGTCCGTAATCCAAAATAACCGATACATCAAGAATCCGTGACAATAAATTTTATCCGTTCAAAATCGGTAAGGCTAACCATCAGGGATTTTTGCAAAAAAATTGAAAATATAATATTTTATCGTTGAAATTTCGGCTCAAAATGGTTGTAGGTAATGTAAAGAGCATATTAAGTAAGAAATTACCGGTTGGATGCATATGGAAAGCATGGTTATGCAAAATTTCGTATTTTGAAATCTGCGGTTATGTTATGTCATCGAACCTGGATCACAGGCGAACGAGGTGACATATTGTACCAATTTAAACGGTGATCTACTTAAAATTACGTCCGTAATCCAAAATAACCGATACATAAAGAATCCGTGACAATAAATTTTATCCGTTCAAAATCGGTAAGGCTAACCATCAGGGATTTTTGCAAAAAAATTGAAAATATAATATTTTATCGTTGAAATTTCGGCTCAAAATGGTTGTAGGTAATGTAAAGAGCATATTAAGTAAGAAATTACCGGTTGGATGCATATGGAAAGCATGGTTATGCAAAATTTCGTATTTTGAAATCTGCGGTTATGTTATGTCATCGAACCTGGATCACAGGCGAACGAGGTGACATATTGTACCAATTTAAACGGTGATCTACTTAAAATTACGTCCGTAATCCAAAATAACCGATACATCAAGAATCCGTGACAATAAATTTTATCCGTTCAAAATCGGTAAGGCTAACCATCAGGGATTTTTGCAAAAAAATTGAAAATATAATATTTTATCGTTGAAATTTCGGCTCAAAATGGTTGTAGGTAATGTAAAGAGCATATTAAGTAAGAAATTACCGGTTGGATGCATATGGAAAGCATGGTTATGCAAAATTTCGTATTTTGAAATCTGCGGTTATGTTATGTCATCGAACCTGGATCACAGGCGAACGAGGTGACATATTGTACCAATTTAAACGGTGATCTACTTAAAATTACGTCCGTAATCCAAAATAACCGATACATAAAGAATCCGTGACAATAAATTTTATCCGTTCAAAATCGGTAAGGCTAACCATCAGGGATTTTTGCAAAAAAATTGAAAATATTTTATCGTTGAAATTCCGGCTCAAAATGATTGTAGGTAATGTAAAGAGCATATTAAGTAAGAAATTACCGGTTGGATGCATATGGAAAGCATGGTTATGCAAAATTTCGTATTTTGAAATCTGCGGTTATGTTATGTCATCGAACCTGGATCACAGGCGAACGAGGTGACATATTGTACCAATTTAAACGGTGATCTACTTAAAATTACGTCCGTAATCCAAAATAACCGATACATAAAGAATCCGTGACAATAAATTTTATCCGTTCAAAATCGGTAAGGCTAACCATCAGGGATTTTTGCAAAAAAATTGAAAATATTTTATCGTTGAAATTCCGGCTCAAAATGATTGTAGGTAATGTAAAGAGCATATTAAGTAAGAAATTACCGGTTGGATGCTTATGGAAAGCATGGTTATGCAAAATTTCGTA
This sequence comes from Nephrotoma flavescens, assembly GCA_932526605.1. Classification (NCBI taxonomy): domain Eukaryota; kingdom Metazoa; phylum Arthropoda; class Insecta; order Diptera; family Tipulidae; genus Nephrotoma; species Nephrotoma flavescens. The sequence goes on along the minus strand of OW052220.1, from coordinate 71,978,621 downwards.
TTTTGAAATCTGCGGTTATGTTATGTCATCGAACCTGGATCACAGGCGAACGAGGTGACATATTGTACCAATTTAAACGGTGATCTACTTAAAATTACGTCCGTAATCCAAAATAACCGATACATCAAGAATCCGTGACAATAAATTTTATCCGTTCAAAATCGGTAAGGCTAACCATCAGGGATTTTTGCAAAAAAATTGAAAATATAATATTTTATCGTTGAAATTTCGGCTCAAAATGGTTGTAGGTAATGTAAAGAGCATATTAAGTAAGAAATTACCGGTTGGATGCATATGGAAAGCATGGTTATGCGAAATTTCGTATTTTGAAATCTGCGGTTATGTTATGTCATCGAACCTGGATCACAGGCGAACGAGGTGACATATTGTACCAATTTAAACGGTGATCTACTTAAAATTACGTCCGTAATCCAAAATAACCGATACATAAAGAATCCGTGACTATAAATTTTATCCGTTCAAAATCGGTAAGGCTAACCATCAGGGATTTTTGCAAAAAAATTGAAAATATTTTATCGTTGAAGCTCCGGCTCAAAATGATTGTAGGTAATGTAAAGAGCATATTAAGTAAGAAATTACCGGTTGGATGCATATGGAAAGCATGGTTATGCGAAATTTCGTATTTTGAAATCTGCGGTTATGTTATGTCATCGAACCTGGATCACAGGCGAACGAGGTGACATATTGTACCAATTTAAACGGTGATCTACTTAAAATTACGTCCGTAATCCAAAATAACCGATACATCAAGAATCCGTGACAATAAATTTTATCCGTTCAAAATCGGTAAGGCTAACCATCAGGGATTTTTGCAAAAAAATTGAAAATATAATATTTTATCGTTGAAATTTCGGCTCAAAATGGTTGTAGGTAATGTAAAGAGCATATTAAGTAAGAAATTACCGGTTGGATGCATATGGAAAGCATGGTTATGCAAAATTTCGTATTTTGAAATCTGCGGTTATGTTATGTCATCGAACCTGGATCACAGGCGAACGAGGTGACATATTGTACCAATTTAAACGGTGATCTACTTAAAATTACGTCCGTAATCCAAAATAACCGATACATAAAGAATCCGTGACAATAAATTTTATCCGTTCAAAATCGGTAAGGCTAACCATCAGGGATTTTTGCAAAAAAATTGAAAATATAATATTTTATCGTTGAAATTTCGGCTCAAAATGGTTGTAGGTAATGTAAAGAGCATATTAAGTAAGAAATTACCGGTTGGATGCATATGGAAAGCATGGTTATGCAAAATTTCGTATTTTGAAATCTGCGGTTATGTTATGTCATCGAACCTGGATCACAGGCGAACGAGGTGACATATTGTACCAATTTAAACGGTGATCTACTTAAAATTACGTCCGTAATCCAAAATAACCGATACATAAAGAATCCGTGACAATAAATTTTATCCGTTCAAAATCGGTAAGGCTAACCATCAGGGATTTTTGCAAAAAAATTGAAAATATTTTATCGTTGAAATTCCGGCTCAAAATGATTGTAGGTAATGTAAAGAGCATATTAAGTAAGAAATTACCGGTTGGATGCTTATGGAAAGCATGGTTATGCAAAATTTCGTATTTTGAAATCTGCGGTTATGTTATGTCATCGAACCTGGATCACAGGCGAACGAGGTGACATATTGTACCAATTTAAACGGTGATCTACTTAAAATTACGTCCGTAATCCAAAATAACCGATACATAAAGAATCCGTGACAATAAATTTTATCCGTTCAAAATCGGTAAGGCTAACCATCAGGGATTTTTGCAAAAAAATTGAAAATATTTTATCGTTGAAATTCCGGCTCAAAATGATTGTAGGTAATGTAAAGAGCATATTAAGTAAGAAATTACCGGTTGGATGCATATGGAAAGCATGGTTATGCAAAATTTCGTATTTTGAAATCTGCGGTTATGTTATGTCATCGAACCTGGATCACAGGCGAACGAGGTGACATATTGTACCAATTTAAACGGTGATCTACTTAAAATTACGTCCGTAATTCAAAATAACCGATACATAAAGAATCCGTGACTATAAATTTTATCCGTTCAAAATCGGTAAGGCTAACCATCAGGGATTTTTGCAAAAAAATTGAAAATATTTTATCGTTGAAATTCCGGCTCAAAATGATTGTAGGTAATGTAAAGAGCATATTAAGTAAGAAATTACCGGTTGGATGCATATGGAAAGCATGGTTATGCAAAATTTCGTATTTTGAAATCTGCGGTTATGTTATGTCATCGAACCTGGATCACAGGCGAACGAGGTGACATATTGTACCAATTTAAACGGTGATCTACTTAAAATTACGTCCGTAATCCAAAATAACCGATACATAAAGAATCTGTGACTATAAATTTTATCCGTTCAAAATCGGTAAGGCTAGCCATCAGGGATTTTTGCAAAAAAAATTGAAAATATTTTATCGTTGAAATTCCGGCTCAAAATGATTGTAGGTAATGTAAAGAGCATATTAAGTAAGAAATTACCGGTTGGATGCATATGGAAAGCATGGTTATGCAAAATTTCGTATTTTGAAATCTGCGGTTATGTTATGTCATCGAACCTGGATCACAGGCGAACGAGGTGACATATTGTACCAATTTAAACGGTGATCTACTTAAAATTACGTCCGTAATCCAAAATAACCGATACATAAAGAATCCGTGACAATAAATTTTATCCGTTCAAAATCGGTAAGGCTAACCATCAGGGATTTTTGCAAAAAAATTGAAAATATTTTATCGTTGAAATTCGGGCTCAAAATGATTGTAGGTAATGTAAAGAGCATATTAAGTAAGAAATTACCGGTTGAATGCATATGGAAAGCATGGTTATGCAAAATTTCGTATTTTGAAATTTGCGGTTATGTTATGTCATCGAACCTGGATCACAGGCGAACGAGGTGACATATTGTACCAATTTAAACGGTGATCTACTTAAAATTACGTCCGTAATCCAAAATAACCGATACATAAAGAATCTGTGACTATAAATTTTATCCGTTCAAAATCGGTAAGGCTAGCCATCAGGGATTTTTGCAAAAAAAATTGAAAATATTTTATCGTTGAAATTCCGGCTCAAAATGATTGTAGGTAATGTAAAGAGCATATTAAGTAAGAAATTACCAGTTGGATGCATATGGAAAGCATGGTTATGCAAAATTTCGTATTTTGAAATCTGCGGTTATGTTATGTCATCGAACCTGGATCACAGGCGAACGAGGTGACATATTGTACCAATTTAAACGGTGATCTACTTAAAATTACGTCCGTAATCCAAAATAACCGATACATAAAGAATCCGTGACAATAAATTTTATCCGTTCAAAATCGGTAAGGCTAACCATCAGGGATTTTTGCAAAAAAATTGAAAATATTTTATCGTTGAAATTCCGGCTCAAAATGATTGTTGGTAATGTAAAGAGCATATTAAGTAAAAAATTACCGGTTGGATGCATATGGAAAGCATGGTTATGCGAAATTTCGTATTTTGAAATCTGCGGTTATGTTATGTCATCGAACCTGGATCACAGGCGAACGAGGTGACATATTGTACCAATTTAAACGGTGATCTACTTAAAATTACGTCCGTAATCCAAAATAACCGATACATAAAGAATCCGTGACTATAAATTTTATTCGTTCAAAATCGGTAAGGCTGACCATCAGGGATTTTTGCAAAAAAATTGAAAATATTTTATCGTTGAAATTCCGGCTCAAAATGATTGTAGGTAATGTAAAGAGCATATTAAGTAAGAAATTACCGGTTGGATGCATATATGGAAAGCATGGTTATGCGAAATTTCGTATTTTGAAATCTGCGGTTATGTTATGTCATCGAACCTGGATCACAGGCGAACGAGGTGACATATTGTACCAATTTAAACGGTGATCTACTTAAAATTACGTCCGTAATCCAAAATAACCGATACATAAAGAATCCGTGACTATAAATTTTATCCGTTCAAAATCGGTAAGGCTAACCATCAGGGATTTTTGCAAAAAATTTGAAAATATTTTATCGTTGAAATTCCGGCTCAAAATGATTGTAGGTAATGTAAAGAGCATATTAAGTAAGAAATTACCGGTTGGATGCATATGGAAAGCATGTTTATGCGAAATTTCGTATTTTGAAATCTGCGGTTATGTTATGTCATCGAACCTGGATCACAGGCGAACGAGGTGACATATTGTACCAATTTAAACGGTGATCTACTTAAAATTACGTCCGTAATCCAAAATAACCGATACATAAAGAATCCGTGACTATAAATTTTATCCGTTCAAAATCGGTAAGGCTAACAACCATCAGGGATTTTTGGAAAAAAATTGAAAATATTTTATCGTTGAAATTCCGGCTCAAAATGATTGTAGGTAATGTAAAGAGCATATTAAGTAATAAATTACCGGTTGGATGCATATGGAAAGCATGGTTATGCGAAATTTCGTATTTTGAAATCTGCGGTTATGTTATGTCATCGAACCTGGATCACAGGCGAACGAGGTGACATATTGTACCAATTTAAACGGTGATCTACTTAAAATTACGTCCGTAATCCAAAATAACCGATACATAAAGAATCCGTGACTATAAATTTTATCCGTTCAAAATCGGTAAGGCTAACCATCAGGGATTTTTGCAAAAAAATTGAAAATATTTTATCGTTGAAGCTCCGGCTCAAAATGATTGTAGGTAATGTAAAGAGCATATTAAGTAAGAAATTACCGGTTGGATGCATATGGAAAGCATGGTTATGCGAAATTTCGTATTTTGAAATCTGCGGTTATGTTATGTCATCGAACCTGGATCACAGGCGAACGAGGTGACATATTGTACCAATTTAAACGGTGATCTACTTAAAATTACGTCCGTAATCCAAAATAACCGATACATAAAGAATCCGTGACAATAAATTTTATCCGTTCAAAATCGGTAAGGGTAACCATCAGGGATTTTTGCAAAAAAATTGAAAATATTTTATCGTTGAAGCTCCGGCTCAAAATGATTGTAGGTAATGTAAAGAGCATATTAAGTAAGAAATTACCGGTTGGATGCATATGGAAAGCATGGTTATGCGAAATTTCGTATTTTGAAATCTGCGGTTATGTTATGTCATCGAACCTGGATCACAGGCGAACGAGGTGACATATTGTACCAATTTAAACGGTAATCTACTTAAAATTACGTCCGTAATCCAAAATAACCGATACATAAAGAATCCGTGACAATAAATTTTATCCGTTCAAAATCGGTAAGGCTAACCATCAGGGATTTTTGCAAAAAATTGAAAATATTTTATCGTTGAAATTCCGGCTCAAAATGATTGTAGGTAATGTAAAGAGCATATTAAGTAATAAATTACCGGTTGGATGCATATGGAAAGCATGGTTATGCGAAATTTCGTATTTTGAAATCTGCGGTTATGTTATGTCATCGAACCTGGATCACAGGCGAACGAGGTGACATATTGTACCAATTTAAACGGTGATCTACTTAAAATTACGTCCGTAATCCAAAATAACCGATACATAAAGAATCCGTGACTATAAATTTTATCCGTTCAAAATCGGTAAGGCTAACCATCAGGGATTTTTGCAAAAAAATTGAAAATATTTTATCGTTGAAGCTCCGGCTCAAAATGATTGTAGGTAATGTAAAGAGCATATTAAGTAAGAAATTACCGGTTGGATGCATATGGAAAGCATGGTTATGCGAAATTTCGTATTTTGAAATCTGCGGTTATGTTATGTCATCGAACCTGGATCACAGGCGAACGAGGTGACATATTGTACCAATTTAAACGGTGATCTACTTAAAATTACGTCCGTAATCCAAAATAACCGATACATAAAGAATCCGTGACAATAAATTTTATCCGTTCAAAATCGGTAAGGGTAACCATCAGGGATTTTTGCAAAAAATTGAAAATATTTTATCGTTGAAATTCCGGCTCAAAATGATTGTAGGTAATGTAAAGAGCATATTAAGTAATAAATTACCGGTTGGATGCATATGGAAAGCATGGTTATGCGAAATTTCGTATTTTGAAATCTGCGGTTATGTTATGTCATCGAACCTGGATCACAGGCGAACGAGGTGACATATTGTACCAATTTAAACGGTGATCTACTTAAAATTACGTCCGTAATCCAAAATAACCGATACATAAAGAATCCGTGACTATAAATTTTATCCGTTCAAAATCGGTAAGGCTAACCATCAGGGGTTTTTGCAAAAAATTGAAAATATTTTATCGTTGAAATTCCCGCTCAAGATGATTGTAGGTAATGTAAAGAGCATATTAAGTAAGAAATTACCGGTTGGATGCATATGGAAAGTATGGTTATGCGAAATTTCGGATTTTGAAATCTGCGGTTATGTTATGTCATCGAACCTTGATCACAGGCGAACGAGGTGACATATTGTACCAATTTAAACGGTGATCTACTTAAAATTACGTCCGTAATCCAAAATAACCGATACATAAAGAATCCGGGACAATAAATTGTATCCGTTCAAAATCGGTAAGGCTAACCATCAGGGATTTTTGCAAAAAAATTGAAAATATTTTATCGTTGAAGCTCCGGCTCAAAATGATTGTAGGTAATGTAAAGAGCATATTAAGTAAGAAATTACCGGTTGGATGCATATGGAAAGCATGGTTATACGAAATTTCGTATTTTGAAATCTGCGGTTATGTTATGTCATCGAACCTGGATCACAGGCGAACGAGGTGACATATTGTACCAATTTAAACGGTGATCTACTTAAAATTACGTCCGTAATCCAAAATAACCGATACATAAAGAATCCGTGACAATAAATTTTATCCGTTCAAAATCGGTAAGGCTAACCATCAGGGATTTTTGCAAAAAATTGAAAATATTTTATCGTTGAAATTCCGGCTCAAAATGATTGTAGGTAATGTAAAGAGCATATTAAGTAATAAATTACCGGTTGGATGCATATGGAAAGCATGGTTATGCGAAATTTCGTATTTTGAAATCTGCGGTTATGTTATGTCATCGAACCTGGATCACAGGCGAACGAGGTGACATATTGTACCAATTTAAACGGTGATCTACTTAAAATTACGTCCGTAATCCAAAATAACCGATACATAAAGAATCCGTGACAATAAATTTTATCCGTTCAAAATCGGTAAGGCTAACCATCAGGGATTTTTGCAAAAAATTGAAAATATTTTATCGTTGAAATTCCGGCTCAAAATGATTGTAGGTAATGTTAAGAGCATATTAAGTAAGAAATTACCGGTTGGATGCATATGGAAAGCATGGTTATGCGAAATTTCGTATTTTGAAATCTGCGGTTATGTTATGTCATCGAACCTTGATCACAGGCGAACCAGGTGACATATTGTACCAATTTAAACGGTGATCTACTTAAAATTACGTCCGTAAACCAAAATAACTGATACATAAAGAATCCGGGACAATAAATTGTATCCGTTCAAAATCGGTAAGGCTAACCATCAGGGATTTTTGCAAAAAAATTGAAAATATTTTATCGTTGAAGCTCCGGCTCAAAATGATTGTAGGTAATGTAAAGAGCATATTAAGTAAGAAATTACCGGTTGGATGCATATGGAAAGCATGGTTATGCGAAATTTCGTATTTTGAAATCTGCGGTTATGTTATGTCATCGAACCTGGATCACAGGCGAACGAGGTGACATATTGTACCAATTTAAACGGTAATCTACTTAAAATTACGTCCGTAATCCAAAATAACCGATACATAAAGAATCCGTGACAATAAATTTTATCCGTTCAAAATCGGTAAGGCTAACCATCAGGGATTTTTGCAAAAAATTGAAAATATTTTATCGTTGAAATTCCGGCTCAAAATGATTGTAGGTAATGTAAAGAGCATATTAAGTAATAAATTACCGGTTGGATGCATATGGAAAGCATGGTTATGCGAAATTTCGTATTTTGAAATCTGCGGTTATGTTATGTCATCGAACCTGGATCACAGGCGAACGAGGTGACATATTGTACCAATTTAAACGGTGATCTACTTAAAATTACGTCCGTAATCCAAAATAACCGATACATAAAGAATCCGTGACAATAAATTTTATCCGTTCAAAATCGGTAAGGCTAACCATCAGGGATTTTTGCAAAAAATTGAAAATATTTTATCGTTGAAATTCCGGCTCAAAATGATTGTAGGTAATGTAAAGAGCATATTAAGTAATAAATTACCGGTTGGATGCATATGGAAAGCATGGTTATGCGAAATTTCGTATTTTGAAATCTGCGGTTATGTTATGTCATCGAACCTTGATCACAGGCGAACGAGGTGACATATTGTACCAATTTAAACGGTGATCTACTTAAAATTACGTCCGTAATCCAAAATAACTGATACATAAAGAATCCGGGACAATAAATTGTATCCGTTCAAAATCGGTAAGGCTAATCATCAGGGATTTTTGCAAAAAAATTGAAAATATTTTATCGTTGAAGCTCCGGCTCAAAATGATTGTAGGTAATGTAAAGAGCATATTAAGTAAGAAATTACCGGTTGGATGCATATGGAAAGCATGGTTATGCAAAATTTCGTATTTTGAAATCTGCGGTTATGTTATGTCATCGAACCTGGATCACAGGCGAACTAGGTGACATATTGTACCAATTTAAACGGTGATCTACTTAAAATTACGTCCGTAATCCAAAATAACCGATACATAAAGAATCCGTGACAATAAATTTTATCCGTTCAAAATCGGTAAGGCTAACCATCAGGGATTTTTGCAAAAAAATTGAAAATATTTTATCTTTGAAATTCCAGCTCAAAATGATTGTAGGTAATGTAAAGAGCATATTAAGTAAGAAATTACCGGTTGGATGCATATGGAAAGCATGGTTATGCAAAATTTCGTATTTTGAAATCTGCGGTTATGTTATGTCATCGAACCTGGATCACAGGCGAACGAGGTGACATATTGTACCAATTTAAACGGTGATCTACTTAAAATTACGTCCGTAATCCAAAATAACCGATACATAAAGAATCCGTGACAATAAATTTTATCCGTTCAAAATCGGTAAGGCTAACCATCAGGGATTTTTGCAAAAAATTGAAAATATTTTATCGTTGAAATTCCGGCTCAAAATGATTGTAGGTAATGTAAAGAGCATATTAAGTAATAAATTACCGGTTGGATGCATATGGAAAGCATGGTTATGCGAAATTTCGTATTTTGAAATCTGCGGTTATGTTATGTCATCGAACCTTGATCACAGGCGAACGAGGTGACATATTGTACCAATTTAAACGGTGATCTACTTAAAATTACGTCCGTAATCCAAAATAACTGATACATAAAGAATCCGGGACAATAAATTGTATCCGTTCAAAATCGGTAAGGCTAACCATCAGGGATTTTTGCAAAAAAATTGAATATATTTTATCGTTGAAATTCCGGCTCAAAATGATTGTAGGTAATGTAAAGAGCATATTAAGTAAGAAATTACCGGTTGGATGCATATGGAAAGCATGGTTATGCGAAATTTCGTATTTTGAAATCTGCGGTTATGTTATGTCATCGAACCTGGATCACAGGCGAACGAGGTGACATATTGTACCAATTTAAACGGTGATCTACTTAAAATTACGTCCGTAATCCAAAATAACCGATACATAAAGAATCCGTGACAATAAATTTTATCCGTTCAAAATCGGTAAGGCTAACCATCAGGGATTTTTGCAAAAAATTGAAAATATTTTATCGTTGAAATTCCGGCTCAAAATGATTGTAGGTAATGTAAAGAGCATATTAAGTAATAAATTACCGGTTGGATGCATATGGAAAGCATGGTTATGCGAAATTTCGTATTTTGAAATCTGCGGTTATGTTATGTCATCGAACCTGGATCACAGGCGAACGAGGTGACATATTGTACCAATTTAAACGGTGATCTACTTAAAATTACGTCCGTAATCCAAAATAACCGATACATAAAGAATCCGTGACTATAAATTTTATCCGTTCAAAATCGGTAAGGCTAACCATCAGGGATTTTTGCAAAAAATTGAAAATATTTTATCGTTGAAATTCCGGCTCAAGATGATTGTAGGTAATGTAAAGAGCATATTAAGTAAGAAATTACCGGTTGGATGCATATGGAAAGTATGGTTATGCGAAATTTCGGATTTTGAAATCTGCGGTTATGTTATGTCATCGAACCTTGATCACAGGCGAACCAGGTGACATATTGTACCAATTTAAACGGTGATCTACTTAAAATTACGTCCGTAATCCAAAATAACTGATACATAAAGAATCCGGGACAATAAATTGTATCCGTTCAAAATCGGTAAGGCTAACCATCAGGGATTTTTGCAAAAAAATTGAAAATATTTTATCGTTGAAGCTCCGGCTCAAAATGATTGTAGGTAATGTAAAGAGCATATTAAGTAAGAAATTACCGGTTGGATGCATATGGAAAGCATGGTTATGCAAAATTTCGTATTTTGAAATCTGCGGTTATGTTATGTCATCGAACCTGGATCACAGGCGAACGAGGTGACATATTGTACCAATTTAAACGGTGATCTACTTAAAATTACGTCCGTAATCCAAAATAACCGATACATAAAGAATCCGTGACTATAAATTTTATCCGTTCAAAATCGGTAAGGCTAACCATCAGGGATTTTTGCAAAAAATTGAAAATATTTTATCGTTGAAATTCCGGCTCAAGATGATTGTAGGTAATGTAAAGAGCATATTAAGTAAGAAATTACCGGTTGGATGCATATGGAAAGTATGGTTATGCGAAATTTCGGATTTTGAAATCTGCGGTTATGTTATGTCATCGAACCTTGATCACAGGCGAACCAGGTGACATATTGTACCAATTTAAACGGTGATCTACTTAAAATTACGTCCGTAATCCAAAATAACTGATACATAAAGAATCCGGGACAATAAATTGTATCCGTTCAAAATCGGTAAGGCTAACCATCAGGGATTTTTGCAAAAAAATTGAAAATATTTTATCGTTGAAGCTCCGGCTCAAAATGATTGTAGGTAATGTAAAGAGCATATTAAGTAAGAAATTACCGGTTGGATGCATATGGAAAGCATGGTTATGCAAAATTTCGTATTTTGAAATCTGCGGTTATGTTATGTCATCGAACCTGGATCACAGGCGAACGAGGTGACATATTGTACCAATTTAAACGGTGATCTACTTAAAATTACGTCCGTAATCCAAAATAACCGAAACATAAAGAATCCGTGACTATAAAATTTATCCGTTCAAAATCGGTAAGGCTAACCATCAGGGATTTTTGCAAAAAATTGAAAATATTTTATCGTTGAAATTCCGGCTCAAGATGATTGTAGGTAATGTAAAGAGCATATTAAGTAAGAAATTACCGGTTGGATGCATATGGAAAGCATGGTTATGCGAAATTTCGTATTTTGAAATCTGCGGTTATGTTATGTCATCGAACCTGGATCACAGGCGAACGAGGTGACATATTGTACCAATTTAAACGGTGATCTACTTAAAATTACGTCCGTAATCCAAAATAACTGATACATAAAGAATCCGTGACAATAAATTTTATCCGTTCAAAATCGGTAAGGCTAACCATCAGGGATTTTTGCAAAAAATTGAAAATATTTTATCGTTGAAATTCCGGCTCAAAATGATTGTAGGTAATGTAAAGAGCATATTAAGTAATAAATTACCGGTTGGATGCATATGGAAAGCATGGTTATGCGAAATTTCGTATTTTGAAATCTGCGGTTATGTTATGTCATCGAACCTGGATCACAGGCGAACGAGGTGACATATTGTACCAATTTAAACGGTGATCTACTTAAAATTACGTCCGTAATCCAAAATAACCGAAACATAAAGAATCCGTGACTATAAAATTTATCCGTTCAAAATCGGTAAGGCTAACCATCAGGGATTTTTGCAAAAAAATTGAAAATATTATTACCTCTACCCAAAAATTGTTGAAGTATAACTTAAATGGGTTGTGGTCTTAACTTCATTACTGATTTCTTCTTGTTTCTGCTCGCCTGTTAGTTGAAAAAAATTTCTTGCTGTTTTTTCATATTTTTCGATTATACGGGGAATTCGTTGGAAATTGTGCGGTGTCTCTTGTTGTTCAAGAATCAAGGACTTCATACTATACTTCTTGATGATTCAGCTCAGTTAAAAAAGTTCTCGATTCCGATTTCTTTAAAATAAAAACACTTTCCATATTTGCGTCACAAAATTATATATTGATTTGTTTTTCATTTTTTTTTTTCATGTATAATTTTATTAATAATACAATTAATAAATATAATAATTAATAATAAATATACAATTTCATCAAAATCGCTAATACAGCAGATATACATTGTTTTTGTTGTATTGTTGTAATATACTTTTAATTAATAATAATTAGTATAATAAAAATTAATTATGTTATTTGATTTAATTATATTTTAATACATAGTTTTTAGCATACAATTATAAAAATTAAATAAAAAAAAAAAAATTTGTTCTTGAAAATTAATTTTTATAATAAAAATGTATATAGACAATTTTTAATATGATTTGTTAATTAATAATAATAATAATTAATGTATTTTATAATTGTAAATATATATTTATTTTTTATTCTTATATTTTAGCTAAGCAAATTAAAATTTAAATTAAATTAAGTATTACGAATATATATTTCCATTTTGTATTTTAGAATATAAATTTTGTCTATCTATGTTTCGGGGGCCGGGGCCTTGAAGATCTCTAGAAAAATTATGTTTTGTGGTGTTAAAAATTAGCTGAATATTTTGTTGTAATTACCACTGTTAGAAATTTTATTGAGTGTTTTAACCATGTGGTGTGTAGTGTCGTGTTGTTATGTCCGTTCTAGTCTGTTTATTTCGTGCAATCTTGAGGTGAAGGGTGTGGCGTGTTATTATTGTCTAATGAAACAGATATTTATGTGCTGAAACCTTCAGCCTATAGTAATTCAAATGAAAATTAAACATTTCTAAGTTTTGCTACAAGGCACATTTAATAGCATGAATTAAAAAAAAAATTTAATTTAGTAATAAAGTTGCTAAATAATTTATAGTTCGCTAAAGTAACATCGCCATAAATATTAATCATTATTTTGCAATAGATCTAAATTATTTTTTAAAGCAATTTGAATTTTGGTCGAAAATCAGAATCAGTTTTTGATTTGGTTTTGGCTCGAGTTTTGTTTGGGATACACATAGCCTTTAGAAATTTTAATCAATGAATGATGATGCAAAGAAGTGCAGCGTATTCCTAGTTCTAAATCTTGTGCTATATCAACACGCACTTAGATTATTTAGGTAAATTTGCTAAACGGCGAGACTACAGAACGTGTATTCAAAATTAACGATGGTGACAGTTTAATTAATTTTTTTCTAATTTTAACAAAATTTATGAATAATCATAAAATTTTTCGGAGTTTTTTTTTGACAAATTTATGGTGGAAATTTTCGATTTTGATTTTTTTTACAGATTTTACGGACCCATGTTGGTCGCATTTCGACTCAAGAAAATATGAACTAAGATATTTTCTTGAGTCGAAATGCTATCAACATGGGTCCTTTATAGATATTGCCCAAGCCCTTGATCTGGTTCAGAAGTCGAATGAAACTACCTTGAATTAAATATATATAAAGATCAAAATGTAAGGTGGCTTAACAGATGACAGTGATCCATAATTATTAAAAAATGTCCACACAGAAAAAAAAACTCACGTTATTTTAAAAAGATCGTCACGTAAATGAAAGGAAGTGGGTAGAATCGTGCTGGAGGTAGGGCGTGAGCCTCAAATTATTTATAAAAAAAATATAAAATTATTTATTATTTACAGAAGTGTATTTGTAGATGACCAAGAAGTTAAAAAGACTGTGAAAACTGGAAAAACAGCCTCATTAAGATTATCTGCCTTTCAAAATACTGAAAATTCGATTAGTTTCGAAAAACTGCTATTATCCTGGCCAAGATTAAATGATGAGACTGGATACCAACTAGTAAAGTCATTAGATGGAATCACATTACAAAAATTTATTTGAATTATTTACTTACCAATTGAAATGGACTTCGATTAATTATTTTTTATGTATAATCAATCAAAGATGTATAATCATTAATTATATTTAATTATGTTAAATTTGAAATGTAATAATGGACGTTTGACGAACTAGTCCCCTTGGATGAAAACCATAGGGAAATCACGTAAGTTTTCTTCTATATTACGTGATCATTTTTCTATTTCTCCAATTGAATTTTCTTAATAAAAAAAAATTATAAAATGTGACATGATTTTAAACGTTGTGCCGTCAAATCTAGATATATCTATCAATTATTAGAAATTGATCATTTTTGACGAGTTTCAAACAATATTCCAGCCAATCCTGGAGATGTCCACGGTGTCTGATTAACATTTTCAAATAGGCGAGCTAAATACATTTGCAGGTTTGGTCAGTATTTACAACTAGATCAGTCAAACCAGTACTCTTGTGGTGGCCAAAACGGTACCCTGAACGTGTAACAGCTGGAATTAATTCTTAATGGTTTTTCCACATGTTCTCAGTAACATTTTTGAACAGATCACATGATATTTTACCGTTATAGTAATTGGCATCGAAATCTAATGAACTTTGCTACGCCTACAGTAGTATTCATGTTTTCATTTGTACTGCAATTTCCATTTTTTGACAGCTTAAAATATTTTTTATCAATGTTAATGCGCCTAACAATGATTTTTGAAATTTTGAAGTTCAGTGATTTTTAACCCTAACGTGAGTGACGTGGGTACCCTGGTACCTTTTGCATTTTTAGAGGTTTATTTTTGTATGTTTTACTCCCAATAAAATCTTTAAATTTAACCCTAATGTGAGTGACGTGGGTACCCGGGTATCTTTCGCCCTTTTAGAAGTCTATTTTCGTATGTTTTACTACCAATAAAAACTTTGAATTTTATGAGAACTTCTAGTTCAATTGGAATTAGATTACGATTATACTTAAAAATGAGAAATGTTACAACCTGGACGAAAACGGGAAAAATAAATCAATCACTCCAATTAAGATCATTTTTCTTCACGCACATGAGGGTTAAAAAAATATTCTTATATTCTTCTACGGGATTTTATCAATTTCTCAAATTTGATTTTGACGACCGTTCAAATTGTATCCATGTTTTCCTACGTACTGTAAATTTAAAAAAACGAGGAACATGATTGGTAATTTTTATAGAAATTGTATACTGACGATGGCACCACGTCTAGAAAATGTAGTTCAGTACTCGTTGCGGGAATTATATTTGGTTTGTGATTAAAGTGCCGTCTTGAGCAAAAATTTAAATGAACATTGAAGTGTTAGCTATAATTATTGGAATAGGAAAATCTAATAAATTTCCTTTAGTCGCGTGGTCAGCATTCAATGCCAAAGATTCGCTTGTATCAGATACACCATCTCGCTTGTCATACTAAGTTAGGCCGGCATATGATACCGATGATACAGATATAACATATTTCTTTAATATAAAATATTGGGACAATCATACGTGAGCTATTGTTTCATTTGGAGAAGCGGAATTATAATCTTTCATTTGTGTACCAACAAAGCAGAAATATGTGTTCTTATAATAGACAGTAATGGATAAGTCACTGAGAAGCATAGGCGCCAACTTTTGAATAATTTGCTTTCATTAGTTTTGAACATCTAAAAATGTTCAGCATCAAAACCGAAATATTTCCACGTTGAACTATAATGTCACATAACAGGTTTCTGGTTTGAATACGAAACTATGCCAAGTTCCGTGGCTTCAGTTACACCGTCTAATATATGTTTAATTTTAAATTGCAAACTATTCCTACACCACTAAATCCAGAGCTTAAGATCATCCAATACCAAATATTTTGAAACTGAGGAACCGGTGGTTGGAAAATTCTGCAGACCAAATATGAATTTCAAAACAACAGCAAATTCCGTGTGCTATTTTATTGTGGTCTTAATCGGAGTTAGAGTCAGAAACATATAAAAATCCACTCCGACTCTGGATTTTAATTTCGTTTTGCAAAATGTGGCACTCATTACATTTTGGTAATCAGTTGGCGAGAACAAACAAGATGAATTCGAAAAATTTCAAACGAGACTTGGCATCTTCGAAAATAATGAGAGTAGAAGAATTTAAAAATTGCAGGATTATTTGCACACCTAATGATAAGATAGAGAAATTCAATAAATGCTTTAGTCTGATATTCGTGAGGCCATTCAATTTTATTCTGAAATAAAACGGGAAACAACAATTGCGGACTTTAAAGTGAACTTGAGAGAACCAATGAAGGCGCTATCGAGTGTTTCATTTTATTACAAAATTGTTCACTTTGTACACAACTCTAAGAAAGAGACAAGTTTCTTCACATATAGGCCTAGATAAGGTAGCAGTCCCAAAGCTAAAAGAAGTCCCTTAGGTTTACACTCCTTTACTTTCTTAGTAGCGTCGCGTCAGTACAACCGTGTCAAAAAAATGCGAAATAGGATTTTGGAAAAACCACACTCCATCATATAATCTTGATTGGAATGACCGCTACTCAGTTTACACACATAAATTTGAATAGAAGAAAATTAAGAATTTTGAAATCCCAAAAATACAAACTGGGTACTTTATAGATCCAATCTTTAGCACTCACTTTAACCTTTGACAATAAAGAACAAAAAGAGTGGTAAAGGCCATTTAGATACTAAGATAATTCATATTCAGCTCCTAAGAGCTAAATGATTCTCAATAAAGCAATAAATACCGTCTCAAAATAATGATCAATATGTATTCGAATGCAAAAAACGTCGAAACGGAGATCTCTGTGAGAGAAAGTTCAAAGCCATGAACCAATGACTGCTAAACTGCAGAATGCACTGGATTTATATTAGACTACCTTTCACATACTTATATTTAGAGACAGCCTTGCATTAGAGAATGTTTCAAATAATTTCAAATTTCAAACAGATCGGGGATGCAGTTGAATCCAAAGGTTATGTGGCATAAATAGAAAATGGTGAAAAATGGAAGAAGGCAAGCAACATTTACTGGTAATTTAGAAATATATTTGGAAAATTTTGAAGCCTGAATCCAAAATACATCTAGACTGCACGCCACGGTATCTAAACCCATTGTGTCCTTTGCTGCTTTGGTATGGTGAATTATAGAGTTGAAACTGGGACTGGCATGAAATCATTTCAGTGATATGTCAAAATTAATTGAAGATACCAATTTAGCAGCCTAAAAATATTAATTAAAGAAAAATGAACAAGAAAATAATGTTAAGTATACCTTTCTCTTATGTTTCTATGCTTACTATAGACGAACCTTACTATAGCCGCCTAAATGATGAACCAAAGCAGTTCAAAAGAATCTAAGTGCAGAGATGGACCACATGATGTGTCTGGACGTTATTGAAGTGAGCAAAAGTACCTGAAGCTCTCCGGCCACCATCGTTCAAAAATCAAACGAAAAGATGCGATTTTGTTTGGATGCTTGCAAGCTTAACGCATAGTGACTGCAAAAAACACTTACCTCTTTCCTTTAATCGATCGACTATTAGCTCACCTTTTTAATGGCGAGTTTTGGCAGAGTCCGCAATGACGGAATTTACAGTACCATGTAGACCATTCTATCAATTCAAGGTTATGTCGTTTGGACTATATAATGCAATGTAAATCAATGTGCCGTGCCGTCTTATGCACAAAATTTTCCAGCACGTGCTTCTTGATAGAATATTCGTATACAAATTGGATAATCTTTTGAATGAATTGTTAGAATTGGTATAGCTAACCATACTTCAGGCGGCAGAACTTACTGTAAATCTGATAAAAATAACTTCGTTACAAAGGACCTGACGGGTAGACTGGCAAGGTTGAGCCTCAAGAAGCGGAATCTGTCAAACTCCGTGAAAATAATTATTATTTATGAGAAATTGTCCGCATTTAAAGTGCGTGATAATTGAATTTTCATTTGACTCGAGCTGAAGCATAATATTGAGCTGTCCGTTGTGTCAATTTAGAAGTTACGGATTCCGGTTGGCCTACGAAACAAATTAATTGTCGAGAAACATAATGAGAAAATAAGAAAATATTTTAACTGGCCAGTCATGTCGAAGGAAATTTTGAAATATATTGGAAAATATTTGATCTTAAGACTACTAAACCAGCAAAAGGACAATCTGGATAGCCCATGGGAAACGCGTATCCGATAGAACGACTTCTTTTGAGCATCCCAAGGTAAACGGAGCAACATCGCAAAAAATTTATGAATACTTAACAAATGAAGTGCTTTATGTGTATGGACTTCCCTCCCTCTTTCAGAGAGCTGAATTCAAAGGCATGCCAAATCAATACGGAATTGTTGCTGCAACATCTAGCTGATAAACGTACCAAATGGATAAAAAAAACCGCATCAATCTTAAGAAATAGCCTGAACAAATTTGTTTAGAATACGCCACATTTTCTAGCGACTATGAACTTCTAAAAAAATTAGGAAAAGTTTCCGAATAAATTCTGAAATCATGCTCTTTCAAAGAATTCTGTAAAAGCGCATTCAAACGGAGGACTAAAGAACTATAATTTTATAAATGCACAGCTTAAAGCTGCACGGTGAGTAGGAGCCGGAGTATTCTTTCAAGACAACAGAATTAAAATATTTCGTGTTCGTGTCAGTGATCACGATCAGATTCCGGACACTGAACGTTTACCAAAAACAATCTAGTTTCCTGAGAGTTTTCTGTTTAACGTTGTGAAAAATTTAGTTGGTTGAAACTAATTTTTTCTGTTGTCACTCTTAAAGTGAATTCTGACATTTTAAAAGTCAATTAAATGTGAATCAGGAAACTTTATCCAAATTGAGATGTAAGATCAAAAAATTGTCTGGCAATACCATAAAGTTGCATCAAATGTCATCGAAATTTATTCCAATGGCAGTCACTTAGTCTTTCCAAACACTGCTTTTTGCAACAAAACTAAGGCAGCACTTGCTTTTCGTTTTGGTTAGTATACAACACGAGCCGCACATAAAATTAGTGCAGCAAACGTGCTGTAACAACCCCAACTTAAACATTTTGTTTATAGGTGATTACATCTTCCCCCTCGAGACTGCGTACACTGCGAACACTGCTTGGAGTGGCACATTATTTTTAAAAACAGTTTGAAATTAGGATTTTTGTCAACGCTTACTCCGTTACTGTTTAAAACCAAAAGAGACGGCAAACGAAATTGCAATGTGTTTTGAGTACTCTAATGAGAAAACGGGTGTACTACGAAAACCCAGTTTTCAAAATCCCGATTTTCTAAATCCCGGTTTTCAAAATCCTAGTTTTCAAAATCCCGGTTTTCAAAATCCCTGTTTTCAAAATCCATGTTTTTAAAATCTCGGTTTTCGAAATCCCGGTTTTCATAATCCCAATTTTCAAAATCCACGTTTTCATAATCCCGGTTTCAAAATCCCGGTTTTCATAATCCCGGTTTTCAAAATCCCGGTTTTCAAAATCCATATTTTCAAAATCTCGGCTTTCGAAATCCCGGTTTTCAAAATTCCGGTTTTCAAAATCCACGTTTTTAAGATCTCGGTTTTCGAAATCCCCGTTTTCAAAATCACGGTTTTCAAAATCCCGGTTTTCAAAATCCCGGTTTTCAAAATCCCGGTTTTCATAATCCCAGTTTCCAAAATCTTGGTTTTCAAAATCCATGTTTTTAAAATCTCGGTTTTCGAGATCCCGGTTTTCAAATCCCACTTTCAAAATCCCGGTTTTCAAAATCCATGTTTTTAAAATCTCGGTTTTCGAAATCCCGGTTTTCAAAATCCCGGTTTTAAAAATCCCGGTTTTCAAAATCCCGGTTTTCAAAATCCACGTTTTTAAAATATCGATTTTCGAAATCCCAGTTTTCGAAATCCCGGTTTCCAAATCCCAGTTTTAAAAATCCCGGGTTCAAAATCCCGGTTTTCCTAATATCAGTTTTCAAAATCCCGGTTCGAAATTCATGTTTTTAAAATCTCGGTTTTTGAAATCCCGGTTTTCAAAATCCCGGTTTTAAAAATCCACGTTTTAAAATCCTGATTTTCATAATCCCAATTTTCAAAATCCCGGTTTTCAAAATCCCGGTTTCAAAATTTTGGTTTTCGAAATCCCGGTTTTCATAATCCCGATTTTCAAAATACCGGTTTTTAAAATCCTAAAAACGTGGATTTCAAAATCTCGGTTTTCAAAATCCCGGTTTTCAAAATCCCGGTTTTCAAAATCCCGATTTTAAAAATCCCGGTTTCGAAATCCCGGTTTTTATAATCTCGGTTTTCGAAATCCCGGTTATCAAAATCCCGGTTTTCAAAATCCTCGTTTTTAAAATGTCGGTTTTCGAAATCCCGGTTTTCAAAATCCCAGTGTTCAAAATCCCGGTTTTCTTTTCTTCTATTTCTAATCTTGATTTTGAAAAAAATATTTCTTATTAATTCAGGCCAGCCGGACTAATAATATTTTAGCATAAAACTAAGATATCTTGCCCAAAAATTTACTAGAAAATTCAAAGGCTGCGAATTCAGAGGCAAGAGTCGGTTTCGTGGAGTCAATGCTATTTTATCGGAGTGGAAGTCGGAAAAAACTGAACTCCCGTTTTTTTTGTCAAATTACAACAACAGTGCCATATATTGACAGCCGCTCTAGAATTCGTCGAATTCCTAGTTTTTAATGGTTTTCGAAAATTGAAATTACAATTAGAATTTCTTGAAAAATAAAAAAGGGCTATAACAAAACTAAAATAGTAAAACCCGTACACAGTAAAAAAGTAAAGAATCGTGATATATAAGTCAGGTCGCGGCGCTTACGTAGTTCTTTCCCTAATTAGAAAAAAAACTTTAGTTTTTAGGAATTTAAAAACCGATAGGAGCGGGAGTATATGATCGGACTATATAAATCGAGTCGCTGCGCTTCCATCGATTCAATAACTCTCGCGGGCACGCGTGAATTCACATAGCTCCTCCCTCTGCGTTTAGCCCTCCGAGGGCCTCTAAAAAAATTTCAGGAGAGCGGGGTTCAAAAACATGTCAAGAATAAAGGAGCAGTTTTACTACTTTTATTCTAAGTGAATGATTCGAATTCAAAACTGATTTTTTGATGCGCAGTTCTAGAATACGGTCGATAGGGATGGATTGACCATTTCTTTACTGAGTATGTTAAAACTCTACAAGTAAGGTCTAAATGGGGTTCTAAAATGATTTTTTGCTAAAGCGCCATATTCTACCATTAGCGACAGAACTTGGCTGTGTGATGGAAATACGTTTCGAAAATGATATGACTAAGTTCTGAAATATATCGCCCTAAAAACCCCATTTTCATCGCACATGTCGAATTTCAACTAAATCAGTTAAAAAATGGCCTAGTTCCATGCCGATGGCCATATTTCAGAATTTTATCAAAAATCATTTTAGAAATTAATTTCCATTGCATGTGTAGAATTTATCGCAAACTCATTTTTGAATTTTGTCAAACAATCATTTTCCCACATGTCAAATTTTAAAAATTCAAACCGGTATTTCCTAAAAATCGGGTTTTTTTTTATACTAAACCGGGATTTTTGCAAACCTGGATTTTGAAAACCGGGATTTCATTACACACCCTGAGAAAACATGTTCACGAAATTATGATTATTAAGGGATTTGCGCAAACCAGAATATTTTTCATGATCTGTCAACGTCAAAACGTCAGTCAAGGTTAAGGTTTTCATCATGGTGAAGTTCACGAACGAACAACTTTTGGAAATTATTAAAATTCACTACCGCAATGCTGAGTACTAGACAGGCTGTGCGTGCTAAAGTGGATAACATCGAGTCAAAATATTCACTATTTGATGTCTCTTTGCCAGTGAGATAATGCTTCGATCGGTGCCTTATCTCACTGACAAAGATTACCGAAAATATCGTAGCCGCAAGTGCTTCAGTTCAAAATGAGCCAAATCAGTCGAGTTCTTGCCGTTCACAGGAATTGGGGAACTCTCAAACTACATTTTGGCTAAAATATTAAGGACAAAGCCGTAACTACTATGGCTGTAAATCTGAAAATTTGAAAGTGGACGAACATATATCAATAATATATGTATGACACGTTAAAAACACCCAGTCGCAACTTTTTTACTGGTCACCACCAGGAATCGAACCCGGGACCCCCCGAATAACAGAGCAAGCACTCTACTTACTAAGCTAACGAGGGCGACGAAAGATCCTGTCTTACATCCATACAAGATCAAATTAATTCAACAGCTGAAGCCTCTTGATCATTTGAAGCCAAGAAATTTTTCCGGTTGGGCCATTCTGAAGGTTGAACAATGTTTCTCATTATTGGCTTAATGGCTTTGCCAGTAAGCAAAATATGCGTTATTGGACAGCAACAACCCACATGTGTTTCAAGAGACTAAATTACAACCACAAAAAGCGACCGTGTGGTGTGGATTTCATGCCGGAAAATTATATTAAGGATACCAAAACCGCGTGGACGTAACTGCAGCAGGAAAACTTTCGAATTTCAAAATGAAACTGAGAGGCTATTATGAATTTTTTTCGATTTCGTAAATTCGATCCGTCGAGAATATTCTTATTATCAAACATTGGTCGTAAAATTTAAGACCATGCTATTTTGGGTTATTTTAGCTAAAAAAAAATTATAAGTATACCTATACACTATTGTTTTCGTAAATATTCGTCACCTATAGAGCAGTCGAATTTTGACATTTTATTTTCGTAAATTCGATTTCGATTTTTTTGGTTCATAATAGGGCGGATTTTACGATTTTTGAATTTTACGAAAGCAAAAAAAAATTTCAAATTGAAAAAATTTCATAAAAGACCACTTTAGCATACCGATTAAGCTTAATTTAAAGAAAAAAGAAAATTTCAAATTTCGTTCTAAAATTACAAAAAATAGAACCCGATTTCTAAAAAAAAAGAATTCATTTTAGCGTAATTTTACCACTTTAAAAAGGAGGAACTGACGAAATTTGTGCTTATCATCGAAATAAATGTTCATTCATAAATTGAGGCACAACAAACAAGCCCCTAAAAGATACTATCAAATAAACAACTACAGAGGTACACCCCTCAATAATATTTGTGTTGAACAAGGAAATAAGCAATATAAAGTAAATATTCTAAAACTCAAGAATAAGCAATTAAGATACCATATTCCAATCAGGTATGTTCATTGCCATCCGAGAAATAGAGCGGCTGCATTTATGCTAATCCAGAATTGGCCCAACTCCATTGCACAACAAACGCCATTGAATGAACGATTTGCTAGCACAAAATGTTCTATGAACCAATGAAGTTGACACTTCTAATAACATATTCCAATAAGGTATGTTCTTTCTGTGCTGTCCGAGAAATATAGTGGGTGAATTTGTGCTAGTCTAGAATTGGCCTATCCTGACATAAAAATATTCTAATAAAACTTTCTTTGTTCAATTCTAGATTAACACAAATTCATTTATATTTCTCGGGTGGCAATGAACATGCCTAAAAGGAATTAGCCATCTGAGAGTCAATTCGCGTTCTGTGAAATAATGAAAATGAAAAGTTTTTTTCATTAGCAATCGCGTAGGTTTGCATTCTCCATAAGAAATTTTGATTTCACACAGTAAAATTTAAAACTACATGCAAATAATTCAAACTACTAGATTGCCACTTAGCAAAACTTTTCATTTTCATTATTTCACGGGACGCGAATTGACCCCCTGAATTGTTTATTATAGAACCTTGGAACAATTTATTTTTATTGTTTAATTTGTTGTTCAACTCAAATATTATTGAACTGGACATTATTATTAGAGTTATACCTCTGTATTTTGTTTATTTAATGTAGTATCATTTAGGGGCTCGTTTGTGTTTTCTCAATTTATGAATGTATGAAAATTTAATTTCTATGATAGCCCAAATTTTGTCCGCGTAGCAGCTTATAGAAAGTATTAAAATTAAGCTAAAATTTCGTTTTCGGGCACTAATTTCAGGCTCATGACCACTAATTAGCACAAATTTGGCATAATCGGTATGCAAAGTTTCATTTTGAAATTCGAAAGTTTCACTGCGGCAGCCACCCATACCAAAACCGCCTTTACCGCACTATTTTCTTTAAAGTAGGTTCTAAAATTTAGTTTAAAAATTTTGAATCGGCACGGCTACTCCAGACCGACTCTGCTAATATACATATGAAAAAATTATAACCACTTCATTAGACAATACATATTATAAATTAAAATAAATCAGATTTAATCACTACAAGATGTATAATTTTAAGATCAGTTCAAAAGTCACGTGTGATTGTTAATTATTTTAAATTAATTATACATATTTGATTTAGAGCGCATCCAAAATAAATATTAATTATTTATTTATTATTATTATTTTTTAATTTAAATACTTATTTAATGTAAGTCACAAGCTAAACGCTAGGATAATAATTTATGTATTGTTTATAATAATAATTAAAATATCCACCGAAAATTAAACATAAATTAATTAATTGAGATTTGAACTAAATTAGAGAAAAAATATTATTACATTCTTATATTAATTATTAGTATTACTTAAGTAATTTATGTTATTTAATAATATAATTGTGCAAAAATATTGCAAAACATAAATATTGTTTACGTTTATTAATTTTCTTAATTTATGGTAATTTGTATTTTTATATTTGTTTTAAAAAAATATTTTTTGTTTTTTTTTTTGTTTGATTTGTTTCATCATGTTTTTTATGTTATTTATTTGTTTCGAGCTCTACAAATTAGTTTGATTACAATTTTTTTTTTTGTTAAATTAATAATTAATTTTCAAGTTATTTTTAATCATTTTTAGTTTGTCTATTGAGGCACCCATAAAATAAGTGTGTCTGACTATAAATCATTCTTTTCATTTTACTTCAAATGTTCCAGTAATCTGTTTTAGTAAATTCATAAATCTCGCTTTCTCTCTCTAGTATTCTGTATATATAGTCAGGCACTTAGATTTCATAATTTAATTTTAATATTTACCATTATGCTTTGTATGCTTATTTGTTAATTATTATTCTGATTAATATTTTTTATTAACTAATTGTGATTATTAAAAATTATCAGAAAAATAAATTTAAATTTCCTTTTTCAATTTTTGTTAATTAGTTTTTTCAATGCGTATATTTTAAAGTTGCTCTCAAATTTCGGTAAAACAAATATAACTGATAGTAATAAAAAAATTATCTTGGGGGTTTCCACATTTAGGTTCAACTTTATGAACGAATAAACTGAAGTCGGTTGCCACGAGCCTGTTGTTAATTTATTGCAGAAACCGGCAGCTGGAACTTAGGAGTTACTAAAGAGGTTTTTTGTCTTCATTAAGACCAGAGTCGACGTCTAACCTAGGAAGAGCGCATTATGGGGTTTTTGCAAAAAAAAACATCGTTAATTCTCTCACAATGATAATAATCAAGAGAGTGCTGCAAGTACCAGCGGGCCTGGCAAAACATCTTCCAATTACGGAAAATTATTTTTTTTAAGACCTTTATATTGTAACAAACTCTACGTGTTAATTATTATTCTGATTAATATTTTTTATTAACTAATTGTGATTATTAAAAATTATCAGAAAAATAAATTTAAATTTCCTTTTTCAATTTTTGTTAATTAGTTTTTTCAATGCATATATTTTAAAGTTGCTCTCAAATTTCGGTAAAAAAAACAGTGAACGTGTTGTGGTAGAACGTGTTGTCATTTACTTTTACTTTCAAGCTCGTTACTTTCAAGCTCATTGAATCGATCGTCAACTCCTTCTCCAAGATTCTTTATCTCTTGTTTAAGGTCTTGCATTTGAGGCTCATGGACAGCAGAAGATTCTGCTCTTCAAATTTCGCATTTTGCGCTTTGAGTAGCTCGACAAATTGTTCGCATTGCTCTCCTTCATTTCAAGCAGAAGCATCTTCATCATATCTCCCATGTCCAAAGTTGGTTTCTGTGGCACAGCAATTGGGGTTGTGCTATTCGGCTATACGTAGAAAGTTTTACGCACGGATCTTGCTCTGAAGACGTACAAAATACAGCTCGTGGAACAAATGAAGCCGAACGACTTGCCACACCGTCGGAGTTTTGGTGATTGGCCCTTACAACTTATAGCGAAAAATCGCTGTCACATGCCACGCAATACGAGAAACCATAGACTTCTTGAGAAATGAGTTCGATGAGCAATTCAACTCACGTTTCGGTTCGGTGTAATTTGACATCTCTTGACTATTTTTTATGGGGCTACGTGAAGTCTCTTATCTATGCCAATAAACCAATAGCAATTGCAGAATTGAAATACAACATTAAATGTGTCATTAACGAGATACCAGCCGAAATGCTCGAAAATTGGACATCTCGCATGGACTACTTAAAATGTAGCCGTGGTCAACATTTTTTTTACTGTGTTTTTTATTTTATTTATAAACCAACGGTTAACCTTAGATTCGTGTACGGAGTGTTGTGTTCCCCAAGTGTTTTCGACTTACAATAAAGTAGACTACTTGGTTATACACCACCACCCACTGTTGTTTCTGGATATTTTTCGTTGTATTTTATCTTTAGCTATTTGTTACCGAAATTAATTTCAATTTTATTTTGTTGTTGTTGTAGAAAGGTCACTCTGCTTTAAAAATTTTGCTATTTTAACATCAATTTATGTCGACAGTTCTTTCTTTGGCCATTATAGGCAGCACTAAAATTAAAAAGATTGTTTTGATTTGTTTTTTGTGTTTAAGCTGCCACATTGGTAAAAAAAAATTTTAAACTAACATCAAGAAAAATATTTTAATAATATATTTAAAAATTTGTAAACACGTATGAAATTTGTACACATTCCGTGTAATTAACGAGAAGACATAACCTTACTTTTTGCACTCGTATAAAAAATTTTGTTTTTCTATTAATTTTCGTTTATTCTTTTTATGAATATGACTGCCATCTACAGTTCAAAGAATAAACTGTAGACATAAATTTAATGACATAGCAAGCAGTGTGGCTTTGTAGTATTCTAGGTGCACCGAGATTTACTTCAGTAGATTTTTTATTGAATCCGCTATTTGCACGTGCAATTCAGTCGTGCTATTATACGTTGAGTGATTAGTGTTATTTTGTGCGTTGATTTTTTCGAACAAAACCATTTATAGAATATTGTTTATTTGGCAAATATTCATCGTGGATTGACTACAGAGGAACCTTGCTGATTATTTTGATAGAAATGCCGACGATATTGAGGAAAATGTGGATGAAAAAATTTGTGGGCGAGATTATCATACAGCTGTTTTATTATCAGTTTATGTAACCAATTGTAGAGATCAAGATTCCGATAATGACGATGACACAAATTATGAACCGAAATCCTATTTGGATCATATGCAAATTTTGTAGAATTTGTTCAAGATACGGAAAATATTGATGGTAGGGCTGACTTCTTCCAGAGGAACAGCCGCAAGTAGCAATTGAGGCAAATCGTGCCCAGAAATACACAAGTCGAGGACAAAGCGACAAACGCATTTGGTGGTCGATGATGCATTCTGCTACAGAGAAAGCGAGCACTGGAGAATTGGACGGGCACAGACTCCGAAAAATTGAGACCTTCGCGAGATACGTGCGATGAAAAAATGTGGATGAAATTTATGCATTTATTTATTCCATAGGTCTCAAATGCCATTTTATAGACGAGCGATGTCATTACAGAAACTCGAGCAAATCAGTCGATTTTTTAGTTTCGACGATTCAGGAACTCGTGTGGATCGATTGCGAGAAGATAAGTTGGCTCTAATTCACCCTGTTTTGACGCTCTTTCAAACCCAGACAGACACTCATACGGGATTAAAATATTTTGGCTTATAGATGCGAAAAAAATTATTCTGCATCAGCAGAAATTTAGGTAAATACTCAACGATGAAAGACCCACTGGAATTTCACATGCCTTTGTGGGGCGCATTTTGCTCAACACAACTTACATGGTTACGCGAACATTATCATTACTAACATTTTTATAAGTTGTCCATTAGCAAATAAACTCGGAATACCCTGACTGTTTGCATCGGTCGGAGAAGCTCAGAAAAAGGGTCCATTTGCGTAAGGTACACTACCGATTAAAAAAATGTGCTTCTACAACAAAAAAAAACAATTATCACCAATCATCCAATGGTGTGCTGGTGCAAAACAACTACAAAAGGAAAAGAAGCCGATGGCCATAATGGTCATATTTTAGGAAACCGGCCATCCGTGAAAACTGCTTGAACTTCATGGAGTACAAATTGCATTCCGTTCCTAAGCAACTGTTCCCACAAATGCAGGAAATGTTCATTAAAATCGTACTCATATATATCTCTTTGCCAATGCAGATAAATAATCCTTCGCGCAGAAGTGAGCAATGTAAAAGATTCCGGTCGATGGTCAGAGATACGAAAACAACTGCCGTTTGTAATTTATGCCTTAGGCCGGCGTACGACAAGCACTATGATAAAGTTTTCGAACCATGTTTCATGCAATAGTTCAAGGAACCTGATTCCGACGAAGAACTTTCTGATAATGATTACGCCCAAACACAACCAGGCCCATCCACACCAGACCCAGCAACACCAGGTCCATTCACACCAGGTCCATCTCATTTCGTCCACCATTGGATAAACGAGTCCGAACAACGCTAGGCTCAGCAATACATTTATCAGATATACAGGGTGGGCCAAAAGTCACCATGGGGTTTAAAAATTTAATAACTTTTTCGTTTTTATATTTTTTTCCAAATTATATAAATAACACCTGGAGTATAAATAATGGAGAAATTCACAACTGAACAAACCAGAATAATAGAATTTTATCATTCATTTTAACGCAAAGAGCATATCGTCGCCATTTTAATGTTGGAATTTCGCCCTCTGAAGCAATGATTCGATGCCTAGTTGATCGTCACCACCAACATGGCGCCGTAGGAGATTTGCCTCGAATCACTGCGGAAAATATTGCACGTGTAGAGCAAGATGTTAACGAAACACCAGAAACATACACCAGAAGGCATTCTGCTCAGCTAGGAATGTCTCGTTTGTCACTACGGCGCATTTTAAAAAATGATTTACTGTTATTCCCATATGTACGGTGGAATTGGTGCAAGAATTAAAACCTGGCGGTAATCGACAATGTCTAAATTTTGAAGATAAATTTAAACAGTTGGCCATAAATGAAATCAACTTTATTTAAAATCTGATTATTTAAAATCTGATTTGAATGGCTTTATAAATAAGCAGAAATGCAGGTTCTGGGGTTTTGAAAATCCAAGAGCCATTCATCATCGCTAATTGAACCCTATTAGGTGTACAGTATGGTGTGGCATTACATCTGAAAATATCATTGAGCCTTACATCTTCGAAAATGAAGATGAAAGTGCTGTAACCGTAAATGGAGAGCGGTATCGGTTTATAATAGAACATTTGTTACATCCTGCTCTTGCAAACAGACCTGAGATGTGGTTTCAGCAGGATGGAGCCACTGCCCGCACCGCTCGAGACACAATGAACTTTTAAGGCAAATTTTTGGAGAGCGAATAATTTCCAGAAATTCGGAAATTAATTGGCCAGCGCGTTCACCAGATTTGTTAGTAGCCGACTATTTTCTTTTGGATTATTTGAGGAGCGAGTATATGTGAACCAGCCCAAGACAATCTTTGAACTCAAGGCCAACATTATTGCAGAAATACGAACGCCGCAGCTACAAATTTTGAAAGATGGTATAGAAAATGCTCTGAAATTAATGAATGAAATGAAGCTGAAAAGGGGAGTTATTTAATTGACATTATTTTCCATACTCAGTGTAAAAAAATTTCCATTTTGTATTTTTTATAATCTGAAAAAAAATTTAAAAAATATATAAACGAAAAAGTTATTAAATTTACT
The DNA here is from genome assembly GCA_932526605.1 of Nephrotoma flavescens. Taxonomy (NCBI): domain Eukaryota; kingdom Metazoa; phylum Arthropoda; class Insecta; order Diptera; family Tipulidae; genus Nephrotoma; species Nephrotoma flavescens. The sequence goes on along the minus strand of OW052220.1, from coordinate 71,948,603 downwards.
AAACCACATGGTGACTCTTGGCCCACCCTGTATAATATCACAAAAAATGAAAGCTCGTAGAAGGGTACACGATTCGTTGAAGTTAGAAAATCACACATTATATGAGTTCGACCGACACATTTCAAAATACTATTGGAGTCGCTTGAAACATCGGGCGATTATAGGTACAGCATTCAAATTCTTCCCTCAAATATACAAACTTATAACGAAAACGTTCCCGTTTAGCCTCAACCATCACCAACCACAGACCCATTTCACAGTAAAATTGAATTATTCACTTTATAAAGGTAGAAACCGCACAATATGAAAAACAAATTTTTTTTTTTGCTAAATAACGGAATGTATCATTTTCAAAAATTCATTAGGATAAATTACTTCAAAAGCAAAGCATCTCAAAATCAAAATCAAATTAAAAACAAAACAAATAAAAAATTCGTAAAATATTTCCTTAACCAAAAAGTCAAAAGAGCACACAATTTAAATACCCAGATACCATAGGACGTGAATTTTCACCTTTTCCTACCTTATATATTTTTTTTCTCCTCGCATCACCATCCCCAGTATCATCCTCATCATCAATTGTGAAAATGTTGTATACGCAACATGAACGCTAAAAGTTGAACCTTTGTGGTATTTCCATTTTCTGCTGCCAAGTAAAATGATTTTTGTTGTTCTGCTTTCTGGTAATTTTTATGGAAAAACTTTTCATATTTTCCCAAATATTTTTAAAAGTAGAAGATTAAAAAAAATCAAATTAATAATTAATAAATATGAATTCTTGATATGTGTGTCTATTGAAACTGTTTGCAACTTTTTTTTTTTTTGGTAATGTCGAAAGGATATTTTTGTTGTGTAATTTTTGTAATTTTCAATTAGTTTTAGGTTTAGCAAATGCTCATTATTTTGTATTATTGTTTTAATTAAATGTGCCCTTAAAAGCATTTTCATATTTTATTTGTAATTTTTATGTTTTTTTTTTAATATATTAAGCAATAATTAATGAATTTAAATTACTATTAATTAAATTTTGTTTTTATTATAATTTGTTGTTTTGTTGATAATATTTAAATATAAATTGGATTTTCTTGTCCTGTTAATAGACGGAACATTGATGTTGGCATTGTTTTCATTAATATCTGTTTTACGGGTTGGAAAGAAAATGTATAATTATTATTAAAAATTTTAATAGTTGTTAAATATAATTTCGTATATTAATTTGGGTTATATGTTTTTGGAAATAAACTTATTATACAAAAAAAGTACTGAAGTATTTTCAACAATTCATTATATTTAATGCTCTGTCAATTTTCATTAGATAAAAAATCGTATTAATGTACATTAAGTCACGGGAGGATTAACAATTATTTCTTAAACCAAATGAAGAAAACCAAGTTACGGAGTCCAGTAGTCCCCGTGATGTCGTACTGAAATTTTGCTGTATAATTCACTTCGAATGTAGAATCCGCGGAAGCGGATCGTTTGCGGATTGAAAACTGCTTGTAAAAAAAGCAAAAACCAAATTTTAAATCATACTATCATAGAAATCCCTATATGGATTTTTATACAATTAGTAAAAAAAAATGTGTTTTAGATCCGCAACTATAAAATAGTTGAATGCGTTTGTACCGAGGGAATCATAAAAAACGATTTTTATGGAAATCAATACAAATTTTCTTGGCCACTTTGATTTAAAGCAATTGTTTTCCATTTTATTTATATGCATTTTCAATCAATCCGTTCCCGCAGATTGTACAATCGTCGTGATTATATAGTGGTTCAGGAGACTGAAACCACTACCCATTTAGCGTACACTTCTCCTAGATTGTATTTCAAATTAACCGATGTGAAGCTAAATTTGCATTTGGTAGAATAATGATATAATTCATTATTAGACCATTTATTGACTACTGTTAAAGTTGGGAATGTGACATCTAGCGCATTAAAAATAAGCTCATTGCCGTTTTTTTTCTATGAAATTTTAGCACGGCATACTTTATGAAAATAAAAATTAACATACAAAAATATCCGGAACAAGCTTATTTTTTTGCCGTCAGATCCAGTTATAGTTGTCTATAACGATGTTGCAACTCGTTTAAATATTATTTAGACCAACGACGCCAGAATTGTTGTAGCATAAATTGAATTTTTTGATATTTTTCCAGTCGATCGAATTTCAAATGATAAAATGATGGATCTGGAAGAGCAACTAATGATTGACCCACCAAAAAATGACCGGGTGTCAAGCAATTTAAATCAGAATTTAATTTGAATTATAGATGGAAGATTTGCAAGAATCGCAACAATCAGTTTCGAACTTAATGAGGTTATTGATTTGAAAAAATCAGTCATCTCATATTTTACACGTTGATATTTTACATAGGAATATTGTCTATATATAGAACAATACCATGCATATGTAGCACTAGCGAATTACTACCTAGTCTACGGAATTCGATTCTTCCATATTCTCCATCTATACTTCATTTTTACCAATTAACTTTTCGTTGTGTACGAATTACATTTATATTTTAACGTTGTTGTTTTATTGTAATGGTTTTGTTGTGATTGTTCCGTACATTGGTCTATTTAATTCGAGATATACTGAAATAGACCAATGTATGGAACAATCACAACAAAACCATTACGATAAAACAACAAGTTAAAATTTAAATCAGCTGGGTCGCTAGACATAGGTGACAATGGCCGTGAATTCAAGCATGCTTCAATTTGCATGTTAAAGTACTTAGCTGCTCGTTAGTGCATGAAGTATTGCCAATTGTTCAATTTATATGGTGTTTTGCTGTCTTAACAACAGCTTCCCAAAGACTGCGAAAATGTGGCGATCGGGGAGGTATATTATGCCATTGCATGCTTCGATCAGTGCAATATTTGTTAACAATCTATTGATGAGGACTCGACATTACTAGTTTTCCCAATTCAATTAATTGTGATTTTGCGGCTGCCTTCCGGGTTTGATACGATGCTCTGGCAAATTACCCATTAACTGACTTTGTATTATTGGTTGAACTCGAAAACATGTAATACATTCCTTTATTATTTTTCTACACAAATTTCTTCCATTGGTTATTAAGTATTTTGTACAAATATTATAAAACAAGCTTTGGGACATATCATAGAGAATCTATGAATCACTGGCATTGATATTTGGTGTCGTGCTTCGAAGGGTATAGAAGCATCTTGAAGCCGACCGCGAAATCAAAGAAACCCATTTATACACACTTAAAAATTTTGCAGCGGTTTTCGATGTAACCCTTGCATCGAGGCGTATACAAAGGAATCATGTAACACATTTAGAAGCAAAGCATGCATTGAAAATATTTACGATGTAGTTGCGTCTAAAATTCATGTAACACGTATGTCGGAAGGAAATTTCTATATAACCTGGGGTTAACACATGTTTAGCGAATTTATAATAATTCGCTAAGACATTGTGTATATCCTTTCAATATAAGCTTAAAATATTTTTCATATATTTGTAGTTTGGTGCAGGGATGATATTTTCGATACTATAGTACTTTTTTCGATATTTTAGCTGTATCATTCATACTTTCGAGCAAATTTTAGTACTTTCAAAAGCAAATAAAAAGTACTTCGATACTTTATGTCGATTTTAGTGCTCTCCGTAAAAAACGTGATTTTTTATAAACAAACCCTATGTTTTTCAACAGACAATAAAAATAAAACAAAAATTTATTTGGACATTGGCAACATTCGAAGATCTTAATATCGAATAAAGAAACGAAGATATGAGAGAAGAGATTGAGAAAAATGCAACTTCGCTTATAATTTTTTCTTCATTTTAATTATTTGATGGCGGTAGATGATTGTTTACAGAATGCTAAACTTTGTGATAACTAATACAGTACAGTGATATATATTCGTATAAGAACAACAATTGATTTGAATTTATTGATTAAATAATAAAATAAACAGAGACATATGTTTTTTTTTTAGATTGTTTATTTCAGTAAAGAATTACACTAAATTAAATTAGAATTTCAACAAAGCAAAAAATTAAGATACTTCTAATATTAATTCAGTTTAAAAACATACTCCAAATTGCTTAAATATTCGTATAGAAACATTTCAAATTTTTCAAAAAAAAGCTACATAATAATAAATAAAATTTTAAATTAATTTTTCGTATGATGCTCTTGTTGTTTAATGACTTCAAATATGCGCTATGCCATTGAATTTGACATGTTTTTTAAAATTTCTGCCTCAATTTCGCCCCAACAACCCTTAATGCATTGCCTTAAGTCAATAACCGTTTTAAATTGCAGACCATTTGCTTAAACCTTCGCTGCAAGTATGCCTCAAAAGTTCTCCATCGATTATAATCGGGAATACATGCAGGCTAATCAAGAAAATTTATTTGTTTTTGAGAAAACAAGTCCATTGATTGCTTGATGCATGGATGAAAGCATTGTTTTGTTAAAAATCAAATCATTGTCGTCTCGTCGTAGTCCTCAAGAAAAGTTATCAAATCGTTTTCTAACAAATCATTGTACATGTCTGAACTCATTCCGGGTGTAATAAAGCAAATTGGTAGCTTCCGGCTATATTGAAAAGCTCCCCACACCATTACTGTACCTCCACCAAAATTCCTTTTAGACTGTAATATCTTTTCATCACGGATATCGTGCCAGTAGCAAGAATACTGGCCAGCAGGTCGATTCTGGTTTTTCCTATAGGAAAAGGAATTAGGAAAAATATTTTCATAGTATTTTTGTCAAAAATATCATTTTCTGGCCTACTGAGAAATCATGTTTGATCTAAAATTTTATAATTTAGGAATTATTTTTTCCGTATCGAAATTGGATAGGAAAAATATTCCCAATTTAATTTTGTTTTTGAAAAAATGTACACTAACTATTTACCATAGTATGTCAGAAAAAAAAATTTGTGACCAAAATACTATGAAGATATTTTTAATAATTCCTTTTCCTATAGGAAAAACCAGAATCGACCTGCTGGCCATCTTGATTGTTTTTATCAGCTATCCTTATACGAATGTTTACCTAATAGCGAATTCTTTTACGTTTTTGATGTGAATCAAATTTCCGATAGTTAAAAAGAATACGAAAAAAATTTGATGTGTTTTTATCGTAGCGTGCCTAAACCAGAAAGGGATGACGAAAACAATAACAAACCATTTTGAAAAAATTGGTTTGACGTATTTGACAATATTTGCTATTGACGCGTTGTATGTATATAAATATGTGTATGTGGTTGTTAAAATAGATGTATAAATCAACATTTCCATTTTTCGATGTACATCAAATTTTTTTGCTATTTTTTCCGCTAAAAGAACGCGAAAATGTGATTTACATCAAAAAATTTTGATGTACATCAAAATTTTTTGCCAGTTTTTTGTAAAGGGAAAACGCCATAAATTACTCTAAATTTTATTAAATGTTTTTTCTTTCTCCTAACAAAGTACCGTTAGTTGATCCCTGTTCACGAACATAATATTCGGTGACAATACAGTATACTTTTGGGTTTAATAGTGGACATATATTATAATTATAATTTTTGTTCTTATCATAAATTTTTGAACGAGTTTAATTGTTCTTATACGAATATTTATCACTGTAAAACCTTAATTTAACGGACTAATTGTGGAGTCCCTTAAATCCGAATGACCGTTAAATTCGGATGTTTTTTAATTTAATCGACTATAGATTCTGGACTTGTTTTGGAATATGGCCACCTAAGGTAGGCCACACACGAACAGTTTTAACTGGAAGTTTTAACTGTACAATAAAAACTGTCATTTAAAACTGTAAGTGTGTGGGTATTTCAGTTCAGTTAAACTCAACTGTACATTTTAACTGAGAACTTTAAAATTTTTATATTTTTAACTGAAACGATTAACTGAACTGTGTGTGGGTTTAACTGCCTAGTTCTCAGTTTTGCGTCGAAATTTCATACACCGAGAGCAGCCAAATCGTTCCGCTCATTCAAATCCATGATGATAACTGAAGGATTTGACTGAACGTATTTGTGCATCTCAGTTCATAGTTAAAACAGACAGTTATAGCTACACAGTTGAAACTGACATTTAAAACTGTACGTGTGTGGCCGGCCTAAGACAAAACTCGTTTATCTTTTAACCGATTATGAAAGGATTTTGTTTGTTGGATGGAAATGAGACTCATAAACAGTTTTTGGAAGAAGTTCTTGAATATGGCCATCTGGGAAGGAACTCAGGCATTTCTTAGCTGATTATGTTGGGATTGGGTGTGTTGGATGAAAATGGGATTCTCAAATTATAATCGAATGAATTTCTGGAATATGGCCACCTGGAACGGAACTCGATCGTGGGATTCTTAAATGATTTTTGGAAGAAGTTGCGGAATTACGCCACCTGGAACGGAACCCCATCAATTCTTAATCGATTGTGATGGGATTTTGTTTGTTAGATGGAACAGAGATACATAAACAGTTTTTGGAAGAAGTTCTGGAATATGGCCATCTGGGACGAAACTCATTCATTTCTTAGCCGATAATGATGGGAATAGGTATGCTGGATAGAAATGGGATTCATAAATGGTTTTTGGAAGAAGTTCTGGAATTAGGCCACCTGGAACGGAATCCGATCAATTTTTAATTGATTGTGATGGAATTTTGTTTGTTGGATGGAACAGAGATTCTTAAACAGTTTTTGGAAGAAGTTTTGGAATATGGTCATCTGGGACGGAACTCTTTAATTTCTTAACCAATTATATTGGGAATTAGGTATGTAGGATGGAAATGGTTTTCTTAAACGATTTTTGGAAGAAGTTTTGGTATATGACATCGTAGGACAGAAATTGGGCATTGTGGATGAAATGAGATTATCAAATAATTTTTTGGAAAAAAATCTGGAATATGGCCATATGGATTATGCGCCCATGTATTGCAAGTACCTCAAAAGTGAAAATTTTCGCTTGGTTGTAAAGGTTCTGAAGATCTCATGATCTTAGAAGACATCATATTTTATGTTCCCGTGAACAGTTTTCGAGGTCGTTGTTGATAAGAATAATATAAATTTACACGAGCCCTTTGTGTAGGGTTCACAACGTGATTTTTTATGAAAGTAAGTAGTTGACCTGCCACTCAACCCGCTAATCCCATGAGTGAGTTATGTACTGGTGATAGATGTTAAGGCATTCAGCCTTACCAGAAACATGTTAGCATCACAAGCCGCTTGCTTCAAGAAAAACGCCCGCTTATTATTGAGTTCCGTCTTAGTTTAAATTACCGAGTTTCAGGCGATATTCCAGAATTAGAATTTAATTTGAATTATAGATGGAAGATCTGCAAGAATCGCAACAATCAGTTTCGAACTTGAATGAGATTATTGATTTCATCATCATCACATCCATTGGTACATTACCAATTCGAAGGATTACTCAATTCCTGTATCTGAGTGATTCGATTTGTTTTGTGCCCCAGTAACGACACCATCCACATAAAAATCTCACTTCAACACTGTTGCTGCATTCGTTGTATTGTTACCCTCTTCGACAGCGAGTTAAAACAGACACTTAACTGCAAGGTAGGCGGCCGATGCAGTACCATATGTTACCGTACATAGACGATCACACTTAATGTCCTCACTTTTGGGTTCCTGATGTGATGTCTCCTCTGAATACTACAGGATGTTTCCTAAAGCGTATACTGATAGATAATAAATCTTGCTGCAAAATTTGACCCAACCATTAGGCAATCATTCATCGTGATTTCCGAAGACGTATTATGAGAAGCGTTGAAAACAACTCTCAATTTCGTTGTGGTACTTCTATCATTCGTCTTTTCATATGACAGATGCACTTCTTCCATATGTCCTATGCACATATACTCTTTTATGAAATCGATGTATTGCTTTTTTATATTTGGCTCCTTATCCAGTTTCCTTTCTAACCAAAGAAACTGTTTCATTGCCGAAGAGCTTGAATCGCCTAATTGATCAATACTAGATTTGCAAGGCAAAGCAACAATAAATCTACCTTCATTACCTCGCAATTTTTCACTTCTATCGAATAATTGTTTTTTGGTTCAAGATTCCCTAGCTTCCAAAATAGCTGAACTCTTTTATCAAGATCATATAATGGATCTGGATCATTTTTCTTGTAAATACATACTCGTAAACGCTATAATTTGCTGTGCTTGGTCTAACACCAATTCATTCTTAATTTGAAAATTATTAATGATGATACCAGAAACCGTTGATGAATAGTTTACCTTTCCTGTGACTGCATAACCAAATATGGTATTAAAAAATGGAGATATCGATGGTAAGTCATTTGTAATTTTTGACATTATTAGGAATCGTAGACTAGTAGTATAATCACTGCATTGAGATGAAATTGTTATATTTGTACAATATTTAACCTCAGTTGTTGAAGAGTTGATTCCTGAAATTGAAGTGAATGCATTTGACTTCTTAGCACGCAAAATATAAACTATTCTCTCTGTGACGAAATTAGCTTGTGAACCGCTATCAATTAATATTCGGCATGGAATACGAAAACCTTTTCGAATACTTGCCCATACAATAGCTGTAGGCAATAAAACTTCAGAATAAGTTGCTTCTACTTTGTGGACTGTATCTTGTTCTTTTCTTATTTGAGCCGAAGTTGCGTTGATTGAAGTATTTGAAGTTTGTGATGATCCTATATCGCTCTTTGATTATCCGAAATGCAATAATACATGATGCCGAAGTGGACACAAATTACACGAGGGTGCCATACAGTCCATCACTCTATGATTTTTAATTAGACAGTTTGTGCACAAATTATACTTTTTCACGAAGTTAAAACGTTCTTTCGGTGTGATGCTAGATTTTCTAAAATTAACACACTGATTTAATAAAAGAGCACCTTTGCAGTAGGGAGTGCATTACCGTTTACCGATTTAGAAATTTACCGATTTACCGTATTTACCGTATAAAATATATTTCCGATTTATCGGTAAATTTTTAGAAATTTACCGATTTTTTCGGTAAAAATATATTTATTAATTAATAGAGCGCATGCATTTCATTGAAAAAACGAGAGCATATTTTAATCGAACAAAGGATTTATATAAGGTATAGAATTCCCTCAGTGGTATATTGAAAATTTATGTAATGAATTTTATTTAATGAAATGAAATGAACTTATCCGGGGAGTTTGGCGCATGGACCAACAATTTTTTTGGCAGATTGCGGGTTATTTGGAAGCTTTCACCCCATGGAACTCATGTTCTAAGTGTCACGGTAACTGAGATATAATAATTTTAAGGTTTTTTTAATTACCAAAAATCTTGCCTTTTTTCATTACAGTTATGACCATTTACATAACTTTTTTGTTTGTAGTCGTAAAGGCACGAAATAATTTTTTATTGTATTTTGCAATGTGATTTTATTCTAAATAAATCATTATTTTTAGAAAAATTACTTATGGGATTCCAAATCCTAAAAAATGTGTAGATTTATGAAAAACGTCAGCATCTAAATTAATTTAAATTAAAAACTAATGGTTATTTTGAAATTAGTTTTGCTTTAAAAAATTCTCTAGTTTTTTGCCCTTTTCAATAGTGTGGACATATACCTTGTTAAAGTTAGCCGAAAGTTGCCAGCCGAAAGATAATGCAGATAGTGTCTTGACTATTTTTAAACTCTCTTTAAACTCTCGCTCCTATCGATTTTTAAATTTCAATAAACTGAAATAATTTCCCCTTCACCCGAATGATGTAACCCGATCCTAAATTCTCCTAAATTCGAGCTCATGACTGATTTTTGCTGTATTCAAGACACTATCTGCATTATCTTTCGGCTGGAAACTTTCGGCTAACTTTAACAGTTTTGGACATATCAGTGATACAAATCACCCATTTTGTGGTCAAAATAGGAGATATTATTTTGTCAGAGTTATTTGTGCCAGGGTTAAGAAAATGTTTTTTAAGTTATTGATAGATTCTAAAAAATAAGTACACTACTGGGTGTTAATTGCCTTGTGCTGTTTGGTCAATATGTCACTATCTGCTGCCGGAAGTGCACGTGTGTTCACTTTGTTCTTGTTAAATCGTTAATTGCTCCAGGTCGCGAAAATTATGATAATGCTAGTCGGCTGGACTATTGTGGACAGATGTTGAGGATGATAGCTTTTTGAATAAGATGCTGTGGACAAATGACTCTAACTCCAATCGTGAGGGAATTGTAAATTTACACAATCTGCTTCTTTGGAGCAAAAAAACTAAAAAATCCAAACAAGATGCAGGATTCTTTCCAAATGAAATTCAGCGGTAATATTTGGGCTGGTGTTATTGTTCGAAACCTTATCGGTCCATATAACGTGCCAGAATGCCTCTCCTGAAATATTTATCTCAAATTTGTTCAGAATGAGCTACCCGAGCTACCAGTTTTAAAAGATGTGCTGATTGTTTTTGAAAATGACGGCTGCCCGGCACATAACCAATGAACGGTAAGAGAATACTTAGATAAATCATTCCCAAATATTGGTAGGAGTTGCCCTAATTATTGGCCTGCGCGGTACCGAGACCTCACACCCCTGGATTTCTATGTCTAAGGACATGCTAAGAAATTTGTGAACGCAAAAGAGGTACCAACAAGAGAAATTTTAATTGAAACGATAATCGCCGCATTTGAAAAAATGAAATGCAACTTCCCACAACAACCGTAGAGATTAAGAAAAAGTTGCCGTGCGCATATCAACCCTCATCGAACTGATTACGGTAAGAGAATGAGCCCGTCTCTAGAATGCTGTTCGAAGCTAATCAGCACTGCCATTTAATCGATTTTAATATGACGAAACGCATGTTGAAAAAACTTTTTAATTTTTCTTGACTATAGTTTGATGTTTTATTTAACTGATTTGTTTTTATTTGTTTTTTTTTTTTTTGTTTCATTTTATTTTGCTTTACTTTATCTTGTTTTATCTATTTTAAATTTATTTAAATCTATCAAATCTGCTTGTAACCCTGACACGACAGAAATAACCCTGACAAAATAATATCTACTTTTTTGACCACAAAATGAGTGATTTCGATGACATGTCAGTATACCATTGGAAATGGCATAAACTAGTAAAATTTTTAAAACAAACTAATTTAAAAATAACCATTAGTTTTTTTAAGTGAATTTAGATGGTGGCATTTTTCCTACTTTTATAAATTTGTTAGGATTTGGAAGCCCATTAGTTATTTTTCTTGCCAAAAAATTTTTTGTCGGTCCGCGCGCCAAACACCCTGTATATAAACAATGATTGTGTGATATATGAATTTCAATTGTTGTAATGAATTTATTTATTATTTTATTTTATAAAGTACACTAATTTGTTCCAAGCACTGGTTTATTAATTTTTCACTGGTTTAATACCTAAGGCATCGTACTGTTTCAAATTATTATTTAAATTGAGTTTACCGGTAAATTTTCGATAAATTACCGACCTTGTACAAAATTTACCGTTTACCGGTAAATTGAAAAATCGGTAAATTTGCACTCCCTAGTCACGAGATTTCTTATTTAGAAGGCCCTTCTGGGACTGCGTAATTAGTTTTATCGTAATTTAGAAAAAAGTTTGCAGATACAACGTTTTGCTAAATTATAGGATATAATCACAAATTTAACAAAGTTGTAGGCAACCAGTTACAACTCGGTTGTAGCACACACAAGAAAAATATTAAAAATAGGTTGTATCTGTCTTAAAATTAGAAAAACCAAATATTTTACTATCATAACTTTTATTGAAATTTTCTGTATTCGCTGCAATCACAAAATTAATAAATTATAAAAATATTTTATAAACTGAAAAAACGTGCGAAATTTCAGCATTTTTACTTTTTTTTTTTGTTCAATTTATTGGAATAACAAAGTTGTTACAAAACAAAAAACAAAACAAAGTTGTATCGAAAGGCAAAATGAAACAATTTTTGTGAAAAAAAGTTGTATCTAACAATATTTAAGTAGATAGAACCTTTTATCATAAACTACAAATAAAACGATCTTCATTTAGAACTTTGTTATGCAACTATCTCTTTTATTATTGGTTATTTTGTAAATCCGACAACGCCATTGCAAAGAACGACCCCGAATTAGTGGTAAAAAATGTCACATAGAACCTTGTTATTCTGAGGTCGCTAATTTAGATTGCTTTGAAATTTAACCAAATAGTTTCTTGACCATCGAACTCTGGTAACAAAATTTCTGGCAGCTTAATTTTATTATTAATTATTTGCTGATTGATCGCAGGATTTCAGAATCCGTCGGCTGCTGCGATAACTCTAATTTTTCAATATTACTACGTAATTGGGCCAAGTGAACAAAAATAAGTAAATGCTTTTACTTCATTTTGAGAATTTATTATCAATTCAAAAGAATATTTCTAGTAGAACTAGTACAAAACGGTTTATGAGCCGAGTACTACTTAACTGTTACTCCATCAATTTTAATTATCTGTTTTGTTCAATCTCCACTGTTAACGCTGTTTGAGTAAATAAAAGTAAAGTAAAAGCATTTACTTATTTTTATTCACTTGGCCCAATAGCACTTCGAATTTATAAAAATGTCCCTCAAATTCGTTTCTATATTTAAAATGTGGAACATCATCGTCAATAAAAATTTCCATTATTGATTGAACTTCATCAAATTTTAAAATATTACCCTGTATATGCGACAGAATTGTTTTAAATTCAATAATTGTATTAATGGAACCTTCAAGCACTTTATTATTATAAAACGTAATTTGCGATTTCAAACCACCGTGACGTTTCACAAATTTTTTAAATTCTTCGGTATCTACTATTATTTAAAATAAAAATAACCAACTAACGATGCTCAAAGTGTAATAAATTTAATCAAACTTTTGATCGACCAACACTATCAATTTACATAACCGTACAGCCGTATATGAGCACATAACCTTAAATTTTATTTTATATTTATATAAATAGGCAAATCAAATTAATATCTGAATTTCTAATCTGGATATCGCCTTTATTAACACAGGAACCCAAACAGCAGACAGGATAATCAGCCACAGTATAAATATCCTTCAATTGATGGTAGAAAATTCAATCTCCACCCATCTTCAGCATCCACCAAATATGTCGATGTAAATTAATTGATTCCTGATTTGATTTTTGTAAATTAATTGAAATTTATTACATACGTTGATAAAAAATCGATAAGTATTATATATAATTTATGTAACTTAAGCGTATTTATTATGTAACGTGTAGATAATAAATTTAAGTTTATCCTTAATATCATTTTTACCAATAATCCCCATGATATTTTTCCATTTTGCATAGATATTTACGGGACCGACACAAGAAATTTTTAAAATGTCATAGGTGCATTAAAAAAATTCTTCGTTACAAGGATTTTAATTTTAAATACGAGTATGGATTTTATGGAATAGGGGAGGGATTTCAAAACCGCGCTATAGCTCGTAAAGCCGTGAGCATTATGTTCGAAATTATTTAAAAGACAGTGCATCATTTAGAAGCAACTACCACGGAAGGTCAGCGACAGTACTGACGCCGCAAGATACAAGAAAAATGCATAGGCCAGCGTCCAAATTCATACCCTTTCCACCAATAAAATCAGAACCTGCAGGTTTAATGCAAGCAAAATCAACAGTTCGTTCGTGGAGCAATTTTAAGTGATTCTTTATAAAATTCAAAAAATTAAAATAACACCACTAAACCTTGAACGCAAGCAACAAAGTTTGGAATTCGCCAAGCAGCACATGACTTGGGATGTGTATCAGCAAACAATAAATAATAGTTGTAAAAAAGTTGTTTTTTGAATGAAATAAATTTCAATTAGATGGACCAGATGAGTACAGCCATATTTTCATGACATTCGCAAAGAAGAACAATTTTTTACTCGCCATCATTCCAGAAAGGAGGAGTAATGGTATGGAGTGCAATTTCATATTGGGCGCTATTAAATTAAATTTTGTTTCCAATAAAATTACTTGAAATTCATATTAAGGATATGCTGCAATCAGCTTGGCAGAGATTTTGTTGGACTATTTAAAATCTTTATATAATTGGAATAGGATTTTTGAAGTAATTTCAAAGAATAGGAATAATATACATTACTAAAAGTAGCTTGAAAGATTAAAAAATTCTTAATAAAAAAAAATGTTCAAATATATTGAAAATATAAATGACTGTGTTTTTATTATATTTATAATTTGCGTCTAATCAACTAAACCGAAAAAATAGCATTAAATATGAACTTATGTTAAAAAAATTGAAAGGCAAGTTGATTTGCTTTCTTATGCCCGGTTGCACAGAAAAATGGCTAACGGCCGGTTAGTGGTGCGCCAGTTAAATACTTTATATGAAATATGTTTTCGAAGTCAGAAAAAAAATCATCGCAAACTCGATTAAATATATTTTATTCCGTGGAAATATTTAGCTTGTGTATAAATATTTATACGGCCAATTTTGATTGAATAACTTTTTATCTAATCGTTAAACATTTCCATGGAATAACATATATTTAATCAAGTTTGCAATGATTTTTTTCTGGCTGCGAAAACATATTTCATATAAAATTTTTAAATGGGTGCCACATTTATTTTTGTAAATACATATTTGTATTTTTTCCGTTTTCTTTGTGCATAAGTGTTTATTGAAGTAAAGAAATTTTATCAAAATAAATTTCTTTATTCATATAAATTGCTGTATAAAAGTAAATGAAAATACGTTATTTTATAAAGCGAAGAAGCAAAATTGTAAACTTTATTTATTTTGGCCGGCCGTTTGTCATTTTTCTGTGCAACCGAGTATTAGAATAATTATCGTAAATAGATTTATTGAGTAGGGATTTCTCCCTCTTCTCAATAAAATATTTTCTTGGTTCCGCGAGAAATTAGAGTAAAATTTAAATTTAAAAGTAAAATTGCCAGTGCGCCTGATCAAATGAAAGGCAGTGTATATTGGAATATAAAAATATATAATCGTGAGTTATTGAATATATAAGGTGGGGGGAAAGGAATCCATTATTTTGGATGAAATATGCACCGTTTCTTTTGATAACTTGGTACCATTTAGAAGGTAATTTCATTATGCCTTTCTCAAAATGCCTTGATCCTATTAGCAAAAAACTGAGATAGTTAGTTACAAGCCTCTCTTGAGGCCATTTTTACACTACCAAGAGCGTTTATCATGGACAAAAAGAAATAATAATCGCTTGGCCGATTCTGATCGATTGCTGCTTTCAGTCGGTCCAATTGATGGCAGAAGAGGTCCAACTTGAGCGTTTAACCCTTGCAGCTCATAGTAGATGATTCCCTTCCAAATCGTCGCCCTCAATCCTGGTTTGGCCACCGTGTGGGCTGCTCTGCTGGCCTTCGACCATGATCTACTTCGCTTGACATTGTCGTATGTGACCCACTTCTCGTCATCAGTTACCTTCAGCTATAAAAATGACTCGATTTAGTTCCGTTTGGCAAAGGATTCGCAGATGGAACACGGTTCATCAAGTTTTTACGTGAACTCGTGCGACAACCAAATATCGAGGTTCCTTTTGAATTTGAAGCTAGCCTTATGCAAATGGTTTGAAACTGTCTGTCAACGATATGCCTTTCAGTGCGTGGTGTATTTCTTTGACGAAACCATAATTGGCTGTCACAGTATCGACACCATAGACACCATTCACAATTTCAGCCGCCTGCCCCCATAAGTATAGCCTACTGCGACAAATACATCACGATTCGGACAACAAACTCAAATGTTCATTATTTGTTTAAATTTTTCGAGCTGAGAGTTGAATTTATCACGGAAGAAAGTTTTTTCTTATAGAAACATATAACCCAATAAAAAAAATAATTAAATGTTACTTACCTCTCCTACTGACGTGGCTAATAAGTTAACGATTTTTTCGTGCGGAACGGCAACCACACTCTGATTATTAATTTCTATTATTCTATGTCCAACTCGTACCCCACCTCGTTCTGCAATACCACCACGTAAAAGACTACAAATCTGAAAATAAATAGATATAGTGTTATAAATACACTCGAATACCGTATAGAACCGTAATTTGAACTCACCACTCCATTTTGTACACTAAACCCTAATTGATATTTAGTATTCGGCCGTTTAATTTTCACCTCGACGACGGGAGCGCATGGCACAACGGTAAATTTGACCACAGTTTGATTTTTTGTATTTTTTATATAGGTTTGACACGTAGACAGCGGTAAACCGACTAGGCTTAAACCATTTATTGCAATTATTTGATCACCTATATTTAGTTGGCCACATCTGGCGGCCGCACCAGACGATAATAAATTTGCTATAACCACCGTAGGGAGCATTGAGCCCCAACCTGATTCAACAATTACAACACCTAAAATCTCGCCTTTTGCTTTTGGGACGACAACCTCTTTTTGTAATTCTTTCTTGGCGAATATTTCCAGTTCATCACCAAATATTTCTTGACTATTTAACACCTCCTGGTAATCCATTTCTTTCACAAAACTATGATCTTCAATTCCGTTTGCCTTTAAAAATTCCATATAAGCCACTTGGAATGCCTGTCCAATTGATTGAGCAATAAATTGAGCCTCCTCACTCTCGAATACATGGCAAATCATTTTTGGTGTACGATTTGGTTTGGCACCCGTATCATCCATTTCCGATGGGACAAAACGTCGTCGCGCCATTAATACAACGAGGTCACCAATATCGGCTATATAGGAAATTGTACGCAGGGCATGATCCATCATGATTTCTTTGAGGTCGGTATTTAGGACCATAATTTTTTCGGTTGAAATAAATAAATCAACTTCTGTGCTCGGCTGCGTTTCACCATCGGGCGACTAAAATATTATAAATGGAATTATTTTTAATATATAAAAAGCAAATTTGCTGCTGCTGCTTAAATATCTTAGAGATTTATTTAAAGTCCTTGGAGCACCGAGGGTCACTTGTTGAAGTGTCAGTAACAGTAAGTATTCGAAGATATTAATAAGTGGGAGGACAAATATATTTCCAAGACATTATATTTTTTTTTTGTTTCCGCGGCTTTGGTTCAGTCAAATTGGATATTTTCATAGTACCAACCGAATTTCATTCTATTCTTTGAGAAACATTTTCTTTCCATCTAATTCCCTCAAGTCATTCCCCCAAGTTGGACGGAGCTCAAATTAATGATGAGTCAGATTAAACTCATCATTAATTTGAGCTCCGTCCAACAAATCGCAACTTTAAAGATAAACCGAAACACCTCCTCCACAACATCCTTTGTAGTCGTTTCCAAACACTCGAAAGATTCCTCTCTCAATTTTTTTTTCAGAGTGTTTTTCTTATTTTAATAGAGCCAACGATACTATTTGAGAATCCCTTAAATACATTTTTTTGAATTTAGAACTAATCGATTCTTAGACTTGAGACTTAACCACATTTTATAGAAATTTTTCGACCCCGAAAATCCCTTAAGGAATTTCCCAATATTAGAACTCATCGCAATCCATTCGTTACATAAGAAAATCCTTATCACCGCAAATTTATCTAAATCGTTCGAGTCGAAAAATATTAAAAATAAGAACGTATGCTTCTCCAAAGTACCCCATAAATGATTTTTTCTGAAATCAGAACCCAACGAATTCGCTCCTTGCATTTGTTTCATTGACGTTCTCTTCACCAATTGTTTTCAAAATTGTGCGAGAAAATCTATATATGTATGTATATATAAATGAATTCCTGTTAGTTTGTTTGTTCAGAATGGGCGTCTCAGCCGCTCAACTGATCGCCATGAAATTTTTACCATGTACAAGTTGCATATCCAGAACCAACCTTATGATATTTTGGAAGGGGCTGGACCCCGGAATCTAGGGGATGCGGTACAATTTTTTCAAAAATTTTAATTTTCTTTAAATTTTTCCACGAAAATGAGTTTATGGGGCTGGTTATATGAAATTACTAACATGTTTGAATCCGAGCGGTCCAGCCCTGGGCCAAAAATTAATTTTTACATGTATACATAGATACAATTATTTGATTATTCCAAAACGACTTCTCAGTCGATCAACCGATCGCCATGAAATGTTCACCATAGAAATATTGCGTATCCAGAACCAACTTTATGATATTTTGAAAGGGGGTGGACCCCGGGGTCTAGGGGCTGCGGTACAAATTTTTTCATAAATTTTAATTTTCTTTAAAATTTTCCACGAAAACGAGTTTATGGGGCTGGTTATATGAAATTACTGACATGTTCGCATCCGAGGGGCCCAGCACTGGATCAAAAATTAATTTTTACATGTATATAGATACAAATATTTGATTATTCCCAAATAACTTCTCAGTCGCTCAACCGATCGCCATGAAATGTTTACCATGGAAATGTTGCATGTTCAGGACCAATCTTACGATATTGTGAAAGGGGTGGACCCCGGGGCCTAGGGGCCATGGTACAAATTTTTTCAAAAAATTAATTTTTTTACGAGAATGAGTTTTGGAAAGGGGTTATATGACATGTTCGAATTCGGGGGGTTCGCCCCTGGATCAAAAATTCATTTTTAGATGTATAGATACAATTATTTGATTCTTCTGAAATAACGCCTTAGCCGATTTAGCCGATCGTCATGAAATGTTTACCATGTATATGTTGCATATTCAGGACCAAGACCACGATACTTTTGAAGGGCTGGACCCCGGAGTCAAGGGGCTGTGGTATACATTTTTTCTCAAATTTCAATTTTTTCAGATTTTTTGAAGGGAATGACTTTAGGAAAAGGATTATATAAAATTAGTGACATGCTCCAATCCAGAAGTCTGCCCTGGATCAAGAATTCATTTTTACATGTATGTATAGATACAATTATTTTAATGTTCCGAAATAGCGCCTTAGTTGAAAAAATTTAGACACCAAAAAGGAAATCTAGCGTGCGATTCTTATACACAAATCATACCTCTACTATAATTGATTTAATTATTCAAATTAATTTTATTAATTTAAATTTAAGACAATCTTTAGGTCCCAAAAAAGACGGCGTTAATAAATTAAATAATGAAATTCAATCGGAACTACCCGGGCCACTAATGAAATACAAATCTACAAACACGGTTACTGATGTGAATCAATCCGTCAATTATCCAATAGTTTCTTAATTCTTTGGAGCCACCTGGTATTCCACCACACATACTATTTTTAAAAGAGAGTTCACCAACAATACTGCTCCCAAATTTAGAACCAAAGAAATTGTGCAACGGAACACGGCCTTGTGTGAAGAAATTGATGCCGAATGTGATTGAAGCAACGATTATTACCGGTAAAAGTAAAGGCTAATACCGCGCATTCCTATGATTCCCACCGATTTGCCGTTTGAATTCAAGCGACTACAATTCCCATTTCGCCTTGCTTTTGCAATGACAATCAACAAAGCCCAGGGGCAATCATTGAAAATAGCTGGTGTTATTTTGGAAAATTCATGCTTTTCACATGACCAACTGTATGTTGCTTGCTTCAGAGTGGGAATGCCAAAAAATTTATTTATTTACACACCAAATGGAAAAACCAAAAATATTGTTTATCAAAAGGCTTTATAATAAAAATTATTAACTAAAATATCTTTATATTTATTATTAACTTTGATCTGGTTGAAGATTTGTAAAAATGAAGTATAATTATTTGGCAACTGGTAACAAATACCAAACCAAAATTAATTAACTATCCCCACAAACAGGATGTCCAATAATATCATTACAAAAGTTCGCCTGGATGCATTAACGGAGGCACCCGTTACTGAATACAGCTACTTATAATTTTCTTTTTATATGTGATTGCAACTACAGCGTTTTAAAGAGAGAATTCTTGCATAACAATCAAGATATTTGAAATATATAGCTCCCGTGCAACGCCGGGTAACTCAGCTAGTAATTAATAAAAAAAAAACCGAGGACCCACCAGACGACATCAAAATCGTTTTGAAGGAAATGTAAAATGGGGATCAAGTTCGAAACGTAATTAGATAGCAAATGCTACAAATCAATATTGGAGTAACAACAGATTTTTGCAAATTTACCATTCGATATATCGCCGAAGTCAAAAAACGCACACCGAAAGTGGCAGCTTCCATAAAAGCTTTTTCGTGTTCTGCAAATATTTTGAAGAGTATATAGCATTTTTGAGAAAAACATTAAAAAAATAATTCTAAATTAAATTTCTAACAAAATTTCTAAAAACAAAATTATTTTTTAAATTTTACCGGGAACGACGAGTTTTATTGTAAAAAAAATTATTTCACCAAAATTCGGCAACTCTGCAGTCCAGGCAGATTCTCTAGTCGATTATAAGTCTTAATACTTAAACGTTTCCCTTTAATTGGGAGATCCTTGCGAAATTTGGCAAAAATCTATGTACTGTGGCACTATTCTGGTAATTCCCTGCGAATAGGGAATTGGGGAAAGATTTTATATGTAATTTCTGTTTTGAAATTTTTTTTCTGGCATACTGAGGTAAAAATCTAGTGGTAATTTTGTTTGAAAACAAAATAAAATTGGGAATAATTTTCCCTGCCAATTTAGATATGGAAAAATGATTCCCAATTTATAAATATTTACATCAAACTTTTCTCCTTAGTAGGCCGAAAAAAAAATATTTGAACTGAAATTACATATAAAATCTTTCCCCAATTCCCTATTCCCAGGGAATTACCAGAATAGTGCCACTGGAAGTGGCAGCTAGAATTGAAGCTTTTACAATTTTCGCAATGATGGTGAAAAGTATGAGATTTACAAAGAACTGAAAGACGAATTGGCAGACGAGTAATAAAATTTAATAATACGAAACATTTAAAAACCATTATGCTTCCATAAAGCTCTTGAACTAATTAACATTTAAATTAGAACTAATTAACATAATTTCAGGTCCATTATTATCAAGAGTGTTAAGGAAACAAATCGAGAAAAATTTTATGTAGCATAACTTTATGTTTTATTGGTGTCTTCTCTCTCTCCAATTTGATCATGTTGTATTGGTAGTTATATGCTAATTAAATATAAAACTATAACCCATTTATGAAATAATAATATGCTTTTGTTCTATTTTAATTTCCTTAATAATATTCAACGAACTATTGTTTTTCGATCTACCTTTACGGCTACAACAAAGGATTCAAAATGAATTAGTCTATTTAAGTTCCGTTTATTCCCATACAGTTTATACAACAAAGGCAAGTGAAAAATACTTGAAAAGGAAATTCTAATTTCCCTTCTCCAAATTTAAAAAAAAAATTGTTTAATATACAAATAACACACAAACACAGTCATAAATTTGAGGATTTACTATGTGTGAATCATGATTATTATAACTTTTTCACCATTGCGAGAATGTATACCATCCCTACCATACCACCGCATTAAATAAATACAGGATAACCCTTAATTAAGAGGTTTTGTGCGAGAGATGAATTATTTTAATTTGTATACCATTTCCATTTACGTATGTATATTTTTCAACTCAAGTAGTTCCCAAATATAGGTACGCGTAGCCTACAAGCCTTCATAGTATTCGAGGATTCTAAGCAATTGAAAGTATGCACAGAACATTTTACATATTGTTTTCGTGTCCCGATTGGCTGAGAGCTGCCTTTAAATTGCAGTGTTCTTAGTTAGTAGGCCATGGCATTCTATTCCAAGGGAATGTCATACCTTAAAAATAAATGTTGGGCTTAAAAAATTAAAAAAATATATACAAAAAAAGCTTTTTAAAAAACCGCGCTTATATTTAAATGCTCGAAAAAGTAGATAATATAATAAAAGGCTTTGAAAAGTAGAAAATAAAATTGTTCTTCCTTACTCCTATCAAGGTATATTTATAACTCATCCGTATAATCTGATCCGTTCGAAACTGATTGTTGGGATTCTTACACATTTTCCATCTATAAATGAAAATTCAAATATAATTTTAATTGAAATGACAAAAGAATTGTGCCACCTTATTGCGTCCAGTGGCCCTATTCTTTGTACGAATTTTGTTCGAAAACTACGACTTGAGAGTTGTGAGTTTTTCTGCTGTTCCATCAGCACCCTTGATGTAAATATAACATTGTATTATTATTTACATCAATCAACAATACTATAATTGTGTGCATCTAGTAGGTTGGTAAAACAGCAGCAAAACTCCCAACTCTCAAGTCTCAGCTCTCGAACAAAATCTGTACTCTGGTAATTCCTTAGGAATAGGGAACTGGGGAAAGATTTTACTTACCTTTTATCTATGTATAAATCAAATTTTTCTGGCCTACACGTAAACTCATTCCCCAATTCCCTATTCCGAGGAATTTACCAATTACCAGAATAAGGTCACAGGGGCCATATTCTTAAAATCGATGGAAATTTCTCCAAACTGAATACAATTTGCTTTGAAATTGAGATATTATTCGAATTTTTCGCCGACTACTTTAATCTTTAATTTTTTTTAAAGTTTAGTAATATTTGTCTCCCTACTAAGAGAATAATTTCGAATCGATTTACCCAGACGGAATTTTTCCCTTAGTAGGGGGAAAAATTTTGTTTCTTAATTTAAAAAAAGAAAAGAAAACTTAAAAATGATTAAAATAGCCGGCGAAAAATTCGAATAATATCTCAATTTCAAAGCAAATTGTATTCCGATTGGAAAAATTTCCACCAATTTCAAGAATTTGGCCCCAGGATCCCCATTTTTACATCCGAATACGAATACAAAATATTGGAAATCGTATCATGGTATTTTATAATGCGAAAATATTTAATTTTAATACGAATTTGTACATATACGAACATACGATACAAAATTTAAAAACACAAATTCGAGCTTAATTTGTACGGTTTCGAAACATTGGCGCGTTCACCTAACAGTTGGTAAGATGAAAGCGCCCATTTATGCCGTTATATTTCGCTAGTCGAGTCAGTTGAAATGACACATTTACTATGAAACCAAAGTCGGCTGCCTTGCCAAAATATCTAATATGTTTTATGCATTTTCTCAAGTCACCTAAAAATTTCACTTTACTCAAAATGAGTGTTTTTAATTGTTTTCTTCGCTTCGCATACCTTTCCTCAGGAGTATTTAGCTCAACACATCGAAGTCGTTTATCGCAAAAACGACTTCGGAAAATGTATATGGACAACGCCATAAAAATGGAAAAAAAGGTATGTGTCAAACCTTCAAACACCTGGAGATCTCCAGAACCGGTCGAATCAGGTGGAAATTTACATAATGAACCTGCTTGCTCTGGTAACTTTCTCGTTTACTGGCACGTGTAGCGGTATATTATCAACTTTCACCCTGAAAATTTATGCGTTAATGAAAAGGGGGGTATTATTTGACCTTCATAGGACCCTAAATCCACTGGAAAATTAATACTTTCTGTAAAAAAAAAAAAAACTTGTGAATATGCGCGGTTAAATTACGTACTAAAAAATCTAGTATCACGATTGTCACAATTGGTGAATTTAATGAAAAATCGGTTGGAACTCCGAAACGACATCACATATTGGTCCGCACAGCTTGCATCAGCTAAATAATAAAAAAACCACAACGCGTTGCCATACTTGTTATATATAACGTATAACAAAATCGTATCGAGCACGACCTTTCAACATATGAAAATACAATGAAAATACAAAGATACTTGGCGATCGAATGATGGGAAAACGGAAAATCAAATTGATCACGTCATGATCTCGCAAAGACATTCCACCAGTATAGCAGGCGTTAGATCATATAGAGGCGTTGGTATTGAGGACAATAATCTGCTCGTTATTTTCGGATACAAGTGTAAATTATCATCCAAATTTAATAAACAAGCACCGAATACCGTGAGCTGGAATATCGATACACTAAAAAATGAAAAATCTGTGCCGAATTAAAAGTCAGCTATCATTGAAAATTAGGAGCAGTACAATGAAAACTATGAGCCACTTCAATCAAACATACAGGAGCAGTGGCAAGCTGTCTAGTCAGATCACGTATAGATTGGTTCGACGATCAATGGCATCAACTCATCAAAAATAAACGAAAGCTGTGCGAAAAATGGTTGACTCACAATACTAAGAGCTCTCAACACAGAATATGAAAAGAGAGAGAGAGAGAGAGAGAAAAAAACACACCCGAAAATTTTTATATTTTTTCTTCTTCTCTAAACCACACAAAATCAACCTTGGTGATTTGACTAAGACCATAAAAGGACATAAAGCAGATATTGAACATCTGTGTGGGAACTATTTCCACAAAATGTCTGCTAAAATAAAAACTGTAAAGTAGTCGTTATAAAACTCTCTACTCGGCAGTAGATAATATTATTTTAAAATTTAGTTGTTTATTTCTGCTAAATTTCACGTAATCGCAATACTAGATTTATTCTCGAAAGTGTATTAAATTCTCGGGTTCTGAAAATTATTTATTGCGAGATAAAAATAAATTAGAAAGAGACAAAGAAAATGATCTTAATTAAATAGCATGCGAATGGCCCATACAGAACAGAATCACTATGACGAAATATTTCAACTTTGGACATAATTTTTCACATTCAGCTGTCTGAGTTACTCGTGAATTGATAGAGTTTCCCTAGTTCTGTAATGGCGCCCAATTCCATTTATCCTGCCAGTGATCTAGGTACTTGAAAATATATTTGGTTCTATTCTAAATTCCACTTGGTAAATTCCAGCATATTCATTTGGATATATCTATTAAAACCATTGTAGCAGTCGAATGAGACCTAAAACCTGTCGTCCAGGTACGTCCTGACACAATTCTTGTGTCCGTGTTTCTTGATGTATGGTATGCATACAGCTGTAAACAGTATATATGGACACTCTTCGATTACGTGGACGGTGTTGGGGTACTTAAAAACAAAACAAAATTATCACCCTTAGAATATACGTTTTAGAATTATTAGAAAAATTAAATATTTCACACTTGAAGGGTTCACGCTGGAAGGTTTTAGTTTTACCATTGTTGTTGTTCTATTTTTCAATTCATTTAAATAAATTTTACGACCATCCAAATTTCAGATAAAAAGGTAATAATAACGAAATTAAGTATTTTTTTGTTTCGGGATTTTGTGTTTGTACTTTTGATTGAATATCAATTTAAGTTATCCAAAATGTTGACTGTACATGTTGATGGTCTCAATTTTATTAACAGATTTATCAAATATGAAAAATGTATATGTTTGTAATGAAATAATGCGTTACCCCTGAAATATCAATAATCAAAATATCGGAAAACAAAATCTCTTAAACAGAAATCCCGAAAATTTTAATTTCGGATTTCAATGTTCGCTTTAGAAATACAGATTTTAAAGGAGAACGAATTTTGCTATAATTCTTAATTAATCAAAATCATGTATTCGATTTTGGAAGACGGTATTGGGATAATAACATTAATTTTGAATGAAATTCTAAACATGAATTTTAAACAAATTTCGACCTTCTTGAGTCAAACTCGGTTATTTAAATTATGGAAGAAGTTCCGAAATATGCATACTAAATGAAATTGACCCATGGTAAAAATCTATTAAATTTTGTTTGGATGACGTTATTGGAATTTTTACATAATCTTTGAAGAAAACATATGATTTTTTTATAAAAAACTTCTTCCATTTTAAATTCCGAAATTGAAAAGCTTTCGACTAATTTGACCAGACAACCTCATTTTGCAAGTAACTGCCATAGTAAATCACCCAAAAAGATTGACGGAAATTAAGATGCCATTACAACTTTTTTTGATTCTGAAATAGTCGTGTAGTTTAAAAGGTTTTGAATCAGAAAACAAATTGGGGATTCATAAAACTACCGCTTAGATGCTGAGGATAAATTATTAATTGAGAAGTTCTTGAAGCATTATATAAATTTAGCTGATGCACCTTAGTGCTTAAAACTACCGTTCTGACGTTGAGATAGGTGAATATACTAATACCAGTTTTTATCGTCTGAAAGATTTTGGACCAAGTAAAAAGTTTGTAATCAGCATTTTAGTTTACAAATTCAACGTGCGATGATACGAATATCTTGAAAATACTGCAAAACATTCATATTTTCCATTAATCCATAAATTGGCTATAATTACAAAAGTCAACTGTCTAAAGGGCACGTGATGGAAACGGAAAGTAGTGACTGGTTGATTTTATAATAAAATGATAAAATTTTAATTTTGTTTTTCCCAAGTATCGTGGATTGGACTAAAGATTTGATTCCTCTTGATGTTTTAGCGCCTACCACTTTTCAACATGGAAAATTTACCCCTATCCTTTCAGAGATTTTCAAGTTTCATTAAAACTTACTACTTTTCTTGAATAATAGAGCAAATTCGGTTTTAGCAACCGTGTTCCATCATACCGGGATATTATCAGTATTCGAATTTCGGAAGATTTGAAATTTGGATTTCAAACCTCTCATTGAAATTACAAAACGAGTCGTAAGTTAAAATCATTGCAATATAATTTGAAAGATACACAGGATAGGAAAATGGAAGATCGAACACTGAAGATATTGTCTTAGAAATATGAATTTGGAAATCAATTAAAGCTCGTCTGTTTTAACAATACAGAAAAATATCGTTCAGTTAATCGTTTGCAAAGAATAATCATTAAACTAAACTAACATTTAAACTTTAAGTGTTGCAAAAATCTAATTAACCGGATTTATATTTCAAACGTATTAAAATCCGGAAAAGCAGTAGGTACCACAATTGTCAAAAGTTTGGGAAAAACTGATGCAAATAAAAGGGGTGAATGTATGATATGAACTCGGTTGGTTTGAACGGAAGTAATTATAAAAATATATGCCTTTCATTTGTATAAGTATTCGAGCATACATAGAAAATTCTGAGGAAAACGAAATATGCGGATTTTTTGTTACAACATGTGAATTCTATTCACGTTTTAACAATAAACAATCGGCTTGTATATAAATGAGTATATGGGAACGAGTTACAATTTGTGTGCGCCTTTAGATTCATACTCGTTTATATATATTATTTATGTATATATATATAAATTATCATACAAATTGCGCTAGTCCTGATTTCATATATAAATGCAAATAACACGATTTTTTTCTAACGAATTGTGGGATATATTCGGTTCACACGCGTTCTTTTACCAAACTAATCAATATCCATCCATTTTTATAAGGGCTCGAACACGTTTATTTTGCTGTAATTTTAAAAACAGAGCAAAATAAATTATTCACGATTTCATTTTACGAATATTTTAACACATCAAATATTAAATTGTTTAGATTTTAGAACGGAGTGCTGTTATTTGTTATTCCTTTTACTCGATTTATTATTTAGCCAATGTTTAATTTAAATTCAGAAAGTTCAAAGAAACTGTGGAACGCTAGAAAAATATGATCTAATATAAAAAGTTACTTTATTAAACGAAAGATTTCATGTTATATGGTTTTTAAAATGCAAGCTAAGGAAAAATTTTGTGATTTAAAAAACTAATAATTATTCTTCAACCAAATCATATATAAATTATGAGAGCTTGCAGCCATTAAAAATAGCGTTAACCATACTCTGCCTGATTTTTAATAAACCTCATTTTTATATCATGAAATTTCTATAATCGAAGATTGCCATCTATCAGTGACTAGCAAGAACGAACCATAAATTTAATTAGTTAGCAATTTAGAAAACAAAAATCGTTTCTAGGCCAAAAAGTATTAACTGACAAAATAACTATTATGCAAAATTTAACTACAGGTTATATATATGCGGTTATAAGGATAACAGGACAACCACCCTACTCTAACCTATGTGAAACCTACACCCTGTCAAGAAAGTAACGTCAATTGGTTATATAAAAGGCCAAAATGGTTAAAAGAATTTTTTAGTGTCGCTAAGTTGGCACAACTGGCCTCTATACGTGAAATTTGAGCGTGATCTGTCATCGTCGACAGACCTGCCCGGAAATTTGAAATTTCTCATTATTCTGCGCCGTTTAATTCTCGTGTCACGGCCATACGATATTTGGTGCTTATCATTGACACATTTGGCGAAAGCGGGGATACTTTTCGTGAGATTGTCGGTAAGTATAATAATATCATTGCACAAAAGATATTGCTGTTGTTGCATGTGTGTAAATGTTTGACGGTTGTGTTTTTCATATGTATTAGCTGTGTGGAGAAGACTGTGTGGAACTTACTCTGTGTGGAAATTGCGGAGCTATGTGTTTTGATATGCAAAAAATCTTAAAAACAACCTCAAAAAATAAAAAAATCCTAGAACGCAGTGCAACCTACCGGATCCAATTGTGAATCAAAATCATACAAAACCCCACTCAAGTATACACACACACACAACACACCAAATTTCATTTAAATCGTTTCAGTTGTTTAGGAGGAGTTCCATTACAAAAAACCGTACATAAGAATTATACTCGTATCTATAAAGGATATGTGGTGATGGGAGTGGTGAAATGGGTTATATGTTCTGATATGTGAAAATACAAAAAAAAAGTATTTCGTCAAAAAACAAAAACAAATTGTGGAACCCCATTACGGTGCAACCTACCGGGCCCAATTGTGAATATAAACCATTCAGGGACCCACCGAAATACACACACATAAAATTTCGTTAAAAGCGATCCAGCCGTTTAGGAGTTCAGTCACATACACACGTATACGGAAGAATTGTATCTATAAAAGTTGGGGGGTGATGGAGGTGGTAAAATTTTAGGGTTATATGTTCTGATATGTGGAAAAAACTAAAAAAAAAAATAGAGCCCGATTGCGGTGCCACCTACCGGGTCCAATTGTAAATTTAAACCATTCAGGGACCCACCGAAATACACACACAAAATTTCATTAAAGTCGGTCCAGCCGTTTGCAAGACGTATATCTAGAAAAAAGTTGGGGAGGGTTTGAAGGTGGTGAAATTTTGTGGTTATCTGTTGTGATATGTGAAAAATAAAAAAATAAAATTAAAAAAGAAATTTAGTCAAAAAACAAAAAAAAAACCTAGAACCCGATTGCAGTGCCACAAAATTTCATTAAAATCGGTCCAGCCGTTTAGTAGAGGGAGTTCAGTCACATACGCACGTGTAGAAGAATTATATATAATAAAGATAAAAATATCGAACAAAGAAAAGAGAAGGACGAAGAGAAAAGGTCAGTCGGAGCGACATATTTGTTGAGTTTTTGGTCAGAAATTCGTTCACAATGATAGCCTTGTGAGATGGTGCGTTGTCGTAGGTGAACTTCCTTTCCACACACCTGGCCTTTTTCGATGAATTTGCACTCTCAAATGCCGCAAAACATCCAGATAATATTCTTTATTTGCCGTCTGATCTTCTGGCAAAATTCCGAGTACCTTGATTTTTGATCGATTTTGACGTGTTTTTTCGGTTTTGACTCAGTTGGAAGGCACGATTCCGAAGTTTGTTAACTAGCTTGCATGTCAAACTCATAAACCCTTGCCTCAGCACCAGTTATAATGCATTTTATGAATGTGGGGTTGGAGTTGACTCGTTCTAGCATGTCTTGACCTTTACCCGATTGAGTTTTGGAAGAAAATTCTGGTCTTTCGGAACTAGTCGAGCGGCAACGCGTTTCATGCCGAAACAATCGTGTACAATGGTACGAATTGATTTGTGCGACACAAAAAGTTCAGCGGCTATCTCTCTCAAACCTAAATAACGATTTTTCTCTACCAATTCGTTCATTTTGTTTTTCCGTTTTTTTATTTTTTTAAATACGAGAAAGGACTAAATGTCCAGTGGATTTAATGTCCTTTGAAGGTCAATTAATAACCCCCTTTTCATTCACGCACACACCACCCATTCTCACAATTACAGTGGAATTTTTCACTTCAAACAGAGGGTCTTAGTTGTGTTTATTAACATTACCGGTCCAAGTACCGAAGCTTTAAACACTGCACCACTTGTCCGGTGAACGGCGTTAACCTCGTTAACGACGTTAACGTTAACTGCTGACGTTTGCCGACGTACTACTCATATGAACGTAATTTTGATAAATTCGAATCACCGTAAGCCTTATGTAACATTTTCAGTGATTCGACACACGAAATTTCATTTGCAATACATAATTTGAAACAAATTCTTTGTTCGATATTTTTATTCATTATAAAAAACCGGAAATACACTTGAGGTGAACTGGCAAAATAGAGTATTGTAAACAAGTTAAATTACATATCGCGCTCAAACGTCACGTCAAGATAGAGGACAGTTGATCCAACTTAGCGACAATAAATTTTTAGAATCCCTTTATGCGGGCTTTTTAAATGACCGATTCCCGTTACTCTCTTTGCAAAATATATTTGAAGAAAATTGGACCAATAATGCAAGCACACCACAAACAACACGAAACACTAAACTCTTCTTATTTAAAGATTTTCGGCTTTTTTATAAACAAATATTATTTACTATGACATTCTCAATGTTTGCGACTTTTCGATACATCAAAAAAAGAGGCCCTTTACTCATAATATACTACAATGACACTTGCGGTTAAAAATGGGTGGAGGACTTAATTTTTTTACTTTTTGTGGTAGTATATTATGAGTAATTGGCCTCTTTTTATACAATTGCGAAAAGTCGCAAATATTGTGAATGTCATTAATTAGTAAATTATTAGTAAATTAAATTAATAATGCAGACACATTTAAACTTCTTAATTTAAACTTTTCTGGTTGCATTAGCAATTGTAGAATTTGTTGAGAATTACTTTCACTCGAAATACTCCAATTTTAGTTGTTTACAAAGCCATTCAACCAAAAATGGCCTTCATCACTGAAGCACAGTGACATTTCTGGTTGAAAGACGTTTTTTGCCAAATTGACGATTCATTATTTTTATTTACTGTAATACGCCGAGGCTCGTTCCTCACGCCGAAAACATCGGAAACAACGGTTTTCGTCCCAACTGATCCAACACTGAGCAGTGTTTCACCATGAAGATGAAAGCGAGAGCTTGATACTGATATCTAACGACTGTGGGGTGTTATCAACATTTAAAAATCAGTTCATTCGTTTCATCTGTGGTTCAATTAAAGTTATTTAAAACGAATATCAGATTCGTATGAACCATGAGGTCAAGCGGCTTCTCGGAGTGAGCGATATTATTGGATTTATTAAATCCAACCAAATAATTTCACGTTGCAAGGTCCACACAATAGCGATTGATTAAAACAGCGTTACAGAATAGAATCTCGAACAGAATAGAATCTCGATATTGGAGGGTAGGAGCGACGGAATCAGTTTAATTATGTCGTTTGATGTTGCTTAAATTAGATCGACTTGAATTATTAAAACATTTATTTCAACGTTAAACATTAAACGAAAAATGACTAATCGTCTGGCAATTAAGAAAATACCAAAACACCGATCCGTAGAAAACCCCATAAAAATATAAAATCATCTTGCAACAGTATCAAACATCAGGTCATCAATCGATTGAGTTTCTAAACCGTACCCTAAAACCCTTCGAATTCTAAAGATACGATACCAGCAATTTGCAAGTTGAGGATAACCATCAAGCAATGGCTGATTATAAAATATTCTAAGAGATTTGTATTTCTAAATCAAACATGAAGTAGAGCTCCGAAAATGCGTATCCAGAGAGTACGAACCGATGAAGTTTTTAATGTAAATGAAATTGGTCTGAAAAAGGTGGCAAAAAAAAACTTGCACGAACTTATTTATTAAATGTTTAGAACCTGTTACAATCGATGGTCATTTTAATTCGTATTGAACAAAGTGAACGAGAACAAGATTTGTGACTAATAGCAAACTCAAAACTTTAATACCGTGCTGGTCAACATAAGAACAGCACATTGTTTGGCATGCTGTTTTACTGGCTTGCTTGGATCACAAGCACATAGAAATATAAAGGTACTGTTGGGTTGCCGGTACGATGAACGAAAATTCCGCCGGACAAACCAACATAAACGTTGCAGACCATATAAATATTTATCGCGAACACTGTACAACTTTTACTGTTGGTATACGGATTGTCCAGGTTTTGATTTCAAAAAATGGGTACAGGTTTTCTCATAATGCCACAGACAGACTACTGGTTTCATAACTATAGTCTCGAGATCATGAATTTCTAAATGAAAACTTAAGGCACGGTACCATTTCTTTTGTCTTCTCCTTTGGTTTTAAATAGTAATGGAGTAGGTATTGACAGAAATGTTAAAATTGACTTTTATGTGGGATTCTTTTTAGAAAAATGTGTTCTATTTCACAGAAAAAATCAATTTTTTTATGTACATCAATTTTGATAGATGTACATTTTTTCGTAATTTTTTTTTTGTGACTTATACCAATACAAAAAGAGAAATATCATTTTTAATAAACGCGTCGATTTTTGTGGAAACTTTATTCTGGTTTTGTTATGATTTGGTGAAAGGACGAACATTTGTGGATTTAAAGTGATACAATATAATAATTAATAAAAATATAAATTAATAAAGGAAAAAGGAAAATTTAAGGTAAATTTTATCTTCTTAATATATAAAAACGTTGGTGCGTATATGTATGGCCGACAATATCACGTCTGAACCGCTAAAGCTATCCAACTTATATTCACACCATATGTTCGTGTGATGCTCCGGATGGTTTTTGTTTGTGTTAGACCCCCCTAGGTGGTGGTAGGGGTAGCTTTTTCTGAAATTATTATTTACGGACCGATTTGGCTCAAATTCACAACAAATAATATTTAAATAAAATCAAAGTCTTTGGCAAAATTTGGACCCGATAGGTGGCGCTGAAGTGGAGATATTTACGAAAATTATATAAAAACGTTGGTACATATGTACGACCAACCATCACGGCTGAACCGCTAAAGCTATCCATTTTATATTGACACCATATGTTCGTGTGGTGCTTCGAATTGTTTTTGTTTGTGTTAGACAGACTCCCTAGGTAGGGGGATTGCTTTTTCGAAAATTCGTATTTATGAACCGATTAGGCTCAAATTCACACCATACAATATTTAAATTTAAAAAATTCTTTGGCAAAATTTGGACCCGATAGGTGGCGCTGAGGTAGAAATATTTACGAAAATGTAGTTTTCCCGGTATATAATTTTCATTTCAACAATATTAAATTTAAATGTTGGTTGTCTTTAATGCATTTTTATGAATTTTTTGTTTTTCAAATTTAATATTTGATATATACATACATATTCAGTATTTTCAAGGTTACAATCATCTTACATTAACTAAAACTTTAAGGTTCTTGCTTAAAAAAAAAAGTGTTTAATAAATGTGTTTATTAAGTGTAAGTGTATTTCGCCAAGAGCCTGCTGCAAATAATGTTAAAAGTAAAACATCGTAGTAACCTTAAATATATTCCAAATGGTGTTTATTGAAAAAACAAAATCAAAATGGTTTTTCATATGCCATTTCAATATTGGATATTTCATTCTGCTGTACAATTGTTTAGAAATCAGTTTGACGAAAATTTCAATCATTTGGAATTTCCAATTCAACTAACTTTCGTCATAAACTTTTAATCCATTTTAAATTGGTGAATTTATGATACGAAATTTCAAAACAATATTGATTATCTACAATAAAAACAATATTTTTAAAGTGATCGTGAAGTGGTAAGTAGATTTCATAGTGATACTAATGTAATAAATAACACAATTCGATTAGAGGTACAAATAACATAACCAACGAGAATTTTCCTTTTTAGCATACATAACCCCGAAAAGCATACATTTTAGCATACATAAATCCGACCTTCCAAATTGTAGTGAAATAATACCGCGAAAAATGCCTGGACGACGACGTTCAAACATTGGTCGTAGTGACCGACAAATTTCCAATAGGCAACGAATAAGACGAAATTTAACACAACAACAAGAAGAAGTGACAAGAGAGGATGGACGATTGCTCATTTCAACCACCCGCGCATTAGACAGTGATGCACACAGAATAAGACGGTATGATACCAAAGGGCCGAATGTCGAAGCGCCGAATGTCGAAAGGCCGAATTTCAAAGGGCCGAATATGTCGAAGGGCCGAATATCGAAGGGCCGAATGTCGAAGGGCCAAATGTGTCGAAGGGCCGAATGGGTCGGAGGGCCGAATTTTTTTTTTTTATTTTTTTTTTGTTTTATAAATATATTTTTTTTTTTAATTTTTTTATTTAATTTAATTATTTTTTTATTTTTTTACATATCCCTTTTTCAAACAAAAAAAAAGCATATGTAGGTCCAAACCACACAAATGTGTGGGTAAAAAATTAGTATGTAATGGCGTTTTTGACAAAAAATTTGCGTAGGATGAAATTTTTTTAAAAAAATTTCTTTGTAGGATTGTGCATGTATCGTTTTTAGGAAGTGCAAGACAAAAATTTAGAGAAAATTATCACATTTTTCGGGAAAATTTTGACCTTTTAATTTTTTTTGGTGACAAATTGCGTATTATTTTATTCAAAATAGTACAAATGTATAATTTTTTTTTTTTACATTTTGATATTAACATTGTATTTTAACAGTTTTTCGACAGTACAAGTAATTTTTCCGGGAAAATTTTGCAATTTTTCTAGGAAAGTTTTATTATTTTTTTTCCTTAGTTTAAAATTATAAATAAAATTTGCCACTTGAAGAATTGTATAAATTCTGGAAAAACGGGGGTTTTTTATATAATTAAAATTACATTAAAAGAAAGTTTTATATTTACAAAAGTTGATTTTTTTAACATTTGTGGCACTATCAGAATAAGCGATAAGAGCGATAAAAACTCTTTGATCTGTGTCTGCAAGGTTGACGAAGCAATTATTATTAATAAACATAATTAAAACTAAAAAAAATATTGAAAAAATAAAAAAAGGGAAAATTTTCCCGGAAAATCAAAAAGTTGTATTAGAATAACGCAAAAATGTAATTTGTTAACCGTTTCATGACAGTGTAATTCGAATTTGTATCATTAAAATTAAGATTTGATAAATAAAAACGGCAGATTTTTAATTTTTGGATGAAAAAAATCAAAAAAAATCAACATTCGGCCCTTTGTACCCAGTCCAGTAAGACATCTTGCACAAATGAGAATTATAACTCAAAGATCACGCAATTGTGTGACGGATTCAAACAGAAGTGTTTAGTGCAATTGAATAATCGAACACGCATGCAAGCAACAAGAGCACTAACACTGTCATCATTTAGTCGCATCGCATTTGAATGTGATCCAGGCATCAAATATTACACACCTTCGAAAATCTCAATTGGTAACATGGATAGAGAATGCACTCATTGCCACGCTCTAAAATTTAAAACTGAAACCACAGGGATGTGTTGGTCATTATGTAAAGTGGTTTTATCTACATTGAACCCACCACCAGAGCCACTGAAAACGCTAATGGATGGCAACACCACAGAGTCCAAATTATTTTTTAAAAAAATAAGAAAATTTAATAGTTGTTTTCAAATGACTTCCTTCGCTGCGAATATCATTACTAATACGGATGGACAAGGACGCACATTTATTTCAACATTCAAGATACAGGGCCAGGTTTATCACAAAATTGGCTCTTTGCATCCTCCACCTACGGAAACACCAAAATGTCTACAAATTTACTTTATGGGAGATGAAGAAGAGCGTTCTAAAATCCTTTGCGAGTACAATCACATTCAAGTAATACAGGAACGAGCTATCGTAGCCGATTTAGAAACATTTTTGGCAGAAAAAAATAGCCTCATCCTATTGTTTAAGCAAGTTTCCAATCAATTACAAAACGATAATTATATGATCGTTATTAAAGCCGATAAAGTGCATATTGGCGAACATACGCGGCGTTTTAATGTTCCAACAGTGACTGAAATAGGAATAGTAATGGTTGGCGCGATATACGCATTATGCGCCGCAACAACACCACACAAGTCATTGCAGAGACACAAGACCTATGCCTGATTATTTCAAATAAATCACTCATTTTTGATTTCTCTCATCTTGGCTAAAATACGTGCTCGAGGTGAGATTGCTTTGGCCATCGCTTCATCAGGTATTGACAAATGAAAAAGCAGTATGCAATATTAAATCGCATTCAGGTATGGCTAAGGTGCTTAAAAGTTGCCAAATTATAATCTGAGATGAATGTACAATGGCACATAAACATTCATTAGGCGCTTTAAATCGTACATTGAAAGATTTGAAAGGCAACGACAGAATCTTTGGCGGTACTCTCATATTGTTATCAGGAGATTTTCGGCAAACACTTCTGGTTATTCCACGTTCCACCTATGCAGATGAAATAAATGCCTGTTTCAAAGCTTCATCACTGAGAAGCAATGTTCACAAATTGAAGTCAAAATGATCCATCTGCTGTGCTACTCTCAAAGCAATTGCTTGATATTGGCGAAGGCAAAATTAATGTAAATCAAATCAAATAAAAAACCTCTTAACGAGGTAAATGTTCGAGTGACGAAAGCCGAATTCAATTCACAAAATTTCTGATATCAAATTTGTGCCGAAAAAAACAATTGCATTCGATTTGTCAACGATTTTTCGGAATGTTAATGCATTCAGCGCGTTGTTGTTGAACATTCCGAAAAATCGTTAGCAATCGTTATTCTTGACAGCTAGAAAGCAAAATGTAAACAAACGCGCCGAATGCACTAACATTCCGAAAAATCGTTGACAAATCGAATGCAATTGTTTTTTTCGGCACAAATTTGATATCAGAAATTTTGTGAATTGAATTCGGCTTTCGTCACTCGAACATTTACCTCGTTAAGAGGTTTTTTATTTGATATCAATGATTTTGGCACGGCAAATTGAAAATGAATTGAATTGCGATTCGTTTTATTGTTGTTAGTCAAAACAGTTCATACACACACTCGATAGCACACAAGTGGCCGCTACGTGTTATTGTGCCTTAAGTCATATTCATACGACGGATAAAATCCGGGATAATTCAACAATTTTTTTGCATGTTTCTTGCATCGGTGGAGTGGTAACATCAATTTTTTTAAAGAAACCATCATAAAGATTAAAAAAGTATCGATTTTATGCAAGGAGATTGTTCAATGTTTTTGGTGATTTTTTCGATCACATCAATTTGTTAGTTTTTTCATTTTTTTTGTTATGAAAAACGAGTCACTGGTAAAAATTCTCTTAGCAATGATAATAATATGATGTATTTATATTTGTTTCATTGCAATACGTTGATTCACTATCATTATGAAACGCAACGGACCGATATTAGGGTGCATTTGAGCCAAAAATGAAATTTTGCAAAAAATTAAGGTGGCTTTTAAGTTATGGAGGTCAATATCTAAAATATACGAGTTTTCTGGGACAAACGGTTGATATCATATTGTAGGTGAGATTTGTGGCTAATAATCCTGAAAATATGAATCAAAAGTCTTGGGCTCATTTTTTAGCAATTTGGCCGAATGTGGCCGGCCGATTTCGCATTTTTCAGTTTTTTGGCCAAAATGACCCTCTAACATAATTTTTTGAATTCTTTTTTTTGCTATTTGATAGCTGGCGTCAATACCTTTCCAACGATATGCATATGTCCAGGGTATGTCGAATAGATTCAGCACTGTGGACGTGGCAAAATGGCCAAAAATGGCCGTTCAGAGGCCGGCCGCGGCCAACATGGCGGCCAAATCAAAAAGTTGTAGAACAAAAGTTGCTTAGTTTTTTAAGTACTACAACCCCTGAAAATATGAGATCAAATAAAAGAGGTACGGACACACAAACATATATACCAAAGCAAGATTATATGGTGACGTCATAGAAAAATTTAAAATTGTCATAACTTTGGTCAAAATCATCCGTTTTGGACGTTTGAATTGGTGTCGTTGAATTGGTATTAACGTCTACAATCATAATTTGCCAGTTAAAAAATAATTGGGGCATTTTTTGGGACAGTTATACCCGAAAAACTGATTTTTTGGGGCAATTTTCGGAAGGTCATATCTCCACTCAATGTTGGTAGAAATTCATGCTTTTATACATTATTTAGGTTTATTTTTCAAGACCTTTCCAATGGTATATAACATGATCCTGGCGGCCTCAAAGGGAAAAAGTTCGAAACTTGCTGTATAATATACTTCGTTCGACTTCCAGCACAGTAGGTGCTTTCGTCACTCGTTTGGACTGCCGTCCAAAGTGATTTGATGAATCAAAAATCATTGATATTAAGAATATGCCATCTCCAAAGGATAAATGTGATTTGTTCCGATTCTTAAGCATGCTGAATTATTTCCGATTCTTAGGTATGCTGAACCTTAGTACAGAAAGTGTTCTTCTTCGCAAGTTGACGTTATAGAAAGCAGCAAACAATGGAATGTGATTCAAGCAGCACTGGACTGGGTGTAGCAGTTTTCTATGAAAATCAAATAGTGGCATATACATCTCGTACGCTAACCGCAGCAGATAAAAATTAAGCGATGATTGAAAAGGAACTGTGGAAAATGAAGGAAAATGAAGTATTTCAGGATTTAAGAAAAACTAAACTGGTTCATTCGCTGAAAATTTCTGATGAAAAAATTAAGAATATAAAAGATGAAATATTAAACGACCATTCACTTTAAAAATTGATCTCGTTGATCTCAAATGGTTGGCCGAACCGAATCAAACAAATGCCAGATGACATTAAAATGTATTTTAAATATAAACATGATCTGTCATATCAACATAGGCTAATTTTTAGAAACGGGAAGATTTTAATTCCATACAGTCTAAGAAAATTGATGGTGGAAAAAGTTCATGAAGATCACAATGGAATAGAAACATCAATCAATTAAGCA
Source organism: Nephrotoma flavescens (assembly GCA_932526605.1). Lineage (NCBI taxonomy): Eukaryota > Metazoa > Arthropoda > Insecta > Diptera > Tipulidae > Nephrotoma > Nephrotoma flavescens. The sequence continues at coordinate 71,909,850 of OW052220.1, read as the reverse complement.
AAAGGTAATTTTTTTTACCCGAATATGTCATCTGATATCAAAGTTAAGGTGCAAATATGCGAAATATGCATTAAATACTCGAATTCACAGTCGCATCCACCGATGCAGTCTAACGAAGTACCAACATCCATTTCAATCGGTGTCAATGGATGCTCATCTGTTGATCATTATTCCGATATTTACGAGCTTGGCATATTAAAAGATTCAACACCATGCTCGGTAATTGAAACCTACAAACGAATTTTTAACCGACATGGTATTCCACAAACAGTTTGTACTGTTATGTAATTTTTATGTTTAGACTTAAGATCTCTTAAAGAACCATTATTTTATAACCTTTGAAACAACCATTGTAATTATTTTATATATGATGAAAAATTCCTGAATTCCTGAAATCACAAATTCACTCTATGGAGCCATAAGTCATGTTTTAATTTTATGATTTTTATGTTTTGATTATCATTTTTCTCAAATTTTGACACCCTGTATCTCTGAACAACAACAACAACAAAAAATATTAAAGTATTTCAATTTTTTTTTTTCAATCAAGGCTACACATTCAAAACATAAAAATCATAAAATTAAAACATGATTTACAAAAATTTGTGATTTCAGGAGTTTTTCATCATATATATTAACTTTTTCTTATATATTTTGTTAATAATTACGGTAATTCATATTTTTGAATACATTATGTATAAATTAAATGAAAGTTCATAAAATGTAACGTTTGTGATGAAGCTGAGTTTTTGCTAAAGATGTAGATATTCATTCGATACACAGCTCTAAAACAATAAGCATCAATTAATGTTGAGCTTAACTTTAACTTTAACAAATAAACTTTATAAATAAATTGCTAAATAAAAATTTAAGTTATTTCTATTTAATAAATATATAAATAGTATCACGAGATATGATACTATCAATACAGTGTATCAGTGTGTTTTATAAACTTAGTGTGGTAATTTTATAGTGCATTCATTGATCGCATCGTAATTTTGTTTCATCCACACGTTATCCACAACAGTACTGACAATGGAACAAATTTTATAAATACACAATTTAAAAATTTTATGAAAATTGGGGATTCTCCTGTGATTACCAATACTTGCCTAAAGTGGTCGAAGGCGTCCCTCAACAAATTGAGTTACATCGTCATGAAAACAAGTTTTATTGTGTAGGAAAACGAAATGCTTGCCAGAATTGAACTTTGGGCAATCGGTAGCCGTTCAAGTTTATCCACAGAAAAATAATAATTGGACGATAGGTGTTGTCGAACAGCAGTTGACAGGTCGTTCCTACCTCATTAATGTTAAGGGTTCCATCTATAGACGGAATATAGTAAACATAAAACCTTTCATTAAGGCAGAAGTCACAGGAAAATAAAAATTTGGATACACAATCGAGCAACATATCGAAAGATTCAGGACAAATTGAACCATGTGTAAGCAGCAATTGTGATCGTTCTAAACGTAACAAAATGATCCCAAATCATTTAAAGGACTATCATTTGTATTGATTATTTAAAATAAATTTTTATTTAAAGTAAATTTGGATTTTATAGCTATTTTGAATTCTTTGAAAAAAAATGTGTATGTGTATGCTCTTCCATATTTATACTTTATATCTATGAGCGTTTAAGCTTATTATAGGTAATTCATTATGTAGGATTATCTATGGTTGCAAGCGCATTATAACGAGGATAATAATCTTTTATTTTTATATGAATTGTATGTTGATCACAAATTCATAACAGTCTGTATATGGCATAATACTATACAGACACATTACTAAATTCATAACCATAATTTCAGGATCACAATTTCCTTAATGTGGACACAAGACACACTACTATTTCCTTTATCTCCTTATTTGGTTTTGAATAGTGTTGGACTTTTATATTGACAGAACAGAAAAAAAATTTGTTTCCGCCAACTAAATATCCTTAACTGCGAGTTCATACGACGGATAAAAATCTCGGATTTTACTATCCAATCGTTTTAACCAATTACATCACGTAAATTATACAACGGGCACGCCTCTTTTCATATAAAAAAGTTGAAAATATTGAAAAAAAATCTGGGATAGAAAAATCCGAGATTTTTATCCGTCGTATGAACTCGCAGTAACAAACCAAAAACTCAAAGGAAACTAGATCGTTTTTGGTAAACTATTAGTGCCAGCAATCTCCATTTTTGATGCATTCGGCGTTGTGAGCACTAAAAGGTATCGAAATGAGAAAAAATATCTAATTTCGAAACGGGGTCCAAATTAAGTTTGAAACTATGGTTAAACATGACAGTACAAAATCATGATTTCGAGTTAATCATAATTACGAAACTAACAGTGGGTCTATGAAACATGGCATTTTAAAAATATGGTGGCTGAATAAATGATACTAATTTAATGATACTACGAATGAGTAATACGAGGGGAACCTTTTTATAAATCAAACATTAGAGTTGCTAGTTCGTTTTAGAAAAGAGGTAAACTGTTCAGATCAATGCGACCAGCCACGATTTAACCAGGTGTGGTCGTAAACAATGAGAAGCTGGCAGGCTGGCTTTTAAAAATTCATTTTGGTGTTGAATGGAAAGAAAATCCATCTTTAGTTTTTACACAGACTTAATATAAAGTGTAAAGAGTGATTTATCACTCATGGCAATGAGGATTCAATTTGTAAGGAATATTTGGAAGTAAGGGTCTTTGAGTCTAACTTTACATTTTTAATTATTATTTTTATTTCATTTGTGTTGAAATTACTTTCATTGATTTTTATCGCAATAATGCTGTGAATTTGTCTGTGAAAACTTTATGATTAAAGAAGTATTAAAAACTATGTTTTATTTTGTATTTAAATTTACGTTTTAAAATAAAATAGTCCATTTTCGTATTATTAAAAGTAGTATGTTGTTTTTCTATTTGCAGCTTCCAGATATTATTTCTTAAATCAATTTTCTACAGTTTAGAAAAAAAATCGTTAAAATCTTAAAGTAGTTAGATTTACAAGAAATCAACAAAAACGGGAAAAACACCTCTCTCTCTGGCACTATATCCCATCAAGGGATTTGGCCGCCTCAAATGTGGTTTCATAATTATATTTTCATTTCGGATAATGAGTGATTAATTCATTGATCCTAAACCATCCGTGAAATTTTTTCACCACCAGGAATCGAACCCGGGACCTCTGGTCACTGGAGCAAGCATGCTGACCACTTTGCCACCGGGGCGGCACTTTGCCGCCGGGAAAAACACCGGTTTGCTTCTAAACGACACGCTTCTAGGATACTTCTAGTGCAACTAAAATACATGATTTTTTTAAAAATTTTAAAACACGCCGAGTTTAATATTGAAAATCTGATTTCTGGCTAACAAGGCGATCGGTTTAGAATTTCTTGTATTGAATTTAGATAAAATAAATTCAAAGATATGTAGCTAAAATTGTGAACTATGAACCTAATCATAATTAAATTCAGTGTTCCTCTAAATTTTCCCTCTGAACTGTGTTCCCGAAAAGTTTAGAAATTAGGAAACGTTATTGTTGGATATGGTAGGTCAAATATATTACATGGATGAACGATGGAAAATCGAAATGTATTTTGACCGATGACACCCATCCAACACGCATACATAAAGTATTTACAAATAATTTTTACAAAGGCAACCTATTTTTAACAAAATAATTGCTTACATCACTTATCTTAATTACGAGATTGTATGATGAAAATTCATCTAACCGCAAATATTGTTTTCACACACTCACGCGTACAAAATAAACTTGTAAACTAACCACAAGAAATAAAAATCTTACTTATCTCTTAACAAATTTAAGCAGCATTGTTAAAATTTCTATATACAAATATAAATATAAAATGACCGCAACAATAAAAACTTACCAATGCCTACATATTTTTATGTATACATACATGGAAATGAAAAGCGCACATTATTTACATGAAATGAAAAAAAGAGAAAAAGAAAAGTCAAAATTACCAACAACAAAAATGTTTAACATAAAAATAAAAATCGAAAACCAAACAACAACAAAAATGTTCCAAATATTTTTTAGGAGAACCTATTTAGTAAAATAAATTTTAATCTCTTTATAATTACCTTAATCCTTGACACAGCTTCCTCTGCTTGAATCATGCGTGTCGATTTTGTTGGTTGCCCTTCACATACAAGCTGGGTTGAACCTAAATACCGAGCACGAAATAGCACGCCCTCAATCAATACTAAATACGTCCGAAGTCAAAAAGCTGCTCTCGTCATGCGGCGCGTTTCAAAAATTCCATTTGATGGAGATGGTGATGTAAGGAATATAAGATAAGATAATATTATGAAAATTCTGTATACATAATATATGGAAAAAGGATAAAATTTAATTAAGAAATTAAAACAACAAACAACAAAAAGAAAAAAAAACATTTACATAATATTTCGATGGAAAAGGTCGATAAATAATTGAAATAGGGTTTTCGGGTGTTATAAATTAAGGATGTATATCGTTTAGTCTAGGTTACACGGATCAAGGAATTTTAAATAAATAGAGTTATTGGCCATCAATATCCTTGAATACTTACGTAATTATAAATATCCAGTTTGTTGTGTTTTTTTTATTCATTTACCGAATAAAAGGAGTATGCATTGTTAAACAAGAGAAGAAAAGGGTTTATGTAGTCGCTTCTAAATAATTTTGGTAATTTATAATCAAGATTTATATGTATTTGACGTTTCTTGCACCTCTACTTGTGCCGAGGTTTTATTATTTGATTTTAATAGAATGCACTAAAAAGCCCAACGTTCTTATCATGCTGTATCAAAATTGTCGGCAGGTAATAAAATTTGTCTCGAAAAATTCTGTATACGTTACTATTATCAAAAAAAAAAATAATTAATTAATTTTACAAGTTTAGAAATAGTTTACAAGGGTTAGGCTAGTTTTCATCCCCAAAAAGTATATCTTTAATATATTATTGAGATTTGAGTTAGAGATTTCAGCACGACTCGTATATAAAGGGTTAAAAAAATATTTATAAAGGGTGACCATAAACCATCAAGTTACTATGTTCCGTAACAATTCATCCCAATAAAATAAAAATATTGTTTTACCCAAACCTTTAACTATTATACGTGTTCAAATATCCTGATATAGCAATTCAATTGTATAAATTGTGTTTTGCTTGAATTCGAAATTCCACATACAAAGTGGTTTGTGGTGTAAAAATCCGTACTGTAATAAAATTCATCCAAAAAACTTTTTGTGCAAAAAAATCGTAACCATTTATTTATACGAAATCAAAATATCGTTTGAAATTATGATTTATAATGTAAAAATTCATACGAAAAGTGTAAATTACAATTCATCCAAAAACTTTTATGTTAAATCAACCAATCCAACTTTTAGAAGAACCGCATTTATTATGAACTAGAGATAACCCTTGTGAAAAAAATTCATTCAAAATAATCGTGCAACACTAAAATTGATATGGTATCTCAGCACAGAATTTACGTTACAAGGACAAATTAAATCATTTTTAATCAATTTTGATTCCAGCCCAGAAACTACCAAATTTTTCAGAAGCATTCGACATTGAATGGATTGATATTGATTTGCATGTTTGCAGGCCGAATCCCGCTATTTGTTTGATCACATTGAGACTACTCCAGTATCAATATCAATTTTACCTCGTGCAGGTCTACAGAACATTCCAAGTTCCGTTGTTTATTATTGAAACTTGATTTGACATAATATTTTTCGGTACAACAACGAGCTCACACTTTGCGGCGCAGAGATACATTTTTGGTTTTAATATTTCATGTTCGACAATCTCCAGCTAAAACAAAATGTCGAGAATATTTAATTCTGGGCTGGGATGGTTATTCCATGTGTAACGACACCTTGAAAGTGAATATATTTGACTCTGTAACAAAATTGTCTGCATACAAATTTGCTGCAGTTTGACGAATTTATTTTTTGTTAAGGTGCCTGCCTTCAGCAAATTAATCTACAGAATACATTTTTTTATTCCGAAGCGGCAATAAGTTTTACAAAATTAAACGTAGGGGAAACTTGTTTTCAAAAGTATAACTAGTTTACCTGATTTAATACTTTCTCTCTCGTTCCCTCTCCCTCTCTCTCTTTTCGATTTTTTTTCTCTCCAGCAAATTTTTCTGCAGAAAATTTTGCTTCAGAGTAAAACAAATTCACCTTGAGGGTCATAACACGATTTAATTTGTTTTTTTTTTAATTTTTCATTTTTAAACAAATAAATTTCATTAGCTGTTTTGCTTTGGCAAAGCCTGCTTAGCTTACAACAACAATTACCTTGGCCTGCTTAGCTTACAACCATTGTTTAAAACCGAAGACGCTTTAAAAGCGTTGCCACATACACATCTAATAACAGACGATTCGTGCGTAAATTTATTTTGCCTCGCAACATACCAAAAAAAATACAGACGATTTTTACAACAACAATTCTTTATAAAATTTTCATAATACATAAGCAGCTAATTCATTTTATAATTAAATAAGTTTACCATACCATATTCATGATGAGCCTTATAAAAATATTAATTTAATGCAAAATATATATTTTGTTTTGGAATTTTTTGACATTTGTTGAAGTTCACAGACAACAGAGAAAAAAATTGTTTAAAATTTTTTGATGAGTTCGGAAATCGTTTTAGATTTTTGTGCGTTCGTTCACGTGTAAAATTATACCATTCAGAGAAAAAATCGTTTCTAGAAACGGCTAAATAGAAAATTGATAATTTTTCAATTAAAATTATTAAATAATTCCAAATTTATTATTTTAGCTACTAACTTGTGATATTTTACATATTAGCTCATTGATTTGAGTCAAAAATATGCTCTAATTAATTCGTAAATGCGAAATCTGTTTTTAGATGTCGTCCGTAGAAATGTGTATGTGGCATCGCCTTAATGTAAACCAAAAAAAATTTAGTTTTAAGAAATTAAAACCATTTTATAGTTATGGTGCTCACCGCAAGGCGGTTATTTTTTAATTTTTGTTGATTTTTTTAAAAAAATGTAATGTTTTTATATTTAAAACTACACAATAATCATATTATCACACGATCAAAATTAGACAAATAAATGTTTTATTACCAACAAAGCAAAATTAAAATGCATCGAAAAACTAAAGCCAAAAACTGTTGCTTTGAGATATTAAAGTAATTTAATTTAACCTAATTTTACCAAAGCAAAACACCTATTGTAATCGAATAGCTGGTGCCATCTACCTTTTGGCTTTAATATTTTATTCTATGTTTCCACATTCACCACTATGTATGTAGACGTCGATAAAATAATTGGAGCGAGACCAATGTGCACCTTGTGCGTGTTTGCGTGCGATGAGATATAGGAGAGTAAAATTTTTGTTTGTTTGTTTTCTCGTTCTTATCAATAAAAAAAGGTGCTTCTAGAACTTTTATTTGGTGCCAGAGGTTTTTTGGGGGGTTTTTGAGTTTGGTTTTGATTTTGTGATAATTCGGGAGCGACTTTAATAATAATATAGTTTTTTTTATAAAAAAAAGTTAAGTGTCTAGTTTTTGGTCGAGTTTTAATATTAAAACTACATAAGTTTAGAGATATATGTTTTGATGGGCCTAAGCCCCAACTTATCGATAATTGTAAAACTAAAAATGTACTTGAATGAATAATTTTTTTTTATTTATAAAATAAAATTAAAAGTTTCAGTACAGGTGTTGTGAATTGAAATTTTGTTGTGTTGGAAAAAAAACTATTTTAATTTATGTAGTTATCCCATAACCGGGATAACCGTTTTTCTTAGAGTGCGCTGTAACTACGTGGTAAATTTTCGAAGCGGTATCAATCAAACCGTTGATTATTGAATTGATGTGGTGGGTTGGTGTGCCGCACTGGTACTTGAGCTGCGCGTATTTTAATGACTGTCAATTACACTCAATACCGGTCGCCTAACGGGGCCTACAATTTTTAATTTTTCGGCGTAAGCCACAACACAGTTGGATACGATGGCCGACACGAGGTTTGTTCGTCTCAAGAACGGACCCCAACGTATTCGAATTTGGTTATTTGTATGGCCATCCAAATTCATTTACGAGTTTTCATATGGCCAGTTGAAGCCACTTGACTTTGTTTATTGTCAAGGACTTCCATCAGAGACTCTGCGTTGGATTTTACGGTTCTTGGCGAATGATGGCCAGCCGGCCATTTCTTTTATTGGTATCAGGGAGAGGTCCCGTAACGGTACAGTACAGGGTAGTCAGTCGAGGCCATCCAAATTTATTTACACGGTGGAAAATATTTTCGGATTTTGACGAGCCCACGATCTAAGAGTTTTCGGGTAGCCAGTTGAGGCCACTTGACTTTGTTGTCAAGGACGTCTAACAGAGACTCTGCATTGTAACGAGCAAACGGCTAGTCGACCAATGATGAAATTTTTTACGAATAAAGGCGGGGAGACGCCATTACCCTACAGAGTGACCTTGCTGAAGGTCAAGGTACGATTTATGTTTCAATTAATTTTTTTTCCAATTTATTTTTTTATTTAAATATTGAAATAGTTTCCTATTTGTTTGGTTAATTTTATTTCGATTCAAATATTTTGCTTTTGTAATCGATCACCATACATACGCTATTCTCCCTTCAAAATTTTGTTCGGTGGCAATATTTTTCTTTTTGATTCAATTTTGTTTATTTTTCGCTTGGTCATTTTTTAAGCCGTTATTTTATTTCGATATTTCCCTCCTTTTGTTGTTGTAATTCAATTAAAATTTTCTTCAGAGGCATTCTTTCGCTTCGTTTTTTTTGTCACCAATAAAATCGAATAAAATGAAATATGTATTAAAGTGTATACAGTTCGGTGTGGTGAGAGCGGGATTCTCATTCTGTACCGGTGCCAAATTTACAGGCGAGGCTTGTCACTCCCCTTCAACCCCTTGGCAGGACATCCACGGGGTCGGAGTGGCAAGTCCAGCGTATGTGTCGCTCGTTCGGGGGTGACCATAAAACCCACTAGGCCTTCCCGTCGCCCTCCGGTAGTGTTGAGCTGTCGGATTTTGTATTGTAGGGGAATCGTTGTAGGTCTCTCCGGGTAAAGATAGGTCTGGTCTGTTAAAGAGACGTCCCTACCCAGTTCATTCGTAAATCATATAAAAAGTTATTTATTTGCTATAGAGAGCGATTTGTAATACAAATTTGGTTTGAAAATTTTTTCCTAGTAATTAGATATTCCTTATAGAAAAAGGATATAGGGACGTGAAAATATAAATCAAATTAGCACGTCACAATTTATCCAAAAAACGTTTTATAAATTTTTTTTTTATCAATTGCGCGTGTAAGACTGATCGTCACTTGAGAACGACTCGACCGGTTTAGCGAATTTTTTTTGTTGTATTTGTAATTATTAGGACAAGGTTTGTATGAAAGAAAATTTTGGGAAAATCTACCGGAAAAGTCGAAAAATTTGGAAAATCGAAAATGATGTTTTGTACTGGATTTTGCACGTATCCGATCCAGATGGTCTTTTATAAGAGAAAAATTGGAAAGTCTGAGTCGAAAACTCAGAAACTTCTGGAAAAACCCGAAGAAAAATGATTTTTTTTCTACCGGATCAGTTGAAAACGGCTCGATTTGGCTCAATCTTATTTTTCTGTGTTCCCAATATGCATAAGACAGTTCTTACAAAAGAAAATTTTAGGAAAATCCACCGGAAAAGTCAGAAAATTTGGAAAATCGAAAAATGATGTTTTGTACGGAATTTCGCCCGTATTCCATCCAAATGGTCCTTTAGAGGAAAAAAATTGGAAAATCTAAATGGAAAACTCGGAAACTTGAATATAATTGATTTTTTTTTTCTAGCGCATCAGTTGAGAACGGTTAGATTTGGCTCAATCTTTTTTTGATCGAGAATTTGAACGAGAGCGGCAATACGATCAAAACGGTACTACACATTGATGATATAGCCGCGTACGACACATTGATGATATAGCAGCTAACGACGGAATCGGCGGACGTATTTTCAATGCAATTAGTAGACATTGGCAATGGAAAAATTCAGGTTAACGCTTCGACTGGCCTCATTTCGTTATCACCTAATTTTTTGCCAATTCACAACCTTTAAAGAAGAATTGATCACGAAAGTGTTCCCGAATATTGGTGCAAATCACAAAAAACATGTTTGGTTGAGCGAACGAGCTATTTTGGCAACGAGAAATAATTTGAATTTAAGTCGATCGATTCCATTACAGATCCAAATGAAGTCGTTAATTATCCAATTGAATCTCTGAATTCATTGGATTTGCCAGGAATGCCGCCGCACAATTTGCAGCTCAAGGTCGGATCGGTAATAATCATGTTACACAACCTGAACCAACCAAAACTATGCAATGGAACAAGTCTCACTGTTAAGAGGCTGATGGACAAAGTGATTTATTTACGATAATCATAGAAAAGTTTAAAGGCGAGGATGATTCGATTCCAAGAATATACCATTGATTCTAACCGACTGGCCGTTTTAATTTAAGTGTGTTCAGTTTTCGATTCGTCTTGCATTCGCAATGACGATTAGTGGCGTGCTATTTGTTTTCTCTCTGGACAGAAAGGTAAAAAATATCGTTCATCACCAAGCGCTTCGAGATTTGACAACTCACGTTTCCTTTCAGAAGGGTTATTTAAAGTCACTGGATTATGCTGATAACCCAGCAACAATATATAGTTATTGATTTAAAAAAATAATAAAGTAAATAACATAATCTTGAAAATGAAATGCTCTGTGGTAATCCTAAATCAAAATCATTTATGACAAAATTTGCAGAAAAATCTTCTATGCATGCACGCCTGCGAAGATTTCTGCGTTTGAAAAGTAAGGGCTAGACCTCGGGGTCTATAAGGTCTCAGTACAAATTTTTAGTAAAATTTCAATTTTGGTTATTTTTTTCCTGGGAATGAGTTTAGGAAAGGGATTATATGAAATTAGTGACATGTTCGAATCCGAGGGATGCATCCTCTGAATCAAGGGACCCATTCTGTTGCGTTCCTGTGTCATTCATCTGATTGTGATGAAACATTGATGATGTGGTGCGTGCATGCTCGCGAAGGTTTCTGATTTGGTAAATTTAAGGCTGAGACCTGGGTCTAGAGACATCGGTAAAATGTTTCTCTAAAATTTCAATTTTTGATGCTTCCGGTGATACGATTGCAACTACAGTGACGTCAAGAAACTGCCTGCAAAATATCCGTAATTCAAAGTAATTTTAATTTCTCTCGTGCAACGCCGGGTAATTCAGCTAGTTTTACAAAAATGTAACTTTTGTATGAGCGACCAAATGGTACAATGGTTAAAGTTTTAGACTTTGGATTGGTGCAGAATGCAAATGGTATTTTTTTAATTACGATACGTAGAATACCACTTTGACCCCTTCTAAGAGAGCATGATTCATAAACCAACACATAATAAACACATTTTAATTAGATTTTTGAATATTTTAATTAAAAAATTAGTTCAAAAAGTTTAAAAAATCACTCGATCGATTTCGACTTGTTAGCTCATCATTAGGAGTATACACTGATTTGTAAAAATAAAGATTTAGTTATTTATAGGCTATGTGCCAAACTTCAATTAAAAGTTCATTTTAAGTAAATTTTTCGGTAAATTCCAGAATTTTTCAAAAACTCTATGGCAAACTGATCAAAAAATCTGTCCTAAAACCGGTTTTTAGTGTAGTAAACGATTTACCTTAAGTTTGGCACACAGCTGTAACAGTTAAAAGTAAACAAAAAAAATAAAAGAAGGAGAAACAAATAATAGGCAATAAAAATTAATTGTTTATACGTTTTTTTTTTAAATAAATAAGGTGGATATCAGGTAAGCGATTAGTCATCGGCTGAGTAACAAAATTCAAGGTTTATTGAAGTACATTTAATTACCCAACGTATTAATTAAACGTACTTCAATATACCTCGAATTTTGTTACTGAGCTGATGACTAACCGCTTACCTGATATCCACCTTATTTATTTAAAAAAAAACGTATAAACAACAGATGGTTGGGACGATCCATAGATTAATTTTTATTGCCTATTTTTTGTTTCTCCTTCTTCTATTTATTATTATTTTTTTTTTTTGCTTTTTAGATACTCCTGGTGATGACCTTACAAGCCGAAATCGATTGAAAATCTAATTTTTTGCGAACAAGCAAATCAAGTGTTTAATAAAATGTGTTTTTCAAGTGTGTGTTTTGCCAAGTGCTTACGGCAAATATTGTAAAAAGCATGTCAATTCTGCAAGTTGGCCTGGAGCTATGCAATGCGCAAATGCTTCTATGTATATTGGACCATTGCCATGTGTCCTCGATTTGCATACTGTGCATTGTAGACGTGAAAAAATGGGAGTTACTAAAACAAATAAAAAAGTTATTTTTGTATGTGCAGCAAAAATTCCTCTAACTAATTTATATCAATCTCTATATTTTATTTTTTAATAATCTGGTTTTGCATGAATTGAAAATTCTGCAAATAAAAATGAATTGCAACACGAAAAATAATTCAAGTAAAGAAAATTATAATTCATCCAAAAAACATTTAATCCCAAAGATACTTTACAATGCATCATTTCAATATGAATAGTATTTTGTACGCGTGTATGCGTTCCTATACCATTCAACTGATTGCGCTGAAGTGAGTTCTAAGTTAGTACAATCAGAGCTGGCCCCCGAGGTCTAGGGGCTCTGATAAATATTGTTTTTTTCCTAAAATTTAAGTTTTTCAAAATGTTTCTACGGGAATGAATTTAGAGAAAGGATTACATGAAATTAGTGACATGCTCCAATCTGACTGGTCCGTCTCCTGGATCAAAGGGTTCCTTCTTTAAGTTGCCATCACATTCATTCTATCGGATTCTAATTTTGCATAGGTATTTTATATTTAAATGAGATAGTTTTCGTAATATTTTTGAAGAGGTCGGCCCCTTCGTCTAGATGCTCACATACAATTTTTTTCGTCGTGGTCGTCATGAAATTTTTACCATATATAAATTGCATATCCAGTGGGGTCGGCCTTCTGGATCTAGATGGTCATTTTTCTCCAAAAATGTCTGCAATTGGAATCACCTCAGCAGACGTAAGAAAATACTATTAATACTTAAATATTGTAGGAAACGAATCCCGTTATCATTCAATAGAATTCTTTTACAGATACTGAATTTAGTGTACAAAGCGAAATATGGCTGGAAAACAATCGATTACTATGTTCGATCAATAGAGAAATCCAGAATCGATTTGAAATCAGCGGCCTTTAATTTCTAATTTCTCCCGTGCAACACCGGAGTAATTCCGCTAGTTTCTTATAAAATAAAAACTCTCTACAATTTATCCAAAATGTTTCATACAAACAATAATTAGATCGTTATAATGATGCGTACCAATCAAGCTTTTGTTTGAATCGTCTTTTGGATGAATTTGAAATTATCAATAAAAAGGGTAGGAGCCCCGAGGGGCTCCCAACTGCTTAGTGCTTCGCTTACATGTTCTACCTAATCAAGGGCGAACGGATATAGATCCGAATCAGAAGATTATTTTACAATTAACTCGATTCATGTGAAATAAAAATGTGTTGGCGTATAAAATAATCTTCAGTATTCAACCCACCAACATATACATGATTTATAGAAACCCATTTGATTGAATAATTTCCTGTCAAAAGAAAAGTTCGCGATAAATTCCTTAAAAGAAAATATAATTCAAATTTATAAATTACGTAAGACTTTCGTCTCTAATAAAGCAAAAAAAAAATATTTAAATGAAAAAAAAAACAATAAAAATAAATAAGAAAATCAATTCTACAGTTCATTGTACACTCGCGAAGCTATCGAAGCGACTAACTTCCACCAACATATTCATGTTGGTATTAAATGTAATCAAAACATGTTTTGAACGAAAGGCACATGTTATTCCACATGCACATACTTTATAACAAAAATCAATACTTTCAGTAATTTGAGAATATTTTACTGTCTGGGTTCGAGTATGTTATTTTAAAAAACTGAAGCATCGACATATAACTTGATACAACACAATGAGTAACGTCAACATTTAGGCGATTTAAGAAAATCAATTCGCATTACACGCATTCCCAAAGTAAAATGGCTTTTTAGTGCATTCTGCCACAAAAAAAATTTATGAAAATCATATATTTTGTCGAACAACAACAAAGCACAAAAAATACTCTTAATACCAACAAAAATCAAAAAAAATGAAACGAAAAATCCTACCTTCCTTACTTTTAGTTTTCTTTTTAATTTCACCACCACTGCCGCCCCCATTATGTGAACTCGTCGACCCGTGAGGACTATCGTCCAGATTTGATGTAGGTGAATGAATTTTATTTGGGGTTGTATCATCACAACCGCCACCGCCGCCTCCGCCAACACCACCGCCACCACTGGCAAGATGTTCGGGTGTCGATAGCGCAGTAGAATTTCGCAAATCGACCAAGGTATTTGAATTTTTCACATTAATACCGTTACTAGTGAGGGACGAAATTGATATTTCCGGTGTCGTTGGTAGCAGCGAATTAAGTCCTGGACGTAGAGTTGAACCACCACCGACACCGCTTGAACCATTTGTTGCATTATTAGCCGTACCATTCACACCATTTTTAAGCAGACTACCTGAAGATGTGGGATTTTTCGGTGATAATTTTGAAATGGAAGATGTAAGCAAGGAACGAGGTTTACGATCGCACCACGGTGATTTTTCGTCGTAGAAACCCATGTCGTCCAGTCGCTGATGTCCTAGTAATCGGTCGGTTTCTAAATCGGTGTCTGCCTCATCTTCATCACCGCTCATATTTTTTAATGGATTATGATCGATCGATTCTAGACTATCGGAATTTTCGCGCAGTCTTGGCACCCAAATAGGCGATGTAGATATCGGTGATTTAACCCCGTCTGAAATTATCATGAGCTTCTCGTTGGCAGGCGTTGTTTGCTGGGTGGTCGGAAGTGTTTTTGTACGTTGCAATGTTGAACGAATGTCCTGTAAGGCAGCTTGTATATCGGGCGTCGAAGGCTCATTGCCGATTGGTGTTTTACGATGTGGTGCCGGAGCTGGTGGAGGTGGAGTTAATTGAACCATATCTTTAAATTCAATTTTTTAGGTTATATAAAATAGAGAAAATAAATAAAAAAAATTATGTTTTAGAACAAATTTTTTTGGAATTGAACCAACATGAAAAATTATTGCGGTTAAATAGCAATTAAGGCAATTGCAATAAACATATAGGTATACCATTTTCAATGAATTTGTGGTGTGCTAATTATTCAAAAATAATAATATCAAAAAAAATTGGGTTTTTGGTGGTACATTTATATTGTTCCGGTAGTGCTAGTATGTAAATATATATAATAGATCCTTGCAAAAAAGGGTTAAACATTTTCTTGAAATATAATAATAAAATTCTTAATTACGCTGAGCATAAAGCAAATGAGACCATTAAACGGGGCATGCATAAAAAATAATTTGCGTCGCTTACCAATTTTTCGGATGGAATAAAGCGACTCCAGATCAGGATCAGTGTTCTTGAAAATATTTTTACATGATGAATTATTATTCTGCAGAATATTATCGTTCATCTCTTTGGGCCGATCATCGACGGGCGTTATAATCGGCGTCCGTTTTAAAGGGCTTTCCAATTTATAAAACGAATCAATTTCCTTATCATTAATCGAACTATCCGGTCTATCCATTAGATCCGCATCACAACTATTCTCCAGCATAATTGAAACCGATTGATTATTATTGTTTTCCGTGTCTGAAGCATGACCGCTCGACAGTCCATCCTCGAGCACGGGCATACTAGTATAAAATTTAGTACACACCGTTGAATATGTCGAGGCATTATTAAATTCGCCCGATAATCCAAATTCGCTACCAATTAATCGGAGCGATACTTCACTATCTAAATCACCACAATTCGAATCGTAGTCTGTAGTCTCGGGCGAATATCGAAAACATTTGGAATGTCGCCGCGATCCATTATTTTTAAGTATATCATCGTTATCACCAATTTCACCACTACTCCGACTCGCCGAGTCCAAAAACAAATCAAAATCCGTTAAGTCACGACAATCGGTTGGTAAATTATTCCCGTTATTATTATTATTCAGGTTATTTATGTGGCTCGCACTTAAATAACCGTTTTTCTTGGGCGAATGTAACGATTCCTGGTAATTATTTACCTCGGGCGATTTAGCTAACCGTTGCCCAATATACGATTCCCCATTATCACATCCTAGCTTATCGAGCTGCAAATGGTGTTGATCCCGAAATTCATAATGAATGTCTAGACTATCCACATCACTTCCATTAAAATCGCTAAACTTTTCTAGCGTCTTGTCATCATCCTGGCTCGGACACTTAAAAAATTCTTCTAACACTTTACGTGTTTCCGAAAATTCATATAAATAATCGAACGTTGATTTTTTGTTGTTCTCCGACAATGTGAATTCAGATGAATTACATATTTCCGAGACATCATTGCTCGTGTCGTCGGTGTTGTATTGATTATTGTACGTTGAGTTTTGCTGCATGTTATGCATTTCGGATGGTGATTGCTGCATTTGGTGCGGTGATTGTTGTATATGTTGATGTTGTTGCTGCTGCTGCTGCTGTTGATACGTCTGATGAGGTAACTGATTCACTGGTGACGCATTATTTAGGATTCGTTGAGGAAAACCAGGTCGCGGAGGAAATAATGTTGAAGACGATTGCTGTGGGTTACGAATATTAGTTGTGTACATTGAAATATCAATTTGTTGCGTTTGACCAAATTTTCGTGGCGATCCATCGTACTCTGCAAATAGAAAAAATAAAAATTTCGTTAGTTTCGTTAGTAGTACATCTACAGATTTTAATAAACTTATAAAATAAATGAAGGAATTCTGAAAAAGAAAATGGCATTGATCGCGTTAAAAATCTATAGCATGGTGCAAATCGAGGACTCTAACTCAACTAGCAAGAGCTTCAACCAAGGCAGACAAGAATCTTGACATACACTGAGATATCTACAATTAAAAACTAGAACCGATCCACGTCGATAGCCAGACCACTGCAGACGAAATGAAATCAGTCATCTTCCTCTTCAAACAAATTCAAGCCACATTCACCAAGGGCTAAATTTTCCTGAAAACAGGACATAATAACTTTTTGGCATTCGAAAACTCTCCTTCCTCTCTTTTTATGAAAATTGTTTGAGCAAAAATAATTTTAAAAGAACCCAGTCTCATACCGGAAGACACAGTAAACTGTTTTTTAAAAATCCGGGCTCACCAGTATTTTTAAAATCATGTGATTAAATTTTTTAATTAAAACGAAACACACGCTCCACCGTTGAACCTCCTATAAACAATTTTTAAGAAATCAACATCCTTGCAATCGATTCCTGGTATTCAAAAACACCTTTTCCGAAATGTTCCTCAAACATTAAAATGATAAAACAATTAAGAATCGAGACCCAGCCCCACCGGGGGAGCAACTAAACAAAAGTTCCCAACATAAGGGCCTATATACTATTCGATTTCAAGTACTCAAAAACCAGTTTTTAACCATTTGCATGGAAATATTTCAGGTCGTTTCCGAAACCGAGTGCTCAATTGGCCAAAATTTCTCATATTAGCATATTTTTATCATATGTACGAACTTCATTCCAATTTATTAAGGTTAAGTGCTATTAAAATTGGTTACTTTCCAGGATCACTAAGGGAACTCAAGGAATTAAAAGCCCATTTTCATTTTGTGTTGTTTCAAATTGTCAACTCATATTTGAAACCCATTTTCATAATACAATTTGTTGTGAAGTGGATTAGTTCTCTTTAAACTGCGGCCGCTTACCGGAATCACAACCTGTGCCCTAATTCTCTAAGCAGTAAGATAATTTGTAAACGTGTAAACGATAATTTATCTTGCCTCTTTACAATATTCGCATTCTCTAATTGCACTTCAAGATAAAATTTAAAACGGTAACGATAAATAAATGTCAAAACTTAACACACTCTCATGAGTTACGTAGATTAATATTTAGACTTTGAGGACGTATAACTAGCGTTCCGATTTCAATTTCAATTTTAATTTTATGGATACAAGTTATTCTAAATAGCATCTATTATAATAGTTCAAGTTGCTATGGGTTGTGGTATAGCTAATTTTACAGGTGAAAATTTAAAATAAATTATCTTGGCATTTTCAAATCGGATTCCTTAAACATTTTTTTTATCCAAGATAAAACTATTGACGTCAAGTGAACAAGATAACATTAAACGTCAAAACGAAATTTTAATTACTTTATATCCTTAATATGTAACTCAAAAAATACAATCTCTAGAAACGTAAATTCTTGCAAAAACATCAAAGCCATCAAGAATAACCCATAGCCCAAAAAGCATATTAAAAAATAGTCGACATCGGGAGTTATTTGATATTCAAATCAAGATACGATAAAGAAAAAGATAAAAAAAAAAAAAAAAGATACGGTTAAAGATATACAACAAATCAAATGTTTGCAAAGAACATTACAACATTTGACTGTTGTAAAGAAATATTTCGTATAGTAAAGACATGTATATGATAAATTGAATTAATTTTATAACTTTTTATCTAAGGTATCGCAGTTAATGAAATTGTTAGAGCTTATTAAATTCTAAAATAAAACTATAAACTAAAATATTAAAAATTGCACCGTGGCACGCGTGCCAAACTTGGCACGTTTGAAAATTCCGCCGGCACGCCACAAAATTATTCATAAAAAAACGACGGGAAAGGTTCGGAGCCGAACTCTATCAGCATTTTTGTTGCCTATAAATTATAAGAAAATAGCTTTTCCACAAAAATAGACACAAACCACCACACCTAAACATTATTACCACCCCCACCCACTATCCAATTCAAACCACAAAACCCATCTCACCCGCACCACCCCATGCCACACCACCCATATAATCACACTTTAACACCTCCATACCCACTTCCACACACACACACCACCCACACAAACCCTCATCCACCAAATCCCAAATTCCCACACCAAACCAAAAACACTTCACACCACCTCCTCTACCACCAGCCCTACCACCGCCATAACCACACCACCCACACAAGCCCACATCCACACGAGTTATATTTTTATTCGACATTCACATGCTCTATGAAACCAAAATAGAATAGAAAATAATTTTTTTTTATCAATTTTAAGGTGGGGGTTTAACAAAACCCTACAAATTTTCGAACACCCTAAACACAAAAATGTCCAAATCCATAAGGGTCATTCCCATGAATTGCATGAACTTTTAGTGCAGAAATTAAGTTGATATCTCCATCCGTTCTCAAGTTATCGTGCACACAGACGGACAGACGGCAAACTGAAACCATATAGCATTTTTTTTAACAAAAATGCTTAAAAAGAAAACAGCAATTAAAATACACAAATAAAACAAGAAATTGAGTGTCCTTTAGACCACACTACTGAAGTAAAACTTCTAATATATATTTAATATTTATAATATAATATAGAAAAATTATAATATTGAAAAAAAAAATGGTCACCCTGTGCGTTCTCGAGTGTCACCGAGCCGTTTATGTCTGATGCCACAAGAGGTAACCTTGTAACTTTGTAACTTTTCCAAGGCCAACTAGTCGTAATAGATAATGTTTATGTATGTATCACAAAATGGACAAACAAATCGTTGTTGAAAGCTCTTCGCATAGTAAAAATGGCCTTGAAATATTTTTTATTTCATTTATGTTTGTGTAGTGTGGTTTCATCGAAAATTTGTTTAAGTCGCATTAAAACCTATATCATAGCCAAATGGGGAAAGAAACGAAGAAATAATCGGTTTCTGTGATACCTCGTGTGGAATGGAGCTGTTATATATTAAAAAATACATATATAAAATATATCACACGGACGATTTTTTTGGTCACCCTGTGCGTTCTGGAGTGAGTAAGTGAGTGAGTCACATAGATGTTATAATAAGGAAAAGAGAAAATTTGGCAACCCTGTGCGTTCTCGAGTGAGTCAGTCAGTGACATAGAAGTCTATATTATGACTTTCCAATTTTCCAGTTTTCTAATTTTCAAATTTTCCAATTTACCAACTTTCCAAATTTCCTATTTTCATATTTTTTTATTTTCCATTTTTAAAATTTTCCAATTTTTCAATTTTTCAGTTTTCCAATTTTCCAATTTTTCAATTTTCTAATTTACCAGTTTTCCAAATTTCTAATTTTCCAATTTTCCAGTTTCCAACTTTCATATTTTCCTATTTTCCAATTTTCCAGTTTTCCATTTACTTGTTTTCCAATTTTCTAATTTCCCAATTTTATAATTTTCCAATTTTCCAATTTACAAATTTTCCAATTTTGCTAATTTCGAAATTTCCAATTTTCCAATTTTACATTTACCACTTTTCCAGTTTTCCTATTTTCTTATTTTCCAATTTTTTTAACCAATTATTAAAATAAAATGGTATCAACTAATGTTCCACCTAGGGATTTATGAATTGTCATGACACATCCTGATCCTAAAGGAAAATGATTTCGTTTTGCGTTTATTGTTTCGTTTGTTTCGTTTGATTACACTTTTCGTAACGCATTTGCCAGCTTAGTCCCGAAGTCAAGCGCGCCTAAAGAAGTTTTACGAGTCAGTCAGTGACATAGAAGTCTATATTATGACTTTTAAATTTTCCAGTTTTTCAATTTTCCAATTTTCAAATTTTCCAATTTTCCAATTTACCAACTTTCCAAATTTCCTATTTTCATATTTTTGAAGTAAAACTTCTTTAGGCACGCTTAACTTGGGGACTAAGCTGGCAAATACGTTACGAAAAATGTAATCGAACGAGGCGAACGAAACAATAAACGCAAAACGAAATCATTTTCCTTTAGGATCAGGATGTGTCATGACAATTCATAAATCCCTAGGTGGAACATTAGTTGATAACATTTTATTTTAATAATTGGTTAAAAAAATTGGAAAATAAGAAAATAGGGAAATTGGAAAAGTAGTAAATGGAAAATTGGAAAATTGGAAATTTCGAAATTAGCAAAATTGGAAAATTTGTAAATTGGAAAATTGGAAAATTATAAAATTAGAAAATTAGAAAATTGGAAAACAAGTAAATGGAAAACTGGAAAATTGAAAAATAGGAAAATATGAAAATTAGAAATTTGGAAAATTGGAAAATTGGTAAATTGGAAAACTGGTAAATTAGAAAATTGAAAAATTGGAAAATTGGAAAACTGATAAATTGAAAAATTGAAAAATTGGAAAATTGGAAAATTGGAAAATTGGAAAATTGGAAAATTGGAAAATTGGAAAATTGGAAAATTGGAAAATAGGAAAATAAAACAAATATGAAAATAGGAAATTTGGAAAGTTGGTAAATTGGAAAATTGGAAAATTGGAAAATTTGAAATTTAGAAAACTGGAAAATTGGAAAGTCATAATATAGACTTCTATGTCACTGACTGACTCGCTGGAGAACGCACAGGGTGGCCAAATTTTTCTTTTTTCCTTATTATAACATCTATGTGACTCACTCACTTACTCACTCCAGAACGCACAGCGTGACCAAAAAAAATCGTCCGTGTGATATATTTTATATATGTATTTTTTAATATATTACAGCTCCATTCCACACGAGGTATCACAGAAACCGATTATTTCTTCGTTTCTTTCCCCATTTGGCTATGATATAGGTTTTAATGCGACTTAAACAAATTTTCGATGAAACCACACTACACAAACATAAATGAAATAAAAAATATTTTTCTAGGCCATTTTTACTATGCGAAGAGATTTCAAAAATGATTTTTTTGTCCATTTTGTTACACATACATAAACATTATCTATTACGACTAGTTGGCCTTTAAGTTACCAAGCTACAAGGTTACCTCTTGTGGTATCAGACATAAGATGACACTCGAGAACGCACAGGGTGACCAATTTTTTCAATATTATAATTTTTCTATATTATATTATAAATATTAAATATATATTAGAAGTTTTACTTCAGTAGTGTGGTCTAAAGCACACTTAATTTTTTTTTTATTTTCCTATTTTCAAATTTTCCAATTTTCCAATTTTTCAATGTCCCAATTTACCAGTTTTCCAATTTACCAATTTTCCAATTTTCATATTTTCCTATTTTCCAATTTTCCAATTTTCCAATTTTCCAAATTTCCAATTTTCCAATTTTCCAATTTTACAATTTTACAATTTTCCATTTACCTATTTTCCAATTTTATAATTTTCCAATTTTATAATTTTCCTATTTTGCAAATTTCTAAATTTCCAATTTTCCAAATTTTTCAATTTTCCAATTTTCCATTTACCAATTTTCCAATTTTCCTATTTTCTTATTTTCCAATTTTTTTAACCAATTATTAAAATAAAATGTTATCAACTAATGTTCCACATAGGGATTTATGAATTGTCATGGCACATCCCGATACTAAAGGAAAATGATTTCGTTTTGCGTTTATTGTTTCGTTCGCCTCGTTCGATTACACTTTTCATAACGCATTTGCCAGCTTAGTCCCCAAGTTAAGCGTGCCTAAAGAAGTTTTACTTCAAAAATATGAAAATAGGAAATTTGGAAAGTTGGTAAATTGGAAAATTTGAAAATTGGAAAATTGAAAAACTGGAAAATTGAAAAGTCATAATATAGACTTCTATGTCACTGACTGACTCGCCGAGAACGCATAGGGTGGCCAAGATTTTTGAAGTAAAACTTCTTTAGGCGCGCTTGACTTCGGGACTAAGCTGGCAAATGCGTTACGAAAAGTATAATCAAACGAAACAAACGAAACAATAAACGCAAAACGAAATCATTTTCCTTTAGGATCAGGATGTGCCATGACAATTCATAAATCCCTAGGTGGAACATTAGTTGATACCATTTCATTTTAATAATTGGTTAAAAAAATTGGAAAATAAGAAAATTGGTAAATGGAAAACTGGAAAATTAGAAATTTCAAAATTTGGAAAATTGGAAATTTTGAAAATTTGGAAATTGTAAAATTATAAAATTGGAAAATTAGAAAATTGGAAAATAGGTAAATGGAAAATTGGAAAACTGGAAAATTGGAAAGTCATAATATAGACTTCTACATATGTCACTGACTGACTCACTCGAGAACGCACAGGGTGACCAAAATTTTTATTTTCTATATCATAACATCTATGTCACTCACTCACTTACTCACTCCAGAACGCACAGCGTGACCAAAAAAAAAATTCGTCCGTGTGATATATTTTATTTATGTAATTTTTCCTATATTATAGCTCCATTCCACACGAGGTATCACAGAAACCGATTCTTTCTTCGTTTCTTTCCCCATTTGGCTATGATACAGGTTTTAATCCGACTTAAACAAATTTTCGATGAAACCACACTACACAAACATAAATGAAATAAAAAATATTTCAAGGCCATTTTTACTATGCGAAGAGCTTTCAACAACGATTTGTTTGTCCATTTTGTGACACATACATAAACATTATCTATTACGACTAGTTGGCCTTGAAAAAGTTACAAAGTTACATGGTTACCTCTTGTGGCATCAGACATAAACGTCTCAGTGACACTCGAGAACGCACAGGATGACCAATTTTTTTTTCAATATTATAATTTTTCTATATTATATTATAAATATTAAATATATATTAGAAGTTTTACTTCAGTAGTGTGGTCTAAAGCACACTTAATTTTTTTTTATTTTCCAACTTTCAAATTTTCCAATTTTTCAATGTTCCAATTTACCAGTTTTCCAATTTACCAATTTTCCAAATTTCCAATTTTCATATTTTCCAATTTTCCATTTACCTATTTTCCAATTTTCTAGTTTTCCAATTTTAGAATTTTCTAATTTACAAATTTTCCAATTTTGCAAATTTCCAAATTTCAAATTTTCCAAATTTTTCAATTTTCCAATTTTCCATTTACCAATTTTCCAATTTTCCTATTTTCTTATTTTCCAATTTTTTTAACCAATTATTAAAATAAAATGGTATCAACTAATGTTCCACCTAGGGATTTATGAATTGTCATGGCACATCCTGATCCTAAAGGAAAATGATTTCGTTTTGCGTTTATTGTTTCGTTCGCCTCGTTCGATTACATTTTTCGTAACGCATTTGCCAGCTTAGTCCCCAAGTCAAGCGTGCCTAAAGAAGTTTTACTTCAAAAAACTTCGAATTTTAACAATTTGCTTATCTTTGGATCGTGTTGTTTTTGTAATTATATATGTCAATTTACATACATAATAAACAACAGTAATCTTTTTCATTCGATGATGCTTACAAAAATTACAAATGTATATTTGCGCATGTCCCTTTGTACGGTCAATCAGGCAGGATACGATCAGAATAAATCGTTCTGTTTATTTGTGCTATAATGCACACAACGTACGCGTGAATATTTATTTCGCATGTTCAAAGAAACAAAATCTACTGATCTAATTATGTTTGGACAAATGCTTTCAAATTTTGTTTGCATAATATGATGAGTTGAGCGGGGTGTACTACGAAATTTCTGTTTTCAAAATCTCGGTTTTCAAAATCTTGCTTTTCAAAATCCCGGTTTCAAAATCTCGTTTTTCAAAATTCCAAATTTTCTTCTAGTTCTAATTGCTGAAACTGATTATTAAAGTGTTTTAATTGCTAGATTTGGTGCTTGCTCGTCGTTGTGTTGAAAGGCATTTAGTGACGGGGAATTTTTAAAAACTACCTTATAAATCGCTTTTCGAGGTTTTTGGTAACACGGATAAAATACTTACACGCATACATGGCATTCAATTAAGTGCAATTGCAAATACGATAAAGGACCGAATTATAAAAATGAACGAAAATGTTAGTGATCACTGTCAGAAATATTTTATCTCCGTGCAGCAGAAGCGTTTGCATTGGCAGTTGACGAAAGTACTGACATAGACTCCGATACCAGACTAGAAATTACGGTACGTTATGCTGCAGGTGGAGTAATGCGGGAGGAATTGTTGAAACTGGGAACATTACCAGAACGAACAAGAGGTGTTGATATCCTGGAAGTTGTCAAAAAACCTTTAATCGATTCGGATGTCAGTATTGAAAAAATCGAGTCAATTTCTACTGATGGGTGTCCAAGCATGATCTGGGTTTAAAACTTTATTGGAAAAAGAAATAGGTCATTCAGTAATTGGATTCCATTTTATGGTCCATCTGGATGTTTTATGTGCAAAATATGGATTATTTCAATTAAATCATGTAATGGAAACAGTTGTTAAAGTGATAAATAATGTCGTTGCTAGTAATTTATCGAAAAGACAATTTAAAAAGTTAATGAAGGATATGACTGCGTCATATGAAGGCCTTCTGATGTATTATCACGTTCACTTGCTTAGTCGAGCTTTATCATTGGAAAAGTTTGTTCACTGTTTGGACGAAATTCGTTTATTTCTGCTAGACAAGAAAAAAGTGTTTCCAGAGTTAACTAATACCTATTCATTTAAATGATTTAAATCAAAAAATGCAGGGAAACGGAAAATCATAAGATATATTATTCGGTCATATTACCGCTTTTGAAATGAAGCTGCAGTTGCTTAAGAAAGACATCGCAGTTCGCTTGGAAATAACCCATTTCTCAAATAATTCTCCAATTTAAAAAAATTTGTGGAAGATGTTGACATGTTCGAAAAAGGAGAGTCACATGAATTATTTGCACCTTTTAGCGAGGTGTTAACGCAAACACAGGAATCTTTCGCAACTCGGTTCAAAGACGTCAAAAAAAAACTTGAGTTCGCTATCATTACAAGCTCATTTCTAATCGTAATTTTCACGATTTTGCTTGGAAGAATTTTGATGAGTTCGATACTGAATTGTTCAAACTTCATTGTAGCCTAATTTGGTGTGAAAAATTTGAGAATTTAGAACCGTTATTGAAAATTGTTTAAGGAACGATAAAATATCGTTAAATATTGGCCATGAGGTATTAAAAGTGTTGCAAAGCCTTCCAAACAAATTCACATCTGTATAAGAAAGTTGGTAATAGCGATATTAACAGTGTTTCCATCTACTTATTATTCTGCGAATTTCTATTTTCCCAAATGAATGTCGTTTTAACAAAAACAAGGAATAGGATGACCAGAGATAATTCTGAGGCATGTGTTGCATTAAAAGTAACAAAAAATACTCCTAACTTAGACTACTTAGCATCCAAATATATACAAAAAATATCTACCGCTGGACCAAATATTTTTCTAATGAGTAATCCCATTCTCACTTTCTATTGCAACGAGAAACGTTCCATTTAATTGCAGATTCTTTTATAATTTTATAGTTTTAAATTTTGGCGTGAAGTTGCTATTAATTTTATTTTAAGTTATTCTTGGTATTTAATTTTATAGTTAAGACAATTATGAAATATTTATGAATTAAAATTAAAACTATGGTTTTTCTATTTAAAAAAAATCATTTTATTTTATGTTATTATGAAATTGTTGGCGAAATATGCGATTTCTAAGAAAAATTGTTTTTTGGCACACTAATGTAGAAGTACTTGCGAACCCTGTTATAGAGGTAACGTCGATTTCATCAACATCGATGTTAATTGGGCTACATGGTGGTCTGCCTAAATATCAACTGCAATCATTGATGTGGTATGCACAGACCTTGTTAAGGCCTTTGACTCCATCAGTCATAGTAAAACTTTAGAATGCTTGAACAAATTTGATTTTTGCAGTCCGTTTGTACCCTGACTCAAATCCAGCGCAACTGTTCGCAATACATCGAAATGGGAAACAAAAAGTCTGAATCAATCTTAGCCACCTCCGGCGTTTCACAAGGCTCCCATTTATTTATTCAAAGAAATAAATTCTGTGATTAACATGTATGATTTCAGATTATCTACTTTAAAACAAAAATTTATTAAAACAAAAAATAAAAAAAATAATAAATTTAACCAAAGAACCCAAACAAAAAAAAAGTATAAATCAAATTTTGATTTAACATTGTTACCGTTGTTGCCTGTACATGTTTAAATGTTGTGCTAGTGACAAATCAAATAACATTTGGTGTATGATGCAAACAGAATGATAAAAAAAAACAGATTAATGTAGAAAAGTCGCTTCAGATATGGACCTAGCTGTGTTTTTATTACGAGAAATTATACGACAAATAGCAAAAATTGACAACCGCAATCTCCTACGTTTGATTTATGTAGTAGTGTACCCTATCAACCAAAGACCGTTTTTGTTTCTTTTGAGACATTTAAATTTAGTATGATAATTTCGTTTTATTTGATAGGTTGAAGAGATCATCACAAGCTGCTAAACCAATATTACAAAAAAAAAATTGTAACAATTTTGTAATTATAACAATTACAAAAAGACGTATACATATTTGGTTTGAGCGGGGCTATATAGCGGGTCATCCTTTACTGTATTTATTTTATAACCTTGTCCATACAAAGTTAGAGGATCGGAAAGATATTTTTTTATGGATATGTAGCTTAGTAAGTCCTACCTAACAAAATTAAATATTTACTATATTGTTGGTGTCATTGATAGGATCCGTGAGGATATTGCTTTGTTTATTGCCCGCGCTTATTTGGGATAGAGCGTACTCAAACCAGCGAAATAAGACTGGTTACCAGCCCCTCTCGATATTTTTGGTACCTTACCGATAGTTTTGAAGTTGCTACACATGGGACGATAAGTTTTTTAACAGACTCCAAATTAACGGATTACGAGTATTACTGATTTAACTACCCTATAACTAATTTGGAAGTGTTCGGATACCTAACAAAAAAATATATATGTGGTGTTTAAGTGTAGTTGCATTCATGAGTTTAACTTTAATATTGAAACAAAAAAAATTATTCTGAAAAAAAAGAAAAAAATGAAAAATTAAGTAAAATATATGTATATTCAAGTTAGGCTAAATTCATATAACAATATTAAGTAGTTGTTTAGTTCAACCAAATAGAGACATTGTAAAAGTGCGAAGTTCGAATTATAATATTTGATTATTATTCCTCGTATATAGATATTATATAGTTATAAATTCCTAAGATCATCTAACAAGAGTCATTGCAACATAGAAAGACACAAGATGAGCATAACAGGCGGATCACCAACTCAACGTGTCATTCAACAAATCGTGAGAAATGCATAGCAAGCAAAGTAACAGTAATTTTCCACTCGCTTGGCTTGTAAATTCTTTCAAAATGAATAGATAAATAGTGCTAAGAAAGATAATTAAGTTAGTCTTAAGAAGAAATTGAATGAATGTAATCAAAATTTGTTAAATAAAGTGCAAAAAATATAAAACAATTTAAGATTTTTTTTTTATTGTTAAAGACCCATACATATAGAGCGCTACAGCGCGGCATCCGTCAACCCTACGAAGAAGATCGAGAATTTTAACAAACATTTTTTTTGAAGATTCCCAATATTATTATTAAACGGCATATTTTAGTTGTTAAGGAAATATTTAAAAATGAATAATCATTGTAGAAATACATTTTGAATGTTATACATAAATTTTAATAAGATGAATTAATCGGTTTGTTATTTTTTGGTGAAGAATTTTTTGGTGAAGAAGTTTTTTTTAGTTCTTTTACACACGTACGGTTTGTTGAGCATTTACTAAAACCTAGTGTCTAGGCCCTCCCGAGCCGATGAATCTATACCCGAATTGTAAAACGTGTGAACCACTAGGTAAGGCAGTAACAACGTTTAAATAATTTAAAAATAATTCTTCAGGATATTTTTAAAGTTGTCCTTTGAAAAATTAAAGTCAAATAGGTTGTCGATGATGTTGAATGATTTAGATATCCTATTAATGGGGTTGCTTTCTCCATAGTTTGTTTTTAGCACTAGAAAACTATTCTTCTGTAGTGCTAAAAACTCATGGTTTTGAAATGATCTGCATAGCGCATGAACTGATGTTTCCCAAGATGTAAGCTGAATCAGTTTGACCCAGCAAAACGTTACCAATAAAAGCCACGCTTATAAGAGAGGTCGTCTATTTTCAAGCGTGCATATTTTGTAATCCGTGCATCCGAGTCACTTTTCTTTAACAAAAAAATCACAAACTTCTTTTGAACGCTTTCAATCCTTTTAATGTGCACAGCATAGTATAGATTCCAGACCATTACAGCATTATTCCAGTTGAGATCGGCACGTAAGCGAAATAGAGTGAACATATGGTTTAAATATCTTTAAACTCACCTGTCCACTTTAACAAATCCAAATATGACATTCGCTTTCGCAATACAATTTTCAATATGTCTATTGAAACTGGCATTTTCGACAAATGTGACAGCTAAGTCTATAATCTCATTGACTCTTTGCAATACTTCGTTGTTTACTTTGTAAGAAGTAATTAATGGATTTTTTTTACGATGGAAAGACATGATTTTGCATTTCTTAATATTTGAATAAAGCGAGTTTCGATCACTCCACTCACTTAATCTATCGATGCCTTCATGAAGTTTCTTCGTATCTTGCATACCATTAAAAGTACGAAAAATGTTCACGTCATCAGCAAATATGAGGACGTTTGAGTTTTTGATTATCTCGGTTATTCGATCTATGAAAACAATAAATATCCAAGGCCCGATTTGTGACCTTGGGGGACCCCAGGCGTAACTTTAATAATGTTTGATTTCTCATTTCTCATTATTACAAATTGTTGCCGGTTTGATAGATAAAACTTGCACCAATTTATGTAATCGAGTTAAAACCCAAATGTGAATAAACTCTGGAGAGCTTTTTGATGGCAGATGGAATCAAATACTTTACTGAAATCCGTACACGCTACATCTACTTGATGGTCTTTTTCTATGTCGTTAATTATTTTACTGGTGAACTCAACCAGATTAGTTGATGTGGATCGGCCAGGCATAAACCCATGCTGGTTTATTGATATATGACGTACAATTGTGGATTTAAAGTTGTAGCATAATACTAATTCAAACAATTTTAGCATGTAACTGTAGCATGTGACACCGGTGCTTAAGGAGTAGTTGAATAGGTAACATAATGAATTGGCCATTGGATCTTCACCATTATCATTAATGGATTCACCGAAGTAATTCATTATTCAAAGGCCCTAATGAAAACACCAACAAATTTCAACAAGATAATGACAACCTAGTGACTTGATGTGATTCCAATCTGCTCAATCTTAACATAAATAAGTGTAAGACCATATCTTGCCATCGATACCTAGCGGTTACTTTCTTTGAAAATATCAGTTTCTCTAATCACATCGAGCCGCACATAGCTAGAGCTACCACTATGTTTGGCTTTCTTAAGCGGTGGACCTGGGATATTGAAGATATAGAGACAATAAAGATATTTTATTTTGAGTACGTCAAATCCCAACTTGAGTATGCTGTTAATATCTGGTGGCCTATTTACAGTGAATATATTCGTAACATAGAGGGTATCCAAAATGAGTTTGTATGCTACGTATCTTGGAAGGATGGCAGTAAAGTTTTAATTAAATTTTGAGGATCTCAAGCAAAAGGGTCATCAAATGGAAAATGCTGTAAACATTATAAAAAAGTGAAAAAATCGAAACTGAACAAAAAGTTCAAATAAACAAAAGAAGGCTTCCACCATTGAAAAGAAAAAGTGAAAGATGTGAGTAATATCAAAGCAATACTTAACAAGATAGTTAAAAAAGAGCCAATGCAAAAAAAAAACAGCGGTTTAATACCACAGTGCAAAAAATTCAAGTTTTAATCATACGCAGATGATAATGCCAAAGAGAGACTAGATGCGTGAAATGTGTCGAAAATCATCACGCAAAAGTACGCCCGGTCAGTGAAATGATTACTGCAAAATGTGTTAATTGCAAGAAGCGACTACCGTAAACTACATGGGATGTGAAATAGTTAAAGAGAAAACAAAACCCAGGAATACCGGAAAACGTTAACGAAACTTTTAGAAAAAAGGAATCAAAACCTCATGCAAGTAAAATGGGAGAACCAAAAATATAATCCCAAGCGGTAATGCCAAAACCAGTTATTTCGAAGATACAACAGTGCTCCAAAAACACTGAGAATGCCTTGAAGCTCTCTGGTGCATGTTACAGTAGGATAACAATCCACTTGCGAGTTTCATTTTGGAGATCAACCAACTTATTGGCCTACGGATAGAAAAAAAAAAGAGTGAGTCCATTAGTACTCTCAAGAGGATGTGTAAACATGGCGTGTGTATAGTACGTGGGTACAGTTTACTTTGAAGGAAGAAGGAATGCAATTTTACTAACCAGAGTTTTTCATTTGTTTATTATCGTTAAATTGGTCTATTACTCGTTCGGTATAATCGACGCAATTGGGTTTTGGTAGCTAAAATAAGATATATTATATACTGTCGACTCTAACTTTAAATATTTTCATTGAAAAACTGCACAATATGGTCGTCCCATATCTAGTAGTTCATGTGCAATTCGAATTCGTCTCGCAGGAAGTTTATAAGTGGTTCAGCTTGAGGAACAGCAACATTAATATTGAAATCCCCGCTCATAATCACCGGCAAAAGATGATAGTCTCCTTGGAGAATTTTTGAAATTCTTTAGGATATGGGGCAAGGACGAAATGTATGAACTTCATTATGTCTTCGAAAGATTTATTCGGCGAGGTTAATACAACTACAGAAAGCATCTTATTCCCATTGAGAAGCTGAAGTTCAGCCGTATATATATCATCAATGAGTTGTGTTGTTACGCTCATACCAGTTGTTTGTCCAACGATGATTTCTTTATGCGAGGTGACTGTATAGTATGAGTATTCTATTTGAATTTTTATATATTGTTACTCCGGCAGCTCATTCACCGTCTCTCTTGAACTGAACGCAGATCTGGAAAAGCAAGAAAATTGAGCATCCTTGCGTGACTGTGCCAGTTAGGTCGAGGTGATGTGTATGACCTAAGACTCTGACAGTTCAATGTTAAAAACCAGACGTCATTATTATCTCGTACAAAATTCGAAATTACAACGGATAAAGCGGATTTGTGGTGAGGCGCGATAGCTAATTTTGAAGAAGACCCATTGAGGTCCCATTTTTACGTCCATGGTAGGCGACATGATCATCGATAGCCGACGTGATGAACAGTCCTTCGAGACTCGTTACTCGTGCTAAAGCAATATACACAATTTGTTAACTGTGTCTTTTATCGTAAGAGTATATACTGACTATCTCGTTGTAGGTACCACCGTGTGATGCATGAATTGTGGTGGCACATGAAGGTACGACGCTTTACATTAATTGTTGTTTATGCTTAACATTAATTGTTGTTTCGATTAATAGTTGAGCTTTTTCTAGAAATGGGCACCAAACATCGGTCGATATTCGTTTTCTGCGCCCATCCAGCTTCAAGCCACCTGACCTTCTTGCCAACTTGTGAATTTGAACCGAAAATCCATCCAGAGTCGTTTGACATTTTTTACTGTCGACGTTTTCATCGTTCTCGTTGTCCTGGTTAGGATGCCTATGCATTCGATATACTTTAGACAGCCCATAGTTCCATTCGCCAGTCCATTTGTTACATCAATATTGGTTTTGAAAAAGTACGGCAAATTATTTGTGTCCACTATGCTCATTTTATGGATCTTTTGACGGAATTGCTACTCCGGCAGCCCACTGACCATCTCTATTGAACTGAAAACAGCATTCAAACGTAGGAATATTAACAAGTTCGTCATTGCGCAGCCAGGTCTCGAAAACCAAATGAATTGAGCATACCTGCGTGACTGTGACCTGAGACTCTGGCAGTTCAATGTTAAAAACGAGATGTCATTATAACCCCATTCAGTAGAAGACATGATCATTGATAGCCGACGTGATGAACAGCGCCTAGAGACTCGTCACTCGTGATAAAGCAATATACCCAAGTGTTGACTGTGTTTTTAATCGTATGAGTATGCAATTTCGTAATCGTAATTCGTATTTCGTATCGTAATTTTTTTTTGATTTTTCTGATCGATGGAAATGTCAATGGTTTCTATTTCATTCATTAAATTAATTTTTTCATTTTCCCTACTATTATACATATATGTACATAAAAGCATGCCATGTATAGTAAAAATTGTTTTTGTTGAGTTTCTTGCTTTTTTTTCAAACGAAGTAGGTATACGTCATTTCCGTTCGTTTCATTTACAAGTTTACTCTAATACAAAAAATTTTGGTAGGCGCGCGTAAAGATGTTTACACATCAAAAATACCCGATCTTATAGACTTCTGTAGCACCAAAATTATAGACGAAAACTATAAATACATAGAAAGCAGCGAGGAGATTATGTCGGATTATACACTTGTTATTATGAATATCAGTGCCACAATTGGTAAGAAAACTAGTCCACCTTGAATTCCAGAAACTGGCTAACGATAATATTATAATCTACAGATGCCAATTAAAAACCCAACATAGCTACAAGAGAAACTAGGACAACTCAACAACAGCATACAAGAAACGGCGTGGAACAGTATTCCTTCAAGTTCAAGGAAAATGCGTCGAAATGTTATTTATTCTTTGGAAGAAAGTGGTTGCAGCAAAATTGAAGCAAGAAAAGCCTGTACAAGAAGTCTAGCAAGAATATAAAATAACTAAATTTTTTGTCCAATAAACTAAAGTTGCTAATTAAGAAAATCTAGAACGAATCCATTAATAAATATCTAAGTGCCTCTAAGGCTCGAACGAAGCTGATGTTAAATGAAATTTTTCCTGGTCTCGAAAACTACCCAGATAAATTATTCCATGAAAAATTAGTCTATCGATTTTCTGAAAATTTTAACGCAAATAGCTGAATGCTATGTTGCATTGTCATTTTTCTATAATTTCATGTCAAAATATTTTTTATGTGAGTTTGCTTAACAATAAATAAAAATAATTGATGAAATGTCAAAAATTTAGTTTAATTTTATCGCACCTGCTGGTTCAACTGCAGTGAAAGATGTGTAGAGTTAAACAGAGACATCTATATTATAACACAAAAATACCAATCTCACTAGCTAAACTGTGTACCGCAAAATACAATTCAGCAGTGAAATTTTTCTTTTCATTTTCGCCTGTAATATTTTTAAATGTAAAATTTAATTTACTTCAGCTGCGTATTAGTCATTACTGTGGGAAAAATACCGAGTATTCCCTTTGGAAAGCGAAAAACAGATTAAAAGGACCTAAACTTAAAAGTCCACCAGTTAAAAACAAAGATGGAACATGGGGAATAAGCAAAAACCTTCTTTGTTTACAACGCACTACGAGAAAACGTTCCAACTTCTACTTAAAAAAACAACAGGTGAAAACAAACCACCAGTAAATAAAGTAGATAACTAAGCACAACACAATAATCTCACAACAAAGCCACATTACAAAAATTAAAAGAGGCAATCATATTTAACGAAAAAAAAATCCCCTTAATCAAAAGCCCTTCCTGAAAATTAACACAGTATTCGGACGGAAAGTCGATGAAGTCAGGAAAATGGAATCAGGATTCCTAAACCCAACAAACCACTTAATAATAAAAATTCGTATAGGCCGAATTCCTTACTTCCAACAATTTTAAAAATATTCGAGAAACTACTCCTCAAGAAACTAGACCCAATAATAGAGGAAAAAAATCTAATTCCTCCGCACATCAATTTTTTTTCGAATTACAAACATATTTGAAAATGAATTTGTACTTAAGAAAATATGTTCTGCTGTTTTATGAAATACTAAAATCTTACAGAGCTAAATAGCACTTTCGTGTTAAATAAGATGGTGAATGATCGGTAATAACTAAAAATATCAGCAGGAGTACCACAAGGTAGTCTTCTGGGACCAACGCTTAGGAATATTACGGCCATCGTAGCAGTCACTGATAGCATAAAAGAATTAACAAGCAAAATGGAAAGAGCTACTAATATTGTAAGTACCTGGACAAAGAGATGGCGAATAAAACTTAATGAAACAAAATCTGTCCACGTAAACTTCACCAACAAAAAACTCAACAAGATACCAGTAGAATTGAACTCTCAGCAAATTCCATATGGACACAAGGCCAAATATCTAGACATGACTCAAGAGAAGGCATGTCAAAAACAAAACGAAGAATTAAACATTAAATACAGAAAGATGGATTGTCTCTTAGGGAGAAATTGTGAGCTGACTTTACATAATAAAGTGCTATACTACAACGGCAAATTCTAAAACCTTTGTGAACTTACGGTACCCTGCTCTGGGCTGTAAGAAAACCAATGTCAATATCATCAAGCCATTCCAAATCACGTTCCTACATGGGATAATTATTGTATCGCGATACATAAGAACCGACAACCATCATAGAGGTCTGAAGATGGATTTCGTCAGTGGAGAAATAAGCAAACACTCGAGAAAAGACAGGCAACGTATTAGTCTACATCAAAATGCTAAGATAGATCGTATGTTGAATGATTCAAACCTTTGATATACTACATCCCATCTGTATCGGTTAAAAATATTATAAGACTGTAAAGGTTACTACCCTCCAGACGAGTATTTAAATTGTGAAATATAACCGGTGATTTTTTAGAGGTACTTTTAACATCGAAGATGATTTTAGGGTCGCATTATATAGAAAAATGCAACAAAATTTTGTCCCAAGAATGTGCAACGAGATAAGAAAAACTAAAAAATAAAGCAAATGCGAGAGAACCCAAACACGCTGATGTGCCGAAAATCAATTTTCAGGCTCAAACTTTATTATTTTTTAGACCTATATAAATACAAGTACGTATTCTAGCCCAAAACATATCAGCAGGCTTAAACTTTTTTATTTAGGCATTAAACAAAATGTCAAGCCACATCTTCGACGGTATGGCAGATCACGTGTGAGTCGTGTCAAACAGTTATGATATTTTGGATTAGTATTCTTTGACATTTCATCAAGGAATGAATCAGCCGTATTACGAAAATCAGCGTTCTACAACGAATATGTTTCGTGCACTTAATCGGCCTACCGAACGCACAATTCGCCATACCATCAAAAAATTTGAAACCCAATTTGCATGATTGGAAAATACGCGACCAACTAGACCACATCCAGCATGTAGTGAAGAAAATAGTAAAATCATGATGAATCGATTCGACGCCGTTCTCAACTGCTTGGCTTTTCATATGCAACAACTTGGCGTATTTTACGTAAGGATCTTGGTTTAAAAGCACACAAAATTCAACCCGTGTAAGAATTGAAGCCGGCCGATCTTCCAAACCGTCACCATTTCAGTCGTTGAACTCTTGAAAAGCTTGAAGAAGATCCACTGTTTTCAACCAAAATTTTGCTCAGCGATGAGGCCCATTTCTGGCTTAATGGCTACGTTAATAAACAAAATTGCAGTATTTGGGCTAAAGAGCAACTCGAAGAGGTTCAAGAGCTTTCATTATATAAAACAACGCGCTGGAATCATCGGTCCATATTTTTTCAAAAATGAAACCGGCCGGAACGTAACTGTGAATTACGCCTATAAATGCATTTTCTGAAAATCTAATTTCATCAACAATGTGAATACCAAAATTAAGTCATACTTTCGTAACTTTAAATTTGCTAATACAATAAGTTAATTAGCGTCATCAAATTTTCATAGTTTTCTTTTTTGCTATCACCGTTCAAAACAAAAAACCAATATTTTGTAATTTTATCTCGCCAATTACCAAGGGGGTATCTAATAAAGAGATCATATTTTCACAAATTAGGACAATATACAATGAAAGCCAAAAACTCATCAAAAAGCAAACGAACAAAATGTATTTATATTGATACTGACATTCCCAAACCACCAATTAATAACGAGTCCGCATAATCACAGAGAATAGGGCCTAAAACATCCATCCCCATCTATACACCGCATATAATAAAATAATTTTTTATATTACTCACCCATAATCCCAGACGTATTCCTCATATCACCATATTCCAGATTACTTTTCGAAATTGTATTATCCATACTACAATTGTATAAATCTGGCGCTTGGTGTTGGAGTGTTGCCAATTTTGTGGCCGATGGCGATGAATACAATGTATTTAATCCGGGTGGTGCAACTATTGTTGTCGCATTTGATGTTGTTGGTGTTGTTGTTGTTGTTGTTGTTGCCACCGTAAATTTTTTATCTATATTATTATAATCATTATTTATGAACGATTCACTTTTTATTAATTTACTACTAATACCACTATTTTTATTTGTATTACTATAATTATCACCAATATCATCAAACACAACAACTTCACCATCTGAAATCACATTAAAACTTTTACCACCGATACCACCAACAATAACACTACTACTACTTGCACCACTACCACTATTATTTAGAACACTGTTTCTACTCCCGTTAACTGTATGATGGGCAGCTGACGATTGACTCGATGGAATATTGAGTGCTGGTGGAGGCGGGTCCATATTATTACTGTGATGATCTAGTATCGTGTAATGATGATTGTTAACCGGACTTCGACCAACTTTTATTGTGGAATGATGCTGCTTGGTGAAATTTAATTTTGTTTCCATTTCAATTAAATCGGGCGAATTCAATACTGTACTACATGGTGTTGTTGGATTATTTAATGAGGATGGTGTACCACCGCCACTACCGCCACCGCCACCACCACCACCACCACCACCACCACCACCACCATCGCCGGCCGACGATGTATTATTAAGCGGTGCATTACGATTTCGTAATTCCCATACACATCGCTCGGAATCTTTTATAAACGGATTTTGATTGTATTGGTAATAGTTGTGCTGTTGTTGTTGTTGTTGGGACGATTGCTGCTGCTGCTGATGATAATTTTGTTTATTTTGAATACCCATCCGTTTATGGGAGTATTTTGACATACCGTCAATTTGATTTGACATATTTTTTATGGTTAAATTGGATTGTTGGATCCCAGCTAATTTATGGCTGGCACTGCTATCGTTATCGTTACTCATGATTCTTTTTAAATCACCCATTTGATTTGAATGGGCACTGCTATCATAGTGTTGGTGTGTGCTCAAATTACTTAAGAACGGATTTGTACCAATATTCGGTGATTTTGTAGACGATGACGTTTCGGATGAGGATAGGGATGACGTGGGCGGAGATTGTTGATTACTATTAGTATTATTATTATCACTATGGACGATTGATGAATATACACTTGATTGTGTTGTTTCGTTTATCACACTTGTTGTTGTTGTAATTTCAGTATTACTACTATTTTTATTACTACGAGTATTATTATTGTTATTACTATTTAAAATAACGTCATTACGTGGACGGCACTTTGGAAATAATAACGAAATCTGATCGGTTAGTATTGATGATGGCGTTATTCCTGTTGCTGAATCATTTTTATTATTGTACACAGCTGGTGATGATGATGTTAAGTGCGCTACTGATGCTGTTGCTGATGTTGTTGATTTTAATAAATTTTTATTATCAACTGATGAATTTGATGATGATTTACCGCCTTCAAATGTGAGAACTGAACTCACCATTATTTTTACA
The DNA here is from genome assembly GCA_932526605.1 of Nephrotoma flavescens. Classification (NCBI taxonomy): domain Eukaryota; kingdom Metazoa; phylum Arthropoda; class Insecta; order Diptera; family Tipulidae; genus Nephrotoma; species Nephrotoma flavescens. The sequence continues at coordinate 71,871,292 of OW052220.1, read as the reverse complement.
ATAGAACGAAGAAAATTTTAATTCTATAGAGACGAGAAAGAAAAGAAGAAAAAAATAATAATTAGATTATCGAATGAATAAAATCTAAGCTAGAAATAATTAGGTTATAATAGTAAAGTAGATTTTCTAGAATCTAGATTAGAAGGATAAACATAAAATAAAAAAAAATCACTCAGTTGGATACCGTTATATTTATTTATAACACAACTCTTTAACGTTTATGGGTTTATAACAACAGAACTTTGTACATGGCACACATACATGTATAATAAAAATCAATCACGAACATAAGAAACATAAAAAAATTCTAAATGAGTATGCTTTATTTTATGCTGCCAAACGATGCTATAAATAGTCCGGTAAACAAATTATGTTAATTTTTATATAAATTCTACTCACATATATTAATCCATGATAATACACACGAGATTTTGTGCTAACGATTTATAGATTAACAAATTGGCATTTCAATATACCTTTAACAAGATATTTTTTGAAATATAACTTAAACAGGCTATTCGCCCTTACAAAGGACTTTTCGACTCTGGGTATTTTAGTACTATTATTAATTCTCTACACAGATGTAACACTCAGTAGTCCCGTGGCTAAGGTGTACACTACTAAGTGCCATTATGTCAACGGTTGCGTGGTCGAGTCCAACTCGAGGCATTAATTAGTACCCCGCCCATACCAGAGCAATGAATCAAACAGAAATAACTATTTCAGTATAGCAGCCTACTATTGGACAAGAGAAACCATACTTGAGCATGGTAGATATGTAAAAGACCCAATTAAAGTTCTATTAAAGTGAGATGTATGTGAAGCTGTCACAAAAAACCACCCAAAAACACCTTTTCAGTGTTGGTGTATTTCTTTGTTAAAATAAATACTATTCCGAAAAATTTATTAAAAATGCAAGAAAAACGAGAATTGTATCCCGAAATATTTGTGAAATTGTATTAAATAAATAGTAATTAATATCGGTGAAAAATAATAAATATCACGGTTTTATTTGCTATATTAAGACTACACATTAAGGTCTCAAGCATGCGACAACAAACCACCTTACCTGGTAAAAAATGTAAATGAGTGCTGTTGTACAACAAAATGAGTATTCTTATTATTTAACTACAGAAGACACGAAACATGTAATCATCATACGCATACACTGTGTCGAGATTGCCCACGAAAATTTAAAAATATTTAAATAAATATTTAAGAAAAATCAAATCAAGCTATTTGTCATTATGGTTTAAATGTACCTATGGTTTGATATGAAAAATCGATTAAATAAACTAATTATTTGTGGAAATCCTAGAGATAACACCATCAGGAAATTAAATTTAAAAGTTAGGTCCATCTATCACCTAAACCGTGCCAAAAGTTAATCTTGGAATCATGACTATAACATCCTGATCTTAAGCAACTTGTCCTTATGGTTTTGATGTTCTTCATGTTTGATATGAAAAGTCGATTAAATTGATTAATTATTTGTGGGAATCTTAGAGATAACCTAATCGGGAAATTAAGTTTAAAAGTTAGGCCCATCTATCACCTAAACCATGCCAAAAGCTCATATTAGAATCATGACTATAAGATCCTGATCTAAAGTAATTTGTCCTTATAGTTTCGATGTTCTTCATGTTTGATATGAAAAATCGATTAAATTGTTTAATTATTTGTGGAAATCCTAGAGATAACCCCATCAGGAAATTAAGTTGAAAAGTTAGGTCCATCTATCACCTAAGCCATGCCAAAAGCTCATCATGGAATCAATACTATAAGATCCTGATCTTGAGCAATTTGTCCTTATGGTTTTGATGTTCTTCATGCTTAATATGAAAAATCGATTAAATTAATTAAATAATTGTGGAAATCCTAGAGGTAATCCCATTGGGAAATTATGTTTAAAAAATAGGTCCGTCTATCAACTAAGCTATGCCAACGACATGAAGAACAATGTTTGTTATGAAAAATCGATTAAATAAATTAATTATTTGTGGAAATCCTAGAGATAACCCCATTGGGAAATTAAGTTTAAAAGTTAGGTCCATCTATCACCTAAGCCATGCCAAAAGCTCATATTAGAATCATGACTAAAAGATCCTGATCTTAAGCAACTTGTCCTTATGGTTTCGATGTTCTTCATGTTTGATATGAAAAATTGATTAAATTAATTAATTATTTGTGAAATTCTTAGAGATAACCCCATCGGGAAATTAAGTTTAAAATTAGGTCCGTTTATCACCTAAGCCATGCCAAAACCTCATCTTGGAATCATGACTATAAGATCCTGATCTTAAGCAATTTGTCCTTATTGTTCCGATGTTCTTCATGTTTGACATGAAAAATCGATTAAATTAATTAAGTATTTGTGGAAATCTTAGAGACAACCCCATTGGGAAATTAAGTTTAAAAGTTAGGTCCATCTATCACCTAAACCATACCAAAAGCTCATATTGGAATCATGACTAAAAGATCCTGATCTTAAGCAACTTGTCCTTATAGTTTCGATATTCCTCATGTTTGATATGAAAAATTGATTAAATTATTTAATTATTAGTGAAAATCTTAGAGATAACCCCATAGGAAAATTAAGTCGAAAAGTTAGGTCCATCTATCACCTAAGCCATGCCAAAACCTCATCTTGGAATCATAACTATAAGATCGTGATCTTAAGCAATTTGTCCTTATGGTTCCGATGTTCTTCATGTTTGACATGAAAAATCGATTAAATTAATTAAGAATTTGTGGAAATCTTAGAGACAACCCCATTGGGAAATTAAGTTTAAAAGTTAGGTCCATCTATCACCTAAACCATTACAAAAGCTCATATTGGAATCGTGACTATAAGATCCTGATCTTAAGCAACTTGTCCTTATGGTTTCGATGTTCCTCATGTTTGATATGAAAAATTGATTAAATTATTTAATTATTAGTGAAAATCTTAGAAATAACCCCATAGGAAAATTAAGTCGAAAAGTTAGGTGTGTCTTTCACCTATACCATGCCAAAACCTCATCTTGGAATCATGACTATAAGATCGTGATCTTAAGCAATTTGTCCTTATGGTTCCGATGTTCTTCATGTTTGATATGAAAAATCGATTAAATTAATTAAGTATTTGTGGAAATCCTAGAGATAACACCATCGGAAAATTAAGTTGAAAAGTTAGGTCCATCTATCACCTAAACCATTACAAAAGCTCATCTTGGAATCATGACTATAAGATCCTGATCTTAAGCAACATGTCCTTATGGTTTTGATGTTCTTCATGTTTGATTTGAAAAATCGATTAAATTAATTAACTATTTGTGGAAATCCTAGAGATAATCCCATTTGGGAAATTAAGTTTAAAAGTTAGGTCCATCTATCACTTAAGCCATGCCAAAAGCTCATATTGGAATCGTGACTATAAGATCCTGATCTAAAGTAATTTGTCCTTATGGTTTCGATGTTCTTCATGTTTGATATGAAAAATTGATTAAATTATTTAATTATTTGTGGAAATACTAGAGATAACACCATCGGGAAATTAAGTTGAAAAGTTAGGTCCATCGATCACATAAGCCATACCAAAAGCTCATGATATGATTTTTTATATCAAACATGAAGAACATCAAAACCATAAGGACAAATTGCTTTAGATCAGATGTGCCAAAGCTGGAAATAGATTCAAATGAAAAGTCTTAATGGTGCTCACACCGGAAAAAAATCCAGGTCAATTTTCATGTGGGGAGTCCGGGAAAATTCGTTTGAATATATCACACACACACACACTGGACTCCTGATCCAAAATTCACCACACAAAGTTTTTTCCAAGTGTAAGCTTCATTAAGAACTTTTATTTGAATCTACGTTTAGTCATGATACTTGGAATGCAGTAATAGGTGAAGAAAAAAATGAAACAAAAAATTAAAAAGGCATGCGCAAAATTGATTTTGTTGATATTGACAAAATCGTTTACCCACATGTGCAGAAAACAAAAACTGCTAGACAAGCATGGGATGAATTGGAGAAAGCTTTCCAAGACGCTAAATTAAACAGGCGTGTAGGTTTACTCTGGAGTTTAATATCAACGAGAATGACTGATTGCAGTTCCGCAGAGGAATACTTGAATGGGGTCGGATTGGTCGTGACGGGGGTGAGTGATGGAGTTGTTGTCATTGTGGAAGCAGTGATGTTTGTTCTAGATTTGTGTGCAAACCTTTTATCTGTCAACTAAATAGTAAAAAGCCATAAAAAGGTGGTATTTGACAACAGTGGGTGCAATGTGATGATCAACCGCAAAAATTAGTTATCAAAGCAAAACATGAAAACGTTATGTTTATATTTAATCGGCCGAGTTATAAATCAGATGAAATATTATGGCATCGGCGAATGGGTCACCTAAATTTCCAAAGTTTAATGAAGTTGAAATCAAAACAAGCAGTAGGTGTTAATTTTAGTCAAATAAACCACGATGGATGTTCAATTTGAAAGTTTGAATGGTAAACAAACAAATTTCTTCCCTTTAACGATGTTGCAGTTCCGGCCAATTAAAGGCTCGATTTAATACATTCTGATTACGCGGTCCAATCGAATGTGCTTCGCACACATACTTAAGTTAAACACAGATGTAGACAATACGTTTGTGAAATTTAAAAGGCTTCTCGATAACCAGAGTGGAAGGACCATAAAAATTTTACGTACCGATAATGTTTTTGAATATTGCAACGATCAATTTTTGAAGATCATACGCACGTCAGGTATTCAGCATCAAGTAACCGCACCGTATGAACCGAACTATAATAGAACGTGCGCGATGCATGATATTTGATGCTCATCTAGATAAACAATTTAGGGCAGCAGCAGTGTCTACCGCCGCGTACATAATTAATCATTCACCGTGTAGTGTGATCAATGGAATGATACCAGAAGAAGCGTGGTCGGTGAGAAAACCAGATTTGTCGCAGTGTCGAGTGTTTGGTTGCATGTGTTGGGTGCATTATATGGTTTGCATCGGCACTATGAAGCACTACAAGCACGGCATGAAGAAAGATATTTAGTCGAATGAAGCCTGAGCCAGGTACTTTTCGTACGAAGCATGAACAGGAACACCAAAAATATGCAATTTTTTCGAAAAATAAAACACCATTAGAAGGAATAGTGTCAGAAATAGCTGCGTATCATAACATCCCTATTTACAAAATATCCACCTGTGCTTTCATACATCTAGTTTATAAATTTTACGATGAAATCAAAGAAGAAACTATTAACAAAATCAAAGATATAAAAGCCGATGATGGTAAAATTTCGTAATCGGTGTTATTTGCATATTCAAATTACTATATAAAAATTGTAAATCAGATAACCTTGGACTACTTAATACTTAATAAGCACATTTTACTTAACACTTGTTTTTCTATTTCGCAAAAAATTATATTTTGAATATTTTAATTAAAAAATTTGTTCAAAATGTTTAAAAAATCACTCGATCGATTTCGACTTCTTAGCTTATCATCAGAAGTAACTACTCATTTGTAAAAGTAAAAAATTTTGTTATATATAGTAGAAAAAACAAAAAATAAATTAAAGAAGGAGGGACAAAAAATGAGCAATACAATTTTTATCTATTGATCGTCCCAACCATGCTGCGTGTTCATCCGGAAAAATTAATAATAAAAAAGAACAGGAGGATAGTAGGTTAGCGATTAGTCATTGGCTGAGTAACAAAATTCAAAGATATATTGCCAATTAAGGATCCCGCCCTTTTCTATTCTCACGTTCGTAATAATTTGACTAATGTTGTTTAGAATCTGAAATATCTTTTCCGAATCTCAAACGAAAAATGATGACCAAAACTATTTCCAACATGGAACATAAAAAGAACAATAATGAAGATGAGAAAAGTTATGAACATTTTTAAGAAGTCTCCTGTGAAAAATTCTATTTTACAAAACAACGTAACACAAATTGAAAAATTTGAATTGAATTTAAAACTGGATTTTAAAACTCGTTGGAGTAGTATGGCAAAAATGGCCGAACGGTTTTTAAAAATACAAGACCCGATTTTAAAATCAGTAGAAAAGCTAAATTTTCGAGATATGTGGAATACCGACGACACGGCCATTACCAAAAATATTTTCTCTATCACCTTTTGATGCGAACTTATTATCTAGCGAGGGAATACAAGAGTTTTTTTTTTGAAACGCTCCAAGAAAATAGTTCTTGTATTAGTCATGAACTACTAAAAAACTACTAAAAATACAAATTACGAAACGCCGTAATTCTCCACTAAACTATGAAAATAATGATGTCGATGGTGATGAAAATGGTGCGGATAATGAAAACAATAAAAGCCAGAACTTAAAAGAAAACTGGAGGAAGCAATAAAAAGATCTACGTCTACGGTTTCAAGAGCAAGAAAACAAAAATCCAGACACGAATGGTAAGAAAATTAATTTATATAAATTAACGGGGCAATTAACACCAAATTTAAAGACGCTTGTTTTCCATAAAACCGACATCAACCGAAAATGAGCGCAATTTTTATATAGGAGGCAACCTAGTTACCAAAAATAGAACATCATTATCTGATAAAGCAATGTCCGTTGAATCTGAATGTTTTTAAATTTAATCGACTATAGATTTAGCACTTGTTCTGGGATATGGCCATCTAAGACAGAACTCGTTTGTCTCTTAACCGATTAAAAAGGGATTTTTTTTGGTTTGTTGGATTGAAATGAAATTCATAAACAGTTTTTGGAAGAAGTTCTGGAATATGGCCACCTGGGACGGAACTTCTTAACCGATTATGATGGGATTGAGTATGTTGAATGGAAATGGGATTCTTAAGTGATTTTTGAATTTTTAACTGATTATGATGGGATTGGAGTATGTTGGATGGAAATAGGATTATTAAATGATGTTTGGAAAAAGTTGTGGACTATGGCCAAACAACGTTCTAGAATCCTATGTCCATCCAGCATGCTCAATCCCATCATAATCAGTTAAGAATTGAACGAGTTTCGTCCCAGGTAGTCATATTCCAGAAATTTTTCCAAAAATTATTTAGTAACCCCATTTCCACTCAACATACGCAATCCCATCATAATAAGTTAAGAATTGGTCGAGTTCCATGCCAGACTGCCATATTCCAAAATTTCTTTAAAAAATCATTTAAGAATCCCATTTCCATCCAACATATCCAATCCCATCGTAATCAGTTAAGCTGAGTTCCGTCCCAAATGGCCATATTCCAGAATTTCTTTCCAAAATCGTTTTAATAAAAATGTTTTCTTACTTCCGTCTATCATCTAATATAGAATAGGCAAAGTTTCAACAAAATTGGCCTGAAATATTTTAATCATTAAAACCATTCAGTTAAATCTACCTTTAGCCATGACACTTTAAACGTTAAATTTTTAGAAATTCTCAAATTTTGTATGAATGTTACATTCAAACGAGTTTTCCTACGTTTTTCACATGAAAAGTGACCTGAAATTTAATAACATTTTAAACGTACAATTTTTAGAATTTTTCTAGTTTACTTGATATATTTCAACGATTTTTCTCAGTAATAAAATACTTTTGTATTATAGTTTTAATCAATTTAATAAAAAAAATAATTTTGAATAATATACGTTAATGGCACAAAATAAACATTTTTGATTTAAAAAGAAATTACTGTTTAACATCACAATTACTTATCTGCGTTATCGACATGTTACGATTGACTCTTTAAACGAATCTACATTGCCGACCATTGTCGACATTTTTCGGCCGAGGCGTGATTCTTCAATTGAAAGCACGCAGCAAGGCGCTTAATTAGACCAGTAATTGATTAAAATTGACCAGCAAGGCGCCCAACGGTCAACTTACTAACATCCGTAAACAGCTGAACATACAGCACGAAAACCAAGACCAAATTCAGCATACCCAAGAATTTTAAATTAAAGAGCTGACACACTGAGAGAAATCATATACTAATATTAAGAATTTTACTTCCTCAAAAGGCGAATTCAAAATTGATAAAAAGTTTAAGAATATATCGCATGACATTAAAATTAAAGCTAACTGGAAGAATTCGACAAACTGTGATTTCGTTTCTCCATTTTATTTTCGTCTGTATATTTGATTTAAGAAAGTTTTTTTCCAAAACTGAAATTCTAAAAAATTATGAAATTGTTTAATATTTTTTCGTAAAACAGTAAAAATTTTAAAATCAAAGAATAAAAGTTTCTTAAAATTTCACAAATCTAGTTATGGTCCAAATTGTGGTTTTTAAAAATTTATAAATTTCACAATTCCCATTTTGATGCAATTTGATTTGATTCGAGAAGGTTTAAGCAAAACTGAATTTTCAAAAAATTTTGGAATTTCAAACGTGCTTTAATACAATTTCCATTTTTGAGTTATTATTTTTGTTATTGTTTTGAGAACTATTTGCTTTAAAAATGTTTTCTCAAACTTGTATTTATTTTTTTGGTTTTGAAAATTCATTTTGAAAATATTCTGAAATTCTGAACTTAATTCTCAAGTATATACTTTTTTTTCTTGATTTGAGAATTGCTTGCTTAACAAAATTTTACATAGAAACCGCTTGGTATGGCTTTATTTATGTTCAATAAAGTTTGAGGTTACGAAGGGATTAACAAATGTGTAACGAATTTTTGTAGTTTGGTCATTGCCCAACTGAATTTTTAGTTTAAAAAATTAAAAGTTTCATTAGGTTGAAATCAAACTTCCAAATATTTTGGTAACCTCACCTCGATGTAAAACAAATATATGATCCTAGCCCAGAATAATCTAAAATTTTGATTTGAGAAGTGTTTGCTTTTAAAATATTCTGAAATCGTACTCGTTAATTCTCAAGTTTATATTTTTCTTTCTTGTTTTAAGAATTATGCAAACTTGTATTTTAGTTTCTTGTCTTGATAATTGACTGCTTTGAAAATTTCTCAAACTTAAATTTTATATTCTTGATTTGAGAATTGTTAGTTTTAGAACTTTTCCGAAATCCTTCACTTAATTCTCAAGTATAATTTTTTTTTTGTATTCAAAATTTTCTAATCATCTACTAAATAGTAAAATAGAGCATATTCAAGTATCTTTTTGTCTTGGACTATATTTTATAATTCATAACTTTCACTCATTCAAAAATTAATGATTTAAGAAGGAGATTTTTGCGTAAATCAATTTCAGCTTAAATTAAACATACTTTTTTTTTAGTAAAAGAGAAATTAAGTCTCTAGAGGGGCGCTTGAAACACATACCTTTCAAACTACTAGATATAACGAGCGAAATAAAACGTTAAGGAGATATTTTAGAAAGAGAGTCACGAGGCCATAACTATTAATGTTTTTGGAATATTATTGTTGAGCTTTAGAAAATTAAAATTTTGGTGATCTAAAGAGATCACAAATACAAAGTTTCTAAAGAATCTTACTTTTTGATCACTAACATCAACAAGATAAAGCGAATAAACTTATATGCAGCTTGTGAACAAACCCTTGGATTATTAGTGAAATATTCTAGAGATTGATGGTTCATCGTGCGAATGGGTATAACGCTGAGAAGCTTATATTTTGCGTTGTATTTCTTAAAATGGTGTTGAAGATTTGGTCCTTCTGCCTGATGAAAATATATAGCTTGACATTTTAAACTACGATGCAGCTGTTTGTGGTGCGTAAATCTCATTGCGGGAGATTGGTTACTGCAACAAGACTCTGGCTTCATTGTTTTAGACTGCCCTTCCACAAAGTTCAGATGTAAATGTAATTGATAAAGTTTGGGCAGAAAAAAGTCAAGTGAACAGTAACATACGTGTTCAAATAACAATTAGTGGACGCATCCCTATATTATTTTAGTTCAGTGAAAAAAAAAACGAATAAAGAATAACAAAAATTATGTACGGCATTTAGTAAAAATATTCAAAGATTGATATCGCGCCGATCACAATTTTCGTTATACGTTTTTGGACATGTCATTTTCTAAGACTTCCATGGATTGTATTTCATTATTGTTCAAGATTCCTTTGGATGGACTCAGCACTAAAAATAAACTGTACTAAAATAAACGAAATTATATCAATTAAGGTATAAATAATTACCGTAGTTTTTTTTTCCTAACAAAATTCAACATAAAAATTTGGTCCTTCGAGGCGGATCCCGCCAACCGAAATCCAATCCAAGGAAAGTGCAAGTGTATGTAAACGAAGCGGCAGCTACCAAGGTCGGTTGACCAATTACAGTAAGGCGCAATAAAGTTACGCAGCGGATAACAACGACACACGCCATTTCTTATTATTTTGGTGAAAGAAAAACGTGGTCATCTCATCCAGCAGACACCCGTATTGAATAAGAAGCCAATTTGATTTTCGAGAATATACACAAGGTAATCTGTTTTATTATCCATTTATTATATTCGGCATTTATATTCGTCATATAATTAAGTCTCCAGGTAGTCCAGAGGTAATTTTAATAATGACAGACAAGTTACATAAAAATTGTTTCGCGCTTCTGTTCAGTTGCTCACTTGACCAATTTGCCACATACACCATTGATTGTTTGATTGCCAGAAATCCAGAGAGATGCCCGTCGAATAACATCAAGAATTCATTACCAAATCGAAAAGGTGTTTCAACTGCTTCAGTAGTGAGCACATGATTACAAATTGCAAGAGTTTCAAATACTGTCAGAGGTGTTCAAATATACGGTGTCATAAAACTATCCTTCATTTACCAGATAGCACCATCCCTATTGCCAATCAAAGTTCCGCATTGTGGATCAAAACCATACTAACGATGCTGAGTCCAAGTTAGCAGTTTGCTTACATCAATTAAATAAACCAAAGGATCCAACAATAATTCCAACAGCATTGCCAATTCCAGGATTCCAGGTTTACTAACAGCCTTCATCGAGATACAGGACAGATACGCTAATTGGATAAGCTCTCGAGCTTTACTATATTCAAGTTCTAAGCACTCATTTATTTCAGAAGAAAGTTTTAAAACCGATACAAAAATCAATACGCTTAATAGTTCTGAACCCGGCTTTTTGAGAGGAAAGGCGAGGAAGAGGAAGATTAGATCTCGAGTTGATCATAACTACACTACTCAATTCGATGCATTGATCATACCAACTTCATATATCGTCCAAGTTACCTCCAGTGCAAACCACCAATTTGCACCATCATGAATATGATAATTATAAGCCATTAGCTGATCCGTCTTTCAACATATCTATGAAGATTGATATATTATTGGGATATGAAGCATTCTTTCAGTCACTGCAAGAGGTTAAGTTCGTGCAAGGTGATCGGAATGGGCCCATAGCGATAAACTCGAGGGTTGGTTGGATAATCGCAGGCCAACTAAACATTGACAACCAATCAGCAATCAAACCAAAATGTTAAATGCCAAATTGCTATAACAGTCCATGGCCAAGATTATCATTGAATTTGGAGAGACACTACACTATTTGGCACATAAATTCAATGACGAATTTCCAAAGGCCAGTCAGATCCTAAAAACCGATTTTTATATGGACAATTATTACAAAGCAGAATTATCAATTTACTAAAACTAGGAGGGTTTAATATTCGCAAATGGTCGTTCAATCATCCGTAACTTTTGGTAAACATACCTGCGTAGAGTCGTGAAATGGCACCGTGGGAAATCAAGAATAATCAAATGATATCAGTCTTAGGTATTACATCCAATCCTCTTCAGGATTACTTCTTTTTCAAAATTGCACTACAGGTCAATTTACAAAAAGATCAAATTTACAAAAACTGGAGCTTAATGCAGCAACGTTGTTAGTCTGATTACTAAATACTGTGTCACTCAATCACTCAAGTTACAAAATCCACATAACATATATTTATATCCTGATTCCACCATAACGTTACAATGGTTATCCAAATTTCCAAAATTATTAAAACCTTTCGAAGCGAATCGTGTTTCGGAAAGGAAATAAATATTTAATGGACTTAATGGGGAGTTACAGTACTCAACATTGCAGTGTGTTGCAAATGTTTTGGATAGAAGTTTGCAATATGGAACGATCCAGCGATTATTTATCGATTTTCCAAATTTTCCAACTTTTATGGTAGATTTTCCCAAATTTTTCTTTCGTAAGAACCATCTCCTGGCAATTGCGAATACAACAAAAAAAGATTGAGCAAAATCGGTGAAGCCGTTCTCAACTGCAAAACATCGTTTTTCGATATTCCAAATTTTTCGACTGTTCCGGTTGATTTCCCCAAAAATTTCTTTCGAAAGAGCCATCTCCTGGCAATTGCGAATACAACAACAAAATATTGAGCAAAATCGGTTTAGCCGTTCTCAACTGCAAAACAGCATTTTTCGATTTTCCAAATTTCCCGACTGTCCGGTGAATTTTCCCAAATTTTTCTTTCGTAAGAACCATCTTCTGGCAATTGCAAACACAACATAAAAAGTTTGAGCCAAATCGGTTTAGCCGTTCTCCACTGAAAAACATCATCTTACCGAATTTCCAAATCTTCCAACTGCAAAACATTATTGTTCAATTTTCCAAATTTTCCGACTGTTCCGGTGAATTTCCCCAAAATTTTCTTTCGTAAGAACCATCTCCTGACAATTGCGAATACAACAAAAAAAGATTGAGCCAAATCGGTTTAGCCGTTCTCAACTTAAAAACATCATTTTTCGATATTCCGAATTTTCCGGTGGATTTTCCCAAAATTTTCATCCCGATGCATCCCGGTGAGGACAAACTAGTGAGAGTAGTCTCCCTTAAACTGACAAATTACAATAATTAATACGACCGATCTACAAGTTATGCCATATACAAAAGTATGACCCTACTGTCGAGTCAACGGCGGCGGAATGTTCAAATAACAATTAGTGGACGCATCCCTATATTGACATTTCTGACGTTTTTCGACATGTAATGAGCATAGTTTTTTTTTCCTAAGAAAACTCAACAATGCGTAACCGGAAAATCGAAAGAAATGCCCGAAAATGGATCCGTGAGTTTTCGGTCAATTTAACTCTCGAAAGTCTTAAAAAAGTTATAGATTTAATGTCAAATCGTCTTCAGGCTATAATTAAAACATCCAAAATTCCAAATACTTAGGCTCACTTGAAATAATTTAGAAATAAAACAAACAAGCAAAATGAAGTTGTTGCTATATTTTTTATACACATGAATTTCAAATTAATATTTTATAATGAAACTTAAAAATTTGCTACTTTGCCTAAGATAACCAACATTTCGTAAAAAAAACTCAATTTCCAAATACATTTGCACATGACAGTATAGTTTGAGAGTTTCCAAGTAGCATAAAAATCATCCAATTTAATAAACAGCACAGCAATTAAAAATTTGAACGGATAAATATTCCAAATTGAGCGGAAAAAGAATGACAAAACACTAGCAATGGCTTCATGTAGTATAAAGGAGACAAAATATTATACAACGATGATTTTAATTGCATACTTGAATTCTAATGATTTGGAAAATGGTTTAATATTAATTATAAATTCAACAACAGCAAAAAATTAGAGAACAATTATAAAATGAAAAGTTCTTAACACAGTTTTTTTTTTCCTAAGGTACACCACGCATGCTTCATATATCAAGAGGAACAGCAACAAAATCTCGATTGCTACGGGCTATTGTATTAAAAAATTATGCAGACATACTCGTATTCGTATATAAAATAAAGTTATTTCGAAATATAACTTTGTACACAATCCGTCCTACGCACACGTTCCTCAAGGTAACATAACATAAAAATAACCGTAATTTTTAATTCAATACCCTTAAAAGTTTTATTCACGTAAAGCATGATACTCTCACATAACTTTTCTTACAATAATATAAACTTGAACCGTTGTATTGTTGCTATAGTTGTTTTTCTCGAGGAGAACAAAACAACAACAACAACAATTTTTTTTAGTTCGCTCTCCAAAAAGTCGATTTTCCGAAAGCTTATAATTTAACTACTTAGAAAACCGCAAAATAAAAATGCAAATAATAGGTAGCTATAGTAAGAAGTTTTAATTACTTTATTGCAAACTTCTCGGAACGGTTTTTTTTTCTTCGTTGCTGTGTGATTTTCCATCTCATTTTCCATCTGTTCAAGAGTTTATATAACATGGTCGGAATTGTATTGGCGTGGTGTGTACTGTGGCACATAAATATTTAAATTTTTATAGTGTTTGACTTTTGATTGCATTATGTACAAGACAAAAAGTTCATCTTTATGACACTGTAATCACGTTCTAAGACATGCAAAAGATTTAGGAGTAGATAAAATTTCACAATAAATAAATCGAACGCAAGTATGTGATGCGGTTCGGGGCAAAATCGGTTTAGTATTTACGCACACCAAACCACATTTACTACACCAATCCTATACTCTGTTTACATTAAAATAATACAACAACAACAACAACTGGTATCTGGTATTATATGAATCCTTTTGGGAAAACGATGCTGCTGCGATGATTATGTTCGTGTATATAGTGTGTTTGGTACTTATGAATACGGATATGAGTATGATGCTATCAGATAAATAAATACAATGATATGATTTTTCTTGGGGTGCGTTCATAATGTGTATGTTCCTCATCATATATAATTAGTGCTTGAAAATTTAATATTTTTGTTGGTTAGAAATATTTTAGGTGCTAATTTGGTTGATTTTCAAGTTGAGTATCAAGTTGATTCAATGCAATTTATTTTAAGTGTCTCTGTTTTTAAATATGTGTGTATTAGGGTGGTCTTTATTTTCGAAAGTTCCATACTATCTAATGGGACACCCTCTAGAAATTTGAGGTTATGCTAAAAACTTAAACAGGAAAATATTGGGTCAATTGAAGATGGTTTAGAGATTGCGACTTGACCACGAAGTTCGATAAAACGATATTTTTTAAATTTTTCACTTTCAAACAAACAGAAATGTTGTTTAAAAAAATTTCTCATTTTAAAGGAAAATTGTGGAGAATAGAGGTGATAACAGGTGCGCTACTAACTTTCCGGGTTTCACGGAAGTCATGTTTTATTCATAGTGTGGACAGTTGCTAAAAATAACCAGTTGTAATACCAGCATATCGCAATGGAAAAATATTTTTTGTAAGACCGAAAATGTCGAGTTTTATGCCAAACAAACAGCATTTGCGGGTAGCTTATTGCTTTTCTGCTTCAACTTGAAAAAAAAAATGCAGCTGAAGCACGTCATTTGCTTGAGTAGGCCTACGGTGAACATGCACCATCGAAAACTACCTGTGAAGATTAGTTTAAACGCTTCAGAAGTGGCGATTTTGACATTGATGACAAGAACCGCTCCGGAAGTCCAAAAACATTTTAAGACACAGAGCTGCAAGCATTATTGGATGAAGATGATATGCAAACTTCAGATCAACTTGCGGAGGCATTAAACACGACTCGCCAAGGAATTTACAAATGTTTACATAATATGAGAAAAATTCAAAAGTAGGAAAATGGGTACCTTGTTAAAGTTAGCCGAAAGCTGCCAGCCGAAAATAACAAAAATGATAATACAGATTGTGTCTTTGGTTTTGATAGCCAAAAAGAAAAATTCAAAAATGGTGATCAATATATTTCAGACGAAAGTTAGGTATTTAAGAAATATTATTTAATACTTCATATAATTAACTTCTTTAAGTTGATATTAAAATAAAAGTATTTTTTTCAATTTTGAAGGAATTCTGATGAGGATGATTTCAGTAGTGCAATTTCATAAAAATTCAATAAATGGCCCGGCGCTCTTGTTTAATCTTAATTCGCATTGATGCCACTATGACCATTTGATAGGCCCTAATGCCTGCTAGCAACAGTCCAATTTTGAAGAAATTCTGATAGCGATACAGAGGTGTAATTTGAAAAAAAAATCCATCGTTCAATTTCTGAAAAATTCTTTGAATGGCCCGGCGCTCTTGCTTAACTTTAGTTCACATTGATGCCACTATGGCCATTTGATAGACCCTAATGCCTGCTAACAACAGTTCAATTTTGAAAAAATTCTGATGGGGATACAGGGGTGTAATTTGAAAAAAAAATCAATCGTTCAATTTCTGAAAAATTCTTTGAATGGCCCGGCGCTCTTGCTTAACTTTAGTTCGCATTGATGCCACTATGGCCATTTGATAGGCCCTAATTTATTTTATTTTATTTATTTATTTATTTAAAGAAATCTATTTTGTAATTTACATGTATGATTTCAGATTTTATACAATAGTTAAATCAGTAATTTCAAACAAAAAACTTAAAAAAAAGACAATAGAAAATATAAACCAAATTTTAGTTTGACAAATAAAAATTTAAAAAATATTCCTTCAATATATTTTTAAAGTTGTCCTTTGATAAATTAAAATCAAATAGGTCGTCAATTAAGTTGAACGATTTAGTCATCCTATTAATGGGGTTGTTTTCTCCATAGTTAGAAGAATGGTGTTCAAGTGCTAAAAATTCATGGTTTCGAAATGTTCTGCATGGCACGTGAATTGATATGTTTTCCAAGATGTAAGCTGGCTGAATCAACGTGACCAAGCAAAACGTTACCAATAAAAGCCGCGCCCAAGAGAAGTCGTCTATTTTCAAGCGTGCATATTTTGTATTCCGTGCATCTTGTTGGGTATGGAGGTAAGCGAGCCACATTTTCATGGAATGGTAAGTTGTGGTCGTAATCCCAGTCACTTTTCTTTAACAAAAAAATCAGGAACTTCTTTTGAATGCTTCCAATTCTTTTTATGTGCACAGCATAGTATGGATTCCAGACCGTTACAGCGTATTCCAGTTGAGATCGAACATAAGCGAAATATAGTGAACATAAGGTTTGAATATCCTTAAATTCACATGTCCATCTTTTAACAAATCCGAACATGGCATTCACTTTCGCAATACAATTTTCAATATGCCTATTGAAACTGGCGTTTTCGACAAATGTAACGCCTAAGTCTATAATCTCATAGACTCTTTGCAGTACTTCGTTGTTGACTTTGTATGAAGTAATAACCGGATTTCTTTTACGACGAAAAGACATGATTTTGCATTTCTTAGTATTTAAGTATAGTGAGTTTCGATCACACCACTCACTTAATCTATCTAAGTCTTCTTGAAGTTTCTCCGTATCTAACAAACCATTAATAGTACGAAAAATTTTCACATCATCTGCAAATTAATTATCTCGGATATTCGGTCTATGAAAACAATAAAAATCCAAGGTCCAAGGTGTGATCCTTGGGGAACACCAGATGTAACTTTAATAACGTTTGATTTTTCCCTTCCCATTATTACAAATTGTCGCCGGTTTGATAGATATGACTTAAACCAATTTATGTAATCGAGAGAAAACCCAAAATCGAATAAACTCTGGAGTGCTTTATGATGACAGAAAGAATCAAATGCTTTACTGAAATCCATGTACGCTACATCAACTTGACGGAATTGATGATGTAGTTGACATTCCTCTGTAGCATGTGATATCCTTTAGAATAGAAGAGGGTATATTGTCAAGACCGCAACCATCTCCAAACCCCCTTAAAGCCGATAAAATGTTGTCCTCAAAAATAATAGGAGGAGTTATTGATGTGTTGTTGTTGCTGGGTTGTTCGTACAATCCACTAGTAACGCTTGGTCTATAGACTGATTGAAAGAACAACGCGAACATGTCAGCTATACCTTTTGTGTTTAAAGAGCAGGTATTGTTGTAGGTCATAGCAGGGTATCCTTCAATTTCACGTTTATTCTTAAAGTATTTTAAAAATTGTTTTGGATTAACTTTGATTTTGTCTTGAATTTGATCAAGACACGACCTGTATTTTGATTTGAAATAAATTTGAAATACATTGTAGAAACATAGTTTTGTCCACTTCTAACCCGCTTTTCAACATTTTGGCGTACGCTTTCGTCTTCCGATTTTTTAAGTTAACTAGTCTATCATCGAACCAGTGGGGATGAGAATTTCGTGGTTTACAGCACATAGGTACATAAAGTTCGAAGCCTTGAAGCATAATGTCATTAAATTTGTCTACATTTTCGTTAATATCATTGGAATTGAGAGTTATTTGCCAGTTGATGGATTCAAGGTAACTTTGTAGCCCCACGCGGTTAGTTTTTTTAAAGTTGTATTTGATTGGTTGTAGGTGTTCTGATCTCGCCATTTTAGTTAAGTCAAATACAATATCCAAAGATTTGTGATTGACATCATTTATGACAAAAGGTAGTAGGGATTCAGAAATTTTAAAGGTGTCAATGTCGTTGCTGAAGACAAGATCCAATAATCTATCACGATTATTAGCAATTGTGTTTATTGGGTTCAAATTACAACCAAGAATGGCGTCCACAAATAAAGATTCCGCATCTGTTGTTATATTGCATGGTAAAATACAGTTAAGTTCCGGGTCCAAATTCCAAGTTATATTTGGTAGATTAAAATCACCAAGCACTAGAACTAAATCTGACGAGTTCGTTGTATTAATAACTTCATCAATCGCATCGATACAAGTTGCATATAATGATCACTATTTGATTGAGGTGGTATATATGCTGCGTAGATGATTAGATTGGTTTGGTTGATTGATTTTTACACCAATTTGTTCAACTCTCGATGGCGCTAAAGTTACTGGAGCATTCCAGAGTTTAGAATGTACTGCTATCAGTACGCCACCACCCGATTTGTTTGAACTAGTTTCAGGAGACCGATCGCATCTATAAACAATGTAATCTTGACCATAAAATTCGCTGCTCCTTATGCCGGGTTTTAATGAAGTTTCACAAATTACATAAATGAGGTAGTTTGATTTTAAAACGAAGTTGTAGAATTTGGATGCTTTTGATGCCATTTTGTTTACGTTTTGATAGTAAATTGCACATTTTTCGTAGACCAATCTTTTCTTGTACTTTATGGGTTGATTTACCTTTTGAGTAATAGTATAAGTTCGAGCTTTCATTAAAAGTGAGTGTAGTCTATCATTAGCCACCGGCGAGCAATGCTTGCTAACAACAGTTCAATTTTGAAAAAATTCTGATGGGGATACGGGGATGTAATTTGAAAAAAAATTCCATCGTTCAATTTCTGAAAAATTCATTGAATGCCCCGGCGCTCTTGCTTAACCTTAATTCGCATTGATGTCACTATGGCCATTTGATAGGCCCTAATGCCTGCTAACAACAGTACAATTTTGAACAAATTCTAATGGGGATACAGGGGTGTAATTTGACAATATTTTGGAAATTTCTGAAAAATTCTTTAAAGGTTCGGCGCTCTATTGTTTAGCCTTAATTCGCATTGATGCCACTATGGCTATTTGATAGGCCCTAATGCCTGTTAACAAAATTCAGAATTTCTTTAAAATTGGATTGTTGTCAGTAGGCATTACGGCCTATCAAATGGCCATAGTGGCTTCAACGCAAATTAAGGTTAAGCAAGAGCGCCGGGCCATTTGCTGAATTTTTCAGAAATTAACCTATGGATTTTTTTTTTTTTTGAAATTACACCACTGTATCCCCATCAGAATTTCTTCAAAATTGAACTGTTGTTAGCAGGCATTAGGGCCTAACAAATGGTCATAGTGGGATCAATGCGGATTTAGGTTTAAAAAGAGCGCTAGGTCATTCAATGAATTTTTCAGAAAATAAACTACCAGTTAATTTCGTTTTGCATACGGGGGGGGGGCAACTTTGCTAATTCAATATTTCTCCACAATTAGGCCGAAGTTGACCAGCATGATGGCCTATCAAGTGACCATAGTGGCATCAATGACAAGGTATGCAAACCTAGAACGACAGACTATTCAATGCATTTTCGATATATTGAATTAGCGGAATTTTAATAAATTACACCTCTTTATCCCCTTCAGAATTTCTACATAATTAAGCCAAAGTTGACCAACAATTATGATATATCAAATGCCCATAGTGGCATCCCCATCTTATTTTGTGTTCATTTGGAGCAAGGTTAATGTAAACATTTGTTTTTCTCAAGTTTAAATAGAATTAGGTTTTAGAACAACCTTCGCATATTAAAACCTTCAAATTGGTTTCTGTTGATGTGTTGTTGAAATAATTATTCGGCTGATAACTTTCGGCTGAAGAATGTTGATCAACGGTGACGTATTTATATAATTTCGGCTGAGAAGGCGAAGACACTATCTGCATTATCGATTTTTTTGATCTTTCGGCTGGAAACTTTCGGCTAACTTTAATAGTATAAAATGGGTGCCACATGAGTTGACTGCGAGACAGATGGAAAATCGAAGAGCAACTTGCAAAATTTTGCTTTCACGGGATGAAATAAAAAGCGCCCTTCCTGTGTCGAATTGTTACGCGAAAAGAGAAGTAGATATTTTTAAGGAATACCAAATGCAAAAAGTCGTGGATTTCGCCTGGCGAAGCATCAACATCAACAGTACGGCAAAATCGCTTCGGATGGAAGGAAATGCTCTGCGTTTAGTGGGACTGGAAAGAAATCGTGTACTATGAGCTGCTGAAACAGGGCGAAACTGGCAATGGGCAACGCTACTGACAACAAATCAATCTGAACCATATGCATTGCTCGAAAAACGGCCAGAATAGGACACGAGGTACGAACGGCTAACGAGTGATATTGCAGCAGGACACCATCAAAACACTGAAAAAATCGGTTAACTAAATTTTTGGCAATTTCCCGAAACTAATAAAAACCCAAATAATAAACGGTCATATAATGATAGTGAAGCTTATGCTAAAAAAATTATTAAAAAATTACACTGTTAAATTTAATATTTTTCCTATTGGAATTTATTCTCAAAATAAAATTATAAAATTGGATTCATTCTAAATGTTGTGCTATCGAATCTAAAAATATCTACAGATTCTGGCTGACATTTTTGAGAACATAAAGCATACACCTATTCCTACGATTTAAGTAAATTATATTTTTCATAGTCGTTCTATTAAAAATTATATTTAGAAATTGAGCATTTTTGACGGGTTTCAAATAATATTCCAGCCAATTCTGGGAATGCCACGGGGTTTCACTAACATTTTCAAATAGATCATTCAATCTAATAAGTTTATAGTGAAGATCGAGCTAAAACATTTTTAGAGGTCCTGGGGCCCTATTTTTGATATCGGTGGAAATTTTCGTAATCGGAATACAATTTGCTATGCAATTCTTTATATTAGTAAAACTTTTCGCCGGCTACTTTAATCATATTCATTCTAACGGGTTTGACTATGCCTGTAATAAAATTCATGTTTTCATTTCTACTGTCACTACCAGAGATGTCCACGGCATCTCGTCTACATTTTTCGACAGCTTAAAATATTTTCTGTCTAACAATGATTTTTGGAATTTTGAAATTATACGTAATTTTCACAAAAATATTGTTATTTTCATCTACAAAAATTTAGCAATATCTCCAATTGGATTTTAAATTGACATTCCCAAACAAGCGACGAACCTTAGGAAAAAAATCTGGATCATCAAAGTGGACGCCTCTCATAATCCGCAGTCAAACATAATAACCAGCAATGTATTTGCTGCCATCGATTCAAAGTCGCGACCATACAACAATTAATGGGAAATTTGCCAAATCCCCACGTTACTGTATCAGGCCCGTTCACCCACACTGGAGTGGACTACACCGGCCCAATTCATATTCGAACTAGCAAAGGTTGCGGAAATAAATCATATAAGGGATACATGCGTGCATATTTATATGTTTAGCTACCAAAGTAATCCATATCGAAGTGGCCTCAGATCTTTCAACGGAGGGATTAATAAGTGCATTCCGACGATTCACAGCTCGTCGAGGTAATGTACAGCGACAACGTCGCAATTTCATAATTTCATGGAAGCGCAGCAAGGTACTACAACCGCTTACGTGGCATTTAATTCCACCAGCATCACCATATTTTGGTGGACTATGGAAAGCAGTGGTGAAATCTATTAAAACCCATTTGGAGAAGTGCATAGGCGACACCAAGCTCACCTTTGAAGAGATAACAATCATCCTTAATCAAATAGAAGCATGTTTCAATTCAAGGCCGCTCTGCCCTCTATCTGAGGATCTCAAATCAATAGCCGTACTAACGCGGGGGTATTTGCTGATTGGAGATGCCTTATTAGAACCACCAGAAAAAGAACAGCTAAACTAACACAGAAATGTCGTGTCCCGATAGAAACTCGTGCAGAATATTCGTACTCAATTTTGGCAAAAGTGGGTATCCATTATTTACATCGTTTGCAACCAAAGTGGCAACAAACACTGACAAACCTGAAAGTAGGAGATATCGTCCTATTGCGAGACGAACTACCACCAACGTGATGGAAACTCAGCCGAATGGTAGAATTGCACCACGGCGGTGATGGCCAGACCAGAACGTCAAAACGTCAAAAGATCAATAAACAAGGTAGCCTTGCACATCCAAGAGCCACGGATAGGAGAAGAAAAACAAGAAGAGCAAGAACATCTAGCCGAAGATCATTTGCTCATGACTCAAACGAGAAGGCAACAACCTTATCGAAAGGCAAAGCAAGCCTCAACTACTAAGCAAGTAATTCAATATGCCTGCCTCTTACTGAGTATAATAAGCTTGGTATCTCAACCTATGGTCTAAAGAATCAAAGTTGGTCAAAACAAATCCATTTGTCACCGTCCCAGATACAGAAACACGAAGCATATACGTTTAGAACTTTTAAAAAATCAACACAGTAACAACATCACTGCCCAAAAATTGAAACATCTAATGGAGGCACAACAACAGTTCGATGTCAAGTTATCACTCCTCAACGAATACCGAACCCACCAAGATTTAGCGGTCATTCTTTTATCCCTGCAATTAGGGCTGGTGATCAAACATCTTAAAGATACACAACGAGGATTAGTGGACGTACTTACAGGTGCAAAACACCAGATTATTCATTCATCGTTGATATTGCCGTGGCAGCTGGAACAAGTGATGCCCACTATACTTAACCATCTTCCGAAGACCAGCACTTTGCCAGGGCATGGTCTTTTAGAGTTACACAACTTGTATCGTCTAATGACAATAAGGACAAGAGTAACCAAAGCCAACGTCATGATCGTGATACAAATCCCCTTGGTGCAATCATGGGACTACCAGCTCTATACGATGCCATCTCTGTCCCAATTTTCCGCGACGATTCACAAATAAAAATAAAGCCCACCACACGGTGCATACTCGACGATCCGTACCGAGAGCGCTTTGCACCCGTCACGGTTCAGGAACTATCCAAGTGCAAGAAACTGCCTTACGGTTTGTTGATATCTGGCATAGCGACATTGTACACTCAACAAACCGAGGCTGTAGCACCGAGGTAATGAAGGCTGAAAGCTATTTCATCAAACTACATAAGCTGCAGATCAATGGATTTTCGGAGTCAAGCAAAGGATTACAGCTGGTTGTACAGACGCATGACTTTTGTAGATTTTTTTTTTTTTTTTTTTATTTAAAAGAAAGTATTAATCATTAAATGGATTTAATGTCCTTTTAAGGTCAATTAATACTCCCCTTTTCATTCACGCACACACCCACCCCATTCTCCTATTCACACAATTACAGTATACCACCTGCACGTTGCAAGCTCCATGTCAACCTGCACACTGACATGAACGATAGGTCGGTGCTGAATTCTGCGCTCCAACAGAGGGTCTAAGTTGTGTTTATTATCATTATCGATCATAATCGAAGAAAAAAAATTGCTTTACATCCTGCCTCTGGTGGGATTCGAACCCAGTACCTCCCGGTCCAAGTGCCGAAGCTTTAACCACTGCGCCACTTGTACGGTAAGTTGTATAAACGAAGAGGATGAAGAGACTTTAGATCTCTTCATATGCTCGTGTCCAACACTATCATACTGAAGGCATAAATACTTAAGTGTGTACGATATGGACAGCCTTTTGGAACTCGCGGACTGTGGAGTGTGAGATATATCACGCTACATAAGTAGCTCTGGATGGTCTCAGCGGGTGTAAAATGAAGATAGGATCGTTTGCTATCAAAATGGGCCACTATTGGCCAAAGTGTGCCATAGCAGCCACTCTAATCTAACTTAACCTAACCTAACCTTACATACCTTTCCAAAACATCAAAGATATCGAAAATCGGTTAACAAATAGTGACTTTATTATCAATTACCGAAACTGTAAATTTTATAAAAACTCGAATAATAAACGGTTTTTTTAAATCCTGGATTTTATATTCAAAAGTAAAAAAAAATATATAGTAAAACCTCGATTTAACGGACGCTCGATTTAATGGAAATTTTTTTTACTTTCCATTTTTCGGTTATCGATTGGGATTTTTTATGTTGGATTTCCATTTCCATCCAACATACCCAATCCCATATCATAATCAGTTAATATATGATCGACTTCCGTCCCAGGTGGCCATAATATTCCAGAACTTCTTCCAAAAATTATTTAAGAATCCCATTTTAATCCAGCATTCGTTGGGATTGATGGGATTGGATCATAATCGGTTAAGAATTGAACGAGTTCAGTCTCAGGTGGCCATATTCCAGAACAAGTGCAAAATCTATAGTCGATTAAATTTAAAAACATTCGGATTTAACGGACTCTCCCAATTAGTTCGATAAACCGAGGTTTTACTGTATTTTGAAACTACATACAAGTATTATGATTTTTTGGCGGCCGGTATAGTGTTTAAACGATGTAACAGAATCAAGTGCATATATGAAAAGGTTTTAATACAAGCCTCAATTTGTTCCTATATAAACAAAGGAAACATTGCCCTATAATTTTTTAATCACATATTTATACATATCTGTGATTCAAAATGATTGCTTCCCTCGTGCTTTCACAACCACATTTAGGTGGTCAAACCTGTAAAAAGTTATAGCTTTTTGTTTCCAGTGCAATAGTGTTGTTAGGAAAAAAATGGAAAGATACCCATATTGTAATTTCAAACCATGACATAATACAATGACAGCATAAAACGTGTTAAGTCCTTATGACTCATACGGTTTGTTATGACATCATAAAAAATTAATTTGTTTAGTCGTTATAACTCATTTTTATTTATTTATTTATTTTTTTATAATTTTAAATATAAATTCCAGGATTTAAAAAAACCGTTTATGATTTGGGTTTTTATTAGTTTCGGAAATTAGCAATAAAGCCGCTATTTGTTCACCGATTATCTCTTCTGTCCACTACAAATTTTAATTAGGATGAGAAAAAATTGTAAATCATTTTTATGTTCGTTTGAAAGTGAAAAATTTTTAAAATACCGTTTTCATCGAACTTCGCGCCCAAGTTGCGATTTCTAAACCATCTTCGATTGACCCAAAAAACCATTTCTATTAAAGTTTTAAGTTCCAACATCACATTTCTAGTTTGTATGTTAAACAATCACCAAACTCTAGTAGTACTAAAGTAGTACTTGTATTAAACAAACTAATACGATTAATAACCTAATTAATTCATCCTGCTACAAATTTGGCCTCGATTCGCACATTTGAATATTATATAATTTCGATACCCCATCAGTTACTCTAACCTTCATAGCTCTCTTATACCGGCCTCCGATATGTCTGGACCGACTAGGCCGGTTCTTTTTGAATCCCTTACAAAACTAAAGCTTATCTAGTTACTAAAAATGTGTACCAAAATACTTTTTCAAAAAGAACTGGTTTATTACAACTTTTTACATCCAATTGATTAAATTTTAAATCGTGCTCTACATGTTGATTCTTTTAAAATATAACATAACGTATACATTAATATTTTTCTTCTTTGAGCGGATTCATTGTAGCCAAATTGGCGATTATTAAAAACAAATTTAAGCAAATTAAATTCAACTTTTTTTGACATAGTAGCTTAAAAGCTCTCCACCCTACATTAAAACTCAACCACATATTAAATGTTTAAAAAAAAAATATACAAAACCCCGAAAAATCAACTTATTGCTCGCCCCGCATTGTAAGTAACATGGAAAATTAATTAAAAAGTATTTTTCACGTGGAAACCGCTAAACCTTATACTTATCATCGTGATTAATTACAGTCGGTTCAATAATTAATGAACCGCACAAATTTACAAGTTCTCAATAATGAAAATAATTTTGTGGTGAGATGTAAAATTAATTGTTTATTAAATTAATGGGTCTTCATGTTACAGGAGGAATTTAAACCGTCATTATTCTATATACTCACTCGTACACCATACCACATATAAATCGATAAATCAAAGTTTATGTATATATAAAGCACATTGGGAACAAGAATATTATACTCGTATTGAAATAAATTTATTTTTAGTATATAAAATTTCATAAAATTTGGCCGTATGTTTAGTGGGGTTTTTCATAAAATGTTAGGCGAGAAAATTGACGCCAAACTGTATTCATAGATATTAATTCAAAAACTCATTAATCCTACATCATAATTTTTTTACTTAGAAGCTGCCAACCGACTCATCAGAATACAATTTTCCCTAGATAACTTCCGGCTTATAAATTCGGTGCGATTTCATAATTTGAGAATCGTTACAACTTAAAACTTTGATTGTCTGTGGTTATTATTATGAAACATTATTCGCTTTCGAAAAATTCGATATCTAAAAATTCGATAAGCTTCGAATATTGCTATTATGAAACAAAGCGAACCGTCCATTTGTTAATGTGGACCTGTCAAATCAATTTTAAATATTATTAAAATACATACGTTATTTGTAGTAAATTATTTTAAAAACAATAACTATAATTGCCTTAATTAAAAAATATAAAAATACACGACCGAATTTTTTACACGATAAAAAAAATTATTTTAAAACAACATTGACACAATACGACATTTGTCACCTAAAGGCCAGTCGGACTTTGACGTCATATTTTCGTTTAATTCGATTCGAATTTTTTTTGTTTCATAATCTGGCGAATTTGTCGACTTCGAATTAATCGATAGGAAAAAATCATAATACCAAAATACGACACGAATCGAATTTTCCGAAATCGAATAAGTTTCATAATAGACCCGCTGGGCCGGTGGAAGAACGAAGAACGCATTGCTGTTACACCTGAGATTCATCCATTCCTTTCGACATTAGCTTTAGCTATGGTCAAACTTCAGACAGCAGAACGGAGAATGGCTACCACGCAGGGAATACCGTGCCCTTGGTTTAATGTTGCAGTTTCGAATTGTTTCTCTTTTCTGCAATACTCATCCGCACAGATGCCCTATAAGATAGCAGAAAATTTCCAAGTAGAAAAAAATGTGTTTTTGCTATTCACCGCTAAAGGCATCAATATCGCAAAAATTAAACTTTTTCTGCTGATATTTTTTGAGACTAGCAGAAAATTTTTGAAATCATAGAAAGTTTTATGAAAAATCATAAAATTTATGAAAAAGAAGGGAAAATTATCCCCGCCCAATTTTCATAAAACAACAACGTCAACGTGATCTTTAGACTTATTTGAATTTTTTTCTGTCGTTTTTGTAAATGTTGAACTTTTCAAAGTCATTGCAAAAATGTATAACAGTGAGCGCGCAAGCCCCTATTATCGACATCAAGCCCAGTGGAGCCCTTGGCTGTAGGCCGAAATAGTGATACCAAATCGACAAACAAGGAGTAGGAAAACGCTGAGAACGCCACCATGCAAACTAACCCTTAAAATGTTTTAACAATTCTTCCAAAATTTACTAACGAATCTGAAAACATGTGAAATTGAGCCAACACTAGAAGTGACACATATGGAGCATTTAGGAAACCTATAATTGAGCTATCAACAGGCGATGCTAGCACAGAACTAAATAAAATAAAAGCTTGCCAAGAACAAAGGCTTCCAGAAGAGGTAGTGAACCTCGACACACCGAAAAGTAAGAGAAAAACCAAAGTCAAGCGGAAAGAAAACCTAGAAGGGAAGTATGGATAAAGCAGACGTTCAGCCCCTACCATAGGCCTGAAAATCTCTTGTAGGTTTAAGCAGATCGCAACGCAGATAGTGGGAAAGCCAAAAGTTGGATCGTGGTCCAACGCAAAACTAGAAGTCAACGGGGGAGGCCTTTTCGTCCGGATGCGTTAGAGATCATTAGGACGTATGCAGAAATTTTAAGAAACCTAAAAGTAATCTGGGCCCAAAGGGTAGCATACATCCAGTAGCTAAAAAAACTGCGGACGAAAATACAAAAACATGCCAAGCCTATTTTGTATAGGAGTATTAGGTTATGGAGCCCGGGTGACAACCCTAAATGATGTAGGCGAGCTCCTCGTCAAGATTAAAGATATATACGATCACCACTAATGGCCAGGTTTTGTGGCAAAATTTGATGACGACAAACTCAGATAACAGTAATCGGTCTTCCTAAAGTGGTGGGGAGAAATATGCGCGGCATAGGTTCGAGTTCGATAATTGACATAAACTTCATAAGTAGCAACCTTATGAGGGCCGGACACTAGTGGAAAATTAAGGACATGTACATCCTTAGCGACCATCACGCAATACTCTTCGATAAACTTTACGATAAAGCGATCAATATAACTGGTTCGATGGAAGGCTAAGAATATTGACATTTATCAAGAAACATTTATTACAAGGTTTAACGGGGTCTACCTTGACGGTGTAACAGAAACTAACGATAGATATTAGATCGTATCATGCAACAGACACGATAAAGCCGTTGAGACAGCTGGAAACCTTGTGCAGCAGCAATATGGTTTCAGAAAAGCCGATTCAACGACCTATGCTAGAAACCTGGTGGTAAATACAGGTAGCACAGCAAGCTGCGTCGTATAAAGTCATTGAACCAACTCAGTATCGTTTTATGTCAAAGAGATTGTAAGAAAATATTTCCGATCTAGAAACCCAAAAGGTAATAAGGATGCAGATATTCGGGACCACAATATAATTGGGGCTGTTCCCCGGGCATCTAGCTCGCAACAGTATTTTTTGTGGTGTGTAAGACTAGAACACGGTGCAACCTGGACCGAATTAAGGTGTTAATCATACTGTGCTGATTATTGGCCAGGCTGGAGCCCCCATAAAAAAAACTCAGTTTCTGCGTTTCTTAGGATACCTGGCACGATCTGGATCAAACTGTCTTATGCGTGCCTAGCTTTAAAGCCAGGTCTCAAAGATATAGGTAACCAACATCGGACTTTGATCATTAGGCCTGGTCGACAAGACGTACGTAGAAAACGAAGCAACATAGGACTTTGGCTATTAGACGTACCAATAAAAGGAACATAAGTCCGAACAAGGCTGATTCCGCGAATGCAACCTCAAAGAAAATGAGCACTAACAAAGATAATCGCACCAGCTCGTATCAATATAAAAAACCAGGAAAAGAACCTGGAAAGCTCTAGCAAAGCTCAGTAAGGTTCAGTTGGCCGGGAAAGCAGACAGTATTATGGAAATGGTATCGGAGGCTAAAAAGATTGTTGAAATAAAGCGGGGCGGTACGTCAGAAGGTTTTCTACCCAAAAACAGACATCGGTGGAACAATCACAGAAAAATGCAAAGAAGACTGGGATGCAAGAAACTGTAACCAGGTCTTTCAATGAGGTGCTAAAACAGCACTTATTAGTGGCTGTCATTGAGAGTGCCCACGAAGACAGATATATATCGTCCAGAAAACCTGTCCAGAAAGGGGATGAAATCGGTCGACAAAGCACAACCTGCCTCATTTCACCAAGCATGTCGGTTGTTTATTTATTGTGTCCATCACACCAGCCGGAACCATATCAGCCGGAACCAAATAACCATGACACAAGTAGCACGATGCATTGTGAATCATTGCACCCTATATAATTTTTTATCAGGAACCTTATAAATCCAGAAATATACGATTTTTTTTGGGGGGGGGAGGGGGGAGGGGGGAGAGGGAAACTTACAAATTCAGCTGGGACCATACCCTATATAGCCAAACTAAGTATGGAACAGGTAGCACGATGAATTGTGAATCATTGTGCACTATATAATTTTTCAGCCGGGCACTTATAAATTCAGCAATACATGATTTTTTGGTGGAACGTTATAATTCCATCCGGAAACGATGGTATGGTTATATACAACAAAACTAAGTATATCACCAGTAGCACAATCGATTGTGCATCATTGTCTCTATATGCTTTTTCAGCCGGAGCCTTATAATTCCAGGCGAAAATGATCAAGCCAGCCAAAACCATACTATAGACAAACTAACTATGGCACAAATAGCACGATGTATTGTGCATCATTGTACACTATATAATTTTTCAGCGGAACCTTATAAATCAAAAAATATATGATTTTTCAGAAAAAAAAACCTTACAAATTCAGCCAACCATACTTTCTACAGCCAAACTAACTATGAAACAAGCAGCACGATGCATTGTGCATCATTGTGCACTATACAATTTTTCGGCTGGAACCTTATAATTCCGGCCAGAACCTAATAAAGCCAGCCAGAACCTTATTACAGCCAAATCAACTTGGCACAAGTAGCACGATACATTGTGCATTATTGTGCACTATATAATTTTTTAGCCGGAACCTTATAAATACAGCAATATAATATTTTTCGGAAAAGAACCTTACAAATTCAGCCAGCCACATACCCTCTACATCCAAACTAACTAAGAAACAAGTAGCACAATGCATTGTCCATCATTGTGCACTATATACATTTTCAGCCAGAACCATCTAAATTTATCACTATATACTATCGTAAATAAAAGTTGCGAATGGATGCTTTGGGCCGCCCAAATTTTCAACGGGAGAGAAATTAGATTGGTAAATTTGTCTTTGTGGTAAAATACATATTCGAAAAATGAATTACAAAATAAATTGTAATAAATTGTACTACACAAAAATCATAAATAAAAATGTTTATTGTATTAAATAGTATTTTTCATGTTTTACGGTCCTCCATTTCACAGTCACGTTAGAAAACGACATGACAATAGTCGTATAAAACGACAATAGGCGTAAGTTCCGACTATGAGAATTGGAAAATGTAAGTGATGTGACTATAGTCACAAAATATGAGTGACGCGACTATGGTAATTGGGGTGTATGAAACAAGAAGCACAATTGATTATGCATCATTGTGCACTCTATTATTTTTCAGTCAGAACCCTATAATTCCATCCGGAATCTGTTAAAGCCATCCAGAACCAAACTACCGCCAAACCAACTATAGCATAAAAAGCACGATGTATTGTGCATCATTGAGCCCTATTTGTTTTTTCAATCGGAACCTTATAAATCCATCCGGAATCGAATAATGCCAGCAGGAACCATATCTATGGCAATTCAGTCGAAACAAAATGTTTACAAAAATAATTTTGGCGCGTACACAATGGTCGCAGTGCAATTTGAATGATAGTGCAACATATGAGGTTTTCGGAACGATCATAACGTTATGCACTAGAATGCCAAGCCAACTAGAACAAGGCTAGCCGCAACCATATGAAGTCTGTGTGAACCATTCGGAGCAATAAAATATAAGCATGGTTGAGTCAAACAAAATAGCTTGGACGAAAATTGGAATGGACTAAACAAAAACAGTAACTCACAAAGGTTATATACCTTAAAAGGAATTATAAGGTTCCGCCGAAAAATCATATATATTGCTGGATTTATAAGGTTCCGGGTGGAAAATTATAAAATTAACAGTTATGCCCCGGTGGTAAAGCGATCCGCATGCTTGCTCCAGCGACCGGAGGTCCCGGGTTCGATTCCCGGTGATGACAAGGAAAAAAAATTTCACGCCTGGTTTAGGGTCAATGAATTAATCACTAGACCTGCCAAGATGTAGGCTGACGAGATCTTTTATAAGACTCAGGTTGAGTATTATTCGGATGGCGTGCCACAGAATCCTATCCAATAACTCGAGGGTAATACCATAATCTCCACTTGACAGTAATACACTATACGTGATCTAATGGAGGTCTTATATATCTAAACAACTTGATGTTTTTTAAAGAATCTTTTGCATCTATTAAGGAACCCAAGTTTTCGTGAAGCTGACTTGGCCAATGCAATAACGTGTTCACCCCACTTTAAACTTTTGCCGATTTGAACAGCAAATTAACAGCGATTTTGATCAAATGTCACCCCTAAATAACCAAAAGATTTTCTTGTAACTTATCACACTCAAATGAAATAAAGATTATAGTGAGAGATGTGTGCGACGATTGAATTTCCGACGAATTATTATCTAGTATTTCATGAGCATAAGATGGGGTCTAACAACGCTCCAATTTTATCCTTAAATTGGCCAAGAAATAAAGCTAGAAATTGGTTTAAATTATGAATGATTAGCTTTTTAACATTCCACGGACAATTATTGAACTACTGAATGAATGGAATAATCTAGTGTCAAATAATATTTATAATAGCTTGCTACGAGTCTCTGGTCATAACATAATTTTTTTTTTACTGTATCGTTTTCAAATTTTTGATTTCTCTTTAATTGTTTGACAACTACATTTTACTGATGGCATTGCCCTCTTTGTTATGTCATTGGGATTACATTATTTTGTGAATTGGGCATTAATGTTCTGTATTACATACACGTCGAATAATTTTGTGAGCGAGATAAAACTGAGCTTTAAAATTTAATTTTGATAAGCTATTCAGTTTGCTGATGCGCATATTTTATAAATACATTTTCGTAAACATTTTGAGTTTGTTCATTGACAAATAAATAAAGATTAAAATTACTTTTGATTTTATGGTTTTATATTTGTGACAATAAAAAAAATATTTGAGAGTAATTACTTGGTTGGTCAAGAAAAGTGGTTTTGCGCAACAACAGTGTTTTCAGTTTTACATCGGTGCTGGACAGACCGTTAGACGTATATCGTATAGTATCCGGCGGACGCCCTAAGATCCATTTTACCAAATACGGCCGATTGTTATATCGGTGGGTGAACCACGCAACCGGTTGCGGCCTAAATTAATTTGCATCGGTATTTTGGAGGCCATAATCCGTAAAGTTTTGTTTGTGTATGGTAAAAGTTTTTTTTTTGTATCGGGCAGTGAACAAGAGGTCCGCATAGTTCATAACAGGTGGCCAAGAACGTGGCCAGCCTATCAATTAAACGATATTAATTAAACGATAAATCACGGAAGTCGCAACTGTATTTTTTGGTTATCGGGGGGAGGCCCCGCAATGCAACAGGTGGCCAACCAGCCACTTGTAAAATTCTAACAATCGTGAGAGACGCCGCAACCGTTTTCTGCGAGACTTTTATGAAGGTCAAAAGGTACAATTTTTTTTTTTATTTTTTTTTATCTTGTTAAAGTAAAGGCAATTTAAGTTAATTTTTTTTTTAATTTTTATTAAATATTTTGTGTAATCGAGCGCTACTACTGTCGTTCGACAAGGGCCTGGGGTCGGGTGAACATTGGTTTTCGCTTCAAAATTATTCACTTTCGGCGGCCATATTTTTGGTGCTGTTAAACTTATTTTCGCGTTGTTATGCGTCATTTTGTTTTTCTTCAGATATATATTTTTATTTTTTTTTCGCCCCTTGTTTTTTTTGTACTATTAAAACAATAAAATTAAATGGTAAGATTTTCGAGTCGGTATGGTGGGGTGGGAGAGGAAACTCCATTCTGTGTCGGTTCCATATGTATAGGCTGGGTTTATCACTCCCCATCATCCCCTTACCGTAAACTCCACACGATCTCCCCGTGGCATTTTTCTGGTGTCATGCTGTCGAGGTGTGAATTGTGGGGGATTATCTGGAGGTCTATAGACGTCTCTACCCTTTTATGCGGTTTCATTGTGGCTGGGCATCAGCCTTTCAGGGTCAACGAGACAATCGGGGGGGGGGAGGGGCGGTTCTCTTCAGCAGACTGAAATTTATTACATTCCTCAAGTTTTGTTCGACGGAAATAAATTCTGGTCGACTTAATTTAGTTTCAGTTTTTTTGTTTTTGATTTTAATATTATTTCTGTTCCACGATGTAGATCAGATCTGGCAAAATATCCCTGTGCGGGTTGGCTTCAAACCATATGTAACAAGCTGATCCTCTAACAATAAGAATATTCAACTAGACGTATAAAAGGGTCCCAATGTTTTTAACAAGCGATTTTAACAGTGAACCCGAAAATGTTAATTCTTCATAATTTCCTTTTCGGCTGTACCAATGGTAAGTCTGCACTATGCTAGGACAACCCTATTCAGAAACTTATTGCTAAAGATTTCAAAATTCTATCAACAAAACCATTTTGAAGATACAGCAAAATTATCTCAAGCTAGTCGGCATCAACTAGGATGCAAGGAATAGCACAGCAATCGGAATCTGCGTCCAGCATCACAGGTTTGTATTCAACAAACACACAAAAAGCCAATGGTCGATATAAGTTAGATAAAAGAAAATTAATCATCGTTTCATTTTATAATCGGTAACGTCATAGAGGTAAACGTACGTGCCAAATATAAACGTGATCAAATAAATCACATATAGCTACATATATCATGCAAAGAAATCTGTCACTATATACCAAAACCCTATACGCATTAATATTAATTTAGGCCTATATATGCGTATTTTACCTCATTCAATCCACAAGCATCACCGCGCCATAATATTATATTGATGTCACACAGCACAAAAATTAGACTAACTTGGTTAACGTCTATATATAAAAACACATGGGAATATTATGGTCTAAATTCCTGGAACATGTTGTGAAATGAGCGCATATCCTTAGGTTGCGTATATAAATATTTTTTATATAAAATAATTCATTGCCGTCGTCGTCCCTTTTTACGATGACATATTATTATATTCACACACACCGAGCACCATACAAACACATAAGAAACATAAAAATGAAATCGTTCAGTCTAACATCATGTATTACTATATACAGCAGAGTGTTAATAATAAATCGGCTTTAGCGCAAACATAAACACATAGCAGGAGCAGGGTCGAATTTACTGATTGGCAACCAAGTGTTTAGGTTACAGATTGTGCATTAGATTGACAGTATATATAGTATCACAAGGAGCAGAATCTAGAAAATGTATACCCAATAAATCCGGTACTGAGCACAGCGCGAACATAAATTTATCCTTACGTTACTATAATCTTAAATCCTAGAAACGTCATGTTGTTTGTATTTGAGAATTATATATCTTCATAATTTATGTCAGCCTTTTTTTTATTCCTATAACGCATTGTTGGTGTATTATGACTTCTAACTAAATTTCAACTGTGTTTTTTTTTTCTATACACAAGATTTTTTTTCCGAAAAGCTCTTTTATACAACCTCGAAGGCAAATGGATTTTTCTAATTTTTTATGTTTCACCGCAGCAACAACAACAACAACAACAGCAGCAGCAATTTCCCTGTATTTCATCATGATAAACTTTTGGTTTTTATTTTCCTTGATTATGCGTTTAATGATGGAATATTAGTTTTTTTTATGTTCTATATATTGTATTTTATGAAAAGGATTTACCAGTTAATTAGAGCTTTTTTCACAAAAGTTGAGATTTATGATACTTCTATGTAAATCCGTAACAAACGATAAGTACGAGGAAAGGAGTTTTAATCGCGGCTGCTAATAGAAAAGATTATAAATCACATAAAGTAGGTCATATGTATGCGGGTGGGGCAGGCTTTACTTTGCAGAGTCAGTGCTAATTTACGATAATTCCACTGTATTTACGGTATACACACACGTTTTGCTTCATAGGTAGGTATAGATGAAACACCAATTTGTGATGTAAGAATATTTCAGATACATACACATTTTTATTGCTCACGCACTTTGATTCTCAAAAATTATTATCACGTACATTTCTAAACAAATAACGACAATTTTATACTTTCACATTACACAGCAACAACAATAATAAGCAAAAGCTTGATTTACAATGATAATGGAGGTATGTACGTACGTTCGAACTCATAAAGTTCGCGAATATAACTTGCGTATCTCGCACGTACTGTGCATGGACATAAATTTACCCGACGTATGTACGCATAACATAAACGAGTCTTTAGCAACAAAATATATGATTTTATTATTAAATATTTTGCTATCGACGCAAATAAAATTTGGTTTCGATTATTACCCAAAAACGATTGTTTTTATTTCTGAACGCTTATTGCGAAAGCATTACGTTTACTAGCGCTTTTGGCAATACGGTTTGGTAATCAGTACATATACGTATATGAAGTTATCCCCGGATCCTATCCGAAATAAAAAATATAAAAAAAAATCAGGAAACACTAACATAAGTACATCCTTCTAACTATTGTGTGAAGTTAGCTCCTAATTTTATTACGTGAAAAATAAAAATATGATTATTTGGTTATAAGACGGACAAACCACCTTACTCACATATTGAAAAACACAAACAAATCGTTGCGCTCTTGCAAAATTAGGCAAAATATTTGCATATAAGTCAAAAATTCAAATTTATCCGCGATCCAGCGTTAATGGAAATAAAAGTATGGGGTGATTGGGAAGTTGATTGTGTATAAGTACGAGTCGATTATCATACCTGTTATCATACGGATTGACGCTAAAAAAAATAGTTTCAGTGAGGCGATGTAATTGTTTTTGTGAAAATGGACAAAATCGAGTATCGAGCAGTCACAAAACATTTATTTTTGAAAGCAATACGCCGTACGAGCAATAATTGAATTTAAAAGTTTAAACAAACACTGGCTTGGGTGACGATGAATGTTCGGGACGTCCAAAAACTGCAATCATTAACGAGAAACGTGTTCGAATGAACATTTCTTACGCTCTGTTGGTGCAGTTTAAGCACAATAAATCAGAGTTTTGGCGTTTGTTACACTATCACACTCCAGAATCAAAAATACAGTCAAAACCGTAGACTGTCAAGAGGAGTCGGCTGCAAAAAAGGGAAAGGACTCGGCTGCAAAAAGGAAAAGGGCTCGGCTGCAAAAAAAAGGAAAACCAGGACAGGAGATACTACGCATCACTACTTGACTAGCTGTTTAAAATTTGTTCCCCCAGAATCTATGGAACCGGCCAGTGTGGATTAGCCAATTAGAAAAATGGTGTACCACCTGGGGTAAATCCTTTTGTGGTTTGGTCCATTGCATTGTGTTGGGTTGACTATTCGCTATATTGATCCACTAGTACGAAGGGATTGATTACCACAACCGTGGTAGTTATATTTTGCATGTTCCATAAAATAAAAGTCAATAGTCTCAATTAATTAACAAGCTAAGATAATTTATTTTAAGTTTGCTCTCGAAAGAGAGTAACAATGGATCTGCTTTCGTTCTTTTTGGTTTCGATCAATTTTTCCCAACTAAAATGACAGGGGATTATTTTTTGTGTTTGTTATAAGTTTTCTGACTCATTCCAAAACACCACGCACAAGCAAGTTATTATAATAGAGTTAGAATAAAACTTTGAGACAGTAAAATATCGTGAATTTCGTTTCAAGGTAGATAAACTCATTCTAACTTAGAAAGTATAATGTAGACAGAAAGCATTCTAGAAATGCTTCTATATATTTCGTTGCTACCTTACCCTATGCCTCCTTGTCCCCCACTTCATCTAATTTAAATGTTTCTATACATAAAAATTCTTAAGAGAACTTTTTAAGTTCTTTAAATATTTATGTAATGCAATAAAATTAAAATTTCATACTGGCATCAGTAGAATAATTACACTTCATAAATTTTCAATTTACAAGTGAAAAATGTGAAAAATAATGAAATTGCTTTTTTTTGTTTGTTTTAATTTCATATTTTATCAAGAAAATATTTTAATTTTTTTTTACTTGTGTTATCAACATCTAATTGTTTGTATGTATGCTGCGTAATATACCAAAACAAAAAGAAAACCGTTGTTCACAATGATGTTAAAGAGCAGTAAGTTTTCCCCCGTCTAGATTTAGAAAGACGTTTTTCACGCAAATAAGTAATCACCAAGTGCTTTTTGTTACAGTCGTTGATGCGTGCTTATAAATTAAGTGTTTAAGTGATTTTTGAATGAGTTGGAATGAACAATTTTTTAAAAAGATTATTGCATTAAATTGGAGGGAAAATTCTACCATGATAATGTCACATTTATGTTATCTACACGAGAAAGAACAAACTTCAAATTTCATCAAAGCATTTTTAGGCGGACAAGTTTTAGGTTTTATAGTGATTTACCTCAATCCTATCCCTTCCAAATTGATCTCCTTTGTAAAAGCCATTCTACGTTATCTTTATATATATAATTCTTCTGTACGTATGTTTGAAATTGATCTCCTCCTAAACGGCTAAACCGATTTTAATGAAATTTTGGGTGTGTGTTTGAGTGGGTCCCTGGATAGTTTAGATTCCCAATTAGATCCGGTAAGTGGTACTGCAATCGGGTTCTAAGGAATTATTTTTTTGTGGTTTGACAAAATATTTTTTTTATTGTTTTTTTGTATGTTTTACATATCAGAACATATAACCCCAAAATTTCACTACCCTCACCACCCGCCATTCTTTATAGATATAATTCTTATGTACGATTGTTTGTGATTGTACTCCTCCTAAACGGCTAAACCAATTTTAATGAAATTTTGGGTGTGTGTCTGAGTGGGTCCCTGGATGGTTTAGATTTACAATTGGACTCGGTAGGTGGCATTACAATCGGGTTCTAGGAAAATATTTTTTTGTTTTTTGACGAAATATTTTTTTATTGTGTTTTTGGATTTTTCACATATCAAAAAATATAGCTCCAAAATTTCACCACCCCCACCACCCCAAAATTTTCTCTACGTGTGTATGTGACTGAACTCCTTCTAAACGGTTGGACCGATTTTAATGAAATTTTGTCTGTTTATTTGAGTGGGTCCCTGGATGGTTTAGATTCACAATTGGACCCGGTAAGTAACACTGCAATCGGATTCTAGGGAATTATTTTTTTGTGTTTTGACGAAATATTTTTTTATTGTTTTTTTGTATTTTTTACATATCAGAACATATAACCCCAAAATTTCACTACCCCCACCACCCCCCATTCTTTAGAGATATAATTCTTATGTACGACTGTTTGTGATTGTACTCCTCCTAAACGGCTGGAGCGATTTTAATGAAATTTTGAGTGTGTGTTTGAGTGGGTCCCTGGATGGTTTAAATTTACAATTGGTAGGTGGTACTGCAATCGGGTTCTAGGGAAATATTTTTTGTTTTTTGACGAAATATTTTTTTTATTGTTTTTTTGGATTTTTCACATATCAAAAAATATAACTCCAAAATTTCACCACCCCACCACCCCAAAATTTTCTGTACGTGTGTATGTTGTTACGATTACATGATCGTAACAAGCGCTGTTTGTATGGTATTTTCTCGGGTTTGTGCCTCTACTTTCTATGTTTGCTCAATGTTGGTATTTTTATTCACCTCGGTTGTTGTCCCCACTTTTGTAGATGTTTGTTTTATACGTACCTTTTTGTAAGGTGGCGCGAGGGTGAGAAAGATGCTGGAAAAGAGAGAGCAATGCGTATCGAGTGTGTGTCAAGCAAAACATTCCATAAGAATGTTTTTCTTATATGCCTCTCGTTTACACCAATGCGAATTGATGTAAACGAGAAACAGAGAAGAAAGACAATTCTTCTGGAATGTTTTGCGCGTCGTATGTGCGACGCTCGAATTTTGTTTTAAATTCATTCGAGTTTTGAAGTTTGATAATTAAAGTCTTGATTTTGATTTTGATAAAAAATATTTTTCTTTTTGAGTTGGATATATAAAAAAAGGAGTCTCGTTTGTAGAGGCTAAAATAAAGTTCAGTTTTGTTTATTTTGAAGAATAATTTAAAATTGCAAAGTGTCAACTAATTTTTGTAATTGGATAAATGCTGTAAAGTTTTTGGATGTTCAATAAAGTTGTAAAAGAAGAAAACTAGTTAGTTCAATGTGTATCATAATTACAGTTAAATCCCCGTTGTATTCAAAATATAGCTAATGTATGAATAATTTAATTGTGAAACAAAAAGCTTGTGGATATATCAAAACCAAGAGTCAACCTTTGTTTCTTGCATAAATATCGATACTATTCGATATTCAACCGGATAAAGGAAATTCGGTCCGGGATAATCTGGTGTTCAAACTAAACAAATTACGTAATTACAAATCAGTGTACGTGTCAAGAACGTGAGCTAGGATTATTTTATATTGACACGAAATCAACTCAGTTATTTCAAGGCTGCCTGGCGTGGCATAAAGTAAAATTATTACGGTGAAAGTCACCGCAACGAACGCGAAGGCGAACCACGCCCAACGTAACGGGTTGCCAACCGGTTGCCCGACTTAAATTTTTTGGAATCGGGGAAAGGCCCCGCAACGCCCATTTTAGTTCGGCGGCCAGTCGAGGTCGAAGTAGTTAACGGCACCTAAGCCGCAACGGTCCGGGGGACAGGAGTCCCTTGTGGCATGACGGCCGCGCAAGGCCGCAACCCACTTTTTTCTATAGGGGAGAGGCCCCAAAAACGGTAACGGCCGCGCAAGGCCGCAACGAATTTTTTTTTTTTTTTTGAAAAAAAATAAGGTACAATTTTTTTTATTTTATTTTAAATTTTTTTTTATTTTATTTTTATATACATTTTTGTATCATATTTATTGTATATATAATTTTCAAAATTTAAATTTTGTAATCGAGCGCCGCACAGCGGGTGCGCGCTCGTTGCGCATTTCTCTCTCTCTCTCTCATTCTCTCCTTATCGTGGTACGGGTGGAGGGGGAAGTTGTTTCTTTTTTCTGTGTTTTTTTTTAAATAAAATGAATACTTAATTTTTTCGGTGTGGTGTGATGGGAGCGGAGACTCCCTCTGTGTCGGTTTAGTGTTTGCGGTCCCTTGGTGCCCGCATTCAATTCCGTAACCAGGGCTTGATCCCGTTTGAATTCGGATGGATGCGCGCACCAAGGCACCTCTTCCGTTATCATTTTTTTTTATGTATTTATTATTTTGATTATTCGTGTCGTTCCTCAGGTTCCGGCTGACGAATTTCGGCGGAACTCGGTTTATTATTATTTGCGTTCCCCCCCAACTCTCTGTAATCATCACGGTGTAGGCCAGGAGCCCTGCATGCCTCAAACCCCACGACCTTCGCACTTCTCCGCTGAGAACGTAGCGGGCAAAAATCACCGTGGAGGCCTCTGCAGGTGCTTAGTGAAAATCTGCAGGTTGGCAGTAGCCAGCCTGTAACAATGTGACTGAACTCTTCTCCTAAACGGGTGGATCGATTTTAATAAAATGTTGTCTGGTTATTTGAGTGGCTCCCTGGATGGTTTAGATTTACAATTGGACTCGGTAGGTGGCACTGCATTCGGGTTCTAGGAAAATTCTATTTTTTTTTTTTGGACAAATTTTTTTTTTTTTTTGTGTAGATTTCTCTCATATCCAAACATATAACTCCAAAATTTCACCGCCAATCTTCCGATTCACCACCCCCAATATTTTATAAAAAACGTGATGAATTTTGACGTACGCATCAATGCGCAACCCACTTGCATCGTATCTTGGCGTTATTTTGATATTTCAATCTCGGTTCGTTGTGTTTCGATTTGCCATGTATCATATTTGCGTGCATATTGAATGTATTATTCATCGCGACACTTATATTGTTTAAACACTTAAATTGAAAAAAAATGTGAAAGGTGCAATGTTGAAGTGAATACCGTATATGATCTTCAATGAATTACAATTATACATGCGCATTCAATGCCAATCAATCTAACCTACACTTCTGCATCGCATTTCGATCGCTGATCAAGATCCCAATATTTGTTTTTTTTGCCACAAAAATATTACGAGGCATTAATATAGATTGAAGATCGAATATGCCACTGATTCATTGCGGTATGCCACTGCCTAACCCTCCAACAGACATCATTTAAAGCGATGTTCAGCGTGAACAACAGTTTGATGCAGCCCTTTTTGTTGCAAATAATGAAACGGATTCTTTTTTTCACGCACTAAGCGACACTGGCAAAACATTCCTCACCTCACTGTGCGCGTTCGATTACAAAATAATATATTGCGTTGGCAATTGCTTCATCTGACATTTGCTTGATGGTGGAAGGACTGCCCATTCAGCACTCAAGTTGCCTTTGATCGTTCACACAAATCCAGACGGAATGTACAATATAAAGAAGAATTTCGGCATGGCTAAAATTTTGCAAAAATGCAAAATTATTATCTGGGATGAATCACAAGCATTCACATGAACCTCTCGATAAACCGATGAAAGATCTCAACGATAATAGCAGACTTTTCGGTGGCGCTCTACTGTTGCTGTGCTGTCCAGTGATTTGAGACAGATATTGCCGGTCATTCTACGCGTTACATTGTGTGGGCGAAACTAACGCATGTTCGAAACAATCATACCTATGCTGAAATGATATACAATACACCTTAACATAAATATGCATATCCAAATACAAAACGATCCATCGGCACTGTTGTGTTTTTTCTTTGTTTGCTGTTATTTAATCAAAATGAAAATCGACCAAATTTGTACATATGTGTACATATGGGTCAGTGGATCCACAGCGTAGAAGCGTCCATTTTCATGAGTCACCACTTCTTCAGTCATTTGTAGATCCATTATGAGCTAACCGACCAACTGAGTTTCACACAGTCCTCCACACAGCTGATACATAAGAAAAACACAACTGTCAGACATTTACACACATGCAAACAAATGGATAATGCTGTTGTATCTTTTTTGTAATCACATTATTATACTTATCACCAATCTCACGAAAGTACATGTCACATGTCAAGAGCATGTCACAATTGTGTGCATCTCAATCACAAGAGGCACGAGCTGAACGTAATCAACAACGACAATTGGAACGGAGAAAAGGCACCAGCTCGTAGCTAACACAAGTAGTGAAAATTAGCCGGTTCTGGATAGTCCCAGTCCAAAAATGACGTCATAGTACTGACACAAAGTATGACGTAGTTATAGATGATCGAAAACGCTAAATTTAGGGGCAATTGAGATTGAAAATCAAACATTTAGGATGAAGTTCGCCTAGTTTACCAAATCAACAGAAATTTATGAGTAATTTGGAATGAAAAGCAAACATTTAGACGAAATAAAGCATTCATTTTACTCGTACATGATTCGAACAGCATAAATTTAGGGGCTTGCAAATGAAAAACAAACATTAAGGCGATAT
Organism: Nephrotoma flavescens; assembly: GCA_932526605.1. Classification (NCBI taxonomy): domain Eukaryota; kingdom Metazoa; phylum Arthropoda; class Insecta; order Diptera; family Tipulidae; genus Nephrotoma; species Nephrotoma flavescens. Next base: position 71,828,174 of record OW052220.1, on the reverse strand, counting down.
ATAAAACATACATTTAAGAGAAAGAAGTATGACGTAGACGTACATGATTGAAAAAAGCGTACATTTAGACAAAAAACAAATTTATGGTCCATATCTGATTAAAAGCGAACATTTAGGCTAAATAAAGCATGCGTTCAGGGGTAAAAATATGACGTAGTCGTAGATGATTAAAAACATACATTTAGGGGTAATTGAGATTGAAAAGCAAAGATTTAGAAAAAATTTCGCCTAGTTTCGCCGAAAGAAACACAAATTGTAGAGCAATATCGTATGAAAAGTAAACATCTAGTTTTTACACGGGGTTTAAATAATTTACTATCCTGTTTTTATTTGAATGTTAAAGTAAGTCTTCTTTAGTGTTTTTGTTTATTTTTGATTGTCCACCGAAAAGAAGGATTATGATAATCAAATAATAATAACAACAACCACACAACGAAATAAATATTTAATCGAACTTGAAACAAGAATTTTTTGTATATATCATACATATATTATACATATATCAAATGCAGTTTTAGAGACATATCAAAGGCTACGTCACATGGCGGAATTGCTATTATGCTAGAACAACCACAAAACAGTTAAATTTTAAATAATTTTTAATTTATATCAAATTTTAATAATCAAAGCTCTCGGTTATATAAAAAATAAATGCTTTAACTTTATTGCATTTAAACTAAATTTAATACCTTGTTTTTATTTTGATGTTAATGCTCTCTTTAATCTTAATAAACACATTTTATTAAACACTTGTTCCTCTATTTCACAAAAAATTAGATTTGTGAATATTTTAATTAAAAAGTTGGTTCAAAAATTTTAAAAAATCGCTCTCTTACGTTACGTATAATTTGCATAAAGTTTTATTTATCGGCTTTGTAATTCAGCGAATTACTTTATATATCAGCAAAAAAATTTCTATATCTTTGCTTTTCAATCTCGATTACCCCTAAATGTTTGCTCTCATTCGAAATTGCCCATAAGTTTATTTTTTGTCTAAATGTATGCTTTTTTCAATCATGTACGACTACGTCATACTTCTTTCTCCTAAATGCATGGCTTATAAATCGCCTAAATGTTTGTTTTTCAGTCGCAAGCCCTAAATTTATGCTTTTCCAATCGTGTGCGGCTACAACTGTGTGCTTTATTTCGCCAAAATGTTTGCTTTTCATTCCAAATTACCCATAAATTTGCTTTTTGTAAACTAGGTGCTACTTCCTCCTAAATGTTTGCTTTTCAATTTCGAGTACCCCTACATTTAGGCTTTTTCGATCATCTCCGACTTCGTCATACTTTAGCCCTAAATGCATGCTTGTGACGTCACAAACGACTACGCCACCAATGACGTCATTTTGGGACTGGGACTAACCAGAACCGGCTGCTTTCCACTACTAATACACGCAGAGCAAATGACCGACAACGCCAACAAGTACATCGAGCATTTACATCCGCTTCGTTCCTTCGTCTCGCACTCGAGTATGGGAGAAATATTGAATAATCCGCTCATCCGAAAGAGCTGATTGGTGCTATGGGCAAAAAATGTCCCCATTGCCATGCCCTCAAATTTAAACTTGAGTCAGCCGGGGTGTGTTGTGCATCAGGAAAAGTGCAACTACCAGAAACTGAGACACCATCAGAACCATTGAACGGCTTCCTCATTGGCTTGTACGGATCCAGATTCAAACCTGTTCCTGAAGTCCACTCGCACATTCGATTAATGCTTCCAAACGATTTCGTTAGGAACAACAGAAATAGTTCAAAATACTGCGGCAAATGGTCTCAAGGCTCATTGCTGGCAATGCCAAACAAACCACATAATTTTTTACAAATCTACTTCATAGGCGGATGAGGAAATCAATCGTGTTGATGCACGTTGCGGCTACAATTACCTCAATTCGCCTAAAGCCAGACGCATCGTCGGCGAACTGGACGTCTTATTGAAAGAACACAAAGAATTATTGAAATTATTCAAATCACGCATGCACGAGTTGCAAAGTGACAATAACGCTATTGTCGTCAATCCTGAAAAAACACCAGCTGGAGAGCACGTGCGTAGATTCAATACGCCTGTTGTTGACAACGTTACTGGAATCATGGTTAACGACTGCACATCGACGCGAGAAATCGTGAGTCGAAGAAAAGATCTAGAGTTCATTTCTAGATAATCTAGAGTTCATCGCCGATACACACCGTTCATACGACGCTCTCCAATATCCGCCCAGTTATACCGGCAGTTATACCCAGCAGTTATACATTTATTTAGCCGTCCATCTTGAAAACGACCAGCGCGAATTTTGCACCGACGAGACAGCAATTGAGCGTGCCGTAAATCCACCAAAAAACTACAGTCACCGAATTTTTCGAATTGTGTAATCGTGCGGATACTTTCGGTGCCTTTGCACGAACCCTATTTGTTTAGAAAAATGCGATGTCAAAATAACAAAAATTACTTTTATATTTCTATTGCCAACAATTAAAAATAAAAGTATTTACTAAAACTGCCCTGGTGGTGAACATTAAAACTACAGGTAGAATAGAATTATTCTATACCAGCAGAAAAGTTGGTTTAAAACTATTTCAATTTGGAATTACATATGTACATGGGATTGTTGTTGTAAATTTTGAAAAATAAAAATTTAAATATTTAGTATTATTATTTCATGTGTAAAAAAGGAAGGTTCTATGCAGTGTGGTTTGCGTAATTCAAATATCAGAAGCACCCACACTAACCTAACTCCATCTACACCTAGCCCAACTGACCCCAATCCACCGTAACTCAACCGACCCCAATCAACCGCAAACTACCACACCCAAACATTATTACCACCCCTACCCACTATCAAATTCAAACCCCCAAAACCAATCTCACCCGCACCACCAATATCATCACCCTTTAACATCTCCATATTCACCCGAACACACACCACCCACACAAACCCTTATCGACCAAACACCAAATTCTCACACCAAACCCAAAACACCTAATCCCACCCCCTCCACATCCCATACCACCACTCCTGCCACCCCGTAACCACACAAACCCACATCCATACGAGATATATTTTTATTCCACATTCACATGCTCTATGAAACCAAAATAGAATAGAAAAAAAATCTATCAATTTTAAGGAGGGGGTTGACAAACCCCTACATATTCCCGAACAACCTAAACACAGAAATGTCCAAATCAATAGGGCTCTATCCCATACATTCGCCAAAGCATTGTTAAACAACAACTGTGCTCCCAAAATGGCTGATATTTCGATGAGTACCTTTCAACGCATCCGCAAACACACTCCCCCAATTTTATTGACGAGTGCTGCCATCTTCATGTTGAAGTCGAAAATTTTTCAGGTAACCCTCGTACGAATACTAAATGATATGACCGCATTTTCACGGTAATAAATAAATGAACGAAACTACAAAAAAATATTATAGGACCCAGTCCTTTATGAATCGAAATTGCCGGAAAGGAGACGAATTTGATAAATTAAAATATTTATGTATTTGCCATATTCAATTGACAGTTTATACTACTCGAAAATATGTATACACAATTTCTATACGTTATGTAATTTTATACGTTATGTAATTACGTGACTTTTTCGATTAGATAAAATTTCGGATACGTTTCGAGTTGCGGGAAGGGAAGGAAATAATATGTGTTGTTGAATTAATATCTAACACAAACAGAAATCAAAAACGTCAATATGTATATAAGGAGCAAGTAGATTTAGCTAAAATCTAATTATCAGATCTATAGAGAGATATTTACCGTAACCACCCCGTGCCCCCTTTATATATACGTAATTACTTATATTTTTGTCTCATCGCTTTTAAATATTGATATTTGAAAAACTTTTTTTTTTTGTATCGAAACGTTTAATTTAAGGAAAATCGATAAACATGATTTTGTTGTTTCTCTCTGTGTATAGCTTCGTTCCTTTACACACACTTTCCTAAATAAGTACAGATTTATGTGCTTCCTTTGAAGATGTTTATTATTTTTCTTGTGTAAATATAATACACAAACACTGAAGGTGTTTATTTATAAATTAAGTTGGTTTACGTAAAATATGTATATTTTGAGTTTATAATAAACCCAAATATAATCTTATAGGTATGAAGAAGGTGATGGTAGTGCGACATCTTAAATGTTAAACAGAAATGTGGGTGGATATATAACAACACGTGCAAGGTGTTTACTTGTTTAGTTTATTCAGTGTCTCCCATTATTTGGCTTAGTGACAAATATTAAGTTCCTCGACTTTGATTTTCAGGCGGCATATTATAACAAGAACAATTTGGTTTGGGGTAAAGCTTCTATAAGGATCCAATTTATATTTCATCGAATAAATTTGAATTTGTAATTTGGTTACAAGACGTAATAATTTAATACAAAAATTTCTAAACAACTTATTCATTTGAAACAGAAGTTAGCTTGCTACATTCCAAATTAAGATAAATGTTCAAACATAGAATAATATAATGAAACTAGCGGACACGACTTGTTGGCTTGCCTGCTAATAGCGGGTTTAGCAAACGTTGTTTTTTTCATATCTGAATTATCGATCAACTACATTTATACTAATTGACATTTGACATTAAGTTTGACATTTCAATCTTTTCATTTCGTAATTGTACGATTTGCTGATGTTCAAAGCAAAATCAAAAAATGAGTATAATTTCTCGTTAACCTACGCCGTTCAATTCCCGTGTCATGGCCGGACGATATTTGGTGCTTGTCATTGGCACATTGGCTTGGGATTGGTAGTAAGTATAATAATGTGATTGCAGAAAATATATTTCTGTTGTTGTATGTGTGTAAATATCTGTAACGTAAAGTGTATGCAGGGTTAACCTAACATTATTTTTTATCTATTAAATTAAAACGTGCAAAGAAAAATAAAACAAAAAAATGCGAATAAATATCAAATAAAATAATTTTAATAATAATAAAAGAGGTAAATCCAAAAAATAGTATCTCCGAAAAATGTTGACGGAAACATCGTCATCAGCAGCGTGCGTGAGACCACCACCGCCATTACAGTTCAATAGTATCGATATGTCAAATTCGTGGAAAAAATTTAAACAACAATTTGAATGGTTTTCGATTGCCACTAAGTTAAACAAAAACGACAGCGAAATACAAGTTGCCACGTTTATGTCGAGTATAGATAGTCTAGTTCGAGGCAAAATAATAATCTGAATTAAAAGGATGTCTGTTAATTTGGCCCGAAAAAACCATCCCGAAAAGTTTTATTTTATGTAGTGTGTTTCCATGATAAATGTCGCCCCGAAAAAAACTATCTAAATGTGAGTTTTATCCAGAAATTTTTTTCTAGTCTGAAAAATATATCCCTTTTTCAACCAAACAAAATAAAAAAAACGGCTCAATTAAAGTCCAAACCACACAAATGTGTGAGTATAAAATCATAGTATGTAATGGCTTTTTTGATATAAAATTTCGCTTGATTTGAAGTACAACCAACACAATTGTATGTATAGTTATAGTGTTTTTTTTCGGACGAAATAAGTTTGAAAGTAATGCGCAAATGCGTAAGTTGGTTCAAAACACATACAAAACTAAATTTTTGACATGGTACTTTTGCCGTACTCGCACAATTGTGTTAGTAAATCACAAAAGGGATATATCAACAAAAAAAATTGTTTTAAACATAAAACTTTATTGTTCATGTCGCGAAAATAATATTTTTTTAAAATTACGCAATCCTTTTTTGTAATCGATCGATCAATTATTTCAATAATATAAATACAAATATTCACTAATTACGATATCATGGGGAATAGTGGTAGAAATAAATTATTGAATCAGTCTACCACCCGAGTATTATGAATTATTATGATTTTCTGTAAATTTGGAATTTTCCAGCTCCGATCTCAGAAATGTCTGGACCAAATGTGTAATGCTTTCAGACTTCTGAATAATTAGATAAAACGACAACAAAACCGCAATACGATATCATGGGGAATAGTGGTAGAAATAAATTATTGAATCAGTCTACCACCCGAGTATTATGAATTATTATGAATTTCTGTAAATTTGGAATTTTCCAGCTCCGATCTCAGAAATGTCTGAACCATAAATGTGTAGTGGTTTCTGACTTCTGAATCATTAGATAACACGACAAAAAAACCTCAATACGATATCATGGGGAATAGTGGTAGCAATAAATGATTGAATCAGCTACCACCCGATTATTATGAATTATTATGAATTTCTGTAAATTTGGAACTTCCCAGCTCCAATCTCAGAAATGTCTGGACCAAATGTGTAGTGGTTTCAGACTTCTGAATCAGTAGATAACACGACAACAAAACCTCATTACGATATCATGGGAGTAGTAGTAGAAATAAATTATTGAATCAGTCTACCACCCGAGTATTATGAATTATTATGAATTTCTGTAAATTTGGAATTTTGCAGCTCCGATCTCAGAAATGTCTGGACCAAATGTGTAGTGGTTTCAGACTTCTGAATCACTAGATAACACGATCACAAAACCTCATTACGATATCATGGGGAATAGTGGTAGAAATAAATTATTGAATCAGTCTACCACCCGAGTATTATGAATTATTATGAATTTCTGTAAATTTGGAATTTTCCAGCTCCAATCTCAGAAATGTTTGGACCAAATGTGTAGTGGTTTCTGACCTCTGAATCAGTAGATAACACGATAACAAAACCTCATTACGATATCATGGGGAACAGCGGTAGAAAAAAAAATTTGAATCAGTCTACCTACCACCCGAGTATTATGAATTTCGGTAAATTTGGAATTTTCCAGCTCCGATCTCAGAAATGTTTGGACCAAATGTGTAGTGGTTTCAGACTTCTGAATCATTAGATAACACGATCACAAAACCTCATTACGATATCATGGGGAAGAGTGGTAGAAATAAATTATTGAATCAGTCTACCACCCGAGTATTATGAATTATTATGAATTTCTGTAAATTTGGAATTTTCCAGCTCCAATCTCAGAAATGTTTGGACCAAATGTGTAGTGGTTTCTGACCTCTGAATCATTAGATAACACGATAACAAAACCTCATTAAGATATCATGGGGAACAGCGGTAGAAAAAAAATTTTGAATCAGTCTACCACCCGAGTATTATGAATTTCGGTAAATTTGGAATTTTCCAGCTCCGATCTCAGAAATGTCTGAACCAAATGTGTAGTGGTTTCAAACTTCTGAATCATTAAATAACACGACAACAAAATCTCATTAAGATATCATGGGGAGTAGTGGTAGAAATAAATTATTGAATCAGTCTACCACCCGAGTATTATGAATTATTATGAATTTCGGTAAGTTTGGAATTTTCCAGTTTCGATCTCAAAATTGTCTTAACCAAATGTTAGTGGTTTCAGACTTCTGAACCATTAGATAACAAGACAACAAAATCTCATTACGATATCATGGGGAACAGCAGTAGAAAAAAATTATTGAATCAGTTTACCACCCGAGTATTATGAATTATTATGAATTTCTGTAAATTTGGAATTTTCCAGCTCCGATCTCAGAATTCTTTGGACCAAATGTGTAGTAGTTTCAGACTTCTGAATCAGTAGATAACACGACAACAAAACCTCATTACGATATCATGGGGAATAGTAGTAGAAATAAATTATTGATTCAGTCTACCACCCGAGTATTATGAATTATTATGAATTTCTGTAAATTTGGAATTTTCCAGCTCCGATCTCAGAAATGTCTGAACCATAAATGTGTAAAGGTTTCTGACTTTTGAATCATTAGATAACACGACAACAAAACCTCATTACGATATCATGGGGAATAGTGGTAGCAATAAATTATTGAATCAGTCTACCACCCGAGTATTATGAATTATTATGAATTTCTGTAAATTTGGAATTTTCCAGCTCCGATATCAGAAATGTCTGGACCAAATGTGTGATGGTTTCAGACTTCTGAATAATTAGATAAAACGACAACAAAACCTCAATAAGATATCATGGGGAATAGTGGTAGAAATAAATTTTTGAATCAGTCTACCACCCGAGTATTATGAATTATTATGAATTTCTGTAAATTTGGAATTTTACAGCTCCGATCTCAGAAATGTCTGGACCAAATGTGTAGTGGTTTCAGACTTCTGAATCATTAGATAACACGATAACAAAACCTCAATACGATATCATGGGGAATAGTGGAAGAAATAAATTATTGAATCAGTCTACCACCCGAGTATTATGAATTATTATGAATTTCTGTAAATTTGGAATTTTACAGCTCCGATCTCAGAAATGTCTGGACCAAATGTGTAGTGGTTTCAGACTTCTGAATCATTAGATAAAACGACAACAAAACCTCATTACGATATCATGGGGAATAGTGGTAGAAATAAATTATTGAATCAGTCTACCACCCGAGTATTATGAATTATTATGAATTTCTGTAAATTTGGAATTTTCCAGCTCCAATCTCAGAAATGACTGGACCAAATGTGTAGTGGTTTCAGACTTCTAAATCAGTAGATAACACGACAACAAAACCTCATTACGATATCATGGGGAACAGCAGTAGAAAAAAATTATTGAATCAGTCTACCACCCGAGTATTATGAATTATTATGAATTTTTGTAAGTTTGGAATTTTCCAGCTCCGATCTCAGAAATGTCTGGACCAAATGTGTAGTGGTTTCAGACTTCTAAATCATTAGATAACACTACAACAAAATCTCATTACGATATCATGGAGAGTAGTGGTAGAAATAAATTATTGAATCAGTCTACCACCCGAGTATTATGAATTTCGGTAAATTTGGAATTTTCCAGCTCCGATCTCAGAAATGTCTGGACCAAATGTGTAGTGGTTTCAGACTTCTGAATCATTAGATAAAACGACAACAAAACCTCATTACGATATCATGGGGAATAGTGGTAGAAATAAATTTTTGAATCAGTCTACCACTCGAGTATTACGAATTATTATGAATTTCTGTAAATTTGGAATTTTCCAGCTCCAATCTCATAAATGTCTGGACCAAATGTGTAGTGGTTTCAGACTTCTGAATCACTAGATAACACGATCACAAAACCTCATTACGATATGATGGGGAATAGTGGTAGAAAAAAATTATTGAATCAGTCTACCACCCGAGTATTATGAATTATTATGAATTTCTGTAAATTTGGAATTTTCCAGCTCCGATCTCAGAAATGTCTGGACCAAATGTGTAGTGGTTTCAGACTTCTAAATCATTAAATAAAACGCAACAAAATCTCATTACGATATCATGGGGAATACTGGTAGAAATAAATTATTGAATCAGTCTACCACCCGATTATTATGAATTATTATGAATTTCTGTAAATTTGGAATTTTCCAGCTACGATCTCAGAAATGTCCAGACCAAATGTGTAGTGGTTTCAGACTTCTGAGTCATTAGATAACACGACAACAAAATCTCATTAAGATATCATGGGGAATACTGGTAGAAATAAATTATTGAATCAGTCTACCACCCGAGTATTACGAATTATTATGAATTTCTGTAAATTTGGAATTTTCCAACTCCAATCTCAGAAATGTTTGAACCAAATGTGTAGTGGTTTCTGACCTCTGAATCATTAGATAAAACCAAAACAAAACCTCATTACGATATCATGGGGAATACTGGTAGAAAAAAATTATTAGTCTACCACCCGAGTATTATGAATTATTATGAATTTCTGTAAATTTGGAATTTTCCAGCTCCGATCTCAGAAATGTCTGAACCAAATGTGTAGTGGTTTCAGACTTCTGAATAATTAGATAAAACGACAACAAAACCGCAATACGATATCATGGGGAATACTGGTAGAAATAAATTATTGAATCAGTCTACCACCCGAGTATTATGAATTATTATGAATTTCTGTAAATTTGAAATTTTCCAGCTCCGATCTCAGAAATGTCTGGACCAAATGTGTAGTGATTTCAGACCTCTGAATCAGTAGATAACACGACAACAAAACCTCATTACGATATCATGGGGAATACTGGTAGAAAAAATAATTATTGAATCAGTCTACCACCCGAGTATTATGAATTATTATGAATTTCTGTAAATTTGGAATTTTCCAGCTCCAATCTCAGAAATGTTTGGACCAAATGTGTAGTGGTTTCTGAACTCTGAATCAGTAGACAACACGATAACAAAACCTCATTAAGATATCATGGGGAACAGCGGTAGAAAAAAAATTTTGAATCAGTCTACCACCCGAGTATTATGAATTTCGGTAAAATTGGAATTTTCCAGCTCCGATCTCAGAAATGTCTGGACCAAATGTGTAGTGGTTTCAGACTTCTGAATCATTAGATAAAACGACAACAAAACCTCATTACGATATCATGGGAAATAGTGGTAGAAATAAATTTTTGAATCAGTCTACCACCCGAGTATTACGAATTATTATGAATTTCTGTAAATTTGGAATTTTCCAGCTCCGATCTCAGAATTGTCTGGACTAAATGTGTAGTGGTTTCAGTTTTCTAAATCACTAGATAAAACGACAACAAAACCGCAATACGATATCATGGCGAATAGTGGTAGAAATAAATTATTGAATCAGTCTACCACCTGAGTATTATGAATTATTATGAATTTCTGTAAATTTGGAATTTTCCAGCTCTGATCTCAGAAATGTCTGGACCAAATGTGTAGTGGTTTCAGACTTCTAAATCATTAGATAAAACGACAATAAAACCTCATTACGATATCATGGGGAATAGTGGTAGAAATAAATTTTTGAATCAGTCTACCACCCGAGTATTACGAATTATTATGAATTTCTGCAAATTTGGAATTTTCCAGCTCCGATCTCAGAAATGTCTGGACCAAATGTGTAGTGGTTTCAGACTTCTGAATCATTAAATAAAACGACAACAAAACCTCATTACGATATCATGGAGAATAGTGGTAGAAATAAATTATTGAATCAGTCTACCACCCGAGTATTATGAGTTATTATGAATTTCTGTAAATTTGAAATTTTCCAGCTCTGATCTCAGAAATGTCTTAACCAAATGTGTAGTGGTTTCAGACTTCTGACTCATTAGATAAAACGACAACAAAACCTCATTACGATGTCATGGGGAATACTGGTAGAAATAAATTATTGAATCAGTCTACCACCCGAGTATTATGAATTATTATGAATCTCTGTAAGATTGAAATTCTCCATCTCCGATCTCAGAATTGTCTGGACCAAATGTGTAGTGGTTTCAGACTTCTGAATAATTAGATAAAACGACAACAAAACCTCATTAAGATATCATGGGGAGTAGTGGTAGAAATAAATTATTGAATCAATCTACCACTCGAGTATTATGAATTATTGTGATTTTCTGTAAATTTGGAATTTTCCAGCTCCAATCTCAGAAATGTTTGGACCAAATGTGTAGTGGTTTCAGACTTCTGAATCATTAGATAACATGACAACAAAACCTCATTACGATATCATGGGGAATACTGGCAGAAATAAATTATTGAATCAGTCTACCACCCGAGTATTATGAATTTGTATGAATTTCTGTAAGTTTGGAATTTTCCAGCTCCGATCTCAGAATTGTTTGGACCAAATGTGTAGTGGTTTCAGTTTTCTAAATCATTAGATAAAACGACAACAAAACCGCAATACGACATCATGGGGAGTACTGGTAGAAATAAATTATTGAATCAGTCTACCACCCGATTATTATGAATTATTATGAATTTTTGTAAATTTGGAATTTTCCAGCTCCGATCTCAGAAATGTCTGAACCAAATGTGTAGTGGTTTCAGACCTCTGAATCATTAGATAACAAGACAACAAAACCTCATTACGATATCATGGGGAATAGTAGTAGAAATAAATTAGATCTCAGAATTGTCTGGACCAAATGTGTAGTGGTTTCAGACTTCTAAATCATCAGATAACACGACAACAAAATCTTATTAAAATATCATGGGGAGTAGTGGTAGAAATAAATTATTGAATCAGTCTACCACCCGAGTATTATGAATTGTTATGATTTTCTGTAAGTTTGGAATTTTCCAGCTCCGATCTCAGTATTGTCTTGACCAAATGTGTAGTGGTTTCAGACTTCTGAATTATTAGATAACACGACAACAAAACCTCAATACGATATCATTGGAAATAGTGGTAGAAATAAATTATTGAATCAGTCTACCACCCGAGTATTATGAATTATTATGAATTTTCTGTAAATTTGGAATTTTCCAGCTCCGATCTCAGAACAAAACAGAGCAGAGCGGAACTTCACCATCAAAGTTTATAATTCTGAAACAATGATAGACAGGACCTAGAAATATAAAGAAACCCATATAAAGTGGAAAGAAGGAGATGTTTGATAAAAAGAAATCAAAGGCCGTTTTTGATGGTCTAAATAAAACCACTACTATATCCAGCAACCCTATACTAAAGCTCATCGACCGAAAATCTGATTATTTAAAACTAACGAATTACATAAGTAAAAACAACGTACAAAAAGGAGAGAAATGTGCCTTAATACTTCCAACTAAATCACATCCTACCTGCATAATTATTAATTGGGTATACAAATCCACGTTGAATGACCCCAAAACATTAACTTTAGCCGTCATTGGAAAAATCTTCTGAATAATTAGCGGAGCGAAGTGCCCTCCATATTGCGTTTCTGTGTATTATGTTGAATGCACGTTGGAAGTCCACGAAGAGTAGAATTTTCCAGTTCTTCGATTTGGTTCCACTGTAGATCTACAACGATGGCTAATTATTCATAGGCTTAGAGGCTGAGCGTGAGCGTGAGCACTTCGCAGAAAGTCTTTGATTTGTCTTGACGCGTTTTACAGCGATAGGCTCAATTAGAAACTATGATATTACCAATCCATGTGTATTAGGGTATATTTTTATGCGGAAATCGACTAGATCATCAATCGATGAGTCGCTCTCCATTATTATTGCACATACAGTCCAATGCTTCTAAGCCCATGATGGTTGTCACGGCGGTCAATTATCTTGACATAATTATCTACTTGCTAATGTGTGACCATAATGTTGAAAATGGGAACATGCCTAATCCGCTTGATATCATTCATATTGATTATCATTTTTTTTTTGAAAGAAAATAAATTAACATTCAAAATATGCAACTATACCGACAGATGCTGAAAGAAACAGAACTTGAAAAACCATGTTTTCTCATTCGCATCAAATGGTAAATGACAAAACTTCAAGATTCCTATACTTTATTTTAATTTGTAAAGGAACTATGAGAGCAAACCACTCAAAGAGCAATATCAAATGACCGTACTTCAACTCGTCAGTTATGCTTTGAACCTTTAAAATAAACCTACTTTTGCGGACATGCTAAATTACAATCAGGACACGCAAGTTACCCGTACATATAAAAATATATACACAATATTGATTAAATTGATACAAAATGTATTGTGGCTAAAGTTAATGTAGTCCCCTTTAAAGTGTGCATGCCTCCACAATAATCGTGCGGATGTAATGTACGTATACGTATGAACAATGGTGTTCAGTTTAAAGTACAGAGGTAAAAAACGGATTAGTACGTATATGTTATATTATTCCATATATGAGTATTATGTACATATAGTAACATAAGTTATATGAAATATGTATAGAGCCCGTATTTATACATAATGCAATATGTTGTGTATGGAACATACATATATAATGCGTGTATAAAATCATTAAATATTTTGTATCTGGACTTGTTTGTATTATAGTTTTGGTGTGCAATACAAATACTCCATGTACGAATATTGTATGTGGGACTTTAATTAGACAGCAGTAAATCCGTATTTTTAGCTATGTAATTTGAAACGTCTATACAATTTTTTAAAACCAGTGCATTGGCCTATTATTTGTCTGTAAATGGATGTAATAACAGCATGTGTAAATTGTTGTCTGGAAACGAAAAAGTTTTTATAGTTAATTTTATCAATCGATATTCGATTAGTGTACACTCGTACGTTTTGTTAGTGCGCCTAAGTAAAAATTTAATGAATTTTCAAAAAAAACAAAAAAAGAACTATATGGTTGGAGTTTTGATAGATTTTTTTATTATCACCAACTGATGTGATTCACAGCAAGTCAGTTTGATTTGTAACTCTGTAATGAAAATAATAGTTTCAGGCAGTAATTGTTTTATTAGTGAAATTCAAAAGGCAAAGAACTCAGTTTGGCTGACAATCATTTTGCATATATTCCAGATTAATCGAATAGTGATTGATGATTGACTTTCCTGAATCCTTTGTTAAGCCGATTGAATTTTCTAGAACTATTTCCTTCCCAATTCACAACATTCCATACTTACACATAATTGGTGTCAAGTAAATATCAACGAACTATTTAATAAAATAGGAATTTTGCAAAATTATATTTAAAATAATATAAAATAGTTTATGTTTTGAAATCCGTTCGAACTATAATTTTTGCAGCCGTTCTGTAATATTTAGATTATGAAGTGTAATCGGGAACATTAGTCAATTTAATTGTGGCTCAGTTTTCTGGTGAATCAGGGTTGGGCGAGGTAGATTACGTAGGTAATGTAATCTACGCGGTTGTCAACACGTAATCTATTGCTTAGATTACATTGTGATTTTTTGTAGGACAATGTAAACAACAATATCTTCAATAACAACAATATCTTTTTTTTTGTACTGGCGTTATGAATAAATGACAGATCACAAAATTCGAAAATTGAAATAATATGATAAGTCATCAATTCTACCGCCAGCACAAAAAAAAGATAGTGTGCAATCGATAGTCGTAACAGAGCAGGGCCTTTGATCCCTACAACAAGTATCAACGAGACTGAAAAAAAGGATATCGACTTGCGGTGTGCGGACACGGGGCACACTATGTGTGGATGTCGTTGGCATAAAAAATACCAATTATCTTATTCGACAGGTCTGGTAGCTCATAATGAACAGTACCTATTCGTCGTAAAATCTTTGCCTTAAGGTACTGCGGTGCGAGTTTAGAGCAAAATTTTTTCCGACGCTACTTTGTGGGTATGCGTGTCCTGGCAAAAATGATCTGACCAATTTTGAGCTCAATTTGACGAGTTCTTAAATTATATCTACGTGCACTTCTCTCGTATGCTTTAGCAATGTTATTTTTCACTGATTCATGATCAAAGCCATTCTTGCAGGTAAGGGTAGAAGAATCTCACAATCCGATATATATATATATATATATATATATATATATATATATATATATATATATATATATATATATATATCCTAATTGTTTAAGAATTTCGTAGTTAATCCCATGGTTTATTCGGTGATACCCAAATAGGAGGAAGTGAGGCGAATATTGCACAGTTTCATGTATTTCGTTTCTCAACACAGCGCACATTTCAACTATGTGCTTGCTTATCCCAAGTATTATGCTTCTCGGAAATATAGGCCCTGATTGCTGATATAACAGACCGGTTCACTCTTTCCGACACTCAATCAATAATATACGCCTTTGCCATTGGAGGTCTTTGTTGTCTGTTAGGAGCTTTTGTTGTTTTATATATATCACACTTGCCTTCCACGCTTGCGTAGGATATTTCGAATCGAAGTGGAGGCGGGTACCGCACGGGGTCCCATAGAAAATACATCCCGATAAAAAAAATCCCAATTATCTTGCATAGAGGAGCTTAAAAAAAACAAAATAATTATATGTACTACCATTAATTTTAACGCAATAAGCGTTCAAAAACTTAGTGGTCCAAAATGAATATAAATATTTTAAAAAAACATAAAAAAATTATATAAAAAATGTAGAATCATAAATTTGTTTTTTAAAACTAAAAATTTAAAGTTTGGTTTTGCATATTTATGCTCTAGATTATTAGAATATTGCATGAATTTATTTTTGATTCAATTCCAAAATCAATAGAAGATTAAAGAAACGTTTTAATTATAATCATTCCTCAATTACGATCAATTCAGTTGCAGTTTTTATGATTTACAAAGTGAACGAATGTGTCTGTGGAACGTTTTTAACTGTTTTTTCACAGCGACTACGGGTTTAACGGAGAGAGAGCTGGGTGAGTTTAGATTTAAGTATTCTGTTTTCAGCATTATTTCCTTCACTTTGAAAATTTAGAAATATGTATATATAGTACTTTTTGTTGTTGTTGTAAACGAATGTTAATTTTCTTTGGTCTTGAAAGTATTTTCTTTTAGTAGTGTTTTTTTTTTGATACATTCTATTTCTTTATAAATAAATAATTGTAAAATTTAAAATGAAGTAATCGTTTATCTAATTGGTCAATGGTGTGGTGGTGTGCGGTTTAGTGTGAAGTGATAACAGTTATATTTTTCTTTTTTTACATCGTATTTTCAACATTTCTAAAGGTTTGTAGAGTTGTAACGCAGCGCTGTCCACCACTGGGTTACAACATTCAACAATTACAGTGCTCGAAGTAGTTACGTGATTAATTGTCGTACAATACACCTACACGAATGCATATTCGTGTGCTTATATATAAAAATTTCGGTTTTGTTTTTGGTTATCAATTTGAGTTGGTCGGGAATTGGTTTTGAATAAAGACAGTCAATCTTTTAATTTTGGATCAGTCGGATCCACCTAATTATATTATATTATTGTTCAATATAAATTTTATTAAATGAGCATATTAAAATGTTATGTTGTATAGTGCATTTAATAAATTAAACAATTAAAAATTATTTAAATTTAAAATTGATAGTTCGTACGAAACAAATAATCGTAGTCTTAGTAAACAGTTTTTTTTTATTTTGCTTGTGTACGGAAGTTCGCGAAAAATTGCGCGTGTGAAATATGTCCTAGCAAAATTAGATCAATCATAAATGAACACAAATTACTTGTTAAGATCGTGTATTATATAATATAAGTGCTCTAGTTAATGTAATAGTGCAGTTCGATTAATGTAACTGAAATTGTGAGGCTGTGCATAATCCCCAAAACTGTGATTGTATATTATTCGTAAATTGGGAAAAATGTGGTTGCAAGGACATTGTTGAAATTAAAGTGACAGTTATCAGAGTGTGCCTCACATGATAAATTTTGATAATTTTCGAATGCTAAAAACATAAACCATAAAATTATAAACTCTGGTTAATCATTGTGCTTTAAATTAATTAAATTGATGATGAAAATTAAAATAATATATATTTTGCAATTATATAATTGTGGGAACAGTTACCCTTATGCAAATTTGGTGGTAATACGCTCGAAGTGTAGATTGACGTGTGATTATAAACGTCATATAAATATTGCCAAATTCGAGCGTTAGTTCAGCGATCCGAAAGATTAGTGTAAATCTCGTTTGGGTGAAATTAAATTATAAAACTAAAATCATAATATAATAAAAATTATTAAAAATTATATAATATAAATCTATACATAAAACTATAATTAACATAGGCTATCCAGTTGATAAATAATATTCTGATTATAATAAAAAAATATTTTTATAAATCGAAAACCTGTAATTAAACCGACATAATAATCGTTTGAAATAATCAGTTAAGGTGAATGACGTCATTATTATCGTTCACCTTCAATTTTACCTCCGACAATATAAAATTGACGACATTCATCTCGAGGAGGCAACAATCAACATTAGCAACAGCTTCATCAACATTTCATACGGATTATGTTCTGCGAAACCAAGTAACAAATTTGTTTTATTTTTACTAATTTTTATTTTTATTTAAATCATAATTTCATTTTTCTTATATACTTAATTTTTTTTTCAAAATTAATTTTCTTAGGCTTAGTTAATTATTAAATAGATTAGGGCTAGTTAAGTTTAGCTTAGTTTAGTTAGCAACAGAATAGGGTGTTCATTGAAATTTAATTTTGTGCCTATAATTTTATTATGATTATTCCATATAAATTACTTTTAAATTATAATTTCGGTATTGATTTCCTTTTATTGATTAAATAAAGTATCATTATGTTAATTTTTGGATTTGGTGAAAAATTTAAATAATTTTCTTATTATTAGTGATAATTAACATGAGATTTTAAAGCCATTATGGTGAGATCAGGTAGGTAGTACAATGGCGGGTACACTTTTATACAGCGTTCTTTCTACTCGACTTACCGTAATCAAATATAGTTTTTTTTTAACTTTACTTTTGCTCATAATTACCGTTTGCAAAATTAAAATTCTGTCGTGATGTTCCCTCCCACCTGTTATTTCCATTTCCGTGATTCCTAAATATACCTTTCCTTTCGGTCAGAATTAAACAGGTTCTTTAACATTTTATTTCCTTTAAATGTTCTTGGTATTGCATACCTTAGTTTAATTTTCCCAACTTAATTTAACATTTTATTGTTGATTTTTTTCATAAAATGGTTCTTTCAACCAGCGGTCTGACAAGACTGTATTCAACGCTTGCAAAGCGCACCCCTAAACTCCTGAGCATTAGCCGTGCTTCAACTGACCGCGCAAGGGCAATGAATCAGTATATTCTATTTTCTGAACACGAAACGACGTTCTGAGAGATTCTTCACCGAGGAAAAATCCATACGATCACACATGTTTCGTTACAGAGTCACGTGCCTTAAGCTAGCAGAACCCATACGGCAGAACATTACAAGATAGTATGGATAATTATAGGCTAATTATAGGCTAATTAAATGCTCTATTAAAAAAATTTGGGTTCAATCACTTCCAACTAAAACGCGAGTTCTGCTATCTTTAGAAAAAGTTAGAAGAACCCACATCAAAAAACGATTTAAAAACATTTGGAAAACTAAAGGTTAATTTTAGGCTAATTAAATGCCCTAATTAATTTTTTTTTATTATTCTCGCTCTAGGAGAAAAGTAAAGCGTTGTCACTTAAAAGCTATAGTAGAACCCAAATCGAAAATCGGGTCAAATCCGAAATTAGAACGGAAAACAAGAACCATTGACATACAAATAATTTTAGGCCCATTATGGCCTAATCAAAAGCCACATTAACAAATTTTGGGCTACCCTCGTTTTCAGATCATTTTTTGAGCTATTAATTTTTTTTGAATTTTGAGCTCCACTCATTTTTGACCAAACTTCAGATCATTTAATCTAAAGCTAGAAGAACCCAAATTGAAAATCGGACCAAAACCGAAATTAGAACGGAAAACAAGAAAAATTGACGTACAGATAATTTTAGGCTCATTATGGCCTAATCAAATTAAAAAATTTTGGGCTCCACTTTTACTTGACCAAATTTCAGGTCATTTAATCTAAAGCTTGCAGAACCGAAATCAATAATCGGATCGATTTTCAATTTGGTTTCTGCTAGCTTTAGATTAAATGATCTGAAATGTGGTCAAAAACGAGTGGAGCTCAAAATTTTTTAATGTGGCTTTTGATTAGGCCATACCGAGCATAAAACTATTTATTATTCAATTTTTCTTGTTTTACGTTCTAATTTCGTTCGATTTGGGTTCTGCTA
Organism: Nephrotoma flavescens; assembly: GCA_932526605.1. NCBI lineage: Eukaryota > Metazoa > Arthropoda > Insecta > Diptera > Tipulidae > Nephrotoma > Nephrotoma flavescens. The sequence goes on along the minus strand of OW052220.1, from coordinate 71,808,694 downwards.
GCTTTAGTTAAATCTTCTAAAATTTGGTCAAAAACGAGTGGAGTCCAAAATTTTTTAATGTGGCTTTTGATTAAGCCATAATCAGCCTAAAATTATTTGTACGTCAATTTTTTTTGTTTTCTGTTCTAATTTCGGGTTTGGTCCGATTTTCGATTTGGGTTCTGCTAGCTTTAGATTAAATGATCTGAAATTTATTCAAAAACGACGGAAGCCCAAAATTTGTTAATGTGAGTTTTGATTAGGTCATAATGAGCCTAAAATTATTTGTTATTCAATATTTCTTGTTTTCCGTTCTAATTTCGGGTTTGGCCCGATTTTCGATTTGGGTTCTGCTAGATTTAGATTAAATGACCTGCAGTTTGGTCAAAAACGAGTAGAGCCCAAACATTTTTAATGTGGCTTTGGATTAGGCCATAATGAGCCTAAAATTATTTGCATGTCAATTGTTTTGTTTTCCGTTCGAATTTGATTTTTGGACCGATTTTCGATTTGGGTTCCGTTAGCTTTTAAGTGATACAGGCTTATTTTTCTCCTAGAGCGAGTATAATAAAAAAAAATTAAATAGGGCATTTAATTAGCCTAAAAATAACCTTTTATTTTCCAAATGTTTTTAAATCGTTTTTTGATGTAGGTTCTGCTAACTTCTTCTAAAGATAGCAGAACCCGCGTTTTAGTTGGAAGGGATGGAGCTAAAAACATTTTAGTAGAGCATTTAATTAGCCTATAATTATCTGTACTACATATCTTGTAATGTTCCGCCGTATGGGTTCTGCTAGCTTAAGGGACGTGTAGTGTCTCATTTTTATAATTATACATCGGCAATAAACCCTCCCATATCAACTGGGGTCTATCCCATTCAATTGTCTTGGCCGAGCATATGGAGGACATGTAACAAAATGGCGCAGAAACACGAACCTGAAAGTCATGAAACATCGCATTGGTCAATTGTTCGACCACATAGCTGCAAGGACAAAAGAACCACATGGTATATTTTCCCGTAGTTTCTCTGTTAAGATATCTAAATTTTCTGTTAAGATATGTAAATTTACTACAGTTTTTTGTGATCATTCTTACCCTGATGAGTCACGTTTTTTTTTTCTTTTTTCTTTTTAATTCTAAAATATTTTTTTTTTATTTTCGTTTTACATTTTAGTCTTTTTAGCGGGTTGTACTCTATAATTGCATGCTCTTGTGTATTTTTGATAATCATTTTTTTTTTTCTTATAACGTAGCTAACCCTAGATCATCAGTAGTCGACACGTAATCATATTCTGGTATCCCCCTGATTCCCCGGACAGCAATTAGCTTATTGCTTAAATTTTTCAGATTGAAAATCTCTACGCAATATTTCATTTAATAATTCATAGCTTGTATTGATCCAGCATCAGATTATCACTGGTTGGTAATGATGATTTCATAGTTCCCCCCCGATGATAGTTTGATTTCTGAATTCTACGCAGCAATTTTTTTTATTTTTTCCTCGCAACTGCATACTTTTTCAGTTTAATCCGTGTACGTATCGTTACTGGGACATGAACTAATTTGATTGTAAAGCGTTTGATAGAACGCGCAGTGATTCTGTATTTCATCTCATCGCTTCCTATTAATTATCTCTGTTCTAGGTTTTTTATTTTTTTTATATATTGGCCATTATTTTCCTTTACAGTATTGCTTATGTATTATGTAGTATAGCCGATTTTATTTTTTTTGTTTTACCTTATTATAAATTATCTTTTCATTTTTGTCGCTAATCTTCAGTTCACCATTGACCATGACTTATATACATTTGATAAAACTAATTAATCTCTTAAACTAACTAACACTTATTACACATTTTTAGGGTGATTCTAAAATTTATTTACTTTATCTATTATTATAATTTTTTTTTGTAACCTACATAAACATCGCACCAAAGTTGTTAAATTGTGATTTCTTACAATGGATCCCATTATTTATATTAAGCTCTTAAATACGTAGGAGCTCGAGGTCGAATACAGTGAGGAGTTTATCTAGCAAGGCTAGAGACGCAAAAGATATGTTAGTCTGGTACGAAGGAACACACATGCCAATGCCGATAGCCCATAAACTGAAATCAACGAGTGTAACGATCGATTAAACGAATTGATTGGAGCCACTTACGAACAAGGAGGCTCACTCTCACTCGATTTTATAACTCTACAAATCCACCTATTACAGAGAGAAGATTTGGAGGTTAATACATTCCTTTGGGGAAACGCCAGTCACTACAAAAATGTACCGAAATTGACGGCATAGTTTTAAGCATTACCAAACCTTGTGGCAGGAATGCCAGTGTTGCCGGGAAGCTTTGATGACTCGATGGATCCTGGACATCATCGAGGAACACTTTCAATAGAAGTGGGGAGCATCGTGAACAGGGAACGAATGCTGTGGCCGCTGAACGGTTTTAAGCCTTATAAATCGGCGTACCCGGATCGGCTTATACCAACAGAGATCCAAAGAAACTCGGCAGTCATCCTCTCCTGGCTGGAGGTTATCTTCAGGGATGTCTGAAACTAGTCTATATTTCTATAGAAAATAGGAGGCCAGATTGGTCTTTATCTCGTAATCGGGAAAGAGCTCACATGCTTATCCAAAGGAACTGAGGCCTTTAACTCTATCATTCTTGCTATTGTAAATCTTGGAAAGGTTGGTAGATGTAAGTATTTGAAAAATAATTGAGCCCAGGAATTGGACAATGTCGCAGCATGCGTAGAGGATGGCTTTAATAATGTAAAACCGGAGGCGATCATGGAAGGATTGTTATTTTTGAAGGTGAACTACTCTCTTTCAGGTTGATAATCCAGATGCTGATAAGCAGGGTGGTTAGTCACGCAATCAAGTCGTTCACTCGTCGTCCCTTCGGACTCTCGCGTCAAGTGTCAAGTTTGTGCCGGAAGTCACAACGTGTTCTATCAATTCAGACCTCTCCGAGCAAAGAGGTTGTAACTGCCTGCGCAAAGGTCACACCAGCTCGAGTTACAAATCCAGTTTGTGCCGGCTTTACAACAAAAGACACCACACGGACTTAAAAAACTCGAATCCAAATACCGAATCATCATCCGTCGTATCTTCGCCATCTTCGGTCACTACGAGTCATGTCGCATGTTCATTCTCGGATGTTGTGCTCGTAACAGCAATCGCAATCAAACTAAAATTTTGTCAACGACAAACTATATCGCAATGAAAATGAAAGGATACACCGTATCCCTCCCATTTAATGAGAACTCATCACCCCTTGGAAGACCCCAAGAGAATGCAGTTCTGCGACTACAACATATCAAACGCCGGTTTGCTAAAAACCGTCAACTACGTTCTGAGCATAAGTTTCAGCTTTAGGTTTCAGCAGGATAATCTGGAATCAGGTCACATGGAGGAAGTGTCCCAAGATCAAAAGAAGATCAAAACAACCCGATGCGTTATCCTCCTCTTCACGGTGTGATACAACGCAAACTGCACGTGGTATACGACACATCACACAAAAGATCAACTGGCATATCACTTAACAAGAAGTTTTGCATAGCACGAGATGAACGGGATAAATTCCCAATTGCAGTGAAAGTTGCATCCAAAGAGTTACGTCGACGGCGTGATGCCCAGCTCAGATTACCAATAGTTGCTTTCCAAACGATCAACGCAAGTACTTGTAAGTGCGAAAAATGTGTATTGGCTAAAGTGTCGATTGGAAAGCACAAAAAATGACAAAAGCAAAACATAACCTAGAAATGGGTAGTTTATTTGTGATAACTTTTTAACAAAAAATATTTATACCGGAATTTTATTAGCGCTTCACATACGACATTCAATTATATTTTCGACAGAAAAATACTACCTAGCAGGCAAATTTATCGTAACTGCTTTCAACTACTCATAATGAAAAGGTATAGAACAGTTGTGAGTAGTTAATTTAGCAAAGGCAAAACCCTTAAGTGCTTATAAGTATAACTATGTTTTTGAAATATTTTTTTTATTATTTATTCAGGTTCGAATTGGATATTCATAGCTAAGACAGGATAACGTCTGTCGGGTCAGCAAAATTTAATTTCAGCATTTTTGCTGTCAAACTTAGAGAATCATTTATTAGCAAAAACCCCACATGTGCGGGTCTGCGTCCGCCGGGTCAGCTAGTAAATAAATAAATAAATATGGAGATGATTGTAAGTCTCCACGACAGTTGGAGGTGACACCTATCAGTGGGCACCATATACCACACCAAGACAGCCCTAAATAACACAAAGTCGGACCACCCACCAACCATTACAACATGGGGCAATTCGCTACATGTCAACATGACCTTTTCGGATGTGAAATGTTTTCCTTCTTATTGAACCCTGCGATCTAGCAATACGACACGAAAATCAATTAAATAAACATTTTTTCTCGTATCGCTATAAATCATATATGCTCTTTTACATTTTAATCGTCTCTCATTTTCTCTTCAACATTTTTGGTCTTTCGAGTGTACCGGATTTACCGGATTCAACGAATTATCAGATTGTTCGAGCTGTGCCGTAGGCAACAACGTGTTTAATGAAATTAGTGATACAGTGACATTTAGGTGATCAGCCAACATAATTCGATGGTGTAATGACAACTCGCGTCAAGCAAGCGTCGCTACAGCGGGTCTTCGAACGAGCAGTGAGGAAGGGTAAGAAGCTCTCGACTGACATGCCAGGAATCAACAACGAACTCGTACAGACGCAGATCCATCACGTTGCGTCCCGTTATAATGAATCCTGCTGCGTACAGGGCCAAAACGAGGTCATGTGCAGTGAATAAGAACTCGAGGGGATGTGATAACCGCGAACAAGCGGATGGTAATAGCCGTAGAAATTTTGAATTAGAAAACCATACAAAGACAGCTAGCATCCACGATCGAGAACTCACAAGACGACGCCAAGGTAACTCTCGGACAGCAGCCGGTCGACAAAAAGCCGCCTCGGATCACGGTACCAGTCTTCGATGGCGACTACCCAAACTGGGCCGAATATGAGAATTTATTCGTCGACCTCACTCATAACGACAAACAGCTGAACAATTCGCAAAAGCTACACTTCTTAACGCGAGCTTAACTGGATGTGCAGCATCGTTCCTCAAATATGTGCGCATCACCAACGACAATTATGAGGAAGTATGGTGCATTTTACGAGATTGACAAAACCACCGTCGGTTCATCATCGACAGCCATGTTTGAAAGTTCAGAACCGCGCCTGCACTGCAAATCGAATCAGTCAGGTGTGGGGTTGCGCAACATCATTGTTACCACGGCCAACACCGTTCGCAATTTGAAGGTCAGAGTCTGAAGTTTTAGTCAACATCATCGCAGACAAGCTGGATCCAGAAACCCATCGACATTGAGAGATGTCACTAGCACGAACGCAATATCCATTATACCAAAATCCGATCGATTTCCTGAACAGCCGTTGGTATTCACTGGAGATGTTTCCCATGACTAGAGCACAAATGATCCACCCCACTAGCACATCGTCCTCCCTTCACACTATTGCATCTCGTGTTAAGTTTATGCTGGAAATTACAACGTGTTCCAGTGAGATCAATTCAAACCTCTTCCAATCTCGAACGGTTCGATTCGCAAGTGGTACTTGGTTGGCCAAACAACTCGCCTAGTCGTAAGTGATGTGAAAGTTTTACTCTTTATTGAGCTAGAAAACATCATCCGTAACATCCCACAACATGACATCAAAATCATCGTGGACGACTTTAATGCAAAAATCAACTGGAGCGCAGACACCAAACCACATATTGATTCTCACAGCTTGCATCATTTCCGATTACGTTCTTTCAACACAATAGAATTAGCAAGGTTCTTGGCGAACGAATGATGGAAGAACGGAAAATCAAACTGATCACAACATGATCACGAAAAGTCAGTCCATCAATATTTTACCACTGTTGCCAGTTGTCACTGTAAATGTAACTGGCACAATGATAACCACGGGCGTCAATCAAACATCTAGGTGATTCGCAAGTTATCCAGGCAGCTATAGATGCAGCAACGGAAAATGTAGTTGGATGAAAACCACTAAAATCACGTAATTATTGGTTCCGAACAGTGCCGTTAACTCATCGAAAATAAACGAAAGCTGCCCGAGAAATGGTTGGCTCGTAACACTAAAAAGTCTCACACAATATCTCTGCGCCAGGAAAGTTACATTCAAATTCCTCCGACAAAAAAAACGCAGTTTTATGTGGAAATGGATGGATGTTTTCGAGCTTGCAAGCAGAAAACGGAAATACTGTTTTGCAAACGCGGGAATTACGGATAGCTAATGTTCTCTCTGTACGGCAAACCCACTTGCACAATCTACTAAATCGAACTGAGGAAGTGACTCCTATTCCAGCTGTTGATCCATCACTTATCAGGCAAGGAGGCATTTGTCTCATATTCCATAGAGAAAGTATAGGCGCCGCTATCAGATGATCAAAAAATGAAAAAGCACCTGATCTCGATATAATCTCCGCAGAATTAATAAAACGCAGAGGAGCTACTCTTGCATATTATTTTTATGATCTCATTGTGATGATCTGGGAGCAACGCGAGGAATAGAAGTGCTCCCTAATATTAAATTTAATTAACTGTTTCAGCTTATTCAGAGGATTAAATATAAAGCAACCTAACCGACTTGTTATATCATATGAGAAACACCATGGCTAAAACCAAAGGTTGTATTAATTTTTCAAATTACAACAATGAACAAAATAAAAATAACAATTTATTGTGCTCGCCGGCAGATGACAGCAAAATTCTAAAGAAATAAAATCACAAACGTTTGCACATACATATTCTAATAATACGTCACTTCACTTCGTTTATGATAAACCAATTAACAAAAAAAAAATTTGGTTCATTACATCAGTTTTGATTTTCAAACTTCATCTTTTATCATATATGTATTTTGTTTGACAAAATTAAACAGACAAATCGCGAATGAATTTCGAAATTATAAAACAAATAACAGCAATACTTATCATACTCACATTAGTGACGTCAATATTTTATTGGTTTAAAATCACATTAAAACCACCATAATAAATTAATTTGATGTTATTTAAAATAATGAATCACACGATTGAACTATTTATTAAAATATTTTTATTTATTACTTAGCGAATAAATAAATAAAATAATTTTCCACTGTAAATAAAGTAAACGATTTTCTTATCGAGAAAAAAACTCAACTGTCATGATTTTAGTATTAAATTCGTTATTTTTCATTTAAGTGACATCTATGAACCGGTGTATATAACCTCAAGTAAAATTAGGGTGTTTTCAGTTTTTTTTCAAATAAATTTTGAATTAAATGAATTAAACTTGAACCAATTTCAAAGCATGTACAATTTTTTTATTAATGAAGTTAACTTTTATATAAAAATGTTATTTTATGCTGTATGACACTGAAAAAACAAATTTATTTTTTAGTATCGATATTTAAATGCCCCTAAATGTATGCATGGGTTCGTTTCTTTCATGAATTTGAGCAACAAAATTTTGTATGATTGGCTTTCTAAACTTTAATTATATTGTTTCTATGTATAAAATTAATTATTAAATTTTTTATTTTTCATTATTGCTGAACTAAACCTTGCATATTATAATAAATTAATAACCACTTATCTTGGACACACATTTCATTTCGTGATTTGCCATCTCGACCATCGTTTGTGGTGTTTCTTATGATCTTCTTTAGATGGGTTCTGACTTTGTAGGTACTAGCGTCTCATTACGATAGTTACAGTTGTTGTGAAATATTTAAATGACGGAGAGTAAATCAATTTAAAAAGATAATTGTTAATGTAGGATCAAAAATCATTTGTACCATCCAATTAAAAAGCATCTTTGGAATTGAATACAGGTAGCCCCCGAAGAACACGGTATTCGAAGAACACGGATACCCATTTCATCAAATTACACAGTTTCAAACAACACTGATATTCGTTATTCTCTATTATTTTGTTTTTTAACGTTTTTATTTTATTTTCTTTCTTGTAGTCTCGAACAACACGGTTTTAAAGAACTCGGAACGAATTAATCGTGTTCTTGGAGGGTTCCTGTTTCCTGTATAAGTTTTTCTCTATCAATCATTTTATCCCGCCTTTACATTATTGCTAAGAAACTTTTCACTAAAACTTTTTGAGACATTCTAAAATATACACCTTCAGCAAGCAAGGATGCAGAAAAAGATAAACGTGTGGAAGTGGGTTGAGCAGAATAATTTATATCTAAGCCATACGCAATTTATTTTCGGTAGGCATTTTACCAATAAATTTGACCACCTTTTGACCATCCATCCTACCTAAAATTAATTATTATTTGAAATTTAAAAGGAAACAAAATTAAAATTTCCGGTTGACTTATTTTTGTTCATTTTGTGTGTCTAAACAACATGGTCGTTGTTGTTTTATGGTAATTTTTTCGAATATTTTCCGACAAGGACAAATATTGTATGAAACATAAAACATACATTTTCCCCCTATACATAAATTGTTCATCCCCACTACATCATTTTTTATATTTGGTATATGTGTATAAGTAAATAAACAATCTGTATGTACGAATATATCACATATAGGGCAAATCGGATAACTATATTATCGAGGCTGAATTGTTGACCTCATTTCTGATCAGCGACTAAACAATTTATTTTAAAAAATATACTCCAGATACAAAATATATACGAACACGGTTCATTAAAAGATATAACTCAATTGAACTCTTTGTACCACCCTATACTACATAAAAAGGTTTTCTACACAAAAATTTTTATCTATTGAGTAACACATGACTGAATCATAAAGAGAATGACTAACGAATCCAGAATATTTTCTTTGCAACCCATCGGAAAACACTAAAATCACATAGAAGTACAATTTATGATTCATCAGTATAATAGGAAGAATCCGCATTGGAAAATTGTTCACATTTTGAAATTCTTTAGTTTGCTTAATATCCGCGCACCAAAAAATCAATTTAACCCAAAAAGTTATAATTTTTAGAATGAACCAAAATACATAACCTTCATTCTATCGATTAACATATTATGTGGCAGGGTTAAAAATGTTTATTGATTTTATTGTACATACAAATACAAACATCTTGTTTTAATTAGACTGAAAATAATTCACCTGACGGTTCGTTACTTCGTTCTACTTAGTATATAGGGAAATAGATTTTGAGTTTCATTCGCTAGATAAAAAGTTGCTAATTCTGATTTCTTAACTGTGTTTTAATGAACAAAGTGAGATTTAAAAATGTTTTGGACAAACTTATGCAAAATTTTATGAAGTTATGAGACATCCTAAAAACTGATTGGATTTTACTATTAAGGTTGGAACCGTTTGAATTCGATTCCTCAGTTTATTTTAGCCTTTCTAATTTTTTCCATGGAAAACCAGAATAACGATTTCAAGCAAAGTTCACCGAGATCTGTGTATAACAATACAAATTAAATTTGAATTTTCATTGCCTAACCGAAACAATTTTATTTTGTGGTTTTCCACTTTGCAGTAATGTTGGAATAACCGGTTGACATTAAGTCAACGATGTAGTACGGTACTTTGCGTAAAAAGAAAATGATCGAGGCTTAAAAAATGTTTATAAAGATTCTTAACCAAAATTATTGTCCCCATATTAAAGTTTGGAAGCATCCTACACCGTAGACAGTAAATCTGTGGCCGCAAGGTAAAATCGCCTAAGTCGAGATAAGCAAAAATTGAATTTATGTAACAACCATATTTGAAATTAAACGTTGCTTTTTTGAGCAAAATATCATGGATTTTGGTTTATTTTCGTAAAAGTTATTTTCGTAAAAGTTATGTGTATACAATGATTTTGGAATAACCGCTTAAGTTGTAAAAATCTACCAGTGGCCCTATTCTGGTAATGCCCTGATAATAAGGAATAGTTTCCAAAAGTTAATTCTGGCGATTCGGGAATAAATTTACGGGAAAATAATTAGTGCTCTAACCTGCAACGACCATATTAGCCCGCCTCAATGAAACATGTACGATAATTTGTTACACATTTATTACAATTTATTACAACAAATCCCGATCTTATTACAGTTGCCGTTTTCGAGGAACGAGTTTAAACGGTTAAGCTTGTAATTAAACCTACACCGCCAAAATTGTAACTTTTGATGTAGCTGTGATATCGGGATGGTTCTTGGACCAGAATTTATTACAAATTAATTACATTGGTTAAATAGCTAAAGGTAAAATCGGGTAAAACCTATATTTTGAATAATGGTAAATTTCACCCCAAACGATAATTATTGACAAAAACATCGATTTTACCAATATTAATAAATTATTATTACACCAGACCGCCACCAGATATTCATTCAAATGTTACTCCTTGGACCTTGTGGAGGGCAGATCAACCTTATCCAGGTGTGTAATAAATTATCTTTTTGTCAGGTTACACGGAATTGGCTCCAAATCGTAAAGGGTTCAAACGTCTAATTTAAAGTTCGATTTTATCACCTTCAACAATTATTTATTACACCAGACCGCCACCAGATATTGGGTAAAACGTTACTTTTTCGACTTTGTAAAGGTCAGGTCAGCCTTATCCAGGTGTGTATTATATGATTTTTGTGTCGGGGTAAACGGAATCGTCTTCAAACTGTAATGTCTTCAAATTTGTAATTTGAAGTTCGATTTCATCACATTTGATAGTTTATTACACCAAACTGCCATTAGATTTTAGTTTAAATGTTGCTTCATTGGCCTTGTAAGCCCTTGATGAAATTTTTACAAGCGTTTTTTGTATTATTTTTATGTCAGGTTAGGTTAGACGGAAATAGCTTCATGAATAGATGGAGTTCGTAGTTTAATGGTCGGGTTTTTTACCTATAATGAGTTTTTATTTCAGAGAAGATTAGTCTTGAATTGACGAAAAAAATGTAAAATTTAGTTTAAACGTGTTAAAAATTTCGATTTTTATCGAATGTAAAATTTCGTCAAACGATGTTTATTTATTTTAAGTGGTTATTAATTTATTATAATATGCAATGTTTAGATCAGCAATAATGCAAAATAATAAATTTCTTAACCCTTTGACTGTTTAATTTCGTTTTGAAAACCGTTTTATCATTACTTAATTATTTATCGACAAGGACAATACAAGCTTTTGTTAATTAAAATAAATGAAGTTACCAGACTAACTCTCTCTCTCTCTCTCTCTGGCACTATATCCCATCAAGGGATTTGGCCGCCTCAAATGAGGTTTCATAATCATATTTTCATTTCGGATAATGAGTGAAAATTGTGGAAGAGAAATGCGTCCAGGTGGAGTTTGTAGCCATATTAAAAAATTATCAAATTTTGCTAAGCAAATCACAACTTCCAAACATAAAAAAGGAAAAGGAAGAGGCAATGGGGAAAATGATCGATGATTTTTATAGAAAAACGATGATTAAATTAACGGGTAACCAACTGAAAAAAGTTAAACAATCTTAAAACTGTTATAAAAAAAAGCTGACATAAAGAAAACGGGAAACAAAAAAATTATTCTGAAAAAATGGGAATCGGAGTTCTTGGAGTTGTTGCAGTATGATTCAAATCCGACGTACAAACAAACGGAAGGTTGGTTGTGATGTGTGTTTATAAGTGTAATAACTACATATCTATTAATGTTGTGTGCCCGTTAAAGTTGATGTATAATAATTTTATTTTATATTTCAGGTGCTCTTTCAATAGGAATGTCTCAACATCAACAACAACTAACGTTCGATAATTAAAATGAATTATCAAACGGAAACCAAATGGATGAAAATTTGACCCCTGCAAAGAAGGTTAAACGAAACAAAATTTCGAATGATTTGCCAGATGAGACTGATGAAACCATAAATCTAACGGACGAGAAATTGGCAAGGCTAGTGCTTTTGAAACAATTACAGGTGTTAAAGCTTCAGCATGAAAAATATAAATTAGAAATCGAGCACTTAAAAATGCCAAATGAACGCCCAAAGAGCCCCGTATTTCTTTACGAATATGTAGAAGGAAATGATATAACTGAAGGAATCCATAATGGGAATAATTGATTTATATGTTGCTTTTAATCTTTGGTTTAGTAATCTTTGGACTGAGTATGAAATTGTGATATTTTGTGAATTAAAATTTTTATTTTTTAATTATGAAAAACTTTAATTATAAAATGAATTATATGTTTATGATACATATTTTATGATATTGTTATCTACTAAATACTTTTTTATTTTTTCTCTGTTCTGTTTCCCCCTCAAAAGAATGGTCGAATCATCAGTTTCTGTATTTATACATAAATTGTTATCGTGATCTGGATAATTGGTATCAGTGAACCAATCATTCGAATCGTTCAATATTTTGCCTAAATAATGCAATACTGCACATGCCACAATTACAGCGGGGCGTTTGTGGTGGACTGTACGAACTTTGTACCCTAAAATTGGAAATCTTCGTTTTAATTGTCCAAATCATCTTTCTATTACAATTCGTTCTTTAGAATGAAGTTTACTAAAATTCTCATTTATTCCGGCATCAGGAGCTTTACATGGTGTTAGCAGCCATGGTGATATCCCGTATCCTTTATCTGCTAGTAGCATGTAGTTGGTTTTTGTTTTCATAAAATTATAAACTTCCGACAGTCTCCAAATTCTGCTATCTTGCACCGAGCCAGGCCAACGAACATCCACACTTGTAAATTTTTCAGTCACATCGCAGGTAGCTTGTACGTTGATACTAGCAAAACATTTCCTGTTTACATATTCATCAGCAAACGCATGTGGCTTCAAAATCTCAACGTGCGTGCAATCGAGTGCCCCAATAACGTTTGGTATCTTAAACATTTTCAACCAAAGATCTTTTGCAGTAATCATTTCTCTATCAGTTTTGGGGAATACTATAAATTCATGTGATTTTGCAATCAATTTATCAAGCACTTTGGAAAATATTCTACAAACGGTAGTTCTATGCACCCCTCCTCTTCTCCTACTCCTTCTTAAAAACCCGGATCACTCAAGCAGCGTAAAAATATTTCCATTTTTTTTATTTATTTATTTTACCACTTCGCGCTTGCCCCTCAGCCTAGGGTACTCAGAGGGCTTCGGCTGTCTCTGTGTACACCTAGGTAGCACCAAGGTAGCCGCGTCCACGTCGCGGGGGGTGGGTACTGCTTCGGCAGTAGCAAAGTGCTACCGGGGACCAAATGCCAGTGGTATAAACTGGCTAAAACAAACAATGAATACAACAAATACGGAATGTAATACCCCAGGTGGTACAGCAGCAGATATGCTGACAAATCCACACTCTTCGGAGGCAGGCCCAATAGATTCTGGGGTGGGCCAATCATTGTTTAACCCATTTGGACGAAGTTCCAAATTACCAAGATCACCAAAATCTTCAACTGAAAATATATTTCAGTACGAGAAGGAAAATGCTGAACTCCGTGAACAACTACGAGAAATAAAGGAATTTACAACTAAATTGAAAGAAGAATTTACAATTTTAAAGAAAGAGAACGAAGAACTCAAAAAAGCAGTTGAAACACGTGCAGAACTTGGTACGAAACCTAATCCTGCAATCGATGATGAAATCAATCCATTCCATACGGATGAAGAAGAATTGGAAAGAGAAACAAATTGGATGTTGAAACGAAGTAAAAGACCAAGTAAGAAAAGGAAAGCTCAACACTCACCAGAAATGGCAGAAACTTTACCATCAACTTCAAAAGAGGTTTCTAGAAAACAGTTAATCATCAAGAAACAAATAGCTCTAGACCAACAACCAGCTAAACCAAAAGAGAAATCACTTTCACCAATAAATGTCGATGAGGTAGAAAAATCATCCGAACGGCAACCAGCTCAACAAAATGAAGCACAGACAAAGGTAAAAGCCCCACCACCGATTTTCATAGTAGGAGTAACGAACTACTCAGAAATCCAAAGTGTAATGAGTACTGTTACGGAACAAGAGTATAAAATTACTGCTCTGAACAATAATGTATGGAAGATTAACACTTCAAATCCAAACGCATACAGAAACTTGTCAATGAAGCTGAATACTCAAAAATATCAGTGGTACACGTACGAAAATAAAAACGAGCGTCCCATCAAGGTCATGGCAAGAGGGCTACATCCAACCTGTGAAATTAATTCAATAATGGAGGATCTAGAAAATAAAGGATTTAAAATCCTTGATGCCGTAAACATTATTAAAAAAGAGAGACGTAGCGGAGAGAACCGACTAGAAGCGGTTTCAAAAAGAGGGCTTCCCCTGTTCATGCTAACGTTTGATAAATCCGAGAAAATAGAAAACATTTACAACATAACTGGCATACTCAACATGCGAGTAAAGATCGAAGCTGTTAAAAGAGGCAGTACAAGAATAGTACAATGTAAAAAATGCCAAGGCTTTAACCATACGCAACGATATTGCGCGCGCGATCCAAGATGTGTGAAATGTGCTGAAAAGCACCCAACACAAACTTGCAAACTATCAAAAGAAGAACCAGCAAAATGTATAAATTGTAATGGGCAGCATCCAGCCAGCTACCGAGGATGTGAGGTTGCCAAGCAGCTACAAAAAATGAGGGATCAGGCACGCAAACCCCCTCTAAATCATCCAAACAAGAATCGAGCAAGAAACGAATCATCTATGCGTAGGGAGAATTATACATATGCACAGGCCGCTTCAAATTCGAAAGAAAATGAGGCAAACGGTACCGAAAATTTCAAAAACACTGTCCAAGCAATTCTAAATAGCCTTGAGGAACAGAATAAACTAAATAAGTTAATTCTGAATCGACTTAACCTGCTGGAAATACCAAGTTCCAAAATAGTTAAAAATAAATAATGTCTGCAATACCTAGTTCAACTCATAATTGCGGAACAGAAACCAGACATCAAAACTACTCATTAAGAATAGCCATATGGAATGCAAACGGATTAACACAACACCTAGAAGAATTAGAACTCTTTCTAAATACAGAGAAAATTGATATATGCTTAATATCAGAAACACATTTTACCAGCAGCTCCTATGTATCAATCCGGAGATATACTTGTTACCATACCACACACCCTGCAGAACGAGCAAGAGGAGGGTCAGCTATATTTATTAGGGATAATATCAAACATCATGAAGAATTAAAAATAGAAAAAGAATCCATGCAAGTAACCACCGTGACGGTTAAATTTGGTCATCACAACACCTGTAATATATCTGCAATATATTGCCCCCCACGGTATAACCTAAAAAAAGAAGACTACATTAATCTGTTCCAGAAATTAGGAAGTAACTTCATTGTCGGAGGTGATTTTAATGCAAAAAATACCTTCTGGGGTTCAAGATTAACCTCTCCAAAAGGCAAGGAATTACTTGCAGCTGGCCAATACTCAAACTGTGAATTTTACTCAGGAGGGAAACCGACGTACTGGCCAACAGATCCTAACAAAATCCCAGATCTAATAGATTTCTACATCACTAAAGGCATATCGGAACGCTACATCTTCTTAGAAAATGATGAAAGTCTAATATCTGATCATTCTCCTGTTATTATGACGGTTAGTGAAAATGTAATAGAAAAAACAAATTCACCACAACTAACAAACAACAAAACAAATTGGGAATTGTTTAAGCAGTTAGTGGAGGAAAAAATAGAACTTCAAGTGCCAATCAAAAGTGAATATGAAATAGAAGAGGAACTAGACCGGCTCCTTGATGTCATACAATGGACTGCTTGGGAATGCACCCCCAAATTATCATCCAGGAAAGAAAACGCCATTATTTACCCAATAGAAGTAAGAGAATTAGTGCAGGAAAAACGAAAAGCCCGAAAGAAATGGCAGAATACACGTGCGCCGCAAGATAAAACCACCTTAAACAACTTGTGCATCAAACTTAAGGTACTCATAAAAGCAGTGAAAAATGAAACAATTGGAAAATATCTCTGTTCTCTAGCCCCAACTAAAGATACCGACTATTCCCTCTGGAAAGCAACAAAAGGGTTAAAACGACCAAAAACGCAGATCCCCCCAATCAAAACAAACGATGGGAACTGGGCTAGAAGTGCGAAAGATAAAGCTGACCTGTTTGCTGAACATCTTGAAGAAACATTTCAACCTCTAGGTCGGCAGACCAGTTACGAAAACACTACTGATACGCCCAGAATATCTGATTTCGAAGATATCAGGCCTGTAACATTGAAAGAACTAAAAGCTGAAATTAAGAACATAAAAACAAAGAAAGCTCCTGGTTACGATCTGATAACAGGGCAAATAATAAAGGAGCTGCCTGAAAAAGGGACCCGTAAATTACTGCACATAATCAATGCGATCATCAGGAAAAAACATGTGCCAATGCAGTGGAAAGTAGCAGAAGTAATAATGATTCCGAAACCGGGCAAGCCACCGAATGATAGAAAATCTTATCGGCCAATTTCACTTCTACCAACACTAGCGAAATTGTTTGAGAGGCTGTTGCTCAAAAGATTGAAAATAACCATAGAACAACGAAACCTTATCCCAGAATATCAGTTTGGTTTCAGAGAGAAACACTCAACTATTGAGCAGGTTCACAGGCTTACAGATGTCATTGAGAATACATTAGAAAGGAAAAAGGTTTGCTCTGGTATCTTCTTAGATGTGGCACAGGCCTTCGATAAGGTATGGCACAGAGGTTTACTCTTCAAACTACATAGAGATTTACCAAAACAATATTACATGATTTTAAAATCATATATAGAGAATCGCCACTTTCGGGTGAAATATGAAGATGAATACTCCGAGCTAAAAAAGATCTCGGCAGGAGTCCCTCAGGGTAGTGTTTTGGGACCAATTCTTTACCTACTCTACACCAGAGATTTACCTCATTTAAACGATGTTACCGTTGCAACATTTGCTGATGACACTGCAGTTCTCTCAGTAGGAGACACTATCGAGGAATCGACAACGAAACTTCAAGAAGCATGTGACAAAATCATAAAATGGACAAAAAAGTGGCGAATCGGGCTCAATGAATCGAAATCCACGCACGTGAATTTTACTAATCTAAAAGTCAGTTACAAACCTGTAATCATTAACGGTCAGCAGATTCCGTATGCAAATAAGGCTAAATATCTAGGGATGACCTTAGATACCAGGCTCAGATGGAAAGAGCACGTTAAAAAGAAAAAAGAAGAACTTAATATCAAATATCGAAAAATGTATTGGCTGCTCGGGAAAAACTCGGAATTGTCAACCGAAAATAAATTGCTATTATATCAACAGGTGCTAAAGCCTGTATGGACTTACGGAATACAGCTCTGGGGCTGTACAAAGAAAACCAACACTAAAATAATACAAACTTTTCAAAACAAAGTGCTACGTGGTATAGTTAACGCTCCGTGGTACATTAGGAATGATGACCTTCATCGGGATCTAAATATCCCGACGGTCCAAGAAGAAATAAAAAAACTTGCAGTAATACATGGACAACGTATTTATCAACACGTAAATGAAGAGCTTCGTGGTATGTTGGACACCTCCCATGCAGTAAGACGATTGCAGAGAACGAAACCAATTGATTTAATGGATTAAGGACACCAAAGCAAAGACTACTACTACAGTAAATAACCTATAAATGGAGCCGGCCAATGGGCGTCTTCTCATTCACAAGTGACTAAATTAAGAAAGAAAAATTACTAGATGAATTGTATTCAGTTGTAATAATTTAAATAAATAAAAAAAAAAAAAAAAAAAAAAAAAAAAAAAAAACTTCGCGCTTCATTTTTATCTCGATTTAAAAATATATCACATAACTTTTGAACATTTTCATTTGTAAACCGATAAAAACTTTTATAATTGCCTAAACCTAAACAATTATGTTTACGCAGACGATAAAATTTTTTTTTCCGTAAATTGATTCTAACTCTTAAAAAATTACTCATTTTTTACAATTAAAAGTTGCTTTCTTTACTTGTATTTTTCAAGTGTTGAAATGTCATGAACAAGTAAAAGGTAGTCTTTATTCACATAATTTTTTGTAAATGCTGGGAAATTTTTGATGAAACTAGTAACTACTTGCTTTAAACTTTGCTAGTAAGTTTTATTCACTAACTCGGTAGTATTTACTTGAAAAAAGTATTTACTTTTTTTTATTCACTTCGCCCAATAAACGTCAAAACTGCTATAATGGGGAATAAATCTTTCCGAATTTTTTTTTTTTCCCAACAGCCAGGATAAACTTTTGGGGAAAACGGAATAAAACTGCTACAAAATTTAAAATTTCCATTCCCCGAGAATTACCAGAATAGGGACACAGAGAATTGTTAAACGAAAAAAAACAGTTTCGGAGCAACAAATTACGTAACAAATTAATTTTAAAATCACGATTTTGTATCTGTTAAAAAAAGAAAAGTAGCCAATTTAGAGTAGACATAAGCGATTATTCCTTATTTTCAATCAATTTGGACGTTTCCTTAGAGTAAGGTTAAGCGTTTATATCAAATTCGAAAAAGATGTTTTAAACACCCTTGTGTTACTTAGGTTATTTTGCTTAAATTATTTGTTTGTTAATTAAATCTTAAGTGAAAATAAGTTATTATTCCCTGGTAAATTACTATTTAATTAGGCAACATAAGCTATTAAGTGTAATTTGATTTGACGGAAATAATACTTGTAGAGGTGCTTTAGACTGAAGTGAAAGTAATTTTCAACAAGCGCAGACATGAATTTAGGCCCTAGTGTTATAGTCAAACCTATAGTCACGGTTAATGAAATATTAACTTCATTCGACATTCAATTAAATGCGTCGCTTGAGCGATTCGGGAATAAATTTACGGAAAAATAATTTATGCCATCCGACTTGGATGAATCTGATAATTTGTCAAGCACTTCAGATATTGAACAAATGGCACTGAAAATTGAAAAAAATTTGAGAAAAAAAAATCTATCGCCATCTTGAAAGCGATAGGTAAAAAATTTTCTCAAAATCAACGTAATCAAAGGAAACCGTACGAAACAAAAACTGGAAAACAGATTCTGGAGAGAACTTGTAAGCCTCTTCAGAAATGCCTAAAGCACCCGAGCACCCGAGTCCTAGAGCGATGTACTCAAAAAACCAGGGAGAACTTTCTCTCCATTGCAAGTAGCCGCTGATTTGCCGCTTCATATAAACTGTCCAATGACTGTGACGATTGTTTAAATGGAAGTTTAACGAGAAATTGCCTATTTTTAGTTCCGGTGGTGGTTTTTTCATGGAACACTTCACATTCGTGGGTAACCGCTGAATTAGGTTGTGATGCAGCTTCCTCCACTTTGTCAGTATAAATTGGTCAGATTAGTAGAAGTATTACGACATGCACCTGCTTTTAACCAGCCGAATTTTGAGGATTGGAGAAGTGGTAGACCATTTATTTCGTATTTTTCGGGACTTACGGTCTCAAGTAGTAAAATGGGTTCCGGGTTAAATGGGTTTGATCAGCTATTAGAGCTGCGAAATCAAATAACAAACCTTATTCAGGAGAACATTGAACTGAAACAAAAGCTAGAACACACAAAAGAAGACAACGCTATTCTTCAAGGAAATCTGTCAAAACAATAACTACAAGAAAAGTTAAATCTTAAAATCATTGTAATCTCGAAAATACCAGATAGATCGATTAATCCACTTACCCTGACAGGTGATATGCTGAAAATTATAAACTCAAATGTATCAATAGAACAAATTGACAGTGCACAGTATATTGGGAAAATCGAGCCTCAATTAGGAAATGGAACACAAACAAAAGCACAAGATTTTCTTCTTGTGAAATCAACAAACACCCAACGAGAAGATAGCGAAGAAGAAGGCGTTCAAAAATCTATTCTCGGATCAGATCAGATTTGGAGGTGAACATGTCAAGCAAATTTTACTGCAGGATCATCTGACTGTAAGGCAACTTCAACTATTTCGTGCTGTACGGTAGTTCAAAATCGTGAATGAATTTCCGTTTATGTGGACTACAGAGAAAAATACACATCAGAAATATCACCAACTTACAAAAACTTTAAAAATTAAAATAACTTACAACTCTTTGCATAAAATTTCACTTAATTGTTCGATCACTATTTTTCACATAATTATATCGCAAACATTATTCACTTCAAACACAATACACATTATTTATTCACAATTTCAATTTATTATAAATTTCATTTAATTTTTAGTTTATCACCAGCACAACACAGTTTATTTATTATTTTGATTGATCACAGATGATTACTTACACATTCATAATAATACGCCACCAATAACGGATTTACTAGATATTGTAAAAAAAATACAACTTGGGATTCCAGTATTGCAATAAATCATTGGAAATTTATACGGTAAATATTTTATATTTTAATATCAGGGGTTTGAAATCGAAGGTAAATGCGTTGATGTGTCTTGTTGAGTTATACAGTGAGATATGCCTAATTAATTTTCTTAACTATAGCGTATTTCACATTTGTCGAGATACTATAGGGGAGGTGGAATATATGTTTTAATGAAGGATAATATTCAGTGTTCCGTTACATTCGAAAAAAATTTAGACCAAACTGATCAAAGAAAATCTGAATATAATAAGTATACGAGTATATAGAAGTCCAGGATCATAAATTGATATTTTTCTAAGCGAGTTCGAGGGCATTGTAGAGACGTTTCCTAATGCGATAATTGTCGGGGATTTTAATTTAAATGTTTTGGATACTAGAAATCCCAAAGTTGGGAAATACCTAGATATAATTTCTTCAAATGGTTTCATGCTTTTAAGTAAAAGGAATTCGAAATACGCAACACGAATTTCACCGTTAATTGATCACGTATTGACTGATCAAATCGGGATAATAAATGGGTTGTTTTTGAAAAATATTTCTTTCTCAGATCACAGAGTGCGATTTGAAATTTTTTAATTACTTATGATTTAGCTGAGAAAAGCTCCTTCTGGGAAAGCATAGAGAGCTATACCAAAACCTCGATCTGGTTACCGCTCTCGGAAACTTTGTTAGTTATTTTACACAAGTAAAAACTGTATTTTGCCATTCTAGTTTTAAGCAATCGTGGATGACAAATGAATTACTCCTCGATATCAAAATGAAAGAGAAATTTTTTAAACTATAGGTCAGTCGGTATCCAGCTCGCGTTAAGATAAAGTTTACATACAAATTTGACGTAAAATTTAGCTAGCGAAATAACAAAAAAATATTTAGCTCAGGATTTCGCAGATGCGGTACGCAGCTGACGTGAAAAGTTTGTAGTTATCTCATTCACATAAAGACTGCGCTAGTGAAAATTCTACAAACATTTTCGCAACAATTTATTTGCCTAGAACAATAAAATTTAGAAAAATTTTGACAACAAAACGTGAAAATTTATTGGTTTTTTTTAAATGGATGAACAAAATAATTTTCTAGACTATGAAAGTGTGAAAGTGGTTTCGAACTATAGGGTTTTCCAATAGAAATGATATGATTTTTAAGTGACGTTTCGGCCATTTGTAATATGTCATGATCTGTCATTTTTTGTTTCATTGTATTCAGTAATGTTTACAATTTCATCATGGTGAGATATACGCAAGAACAACGTTTATAAATTATTCAATTTTATTATCAAAATAATCGTTCTCCAATTGCAACTTTTCATGCGCTTTTGCCATTTTATAGTCGTAATAATCGTCTAAGTGTGCTCGCTATTCTTCGAATTGTTGAAAATTTCGAGCGTAAATTTTCTTTACATGCAAATATTGCTGCCGTTCAGGCAAGTGTTGCTGAAGACCGCAATATCGACCAATTGCGGTCTTCAGCGACAAGACGTTCTCAAGAATTGGGACTCTCTCAAACCACAACCTGGCGGATTTTGAGAAAGGATTTGGGTTTGCATCCATTTAAATTGTTCTTACTCAAGAACTGAAGCCATTGGACCACCATAAACGTCGTGAATTTGCTGATTTTGCCTTGGACTTGAAAACGATAACGATTTTTTTAAGAAAATCATCTTCTCCGATGAGGCTCACTTTCATCTGAGTGGTGCGGTAAATAAACAAAACTGTCGATTCTGGTGCGAAGAAAATCCTCCAATGATTCATGAAAAACCATTAGATTCACCTAAATTGACAGTTTGGTGTGGTTTTTGGTCTGGTGGAATCATCGGTCCGTATTTTTTACAAAATGAAGCTGGTAACACTGTTACTGTCATGGGGAGATCGGTATAGAACGATGATAA
Organism: Nephrotoma flavescens; assembly: GCA_932526605.1. Classification (NCBI taxonomy): domain Eukaryota; kingdom Metazoa; phylum Arthropoda; class Insecta; order Diptera; family Tipulidae; genus Nephrotoma; species Nephrotoma flavescens. The sequence continues at coordinate 71,786,452 of OW052220.1, read as the reverse complement.
CCAACTTTTTTTGGCCGAAATTGGAAGTTGATCTTGACAATATTTGGTTCCAACAAGACGTGCTACGTGCCACACAGCAAGTGCAACAATTGAATTATTGCGAGAAAAGTTTGGAGATTCGATTATTTTAAGAAATTGTGATATTGAATGGCCTCCAAGAAGTTGTGATTTAACACCATTAGACTATTTCTTGTGGGGTTATTTGAAGTCTTTACCAATAAACCAAACCCTCTTCAAGCTTTACAAGTCAATATTGAACGTGCTATTCATGACATACGACTTGATTTAGTGGAAAAAGTGCTCGAAAATTGGGTTCATCGAATTCGTTCCTGCAGAAAAAGTCGTGGAGGCCATTTGAATGACGTTTCATTCAGAACTTAATTGTATCGATTGTACTTCACATTAAATAAAAAACATTTCAATTTCCTTAACAATTAGTGTGTTTTTTTTTTAACAAAGAAATCATATCACTCTTATTGGAAAACCCTATATATTTTTGTTTGTTGTAGGGCAAATAAAACTAAGACTTCTCACTAAAGACTTCCACCCAAGAAGTACAGCCATCAAAGACGGGAATGGAGAGTTGAGAACAAACGTGGCTGATGTTCTCTCAGTATGGCACACTTACTTTCAAAATCTACTAAATCGGAATGACGACGTGACCCCCATTAGAGCAATAGCTCCTCCAGGTGAAGAGGTCTTTGTCGAATATCCCACAGTGGAGGAAGTAGACGCAGCTATTAGTCGATTGAAAAACGGAAAGGCATCCGGTCTCGATGGAATCCCCGCAGAATTGATTAAACTCGGAGGCGCTACTCTTGCAAAGTCTATACGTCCTCGTCGTCTGTATTTGGGACCAAGAAGAGCTGCCTGACAATTGAAAGACCGCGCTCATATGTCCGCTGCATAAAAAAGGCGACCGTCTTAAATGTGAAAACTATCGTGGCATAGCCCTATTGAACGCTGCTTACAAAGTGTTGGCTAATGTTGTACTTGCCAGACTCATCCCTTTCGCCGAAAACATCATTGGCGACTATCATTGTTGTTTTCGACCCAACCGATCAACCACGGACCAGTGTTTTACCATGAGGATGGTCTTGGAAAAATGTTGGGAGTACAACATAACCATACATCAACTATATATAGACTTCCGACAGGCATATGACAGTATAAACCGCGACAACCTATGGGCCGCGCTCATATGCCTAGGAATCCCAGAGAAACTCGTTTCGCTGTGCAAATTAACAACGTCTGGGTCTGTATGTAGAATCGTAATTGAAGGAACTGTGTCAGACTCCTTTGAAATAACATCTGGCGTTCGACAAGGTGATGCACTCGCGCCTTTGCTGTACAATTTGGCGCTTGATAGTGAGAAAAAGCAACATCGAAACTTCGCGCTGTATATTTAATAAATCCGGCCAAATTCTTGGATATGCAGATGATATCGTGCTTCTTGGCCGGAGACCTAGCGATATCAAAGACAGTTTCATACCGCTCGATCACTGCGCACGAAGACTTGGTTTGGAGGTGAACAGCAGTAAAACCAAATATCTAACAACACCCAGGAACATCTCTATGGCAAATCTCGGAATTGGCGACCACAATTTTGATGGTATCGAAAACTTTAAATACCTCGGGTCAGTTATAACATCACTGAATGAAATGCAGGCAGAAATAAAAGCCCAAATCGCTGCCGGACAACGAGTTTTCTACGCCCAATCAATATCATTGCGATCGAAACATCTATCGCAGTCGTGCAAGCTCGCACTTTATAAAGCACTAATAAGACCTGTGCTGACTTTCGGAAGCGAGAGCTGGACCATGACCTCTAACGATTGTAGATTGTTATCTACATTCGAAAGGAAGGTCATCCGTTCAATTTTTGGTCCCATTAAAGTTGCGAACAACGAATATCGGATTCGTATGAATCACGAAATAATGCAACTCCTCGGAGGCAGCGATATCATCGGATTCATTAAATCCAATCGAGTGAGATGGCTCGGCCACGTTACAAGGTCCCCACAACAACGGATGATTAATAAAGTGTTTCACCAACAACCATCCGGAGTACGTCGTAGAGGAAGACCCCAACTACGCTGGCGTGACGACATTGAACAAGATCTGCAAGCATTAGGATGTCGAAACTGGAGGACGAGAGCAATGGATCGGGATGGATATAATGGCCCTACATTGTGCGGGCGGCGAAATCCCTTCATGGGATGTGAAAGCCCGAGAGAGAGAGAGAGGGCAAATAAAACAAATGTCAAAATTTATCTCTATATAAACTTTTTAGCTTACTAATTATCTGTAATTTAGTGGAGACTTGTGGAGACCATCTTAAAATTTATCTTAGCGCGAGCTGGATACTTAGCTTTAAGCTAAAATATCCAAATTGTGTTATTTGATCGAAAAATATAATTCTCTAAAAGCTTCGGTTGCAACTAAAATTAGAATAGCAAAGCGTAACTTCTACGCAACAAATTTGAACGCTTGTAACGGAAAACCACAAGAATTTTGGAATTTTATGAAAATGGCTATATTTAATAAAAATTGCAGGTCTATAACAAAAACAATATCTCTCAATATAGATGGTTTAGAACGTCGATGAACCAGCAGCAGTTGCCAATGCGATAAGCCCGTGTTTTGTGCATGCATGTGATTTTCCCTGACCACAAGTCAATTTAAGTGTTAAAGGACTACGAATAAACTACAAATTGGACCTTTCTGATATAAATGAAGTTGAGGTAACCCAAAATATTAGAGCCCTGAAAACAACTGCAGTTTCTGGAGAATATATCCTGAGAAATTGAAAATGGCAAAGGTTGTACCAATATACAAGGAAGGTGATCCCCAGAACCCAATTAATTATCGGCCAATCTCTGTACTTAGTGCAACATTCTTCGATAAAAATAATATTCTAGCACAAGAACAATACGGTTTCACCAAATCATCAACGGTATCAATACGGTTTCACACAGACATCAAAGAATCTTCATTTATGAATGTACAAAAAAATTCACGAATAAAAAAATTCACAAACATGAAGAATCAAAAATATTCTCGAAAATAAATTTTTCTATTTTTCATGCACATGAATATTCTTCTACGACATAGTTTTTTCTTCATTCGAATAAAAATATTCATTCTGTTGTTTTGTATTGAGAATACCAAGTAAAAAAAAGACGGGAAAGGTTCGGACCGAACTCTATAAGCATTTTTGTTGCCTCATTTGCATATTTCAAATATCACACCCCCCCACACCCACACCCACTAAACCCCATCATCACCCAGCCCAACCGACCACAATCTACCATAACTCAACCGACTCCAATCAACCGCAAACGACACACCTAAACATTATTACTTCCCCCACCCACTATCCAATTCAAACCCCAAAACCCATCTCACCGGCACCACCCTATACCGCACCACCCATATCATCGTCCTTGAACCCCTCCATACCCACTCCCACACACACCACCCACACAAACCCTCATTCACCAAATCCCAAATTCCCACACCAAACCCAAAACACCTAATCCCACCCTCCTCCACCTCCCATACCACCACTACTACCTCCCCCCCCCCATAACAGAACCACCCACACAAACCCACATTCACACGAAATATATTTTAAATCCACATTCACATGCTATGAAACCAAAATAAAATAGAAAATAAAATTTTATTTATAAATTTTTAAGGAGGGGGGTTAACAAGACCCTACATATCTCCGAACACCGTACACACAGAAATGTCCAAATCAATAGGGATCATTCCCATGAATTGCTTGAATTTTCAGTGAAGAAATTAAGTTGATATCTCCATCCGTTCTTAAGTTATCGTGCACACAGACGGACAGACGGACAGACGGCAAACCGAAACCATATAGCATTTTTTTTAACAAAAATGCTTAATTACACAAATTAATAAAATGATAATACGTGACGAACAAACGTTCAACGAAAAATAAAAGAATGAATGTGATGAAGATGTTTTATTCACGAAATTGATGATTTTGATTTTTGGTGAATCTTTTTCTATTGATGTAAATATTTTGTTAAAAAAATTATTTTGTATTTTTTGTTTGTTGCATTAGAAAAAGCTAGATAAATTTTGTGCATACGCCGGTATGTTGTTTTTCTATTAGTGTAGTGTTTCTGAGTAATGTTTTTTAGTCAAAATTTTAATAACAAATACAGAGTGGTGAGGAAATGACGTTTCAAGAATTAACATTTTTCGTTTTTATATTTTTTCAAATCTGATATATTTAATTCCGTTATTTTATATAATAATCAACAAAACCCTAATTAAACATTGGTATAGTAACATATTTATTCATAATTAATATAGGATGATCCCATTTGGGATGCTTTGGAATTAAAGCAGTTGGTTGCCTCTGAGGAACTAGTCGCCTGAAAATGGGAATGCAGTTATGATACGCTCCGAATTACTAAATGCAGATCAAAATTTTGTTCAGAAGAAATGGGCACACAACTACTAAAGTAAAACCCTCAAAATATTTAAAGGAGCGGACATGTTTCCATCCGACTTGTAACCGGTTATGCTTCATATTACGTCCAAGTGGTTTAAATTCAATTTTTTTTGAAAATGGCAAAAATATTTTGTTTCTAACATTTGATTTAAATTTTTTTTTTATTATATTCACTACAAATCTCCATAGATTATTTCCAAACAATTACAGTAAAACCTCGATTTAACGGACTAATTGGGGAACCCGTTAAATCCGATTGTCCGTTAAATCCCATTGCCCGTTAAATCCGATTGTCTGTCCAATCCGATTTTCCGTTAAATCCGAATGTTTTTAAATTTAATCGCCTATGGGTTTTGCACTTTTTCTGGAATATGACCATCTGGGACGGAACTCAGGCATTTCGTAGTCGATTATGTTAGAATTGAGTATGTTGGATGCAAATGGGATTCTTAAATGATTTTTGGAAGAATTTCTGAAATTAAACCACCTGGATATGTTAAATTAATATGAGATTCTAAAATGTTATTGGAAGCAGTTTTCCACCACGAAAAGGCCACCTCGAGCTCGGCCATTCTGTCACCGATTATAAAGTAATCGGGTTTGTTGGATGAAAAAGGGTTTCTTAAAGATTTTTGGTAGAGATTTTGGAATATGGCCACCTTGGACGGAACTACAACTTGTTTAATGGAAATGGGATTCATTGATGATTTCTAGAAGAAGTTTTTTAATATGGCCACCTAGAATGGGACACTGCTATTATGTACTTAGCCAACAATGACGGAATTCGGCTATTGGATAATTTTTTTTATTATTATTTATATTACGACTGAGCCTTGAACCCATTAAGTAATTTACATTGCATAATAAAGTATTTTGATTAGTCGGCGTAATCAAGTGAGTATCACTAGTTTCGAGTAACTCCTCCTCAGATTTTTCGCCACAGTAAGTCTACTGACCTCCTGCTGTCCATAAGTCCAGTGGTTTGGTTCTTTGTAATCTTCTTGTTGGTGTGGTAGTCAGCATACAGCGTATGTCCAGATTTTCGTGCTGGTGCAGACGTTGTAGGTGTTTTGTTGCATGATGCTTAATTCCATCCGTGACAAGCTCGATCTTTAGATTTCGATGGAGGTTGTCGTTTCGAATGTACCACGGTACATTAACAATACATCGCAGGATTATAATTTGAACTGTTTGTATGATTTTGATATTTCTCTTCCTGGCACAACCCCAGAGTTGGATACCATATGTCCATACAGATTTCAGGATTTGTTTGTATAGCAGCAGTTTGTTATTGCTAGTTCAGATTGTCTCCCTAAGAGCGAATGCAGTTTTCTAAATTTTATGTTTAGTTCTTCTCTCTTCTTTTTACATGTTCCTTTGATGTAAGTTTAGCATCTAAAGCAATGCCGAGATATTTAGCAGTGTGTTTGCATGCGGTACTACTATCGAGTTTATCATTATTGGTATATGATCAACTTTTAGATTTGCAAAGTTGACTTGGATTGATTTTGCTTCATTTAATTTAATTTGCCATTTTTTTGTCCAATCACATATTTGGTTAGTAGCATTCTGTAATTTACTAGTGGAGTCATTGATGTTCTTTGCTGTTGCAAGTATTGCGGTGTCATCGGCAAAAGTCGCCATTGTTGCTTCTGTAGTTGGTATGTCTCTAGTATATAGGAGATAGAGGATTGGCCCAAGAACACTTCCTTGTGGCACTCCTGTTGTTATTCTTTTTAGTTGGGAGTATTCATTCTCATACTTTACTCGGAAGTGCCTTTCTGATATTTTAAATTTGAAAATTTGAAAAAATTGCTCCGGAAGATCTCGATGAAGTTTGAATTCTAACCCCTGGTGTCATACTTTGTCGAATGCTTGTGCTACATCAAGGAATATAGTTGAGCATATTTGTTTGTTTTCTAGTTATTTCTCGTTAAATCGTAGAATGTTTTTCCCTAAATCCAAACTGATGTGAGGGGATAAGATTTCTTTCCCGATAATTGATTTTAGTCTTTTAAGAAGAACCTTTTCAAACAGTTTCGATAATGTTGGTAGCAGAGAAATTGGCCTATATGAAGCTTTATCATTCGGAGGTTTGTTCGGCTTAAGTATCATAATTACTTCTGCAACTTTCCATTGTCTTGGTACATATCTTAGTCGAAATGCTGCATTAATTATATGCACTAGTCTTCATTTAATTTTAATTATATGCACGTTGGGTAAATGAGTGATTATAAAATGATAAACTGCTGTACTCGCCAGAGGATGAGAAACCAAAACCTAATTTTTCTCTTTTCTGATTATTGCTGTTGTGGAGAGTGTAATTATTGGTTGTTTTATGGAAGTAACTCCCAGACCGTTTTTATACTCTTATATTGCAAGTATCTCAAAAGTATTCTGCTTGGTTCGAAAGGTTCTGAAGATCTCACGGTCTTAGAAAAAACAATATCCCTTGTTTCCGTGAACAGTTTTCTAAGTCCGATTTCATCATAATCACTTATGAAATGACCGAGTTCTGTCCTAGGTGGTCATATTCCAGAACTTCTTCCAAAAAATGGTTTAAGAATCCTATTTCCATCCAACTTACCAAATCCCACCATAATCGGTTAAGAATTGATCGAGTTCCGTCCCAGGTGGCCATAATTCAGAATTTATTCCCAAAATAATTTAAGAATCCCATTTCCATCCAGCATACCCAATCCCATCATAATCCGTAACTGAAAAATGGAAAATCAAAAATTGTCCGTTAAAACGAGGGTCCGTTAAATCGATGTCCGTTAAATCGAGGGTTTACTGTATTATAGTTTTTTAGGTACATATACCGCATTTATGCAGTATAATTAAGAAATTTTTTTAGTATTAATATTGCAAGGATTTTTTCATAATTTATTTTTTGAGCGTAAAGCATCTTAGTTCTCCAAATAGAGAGAGATTCAAAAGAAGCACTTGAAGGTAAATTAAATCCCAAACAAGAAGTTGACAATAATCGTTTGCTTCTGCTAGGAGCAAAATTTATTCAACACTCTCTAAAAAATCACATGACTATGCCCCTCTAACGGCTTAATTACGCACCCCGTAACGTATTGACCTCCCAAACCCAACCATCCTATAGTATACCTAAATTCCTCCAGGTATATTATACATACATATGTAGATATAAATTTATCATTGACGACTACTTTATACCGTGTAACTTTGATAAAAATCGCAAAATCAAAATTTAAAAAAATGTTAGTTCTCACAAAGGCTAAAATGATTCCGGAAAGAATTTTATGATTCTTGAGTTCATTGTTTTAAAATATTTGTGAATTAGTTATTTCTACTCTTTTTCCATTTTTTTCGTCCGTTAACTGAGTAGATAATATTCATTATTTTTTAAAACATTCATTTACGAAAAACAAAATTCATGTTTTTAGTTGCTCATGAGAAAATAGAAATCATAAAGTTGCGAAGAAAAAAAAATCAGAATATTTCGATTTTGATTTTTTCGTGAATACTGTAAATTCTTGGTCATCTGTTTTGTGACAAAGGAAATTCACACAAGCCGACTGCCTTGAAATATCAAACTTTGTTTCGGAAAACGTAGACAGGAAATAGATTGTAGCAAATTTGTTTTTAGATTTAATGAAAGCATTTGACTCGGTTAACCATGACATATTGCTCGGCAACTTATGTACGCCACTAATACTGTGATTATCGTGCACTGTAGATTTAAATAGGTCATGTGAAGATGCCCAATATTTTTAATCACCGGAGAAGGTTGCAATATTAATTTTCGGAAACCGCACGTACTTTTCATCCACCCAACGTATTCTTAGAATCTTTTTTGTTGGTCATAAAATTGTTCTAGTGTGGTACTTATATCGTGTTTCACTTTAATGGCACGTCCAGCTCCCGTGCGTTATCATACACTTCATCTACTTCGTTGGTGATCGGTTTGTAAGCTAGATTACCCAATAGTTTGACTTCCATTTCGTTGAAAGTTTGACACCTTACTTCTAGACTTTCTAACTTTACTAAATCGTAAAATAGTAACCATTTGAGAATGCGTTCGATCTCGCAATCGTTCTAATCGATCAGCCATTATTTGTAACCGAAAAATTCGCTTCATTATATTCACAAATATACGTACGAGGTTCTCTCTAGAGACCGACAATAAACTCCATTAATTTATGTTGATTGATAAATACTGAAATACAGCGGTTTTATCACGCACTTCTAAATAAAAATGTTGCTATAACAAATTTGCAGCGAAATTAACTCTGTTATTCGGTTTTACATAAACTCTAGTAATCGTGATAGCAGACATTTACAAAAAGAGACTTGTCCTTTCTATAAGATTTCGGGGGTTCAAAAACATTAAAAGTTTATTTAACAAAATTTATTATGTCAGTTCGACATTTGCAATACAATTGGAGAGCATCCAACCAACATAACATTGACAGGCGCTGATCTAACCCATAAACTAAGAGGAAAAAAATCAATGAAATTGATGTGATTGTGAATTGGTATTCAAGAGCAATATGAAAATTTTTGCAATTCCGCTATAACATCTTTTATAAATGCTTATATACATATATATGCTATAACAATATGCTTGGCGACGATTTAATGTCACATACCAAAAACAGTTAATATTGGAAGTACCAGAAATCAATTCCGTGACCGAACACAAAATGACACAGAAAGCAAAAATCCATTTATAGCGGAGACAATCGTCTTTGGACAACAACATAATAAATACACCTACATGATTTATACACACTGCACATACATGGACATGTTATATATGTTGTATATGCACTGGGGTCAACACATGTTGCACAACATGAAAACGCATTTGGGAATCAGTGCATATTTTATGAATTCATTTTCCAACAATATGTTATAAAATTTCGTGGTTCACAGAATAAATTACATAATAAAATTTTATTGAAATGAATCAAACTATGTATATTATGTTTCCAATTTTGAACAAACATATAACTACATTCAACATAAAATATGTTTTAATTATGAATATGCTCACTGTGCATGAATCATTCGTCCCTTTTTGTTTATACAAATTTTAAAAAAAATATTTTGCAGTGTTATTGTTTAACTTACGCACAATAATTATGTTTTCACTTCCAACCAACTTCCTTTTATATTTATATACTTTTTTAGATTTTCCAGAAAATCTGTACACAATTTTCTAAATAATTTAATTTGTTTTTTTTTGTTTAGCGGCACAACAACAATAACACACAGCACACAACAATAAAAATTAATATTTATTTTTTCGTATCATTTAACCGAAAATCATTTTTCCAGCACAACTACCATCGTCGAATAACAATTTAAGGAAAATTAAAATTGGAAAATTGATCAACAAAATATAGTTTCGCTTGGAAATTTTTTTTTGTATATAAAAAAAAACTAAACTAGTTGGTGTACATTATGTATCGTCGTCGACTTCGTCGTCATCATCATCGTATATAGCCCCGTTATATATACACACACACACAGTATAGTTGTACTCGTACGTGTAGTTATAAGGAAAATGGAAAAACTATATACTCGTATGTACATATTTTTTACTTTCTCATTGTTAAAATGTACAATAATAATAATAAAAATAATAATACAACAAAAAAATCAATATTTAAACCTATTTTATAACACATTTTAAGTTCATGTATATATACGGGCTATATACAATAAACATAATATAAAAGTCCTTTTCAAGACGGCTAAAGAAATTTTCCGTCTGTTCTGTTTTTCGCTTACCTTTTTGTATGCTAAATTTTTATTTTTTCGTTCACTAAACACACCAAAATAAATTTGATCACTTCGATTCACTCCCGTTCTTTTTTTTCACAAATTCATTTTTATTTGATTTAATTAAAACACAAAAGTTTTTTTTTTAATTTAATTTTATCGCAAAATAAAATTTAATTATAATTTTAACATGGGAGTTAAAATGGAAAATGTTTTTTTTTTACTTCTTTATTTTTTCACTATACGAGTACACCGTAAAATATAACAACACTGTAGACTGAATGTTTGTGTAATATCTACCACATCATGTCAAAGTTTTCCTATATAGGGAAAATTGCTTTAAGTTGTTTTCCTTTTTTCGTTTGTGGGTGCGTGATAAGGAAAACAATGGATGGTATGGAAATATATTGGGGTTGTCGTATCAAACAAATGTTAATTTTTATTGAGGTGACATCTGTTGTTAATTTTGTTTAATAAAAAAGGACGAAATTTTTTGTTGGTGTATTTCATCCCCTAATTTCATTGCACTCTAATCCAACTGTCTAGAATAATTCCAACCACAGATTGGAATTAGAATTTTTCTTATTGAATAGTTTTATTTAATGCGTATTGCGCGAACCTCTGGTGGGGGCTTACACCACTTTTCAATTAATTAAAATTATTATAATTTCAATTATAGAAGAGAGCAAGCAATTTTATTGAAAATATAATTATTACAAAGATTAATTATCGAAATATTCGCCATTACTATATCTATGGTCTTTTGCCATTCATCAGGTGTAGGTGATGAATGCCTTCGCGACAGAAACTTGGTGAACAGTTAAGGTCCAACAGTTTGAATGAGTCCGATAATAATGCTTGCTTGGTTTGTTGTCCATTTGAAAAATACAGATTTGACACATCAAACTCAAATGCATCCTCCAGGGGATGATATACTCAAGGTTTTGAAGCAATCATTGCGGCAAGCACGGCTCAAAATTGGTATTGGACATACCGAAAGTATAATCCCACATCCACCTACGTTGCCATGAGACATAATTTAATCGAAAAATTTGAGGATAGGTGAACGGATTTTAAAATTCGAAGAATAATTGAATCATGCAAAAAACAACCGAGAGAAAGTTTTGTTGACTTTTATAATGACGTATGGAATTTAACCTTACAAAGCAGAACTCCCTATTCTGACCACGAATTGATCCAGCTTTTAATGTGATAATAAATATAAGTCCAAGTTTACAGTTTCAGTTAACTGATAAACAATTTACATCTCGTGCTGACCTCACCGCCAGTTGCTCGAATTGGGAAAATACTTTTAGACGGCTTAAAATGGATCAACATAGCAGCGTCGTACCAATTAGACGGATAAATGAAATAAACTTCCAGCCAACGTCGGATGAGACCGCTACCTATGAATTTTTGGAACATTCGTTATTGCCAAATTCCGATGCACACGTAGCGGCTTTACAAACCCCTTATCAAGTATATAGATCGCGGCCAGCAGCAGCAGACCAGACAGTTTCAAACAATAATTTACAAAGAATTCAGGAAGTCTCTACCCCTGCTAATAATAATAATTGATTATTGTAGTTTCTCCTATATTGGTCAGACTGGGCACAATTTTGGAGTTAGAGCTAAAGAACATTTATCTGGTTGCAATCAATCAACTTTCCATAACCATTTAACTTCAGAAAATCATACAGCTAGCTTGAACAATTTAGACATATTACATATACAACCCAAAGGCAGACGTTTAGATACCTTAGAATCTTACGAAATTCGAAAATCAATATTTCTTAACCAAAATATCCTTAACGAACAGAGAGAAATCCGGTTCTCACCAATTACAGACCCCGCCCTTTTCTATTCTCACGTACGCAATAATATACCTTGAATTTTGTTACTCAACCTATGACTCATCGCCTACCTGCGCGATCCGTAGATTAATTTTTATTGCTTATTTTTTCCCTCCTTCTTTTATTTATAATTTGCTTTTTTCTACTATATAACAAAATTTTTACTAATACAAATCAGTAGATACTCCTGATGATGACCTAACAAGTCGAAATCGATCGAGTGATTTTTTAAACTTTTTGAAAAATATTCAAAATATTCTGCGAAACAAAAAACAAGTGATTAATAAGTGTGTTTCGCCAAGTGCCTACGGCAAATAGTGTAAAAAGTTTCCTGAAAATGGTCAATTCCCTCACCAAATGTTAACCGTCTCTAATATTCCAGTACCAGAGAAAATTCGATTCTACAACGACAAACAAAGACGACGAATAAAATTGTTCTGGTATCGGAAAAAACTAATTCGTCAAGAAACTCTAGGTTCTATTATTTCTACCAGGGATATGAATAAAAGACCGTACGTAAAAGTAAATATTAATGGGGTGATCTACAACGGATTATTAGATAGCGGTGCTACCATAAGTATTTTAGGGGCAAACTCGGAAAAATTCATGTCAGACCCAACAATTCCATTTACTCGGTGTATTTCATTTGCACTAACAGCAGACGGTCAGCCACAGCGAATTTTCGGATACATTATGGTGCCAATAAAATTTAACAACAAAGTTCACGTAATGCGATTACATATAGTGCCGTCACTAGAACAAGAATTAATTTTGGGAATTGATTTTTGAAACATTTTCCATATCACTCCGACATTATCATGCGTAAACACAATTGCATCCTGCACTACCAATAATAACCTGTCCGACTCGGTCTACCATGAACTTTCAGATCAAGATCATCAAAAGTTAAAAGTTATCATCGAGAAATTGCCTTCCTATAACAAACTAGGGTTAGGAAAAACTAACAAAATTTCCCATGTAATCGACGTAGGAGGAGCAAAAGCAATTAAACACCGCTACTATGCAGTATCTCCCAGCGGTTCAAAAATTAATGAACGAAGAACTGGACCGTATGATCTCGTTGGGAGTGGTGGAAGTATGCCAGAGTTCATGGTCTTCTCCGGTTACGCTGGTGCGTAAGAGCAATGGTAAAGCCCGTCTGTGTTTGGATGCCCGTGAACTGAACAAAGTGACGAAGAAAGATGCCTATCCCTTACCGCTAATCGATGGACTGTTGGGTCGATTGGAGCGAACTAAGTATATTTCAACTTTAGATCTCAAAGACGCATTTTGACAAATTCCGTTAGCCCCGCAGTCAAGAGATAAAACCGCTTTCACTATTCCAGGCAGACCTTTGTTTCAGTTTACGGTCATGATATTCGGTTTGTGCAACGCGCCCCAGACGATGTGTCGCCTTATACACCAGGTAATACCGCATCAACTACATGAAAATGTTTTCGTGTATTTAGATGATTTACTCATCCCATCAGAAACGCTAGAGCAACATTTCGATCTACTTAATCAGGTCTCAGAACGACTAATTGAAGCGGGCCTCACCATAAACGTCGAGAAGAGCCATTTTTTGCTTAAGGAGGTTAAATACCTAGGATATATTGTAGGAGATGGTACGTTGCAGGTTAACGCAGAAAAGGTAAAAGCCATTGTCGAGTATTCGAGACCGAAAACCGTCAAACAGATTAGGAGATTTTTAGGGCTTTGTGGCTGGTACACCGATAACGGACCTGCTTAAGAAAGGAAAAAAATTGAATTGGTCTGAGGAAGCTGAACAAGCATTTCAACAGTTGAAAGTGGCACTATCCACCGCGTCTGTTCTTGTTAATCCGAATTTTTTGGAACCATTTTATATTCAATGCGATGCGAGTAGTTTAGGAGCAGTATTGTATCAACTTGACGACGAAGGAGCTGAAAGACCAATAGCCTATTTTTCACAAAAATTTAATAGATCACAAAAAAATTATTCGGTAGCACAATTAGAATGCTTCGCCGCAGTACAGAGTGGTAAGAGATTTCGAGCTTATATTGAGGGATATCCTTTCACTATATACACAGATCACGCTAGTCTTTGGTGGCTGATGTCGCAGCAAAATTTGTCCGGCCAAGTCGCAAGATGGAGCCTCAAGCTTCAAACTTTTGATTTTTAAATCGGATACAAAAAGGGTGCAGACAATACGGTGGCAGATGCATTATCTCGAGCTTATTGTGAGGTCATAGACAAACTTATAAATAATGGTGGTAGCAGTGTTGAAACCGAGCATTCCGAAAATTTCGCAATTTCTTCAATCATCAAAGATAAACCAATTGCTGTTGTCACCGACCCATTGCACATCGACTTAGAATCGGACGCCTTTAAAGAGGAGTCGTATGTAAATAGGATCAAACGAATTAAATATCTTTCCTTAAAGCGACATAATTTACAAGTAAAAGATGGCAAATTATTAATTTCTTTATCGTATGGTGGCCGCTATGATAACACAGATATTTCTGAATGGAAGCTTGTTATCCCAAACGGACTGATCCCTCAAATAATTCAACAATTGCATGAATCGACGCAAACTAAACATTTGGGAATTGAGAAATGCATAGAGAAACTCCAGAGACAATTCTATCGGCAAAACATGACGCGGGAAGTCAAAGATTAAAATGAGTAAACCGCGTTAACTGTCACATCTAAAGTCGAAAAGTTAGACTCCATTTGAAAGAAGGTTTTAAACTACTTAAAAGTGGCATACGAAAAGAGTGCTTTGAAGTATAATCTTCGTAGTCGAAATAGAAAGTTGACAGCTGGACAAAGAATTTTCGTTAAAACATTTCCACAGAGCGATTCCGCGAACAAATTCTCGGCAAAATTAACTTGGAAATACATACCAGCGATTGTGGATTTAAAGGTGGGAAATGTAGCATATCGAGTCCGAGACTTACACGGAAAATCTCTAGGTATATATCATTTAAAAGATATGCGGGTATAATTTGAGGCGATTTTTAATAATACATAAGTGAAGTGACCTCCCTCCATAATTTATATAACTTGTTTCTGTTTGCCCGGCGTATGATGAGACCCTTCTCAAGTGGGTCGTCCCCACCCCAGTGGGTCAGCTATACTATCTATGGTTTTATTGTCTTTGCCTTTGTGTCTGCTGTTGTTTGGTCTGCTATTAGAGATGCGCTGGACAATGGTTTGACGTATGTTGTCACGGTCTTGTATATCAGTCTTTAGCAGCATACAGACACATGATAGCACGACTCATCACCATCCCGATGAACAAAAGTGATTATGATGATGAACTGTAAGTCATAAAAGAGATCGCATGGAAGAATGAATACAAAGAAGATATCATCGAGAAAATGAATTACAGATATCAACGCAAAGCACTTATACGACAACTCACTACATTGCAAACAGAAGGGGTAAACCAAAAACGCAAATACATCACAGTAGATTACAATAAGGCATCAATGTATATAATTAACAAAACATTAAAACAATACAACTACGTAGCGGCATATAGAACAAATAACAAAATAGAAAAACGAGTAAATACACAACAACACAATCAAGAAGAATACCCTAGCGGAGTGTACAAGCTACGGTGTAATGATTGCGACGCATTTTATATAGGTCAGACGGGCAGGAATTTTATAACCAGATTTTCTGAACATGTAAAAGAAATAGGAAAACAAAACATAAAATCTAAATACGCACTTCACTTAACCGAAGCACAACATACATACACAAATTACACAGAAAATCTACAAGTATTACACAGATTAAAGAAAGGAGATAGACTGAGCAGGTTAGAGGAAATGGAGATATATAAACACAAACACAATCACCTGCTCCTAAACGACAAAATGCCATACAACTGCTTGTACGAGATGATTATAAATAGCCGCGCGAACTGAAGATATAATTAGAATATTTTACCAAGTTGACAAAGAGCGTATGTGCTCGAAACTAGTCCTTTTTTAAAAATAAATAAAAATTATTATCACTTTAAGAAAATAAATAAATATTTTATTATTTAATAACAAATATCAATATTAATAATTTATACAATATTCATAACTTTTCAATATTCATATACTTTTTCTTGAATTTATAAGTGCCGTGGGAGTGAATTATTAGTGCTGCAAGATAAAGACGATTTTGTCTTCCTTTTTTTGTGCGCTCAACCGAAATACAGGGCTCCATTTCGCACGCGTTTAATAACGGAGGAGGGGTGGTTGGGTGGCTTAACCTGTATCAAGGACAGTTACCAAGCTAAATGGCAAATTTTAAATTCATTTTTTTTTTTTGGTGTTTAGGGAAAATAAACATAGGGTAGGAATTGTATACCAATGAGCAGGGTTTGATAATTTTATGGAAGGGATCGGCTCCCTGGGTCTTGTACTCAAATACAATTAATTAAACAAAAGCTCAAAAATTGCATTGCAAATTAATCAGAGATATCATGAAATACAAAATGAACCTTAATGAAATAAAAAAAAATATACTGTAGACTAACTACTCGACTAAATCGATTTTCTAATTATTTTAACAAATAAAAATGTATAAAAAAGTTAAAATATATTATTCACATTTAACTACAAAAAGCAATTTATAATATAAATTACGTATTAAATTTTTGTCCAGAATATAGTCACCTTTCCAATCACCAAAATTGCATCTTCCAAAAGAAATACCCTTTGCTACAAAATATTTTACGTGTAAAATTGGCTTAGTTTAAAAAGGTACTAACTTTATTCAATAATGAATCTTCTACAAGAAATATCCTTTGATACAAATGTGTAAAACTGCTTTAGATTGAAAATATCTTTTGTTTTCGTATAATGTTATTTTGACACCGTCGTCGATTATTTCAACATATTTTGCAATCGTTTTGCGCGAATTAATACTGATTTATGTACATCCGAATCCCCGTTATCTCCGATTATTTATTAGGTACAGTGAAATAAAATTATTGGTGGTAACTATTTTTCAGGTATGTATTAAATATTGCTTCAATATAATGTACATTCTTATTAAATAGATGTTTTCAGTTTATAAATGTGTAATCTATGATTACTTTTTGTTTGTAGTTAACCCCCGAAGAAAAGATCTATTGGACAGGCAAATATAGTTTCCATTATAGTGTAGTATATCATCCAAAGAAATACGATGCCACGACGACGATTTATTGGGCGAAATAGACGCCAATCGCTTAGAGTACGAGCCTCACGAGCAACTGAGACCCATTGCAAATGGATAAAGAGTGTGAATTGCCTTTATGTGTAAATCGCATACGCCTTCAAACGTACGTAACGAGCCATCGAACGAGATGAGCAACGTAAAGCATATCGACAAACTGTTCGAGTACAAATTGCACAATCACGATCCAGAGAAACAGTCGAACGTTTGAATGCATCGCATTTCAATACGATTCGGAAGTTGATTACCATTCACATATATTCGTTGAAATTGAATCAAATGGATCAAAGTGTGTTCATACTGCAAAGCATGTGCTGTTCGAATGGAAAAGTTACCACCAGACCCATTCAAATCATTGCTAAACGGTAACACAAACGACACACAAAATTTCGATGCTTAACAGTTTATTGTTTTATTACTTATACAGGTGACCCAACCCCATCAAGACATTTCTTGGCAAACATTCGCAAATACAATGCGTGTTTCCAAATGACATCTTTTGGTGCTACCAATATCATCAGAAACAATTATACGACCTTGTTGCGTGGACAGGTTTACCATCGCGTTGGATCTCTATTGCCTGTTCCAGATGGAGAGCGCAAATATTTGCAAACCTATGGGGCAACAATCAGACAATGCACAACAAGTAGATCAACGCATTTCATTCAATAACGGTACGAGAGGTGACATTATTACATCCCTACAAACATTCTTTCATAATACAAACGAGTTAGTTCAATTGTTTAAAGTAGCTAAAGACATGACGATATCGGAGGATTACATCATTGTAATTAAAGCCGATAGAATACCAGTCGGAATACATCAAAGACGATTCAATGCACCAACCATCGATGAAGTGGCAACTGTAACTGTTGGTGAGGAACTTAACTCACGTGGCATCATCCTCCGTCATCGCAATGATCAACTTCAACGAATTTCAGAAACGCATCCCTCCTATGATGCATTACAATACCCAATTATCTACTGGGATCGACAAGATACATATCACATTAATATTAAACAAAGAAATCCAACAAGAGGTAATTTGGCAACCATAAATAACAATCACAATAAAATAATAATCGAGAATATTGTGTCCATTTCACAGATGAGCCAACAAATAAAAGTGAGTACCATGGATTTTTATGCATATCGCTTAATGATACATCAAAATTCCGAAAACTACATTTTAATGTGTCGGCAGTTATATCATCAACTCGTTATGTACGCAAAAATTGAATCGGAACGACTTTTATTTATTCGATTGAATCAACCTAAAATGTGATCAGATGACTATATTCACCTTCGTGATGCCATACAGAATGACGGTAATGTCCATGATTTGGGAACAATGGTCATACTACCAGCCATATTCACAGGAAGTCCCCGACAAATGCACGAGTATGCGCAAGACGCCATGACATATATATATATATACGTACATATGGTCGCCTAGATCTGTTCATAACGATCACGTGAAATCCTCTATGGGATGAGATTAAAGAACAATTATTAACTGGTGAATCATCTTCGGATCGACACGACCTCATCGCACGTGTAGGTAAACAAAAGTTAAAATCACTGATGGAATTCATAGTAAAATATCGCGTATTTGGAGAGACACGTTGCTGGATGTACTCGGGCAAAGTGACAAACGCGGCACGTGGATTGCCACATGCTCACATTTTGATTTGGTTAGTAGAATCATCAATCCAACGTCTCCGTGCATGGCAGATGGAAAATGCACAAAAAAAACCAAAACAATTATTCAGAGAAACCATCACTGACAACGATGGTTATCCACTCTATCGACGTCGCCCATTTGACGAAGGCGGACATTCGACAGTAATAAAATTACGAAACAACGACATCGACATCGATAATCGCTGGGTTGTCCATATTAATGTGGAATATTGCAATTTGGTCAAATCGATCAAATATATCTGCAAATATATCAACAAAGGATCGGACATGGTGGTCTTTGCATTGGCCAACAGAAACGATGAAATACCAAATGGGTCGCTATATAAGTTAGTAATGAGGCAATTTGGCGTGTTTTGGCATTTCCAATACATGAATGCCATCCAGCAGTTGTTCATTTGGCCGTCAATCTGGAAAATGGACAGCGTATGTATTTCACTGCAGAAAATGCACATCATCGAGCAGATACACCACAAGCGACAACATTGACAGCATTCTTTACATTAAACCAAAATGATGAATTCGCTAGGACCTTGCTATACTCGGAGGTGCTAAAACACTTCACATGAAACGCAACATCAAAAATATTTCAAAGACGCAAACAAGGAAAAGCTGTCGAAGAATACATTAATTTAGTAGACTGTACACCGTTCATCCCAACAATGCAGAATGCTTTTTACTTGCGATTATTGTGTTTTTGTTTTTTTACATCGAGAGCGCACAGCCAGCAACAAGCATGCAATTCTCATCGGAAGTGTATAACGAAGCGCAAATCAGGATTGAGGACAGGTGTTTATCAATAGTCAACAGAACGCTCATTCCATTAGGAATGGTTTCATCGAATCGATTAGCAGACGATGTATACGATCGAGATTTGCACAGAGAGCAGCAATTTAATGTCACTGAGCTGCAAACATTAATCCACACAAATCTGCCAAAACTGACGATACAACAACACAATGAATATTAACCGCATTATGAATGCGATTTCACAGCAAATGGGCGGTTTGTTTTTCCTCGATGCACCCGGTGGAACAGGCAAAACATTTATGTTATCATTGATGTTGGCGACCAAGATTTAAGAAGTGCACTCATTTTGCTGGCTGGTGATTTTCGTCAGACTCTACCAGTTATACCACGTTCCACAACAGCCAATGAATTAAACGCATGTCTCAAATCATCTGTTCTTTTGCGAAATGTACAGAAAATCATATTGACCACCAACATGCGTGTTCAACTGCAACAAGACGAATCCGCTGCTTGATTCGCCAAGCAACTTTTAGACCTTGGAAACGGGAAAATATCAATCTATGACACCACACATTGCATTACCATTCCACCAGGTTTTTGTAACTTTACAACGTAACAGCGTATTTCCAAACATTAATTGCAATTACATGAATCAACAATGGCTAAGCGAAAACGCAATATTGGCGGCCAAAAACAATAATGTTAATGTTATTAACACAGCCATTCAAAATCAAATATCTGGGAATTTTACAACGTATAAGTCAGTTGATTGCATCATCAATCAAGAAGAAGTTCTCAATTATTAGGCCGAATTCCTCAATTCACTTGTTTTGCCAGGATTGCCACCACACGAATTGATATTGAAAATTGGCGCACCCCTACTTCGAAATATCGATCCGCCACGACTGTGCAATGGCACCAGGCTTGCAGTTAAAAAATTAATGAATAACATTATCGAAGCAACAATATTGAATGGCAAATTCAAAGGAGAACTTGTCTTATTACCGCGAATACCAATGATACCGACCGATATGCCATTCGAATTTAAAAGATATTATTGGAGAACGGTAGAAAAATTTTAATATTTTTATTTTTTTTTTTTTGTACGTAAAAATATGAATATTAAAGACTTACCCACCAATCAACCACAGGAGCGCTCTGAACCGTTGAGTACTTTCGAGTGTAACCTTGACTCGTCAAACTATACCTAAAATTACTTTTACCTACACCAAAAAGAAAATTTCACTACCACCAAATTTAATTTTAATTTTTTTTTTTGGTTTTTTATTTTTTTTCTAACTATTTTGAATCACAACCCATTTTTTACTTTTTTTTTATTTTTTGTGTATATGTATTCGCGATATTAGAGGTTTAATTAGATTTAATTTTAGATTTCTCCTATTTTTTTTTAACTGCACGTGTGCAAATGCATACACAGTACACACTTCTCGATTTATTGCACAACACTTTCGACTATTGACATATGCACTAATTAAAACCACGCGACTTTTGAAATTAGTGCTAAACTAGATAGACGCCCAATCAATTTAGCGCAAACAATAAACACAACACTTAATCCCGTTAGGTCCCTGTTTCGGTGCTCGGCTTTGGGTCTTATCCAACTAATACGATCTGATTTCGTCCTAATTCTCGCGACCTCGGTTGTCTTTCACACGTGATCATTCAGCCGCTATGTATTTACAAATTTAGTTTGTTACTAATTACTGCGGCCTTGCTAACCGCAATTCTATGGAAGGAAACAAATTCGCTTAACTTTTGGAATACAACACAACGTTAATATATAAGTTAATTCTCATTACCTGCCGGTCGTTATATTTGTTGAAATAAAGATTGGACTACAAACAATAGTAAGTCCACGATTCGATTTATACTTGCAATACTTTTTTTAATTAGGTAATTAAATCACAACAATTGCACTATGATGCCGCTAAACATAGGTCCGCCGCGTGCAGCCACTAAATGATTGATAAATTAGTTATTTTCTCCAAGCTAACAAATACTCGGACAATATAACCAATTCAACCACATTCGTCGTAAGCAGAAGAACATACACACACACAGAGAACATTTTTATTCGCTACCCAACATTTTACGTAGTACATTTCTATGATCTTCTTTTAGGCGCAATCATGATGTATCAGTTCATCGATTTAATCAAGTTTTTCTTTTTTCCTAAGCGAGCATTAAGGAATCTTGAAATATAGAAAACCGTTCGTTACAAGCTTAAGATCGATGGTACTTTCGTCGACGGAATGACGTTCAGGCATCTGATTGCGGCTCTCAACCATGATACGGTAAAATGCATACACGACAAAATTATCAAACCGCAAATAAATGGCTCATTGCACAAATCGACGAGATTGGGAGTGCTAATTTTATCTGGGGGGTCTATCATGAGACATTGTTCGCTTTCGAAAAATTCGATACGCTTTGAATATTGCTATTCTGAAACAAAGCAAAACGTCATTTGTAATGGACTTGTCAAATCAATTTTATATACATATGTATTATTGAAATACATATGTACGTTATTGTAGTAAATCATTTTACAACTTACATCGTGGTAAATATATTGATTGATATGTATAGACAATAATTATAATTGTCTATTAAAATATATAAAAATACACGACCGAATTTATTGATACGATAATAAAAATTATTTTCGGATTTTGTTTTCAAAACTGTCAAATTTGTCGATTTCAAATTATTCGATAGAAAAAAAAATCATAATACCAAAATACGCCGCGAATAGAATTTTCCGAAATCAAATAAGTTTCATAATAGACCCTCTGGTGTCTTGAAATTCAATCGAACAAAGAATGACACGACCCAAAACACAGACAACCCATTTTTATGTTAAAAATATGCAACATTTTCGAGGCATAGTAGCTCGTGGTAATAATTCTGCGAAGTGGGGAAATTTTAAACGTACATACAAATCGTTAAATTACATCTTTAGATTTTTTAAGAATTCCTTATTCGAATGAAAGAACTTCTGTTACGTTAAAACTTAGATAAGTTTTATCAAAGAGTATGTATTTTTATAGTTACGAAACAGTGGAAAAATTTTCATTCTTTATACAATATACTCTTTGGTTTTATCAAATAAAAACACCACAACGTACAAAAAATGTTTGGTTTTATTGTAAATTTTTTTTAATAGAGTAAAATAATAAAATTGTAAACGAAATGTTAACATTAACATTGTTTCGTTGAGCCTATTTAAAATTGTAAATGATTCACATTTTAGAAAATCACTCCAATGCGGGGAACAATTATTTTAATAACACCAACCAAACAGATTCCATAATACGTCTAGCAAATATAGTTTAATAATTTTTAGAAATTAAAATTTTATTAATTATTTTAATAATGAATTGAGTACATTAAACTTTATTTTGTGTTTTTTTTTATTTAAACTGTTCCTTCATCGAACTCATTTAACTGCAACAAGTTGCGGGTGTTGGATCAATTCCCGAACGCTTTGTGATATTTAAACGAGTAAATTCTTCAGCTGTCGTTGGATGAATACCGACCGTATTAAGTAAAATGTCAATCGTTAAGCCAGATTTAAGGGCTGCAGCAAATCCTTGTATAATTTCACCGGCAACAGGACCAACATAATGTAGACCCAACACTTTCTGATCACCTTCACGTTCTGCAATAGCTTTTAAATAACAATATCTAACACTTTTTTGTGGAATGAAAAATTCAGTTGGTTTGTAATAAGCATGGTACACTTCAACCTTATCTTCACCGTAATGCTTGATCGCGGCTTCTTCACTATATCCAACCGAGCCGTACTCAAGTGGCGAAAACACAGTTGTTGCCACATCGCGATAGTCCATCAATTGTACTGAGTTTTTGAAAAGGCGCCGTGCTAATAGACGACCTGCATGAATAGCAACTGGAGTCAATTCTGGTCGACCTTCGATAACATCGCCAACGGCAAATATGTGTGGAACCGATGTACGCTCTTGGTTGTCTACTATAATTTTCGATGTTTCTGGAACAACTTTAATATCGATATTTTCCAATTTTAAATCAGCTGTCAATGCAGTACGGCCCGCTGCTATCAAAACAGTATCATAAACATCACTACCAACCGCACCGTCGTTCAATTGATATTTAACTAGTAACCGACCATCATCTTGCTTCTTAATCGATTTTGGGATTGTTTTTTGTAAAAATTTAACTCCCTTTTCGGCCATAGCATCGGCCACCATTCCGGCCATTTGCTGATCAAAGCCACGTAGTGGCACAGAGCGCACCATAATCGTGGTATCATATCCAAAGGCATTCAAAAAACCAGCACATTCCAAACCTATATATCCAGCGCCAACTATAAGAGTTTTACCAGGTTCACGTTCTAAGCTGAAGATATCATCACTTGTAACGGCGTATTCACGAGCACCTGGGATATTCGGATAGGTCGGTCGACCACCAACTGCAATAACAATATATCTGGCGTTTAGTACCTTTTCTGTTTTATTTTTTAGGACAGCCACCACATTATGGGCATCTCGGAAATACCCTAAGCCATTGACATATTCTACTTTTTTGTCACGTAAATCAACGCGCGTAACCCAATTTACGGATTTTATATGATTTTGTACAGCTTCTACAAGCGAGGTCCAGGATATTTTTATCGAAGAGGCGTTCTCTATTTTCCATCCATAGCTTTGTGCATCCTAAAAATAAAAATTAATTTGTTACTAAGGCATTCGTTTGTGATGTGGTTAGATTTTATCGCAATTAATGAGCAATTCGCATAATGATGGATGAAAGTAAATTTTTAGGATTCAGATGTGGAAGAGGCAGTGATGCAATTCGATGGTGAGATAAGGATGTAAGTTAGGTACAAATTTGGATTGCTGAAGTCAAAGAGACGAGCAAGATTATGAACTGAAACAATGAACTGAAACGACAAAGACGGCAAAAAATGTACATCAAGTGTAAACCCGTTAAGCATCCAGTTTTCAGAAATTAAAATCAGTGTTACTTACTGTACTGCAAAAGATGTATGTGAGGTACAAGAGCACGTCAAACAATACGAAAGGATGCAAGCTAATACAAATGATTCTGAGGTGACATCTAATATATCACAATAAAAGTCAAACGAGCTCGAGCAGGTACAGTTGAGAAGCACCATATTCCATTTTATTGCCAGTTGAAACACCTACTCATGTGCCGGAAGGTGGATTGTACAATAATACTTTTAAGACAAGGGACTAATATTATATAAATTATTTTTTTAGGAATAGTAGTTTTCATTTAAATGAAACGTTTTCATTAAATGCACTAGGGAGCAATTGAAAGTTGACTACAGCAATTTGCGAATCTTAAATCAAATGCTCATTCGTAATAAATTAAATTATTTTAAATGTTGTGTTTATTTATTATTTCATAAATGTATAACATTTTTAATTATAGAAAAGTTCATTCTTGTATTGCGCATTTGATAAAAATTAAATGTCACCGACTGTCTGCAAATACAAGGAGCAAATGTACAGTTCGTGCAACAAGAGGATATACGGCAAAAAACTAAGTAAACATAAAACTACGATGTTTTGTTTTTTATTATGAAAGTTTGTTATATTTTCTAGGGCGCTATCAACTAATACATAATAGTCACCATTACTGTTAACAATTGCCTGGCTCCTTTTGTTCGTACTATCAACCCAATTTTCTGCATACAGTGGTGATTAATTTTTCCATATTTTCCGGACGACTCGCGCTAGACGGCTCAAGTTTTTTATGTGGTACATTTTCAGTTTAATCTTAATGAGTGTCCATAAATTTTATCGGATTGGAATTAGATGACTGAGATGGCCAATCCAATGTTGTGATGCCCTTTATGAGTTTAAATTTCGAACATAGTATGCTATGGTGTTTTGGATCGTTGTCCGCTTGCAAGATCCAATTAGAGTTCCCCGCAAACACGCCTTTTAACATTAAAACCCCAAAAGGACGACTCAACGGTAACCCGGGGTCTTCACTATGCAAAATCGCTGAGATTTTCTATCATGAGACTAAATTTATGAATGTATGTGTAAGTATGTTATACAAATTTTGAAACTCTCAGCAAATTATCAGGAGGCTATTTCACGAAAAAATTATCATGAAATTTTTAAGAAATGTCAGTGAAATTGTCAATGCTACACTGTTTTAACATAAAAATCTATAAATTGGTTGACAATATTTACGGATTTTTTTACTTTTGAAAAAATTATTGAGACTAAAATGCCCAGTTATGATATTTGTTTGATAATTATTTATCAATATATTGAAAAAAACATACACACACATAAAATATCATGAGAGAAAGTCTCAGCGATTTTGCCTAGTGAAGACCCCGTGTAAGCACAATATTCGTCCGATCTTTGTTTTTATGTTCATTCGCCCACTGCAGTCGCTTTTCCCTGAATTTTTGTGTTACCATGTGCTTTGACCAAAGTATTCCCATATACGTAGCTATGTTCCATATTTCTATTTCATACGGTTGTTTTTGGTGTAATAATATTCTTTTTCGCCAATTGCATCAAACAACTGTATGATGGCCTTATCCTCCTTTTTTGTAGTGGTTCGGATTTTTCCTCTATCTGGCAAATCGTCATGATGTTTATACATTGAATAATGTATATATTTTGCTGCACTTGCAACCGATATTTTTGGTCCTTCCGGATGTGCACTTGAATATCGCTTCAAATCGTTTTTTATAAATCGCATTCATTTCTTTCATATATGTTATCTGCCTAACAGTTGCAGTTAAACTAATGTTTGTTTTACAGCGTCCAAGAGGAATATATAGAAAACCGATGTAAGCCCCCTCCATATTTGTTCCTGTAGTTTTAAGTACAGTTAATGCCGTACACGCTCTTGTTGAACCTACTGTAAGTTTACATTGTGGCGCAAAAGTAAGTTGACAATGGAAAAATGTCCTAAATTTGGAATTAAACACAAAATATTGCTCCACCTTTGTTTTGTATTGCTGCTAAACGTTGTGGTATACTTAGCACTAGATTTTGTAGGACTTTGATTGGTTTTTTTCCCATTGTTCCTGAAGTGTCACCCAAAAAGTATTTTTATTAATTCTAGCACTCAGTGGAATTTTAGCGCTAATATTCACCACAGGTGTTCTATCGGATTTATATCTGGTGACTGGGGTGGCCATTCCAGCGTTTCAATACAACTTTCAGTAAAATAATTTTTAGCAATTTGAGATGTATGCTTAGGGTAATTATCTTGCTGCAAAATAAATTGACCTAACCCCATTTTGGCAGCTGATTCTCTTAAGTTGTCCTGTAGTAAGTTTACGTATAAACTGCCAGTCATCGTTTCGACAATTTTGACCAGCTTTCGCACTACTGATTTAGAAGAACATCCCCACAGATATGATAGAACCACCTCCATGTTTGACAGTTCTTTGAATGTTTAAGCCAAATTTCTTTCCTGCATCTGAATCATTTTCTCTTTTTTGGGTTTTTCAATTCGAACTTGGATTCGTCACTCCAAATAAATTGGCTCCAATATTCGGATAGACTATTTTCATGAGCATATATATGGCATACATTTTTTTTTAAAATTTAAATAAAATTTTTTTTTTTAAATTTTTACAAAATTTTAGAATCGATGAGAAAATTTCAGGCAAGACATTGCAATTACTAACGGCGATTTCTAGGCAACAAAAGTACTTTGTTTACTTTGTTATTTATCAAACCAACTAAGTACATATACGATAATATAAGTAAATAATTGGACGACAATGATACTGCTGTCAATTTCAGTGGAAAATAAATGAGGTGAACATATTTCCATTAATGCACAAGACCCACGTGCATATGACAAAAGAGTCGTAACTAATCGGGCTGAACCCTACTTACATGAATCGATTCACCGAGTAACGCAGCTTGATGCATCAATTTCTTGGGTATACATCCAACATTAACGCATGTACCGCCCAAACCCCATTTTGTGCCCAACGGTGATGGTGTCACAAAATCAAGTACCGCTACTTTAGCCCCATTTGCACAAGCCTCCTTAGCACATGCCAATCCACCTGATCCCCCGCCAATTACGACAAGGTCGTAATCATATTGTTGATCGTCTTCTAAAAATAGAACCAAACATAAAAAACATAAATTTATTATTACACATTTTCATGTACAAATAATATTACAAACACTTAGTGTGTGTACTACACAAATTTATAATTATAATAAATAATAATTTTGATAGTCGAATAGAAAATATCTACATATACACACGTCACGTTATATATAGCATAGAAAGATAAGAATTATCAATGCGCGCGTAAAATAAATTCCGCGTTACATGAATAAATTTAACATAAATTACAGAAATAAAATTTAATTAACAAAAAAAAATTATAAACAGATTTTTCGCGTTTTTGTTTCTATTTAAACGCTATATACAATACAACACGAAGGAACAGCGGTATTAACAATTACGCTACGTAAACACAATCAACAAATCAAATCAAACATGTTTGACTAGTTAATCCGCGGGGCACGAAAATTTATTCGTATACATTGGCAATGAGTAATCATCATTTCTAAGACTTCGATCTTCTTTCGTTGCATGCCTCGTTTTCTTGATTTAATTAATACTAAAGACAGCTACAGCACGCCTCAATCCATCATAATCAAATTAAATTGAATTTCGTTTTTTATAAATTGCACAGGAAAATTATACACACAAATTACAAAGGAAATCTTTCGGTTATGATGATGTCATTGGGAAAATGACGTAAATTACCAAAAAAAATTGAACAAATTTAATTTTAGACTGAAAATATAAACACACAGCAGTAATACTAACAGAGTGTGAACAGAATTCTTGAATTTAGATTCAAGTTCCTTCAAATTCAACTCAATCGAAAAAAACTTAAATTCCTAAGACAATTGAACTTTGCACTTTGTTTCAAATTTGATTGATTACAAATTATTACAAGGCAAGTTAAAATGTTGTATATATCAAAATCGTTACAAGCACAAATGCAATGATTTGATAAACAAAATGTGGGAGTTCTCGATTACGTTTATATCTCCGTCGCATATAAACGAAAATATTTTATAATTTCTCAACGTCAGAGTCTGACAGCTAATATAAAATAATCTTATCACTCTTATATTTCAATGACATTTTAGAATAATTAACATACCCGTATGCAATTCTAGTGAATTATAGAAATATAAAAAATAGGCGACGTTATAAAAGTTGTCATTTATAACACAACGCCATAGCCGTCGGGACAGATTTGAGCAACTACATTGGTTGTTAACCACACCATGTAGTGAATCAGGGTTCATATGTTATTTTTTACTTTCGATTCGGAATATGCGGTAAACCCACGGTTGCCTAGGACGATTCAAGAACCGAGATGGCATGGGTTTGAATATTATTTACATTTAAAATATCTTTGTATCATTGACCTATGTAAAGGGATTAAACAACGCATTAACTCCTGAATATGATTGTCACATCGAGCAAACTTACAATACAAACAGTAGTACAAACATGTCCTGTATATTTCAATACAAAACCTAAAGCAACCAAATGAATAAGGACTCATTCCAGCCTTGTCTTTGCAAGCCTTAATCTAAAGAGTCGAATTTAATTCACAAGAAACCCAGAGCCGGAGCAACAACACCAAGGTAAATTGAGTTACATTTATCTTAGATAGGTTTGTTCATTCGCAAGCATTAAAAATCAAATTTTTCAAAATTGTAGATGCTGGATGAAAAGTCAACTGATGAGGTTGAATCTTTGGAAAATATAATTATTTTCAAAACTCCATGGCAACTGACAGTCAAATCTATATTTTTCTAACCAAAAACAGGCTC
Source organism: Nephrotoma flavescens (assembly GCA_932526605.1). NCBI lineage: Eukaryota > Metazoa > Arthropoda > Insecta > Diptera > Tipulidae > Nephrotoma > Nephrotoma flavescens. The sequence continues at coordinate 71,756,797 of OW052220.1, read as the reverse complement.
AGGATACGCAATAATTTTTTTCGAATTTAGCAAATTTAAATTTCATTTTTTTAAATGGAATATCTTACATCAAATATCTAAGCACAACAAAATAGTTCTGCTATTTGCACATATATTTCATTAAAAAAAAAATGCAATTCATTTTTATTTCGATGAATTATTTTTCTGTAAATTGTTTGTTCGGTAAATTTGTTCTCTGTGAATTATTTTTCTGCGTCGTTGTACTAATTTCTTTTAGATTTTGTTGAGTTTTATAAGCCACCAACTGTAAACGAATTTACAGGCGGTACAATATCTGGGTGATTGTACCAAACACCATTAAAGTGTTTATTTTCATTCGAATATTACACGACCACGTTCAAGGCTGCACATTCAGCTGTACAATTTTAACTGGCAATCTGGTGTTCAATTGCATCATGCATTTAACATTATTAATAATTTTGCCTTGATATGACGTTTACATCCATCGATCTCAGTTAATACTGACATTCTTTTATAAGATAAGATTAAGATTAAATCTTTTATTGTCGATATGACGAAATTATTTTTGTTGCTTTGCCTCTTTTTTAGATATTATAATTCTTGCACTATTTTCACAGTTGAGCGATTTGTAGCACGATTGCCTGACTGGGCTAAAGGATTTACGAGTTTCCTCGAATTGTTTTAATCAGCTTTTGGTTCTGTTGAAAATTTTATTTTCCAGTATAGTAAAAATCATGCCATTAACGTTGAATTTTACACATCTATTATACCTGTGCGCTGTTCAAGAATTATATTTTTATTTTAGGTTATAGTGCCTTTGTTGTTAGATCTATGTCGTTTCGCTTTCAAATGAACTTGTAATTCATCCGGCGCATGTTTTTAAACCACTGTGAAACGCGAATTAACATTTTTACACCATTCCTGGATTAATATTTGGGCTTTGTTATCAAATGTTGGCGCCATAAACATTTTACGAAACTCAAACACATTTTTAAAATATAAAAAACATGTGGTGACAATTTTTGTAGAATTATGATAAAGTAGACGGAAATGCACAAACCACAGTTAGTAAATGTATTAATTAAAAATTCCGTACTTAATACCAATTCAAAGTCGATACCCAAGTTCAATAATTATCTACATCAAAACTACTAAAACCACACATAAACAATTTATTTAACGTAACTAATTCAACTTCAATAAAATACCATTGAAACTATTTCCAAAAATTTACCTTTTGATTTAATTTTCGTAGAACATTCTGACATGGCATTGATTATGCAATCACAGATATGCGATTGATTTACGTTTACATCCAATGTATTCTTAACTTCGTTTTCAGTTTTCTTATCTTCTTCGGCTGTTTTGGACATGAACGAAAATTGTTTGTAAGATAAGTAAGAGGTGAGAAAACACATTCAAATTATGAAACTCATAAATTGGATTAGATCGGCAATGCCAATTAAAGAAATTGCCTACGTTTCAAACGTACTCATGAAAAAGATGCGATTCCCTACACGGGTAAATATCAAATTCATCGCTTTAAAAAATCGTATACATAATTTAAGCAATCAAACGGTAAATTTTTGGTCCAGTTTCAAAAATTTAATCAATTAAAACGATCACTATAACAAAGTTTAACAAAAAACCGTTTCCCAAAAATTTACCTGTTGGTTTTTTTGTTTGTATATGTTTTGAACTTGTTGCATTTGCCGATGAGCGCGAGCTTCTTGAATGGGTGGATTCCCGACAAGAAATTCGGAACGATTTTGCAGGCCGGGCTTCTTTTGAATTTTGATGATTTGCTTCAAGTTTAAGCATAGTAAAAATTAGGTAACCATCTTAAATCTTAACTATATGTAAAAACAACACTTGAAAAGATAAATAAAAGAAATAGAGACTATTGATTCAACATTATTATACGATACGGTAAGTACGTATTTTAGTCTTTATCTAAATAATACTATTTAATGATAAACTGATAACACGATTCGGAAAGATATAGGCATTTTACTGCGAATGCGATTTTACATTATTGTCGAACAAAATTGTAAAGCAAAACGTTCTACTCGAATAAATTGTGTTAATTGGTGATAAAATAAATATTTGATAAAGATTTTGATTGCTTCAAGATAACGTATGAGCGCAGGACATAAGGTAACTGTATACAACATGCCATTGCTCAAACGGCCCATAAATTCAATTTCGTAGACCAAGTATGGATCTGTACTTTCAAAAAATCTAATAACCTTTCTCAACGTCCGCTCCCCTTACCTGGATCATGTAACAATATAGAAGAGAACTTTAGAGGTGATAAAAGTCTCATGGTAGTTCTAAGATGATCAACTCAATATTCAGTTGAGGTTGGATCTAATAAAATAAAAATTCTACCAATATAGCCGTAAATTCTGTAGGAGTCGAGAACTAAGTAAATTCTCAACTATCAAACAATATAGTGTCACGTATTGTCGCGACAGTGTGATAGACGCATTCTGCACGGGAAGGAATTTGGTGACACTCTGCTGATAGAAGAGAGCACAGCTGTTATTAAAACAACCTATAATAAAAACTATCAATACCAGAACGAGGCCTAATAGCAAATTATTAGGTTATTTCTCTCACATTTAAAAATTCAATTAACTAGTGTAACTAAGTAAACTTAACCAGTTTCGGTTTCGAACCTGGTCCTTTTCAGGAGTAGAGACAATGAGTTCAAAGAACCAAGAATTTAACGACAACCTTAATTACAAAAAAAAAAATCTACGACCCAGTCTCTCTCATCTTCTAAATTTTATAGATCTTTAATGTTATAATTCTTTAAAAATTGAAGCTTCGAGCACACCACTAACTTTCAACCCGATTGTAGTGCTTCGCTAACAAAAAATAATTCTTATGAAAATTGAAATGGATTTTAGTACAAGAAACTAACTAAATATATTCAACGCGACCGACCTGACTCGATCTCATGATCTTTCTTTAGTACAAGCAGTTGCCGTTCTGAATAGGAATTAATGTTGTGCTCAAAGAAACAACCAAGAGTTTTTTATTTATTTTTATTAGTTGGTAAATATATTCAATTAAATAGTAATGTGCTAGAACATTGTTGAATATTATTACAAATCGTAACTAATTTCTCGTCTTGTTTAGAAAAATGCGATGTCAAAATGCCAGCAATTAAAAATAAAAGTATTTACTAAAACTGCCCTGGTGGTGAACATTAAAACTACAGGTATTCTATACCAGCAGAAAAGTTGGTTTAAAACTATTCTAATTTGGAATTATACATATATGGGATTGTTGTTGTAAATTTCTCAAAGAAAGATTACAATATTGTTTTAATGTGCAAAATTAATTAATAAATTTACTATTTTTCATTATTTCTGTTCTAAACTTTGCATATTATAATAATATTAATAACCACACAGTATCGACAGTAAATTTTCCAAAAATAATCGGCATTGCGACGTAAAAACAAATAAACTTATCGTTTGTCGTAATTTTTCGATCGATAAAAACCGAAATTTTGATCATTTTTAACAATTTTTTTTCATTCTTTACGTCATTTTAAGACATTGATAATCATGTTCATAGCTCAATTTTATGTTTCTTAACACCTTGATGCAAAATTTTTTCGCTGTTTAGAAGTAAAATATTGAAAAAATTGATTTGTACATTTAAAAAAAAACGATAAACTTTGAATCCTAACCGTAGACAAACTAAACATTTTATTGGGATAATCATGTATTAATCGCTCAATTATATATACATCTAAGATCATACTAAAGAAAGAATTAGGTCAATTGATTATATTTTATGGTCAAAAACTGATTTTTACTAAACATCGTTTTTGACAAGTTGAGTATCATACTGCCTTAAGCACAGACCAGGACAGTAGGAAATTTTCACTTCAGGCACCCAAAAATATTCTTGGCTCCGTTCGCTACTATTCATCTTTCAGAAATTTACAAATCGGTAATTTTTCTACTGAAGCCAATCATTTCTGAGTTGCTGCACTCTCAAAATCTTGACCTCAATAATTTTCATTCTAAAAATTATTGTACTGCTGCTCTCTCGGTAAGCATTTTTGAAATTGTATGAGGATATCCCATTCAAATGGGTTAAAATTTGGCTAGGTAGTCTCCTGGAAGACAATTTTCTGCAAAAACCGAAGTCAACACGAACACAATGATTGTGATATAAGAATTATGAATCGCCCGACTTTTTGAAAAATAATGAATCCGGTAGAATTGTCGCTTCTTTTCCACAGGTAATTATGTTAGATCAGAAGAAGTCAATCGAATCATGCAACCAGCAGCTGAATTTGCAGGTCACCAGAGCATTGGAGCCGCGGAACCGTCGGTTTACTTGAAACTGGAGCCTTCATAACTCATCCAAGTTTGTACCAGATTCCGGAATTTTATATTCGAAATTTTTAAGATATTTTCCGTGATCGATTCTCCTCTAGTAAACAATTTCAGTTCAACAATTTAAACAAACCCTCTCTCTCTCTCTCTGGCTTTCACATCCCATGAAGAGATTTTGCCGCCTTTCTGTCTGGTTCCACAAGACATAATAATCTCAGCTTTACAATTTCTTGGAATTAACTATTTTCATATAACAACAGATAAATTATAAAATACATAATTAAAATAGCACACAATTAATTAGTAATCCAAAACTAATTTTCTTTCTTGTGCAACCGGACACTGCAAATCATATTTTTGTTTATGAGTACCACACAGGAAGCAACACTAAACACATCGGCACATTTTCTTCTGAATTTTACATTAAAAATGTAAAAACACAGAGAGACTCGAGTGCTGGAATTTTATCGGAGCCCGCAATTAGACCTCAGCTCCGATGCCCTGCAGCTCTCAAACGATCGCATGCTCAAATTTTTGTACGAACTCAAAATTACAATAAGTATGGGAATGTCAATTATTCCACATTAAACATTCAACTCAAAATTGTCTCTACGTATGAATGGGAATGTTATGCGTCTAACAGAAAAATCATATGTCACGCTTTCGTTCAATATAAATAAGCAACAGAGATATAATCAAGTTCAAGGGGGGTCTAAAAATCTGAAAGTCAACACTACAGCTTATCAGGCGAAACTTGAGTGCATCCACTGAATTACTGCCAGGCATTCGAGGTGAAAATATCTTCAAAGCAAAAAGTAGTATTACGGTTACAACAAGCAAAACTGATCGGCAAGCAATAGTAAGTTTATTGATACTAGATAATGAACTTCAACTGAAAGTAAATGCAAGAATTTGTCTCGCTTTATAAAATCCCACAGTTTAAATGCCTTAATTTCAAAATCCTGCTTTTTTGAGTTGGGTACATGGATTGGTTAAAACTGAACAAACTTTGGATAATAAATGGAACTAAGCCAATTCATGGTCAAATTGTGTATAAAATTGAATAAAATACAGCCATGCTCAATGGAACTAGGCCTTTTCACACGATTTGTTTTTCTATTTATTACTTTTTTATTGAAATCAATATAATTTTAAATAATATGCACGCGATATGCAGATTAACTCGATTTGTATTACAGTTTTTTAAGGTTTAACACATGTGGATATATCGATTAAAAATGTATGAATTATTTTAATAAAATATATTTTTTATGGTCGTCTTGGCGGTTATTTTTTACTGAATTACGAAATTTAATGTACGTCATTTTAAGTTCTCAATCCAGTGGTATAAAACAAATTTGACTATAAATAAATGGTCTAGTCCCATTCAGCATAGCCGAATCCTAGAACTTCGGCCAAAATTCATTTTAGAATCGAACTCCTTTTCCTAAATACCAAATTTAACAAATAAATTTTGTTAAGAATTGTCCAAATTACATAGACATTGTTCGAATTCCAGTACCAAATTATGCGTACCAAATTTGACAATTTTTTATTGATTGAAGAATCGCTAAGTCCTGAAGAATGGACAAATTTTAAAAATTTATAGTAAAATGCAAAACACGTCGCATAATCCAAATTTGACCATGGTCAAGAAAATAAACGGCATTTTGAAAAGCGGAATTTTGGAAAGCGAGATTTTTTAAAAGCGCAAGTTTGATAATTCGGGATTTTGAAATTCGGCGTTCGTACCGATTCCATAATTTATATTGCCAGATTATTTCCCCTATTTGATTTTACAAAAAAAAAATCTACTAATTGCATGTCTGTTACAGGAAATTTAATTTCGATTGTGGCTAAATTTGTCAGTAGGATGGTGTTGAGAAAAAATTACGCAAAATATATAATAGACGTATTTAAATAGACGAGTAGGTTAAAGGCACCACAACAATTGGAGATTATTGAGCATCTCCAATTGTTGTGGTGCCTAAAACCTACTCTTCACGAATTTGTATTGATGGCAACCAACAATAAATAAATACATTCAAATTTAATTACTACGAATCAGCACGTATCGTCTATCGATGAGTTATTTAACAAAAGCCTGCCTTCTCAATTAAAAGATAAAACGAATACGGAGTATTTTGTTATACTCGATAACCATTTGGAGTAGCGAGCGTCTGTCAATTTGAGTCAATAATGGATTGATGGGTTTAAAATGGGTTAGTTGCCATCTATATGATATTTTATTTGGTTCATCCACTCTTAACAAGTGCAAGAAAAAGTTATTGGAAATGCTAAAAGCGTTGCCACATACACATCTAATTACAGACGATTCGATCCGTGCGTAAATTTATTTTGCTTCGCCACATATAAGAAAAAAATTCAGACGATTTTTACAACAATAATTCTTTATATTTTGTTTTGAGCTGAATGTTTATACCGCTATTTCTATTCAAATGTCAAAGTGAAAAATTGTATGATATTCATGATGAGCTTTCAATGAAAATATTAAATTAATGTAAAATAAATTTTTCTTTAAAATTTTTGACGAAATTTTTGACATTGTTTTGAAGTAATTAGTAATCAAAGAAAACCACAATAGAGAAAAAAATCGTTTAAAATTTTTTGATGAGTTCAGAAATCGTTTTTAGGTTTGTGTGCGTTCGTTCACGTGTAAAATTATACCATTCATTTTTCAATTAAAATTATTAAATAATTGCAAGTTTATTATTTTGGCTGCTAATTTGAGATATTTTACATATTATCTCATTAATTTGAGTCAAAAATATGCTCTAATTAATTCGTAAATGCGAAATCGGTTTATAGAAGTCGTCCGTAGAAATGTGGATGTGACATCGCTTTAACGGTTAGGTTTATACAACATTAAAATAAATTTAGAAAAGTATAATTTTTTACATTGGGAAGTAATTTTTTTGGGACATACAATCACAAAATTCTAACTACGACCAAAGGCACAAAAGATAGAGGGAATCATCATTCGGGCCCCGTAGCAAAAAAAATTATCAGATCTGTGGGCTTATTTAGGGATATATAACCGTATGCTTTTAAGTAAAAATTTACGATTGGATGGAGGTCAGAACACCAACATGATTTCAAAAAGAGCGAATTATTACTAATAAATCATACAGAATTATATAACACAAGCAAAGCAACTTAGTCAGCTGATGGTACTCCATACGGAGTCGGAGCAATATAGGTTTTGCACTTCAAATGCACGATTTTGCAAATAATATTCAATTTTTTTTTCATTCACAACTTTTTACAAGTCAACCTCAATTTTTTACAATTCAACCTCAATTTTTTATACTTCATTGTCAACCTCAATTTTTGTTTTTTCAAACTAACTTCAATTAAATGCAGAGCAACTTCGAATATTTTTAACACATATTTCAAGTTCGTATTCATATTTCAAGTTCGTAAATTTTTTGCAACTTTTTGCAAAACAAATTCATTGCTCCCAATTCTTAACCGATTATGATGGGATTGGGTATGTTGGATCGAAATAGGAGTTCTGGATTTTGGCCACCTGGGACGAAAGTCGACCAATTCTTAACCGATTATGATGGTATTGGGTATGCTGGATGAAAATGGGATTCTTAAATGATTGAACGTATCTAGTTTTGAAGTGACTTTGTCATATTCCCTTGAAAAATAAGACACTGTCTTTCAGAAATAAATTGTTGCAATGCTCTGGACAGTTCCCTATCGCATTAAACCCGACAATGAGCGCTTAATATGTATTGCACCAGAAAACCAGCCAAGACAAAATATAGATAAATTAGCTAGAGGGCTTCTTCGGCCACTTTCGGGAAAATTGAACCGGCTCTCGAATTGATGCATGATGGCGTGCTATAAACGAAACCTCATTAAATACCCTAATGGCCTATATAAAACAAGAGGCGACTCCTCCATTTGTCGATTATTTAACATTTGTTCTTGGATTAAAGATTCAGACAAGATTTCTGGACATCGAAAATTTGACTGGGCATTTTCACCCGACACTGTACGCCACACAAGCTAGATAAATCTAGCTGAATCAATTTTGTAATAGGTCGAACTGTTGCAGGTTAAAAAAATTTCCAGATAAGTCTCAAAATTGAAAAACATTGGTTTATTTTAGTTGCTTACCAGTGCTTGACAACAAATGAAAGAACGGTAGTGTAAAAATGCTAGGCATTTCCTTTGCGGAATATCTAGGCGACCCCTAATCACTAAAGAGTATCAAAAACGGTGTAACCATAAAATTAGATTGAAATTGATGGACTACTCGACTTTTGCTACACACTAGATCAATATTGCAATTCTAAAGCACCTAATTGTTATCAATGATTACATTCCATAAAATGTTGTACTACATATAAAGGGTGTCTCTACAAGAGCGTCGGATTTAAATTTGCCGCCATTTTGTTTATACGCCGCCATTTTGTTTATACGTAAAGGCCACGCGATTTAAGAATATGGGCGAAGTATTCAAACTAACAACGTTTAATTATTGTAAAAACTCATTACAAAAATTACGTCAAGTTTTCGGTCGCCAAATGAATCGACAGTGAGGCAAACACATTACAAAAATTACGTTGTTTTCGGTCACCAAATGAATCGACAGTGAGGCGTTTAATTACAAAATGTGAGACCAAATATACGCTGATGGATCAGAAGATCATTGTTCGTTGTCGTCCTTGTCGGTCACTCTAAAATATAGCCACAATAAGGGAATCTGTGGCCGAGAATCCAGGAACTTCCATTCGGCATCGTGGTCAAGAATGCGCCGTGAAATTGAAACCGGCGCTACCTACCTTTATTCAAATCTACCTTTTTTCAAATCAACATCCTAGTACAAGAGGTTTGTGCGACCCGCAGGTTAATTCAATATTTACTATTAAACAAGTTATGAATTTTTTTCACACCCAACCACCACGTGTTTACTGACATTACTCAGCTGATTATTCTGAAGCTGATTATTCTGAAGTCATATAATTATTCAAGGTTCTAGAACTTCATTCAATATGAAATAGCCTTGATTGCCATATTTAGACTAAAGTCATGACTTTACGTAGTTACTTCTAATGATTTACCTAATTTATTTACAAAAACCGCTTTTAACCAGAATATTTTTTACCTTTCAAGATTGAGTTGCCAAGATATTCGATGTTATAGAAATGACCTGCGACGAATCACATTTCAAAAATAAGTTTGTTCCAATTACTCAATTCTTGCATAAATCATGCACGCAAAGAAATCGATTAAAGAAACCATTTTTTATGTGCTTTCCTAAATCATGTGACCTAATTATTTTCCATACGTTGTGTCAAACACATTTCTAGCAAGTCATTTGCGCAATGTGCTTACAGCGAACAAAGTAATCTGTATAATGATTCAATATCAAATGCAAATCGCAAGAAATTTTTTCTTACAAGAAATCTGTAGATTGTATACATAAACAACGTAATACCTTGAAATACCAAGGCTAAATCATTCACCGGCAATTAAAGCTATCTAATACTATGTTAGCTGTGAATGATGAAAATCGTTTTGTTACGTATGGTAGCACAAATTATTTTATTGGAGTATTACTAATCGGAATTAGTCTTTTTAATCAGTAAAATTGAAATTTATACTTTGTGTGTTTAGCGAGCAAACAACGAAAAAAAAAGATTGGCATAAGTGACGTCAGCGATACGAGAATACATAACTCTTGTTATTATTTGTAAAAATATTTGAAATGTCATTTGGAAAATTAATTGGCAGGGCAGCGAACTAACAATTTTTCATTTTTTATGTGGCGTTGAAAATTCAAAATTCTAAAATTTGTTAAATACCAGGCCATTATCGAACCATTATGAAGTTAATCACAAGAATAACGCAATTTCTCAGTAATTAGCATTAATCAATTTAATAAGTTGGCAGGTTTTTATTTTATTTTTAAATAAAATCTGGAATATATTTAGATATATTAAATCGCCTGTCATTGAAATATAATATTGAATTAAGAAAACAAAATATTTAAATTACCTATTTAAATATCGTGAAAACCGATCGCGTTTCATTTAAACAGATAAACATCACTTATAGGGCCTATTTTTTAATTCATCCCGAGCAGGCAGTGCGCTGTCAAAAAATACGCTGTCAAAAAATAGTAGATAGCCTTTGAAAACCGCTAGCGACCACTAGAACCCCGTGTTTTTTTTTTGGTCATTCAATTCAGGTGACGAATATTCGCTTACAAAATAACTCATTGAATTCAAAATATACTTGTTCAGATTGCCATGCAAATGAAACATTTGGATGGCTTAACAGAATCGACACCGAGAGCTCGAATGATTTTATTTAAATTTAAAAAATCCGAGATTCTACGTGTAGTTGATTCTTAGCACTGAAAAATGGAGATGGTCGAAAAAACATTTTCCCAAAATGAGGTGGAATAAATTTTACAAGGCACGCTTAATCAAACATGTGCCTTAAAAACGAAACAACTTAATGGATTTGAATTTATGACGATGGTAGAAACAAAAATTTACAAGTATCCGGGATCAGACCCGGACTCTTTAAATTCCTTTCCCGGTCATGTTAGAATAAACATAATAGAAATGGGCCACACCCAAAATACAAATTTAAGTGGAAATGAACCATTGTTATGCGAACCAAAAAAAAAGGTTATCTCAGATATTATAAAAACTGATGAGTTATTACTCTCGAGAATGTCGAGTATGATTATATAATGCTGTTTTACACTCTACTAAGCAAAACTCTAGGTTTATAGAGATTTACAACTCAAAATAATCAAGAATTATTATTTTTTAAATTGTACCGGGACCAATGCGAGACTGTCGCTTCGCTTTCATTCGAGTAAGATATCTTGTTTTATAAAAGTGTATCTCAATATGGAGGGAGAGATTATTTCTTGATTTGTTACTGGACAACTGTCATTTTTCTCCAGCATTGTGCGAGGAACAAGGAGTGCACTCAATCTTTCCTGAGATACAGATAGATTCTACTGAAACAATAAAATGCTAATTATATACCTAACTAAAAGTGGGGTGTTGATTTTGTTCAGGATTGCAAACTAGTTGGCATCTGCTTAACAAAATTCGAATGGGGGGGATTCGAGCTTTCATTCAATTGCTTTCTCAGCGGATGGATTCATTCTTTACGTGTCTTTACATGCCTCTTTTCGGATTAAAAAATATCTGGCACGTTTAAGAAATACAAAGAACTACTCGAAAAGATAGTAACATGATACGATCTTTGTGAGCCTTTGGGTAAGTCAGCTAGGACTGCCCATCCGGCCGAACCATCAAGATTATGATGTTCAGCGATGACACCAAATTAAATTTAGATGGTAAGAACGTAAGTATGTAATCAATCGCAAAGAATGACCAACAGAAAAATGGATAATGGATCACTTACGCTACGAAGATATATTCAAAAACGTCATGACAAATTATGTACAGTGATTAGTGAGAAATGCCTCTTTATTCTGCGTACATGACATCGAAAATAAATAGTTCCATACTTGCTTCCGAACTCAAAACCAATTAAATTCCGTGAAATGCTTTATGCCCCGCCTACTAGTTCCATACGAGTTGAAATATTTTTAACTTTGTTGTTTTTAATTCATTTTGTGATACCATGGTATATTTTGCAAACTAACTTCCGATGTCATGTACGTAATGGCTAAACCAGCGAATCAGTAACAACTTAACGTAAAGATGCGATAAATTTTGTTGGTTACTAGCCAGTGAAGCGTTAACATCTTTTCGTTCAGTTTCGTTAAAATATGTCCGTCACTTAACAGACCAAAAGTTGCGTGCAAACTAAAGGTAACGTCAAATACCAAATAAAAGCGCCCTCCATTTTTAAGCGATCAGGATTTTAAAATCACAAGGTAATTTAGTGATATATATATTATATCTATCCAGTAAAAATTCGTTCACGTAATGGAAAACACACAAATTTGTTGGCCATTTTTGTGTGTAAAGCATTTGACAAGTTGTGTTACAGCCGCACTAGCCAAAAAACTTTTGTCGTTTTCCGTAAAGGTTTGACAAGTTGTATTACTGATTCGCTGGTTCAGCCATAACATAGTCTAGACGACCTAAACCCGGTACCAACACGAAACACCTGGACAATTGTTAAAAATTGTAAATACAATGAATTATGAGCACTCACAAAAAACACCAAAGCACGAATTTTTATTCGAATGGACAACATTTTACGTAGAAATAATTGCAATAAACCTGCTCATCACTGTGACTGTTTACATATTATGTAAAGATGATGAAATTATTTAAGAAAATGGTTATGGTGACAAATATAAAATAAACTAATCTTTCTATAGAACTATACGTAATAATCTGAAAAACTTATTTACACATGCGGCAATACGAATTCATTAAAAATCTTTTCAAAAATTTCGGTTCGTAGCTCTAGCAAACACACAAAATGACATTTAAAAATTCATTTTTACTACGCTCTCTACGGAGTTTATACACTTTCATAGTCCACACGACACCACACACACCAGAATCTAGTTAAAATTTATGTAGATTCTGCACACACACACACAAAATTGACACAAGTCACAAACTAATTAAAACACTTACTTTTAGTTGATAAAAATCTTGAACCTATTTTGTAGTTATTACTAATTATAATATGTCTGGTTGTAACAAAACCGAATACATTTCGCCTTACTAGATTAAAAACCGCCATATTATGATATTAAACTCACGACTTGAAACGGTATGTAATGTACAAAAAAAAATATTCTTCTCTCACTTTTCATACACACACAAACATATGATCGTAACGAAATATAAACAAACACTGACACAAATTCGCTGTTTAACCTTCAAAACCGAAGAAACAAAAAACCAATACCACATTATGAAACCGCACACACTATTTAAAATACGTATACGTACATATAAATACAAATGAAAACAGTAATTTACTTTAATATAATTCTTGGTGTACGTTCGAACAGTTTCTATGGTTTTTTGGTCTCCACTACGCGTTCTAAAGTACTTCCATCATAATTTACACTGAACTATTACGAAACACCAAAATTGTACCACATACAATTTTAAAATATAATAAAACGAATTGTGTAGTTTGTGTAGTGTCGCACGTGATCTAATTATCGATAAACGATGAATTCAATACTAATTACGGGATGTAATCGTGGTTTGGGGTTAGGACTTGTCAAACAGATTGTCGCATTGTCCGAGCCACCAAAACACATTTTTGCAACATGCCGCAATATTGAGCAAGCACAGGTAAGCCCCGAACTATTATTATTTTCTTTATTCACTGTTTTGTATAACAAACTAACCCAAATCAAAAATTTATAAACTATTTTAAGAAAAAACTAGTTTTTTTTCGTTTACACTTACGATTTATTGGTGCCATTTTATGTAGAATATAATTTTCTTTTATTATATTACACGGTTTAATTAACAGAATAAACGTATAGAAATAGATAAATGAATGTATTAATTTTATATCGATAGTTTCGTGTTGGCTGATTTAATAAAACACTAAACAATTTTTAATTGAAAACTAAACTAAAATAGTTTGATTTTAACCAATTTATATATTGAAAAATAAAACAAAAACCAATATTTAATTAAACTCAACTACTGCGCTCTGTTCCGCAGGTCGATTAAAGCCGGAATGAGAGAATTTATTGTGAAAAAAATGAATCAAATAGTTTTTTTTCTTGTTTGTTACACAAATACATGTGCGAATAAAAGTTCTCTCGCAAAAATTCCCTTGTTTTTTCTTTCTTACGTTTTTTTTATTCTTACACACATTTAAACATACCGATACACATGACGAATTATGAATGGGATGTTGCAACCTCTAATGAATGGTGGTGGGATTCTAGTGTTCGAAATATTTCAGCTAGTACTTTCTTCATTCTGATATCGTGCTGAATATAATTATTTTTAACGATTTGTAGAAAAATTCAATAAATTACACTAACAGTGATCAAATAACGGCGAAATAAATTGTAAAATTATTATACACGCATATTGTGCTTAGCATTTTAGCTATCTTTAAAACAATTTCATATTTTTATGGATATATAGACCGTCTTATACAGTGAAAATCCTCAAAGACGGAACTCAGATTTTTTTAGCGACTTATTTTTAATTGGTTTAATGTTGTTAAATTGTTTATTTCTTTGTACATACATACATTTAAAATTACATGTTTTTGCTCTTTTTTCAATTTGAAGCCGCCATTTATTTACATATTGGTTAATTTGTGCATACTTCTTGATTTTGAGTATCGTCGTTTTCGCATATAAAAACGCAAGGCACCACGTTATTAAATTTTAAAACAGTACGAGACGCAAACTAGATAATCATTATTATTCCGATATTTCTCCGGTCTGTGATATCACGAATTTCATCAAAACGGGATTATTGCGTCCTATAAGGAACGCTAATAGGGTTTGTAACCGTAAAATAAATAATAAGAATTTACAATTTAGTGAGGCACGCTCTAATTTTCAAGTTGTGACTCGATATAATGATAAACTATAGTTAAAAACTCGTAAAATTTATTTGTGGTTTAATCGCAAAATAATGATCTGTGATGTTAATACACAAAACTATATGGTCCTCTCTCTGTTTGTGTGGAAACTCAGCACTGGTGAGCAGGTTGGCTTGAGGCTTTGCAATGGGTTGTTAGTAAAATTGAATTGTGTACGTATTGTTAAAATAATTGATTAAATAAAACCAATTATGTCTAATTATAAAGATTATCCGCCTAATAATAAATTAAATCGAAAAGAGATTCTAGGCAATGTAAATATTTCATGAGGAAATCGTTTTTCAGATCGATCGAGCAGACTTTGTTGATCTACAGCAGTTTGTTCTAAGTTAAGCATGTTTAAGAAATAAGCTTCTCTGATAACGTTTTTCTTACCTTGTTTTATTTTTGTCGTATATTCTTCTTTCTTCAAACCAGAAAAGTTATTTTTTGCTGTCAAAGAAAAGATCTCTTGCTGTCAAAGAAAAGTTGACAGTACGACATGATCTGTTATTTGAAATTTTTTTAGTCCGCTTGCAAAATGCGTCCTTCATTAGGGACGCACCTTCAAGGGTCCTTCAATAGGGACGTCGTTAGAGCAACATCTGTCAAATTTTTTTGTGAATTGTTCAGTAGGCAAATCACCATGGAAGATTATAGCGTTGAACAACGTAGGTAAATCATCGAATTTTATTTGCAAAACTAGTGTTGCTCCGTTCGAGAAAAGTTCCGCGTATTATGTGATTTTTATCGTTGCCACAACTATTCGTCATTTGGTGGCCAAATTTGAGTCAACCGCTAAACAGCCAACACCCCCGTACGTCACTGAACGTGAGGTCTGCTGAAAACATCGCTGCTGTGCCTGAGAGTATACTAGAAAACCCGAGGCAGCCAATTTATCGTTGTTCGTGCGTCGTGTCTTGGGTCTGCACCCGTATGAAATCCAACTGGCCCAGGTGTTCGCGAATTGGGCTTTAGAGCAGTTAGAAGTTGACCAACTCATATTTGCCGACGAGGCCCATTTTTAATTGAATTGATATGTGAACAAGCAAAATTGACGGAATTTACATTTCAAAATCGAGTGTAAAGACCCTTTACATAGAATTTGTTAACTATTATTTTGTTCTGATGAAACATTAGAGTTACTCCTAATGTATACAATTTTCAATAAAGCAAAATATTATAGTACTACACTGCGGTACACCACAACACCCAGGCTTAAAATGAGATGTTTTTGCTAAATTCAATGTAGCTAAAATTTCGATCGCTTCGTAGATATTTTAGCCGCAAGAAAAAATTCAGGGGGCCTACTACGGAAATCGACCGCCGTCGATTTTTGTTCCTTGTTTATATTCAGCGATAGTGATTATTATTGCTGAATATAAACAACGAAAGAAAATCGACGGCGTTCGATTTCAATAGTAGGCCCCAGGTTTTATTGGATTTCTAGTTTTAATTTCAAAAAATTTCACTTAGTTCAATTGCTTCTACATTTTATCCCCACTAATCAAAATAATAAAAAATACAAAATACATATATGAATTTTATATTAGTGGTGGGATTCTTGTATACATTTGATAAAAATCGATTTCACTCAGTATGATAAAATAATAGCACGCTGAATACTTTATAATTATCTCTAATATATGAGGTCATAGCATGACTATAATTTGCAATTGAACAATGACGATAGCAATTTTAGTTTTTAGATTAGATAAAAACTACAGGTCCGGGTACTTTTTATAAGTCATTAAGTATTGCTACATGTAAAAAAATTAGCGCCTTCAATGAGAGAGTTCCGCGATAAATAGTCGTTAGCGTGCAATGTGTGATTATCGTTCGATTTAAATTAGCTATCAAATGTTAAATGATTGGTACTGTTTTAGACTTTATCAAAATGTTAATACCGCATAACTGTATAAAATAATCTATACATTGCAATTAGATTAGTCTATAGAGATTGAATACATATTTCATAAGTGACTTTAGGTTTTTATAGATTACTGCTAAGCTTGCGGATTTAAAAGTGTTGATATGCAGATCTAAATGTTTTGCATTGCTTATTGCCTGTAACCACGACTATTGTAGTTACTATTTGGACTATTTGGTTGTGGCCAGCCAAGTGCACTCGATTCACAATTAAGATTTAAACTAAATGCTTGTAAGTTATTTTATCCGCTCAAAAAACTCTATTGACATAATTCTTGAACATTTCGCCCAAATACTAAATTAGCGATTAGTGATCTGCACACTGGATACAACTTCAACTTTTCAATAAAAGGCTTTATTTTTTTTCTTTTAAAAATTTCTTGTAATTTAAATAAATAACAGCGTTGCTAGAGAGGCAGAAACACAAAATCGGCTGTCTAACTATAGATGGCAGGAGTTGTCGTGCGTACAAAACAAATGTAGTTTAACAAACATTTGAATACTCTGGTTCACTTCGGGCGACACTTGTACGATGGTAACCTTACTAACGTACACATTGATGTTCTAAAGGTACACCAAATGTCACTGTTTGAACTATTTAGGTAAGCGGTCCGACCACCAAAATTTAATAGGTCACACGTTAAGTTTTGTTGAGGCCTTAAAATTTTGTTGGTCTAAATTACGTAAAACATAAACTTTTATGCGTGTTTGATGTTTGAAGCGTAATCAGAAGTCTTACGGTTTGCAAGCGATCTAGAAGGTATGAGTGCAACGACTCTATGGGAATGAATTCGCACCCCAAATTCCTCAATTTAGCAATGAGATTTGAGTAATAATCGTATCAAATGGTTCTTATTCACTTACCTCACCAACTCTATCTGATTTAAAATTTTGTTTCGCACTGAACGAGAGCTACTTAAAAGTTAATGGCTTAAGAGATGGTGCTCACACCGTAATAAACTTTTACTTTGACTATTTGCCTATTAACTCAAAGTGACTGACATCTGATGGAATATTTTAAAACTACAACCAAAGGAAATCAATTTTTCGATAAACTGTTTTTTAAGTAGTCGACTTCATAGTTGACTATAATTCCATTGAATACTATTTAAAATGTTTAATTATTTTATGAAATAATAATAAAATGGCATGAGGCATTTTCTCATATAAACGAATATCACATTTTGCTTCCATAGGAAGTGGCGCTAACTAGGCGGTGTTTAAAAGGTCTATATTCATCTTCAATTTCTGAGAAAACTAGTTGTTATGTTACATAAACTTCATTGTTGACTGTAATTCGCCTGAATATTATGTAAAAAGTTCAATTAGTTCACAATTCATGTTTCAAATAATGAAACAACCATAAAATGACGTGAGGCTTTTTCTCTTAGAAACCAAGATCACCTTTTGGCAGAAAGTATTCATGCGCCAAATGGAAATTTTTTAAAGCGTTCTAAAGCCGATATAAAACATTATTTTTGTTTGGAATAACCGTTAAGAAAACTTAAGAAAGTTCCGAGTGAAGTCATAACTGAAGAAACGATCAATACAATTTATGGTATGTATTAGCATGCCATTATGCCGCACCCAGCAGGATACGATGAACTTATCCAATCATTAATCTGAAAACATCCTGATAATAGCTGTGTTTCTTGTCGCTTGATCTGATCCAGTTCAGTTTTTATTTCATGAAACAACACAAAGGCGCTTACTAGATTTAAAGTTATAATTTGTGATCTAAAACAAAATTTGGATCATGTTTTCCATATAAAATTTGAACTGATCCGGATCAATGAACGTCAAGAAACACGGCAAATATAACATCATAGCCATGTTGAGCTGTCTCATGTAGCCGAGTTGACAAACATCGTGTTTTTAATATGTTATCGGAGCATTTAGGTAGAAGAAGCTGTCGGCAAGATGAGTGCCTGGTTTGCTCACAAGTGATCAAAAACCAAATCACGGACGATTTCATATGTAATCATAGTAGAAATATGGATATATTATTACCCTCCAGAAACGAAGAAGTATCCAAAACAGTGGAATTTTCGTATCAAACGTTTTTCGAAGAAAATAAAAATGTAACAGTTTTGCAAGATTCACGTGGTATTATGTTAATCGATTATCAGGGGAAAGAAAAAATAATTACAAAATAAAATAAAAATAATTAGAATCTATGGAAAAGTAGTCTCATATGGCGAATATAAATATAATTTTAAGAACAAATCCTTAACTACTATGGCTATAAATCTGAAAATTTCAATATGGACGAACATATATAAATAACACATGTTAAAAACACCCCAGTCGCAACATTTTTTTTACTGGTCACCATCACCAGGAATCGAATCCGGGTCCCCCGAATAACAGGCAAGCACTCTACTTACTAAGCTAACGAGGGCGACTAAGTCGTAAAACGAGTTTGTATTTTGAGGTTACAATCTAAAAAAGTTGTTTGAAAATTTTGTATGCAGCTTTACTTCTATTTATAGTACTTTTCTCTATGCACAGTTTTTCAAATATTTATTTTATTATTTTCAAGCAAGATGAATTAAATTATCACTAGGAATCCGTATGGGTTCACCAAAGACGAGTTCTGCAAAAGTTTTGTAGCCTTCCCGATATGATGTACGAAGCTCCAACAATACCGAAGGAAGAACACGTGTTCTGATGAAACATGATAGTTGCTTTCAGTGTCCGTTGCCATCTATCTATAAAACCATTGAACTGTGGATGATATCCTATTGCCTTTTTAGTTCAAAACCCAACATTTTTGAGAATTCTGTAAATAATTTTGATTCAAATTGTAAGCCTTGATCAGTTACTATTAAAATTGGAATGCCGAAACGTGAAATTCAGGTGTTGAAAATGGCTCAAGCTACAGTCTTCGTTTTCAAAATGAAAATGGTGCTGCCTCTGTCCAACGAGTAAATCGATCTATCAATATGAGAAAGATGGACTTCGGCGAATCTTTTTACAACCGAAGTGTAACTTCCTAATGGAGTTTTATTATGACGATATACTTTGGCTTTTTGACATGCCAAACAACATTGAGCCATTTTTTAACGTCGTTTTTAGTATTTAACCAAATGAATTTATCTGTAATGGCTTTGACAGTAGCTTGAATACCTGGATGAGCAAGATTGTGTACTGCTTCAAATGCCAATCTGCGAAAATCTGTTGGAATGAATGGTTGATTTTTCCTGTTGAAGTCTCACAATATAAAGTTTTTGGGAAATTAAATGCTAATGAAACTTTTTCGAATTTTAGCGGTTTCTGGTGAATTGGCTAATGTAGTAAAATATCGGAATTGTCCAGGTGATGCATTTTTAGGATTCTGATCAAACGCATATATTAATGGTTTGTGATTTGTGAACAATGTAACTTTGCGGCCTTCGGTTAAATGCCAAAACCGGTTTGTGGCAGAATAAGCGGCTAACAGTTCTCTGTCATATGCACTGTAGCGTTGTTGAGTGTCGGTTAACTTTAATGAATAAAACTGCAGGGGTTGCCAAGCGCTCTCGATTTGTTGTTGGATAACTGCTCCAATGGCTTTGTATAGGTAATGGATGTGCCAACATAGCAACTACGCTGAGAGGTTTTTTGCTGAGCTCGAAAGCAGCTACGGCTTCGTCTGACCAGTTAATGATTCGTGAGTCATTCTTCTTACTTCGCAGAGGATGGCTTGATTGCCGCCAGCGTTAGGAATAACAATTCTATAAAAATTCAACATTCCCAAGTAGCGTCTTAGTTGCTTAACATTCTCTGGTTTGTTGAAGTTGAATATATCATTAATGTGTTCGTTGATGGTAAAATTCCTAAGGAAGAAATTGCTTGCCCCAAAAATAGAATTTGTTTTTTTGCAAAATTGAACTTTGTAACGTTGATCACTAAACCTTTTTCCTTTAATTTCGAAAAAATTATTTGTAAATGTTCTTCAAACGATCGTGAAGCGATTAATAAATCGTCTAAATACGAGAAACAGAAACTCAGATTGTTTAATGGAACTTGTGGATGAATCTTTGAAACGTGTTTCCAGCATTCCGTAATCCGAAAGTCATTCGAGTAAACTCGAACAAACAGTTTGACAGTTAAAAAAATTGTACAACCACGCAATTGATGTGTAAAATCCTGTATATACGATATGAGGTTCAAGTAATAGAAATTCTTTTTTGCAACCAAGTAGTCGGCTAGATCAAAGATTCTTGGATGGCCTACAGATTTGGCGATTTCCATCGAATGTAGATAGCAAATCCATTGTTTTGACAGTTTTGATACCCCTTGCTTCATAGCAAACTGCGATTTGCATTTTTTTCACCAAATGTCAGCTACTTTGTTGGAAATCGGGAATAAGACCAACGTAGACAAATATACAGTACAGAAGTTTGAAACAAAGGGACTTCGTCTCTTAGATGTGAGATTAAATAAAAATAAAATTAGTAGTGGGATACGATGTCTTAAAGAACAAATAAAATTGCGATTAGTGATTCAGATATAAAGGGTCAACATAAAGACACAAGGGCGACTCTTGTATCGCCTAACGAAGCATACCTGAATATATATAAACAACGCAAAAGTTGTGAGCCATTTTGATATTGAATCGACGTCTCTAACTGAAAACCGTCCATAAGAAGCCTTTACAATACTATCTGGAAGCTACGTTACAAAAAATGAGGACACGGTGAGAAAAAACTTGCTATACGAACCTTCTGGTTTGAAACTTGGTGTTTGTAGTGTGGGTCTCTTTATTTCGAGCCATAAACATGATTATTATTGGGCATCGACAAACAAGAAAATTTTATTTGATTTTGAAAAAAAAATCAGATTTTACAATTAAGAATCTCGAATGTTTACATTTCTATTAAGGTGTGCATTTTGAATATGATGAATTTGGCGTATTCAATATGAATCAAAAACGTACATTATTAGCAAATTTCTTAAATTCAATATGACTTTGAACATTTTTTCGCATAAATAAATTAAAAACGTTAACAAACATATCCAACAGATCGCTGTTCCGATTTAGCTGCTTTAAGTGGCGCTTATTCTTCAACATAATTCGTAAAGTATTTATGAGTTTTGATCAATAGCAAGCGTCGTAGAATTCCAATGCCTTTCCTTTCAAGCAACGTTGAAATCATATACCCCATTAAAAAAATTTAATTCCCTACCGGATTTCAACAATGACTGTGCCTTTACTCACCAATTGGTACAATTTTTGATTTCTGCTTGTTTCAGCTGAAATCTAATTTAAGATTTAATTCACACTTGTCAGATAAATGCTTTTTCACTTGATATTGTTCGTGTTATGCTAATCTCACATAATACTCTAAAATCACCTATCTGATCGTGTTCTCAGTAATAGATAGAAAACTTTAACATTCCCGATTACTAAGTGGTTTAAACCCTTATGTGTTTGAAATTCGTAGGCAAACACCTTCCGGCTTAAATAATTATAACTATAATTGGTCAGTATCCGATCGTTATCTTAGATTACTTACACACCAAATACCCACACAAATTGTGTGTATTCATTGCTTCTCACATAATTTCAGCTTTTCGAGGTGAATGAATGAAAGTGAGTCACCCGTTGAAATTACCTATTCTATAATATCACGTCATACTCTGCAACGTGAAATTAATTATGTTCAACTTGATCATAACACTAAAACTAATACACAAAATTGGCCAAGGTCGTAAAACTTTATAACGCATACAATAAATAAAAAAAAAACAAATTCGACCGGAGTGGCGTATAATATGCCAATCATGAAACTAATAATTGCAAACTGCTTTTAAGTTTTTAGTTAAGAGTGGTCGTAGTTGTAGTTGTATATGATGCCACAAGTAGTAGGAATTTAATTAAAATATTTCATTAGAACGTGCAAAGCTATTTTGTATTCTAACACCGCACATGAAAAAATGAACACGAATTTCAAATTATCTCTCACGTTTTCGCATCATCGAACCACAAAACTAATCGTTTAGCAAACCATATACGAGAATGACTTATCATATTCTTTTAAGTGTTTAATACTTCGTAATGTAACTTAATAGCGTATTGTATATAAATATAGTAAATCAATAGTGTATTATAAATATTTAATAAACAATTAATATTTTTTTCCCAGGACCTTCGCCAAATTGCTGACCAACACCCGAACGTGCACATACTACAATTAGGTAAGATAAATATTTATAACGACTTACGTTCGATCACTATTTTGTTATTATTGTGGTGCGGGCCAACTTTACGGGCGTTGTTTTTCGAGGAACAGCACAGAAATGACATAGTGTCGATTCACAACCTATCTCTTACACTAAATAGTTTCCAACTAAACTAGATATATTTTCAGATTTTAATATTTAATTGTGACGTTCTTCTTCTCTAACCGCATACACATATGAGTTTTTATTTTATTTAATTTTTTTTTTTAATTTTAGATTTGAATAACTTTGATAGCTACGATAATGTCGTGAGTCAAGTAGATGCGGTCGTTCAAGATAAAGGACTTAATGTTTTATTTAATAATGCGGGTGTTGCATCGAAATCAACCCGTTTGGGTCTGGCAAAGGCTGATGATTTAATTGAATGTTTTAAAATTAATACGGTGGCACCGGTCATGCTTACGAAGGTAATTAAATTGTTTGCTTTATATTATTTAATATGTTTTGTTTTTGTTTCGTAATGTTTCTGTAGATTATCTCGTGAGATAAGCGACCTACTACTAATAATAATAATAATATTGTTAGTTGAGTTACATGTAGTTGATTTTATTTTACTGTCGGTTCGGTGTTCTAAATCGACACGTATTTCGACTTGAAATTTACACAAAACAATTAAGACCACTACAGCAAAAGGTGATCAGATCCTCGGTTAGTTTTAATCGTTCGAGTTCTTGAACCTGTCTGCATGGATCGTATAGTTTGTGACTCGAGAGCCCTTAATTCTTGGCTTGAAATTCTCTGAAAACAATAAAAATGCTACGCGTTTCATGTAAGAAATTTCCTTTATAACTGGATGAAAGTAAAATAAATTTTATAACGAGGGTTGGCGTGGTTCTGGAATGTACCTAATTTTAATAAAACCAGAAATTTCTAGAATTAAAGATTTTAATTATGACATATCGCGCGGTAGCCAAGTAAAGAACCCCACTCGTGGGCGTAAAACGTATTCTAGAGCCTAGTTTACCTTATGAATTCTGTTATAATATAATTTTTATTAAAATGGTGGTCAAGCAAAGGTAGCGACACGGGTAATCACCACTTTGGAGTTCGATTTCAAACTGCTTTTCGATTTTATATTGAAGGGAAAAAAATATTTCCCAAGCACTATTATTGTGCGTCCATTTGTAATTTTATGAATTCATTGTGAACATCAATGTTTACCATACACACACACACACTTTATGCCACTTTACTTCTTTAAGAGACTATCGTTTTGGAATAAATTCAAAACGCGACCATTTACTTAATTCCATCGAAAAAATTATCTTTGCCTAACCAAGTATTTTGAATCAAGGTGACGTTGGATCTCACGTAAAAACTGAAATGTACGCTACCGTTAAATTTAATGTTTATATTTTTCCAGTCAGTAGTGTTTAGAAGGCGAGCTATTGTCCACAATAATTATAGGTAGTATACTCGTATGAGCAGAAACGTTTTCGAATTACAACTTGAATTATAAACAACCATACACTGCGCGCAGTGACTTTGTATTGCACTATTATTATGTGTATAACTTAGCTTTTTGGATTTTCTAAGAGATGGCGTAACTTTAGTACTAAACATTCTTTTACAATGACACCTACTGCGTGTTAAAGTGTTGACATCCCACATTAAAATCAAGTTTGTCATTATTCCTGAAAGCGTAAACAACATATTTTTTAATCCCAAATTTTGTACCAACAAAACAGCATTTGCGAGAAGCATTACTTTTTTGCTTTAATCAAAAGAAAAAAGCTGCTAGTTAAAAGTTTTCGTTTGCTTCAAGAATCTTGTGGTGAATATGCACCAACTCAACAAACTTGTTTAAACGATTCAAATGTGGTGATTTTGACGTCAGTGACAAAGAACGTTCTGGACAACCAAAAAAAATCGAAGAAGAAGAATTGGAAGCATTATTGAAAGAAAAGCTGAATTTACAGAAAAAGAACTTGCAGAACAGTTAAATATCACTCAAGCAGCCATAAGCAAACGTTTACATGCCATAAAAATCATTCAAAAAGGAGGAAAATGGGTACCACATGAACTGACTAACCCAACATTGAAAATCGTTTAATGGTTTGCAATTCTTTGCAGAAAGAAACATACATGGAAGTAAGGTTATGTTGTGCATTTGGTGGGATCAGAAAGGAGTAGTATACTATGAGCTGCTAAAACCGAACGATACTATTACTGGTGAACGTTACCAACAACTGATAGATTTGAACGAAAATCGTCCGCTTCCAGCCAACAAACAGTGTAAAGTGATTTTGCTGCACGTCAATGCTCGACCACATGTCGCAAAATAAGTAAAAAATGCTGAAAGTACTTAAATGGGAAATTCTACTGCATGCTCCTTATTCACAAGATTGTGCCCCATCAGATTACTATTTGTTCAGATCAATGAAAAGTGATCTTCAAGGCTCTCTCTCTCTCTGGCACTATATCCCATCAAGGGATTTGGCCGCCTCAAATGAGGTTTCATAATCATATTTTCATTTCGGATAATGAGTGATTAATTCATTGATCCTAAACCAGCCGTGAAATTTTTTCACCACCGGGGATCGAACCCGGGACCTCCGGTCGCTGGAGCAAGCATGCTGACCACTTTGCCACCGGGGCGGCAACGGACGAGATGCTCATCCCCCCATAGATTAAAAATGACGTGTATAATGTCTGCAAGGCCAGCAGTTCAAATTTATTTGGCTCTTCACATTTCTTTTGCTAACTATATAAAATAATATACACGGATTAATGTTTTAGGTTGTCGCTCGTTCTAATCAATGTTTAAATATGCTTCTAGAATTCGCTAAAAAAAACAAATTCAGTTGTTTTTTTGTTTGTAGAAGTTCGACTCTTTCTTATAATTTTTATATTTTACTTCTGTACCCACAACGCATCATTCACAATTTTGCTGATTTTACAAAGTGGATAAATGCCACTGTAGTTTAGTGTCACTAACATTTCTCCCCTGTTAGTAAAGGTTTCGGTTTACGATCCCTTATTAGCGACAAATTAGACAAATCTTCGTTTGATGACGGCATTCGTGATGCAGGTAAATTATTTGAACTTACGTTGAGGACCGCCATTTTTGCTACATGGTCTTGTGTATATTCCCTTTGAGCTTATCACTACGACACTGCGCACCTGTTGACTTGCTCCCATAATTGCATCTATGACAATTCCAATTATTTCCACTGCTTCCAACTATTTCGACGATCTTCATCCACTATATCACCACCAGATCCTCCATTTTGATTAAATGTCAGAGCTCGTGCCATTTTGTTCGTTTGGTAAATATTCCCAACGTATCAGCAACCGTATGTGATATGAAACCTCATTTGAGGCGGCCAAATCCCTTGATGGGATATAGTGCCAGAGAGAGAGAGAAATATGTGATATTCGCCATAACTTTCTAAGCAAACAATCGCGATCATGAACTTGTCCAGGAGAAGGAAGTCCATTTGATGATCCGATTAGAAAATGTTAGGTGTAAGCATCCCATCGCATTCACTGTCCAAAGAAATGTACATTAATGGCCGAGCATTTATAATGTTTTCTATCTCGGTTAGAATTGTGAATGCGGTGCAGCAGGTGTTATAAATTTTCATCTTAATGTGGGATACTCTACAATACAACTAATCGCTTAGTGTTTAGTATTTCGGCTTCCTTTTCTAGTTCATTTTTTTCAGGCCGATGAAATTTGTTCGATTATCGGAATATATTTCCAAAGGTTGTCCTCTTCTGGCTATAAATTTTCTGAGACACATTATGCTCGAGTCAGTACTTAATGAATACGCCATTTCTAAATGAATTGCTCGTACCGTAAGGCATGTAAATAGAATACCCCATCATTTTTCTGTTTTACACCCATTCGTTGTTTCCAGTGTTCCGAAGTAATCCACACCCGTAAAAGTAAACGGCCTAGTATTCGCTGCTAATCTGGCTGGTGGCAGTTGACACATTTCCAGAATTATGTTACGATAATATGGTGTCCATTCGGAAGAATTGCTGTAAAAGATCTGCACATCGATCGCAACACCCTCAATTTCGTCGATTCTCTCACGGTTCCTTAAGTGAGCTAATAAAGTGAGCTCTTTCGAGAAATGTCTTGACCTTTTGAAATATTATTTATTTCTTCCTCGTACGTTTCCTATTGCGCTAATAGAATATTAGGCTTGTTTTAGCCTCCAACAATTCGTCGAAGCCTAATGGCCCCGTTAATCGATCGTCTTAGTCTTTCCCATCGACTAAATCTATTGACATCTGGTATTATCATGAACTTAGGAGTTCCAATTTGATGTGTCAGTATATATCGGCATTCTTCGGTTGGTTCAATAAAGTTTGGAATTAGTGTCTGTGGCCAGTTCTGTTCAGATTGATGTAAAAACTGTGGTCCTGTGAACCATCGACTTTTTGAAGTTATCGTGCTTGAACCTTTCCATTTTGTTGCTTCGTCTGCTACATTCTCCTTCGTTGGAACCCATCGCCACTCATCTTTGGGTGGGGATACTTTTGTTTTCGCGCTCACCAAGCAGCATTGCACATCCGTTGCTGTTTTCGTTCGAAAATAAGCCGCCGCTGCATATCCATTTTCTCTAGGCGAAAATATGTAGTTGAACAGATTCTATAACTGATGAACGCAAAACGCTGGTGTAACATCGTGGGATTTCGACTTTTTCTATTTCCGGCGGCAATTTTATCCACATCAGCCACTTATCATATTCCTTGTCGAGAATCTGTTCATCCCAATCTTTTTTTGATCACCATATTTCCCGCAGCAATATCGTAGCGTAAGCCAGGAAATTTGCAAGTAGGCCCATAGGATCGAATATGGATATGGTGATGCGTACGTAGCACCAAACGTTTAGTGGGCTTTGCTGCCGATAGTATTTCTAGACTGATTCGATGATGGTTAATTGCACAACGAAAATAATCATGGGTGATGTTCCACCACATTCCTAATACTTTTTTTTTGGATCGAGTCCCGATGTGAGATCTTTTCGGTTCACTTTTCCTGACTCATCCAAAGCTGTCAAAACTTTTGTAGAATTTGATATCCAATTCTTGATCTCAAATCCAGCCTTTGAATGTACGTATTTAACTTCTCTCGACACTTTAATCGCTTCATCTTTTTCTTCGAAACTTTGAAACCAATCATCTACGTAGTGGTTTTTTAGTATCGTATTCGTCGCCGCTGAATATTGTTGCGCATGCTCAATAGCATTTATATTTTTACGTATTGTGCTGATTACGGTGAACAAGACGATCCAAACGTCATTACTTGCATAATATATGTTTCTGGTTCCTCATCGTCATCAGAATCTCTCCGAAGGAAACACTGTGAATCTTGATCCTGCTGGTTAATTCGAATTTGATGGAACATCTCTCGAATATCCCCACATATTGCCATAGAGTAGTGATGATAACTGGTCTGGACCTTTAAGCAGTATGGTATATTGAGTGAAACCCCTTTCACGTTTGCTGCCGCATCCCAAACCATACAAAATTTATGTGGTATGTACTACGAAGATGGGGAGATCCCATGTTCTAGCCTTTCTCTTTTTTTCGACTCCTACTAGTGTGCGTGCGTAGCCCTTTGCCACATATACCAGCATCTGTTTTTTCATGTTTTGCTTCACGTTTGAATTTATTTTTGGCTCTAAACATTTAAGTCTTTTCAAAGCCATCGGATAAGAGTCTAGAAATTCAATATTGTCGTATGTCCATAGTAATCCCTTTTCGAAATAATCTCCTTTACGAATAGTAGTGGTCTCGAGTAGTATTCGGGCTCTCGTTTTCCTTTGATTCCAACAATTTAATCGGCCGCTTCACCCCATACGACTCGATTGTATAAAACGATTTGACCAGTTGTGCCAGTTCAACATCATTTTGCATCATCATCCCTTACAATCGCACTGGTGAAAATTGTGAATGTTTAGAGTTTTGGTGCCGTGTGACAGTGATGAACCTTTCTCGAATATCCAACGGCACTGCCATATGCCAATTGTCTAAGCCAATCAGAATTTTCAGCTCCGCTTCATTGCATGATTTGAGAGGAATACTTCTCATATGTGGATACATTTTTGTAATAATGTCCATATCTAGACTCTGTTCTGGAAGTCCCAAGCTCCGCACAGTGCGTACTCCGTATATATTGTATTTTCGATTTGATGTTAGAGCCTCAATTTCTAGATTAACTTTCTGTGAATCCTTCTCAATCCCACGATTAGGGTCGAAGAATGTTAGCGTAAAGGTTAATATGGTTTATTTTAAAATTCAAAGTACCTCTTGTACTTCAAGCCGTACATTCGGTGTTATTTATTAACAAAATTATATATTTATTTAACAGTAATAAAAGTTAAGAGAAAAACTTCAAATTTATTTGGCTCTTCATATTTATTTTGCCAACTATATAAAATAATGTACACTGTAAATATGCTTCTAGAATTCGTTGGAAAAAGAATAAATTCACTTCTTTTTTTTGTTCGTAAAAGTTCGACTCCTTTTCTTATAATTTTTTATATTGTACTTCTATGCGCGCAACTCATCATTCACAATTTTGCTGATTTTACAAAGTGGACGAATGCCACTGTCGTTTAGTGTCGCTAACAACAGTTTTTAGTGATGAGTACAGGAAGATATGTGCTGGATACATGAGGCATGTGGTAATCCTAAATAAATTTACTAACATATATTTTCGACCATCTTAAGGCAGCGATTGTCAATCAGAACATAGTGCAACAATATAAAATGTGGATTTGAGCTAGTTTCAAAACCGGGAGAAAAGATGCAGTGCTGCTCAATTGGGCCATTGAATTGACACCGGCCGCGCAAAATATGTTAATAAAACCTCAGAATATATGTATATTAGTTGGTAAATTCAGAGTGCAAAATTTTATTAGAACGACAAGGTGCTTCACTTGAAATGCATTTGGGCACATTACAAAATTTTGCATGGAAAAAGATCAAATTTGTGGACACTGTCCTGATTCTGGACATGATCAGAAAGTTTGTCCAAAGAAGACAGAGGCACCAAAATGCGTCTGCTGCAAAAATGCTAAAACAGCACTCATCTCGGAGTAAAGCGTATACCGCATCCTAATGATGAGAAAGATAGTTTATATCAACTAACCGAACAAGTATCTGCAAATTGAGGATTAAACAGCTGAGATCAGGCATTATTCAGAAGCAAGAATGATGTGCAATAAAAGGCAAAGTAGGGAGCATGACACCGAGGACGATGATAATACACAAGTGGCAATTGGCGTCCTCAATAGTGATCTACAAATGCCCAAAATATCACAGTTCTGCGACTCGCAATTCGTTTGCGTTAAAGTTAGTTCAAATTTAGGTAAATTTTGCCTAGTAAGCATGTACTTTCCATATGTAGACAAATTACAGAACATTTTCAGTGACCTAAAAAATGATGGCACAATATAGTGACGCCAATGATATGGGGATCGTCCTTGATGAAGTTATTGCAAGAAGTAGCCTTTAATTTTGAACGAAGTTGGACAACCGAGTACATATAGGCACATAGTCATAATGGGGAGTAGAATATTGTCCTTACAATGGTAATAGACAGACTGATGAGAAGTGTAACCAACTGTTCAGTGAAAGAAAATTGAACTACAAGTGATCATAGAACAATCATGTTCACTGTTGAGGCGGTTTCCTCATCATCCATCAGATGAGATAAGCGATGAGATTCCGAGGTACTCAATCAAGCACGCTAACTAGGATATGTTCTCCAGTCTGCTGAGAATAAAATGGTAAGGAATAGCCAACCAATCGTCTGATGGTGATAATGACAGAATAGAGCGGGCTATGACCAAAACAATAACTAGTGGCTGCGACAAATGTTTTCCTCGAGAACGTGCTAGAACATCTAAACAGCCGTGGTGTGACGACACTATGTGCCGTGCCATAATGAATACGTTAAAAGCATTAATTTAACAAGCCAAAGCCCCTTAGAGCCTAGCAATATGTTGAGCTCGGTGCACGGTAACCAAACATGAATCGGGTGGAAAACTTTAACAGTAAAGAAGCTATGATTGCCGTCATGTCCATGAAGAAAAGTAAAGCGCCAGTCCTACACAACATCGAGATTGAGGTAATACAAAGATCTTGGCTAATAATTGGACCAAGTATTACTAGCCTCCTGTTGCTTGTCTGGATAAAGGAATTTTTCCAAAATGCTGGAAAAACGGCAAAGTAATAATCATCTAATGGGCGGTGATGGAGACCATACCGATCCCATAGCGTTATGCTGCTGCCGGTCTTAGTTAAATTACTATAGAAATTGAGATAAGATACAGCGATAACCAGATCTGGCACAGAGAAAATAAGTCCACAGAGGACGCTATGGTGAAAATGACAACATATGTAGTAAAGGAGTCAGAGCAAAAGTACATCTTAGGAGTATTCCAGGTCAGCTGATGTTGTGTCAAACCATGGCACGCTTTCCTAAAGCGTAAATAAAGATTTTCCACAAAGTTCAATCATGATATCGTTTCCAACAGAATAATGTGCAGGATGATGTCCAAGAAGTAGCATTCGCGGGCGATAAGGCCATGCTCTTTCCCGGTAATTCAAGACTGAGCATTCAGAAAGCGCAAAACGCCATAGTCAGGATGGTAAATTGGTACAATAGCAACAAAATAGAGATATCCTTCTCTAAAACCGTAATGATCCAACTCAAAATTCACTTGACATTAGGGGACCACCTTTAGTGACAGTTGGTGGAAGGAGAATATAGATGGTGTCTTTGACAAAAGGGAATAAAGAAATATAAAATAATGCAACACCAAGATGTTAGTTACGGAAACGATCAAATTCTAATTTGGCAAGATAAATGGAACCAATCGAGTGACGGCAAAATTATTTATAGTTACATGCCTAAAATAGCTCGAATTCATACTTTTATTACTTCGTTGTCACGAGAGATAGTTTTCCGAAAAAATTATTTGAATGAATGAACGAAGTAATAAAAGTATGATCCGGCCTAAGTGCCTCGTTTACGCAAATACTATCAGGTAAATCTTTTCGATCATTTATGTAGAGCAACAATTTTGTCTGGGCATCTAGCAAGCTGGTACTTATGTTGACCGTCCACTTAAGCGCATTTAAGAAATGCTGTGATAATAGGTGAGATTAGGACGGCGAACGTTACCGATTTTAAAGTAGACTCAGACGAAAGACGCAGTGTGAATCGGATATAGGCTCGTCTTGAGTACCATTCTCACAAACAAATACGTCCACACCAACAATGATCATGCCATCGAAGAGCTTATTTTGTGAAATTTACCGTTAAAATTTCATCTTAGTACGTTTAGGCAATGTATTTGCATTGATTGGTGGTAGCATGGTGACAGCA
Organism: Nephrotoma flavescens; assembly: GCA_932526605.1. NCBI lineage: Eukaryota > Metazoa > Arthropoda > Insecta > Diptera > Tipulidae > Nephrotoma > Nephrotoma flavescens. The sequence continues at coordinate 71,724,373 of OW052220.1, read as the reverse complement.
TGGTGCTAGCAGTTTACAATAGAAACACATCAAGCTGACTTGTTAAACCTACAAATTAAATTTTTCACTTCATTAGTTCACGATTAATTTTTTCATCAAAAATTTATGTAACAAATTCATAAAGTTTAAAACTCAGATCTTCAAAATGTTACTCAATTTCAAAATATTAATTACCTAGTCACAAAAAATATTTTTAAGGCGAACGAACTGAAGCCATTGTTTTGTGGTTGGAAGTATTATCAATTATGCTAGCAACGAATGTTATTTTCATTTTAGTTAAGAATAGGTCGGTTCATATCCAAATCTTAATGACTAATGCAAGAACATAATAGATTAGTGGATTTGGGGGTGTAAATAAATGCAATTGAGATTCTATTTTATGAATAATCGTTTAATCATTTTTAAAATTCAATTTATACTGTAATGCAATTCCGTTCAAATTTTGTCTGATAATGAAACAGTTTTCCAAATATAGTTTTTTTTTATTCAAATTTCGTTTGTATTTTATACAAAATATTTGGGCTAATTCCGATAATTTTTCTAATTTTTTATCCGTTTGTCCAATGAAATATTTTGAAATAGTTAATAAAGTAAAGCACGCTTAATTTTACCAAAGCAAAACACCTATTGACTTTTATCGACGTCAGAACAGATTTTAACGCATTTTGTACTAGCGCACTATATTTCATCTACGCTACTAAACTAAGTAGCATTTTCTTCCATTTATGACCTAGGGAAAATTATAGAAATCTTTTCAGCAATTATAAAATAAGCATACCTACATACACTAATCGTGACACTAATATGCCATAAAATTTTAACACAACTAATTACCTTACTAAACCAATTCTCATAATCATTTTAAGGCTTTTCTACCCCTATTACAACGGGCGGCCAATTTAAATAGCAATAAACCATTCGGGGTGACACGTGCCGCCATTATAAACATGAGTTCGGTACTTGGTTCTATATCATTAAATACGAGCGGAGGTTACTTGGGTTACCGCATTGCGAAAACTGCATTAAATTCAGCGACCAAAACTATTAGTGAGGACTTAAAAGGAGACGGAATATTATGTTCATGTATACATCCGGGATGGGTACAAACGAGTATGGGTGGTACACATGCGCCCCTTACTATAGAAAATAGTACTCGCAATATTGTCACCACAATTATGGCATTGGATTCATCGAAAAATGGACTCATGATACAACATGATGGAGCTATACTAGACTGGTAGAATGCGATTGTAAATCTTCTGGCCATACCCCCCTCGAAATAATATATTAATAACCCGCACGACTGCACGAGATATTCTAATTGTTATGTTTTTATTTATAAATAAATTTTTATTTTAACTGTTTTGTTTTGTTTTATTGTTTTGTTGCTTTAAACTATTAATTCATGGAACTATACTCACAAAATTTCTTGCTTTTATTTTAATTATATAATGAGGTTTTTTCTTTCTTATGCTTGACTCGATCTTGACACTACTTAAAACTTTGGAGTATACGCTTAGCCTCAAAAGAAGTAACTAAAACTCGATACGGACCGAAAAGGTAAATATAGAGAGAACCGACAAAGACAAAAGGCCGATAGAGGAAAGAGGCCGTTTAAAGATAAAAGATAAAGATAAAAGGATGAGACTGATAGGGTTAGAAGGTCCATTTGTAAAAGTCTGGATTCTAAATAAATTTTGGAAGAAGTTCTGTAAAAACTAACTTTCGAATCTCTATTGTATTAGATTAACAATAGATATTTAATTTTACCTATTTATTTTTTATTAATTGAGCAAATACTCGCTTAGTTCTCCATTTCACGATCTTTCTACATCGAGTTAAACATAGTCCTTAGTAGTATCCAGAGTCTTAGTATCCTTAGTTCGAAGTTTCGACAGAGTTAGTAATTCTGATAACAACACTAGGGGTTTTATCCTCGAGTTCGATGGAGCATTTAACATATGTCCGCATACCTGTACTGTGCTTCAGGTTGCCCAAGATATTGCCCAAAAAATTATCCTGCTTTATATAGTATTCAGGTCTTATTGAAACATGAAGATTTTAATGCGTCCTTACAAATTGTAACAATAACTCAAAACTTTCAACTACGCTACTGAAGGTTGTGCACGAATTGAGGGGTAACCTCCAGCTTCCTTTTACTGAGCTAACTGGTACTACAAATTCAAAAGTGGATTTACATTTGATACATTTTCGCGTGCTTATGCATTGGCTTAAACATCATTGCTCGATATTCATAATATTCGTCTGATGAAAACTATGAAAATCACGCGTTATATGTATAACTGTATAGCAGTAGAGCAGAGTGTACAGGTTAGGTTAGAGTGGTTGTCCTAAAGGTCTGGCATAGACACAATCAGATCCTCGGCCGTGTCACAATTTTGGGGACTACCAGGAATTCAGTCTGCTAAGCGCTAGATGGAGGTAGATGTCAAACAAGGTGTCTTCCTCCTCTTCATCCCTCGGAACTACGACAGTAATCATGTATCTTAATTATTACACATGAAATACTATTCGACTACCTGTAGTTCGTTGTTCTTCTAGCTTCCTCTTGAAGCAGTAATTTGCAAGTAACGAGCGGTATATCAACATCCACCATCCATGTTTAGTGAAATGAGGCACGTTGTGCCTTGTTGAGCGGGCTCATCCACCTTTTCATTCCCCATAATATTGAAATGCCCTGTCATCCCCATCAGGCGGCTCTTGAACTGATCTGCCATCTCTTTAAGAAATGAGAGACAATTCTGGGTTAATTTCAACGTAAGGAAGTATGACTTGAGCGTCTTAACAGAAGTCTAACTGTCGTTAGAATTACGAACATCACTTGCAGATTTTACATTATACTTCAACCAGTCAACGGCTTCCTAATCGCGATTAGTTTAGTTTGAAAAACGCTGCAGTATTCCGGGAGACGAAAAGACAGGTTTATTTTTAATTCTTCACAAAAAGCCCACCTCCAACCTTATACATTTTTGAACGAAATGCATCTCAACCAGTCATCACCCCTGAGCTCACTGCCATATATTTTGCCATTGGATATCTGGGGATGTGAAACGAAAGAGAATTTCCAGTGTTTGAGTGGATGTGCTAGTAAAGAAGCCCACTAATATATAAGGCAGCTGTTCACTGTACTTCCATCAAGGATTTTTGCTTGGCCAGAATATTAAAATGGACCTAATAGTAGAAATGTAGAGCCAAATACAATGCGAGGAGTAAAACGCTACTGTAGCTTTTTTACTCTTTCTAATATGCTAGGTTTCCAGCCTAGTTTGCTGTCCAGAATGAGACCTAAATATATCGCCTGATAAAGCGCCCGAAGGTCAACCCAATACCATTAAGCTCGGGTGTCGATCTGAGGAATTTTCTATTTCCTGAAAAAGGACAACATTATGTGTATTCACATTCAAACCGCAACTGTAAACCCAATTAGAGAGAATGCCAAGCGCACTTTACATGCGTTCTCTTGAGGTTTACCGAGGACACCAATTTCAAAATTATCCGCAGAACCAACCGCATCCTCCCAGGTTTAATAACATGTCATTCATGACGAAGTTCAAAAGAAGAGGGGGTAATATCCCATCTTGCGGTATGCCTCTACTCACAAATCTGCTATTGGAGGACAAACCCATAGAGAGGCGAGTACTTGCATGATCGCCTCTACTAAGGTATCCACTTTTGTTCGCGATTTATCAATATCAGCAATAAGGGAGTTGAGAGCATTTTCCACAGATTTCCCCTTGCAAATTGCAAGTTGAGATTTCGATAGCCAATTTCGCTCAATCGATCTCCTAATGTGGTCTTCTATTTATCTTTGCAAAAATTTCTATTGGAAAGATGCTAAAAACGTCTAAGGTCTTTGGGACTGTAATGAGAGCTTTTTGCCGCCTTAGATGTAAATATTACATTAACTGCAGTCCATTTACTAGGAATGAAACAAGATTCTAAATAAAATTTGTAGCAATACGAGAAATGGCGATTTTTATCAAAACACGGAGTTCCAACAAAAAATTGGTCCCTGTACAGTACATGCAGATTGATAGATCGGGATGAAACTTCCTAGTTAAGCTTTTTCCAAAAATTTGGAGGAAGATCCGAGTGAGATTTGAGCTGAGTTGGATTCTCCGGAAGTGGAAGCTTCCATAGGAGCTTTGTAGTTTTTTGCAAATATTCTAGATAGTATATAGCATTTTCGAAAAAATGATTAAAATTAAAAGTTTTTAAATTAAATTTCAAAAAAAATTAGTTCAGATCACCAAATTTCGTCATCTCTATAAACCAAGCGGATTGACTATTTGGAATAAACTTTGGTATGAATCAAAGCTTTCTCCAAAAATTGGTAGATCCATGCGAAATGTGGTGGACATCTCTGTATCAGATGTGGTAGCTTTCTAAGAACTTTTTAAATTTTTGCAATGAAGATTAAATCTTTAACAAGGGTTGTACTTGTTGGATTTCTGAATATCAAGTAGGAAAAATGATTTTTTTCACACTCTAACCTGTTGGATTATCCTGACCGAAATAATGACTTGTTTGGAGATCCTGGACACAAACTCCCAGTTCCCCAGTTTTATTCACCGTGCTATTAGTACGGCTCAAATTATTTCAGTACACAGTTTTTTCTTGGGTGATCGATCATCAGTCCATCACTTATCTAAATCGTTTCTAGATAAATTAAATCACTACACTTATTTCCCAGACATAGTTTAGCCTGAGCATCAGTTCTATATAGCTAAAAGTCAAAATTATGAATGATCCGTTCAATTGCGACACAACTCGGTATTTTGGCGCCACAGTGTACTATTAGCGCCAATCATTATTTCTATCATTATCATTATCAAACAATATTGCATTATTGAGGGAAAATTGGTTTTTGAAAATTTGCAATAAAACAAAAATCTCAAAATTATTTTAAGGCATTCCAAACCCTGTTGAAACGAGCAGCCGATTTAAATAGCAGCGCTCCATTGGGTGTGACACGTGCTGCTGTATTAAATATGAGTTCCCTGCTTGGTTCAATCACACATAATCGGGGTGCTTGGAGTGGTGGTCACATGGCCTATCGTATTGCCAAATCTGGCTTAAATTCAGCAAGCAGAAATATCAGTGAAGAACTAAAGGGAGACGGAATTTTATGCGTGGCCATACATCCGGGATGGGTACAAACCGATTTGGGTGGTTCAGAAGCACCACTTACCATTGACTCGAGTGTTACGGACATTGTAAATACAATCATGTCATTGGATTCATCGAAAAATGGGCTTTTGGTACAATATGACGGCGTTGTTCTAGAGTGGTAGATTCTCTTTTGATTCGACCTGTAAAACAAATACCTAGTTTCAATTTATTAACATAAATCACTAATAAAAATTATTTTTTTCACAAATATTAATAAATTATTTCGTTTTGTTTTACTAAAATACAAGTAATCCGAACTTATTTTTAAGGCCGCATTACCACTGCTAAGAAAGTCATCGATCGCTAATTGCACACAGCCGTTGGGTGTTTCACGGGCTGTCATCGTCAATATGAGTTCAATACTTGGTTCGATTGGCGCCAACATTGAAGGGGGCTTATATCCGTATCGAACGTCCAAGTGTGCGTTGAATGCGGCTACAAAATCAATGAGTATTGATTTGAAAAAGGATTCCATTCTGTGTGTTAGTTTACATCCTGGTTGGGTTAAAACTGAAATGGGTGGTTCAAAAGCACCGCTTAATATCGACTCAAGTTGTTCTAAAATGGTAAAGACGATTTTAAATTTAAATGAAGACCATAACGGTGGATTTATTCAGTATGATGGAAAACCATTAAAATGGTAATGTTATAATTTCGGTGTAGAATACTAATAAAAAATGATTTAGAACCCAAAAAAAAAATTGTTTCATTCTGAATTCTTGGAGATACTGAATGGGAGCAGTAAGTATTGAGATCTACGAGTATCTTTTCCGAAGACGAATTTACCTTTACATTTTTATAAATCTAATCTAATTATGTACATAACCCAAAATAACCAAATTTTTACAAATTATATTTCAGGCATTTTTACCGCTTTTACGGCGAGCAGCCAAGCTAAACGCTAAAAATCCAATGGGTGTTAAAAAGGCGGCCGTTATAAATATGAGCTCAGAAGAAGGATCAATAGCATTGAATTATGGTACCGGATGGTTTGGATATCGAATTTCTAAAGCTGCATTGAACTCAGCATCTAAAAATATGAGTATGGAGCTGGAGAGCGAACAAATCTTGTGTGTAAGTGTGCATCCAGGATGGGTGCGTACTGATATGGGAGGGTCATGTGCACCCCTGGACGTTGAAACCAGTTGTCGTGCAGTGTGCAAACTTATGATGAATTTGAATAAAAGTCATAATGGATACTCGACCCAGTACGACGGAGAACGTTTACCGTGGTGAAGTGCCATAAATAAATCATTACAATATTTTTCAAATTCCAATCAACTACCTACATTATATGAAATTGCATAATAAACTACAATTTTAATTTTGTAGAAATTGGTGATTTTTCTTTAAAGAAACTGAAATTAGCTTCATGTATAAAATGCAAATTGGGAATCAGATTGTTCATATAAAATAAGGAGATGAACGGCTACTAAGGAAATATTCTGGAAATTTACTTTCCTATCTGGGAAGTTGTGCTTTTCGTGGCGGTTCAGGCTTAGAGCTCCATTAAATATATTATCGATCCCTCTCTAAATAACAAATTTAAATTGAACAAAATGAAATGAATGTACAGTAAGTGATGCACTGCAAACTTGGAATTGAAAAACTAAAATCTATAAACAAGCAAAAGGAGTAAAATTCATTCACAAATTAACACAGACACGGTAAGTAGTGTGTAGACCTGACTCGTTAAAAATCTACTAATGGTAAATGTTCGTTGAATAAAATTAAAACGAATTGTGACCTATAACCAGTAAATAAGATTTTTTAGCAACTCAAACAGTTGTAATGACAACATAAAGAAGAGCCCGAAAATTGGAAATACTCTTATTTTACGTGGACTGTATAGAATTGTTCATTCCAATGAAGAGCTAGCCAACGAAGAAAAATGTATTACCTACTTTCAGTGATCCGAGGACAAGCAGCGAAGATATGAAGACAAAATAGATATGAAGACAAAATTATGTTGGCCAACAATCAAATCAACACGTACATTATTGGATTTACTTACCTTAACAGTAGAATCAGCCAATGGGATGCGAACAATGCATGATACATGCTCTCGCCAATTTGGGTATCCAGACAGGGCACTGGAGTGCTTTAATAATAACCATACTCTCAATGCAGCTGAATGCAGAAACACATCGCTTGTACGAAAATAGCATTAAAGCAACAAAAGAAATTCAAACGAAAAGTTTTTTTTGAATTTCTTGAATCAAGATTTCATTCTCTAGCTACAGTTGCTAGAGATAGGATCATTAAGAAAAAGGAATCATTGACGCTTCCATCATCATGCTATGCTCATTGTGGTGGTGATCACGAGCTGTGCAGTTGCAGAAAGTTCCAAGATTTGACGGTAGGTTTTAGGTTTCAGTGGTTGACACTTAGGCCATTTTTGGCTCATTGTGATACCACGCATTCATGCTACATCATTAACCCATTCACCTACTCACACAACTACAGTATACCACCTGCACACTGCAAGCTCCATGTCAACCTGTACATTGACATGGACGGTGGGTCGGCGCTGAATTCTGCACTCCATCAGAGGGTCATAGTTGTGTTTATTACCATCACCGATTGTAATCGATGATCAAAATTCGATTTGCATCTAGCCTCTGATGGGATTCGAGCCCAGTACCTCCCGGTCCAAGTGCCGAAGCTTTAACCACTGCACCACTTGTCCGGTAGATTTGACGGTAACAGTAAGGAAAATAGCTGCCAAGGAAAAGGATTTATGTAGATGGTGTTTACAAAAATTTCACGGCCCCAAATGCAATGATAAATGTGAAAAGTGTCACGAAGCCCACCACACGTTACTTCACGACATTCAAAAGGAAAGGGCAAAGGAGCCGGAAACTCCAACAAAGACATCGCTGCAAACAGGTGTCAATACTCTAAAAGGTGGAGTTTTACTGGCAATCGCCATGGTCAGGATAAAAACCGACAACGGAGACATTTAGTTCGAATGCTTATTGATCCAGCCTCTCAAGCAACATTCATCACTGAAGAAGCTGCAGATGGTCTCAAGTTATCAAGAACTCCTACTGACGTAAACATTGCTGGTATGGGAATAGCAACGGCCGGAACAACGCTTTCTACTACAGAATTCACAATTAGTCCAAGATTCACATCAAACTTCAGGTTAAAAATAAAGGCCATGGTTTTCAAAAACATAACCGGAAATCTACCTGAAGTAGCAACCAACCCAAGTTGGAATCAAACTAAAAAACCTAATATGGGCGATCCAACGTTGTATGAACCCGGTCCGGTTGACATACTATTAGGGGCCGATTACTACGGTCAAATAATCATGGCTAATCTTTTGAAGGATGCACCAGATTAGAGTGGTTAATCACTGGAAATGCATCTCCTGGCGTAAACATGGATGTCATTCAAACTTTAGTCACAACCTCGACCCAGAACGACGAGCAATTAAAGCAATTTTGGGAACTCGAAGAAGTAACAAGGAAAAGGGAACTAAGTGAAAACTAAAAGGAATGTGAAGAATTCTATACAAAAACCCTTACAAGTCAGGCTGATGGAAGATACAAAGTAAGGATTCCATTTTACATGGAGCAACTGGCCCTAAATACTTTAGCTATTCAAAGAAGACAGTCGTTGCACGTCTATTGCAAGTCGAAAAGCGGCTTGCAAGGAATCCAGAATTGGGACTAACTATAAGCAGTTTTTGGATGAATATGAAACTTTAGGTCATATGAAAGAAGCAGTAGCTGGAAAAGGCCAGCACACCATGCAGTACTGAAGGACTCGAACACAACAACCAAGCTGCGGGTTGTTTTCAGTGCATCAGCAAAAACATCCACAGGAATATCTTTAAATGATAACATGCTAAATGGGCCCACACTTCAATAGGACCTGCTAAGCATATTGTTACGATGGCGGAAACATATAGTTATGTATACACAGCTGATATTAAAAAGATGTTCCAGTTCATGAAGACGACCAGGATTATCAACGATTTTGTTGGAGGAAATCACCAGAGCAGCCAATAAAAGAATACAAGCTAACTACAGTGACCTACGGTACAGCATCAGCCTCATACTTAGCTGTGAGGACATTACAAAGTTGCATCAGAAATTTTGCAAAATGATTTCTGGTGATGACCTCTGTAACGATGACGTTAAATTTTGTAATAATCGGCGTAATCTACAACTTAACTTTTTCTTTCAGTTAGCACTTTATACTTACCTGCGTTACTATGTCCGTATCATTGTTCCATACCTACCGTACCACTGCTTATTGGGGTACAAACATAGAAAATTTAATTCAGCTGACAGATTGCAATCAGCTGATCCATTGCGATGCTACGTGTGATCAACTATCACACAACATCATCAATCAGTCTATACGGATTTTGCGACGCATCCGAGAAACCTTATACAGCGGTCAGTTACGCTAGGTGCACTATACTCCGGAGAATAAAATCAAAGTAACGCTACTTTCAGCTAAACCAAAGGTAGCACCAATCAAAACTATTTGTCTCTGCCAAGACCTGAATTATGCGGAGCTCTGCTACTCACAAAAATACCAAACTTAGAATCAAGCTTTTGGATAGATTCTATGATTACTCTAGCTTGGATTCAAGGGCGACCTCCCAAATACAAAAAAATTGTTGCTAATAGAATTGCGGAAATTCATGGAATGTCAATTAATGGAAATCTGGAAAAATTATTTATAATTTTGTTATAATAATGGAATCAAGCATCGGAGTTTTTATAAATAAAAGGGAAGATCGACTCAGAACAAGTAACGCTCATTGATTCCATGCAAACAGCGTTTATAACAGGAGAAACCTGAAAAGGATCTCGCTGGGAAAAAACAGAAGGAAGGAGAATGGGTTCCTCATAAACTGACCGAAGGAAACAAAAGCCGAAGAGTTGACCTCTGCATGAATTTGCTTTCTCGATGAAAAGTGGATTTTGCTCGATAATCCTAAATGCAGAGAACCATGAGTTGATCCAGACCAGCCATCAACATCAGTTGCAAAAATGAATATTCATGTCAAGAAAGTGTTACTGTGTGTCTTGTTGGATTAGAAAAAAGTCATTTACTAAGAGCTTCTGAAGCCTGCTCAAACTATTACAACTGAACGTTACCAGGTCCAGTTAAACAACTTAACTGATGTTCTGGAGGGGAACATGGGGAAAACATTTACGGGCCAAGGAAAGCGGAAGGTGATATTGCTGAAATATATTTCGAAATGGAATTGTCACTGGCCACCGCAACGAGCCATGTGCAATACGTACGTATTTAGGATGGGTTGTATTTGGGCCTGTCATAACTAATCCAACTTTCGATCGACCACTGCACACATTTACAGTCAACACATGTGTCGGTGAGCAGCGATTCGATAAATTACTTTATAAGTTCTGGGGACTTGAAGAACCTTGTAACCGACTGCGATCCCGCTACGTATTCATGTGAGAAGATTTTTGAAAACACTGTCAGACGCAACGCAGAAGGTCGCTGCAGTGTACAAATACGATTTCGTCCTGACGCCCAGGCACTGAGAAATTCTCATCAGCTAGCGCTTCGACAGTTTTATCAGTTGGAACGAAGACTGTATAGTGACTCCGAATTACAAACCAAGTATGTGAATTTTATGCGGGAATATGTTGTCTTAAACCATATGAAAGCGGTGGTTGATTCTCAAAGCGATCCTTCTCAATCATATTATATCCCACATCATGCTGCCATCGAGAAGTATTGAGTGGTATTCAACGCGTCAACCAAAACAAGTAATGGTGTGTCACTGAACCATACACAACTGCACCACAACTGCAAGACGTCCTTGGGAATATCATATTTCGTTTCCGTAAGCCGAGAATTGGCATTACTGGTGATGTGGGGAAAATGTTCCGCTAGGTGGAAGTTGATCCATGCCATCGTCAATGGTAGCAAATATTGTGGCGGGAATCACCAATGAAGCCGCTGCAGACATATCAATTGAAGACAATTACATACGGTATATGGCATGTTCACCATACCTCGCTATTCGAGCATTACGACAATGTGCAATGTAGACAACCACCGGATAATTAATGATGCAAGTAGGGCAGCTGCAGCCTGTCACAGTATTCTACATAATTTGTATGTGGATGATTATTTGGACAGTGCGGATTCTCCAAGTGAAGCAGTAACTTTGGCGTTAGATATCGACACCATATTACAATAAGGCAAATTTCATTTAAGAAAATGGAATTTAAATGATGCACAGACGGCTATGGCGATTACTGGTTCGCAACCATCTGCTCCAGAGCTTGAGCTCAGTGACTCTAGCAATACGGTGCTCGGTCTTCATTGGAACCTGATAAGCGATCATCTATTCTACCAAGGATCATCTATTCTACCAAGATGCGTGAATCAGAGACCGTACCTACTAAACGTTTAGTTCTTAGCGACACAGCTATACACTCTATCCAACGGGCATGTTGGCCCCAGTCATCGCGACCATTAAAATATTCATTCAAGTTTTATGGCGTGAGAAACTTGATTGAGATACATCCCTTACCGGATGAACTACGAACGTATTGGCTGACTTTTCAAAACGGTTTACAGCAATTGGCACATCTCGGTGTTCCACGTTGGCTTGGTGTGAAACCAGCTGCGACGATAACGCTTCATCGAATCTGTGATGCAAGCAGCAAGACACATAGGCACTGCAGCATAGAGCAGTGATTTACATGCGGATAGTCGATGCAGATGGGCACACAAGCGTTTCACTAGTAACCGCAAAGACAAAGGTTGCACCAGTGAATGGAATTACAATTCCCCGGTTGTGACTTTGAAGCAGTACGTTTCAAATCGGGTGGGTTACATCCACCAACATTCCGACGTCATTCGATAGCGGTACATTCGCACACAGCACAATCCAGCAGATTGTGCTAGTCGCAAAATCTTCCTCTCTGCACTAGAAGGGCATTCACTATGGTGGAAAGGTCCTCCATGGTTGTACAATGAACCGACATACGCTGATGAACTCCCAACGCTAACATTATCTGAAAAAGACACGGTTGTGAATGAAACGAAATCGTTCAGAGCATTACTCAGTACAAAACCCCAGGTGGAAGATTACTACATGCTTCAACGGTGGAGGTCAGATCCCTCTCATCGAGTGATTTGGCACCTTACAAAAATTGCTACATACAACAGCGCTCATATTACGTTTTCGACCAGCTAGGCGAAAATATTGGCGCACAAAGTTCATAGCGGCATCTGAGATGGAGAAATCGCTGCTTCTCCATATACGCGAAACACAATGTAACGCATACATTACAGAAATTAATTCGTTTAAATGTCGTTGTTGTATTGATGCATCCAGCAAATTGCTTACACTCAATCCAATTTTGGATGCCAAGGAGATTCTATGTGTCGGCGGACGGCTGACTCAAGCTGATATTCGGTACGATCAGCGTTATCCGATGATTTTACCGAAAGAATGTTTATTGGCTCGGTTGCTGATTAGTCACGCACACATATTGTGCGCATTGGTAAAAACATTCATCCACACCAATTTGTTATTTGCAAGCGACACCAGCGAACAATGCAACAGCAACTGATGGCATCCTTGACCCGTTTACGTGTTCTGATAGTCCCACGATTCACAAATACTGGGCTAGATTACTGCGGTCCTTTTAATGTCAGATTAGGCGGTCGACGTGCAACCACCACAACAAAAACATACGTAATAATATTTATTTGTATGGCTACCAGGGCCGTACACATAGAGGTTGCCGAAGATCTTTCCTCAATCCTATAGATGTGTTCGATAGATTCACCAGTCGACGCGGTTACTGTACAACACTTTACAGCGACAATGGTACCCAGTTTGTCGGTGCAAATCGGCTAATACAACGCGATCTTCGTGAATGGAATAATACTCAACAACACATAGCGGACGCTGGAGTCAAATGGAAATTCATCGCTTCTGCAGCACCGTATCATGGTAGCCTCTCGGAGGCCGCGGTCCAATATTCTAAAAAACATTTAGTGCGGATCTTCGTGGCAACAAACCTATTCAGTATCACCAATTGAACATGCTTCTAATCCAAGGGAAGGTCTCGCTTTAACCCCTGGTGAATTTCTAATTGGACGACCCATACTGACACGACCTGAGCCAACAGTCCCATAAAATCGGCTTAAATATTGGCAGCGACTACAACGAATGTACCGCAACAGCTCTGGAAACGCTGGCAACAAGATTACCTTACTTTGCTACAGACACGTAGTAAGTGGACACCGGCCGAGCCTAATCTACAAATTGGTGATATCGTTATCATTCAACACGATATACTTCCACGGTCTCGATGGCGCTTGTGACGCGTTGTCAACGTACATCCGGGTAGCGACGAGATGGCACGTGTGGTGCGATTCAATACAACAGCCATCAATGATATGATATGATAAATGATACGAGGCGTACAGGCCACCGTCATGGCGATCCTAGTGTAAGCGTAATCCAATGTCAAAACCATATTTGAAAAACGAATCGTACTTGAACTCTCATGTGTTTGTAAAATAATAAAAATATAATAAAATATAAAAATAATAAAAAATAAATAAATATAAATTAAATTAAATTATTAAACGCGGTTTATTATTTATATTAAAGCGTTACACAGTATATACGACTTTAAATAATTTCAAGATCCTCGGCTCGCATCGAAGGTTTTCGCCATTTCATCAAAAAATCAAAACTGCACTAAACTAAGCTTACGATAAAGAAAAAGCACATTACTGGCTAAAATAAGAAACGAATGGCGCGGAGGAAATACAAATTTTGACCGTCACATCCAACCATCTGGCCTGATTATAACGAGATTCAGTAAGCGACCACGACCACATTTTGGTACAAATTCCAATTTAAAAGCATAACCATGCCCTTCACACTCCAGAAGATAAATCGCATGTACCTGGGCCTCAATCATTCGAGTTTTTATACTTTCTTATAAAAAAGATTAAAACAAATAAGAACACAAAATTTACCTGCCCAAATATCATACTAAAACATTGCACAACCAAATCTTATTACGAGATCTTATTATGAGTATAAACATTTAAAAACCTTTAGGAAGGAAAACTATGTCCGCCAAAACAAGTCAACTACGAAAATCGATCAATCTCATACTCATTTCATATGAAGCTTCTTCAAAAGTCAGATAAAACCGATTTTATTGGTAAAGGGGAAAGAAACGAAAAAGTTACCAGATAAAAGTTACCCTAGTGTGGATATGCACTATAAACAACATCCATACGAGCACAAACACTTTTAATTTTTCTATTTAACTTAGGTACATTTATATACATACATACTATATACAATATTTAATGTAAATAAAAAATATATAAAAAAATAACTGCTCTGAATTGTTATATTATGCATACATAACATTAGATTACCGAAAAATTAAAACGACATATACTTCGGGTAGAAATATATCCCGTTATAAATATTTCAACTTTGTTTTATGTACTTATATATAAACACATTTCTTCCACGGATACGTCACATTTTTTATTAAATCACTTTTTAAATATCATAATAATATTTTTCAAATAATTTACGCCGTTTATGATGAAAAACTAACATAAAACTTAAAATTAAATAAACTACAAAGCGTAAATGATCAATAGAAAATAAAAATACTAAAATTGAACTACTAAAAGCACAACACGACCTGTCTCCAACGAGAGGCACGACGAGACTCGCTGCTACCCAGTAGTACAAATCAGCGCATAAACAGCATATAATTAGAGCGCTCAATTTTTACTTCAAATTGATGCACCTAATTCCATGCTATTCGTATTGTTGTCGGCCGAAACTTGGCTTTATTTCCCCTACAAATTAATTTATCTCTCTTTCACTTTGATTTGAGTATAACTGTTGTTAACCGTTGGTTTACCAGAAAATATTATTTTTTTAATGTATTTTGTTGTATCAAAACCAAACACAATCAATCATATATTATTGATTGTGTTTGGTTTTGGTTGTATGTACCAAATGTGTATTGTCATTCAGATACAACTACACATTTTTTTAATTTTGTATATTATGTACTTACTTTATATGTTATCCATGTATTTCCACCTGAAAAACATTTACAATCGTCTATTACCTTCAGCTGAAATTTGGAGACTGATAGAAATGAAATAACAATTTTTGAAATGAAATTGATAAACAAGAGATTATGTGGGGGTAAAAATGCAGTGCATAGAAGAAACCGAAGTAAATTTATTTGTTTTCTCGCTTCGACGTGTGCAAATGTTTACATCTATTTCATTCTGCTATCAGCGTTTACCCTCAACCAGTCAGACTTAAGAGCTTAAGTTACACGCCGATTACACCACTTCGGTTATTGCTACAATCACCAAAATTTTATAGGCTTCTCGTCACAAATAAACAACCTCTAAAATTTTGGTGGTCGTACCGCTCTCCTGAGTGGTCCAAAATGGAGCACAACTTAAGAACATAAGTCTGGCTGGTTGAGGCATTTGTTTGCACACATAATGTCCGTTTAGTATAAATTTTGACTCGGGAAAAGCTAGAACGTTCGGTTTGCATTTCAATCCACAGCTGTCGTCAAGATCTATAGATTGCGTATATAAAACATTAATGTGACATAGTATAGTGAAAATATAAGGTGTTAGAGTAAAAAAAAAAATAATGCAATGGTCTATATATACTCGTCAAAAAGCCAAATCAAAACATATAGAACCTTTACGGTTGGGAAGGGCTTTTCAAGAGCAATCCAGTGATACCCGTTAAACGTTTATACATTTCATGCCAAGTGAGTTGAACCTATCTTCTAACGTTCTCCAGAAATCTTAATGTATCACATAGGCCATTTCCTTCCCGAAACATTGTACGTATTCACGTCATATGTACGTGGTACAGACACCCACTTTTTTTTTGAAATTCTTCTGAATTCAAAACCCGGTCGTTTATTTTTCCTTGAAGAAAACCTGCTGGTAACAAAAAAATAAATAAAACAATTCCCATTTTGTTCATATTTTACCAGAGTAAAATTTTTTTTGAATTATTTTTAGTTTTATTTGTTTTTTTTTTGTTAATTTTTGTCATTTTGTTTTTTAACTTTTTGTAATTATTTTTTTTTTCATAGTTTTTTCTATAATTTTTTTAGATTAAATTTCTAGAATCACACAAAATTCATAATTTTTTTGCTGCTGTTTAGATTTTTCATAGTTTTTTTTTATTTTTTTTTTGTTTATACATTTTTATTTCATTTTTTGTTATCTAAGATTTTAACGTTGTCAAAAATGTATTTCTTATTTTAATAGTAGCAATTAAAATATTTGATGTAAATTTAATATAATTTGTATAAAAAATTAAAAATTAGTTATATTTATTTATATAAATGACTCGATTATGAGATGTGTGGAATAAATTGTGGTTGGTAAATTTATTTATACATAATTTAATAACATTCAATTGAGACATTAATGTTTTGTAATTTTTTTAGTATGGCACCAAATCTACATAAATAATCTGGTCTACGGTGACTAGTTTTCTCTACTCTATTAAATAATAATAATAATGAAATGAGACATAGTTACTGATTTATTGAATGCTACCAAAAATTAAAAACGAGAAATTGGCACTTAATCACTTAATCAACACACATCTCGAATATTAACTAATTTTTATTCAATTATCTCAATTTTACTCTAATAAAAAACAAAACTAAAAAAAAAAATATAGTCGTACCCATTAAAGCATATAATATATACACTAGGAAATTTTTTAGTCTATACAAAAATTAATTAATAATAAAAATAATAATAATAATCATAAAAAATTATAATATCACAATTACTAAATAAGTGTCGTTTGTCGTATTCTGTACTGTTCTGAGATTTATTTCTTAAATTTTTTAGCCTACATTTTTTTGTACGGAAGATTTATACATATTTTTATAACTTTTTTTTATTAAACAGCAATTTTTAATTTTTAACTTTTTTTCGAGTTTTTTTTAGTTTACTTTTATTTAGTCCAGCATAAGCATTTTTAGCTACCGAGTAAATTTTACTTCGCGCTTTGCTGTCATTCCAAATAAACTTTTACATTTATATATTTTTTATTTAATTTTTGATTTTTTCTTTATTAACTTTTATTTTTAAAACCTATTTTATTTCATTGTTTATTTTAATTTAAGTAGAAGGAAACAAAAAGATAATAAAAATTGCAATCAACATTTTCGGGTTTGGTTGTACACACAACTTATAACAAAACATTGATAAACTATATAGTAATAAATAATGTATCTTTTATTTATTTGTTGTTTTTAACTGAACGATTAATGATCGTTTAAATTATATCTTATGTGGGAAACGGGTGAGGAAGAGATTGTGTGTCCAGTGTTGCGTTTGATGATGAATGAAGAAGATGGTTTTGTATATATATTTTTTTTTTACTTTGCTTACAATTAAATTGTAAAAAAAATTTTTTTTAAATATATATATATATAATATGTATAAGTCAGACTACTACACAAAATTATGTTGATGTTGACACTAGATGAATGGCGGCTGGTACAAATTCCGCTGCTAAAGGATTCAGTGTTGATTTTTCGGCTGCTTTCGATGTTACGGACATTGTCGATAAAACTTGACATAAATCTTGCGAACTAAAAGAATAAAATAGAAAAGATAAATTACTGAATTGAAAATATGTTGTTTGTACTAAAATTGGCATATGTTAGTGATATGATACAAACAAAATAGTTTATTAATTAAAAGAAGAAGGAATCGTTTTCATCAGAGTCCGAAAATCATAAGTAAGTTGTATCTAATATCAGATAAAAACTACGCAGATTATTCGTTATATAGTTCAGAGGAAAATAAACCATTTCTTGAAACAAGAATGCTGCTACAACTAAATTTAAATGTTTCGTTTAGTAATGGAGCTTTTGACAAACAAGAACTCACAATAGTACTATCGATTATCGAATTCGCCTATCACGTTCAACCAATTTCTCATTTGTTTGTATCTACAGGTCCGTTTGTTGACTGTAAAAGTTAATGTGGGTTGATTTTTTCAGTCACTCGTATTCTCCAACTTCTTAGCCATTCCTCAATTTTATTCGGAGTAATATGTATTGGCGATTCAGTTTATGAGACAGACAAAACATCTGTGTTATCATCAAAAGTTGATACAGTAACTTTATTTGCGACAGGTAAATCGAATATGTACATATAACATACACACATATACATATACTTTATTATTTATTTGGCTCTAGCTCCAAACTTGGTGCCATTTGACCCAATTTTCTAATCATTCACCTTTCACCTTTCAAGAGAACATCGAACATTTCTCTGTTCTGATTAAATGCAGAGCATTTTAAAATCAAATGTTCGATGTCCTCCACAACCAAGCAGCTGTCACATAATTCACACTCAATCAAATAGCGTTTCTTCAATCATTCTTTCCAATTTCCATGATTCAGTCTCACTCGTCCCATTGTTCGTGTCATTCTAGTATCTGCCTTGAGTACCTTATAGAAAGGTTGACTCAAAGGAGAACTAACCAACTCAAAGTACTTCTTACCTTTCACCTGACATTTTTCAACAAACCTTCTCACCCATTTTCTCCACAGATTCACCTGAAACATGCGAAGTACATCTCTTGCATCCATGAATTCATATTCATTTACCTCTTCAACTAAACAACCCATTTTTACAAGTATATCGGCTCTTTCCTTACCTTCAATCTGTAGGTGTGAAGGTATTGAAGAATGACCTCACTTCCACACGATTGAAGCTACTCATGCAACATTTCCACATACACATTACCATGATTCCCCCACCCCTACTAATTAATTCCAATCCACTCCGGGAGTCGGAGAATAATACTACTCTCCTCCTCCCTTATGCCATTGCTCATTCATCATCACTCTTGTTGTATCACGAAACTTTAAACGCACACTTAGATTGCTCGGAGGGACTTTCGGATTGACAGGCCGAATCTTGGAAAATACATTAATACCTTCCAAAATCACCCGTGATCTTCGTGTGCTTTAGTAGTCCGTCCTTAGTCAACATTCGCACCGTCTCTCGCACGATGATCTACTCCCTTTTATAATTAAGAGGTGAATCATCCAATTAAGACCACGACGTGTGTATTGGGGTTGAATTAATCGCCCCCAATACCACCCTACAGACATTTTCCAAATTCATCAGCTTTTTAAAACCAACTTTGGATCCGTCACCATATACACTCAGTCCATACACAATTTTTGATGACACTAGCGCCTTTCGTAACATATCAGTCACGCCAGGATGAGCTCCCCAATTTGGTTTATTCACCCTTTTGATTACATTCAATTATCGGTTAATTTTTCCACATGCACAATAAAACCCAATCTTATTTTTATTTTTTACTTTTATTTTATTTATTTAAAGAAATCACTTATCAATCCAGATTCCCAAATACCTAATCAAATTTACACACTCAATTCGCTCATTATTGCACCTCAACCATACGATTCGTTCGAAAAGTCATACAATAAAACTTTCTCGAATTTACATGAAAATTCATTTCAGTTAAACATTTTGTTACCTGATTCACACATTCTTGAGCCCGATTTAAGGCCTCCTCGCTGGTCCTCCCCTTGCCCAACAGGACAGTCATCTGCAAATTGCAGAATGAACTTGTCGGAGGAGTTCAACATATGTATCGAGCTCGTGTAAAGGTTGAAGAGAATCGGCGAAATTTTACTGCCTTGGGGGAGGCGTATATTTATCGCTCCCTCAAACCTGTACCCTCTACCGCACAAAAGTAATTTTCTTTCATTCATGAACTAATACACAAATTTGCACTCATTTGCAAATTTTGCCCATAAGGATCTGATAGTGGAACCACGTAGTCATATGCCCTTTCTATATCCAAAAATACCGCGACAACATGCTTCTTTTCTTTTCGCACTTCCCACACAAACTTTTCTACACATTCATTAGCAGAGTGGTTGCGACGGAACCCAAAGGTGGTTTCCGGCAACAAATTACCCTCATTCACAAATTTCTCTATACGACCTTTCATCATACCATTCACAATTTTAACAAATACATTCAGCATACATATGCCCCTGTAATTTGTTGCCAGTTTTGTCCCAATCCCAATAAGAATAGGTACCACTCTGATTTCCTTCCATTTTTCCGGTATTTGAATACTCATCCATACTTGATTGAGAATTCGAAGCTTATTGATGGTCTTGTTGTTGTTTGTATTGATATTATTTGTATTATTGTGTTGTTGTTATTATTACTGTTGTGTTCAATATTGTTGTTGAATTTATTGTTGTCGTTATTATTATTATAATTTTTGTTTCCATTGTTGTTACTGTTGGTGTCATTTTCCGCATTTACTTTGTTTCTTTTTAGCATTTCACTATATGTTTCTTTTTTATGTGTCCATCTTTGCTATAGAGTAGTGTTTGTTTTATGGATAGTAAGTTTCGTTTGCTTTAAAATAAGTGATGCGATCCATTGTTTTAATTTTAATTATTTCTGAATCCATTATGAATATGAATAGTTTGCGCATTTTAAGGGTTCGCAAACTTCCGCGTCGTGTCCTTCGTTCACATATTTCGAGCATTTAGGACATGTTCTTGGACGGAACCATTTAGTTTTCGTGTGTCCGTACTGTTGGCAGTAGTAGCATCTCATTGGGTTTGGGATGTACAACCGTACATCCAACCTCAAAAAACCCGCTTTGGTGTGGTTCGGTAACTCGATTGTTTTGAATGTAATGATATGAAGTGGCGTATCTCGCAGCTCATTATTAAATTTTAGTTTTATACCTTCCACTTTGATCACATTTTGAGTTTTTAATTCTTTTTCGATCTCCTCGGTCTCAACATACATCAAATCCTGACTATAAATAACACTTTTACTGAAGTTCAAAAACTTGTCTTCTTCTACTTTGGCCGACATGTCTGCTAGTTTAGAGGCCTTCATTAAAGCTTGAAATCCTTCGTTTTTATTTGTCAACACCAAAAAATCCCCGCTACGTAGTCGCTGCGTATCCTTGATGTGTGACTTGATCATTGATAAGCCCTCTTCAATCAGGAAAGGCGATACTCCTCGAAAACTATTGTCACTGTCAGCCTTCTTCATCACTACATACTTTTGGTTAGCCTTGTTTTCTTCGTAAAACAGTCGTTTTCTTTTGTTTTTATTTTCTTCTATTTGAAGAGGACTGCTGCTTCCCCTCATATTCATGAGGCTGGAACTGGTTTTTGCTTCTAAACGACATCCTGCCCGTAGGCAGTTGTTGGGTAAATTTTAAATTTCCGTGCCCTGGTGCAGGTACACCCTGTCACTCAACAAACGAATTGACGTAAGGTACTGGTGAAGGGACACCCTGTCACTCAAAAAAACGAGTTGACGTACAGTATTACGGTTGGTGTTTGAGCACAAAAAATACAATTGTACTTTAGTTAGTACTAATATTAAAGAAAAATAAGTTAAACTTATTTTTCTATGCTAATATATTATAAACCATACACCACTTAACCGATTTAAATTACCCACTACCAAACTAAATTAAAATTAAAACTATACTATGGCAAAAGAAAAACAAATTGTTTAAGATCGCTGTCAAAAACAACTCTGTTCGCAATGAAATCCAAAACGAGAATGGCTTTACACTTGTCCAAGAATATTAAGAATATTATTTTCTTCAAAGGTTTGTTTGATTGAATTTACAATTCGGTGAACTTGTACTATGGTACCATGCTCGTTTCAAAACCCGAATTGATGATCTGGTCCCATGTGTAATTCTTCTAATACTAGTTTCAAGTTGTTTCTTGTGGAAAGTAAAGATGGGTAGACGGAACGATGAGAATTGTGTTCATCTTTGCCAGGATTCAACATTATGAGTCGGGATATCTTCCACATTTGTGGAAAATATTTAGTCCCCATAATGAGGTGGAAAATATATAATAAGTTTATGTTTATATATTCGTCTGTCAAATTTCTAATAATTTTACCAGAAGTCGGATCAAATATTAATGCATTTTTAGGACTTTTGTATTTTTTGATTATATTTCTAACTAATTTCCACTTAAGATTTCCACTTTTATCTAAAACAATACTACTAGGCAAGAGATTATGAGTTGAGTCTATTGTTGTTGTACATTCCAAGCGAGCATGCAAAACTTCTCCAAGTTGGAGAGCGAATAACAAATTAAAGCTACAAGTTAAACCAAGCACGAGTTTTCCATAATAACTATTGAATATCAAAAAACTCTAGAAGAAAATGTTCCCACGGATGCTTATCGAACCTGCGCAGCTTACCCTTGCTTTAGTAAAGAACACTCTTAAACTTGAGAGGTTTTGAATTTGAATCTTCTGACGCCAGCTCAGGTAGAAACTCATCATTAATTGGTTCATGCGACGAAAGCACTTCCTGTAGATTTACAATACACTAGCCCCCCGATTCTGACGATAAGACTACTAAGACTATCTTAGCTAAGACTTTCTAGTTAAGACTTTATTTTTTAAGACTAAAGTCTGCATTGAAATTCTGAAGACAGTAGTCTTAAATAATATATTAGAAACTCTCCAAAGAGTTTTGTAGAGCTGTCGAAACCAAATTTTTACCATATTGTTTCAAATTTATGAACGAAAAGCGACAGTGCAATTCGAAATTGTTAAAAAAAAACTCAAATTTATATTATATATATGCTGAGAGAGTACATAAGATTGTATTTTGAATAATTTTTCCGGTTTTTATAGTCAAATACAAATAATTATTGTTTTTGTTTAAATGTCAAAATTATGATTCCTAAGACCACCTATTTCGCTGATATTAACGAAGACAATTTTTTAAGACTACTGACAGATAAGACTACATGCAGAATACGAATTTAAAGTATTTAGTCTTCGTTAAGACTGAAAATACGTCTGTGACTGTACGTTAGAATCGGGGGGTAGATTTTACTTTATCACCTATCGCCTACTTTCTCCCTGGCTACTGCGTAGACCTAATATTTTAAATCTCTGGAATTTATGCAATATTTCCGTCTGTGTTACTTAGTTTTAAAATGTTATTTGCTCGATTTAATTTTAATTTTAACAGGGGTGATTCTAGCGGTTGATACTGTTGTATTTTCCGCTTTTCTTACAGTAGTTCCTGGATATTACGAGTGTGTTAAGCTTTCCACTCCTGGCATCGTCAGGTGTGGTTATCTCGCCTGCGGTTCTAAAAGCATCTTTGAGGCCACATCTATATCTGCTATGAACAGAGACACATCCAGATACAAGTTTTCAGCTAGTCTTTTCTACACTTTAAATTATAAGCACGATCATTAGCAAGAAATTAGCAACCAGGAAATTACAGTCCGGCAGTATCAAATTTCCGAATCGGAGAAAAACGATTATTGATTCGGAATACGCGATAAGTTTCACTGGTTTCTAATTATAATACAAAAGGTTAAAATTGAATGTAACTGAAGCATTCAAGGCTGGTTCAGCTTAACACATGCATTGTCCCGTCCAAGTCAGACTCGCTTGATTTCACAGAAATATTTTCATGTGATACTTGATTCTCGATATATCACCAATTTGTAAATTGAGGTTTTGATTACAGATACAACACCTGCTGCACGATGTGATATCTTTGACATTAGAATATTATGCTAGCACCATTATAAATACAATTCAAAGAGAATTTATTGCATTGACCGGAATATATGGCAATTAACGCTTTAAATATAATGATGACTCACTAGCAAAATACCATTATCTATATATAGACATAACTGTTTACTGCCGTAGCTAAGAAAACTGAGGTTGAAATAATGAGCATAAATTTTAGTTTCTTGGCAAATATTTAATTAGTAACCGAGATTATCTGGATCAAAACTCGATTTCATCGATATAAGCAAAGTGAATAAAATTTGGAAACCATCTTTGGATATATTTGGACTATTAGTTCTATTAAAATTTGCCATGTTTAACTTAGAATTTTTTCATAATTTAGAACTTTTATTATTTTTATGTAATTATGATCATTATTTCAGATTCTCTCTTTCTACAACATCAAAAATATGAGACTTTTATTATTACCATTCCCCAGTCCGTGCAGCTTCTTCTTCCGCTTCTAACTCGTCTTGTAGCATTGCTTCGATACACTGTTCCATTAGAGCCTCTTCTTCCAGTCTTTGCATTTCCTATAATTTAAAATTAATGTAACATTAATAGTCAATAATTAAATTTTTAAATATTATAGGCGACTTACTAATTTATCGAATTCTTCTTCATTTTCCATCCACATATATTCAGAGAAATCATCTTCCTCGAAATTTATTTCTGAATCATTTGATGATACATCATAATCTATATCGTATCCAGGATCTCCGTGACCATAATAGCCGTTACCGACTGGGCTTGTTGGTACCTTCATTATCATATTCTGGAATATCACATAAATACACATTTTTATTAGAGACTAGTAAATATATATACACAACAAAATAATAATAATATATGACAAGTTAAATTTAATTTTATCGTTGAATGCTTGATCGGTTCTATAAATCTAGATAAAATTGAATTTGCAAATGTAATAACTGTATTCCACATAAATGGTTTACTGAGTTTTATGAAAAAGTCTCATCTGGCTACACTAGTATTCATATATGATTCGTGAAGTATTCAAATACTAATGGTCTACATATAAAGATTTACAATTTCTTAAGCAAGAATTCATTTTCGAAGCAATTTCGAAAAGACAGCGAGGGCAGCAAATAAAATAACTATAAATATGAGCCCTAAATTTATAAATAAATTTTTGATTATTGATTTATCTAGTAATAACATGGTATTGATTGCCGCCCAGTTTCTAAAACGCACAAATTTATTAACCCAACAAATTCATGTTCCGTAAAAATCTTATTGAAAATATCGACTATAAATTTACTTTCATTACCTTCAATGCGAAACATTATAGCGTAATAATAACACATCTACGTGTTTATTCTTATTTCAATGAAAATCAGAAGTATTCAACCGTTTCTTGGTTGTACTTTACTAGATGGTCAAAAAGGAATTAAATTTATGTATGTGTATGTGTATCAATTATACAAGTATCGAGAAAATACAATAAAAAGAGGGCAGCTGAAACAAAGCCGCTTGTAATATACATAAAGAAAAAATATGTTTGTTGAAACAAGCCAGCAGCAACAACACAAACAATGGCATGCACCAGCCTTGAAGCCGCAAGCTAAGACGCAAAACAATACGAATTAGATGTGATGCACTCATTAGCACATATACCGCGGTAAATTATGCGCATTTAAGCATTACATAAAATGTACGAATTAATTTCGAGAGAACCAACCAAAAACCTGAGATAAACGATGCGATAAGAAAATTCAAAATAAGAACAACTTTTGACAACTGCGAAATAAATTAACCCGATAAGACGTTATGAATACATAAGGTATTAATGATAAGTAATTGTTTTGAAAATATTTATAGATTAGTTTTTTGCTGGAAATACAGACAAGTTAAAACGAAATGAAAATCGAATTCTGTTTTTAATTCAACGTGGTATAGTTATGTACTGTTCAATTACTTATTATACTGTATAATTTTTAACCTTGTTGTAATATGTATCTGAGACTTGAATATATTTTTACAGTTTTGCAATAATTCCGCGATTTTATTTTATTAGTTTTCTAGTAATTTAACCAATTTTCAAGGTTTCTCAAAATGTGAGATCATGAGATCGAGATTACAAATTTACAATACAAATAAAAATCGATTTTACTAAGAGATATATGGAATTGATTTTACTTTTGTTATTGTTAAAGTTTCATGACCTCATATTATATATAGAAATTCAGCAATAATGGCGATTAAATTGTTTATGTTGTGATCCTAGGTTATTTCCGGAATCGGAAAGAAATGATCATTATTTTATTGAGATTTGTAATTGTTAGTTACTTTGGATGCGACCTTGAAAAAGATTTAATGTTCAATTTCTCTCTTTAAGTATCACTGGGCCCAACAGAAGTCAGATCTATGATAAGAGAAATAAGTAACATAGGGTAAGGGTAAACAGGTAACTTCTACATTTCCACGGAAGCCATTTATTGCTGACGTGATATACACATTTTATAATAAACAAATCTCACATTTCCAAACACCAATCTCCTTGAAAATGAATTATTGGTTCTGTTTGCCAGGCATAAACGAAAGGGTATTTTGCATCGCATAGCCACTGATGATGAAAAATGGATCCACTACGATGGCTATGCTTCAACATCGATAACCAAGCCGAATATTCATGGAAAAATTCATGTTGTGTATTTGGTGGAATCAGCTTGGTGACGTGTATTATGAGTTGCTAAATCCGAACGAAACCCCCAAATGATGGTTTCTAACGAACAAAATTGTTGAGATTGGGCCGATCACTCAAGGAAAAATGCGCCCACTACTACTCCTTAGACACGACAAGATTATTCTACTGCATGATAATGTTTCTTCACATGTTGCGGCGCCGGTCAAAACCTACTTGGAAATCAACTCAATTGGGAAGTTTTACCCCACCCGCTTGTTTCGATCGATGACGCATGGCCTATATGAGCAGCACTTCACACCATACGAAGATACCAAAAATTGGGTTGATTCATGGATAGAATCTAAAGATGAAGCGTTCTTCCGACGTGGTATTCGTATGCTGCCACAAAGATGGGAAAAATAGTGGCTTGCAATGGAAATACTTAGGAATAAACCACAACCTATCGTTCTTTCACAATACCCATTTTTTTATAAAAACGGCCGAGACTTATTTTTATAGATTTTAGAGTTAAGCATTTATTTCTAATTTTTTGCGAATATTTACTGATTTCATACATTAATCGTAATATACTCGAATATTATTTATAATTAATTTCTTCCAATTTTAGGAAAATGTTGCGAAAAAAAACAAATTGAACCGATTAAAAATTGCGTTCTGGTTACGATTAACGTTACATCTATAGTTTTAAGTTTCGTTACCGTTCCGGTTTGCAGTTCAATAAAGATATCAGTTAATATCGGGTTTGGGTTCAGTGTTGGTTTATTGGCTCAGTTTCGTTGAAAACGGTATGATTTAGTAAAGATGTCGAATTTATCGATAATAAATAAGAGGGCAGCTTGATAACTCAGTGACTTTTTGAATAAAAGATATTTTCTCAACATAGTGTCTTTTAAGCTCGATACATTTAGTCCAGCGTTTTTCCAATTTTTTTTATTCCTTCCAAATAGAAAACCTATTCTCAAGCCTCTCAAATTCGGCGATAGTTTCAGTGATGACCTCTTCTCTTCGTTAAATCCAAATCTCTTATCGCCCAGCCAATTATTGAAGCTTGGAAACAGGAAATATTCGCAGAGGGCTAAATCTGGAGAATATGCTGGATGGGTAGCAGTTCGTAGCCCTATTTAGGGATTTTTGGGTGGGCCTTCCATGCATTGTCTTAATGGAACAAGACTTTTTTCTTCTTGCTGTTCCCATAGTATTTATCAAGCCTTTCCTTGGTTTCGGTGATGATTTTTTATGCAAAAAGAATGTTTAATCAGCACACGAAATTCACTTTTTTCCATTTTGGTTAAAATTCCTGGGATATCTGTTTTCAATGGCTACCAAACACAAACTAAATGTCGCAGCTTGCTCAAAATTTGACAGTAGTCAGCAATATTGCATTAAAAATTACTGCGCGGGAAATTCAAAAAGTTACTGATTTATCAAACTGTCATTAGCTGCGTTTTTCTGAAAACAATCGAGTTGAGTACGCAATAGCTTTTTTCAAATGTTTTTCTATTTCGCAAAAAATTATTTTTGAATATTTTAATTAAAAAATTGGTTCAAAATGTATAAAAAATCACTCGATCGATTTCGACTTGTTAGATCATCATCATCTACTCTGTAGATGTACATACTCCTGATGATGACCTAAGAAGTCGAAATTTTTTTAAACATTTTGAACCAATTTTTTAATAAAAATATTCAAAAATAAATTTTTGTGAAATAGAAAAACAAGTGTTAAGTGAAATGTGTTAAGTGTTAGTGTATTTTGCCAAGTGCCTACGGCAAATAGTGTTAAAAGTAATTCTTTTTAAATTACATAATTTAGATTTAATAGTAATCATTGTATAACCAAAAAATCCATCATAAACGTTGTATGGTTTTCTTGTGATGCCATTGTTCTGTATAGTTCTGAATTTAATTTAAAAAAAAATAAATTTTTAATTTTGAATTGGACAAATTTGAAAAAAGCTATTGCCAACTCAACTCGATTGTTTTCAGAAAAACGCAGCTTATGGCAGTTTGATAAATCAGTAACTTTTTGAATTTCCCGCGCAGTGATTTTTAATGCAACATTGCTGACTACTGTCAAATTTTGAGCAAGCTGCGTCATTTAGTTTGTGTTTGATAGCCATAGTTACCAAAATTGCTCAACTTTAAGAGGTTGATTATATCAAGATGTGTACAAATGTCGGGTAGGCAAACCTTGTGCACGGTACGAAAATTTTAAACGGTATTGAAATTTATTTGGAAAGCCACAAAAATTATAATTTTTTCAATTAGTAGCTGGTCGAGTCCGTGGTTTGTTGGTACTAAACGAGAAAAATATTTTTTTGTTTCGACGTTAATTGAGTAGATCGTTCATACTGGGCTGGCACCATCATTATTTTCGACTAAAGGTCCGGAGCACATAGGTTTCGTTTCTTTCCGATTCGTTTCGTTTTCAATAAGTTTTTATAAATTCTTACGCACATAGCTTTCGTTTCGTTTTGAGTTTTTTTTTGTTATTTGACAGATCGATTTTTTTAGTGCTCATAATATTGTTTGAATTCAATCAATTATCGAAAATATCACATCAATTAATTTAATAATGAGATTTAAACAATTGTATTGTATTATACACACTGACAAAAAATCGATATCATAAATGTCAAAATGAATAATTTGAGGTTATTGTTTGTTTTTTTGAAATTTGATCAACTCTTTCGGTAGGTTCCGCCTTTAAAAGAACAATGTGACAATGGGGTAGATACTCGATCGGTTAGCAAGCAAGCAATTTGCTAGCCAAAACCGGGCTACTCAATCAATTTTACCAAGAAAATTTGAATTTTGAATTATATTTTTTATAAAATTCTTTGTTTTTTATGCGATTGTACATTCAATTTTGCGGCTTAAAAAAATGAACAGCAATTTTTTGTGTTGTTTTACTGTGCAATTACAAAAATAACAAAAATTTTATAAAAAATATAATTTGAAATTCAAATTTTCTTGGTAAAGTTGATTGTGCAGCCAGGATTTTGGGAGCAAATTGCTTGCTTGCTAGCCGATCGAGTATCTACCCCAATGTTGTCGGTTTTCCATACATTTTAACATATTCAACTTAAAGGTCGGAACGAAACGAAATCTATGTGCCACGACCTGTAGGCTGCAGGCTAATAGTCGGGTAAATCGATTACTATGGTAAAAATCGGTTTAGAACAGATTCGATCAGTTTACCATAGAGTTTTTGAAAAATAAATGAATTTACCGAAAAATTTAATTAAAATTAACTTTTACCTAAAGGTTGGCACATAGCCTTTTTCTACATTTCGAAAAACGTATCACGAAAAACTATTTGGTGATAAATATAATCATACAATCTAGTAGTCTTAGATGTGTAGAAAAGAAATAAATGATATTTTATGAGTAAACTGAGATCACAACAGAAAATACGAAATTTTAGAAGTGAAATAAGCAGCGTGTTATTCATAAAAATGAGCCTTAAACTAAATCAAAAGTCGAAAAAGTGAACAATATCCTAGCCCTGCTCTGACCCAGACAACAACGCTTACAAGATGTGTTTTATATTTCTTTAGTTTAGGTAAACCCGTTTGGTTAAAAATAATTTAAACCCGAATATATACTAAACTCGAAATAAAACGCGTTTAGCTAAACTAGAAAAAATAATTAAATACCTAACTGCGTTTCGGCAGTCTGTCATACAACAACAATTTACACATTTTGCACTGCTTTTTACACATTTAGTAAAATCGCGGTCAAGGTGATGAAAATTTCAAACTCTATGAAATTTTAAAAATTGGCGATAATTTCTCTAATCATGAAAAGTTGGTGGACCTGAAAGTGCAGTGACTTTCGTGATTGATCACGGTTTTTTTTATATCTACCTCATCGTGGTGGTGGTCACCGGTAACTACCACGTAACCCAACCTGTGAAAAACGAATTGTTACGCACCTCAATATAAGCCTCTAATTTGGAATTTCAATAAATTCCTCGGACATGAATTATAAAAAAAACCTTACAAAATTACATTTAGCTGTATTATTTTGGAATTTCAAGTTTAAAAACTAATAAAAAGGATAATTAGGGAATAGAAGTCGGTTCTACCCGACTTCGTGTAGTTGGGCAATTACTCACCCCCAGAGACACCCGAAACCATCGGGCATCGCCGCAAACAACCGAAACCGACAACCCTCCTATGCATCTGAACGAAAATGGAAAAAACATAAACGTATGTACTACGGAATCCAATTACCCGACTAGGGAGTCCAATTACCCGAATTTCGGGTACCCGACTTTCGGTTCCGTTTTTATACCATTACCCCACCGGTTTCTACAAACATACGTTTCTATTTTTTTCCATTTTCGTTAAGATGCATAGGAGGGTTGTCGGTTTCGGTTGTTTGCAGCATTTCCCGAAGGTTTCGGGTGTCTCTGGGGGGTAAGTAATTGCCCAACTACACGAATTCGGGTAGAACCGACTTAGATTCCCTAAGGATAATCCATTCTAATTTTGAAAACGATACAAACTAAAAAAGAAAAAAAGACGAAAAAATCCTTAATTTGTTGAGCCAAAACATTAAAAAACAAATTTTTTCTTTCTTTCATTAAACACCTACAATATTCCTTAAATCACTCTTTCTGATTATATTCCACCTCAAACAACTTAATATAACCAAGTAGCAAATTTTGGTTTCAAGTTGGTTTTATAACCAATACGAAACTTTGGTTTTAAAACCAAAAAGTTTTTGAAATGGTTTGAGACACGTTTCCGACACGTTACGAAGCCTTAGCAGATACTGCTTTTGACCGCGGTTTTTTATACCATCTGATTTTATTTTTACTAATGAGGAACCATTTATAAACAGTTTAAAAAAAAACACAGATTTTTTTGAAACGGGTTGATTGCAAATATTTGTATTAAAACTACTTTTAAGTTTCTTTGGAGCGGTGACAAACCTTATGGTTCTAGGTTTCATAAACACCGTAATAAAAAGCCGAAAAAATCTGTTTTAACGCGGTTTGTAAAAAACTGAAAATCTTTGAAAAATGGATTAATTTCAGTTTCAATTACAAGAACAAACTGCTTATCAAAATCGGGTTTTAACTGATTTTATAAAAACTTAAAACCATTTTAAGTTCCGATAATATAGTATAAATTTTTTTAGCCAGATTTGGTTTTCACTTCGAGGTGAGTTTACCAAGTGACTTGACAAATCTTATTATAAGATTCGTCATTCATCATGTGGTTTCAACTTTGGTTTCATTTTGCTACTTGGGTACTTTATATGATTCTCAGGTAAATAATTTTTTTTTACTTAAATTGAATTACTCGTATCGAACAAAAGCGTTCGAATCCAATATATAAAGAGTAATTTATTAAAGATTAGACGAAAATTCTCAGTGTCCAAGATACAGAAATGTCCAACATTTGAGGTTGTAATAAAATCAATTTTTCATTCAATTTGCACCTGATATCAATTGACGGCTGAAAATTTTAACTTTGTGGATATACTTCCGAATAGGTTCTATCTCCATTCAGAAAATCGGTATACTAAGGTATTTTAGTGTGCTGATTACGAATATGGCCATGAAAATATCCGAAAATGACCCGAAGTAGCTCTCAATGATCCCAAGTAGCCTTAAATGACCCCAAATAGACTTAAATGACAATTAACCCAAACGCGGCAAAAATATTTTCTTTTTTCGAAGCACAAATGCTTTTAAGATTATTTTAAATCATTTTCTACCTTAAGGTTGGTGGCTACCGTGCCCGGCTTTTATAACAATAAAAAAATTTATAGTTATTTCAATTATTTTATGACAATTTTTATTCATAATCTACATAGGGGAAAATTAATTTTAGTTTATAGGAATTTAAAAATCGATAGAAGCGGGAGTTCGGGTTATATCCGGGGGATCGGCTTCGGTCGCTTTGCAATGTACATTCTGGAAAAGGGGAAATTTAATTTCAGTTTATAGGAGTTTAAAAATCCATAGGAGCGGGAGTTTGAGATCGGGTTATATCAGGCGAGTCCCCTTTAATTTCAGTTTATAGGAATTTAAAAATCGATAGGAGCGAGTATATAGGAATCAAGCGGGTCGCTACGCTCCCGTCGCATCGCTCTCTAGTTAAAATTTTTTTTCAATTTATAGGAATTTAAAAATTAATAGAAGCGGGAGTATAGGACTGGGTTATATCAGGCGGGTCTCTGCGCTCCCGTCGCGTATCGCGTTTTGAAATATCGCGTTTTAAAATATCGCGTTTTGTACCATATCTCGTATTGTCATCCCTCGTTTCGAAATATCGCGTTTCGTGCGGATCCCCCTAGATGCATACTTTGTCAAACAAACAACAATACACTAGGCAAATACGAATTTGGAGTTGGTTTTCTAGTAGGCGAAGGCTATTCTAAGTTCGATAAATCTATATGAAATAACGGTAATAGAATATTTTTTTTCTTCATATACAAAATTCAAGCAAATCAATTGTTCCATTTAATTTCGGTGAGTGATATAATGAAAATATTGAACGTCATGCCGTGATTTTAATCTAAAAGATCTTGCGGTTAATTTCGGACCGCAAGATCGCGGTTATCTTGCAAATTTCACAACACGATGCTCAATAGTTTTCATTTTTAAATTTCAAAACACGTGTTCATTAAATCACGCACAATCAATCAACAATTGAAATGCATGAAATTTTATTATTTTTGTCGGCAGAAAAGGGATTTTTGCCTATTTTCAAATTTTTCGTGTGGCGTTATTAATTAAATGTGGTTATTTTGTGTTAAAATAGATCGTTGAAGATTACCACACACATACTCGCTTATCTGTACTAATTAATAGATCTCCAACTCCCATAGTTTCAATAAACGATCAAATTTTCGATTGTAGTATTTAAACCGAAGCTCTTTGATAACCATACCTGTCGAAATAAACCAATTCAATACTCAATTAATTCAACAAGTAATCAGTTTTTAATTAGTCACGTAATGTCCTGATTAAATATCACCTGGCCTATTTTGGTTATAACCATTTACCAGGATAAAATATCCGTATTGGTATTTTTTAAGAAAAACCTAAAATTAATGTTAAGAGATTTAAATAATTATGTGAAACATTATTTTACTTTTTATACTTAATTCGTCCCATCTCTATATCAATCCGAGAGAAAGCTCACCTAAAATAATTGCCTTTATTCGGTTGGAAACCCGATCAATTTAAGTCATTGCAGAAAACATCGAATGCAACTTTTGCAATAGTTTGCAAGGAGAATTATGAGTCAGTACTCGAATTAGTAAACTTTCAAAATCATGTTTTTTAAAAGATATTAAGATTTTTCTTGCTTATTATGTTATTAGTCACGAACTGCTAGTTTCACATAAAAATTTAGCTGTTGTAAATACGTAACTAATTTAGCAACAAAATAATAATTTGAAATAATTAAAGAATACAAATTGTGACTTTTTAAACCATGATTTAATAATCCCTGACATTTTGCCAGACACACTAAGCACATGAATCATCAATACTCTAAAATCAGAATAAATATCCTAATCCATATTTGGTGTAAAAAGGCGGGAAGAAATTTATATTTGTAATGGGGGATGGATGTACATTTTGTGTAAAATTAAAGTATTCAAAATTTTTGATTTTGGTTCGGCCAGGCAATTTCACAGCATATTCCTTCCATTGTGCTCGCTTGGTTCGAACCGCAATGTGGTAATCTAAATTAAATATTTCTAATGACAGTTGACGCCAAGTGTTAATTTTTTAAACAGACAACAACAGATAATTTTTAATCTCCTACAATTTCCAAATCAGAAATCGAACAAAACTAATTAACACCGACTGCGGCAACAAACAAAAATATAAGTTTTTAACATCATACATTGTTATTTAAGTTTCTATTATATTTATTATAGAAGCAAATCAGTATGAATATAATGGCCTCGTTATAAACTATATAATAAACTACTACACCAAAACTATATAATAATAAATACTCGCAATATGTAAAAAAATTCAATGAAATTTCAGTTTGATTTTGAATTTTTATTTAATTTCGTCGATGATTACATAAAAAAATAGTTTTAATTTAATACACTCTGAGATTGGGTATGGTCAAGATTTTATATAATGTTTGTGTTATTGTTTTCTTTTTAAATATTGTGTTTTAGAATTGCCTAAACAATTCTTTAATATAATACTCGTCTCGTACTAACATGTGATGACGTACGAGCATTTACATAGTTTTCTCATCAATTCAATAATGTAGTTGTTGAGGCTTGAGTTGAGTTTTTTTTTAAATGCAATAAAGAATAAATATCTTACGCAAAGCGTAAATATAACTAAAACTATATAAAGGCTAAGTTTATTTTAACCGGTTTGTGTAAAAGTCAAAATAATGAAATAATTTAAGAAATTTGTTTGAGAGATACACGCAATGTAAATCAATTTATGAGATGATTGCTTGCAATGCTATTCAAGATGTATGTAAAAAAAATAAAAGTAAATTACTTAAGCTATTTATAGAATAAACAAAATAATTAGTTATCCAGCTATATGAAAGGCGAAACATAAAATATTCCCATATTAACGCGTAAGATTATTGTATTCTTAATAAAACAGAATATTGTTCCTTTTTGTTATACAAACTTTCTGAATATGAGGTCCTTACTGATTGGCGATTTCGTGATCCCAGGCTACAGATGAAAGCGGACCCCATATAGGAAATTTGGGAAGAGATACACAAATTTATCTTGTTTTGTATATTTTAGTATAGTTTAACATAATGGTTACAATTTAGGTACTTGAATTACGTACATGGTAGCAAGATACATGGTGTCAATGCCAATTATTCTAACTTAACCCAATATAATTTTAAATAAAATTAAAGTATATTTAATCGATGCTTTCCAAAAAATTTTGAAGTTTTTCACTGATATTCCAATCATGTTGGAAAGTGATTAATCCAAACATTTAAACTACTAGATTCCAGTAACATGTTGACTGTGCAAGAGGCTCAAGGCTTAACTTTTCGGAGGGCTTTATGAGAGCGTATCATATGCCGTAGTTGCACTAATTGAATGTCATTCAAGTACTGCGAAGCTTGGAGCCAATGAAAGAGCTACGGATAATCGCGCATAAAACACAATATGACAGAATTAACAACACAGTAAAAATCGAACAACCCTGGAGCATAACAAGCTTACAGGTTATTATCAAAATGCAAATAAAACGTCTTCGAAAGTTGATGAGTTTCATAACTTCGTGCTTAAAACATTTTTTTTGAAGTTCTGAATATATAATGTATTAAGTGCCAAAGGTGGCCAAAATCTGTTTCTAATTGCAATCGCCTACAAAAATATTTTGTTTTATAAGATGTTAACCACCTTTGGCTTAGTAAAAAAATCTAAAAAATTAAATGCCATAGATACTTTATATTAAAAAAGGAATATAAGTGATCGATCGCCGTATTCAAATACGAAAAAATCTGGTCGTGGAATACTTAAAGCAGCTGACACATCACTTTCCAGCGAATTATTTGAGTTACTGACCAGTCAGTCAAACATGTCTGTGTCGAAATAATAATTAACAAAAAATTTAATACATATATGTGAATATCGCACATCGAATCGTCGACACTATACACTTCCCGTTGCAACGAAATCATGGAAATAAACCGGGGTGTAGGATCCATCCAAAAACACCTTAATCAGGGGCGATTTTAATTCCCCTGCTATTAGTTGGATGCATGACGGCGAAGTAAACGAACTTCTGCCTTTAAATATGAGATCAGTTGCTCAGTACTTGTTTATCGATACCATGTTTGAAATCCAATTATGTGGGATACAAAATTACCGTTGGCCGTTCATTATGAACATTCACCACAAATCCATTGAAATAATTGTGCAATGCGATCAGGATAAGGTTATTCATGAGCTAATAAACTGGATAGCGACATTCAGCTAAAAATATTCACAAATATTTAAATTTTCGAATTGCATTAGCAGTTTTCGTTTTGGCCACCCTTAGCCGCGATTATGGCCTTCAAACGGCCGACAAAGCTATTGCAGCACGAAAGTGGCTCTGCGGTATTTTGGCCCATTCCCGGAGAAGCACTTACTTGAGATGATCGACACTTTGGTATTTTTTGTTCCAAACTTGCTCTTCAAAATACCCCAAACGGAGAAATCTATAGCGGATTTGCATCCGATGAATTTGGTGGCCATTGGGCAGTGGAAATGAACTGCGGAACGTTGTTTCTCAGCCAATCTTGATTGACGCGCGCTTTATGACTCGGCGCCGATTCCTGTTGAACGGTCCAGGCTCTGCGGCCGAAATGTGTTTGTGCCCAAGACTTCAATGCTCCCTCCAACACATGATCCCGATAAATTTGAGCATTTATCTTGATGCCACGATCGGTGAACGGCTTTCGGCCGTTACGGCTGCCCAAACCATCACCATCGGCGGCGCTTGGTCTCGAGTGGCAATCCGTTGGTCCAAATTTTCAGTAGAACGGCCGGGCAAGTAAATTCGGTCGTTTTGCTTGTTCACAAATTGCTCAATAACGAACGGTGACTCATCAGAGAAAACCAAATTCGGCAAATCGCCACTTTCGTGCAACCGTAACAACTCCTTTGCTTTTTTTTCCATTCTAACTTTTTTTTGAGCATCGATGAGACCATGCGTTTTATGGGATTTCAAGGCCTTTAGTCCAAGATGATATTTCAATATGTGCTGCATCCGTTCCAGCAAAATGTTCTCCTCACGAGCTATTTTTCTGCCGCGGATGCCGAGCCAATTTGGCCTTCACCTTACAGTTACAGTGCGTCTCGGTCCACCACCATGGCATTTTGCAATGCTGTCAGTATCGTTATGATTTTTGGTGCGATACACAAACATTTTATTCACATGCAGATGTTTT
The DNA here is from genome assembly GCA_932526605.1 of Nephrotoma flavescens. NCBI lineage: Eukaryota > Metazoa > Arthropoda > Insecta > Diptera > Tipulidae > Nephrotoma > Nephrotoma flavescens. The sequence goes on along the minus strand of OW052220.1, from coordinate 71,686,909 downwards.
AACTGGTTAACAATCTGCGGCTGTGGTTTTCCAGCCAAATATAGAGCAATCACACTATTACGCTTGAATTCCATTGCGGATAACTTTTTTCTGAATATTTCCCACTAAAATACGCTTGTAAACAATGGAATGAACTGTCATTAGTGTAAATTTGATCGCTCTGCCATCACTGGTTTGACAGCAATGACAGTCTGAAGTTGGTAACTGCTAGTCAGTCATCCTGTATTATTTAGAGTCATCCAACTGCATGTATACCCAGTGCACTTATTAAATCCAATAAATATCCCCCTTGGAGTGATGAAAATTTCATTAAAGTAAAGAATATGCAAGATAAGATGGATAAAGATACTCTTCAGTTTACTGCAAAGTAAACCGAGGAGTTGTGATCTCAAAACATAGCTCACTTTGCTAAAAAAACTTATCTCAAGTGTGCAACGGGCCTAATTCTTTAAATTTTCTTCATTCTCTAAACAAATAAAAATCAATAAATATAAGAGCATGGCCTATTGATTGTGCACACTACCTTTTGAATAAAACTTCCCAAACCTTATACTAATTCATGAAATCTTTCATCAGATCGAAACATGAATAACGTTTACTAAATTTAAGAAGATCGCGTGATAGCTGCTGTCAACCAAGAGAGCATGAATCAATTTTGTAAACTCAATGCTAACTATAGAACCCTATGAATTAAAATACAGCTCTCACTTAACCAGAACATGAATAAAATTTATAAGGTTAAGAAGTATAACACTTTCTAGTATTAGGACAGTCAACGCAGAGTCTAAATTTAAGTTACCAACTGCCAAGCGATAGTTTCCAGCCATTAACGAATAAAGGTCCTAAATTTAAGAATACTACGTGACAGCTCTGAGCCAATCAGAATACGAATAAAGTGTACCCTTGATAGTAACACACAATAGCTCTGAGTCAATCAGCACACACTCAATTTTTATTAAATTCAAGGCCGTAACAAACACTTAGACAAAAGTTACTCTCAAACGTTTTAACATGTATTCAGTGGCGTAATGCTACGACAATTTTATATTTGGTACATTTCTTTAAAATTAAAAAGTGATATTTGATCCAAAGCAGAATAGGTTAAATAGCACATGCATAAACTAAACGCCTAAACTTCTTCGGTATGAAACCGAAAATAAGGAACAAATAAGACATTTTCTTAGAGATACTTGTTTACTCTAAACACGGCCTTAACTTTTATTATAATTATTAAATTTAACATTAATTTAAATTAATTACATGGATCATAGCGTGTATTTTAAAAATTGATAATCTAATATCAATAATCTGCTCAAAAGAAAAATCGGGTCAAGCCCAGTCTAATCCGGCACCGAGTTGGACAAAAATAAAATATTTTGATCCGCGCAAGCATCTCAGTTCTCCTCAATCAAGGGAATTTCGAAGTTGTACGAGAGCTGCCTTTTATATTTCGGGATTAGAGAACAAAAACAAATATTAATCATCGAAAATCGCTTTATTTTCAAAATATTCCCCATGAAGATCTATACACTTTTGCATGCGTTTGAACCAATTGTCGAAGCACTTTTTCCACTCTGATTGAGGTATCTCCAAAACATGCATTCTGAACGCAGTAACCGCTTCTTCAGGTGCCGAAAAACGTTGACCTCTCAGTTTGTTTTTTACGTACAGGAATAAAAAGAAGTCATTTGGTGACAAGTCAGGACTATACGGCGGATGACTCATCAAATCGATGTTTTGAGTGCTCAAAAATGCAGTTGTTTGAGCCGATGTGTGAGAGCTCGCATTGTCGTGGTGAAGAGTGATCCGTCTTCGGCAGTTGGTTTTCCTGATTTCTTGGAAGACAACTGGCAAACACATGGTTGTGTACCACTCAGAATTGACTGTTCTGCGTTGTTCTAGTTGTACGGTTGCGACATGTCCATTTTTCCCGAAAAAAACAGGCGATCATTTGCTTGCAAGTGCTTCGTGCGCGAACAACATTTGTTGGATTCGGCTCATCTTGAAACACCCATACAGTCGACTGCTGTTTACTTTCGCGCTCATACGCGTAAATCCTCGATTCATCACCTGTCACTATGTCATAGACGTGTTTTGAAGCACCGCGATCGTATTTTTTGAGCTTTTCTTTCGACCAATCGACACGAGCCTTTTTTTGGGCGATTGACAAATTGTGTGGGATCCAACTCGAACAAATTTTTTTGACATTCAAATGTTTATGCAATATTGAATGTATGCTGGTCCCACTAATGCCTAAGGTTGTCTCAATCTCACGATAGGTCACATGACGATCTTGCAATACCAGTTCGCGCACAGCATCAATGGTTTCCGGAACAACAACTGATTCTGGACGACCTTCACGAAATTCGCCTTGGAGTGAACTATGACCTCGATTGAATTCACCATACCATCGATAAACACTAGTCCTTGATGGAGCTTCATCGCCAAAAATTGAATTAAGTTCATCCATGCACTCTTGCTGCCTTAATCCACATCGAAAGTTGTAAAAAATAATCGCACGAAAATGTTCACGATTTAATTCCATTTTTTCGCCGAGATGTTTAGTTAATGAGTACTGTAAACAACACAAATAGCGCTCGAATGTCAAAATGTTCTGAGTACGTATAACCTCAAAAATGTCAAACTTTACGATAGAGCTGTCAGTTGCCAGATTGCAACACTAGGGTTGTCCAATCCCGAAATATAAAAGGCAACCCTCGTATTCTTTCTCTCTCTCTGACACTATATTCCATCAAGGGATCTGGCCGCCTCAAATGAGGTTTCATAATCATATTTCCATTTCGAATAATGAGTGATTAATTCATTGATCCTAAACCAGCCGTGAAATTTTTTCACCACCAGGAATCGAACCCGGGAGCAAGTATGCTGATCGCTGGAGCAAGCATGCTGACCACTTTGCCACCGACCTCGTATTCTTGCTTGTATGTAATTTTTTAATCTAGGAGTCTGATAGCTTTGGAAGATCGCAATACTTTGTCATTTTCTACTGAGAACATTGACGTCTTAGATAGGGTTGCGTACGTAATGAAAAATTTAAATCCCAAAATATTACAAAAATCCGAACTACAAAAATCCAAACTTTGAAATCCCGTGGTTGACAAAATTCTCGGAGGCAACGAAAGACCTTGACTGCGCTGCGTAATGACGTCGATCTAGATTTACGAACAATAGAGTGTCGAAACTGGAAGGTGAGAGCAATGAAAATGTAAGGAGGGCCAAACGTGCAATCGGCAAAACATCTTCCTAATGGAAAAAACCTAATGGATTCCATCTATTATGGAACAAATTTTTAAAATAGAAGGGGAAATGTAAAATCAAGTGCCACCCGCAGAGGGACCTAGCTTTTAGTTTCGAAATTGGATAATAAAAATTTAGCAGCAGCTCTAGCGTTAAAAATAATTAACATACCGAGTAGCTTTGGAGATTATTCAATATGGTGAAACTCTAAAACTAACTCTGTGGAACTAATCTTAATGAGTTTTTGGGCTAAATAAGCTACCATAAACGGGGGAAGGATAATTGTACGATGAATATCGAAAAACAAAAAAAAATCGTCTAAAAAACATCGAATTTAGTTTGATTGAATTTCAACTAAAAGATGAAATTTGGAAAGAGTATAAAGAGATTAGTTTAATTCGGTTAAAATTGCTTCCTGAACCAGGTTTCTGACACTAAATTAGAAACGATGTACAGATAAACGATTTACGTTATAATGAGCCTTCAGGAAATACAAACCAATCGTGAGTGTGTTGTTTTAATATAAATAATGTCAGTATATTTTTGCATTGGCCAATATTGTACAAAAAGGCGGTAAACAGAAACACTTAAAAGCAAACGTCAAAGTTTGACCGATACACCTGTCAGTTTTTCATTCACATATATGTAAGTTACTAAAAGAAGATAAATATTTCGTCAAAAATTGGCGCAGTGGCGATGGAAATGAAGTGGAAATCTCACGTTTTAGTGATCAACTAGGTAAATGTCTCTCAAAGAATTTTAGTAATTTTAGAAAAGTTGCTGTTTCAGTCGTTTGTATCAGTTAATGTCGGTGCTTTTCGAACATCGTCCCGTAATACAGTTCTCGCATTTGAAAGCTAATATGCCTACCTAAAGTAAAGCCAAATTGGACGCCGTTTTTGGGAATCCTTCCATCATTCGCCACTGTCTCATAAGCTGGAAAGGTGATAACGATTTTTTTGCGGTAGTTAGTTTATTTAGATGACGGTTGCCATAACCAAAATTAACAAATTTCAGTTTGATTTGTTTCATCATCCATTGTATTCACTAGATCTCGTGCATCAAACGACAATTTTCGTTTTCGATATAATGGCGAAAAACTAAAGTATTTTGGCCATAACGCGATTTCCACGTTTCGTTTTCTGCCAATTCGCATGAATAAGTAAATCAAACGAGACAGAATCGCAATTGGCAACCCTAAACCTTGATGATTTCGCAATAGTGTTAAACTTGATCGCTCTACAATTATTTGATATACGACTAGTGATTAACAAAAAATCTTTCTAAACTTATTTTCATTTTGTTATCACAAATTACAAAATTTCACAACACTGTGAAAATGTCAATAATTTGCCAATAACAAGCATTATAATCTAAATATATATCGCGATGACGATCAATTAATAATATGAAATTATCATTTTACTTGTTATAAAATGTAAATGTTTATTATTAGTTTGACCATTACCCCACCAAACATAATTACTGCATTCATGAACCCACGTAATTAAAAGACAATTAACACGTAAAATATTGTATGGTTTACTGAATTACAATAAGAAACATTTAGACAAAATATTTATAAAGTAAAACCCGCTTTCGGCGTTTTAGTAATATACAATACTTAAGTAGGGTTGTCCTGATGTTTTATTTTAATCTTGTTGAACCAGCTTAACTGAGATGGTTATATGTATGTATATACAATAACATAATGACAAAATATAGTAACATATCTAGACCTAGGCTACATCCGTTACAGTATAAACAAATTATTTCTGTATTCGATAGTTACGATATCTTTTTTTATTTAGCTGGGCATAAGAATTCATTTTCGTATTAAATTATATAATGAAATTATTTATAATCTGTATTATAGCAACGACATACATATTTGTATTGTCATTGTCTTACTAAAGAAGATTAGATAATATGTACATAGAAAGTCATCGAGCATTGAACTTTCTTATCGTCGAAACTTAAAGCTAAATTAAATTTATAAGCAAAATTGAACTCAGCCGAATTGGCATTAGATGACAAAAATCGCACAACTATTTTAAAGATTTATTCTAAAAACTAAAGCACGATTAAATGCGGATTATATCAATGGCCCAGTACACTAACAATACAATTTTAAGGTATAACCAGAACCAGAGATACAGCGACAAGATACAACGCCTGTCAAATTAAAATACACATAATTTTTTTAGAATCTATTCTAATTTTGTCGCCGGCGCTGCAGTACTACCAATATACGTTTCAGATTATTATGTTGGTAAACATTTTTTACAACTCTTTTAAAATGAAATTCAATCAAATCTGAATGTTGTACACAATGTTTTATGTAAAAAAATTAAATAGAGTCGATAAAAAGATAAATGAAATATTTTAGGATAAATTTATTATTATTTTTCTTGTTTTGTCGCTTCAACGCTGACGCACTTGTTGTGTTTACCAAAGCGACATCGCCGGCAGACAAATGTATTTTGTCGATGTATTTTGTCGCTGCATCTCTGGTTCTGTTTATACCTTTAACCTGGATATGAAATATTATGTCGTTTTACTATTGGTTGCATGACTTGCTTAGATATTGCCGTTAGATTGGGTGGATGCTCTGGGGAGCAACTGGACTTATTTTTTACTATTTAATATCAAGAAACGTAGTCTTTGAATAATTATAGAAAACTTTGGTACATTAATTTGACAATCTTGTTGACCTCTATTCTTAAGCTCTATTTTCAGATTGTTTCCCCTAAATTAACATTTTAGCTAGTCTGTCATGAATTCTGGGATGTAGATGTGAATTATAAAAAAAACGACTGTTACGCTTATAAGCACATTTAACTGTCCATCCCAATACAATTTTTGTTCGACATATAGACGATTTGTGCTAGTCCTTTGAAACATAATTGTGCATCATATCATTTCTATATTTTGTAAAAATGTGTTTGGCTGGTTTTTAAATCATCATCAAAAAAGAGGAAGATTTATTTTTCAACAAATTTTATTTGATTCAGGAGCTTCGTATTTTACAAGTTCCAACCAACATATTGTTTAGAGGTAGCATATTTTTAGCATCCCTAACCATTGATATCTAGAAGGCAAACGTTAAAACTCTAATATTGTGCCAATTTGTAAATATGCATATAAACCTGATTTTACGTGCTAGGGCCGCTAGTTGGAAGGGGGTGAAAGACGATAAGATCACCAAGGTCTAGCAACCATTACTCAAATTTGATGATCGAGTGGAAGAGAGAAATGGTCATGGGTGGACTAAAGTTCGAGAGAAATCGAACCGAAATTAATCTCCACACTAAAAGCTTAAGGACACTGACCTAATTGTTGCCCCTAGTCCCTACACGGTTCAAAAAAATAAATCACAATCTCCAGTTAAAGAATCAGATACGGAAATTCGGCAACTTGTTCTATAGTTTTCCGTATTGAAGGAAGTAAATGTAAAAATTAAAAATGCAAATGTTTGTCCTTGAATGACTCTTGATCTCTGGGATTTAATTAAAGTTAAAAACCGTACATTGAAGCGTTTTAAAAGGAACAGTACTAATTTAGAACTGAAACATGAATTAGATTTGCTAAATAGGAAGATCTAAAACAGAAAATATTTTGCAATGAAGCGTTAGTTTAACAATTTATTTAAAAATTTGAGCCAACAAGAAATCTGGAAACAGTTAAATCATTTCATGGAAAATAACTCTAATAATAGGATCGACTCCGTTATTTGCAATGATGTTGAGTATCATGATCTTATTGCCCTTGTTAATATATTTAATCGCTGTTTTGTTAACTATGTTGATTCTTCTGTATCAACAAGTAGTTCTAGCCCAGATTCCTAGTATTAATTCATGTTTCTTTTCGCCCACTTCCTGCAGCGAAATATCGAATTTAATTTCAACTCTCAGTAATACAAATAGTGGTGGTTATGATAATTATGATAGCTGATCTATTTAATGTGGTTTTGAAAACCGGTGTTTACCCCGATTGTCTTAAAATTGCTAAAGTGACGCCAATATTTAAGTCTGGAAATTCAAAAATAGTTAATAATATTGTCCAATTTCAGTTTTGTCGGTACTTGACTATATTTTAGCAAAAATTATTGCTAACCGGATGATCGATTTTCTAAAAAAATCTAATTGTTTCTATTCTCGCCAGTATGGATTTCGATAAGGTTCTGGTACATATTTGGCTCTAACAGACATTACTGATTTGATCTATCGTAATTTTGACAGGCAAAATTATATATTTCTGGCTTATTTCTTGATCTTCGTAAAACTTATGTTCACAGTTGACTTCTTCAGAAATTACAAATTTATGGCTTCCATGGTCTATCACACAAACTTTTAGAAAGCTACCTTAGTAATCGAAAGCAGTTTTTGATTTTAAATGGTGCATAAAGCTCCACTTTAGCTGAGAACTGCGGTGTTCCTCAAGGAAGTGTCCTTGGCCCTGTGTTATTCTTAATCTACCTAAATGATATGACCCATTTACCGCTCACGGGTCATATTAGAATGTTTGCTGACGATACGGCCCTCTTCTATGAATCCAGAGATTGTCAGGTAGCAATGACACAAATGAGGGATGATATTATTTTACTTTTAGATTTTTTGCGTCTGAACAAAATATCAGTAAATTTTAACAAAACGAAATATATAACTTTTCACTCCCCACGCCCTACGACACATTGATTTACCACCACTTTAACTAGCAAATTTGCACCATAGAGCGAGTGGACAAATTCAAGTACCTTGGGTTAACATTCGACAAGCATATGACGTGGGATGACCATATTAATTCTATTTGTATTGTCTTTTTATTTTGTTTGTCCATTTATTTGCTCGATTAGAAAACTGGCTAATTTTGTTCCAGTACATGTGTTAAACAGAAACTGAATAAATTGCAGATTTAACAAATTAGGTGCTGTAAAGCAATGTATAAACTGCTTTACCTGTTTCATACTGTGGAACTCTATCGAACTGTTGCTATAGGCATTCTTCTAATTAAAGCAATTTTTGAGATATATGTGTCGATCTACATGTTTAAGTGTCTACACATCCCATCATTACTTTCATTACATTCATTACACAATTCGAATTTCTAGATCATGGCTATTCAACCAGAGATTCTAGGCAGTTGAAGTGCCCTCAAATTAAAACGGAATTTGGGCAGAAAATCATTAACATATCATTTCAGACATCGTGCGCAAGAACTTGGACTTCAAAGATCAACTAGCAATAACTACAACTAACCAATATTTTGCGCAGAGACTTTGATTTATTCCCGTATAAAATTCATTTAACATAATAACATAAGATGCTGATGCTTGACAATGACAATCCGGATTTTTTTGAAAAATTAATTATGAACTAATTATGAAATAAATAAATAAATAAATAACATTTCTTGAAAGGCAATTTGGCTCAACGAGTCATTGGACCATATTTTTACGAAAATCCGAATGGTTCAGCTGCACTGGCGTACATTATCGTGATATGATAAGGAACTTTTTTAGAACCAGATTTGTATGGAAATGGTTTGGTGTACATGTGGTTCCAACAGCACGATGCCACATGCCAAACGCTAGAGAAACCATCGAATTGTTGCGAGAAATGTTTCCACAACAGCTAATTTCGAAACCCCCACCTCCGCTTCACGGTCATCCGATTTAACTGCCCCGACTTCTTTTTATGTGGTTATCTTAAAATAAGGTTTATGTAAGTAAACCAGATAATATTTAACAACTTAAAAGCCAAAGTTTTCAAGTGTGAAAAAATGACGAAGGAGCCTGGTCGAAGGACCCATAGAGGCCGACATTGTTTTTCTTACATAATTCCAAACATTAAATAAATTGTATTTAAAAAAAATTGTATAGGCAAAAAATAGTAGTAAACCTTTCGGGTGGAAAAGTGTCCAATAAAATTCGAAGTTACAATGCAAGTTCAAAGTATTTTCAATATTTTTGTTGTTTGGCCACTGCAACCTGATGAGAACACGATTTTTTTAATTTATAGAATTCAATGTTTCATTAGTTCGAAACCAAACTTCCAACGTCTTGGTAACCTCACCTCGATGTAAAAGTAATATCTGGCTATCACCCAGAATAATCCAAAATGTCATATTAATATTTGTTAATAGTCAATTAATGATATAGCATAATGTTATCAATTGGCGGTTATTTTCGAAAATGTAAATCATCTTTCCCATTTTCAACTTTAAAGCCAGTCCAAGCCAGACTGTGGATTATTTAACTATCAATGAGCTTAATTTATTTTCGACAGTTAATAAAAGCTTACATAATATTTGCATAAAGCGCAATTAAAAGTATATGAATAGAAACTTTTTGGTAATTAAAAACTAAGTGTGATGACTTTGACAAAAATACATATTTAGGTGTGTGCGCGAGATAAACGTAATTGAAAATTAAATATTTAATAAATTAATGAAATAGATTTAACCCAAATATGTTTATGGCGCTTGCAAACCACTAAAAAATTATCATGGAAAAGTGTTTCAATGTTAACGCGGGGTTACGAGTTATACTCATCATAATCTTATATTAATGCAACGTAAACTGAATATATAATCTTTATAGTTTTTCAGACCGAACATTTTGTACACGCTTACATTTTTTCTATTAAATAATCATCAAAAATTTATTTATTGCTATTTGTAAAAAAATTTATCATTCTTAAATATTTTTTTAAATTTTGATAAATCCTCACATGAATGTATCAATTTCATCATCATCTTCGCCGAATATATTGAATACGTGCACTGTGTCTGGTCATGCCATTTTTTATGACATTATATAAAAATGATAATGAGCTTGGGTTTGCTATAATCGCTACTGTTGCTAATACGATCCGATTAAAAACATTTCTTATCGTTGATTGAATTTATATGCAACATACGTACATTTGTACACAACAAAATACTATATCTACATACACATTAGTTTACAAACAAAAATCTACTATTATCAACATTTAACGTATTTATTTACGTTTTGTTTTGGTGCTGCTTTGTGCTGTAAACGAATATTGTGGACTTTTATTTTGTCACGTATGTTGAAAAACCGCACATAATATTCGATTAATTTCACTTTCGACCAAAATGAGCTGGGAGTGTTTAACGATTTTGTTTAATATGTATAGTGTATCCTGCGTGACCTTCAAATTAGTCACATCTATTTTTAAGTTTTAGTTTTGATTACAACGAAACGTGCTTTTATAGGTTTTATTATACATGGAATTTCACACAATTAGTTGATAATATAACATATGGTATAACATATTTGTATAAAAAAAAAACAATAAAATAAATTCAGATGCAAATTAAAATTGACGAAAGTTGCTAACACAATTATGGTATTTCATTATATTGTTAGATTAAACTGAAAATATCAACAAAGATTAAATCCCAAAAACGGCATACAAGCAAATCACCGCGGCGTCACCGATCATCTAAAAGTTTTGTATAAACAAAAGTTTATGAAAGTTAGGTTTTACTATATTGCTGAACTGTGAAGCTTTATAACACTTTATAATGAAAACAACGAATGAAAGACTTTCCCGAATTTTCGATTAGTTTTGGTTTTTAGAAACTGAATCTCAAGAGCCCATGATCATATTCGAAGCCATTCGCTAGAGGAATTTAGAAGAACTTAGTTTTAACTAATCTAATCTAATTTATTCTTAAACTGATTTTTGAAAGTTGGAAGTGTCGCTTTTCAAATTTTCACTTCCTAAAGTGCCACTGTTCAAAATCATGCCTTTTCTAATTGCGCTTTTTAACACGTTGAATGCCATATGTGTTGCATATTTTGATGAAATATTATTTACAACATAACAGTTAAATTTTGTAATCATTCGTGACGCATTTAATTCACTGAGGTCACAGGTGACCCCCACGGCGCTGAAAGGCACTGTTATTAAAAGCATTAAAAATTTACTCGATTTATGTGTTTCTAATAATCTTGGGTTCGCCGGTCACCGGTGACCCCCATGGTGCTACGAACAAACTCAGTGCCGGTCATCGGTGACCCCCATGGAATTCAACGTGTTAAAATATCGAGTTTGGTGCAACTTAACAATCCCGTTAAAAATTCGAAATTTCTATTTTCAAAACGTATTATAATTCTTTTTGTATATTTTAATTATTAGAAACTTGGCCTTTTCTGAACCGGCCATGGTCAAATTTGTGTACTTAATGGGATATATGTAATTTGTATTCGAACTACACCCTAAATTTCACCATAATTGGTTAAAATAGTGAGACTGGCTCGAGGGCCGAGCAATTTCATAAAAAATTCGAAAAAATGGAATTATTGTAAAGGCGAGATATCAAACATTATTCGTTTCAGAACACAGATATACATATATAATATTAGAATAATTTATAATTTTATGTTAGCTTTCAAACAAAACAATAATATTATCTTTCTGTTGACATTTATTAATTTCACATCTGACGTTTAATAATTATAGCAGTTGCCGGTTATTACATTTAAATTAATTAGCCATTGTAACCTAGATGTCACTGTACAAACCGCAGACGTTAATTCAGTTAAGTTATATTTAAGTTAGAGGTCACTATATGTAGTTCTAAAAATTTGTACCATTTTGGGTAGACGAAAAATAAAACAATTATTCTTGTGACAGCTGCGAACGAGGTAAAACCTCAAAAGAATTTAGCGAGAGAAAAAAATTAGTGTATTTCTAATAAAGATAGTTTGGTTAACAGTATAACCGCGAATTTTTGTTGACCATACATCGAGAATTATCCAATGGTCCTTCGAGCCGGATAGCGAAATTGATCCGGAAAACCTAAAAGAAAGCTGTATCAAATAATAGTGATAGCGTCGCTCGGCGATTTTCGCGCAAATTGTAAAAATTCTGGATTGTTCGAGTGCATTAAACAATTGATTGTGTCCTGCCGTTATATTGACGCTAGTTTGGAAAAATTTTATGAATTGTTCAAATTTAATAAATAACTGAAAGTTCCGTTCCGCGACGTTAAAACCGTGCAATAAACTATTAGTTCATACGATATGGCCGAATTACGCAGCCTTAAACGTATTTATAAAAACATTGTGAGCATTAGCGGATTTGTGAACCAAATGAAAGATGCGACTGGGATTGAAGATGTTACAGTTAATTTAAAAATGCTTCAGGATGAATGGAGCGAATACAAGGACATTTGTGATGAGGTTCAGGAATCGGAAAAAAACCTAGAACTCCAAACAAAAATTGAAGATGGCTATTTCAAAGTAAAAAGGGCTCTGTTAGCTGCGGAACAAACGCGAATACCGCAGCCTCATGAAAATCACAACAATGTGTCGATGGTAGATTTCTTGGAACACCAGAAAACATTCTTAGAAGAAATATCAACGATAAGAAGAGCCGGAGAAACTGAAGTTCGTTTACCAAAGGTAAATATTCCTACGTTTTCTGGACGATACTCGGATTTCCCATCTTTCAAAGATTTGTTCGAATCTTCGGTGCACAACAACTCAAAAATTCCGCATGTACATAAACTGCAATATTTGAAGAGTCTTCTTAAAGATGATGCAGCTCAATTAGTGAAACATTTTGAGATAACCGAAACCAACTACGCTGAAGCTTGGGAAAAAATCAAAACGCGATACGAGAGAAAAAACCAGGTCGTGAAGCAGCTAATTGATAAATTCATTCACCAGCCACGAGTTAAAGAGGGATCATCCAAACAATTAAGTCAATTATGTGATACCTGCGATGATGTGATCCGAGGATTAAAGGTCCTTGGTCAGGATGCGGAAACTCGTGATCCGTGGATGATTCACCTATTGCTAGAGAAACTGGATGAAGAAACAAAACTAGCGTGGGCATATTTTAATAAAAGCGACTTTCCGAAATTTGATGAACTAATGACGTTTCTAGAGAAGCGTAGCCAGGCTTGGGAAACTTGTACGATACCCAGTAATAAAGGATCATCCACTAACAATAAAGGAAGGCTTCAAGTGAAGGCCATGCATTCAACAGTGGCGAATACCAAAGTATGTCTCAAATGCGACAAAGAACATAGCGTTCACGAATGTCCAGAGTTTAAGGAACTAACTGTCGACCAAAGACGAGGATTTATTGCCGAAAAGCGATGTTGCTTCAACTGCCTTAGCCAGACACACTTTTCAACTGTTTGTCGATCTAAGTTTAGATGTAGTTTATGTAAGGCGCGACACCACACATTGTTACACCAGGCAAAACCGAACAATCAAGAAGCCACCTCGAAACCAAAGGAGGAGCAGTCCTCCACAAGTGTTGTACTAACTCAAAGTCCGCGTGACATTAGGACTAATATGAGTGTAAGTGAGCGTTCTACTTTCCGTGCGCTGTTACTGACTGCCGTGGTTACAATTTGCGACAACTTTGGGAAATCGATTGAATGCCGTATATTGTTAGACTCGGGTTCGCAAGCGTCGTTCATCACCGAGTCATGTGCCCAGCGACTACAACTGAGAAGAAGAAACGCGAACATTCTGGTTAGAGGTATTTCCAACTCTGGACTCCAAACAAAAGGCACAATGGAAGTGAAGCTTCAATCGCGAGTTCACCCTCAAGAAGCTTTGAAAATAGAAGCATTCATATTAAACAAGCTGCCAAGGTTACCCAGTGCCGATTTGTATGTTGATGAAGAAGTTACATCTACAATCCAACTTGCTGATCCGGGATACAACCAAACAAGTGATATAGATATTCTAATTGGAGCCGATGCATTCTTCCTAATTTTGAGAGAAGGGCAAATTCAAAATATCAGCGGAATCGGTAATCTATTGGCACAGAACACCATGTTCGGCTGGGTCATTTCAGGGGGTTCTTCAACGAATACCGAAAATATTTATGGCTTAGCGACTACATTTAAAGTCGATTTAGAGACAAATATCGATGAAACTCTTCGACGGTTTTGGGAACTTGATGAACCAAGGAAGGAACAGCATTACACTCCTGATGAAACCGCATGCGAGAAAGACTTTTCTTCAACGGTTTCACGAGACGACTTCGGAAGGTACACGGTACAATTACCGTTTAAGGAAAACACCCCAAAACTGGGCAACTCTTACAATGCTGCGCTACGGAGGTTTTACACGTTGGAGAAAAGGCTGAATTTAAATCCAAAACTGAAGGCGGAATACAAACGGTTCATGGAGGAATACGTGCAACAAGGTCATATGAAGAGAATTGATGCAAAGGAAGTTTATTTACGCGAAGAGGAGTGCTACTACTTACCACATCATGCTGTGATAAGGGAAGATAAAGAAACTACTAAAATAAGAGTGGTTTTTGATGGATCTGCCAAATCCTCGAGTGGGGTTTCATTAAATGAAAAATTGCGAGTGGGACCAACCATACAAGCGACATTGTGGGACATATTAACGAGATTCCGAATTTACAAGTTTGTGATGACTGCAGACATCGAGAAGATGTTTCGACAGGTCAATATGGCAGAAAACCACCAAAACTACCAACGAATTTTATGGCGATCAAGCCCAAATCAAGAAGTGGTAATATACAAACTGAGAACGGTTACCTACGGTACGGCGTCAGCACCATTCTTGGCTATTAGAACACTCCATCAGTTGGCCAGCGACATTCAACACATATATCCCCTAGCTTCACCCGCCATAAAAACAGAGTTCTATGTGGATGATTTTCTTTCCGGCGCGGATCATGTTGACGAAATACAAGATTTAAAATTAGAAATGATTAAGGCAATGAAAGAGGGAGGATTTCATCTACGAAAATGGAAGTCAAATCTACCAAAATTATCAGAATCTGCCGCTGATAAGACGATATCCATGGGTGATTCATGCACGACTAAGGTTCTGGGACTTCAATGGAATCCTTTAATGGATGCGTTCTCATTTAAAGTGAATTTGATAGCTGAGTCGGTACCTACAAAAAGGAAGATGCTGTCAGAGTCTTCGAAAATTTTCGATCCCCTTGGATTTTTATCGCCAGTCACTATTATATTAAAAATAATATTCCAACGATTGTGGCTGGAAAAGCTTGATTGGGATGATACCTTACCAGATGAAACGGCGAAACGATGGGCTGAAGTGAGAAGTGAGTTGAACGCGCTGGAGGAGATCAAAATACCAAGACGAGTTAAATATGATACCAAGGTAGAACTGCATGGGTTTAGCGATGCGAGTGAGAGAGCGTATGCAGCGGTAGTTTACCTAAGGTCAACTGATGAAAATGGGCAAGTACATACTAACATCGTAGCTGCGAAAACAAAGGTAGCACCATTAAAGCAGATCACGCTCCCAAGGCTTGAACTTTGTGCGGCGGTTTTACTAGCGAAGCTATTGAAAAACGTGATGGCGGTTATAAATAATGAATCCAAGGTGTATGCCTGGTCAGACCCACAGATCGTGCTCGCATGGCTATCTGACTATTCGTCAAGATGGAAAACTTTCGTGGCCAATAGAGTCAGAAAAATCCTGGAAAGTGTACCGTCGGCCAGCTGGAACTATGTACCGTCAGAACAAAACCCTGCTGATCCTGCATCGAGAGGATTACAACCCACAGCTCTTGGAAACTCAAAATTATGGTGGGAAGGGCCAATCTGGCTGCGACAGTCGAAAGAGAAATGGCCAATTTCAAGTAAACTAGGGGTTGAATTACGTCAAGAACAGCGAAAAACCTATCCATTGGCCAACTGTAATGCACTGATTGAAATGGGGCTAACTGAACAGCGAATTTCTGAAATATCGTCTTTCTCGAAATTGCGCAGAGTCCTGGCGTACGTGTTCCGGTTTATTCACAATGCGAGGACAAATCACTCTTTGAAAAAATCAGGTGTCCTTTCAGTTCAAGAGCTGAGAGACGCGACAAATGCATGCTTCAAATACGTTCAAGGGCAAGAATTTAAACCTGAATTAAATCATCTTCGCAAATATGGCTGTGTTCCCAGAGGAAGTAAACTGGAATCTTTGAGTCCATTCATAGATTCAGATGGTGTACTGCGTGTTGGTGGCCGATTGGAGAGGGCGAATGTTGCATACAACCAAATGCATCAAGTGATTTTACCCAAATCTCATAAATTGGGTAAACTGATTATCTCACACGTTCATGATCGAAATTTTCATTGTGGTCCTTCGTTGACGTCACATTTAGTCAAGCAACAGTACTGGATAATCAATAGTAGAAATATGGTGAGGCATATATTACGAAACTGTGTAATGTGTGCCCGAATGCGAGCTAAAACAAGCCAACAGATTATGGCAAATTTACCAGCCGAGCGAATTAACCCGTCCAGGCCATTTAGTAGATGCGGCGTGGACTATGCGGGGCCCATTACTATAGTAAGTAAACGAGGGAGAGGAGCGAAACCAATTAAGGCTTACATTGCTGTCTTCGTGTGTATGGTGACGAAAGCGGGGCATCTGGAACTTGTAGGCGACTTAACCACAGAAGCGTTTATTGCAGCGCTTAGAAGATTTTCAGCGAGAAGAGGGGTTCCTGCTCATATATTTAGCGATAACGGGACCAATTTTCAGGGAGCCAGAAGAAAACTGGATGAGATGACGAAAATCTTGGCGACAAATGACTTCGAGAATGCAATTCAAGAATATTTATCCAATGTGGGTATTCAATGGCATAACATTCCACCAGCTGCGCCTCATTTCGGAGGTCTATGGGAGGCCATGGTCAAATCCGTAAAGACTCGTCTGTTAATTGCGACAAAAAATGCACACCTTACTTTCGAAGAGATGGCCACCCTATTGTGCCAAATAGAGGCGATACTAAACTCCAGGCCCCTATATCCAATAGGTGAAGACGAATCCAGTATTGACGCTCTTACACCAGGCCATTTTTTGATTGGTGCAACTCCGTACTCTATTCCCGATGAAGAATTACTGGAAGTACCAGATAATCGCCTTTCAAGATGGCAAAACATTCAAAAACGACTGCAAGGTTTTTGGAAAAGATACCAGCTGGAATATTTTTGTCATCTGCAACAGCGACACAAATGGAAAAGTCAAGAGAAAAATTTGAAAACTGGAGATATCGTGTTAATAAAAGATCAAAACTTATCCCCATGCAAATGGCCATTGGGCAGAATTGTAGAAGTTCATAGAGGCGACGATGGGAACACCAGGGCAGCCACAATAAAAACTGCCAACTCCATATTAAAGCGACCCATTATAAAACTGTGTTCACTTCCAACAAACAAAGAAGATTAACGGTTTCCGTTAAGGCCGGGACTATGTAAAGGCGAGATATCAAACATTATTCGTTTCAGAACACAGATATACATATATAATATTAGAATAATTTATAATTTTATGTTAGCTTTCAAACAAAACAATAATATTATCTTTCTGTTGACATTTATTAATTTCACATCTGACGTTTAATAATTATAGCAGTTGCCGGTTATTACATTTAAATTAATTAGCCATTGTAACCTAGATGTCACTGTACAAACCGCAGACGTTAATTCAGTTAAGTTATATTTAAGTTAGAGGTCACTATATGTAGTTCTAAAAATTTGTACCATTTTGGGTAGACGAAAAATAAAACAATTATTCTTGTGACAGCTGCGAACGAGGTAAAACCTCAAAAGAATTTAGCGAGAGAAAAAAATTAGTGTATTTCTAATAAAGATAGTTTGGTTAACAGTATAACCGCGAATTTTTGTTGACCATACATCGAGAATTATCCAATTATAATAATCGGGATATTGAAAAGCACAATTTTAGCAATTTTAAAACTGCATCCCGCACCATTGTTGGGTTGAACATTTTGTAATTTGGTAATTCAGTGAAACATTACAGGGCATTTGTAGAATACTGACAAATGTTATGGCGTTGTTATCCTTATACAGAATACTTTGGTGGTCAGGTTGAAATACAAACAGCGATTACCGCAGGAATCATCTCATTTGCCATCTCTGTAGGCAACTTCAGGAAATGATCACACCGCCTTCTCGTGGCGGCCACCGATAACTAGAGTAGGTATTGACCTAACAACCCAACCTGGAAAAAACATTTGTTACCACCTCGAAAGTCTTGGAAACATCATTCACCAACGTAAAGGTTATTTTGGTTACTTGGGATTGAAAATCTAGGTAGGCTAGGTTAGGTTAGGTTAGGTTAGAGTGGCTGCTATCGCACACTTAGGCCAATAGTGGCTCATTGTGATACCACAGGATTATATCTCCCCTTTACTCCCGCTGAAATCATCCAGAGCTACTCACGTAGCGTAAAATATCTCGCACTCCACAGCCCGCGAGTTCCGAAAGGCTGTCCATGCCGTACGCACCTAAATACTTATGCCTTCTGCGTGAGAGTGCCGGACACGAGCATAGGAAGTGATCTAACGTCTCCTCCTCCTCTTCGTCCAAACAACTTCTGCAAAAGTCATTCGTCTGTAGACCCAGCCGTCACGCAGGTTCTCCAAAAAGGCAGTGTCTTGTCAGTATCCCTAAGACCAATCCTACCTCTCGTTTTCCCAGGGATACTAGTGCTTTGGAGCGCCGCAGGTCCAGTTTTGGCCAAACCTCTTTTGCTACCCTGCACGTGAGAGTGTTGGCCAAACTCTCGTTTGCCAAGACGATTGCCTTTCAACTGAGCGCCAATTTGAGCGCTGATATAGGCCTCCCCAGACCTGCCCTTTCTGGCTGCATCTGGAGAGTCCTACCGTACCTGGCTAGTTCGTCTGCCTTGCAGTTTCCCGTGACGTCCGAGTGACCAGGGACCCAGATTACCTGGATGCTGAAATACTCGCTCATCACGTTAAGAGATGATCGGCAATCCAGCGCCACCCGTGACTTCAGAGAAACCGCCTCTAGTGACCTGACTGTCCACATAAATTGTGATATCCCTCACGGATACTACGTTATAAAATCTAGGTAAAAATACATCTAAATTTGGTTCTAAGTTAAAATCCAAGACGGAAGTGGATTATATCACAAATCTCTCCAGTAAAAAAAAGGAAGACCGGTTTAGTTGTAACAACCATCGCGGAATAGCTTTGCTCAATACCGACTACCAGGTCCTTGGCCAACGTAGTTGCTGACAAGTTATTTATTTATAGCGACCACATTGTGGGCGCCTACCAGTGCGGGTATCGTGCAAGCAGGTCGACAACCGATCAAACTTTTTCTCTGAGGATTGTGTTGGAAAAATGCTACGATAAGCTTATCCGTGTAAATTTTCTATTCAAATATTTTCAGCAGGCGTATGATAGCATCCAGAAGAACACATTCTGAAGTGTCTTGTTACATTTAGACAAGGTGATAATCGACGACATGCTCTGAGGTTTTCGAAATAACATCAAGAGTGCGGCAAGGAGAGCTAATACACGTAGAGAATTTCTAACTGATTGCTGTTTTTAGCGTAAATTTGTTCGTATGATGCTGGATCCAATTAAGGACAAATGTACCGTTAACATCGACATAATAAAACGCAACAGGCCGTGGAATCGGCACCAATGACGACAGGCCCTCGTGAGAGGCCTCTATTCGATGAACGGACGACGATGAACAGTTTAGTTAAATAGTTTATTGGTGCCACTAATTGACGCGTACATTTCACAGCTAAAGAATGAAACAGACTAAGATGAACACAGCGTGATCCAAACAAACTACACTAAGTCTAGTTTGTGTGTATAAACGGCTGTACAATACATTTTCTTTAAATTAAATTTTTTCTATTTAAATTAGAAAATATATGTATAATATTTGGAAATGTTTTTATTTACACAATATTGGCAACTTAGCTGTGGAAGAGCCTGTTTGAAACATTTTGTCGTTTTAACCATTAATTTTGCAAATTGGGCCGTTTTAAAGGTGCAATCGCTAATCCCTAAGCCTGGTTTAATACTTTTAATATCGTTAGGCTTTCCCGATGTAACTCGGGAGTAAACGTCGATTATTGCTCTTGTTCAGTTACCAGCCTTGACCTTCGGCCTTAAGTGATAATTTCTTCACTCGAACAATAATCCCCTACTTTACTCCCTTGATACATAATCTACTATTCCTAACTAATATCGATAGTTATGATTATAATATATCCCGATTTTCAAAAGCCCGATTTTTAAATTTTTTTTATGAATTCGGGCGCCCGTGGGCCGATATTTTGAAATGCAATAATTGTAGCGGCTAACGGCATCGATAACTCTCACGGGCACGCGGTAGGTCGCTGCGCTCCCCTCCGCTTAGCCCTCCGAGGGACTTTAGAAATGAACTTCGGGGGACGTAGGAGCCGGGATCAGCAAACATATCGCACAGCGTGCCGCACGTAGGAGCGGATTATATAGAAGCTATTAACGACACCTACTCTAGTAGGTAGTTATAAAAAATATTTAATATTAAATTTTGATTTTTTATGCCTCAACCAGTCAGACTTAAGAGCTTAAGTTACACGCCGATTGCACCACTTCAGTTAGTGCTACAATCACCAAAATTGTATAGGCTTCTCGTCATAAATTAACAACTGACCTCTAAAATTTTGGTGGTCGTACCGCTCTCCTAAGTGGTCCAAAACGGAGCACAACTTAAGGTCTTAAGTCTGACTGGTTGAGGCATTAGCTATAAAAAAACAAAATTTAATATTTAATATTTTTAAAAAAATCCCGACTTTTGTCGGGATTTTTAAAGTTTCAGCAAAATCGGGATTTTGAAAGTCGGGATTTTGAGAGTCGGGATTTTGTGGTTCGGGATTTTGAGCCGATCCCCAATAGAGGTGAGTGGCTTTTGATCATGTGATTGGCTCCATTGCCAAGCAGTAAGAGGAAAATAATTCGTCCATCATTCACCAACATTTAAAATCTTGGTAGCAATGTCCAAGTCGAATATACAAAAAAATCACGAATATTTGAAATCGTTTTTCTAGTGCCAATAGTAGATTCGGATTGACCAGACCATTATCGTTCACCTTTATCGTTTGATATTATCGTTAGTCTTAATGACGGATTGTTCCTCTTTCCCAATTTCGCAGTGACCTAATCGAACCGAGTTCTCAAATAGGAATCTTGACCTCAGCGAGTATATCGCTTCCTCTAAAATGTTATGAGTTTAATTTGACGTGATTTAATTTCGGAAGCTCTTCGGCCTAGAGAATTTGGCCTAGAGAAGTAATATAAGGTGTACACACATACACTATATCAATTTACCAACTAATAACCTTGTTTACAGTGCACACAACAAAAAAAATTGTGACACAATACAAATATTGGCACAAAACTCTTCCACTAGACTAGAGGCTGTTCGCTCTCTTTTCTGTTTTTTTTTTCAAAATATGGCCAATACACACATAACACAATAAATCACATTAAACAAGCGGAACATTATCGATTCTGCCTTAATATTATAAATGCTCCCATCCAAATTATTTTAAAATCTAGCGGGGTTTAGGTTCAGGAAGATGGAAAACCAAATCATTTTTACGGCACAGAATGTATTTCTATGGCAGATTTATTTTTCTTGCGCGTAGCTAGTTAATTTCGATTTCGAGCGTACCAAATGATTCATAATTTCTTAAGGTAATTAGATAATTTGTTCAAAATGGAATTGATAAAATCGAACATTTTGCCATCTTCAGAAAAAGAAAATCCGACATATTTGTTTTTTGAACTTCTTTGTTGCTCGTTTTATATTTTTTTTGTTGAGTTGAGTATGTATTGAGAGTAGGTATTTTTTTTTAAACAACGCAATTCAATTTTCAGTGTGGTAATTTTATTTTTCCCCATTTGCATTCTTAAAATTCACTTACCAATTAAATTTTAACTAAACAAAATTAATTATAAAACACAAAGAACAAATATATTGAAAGCGATTTAACTTTTGATTAAACTTTTTTGTATTTGCACTTCGAATTGAGAAAATAAATTTAGATTTAAAAAAGATTTTAAATTACAACACTAGAAATTTTGAAGTAACACAAACTAAGAAACAAACAAAACAAAAAAAAATGTACCGAGAGTTTTGACGACTGATTTTTTGTTGTTTCTCGACTTGATTGAAAAAATAATATTTGGTGGTGAATTGGAAATTAAAAAAAACAGCAAATTTTTATTACAAATAATTTTGATCCGTTTATGTGTGGTGGTGTAGCAATACTGAAATTTTCGTCTGTGTTTATTTTTGTTGTTGTTTTTTTAATTTTTTTGTTTGTATAATTTTGGTGTTGCCAAAGCAGTAAATTTTTTTAACTATATAATCTGCTTTACCGATTATATAGTAGCAAGCATGTTGGGAAGATGGCGCCAACAACATTAAAATGTGTGTGCCGAATAAATTAAATATGTAACACTCTGCGTGCCATGTCACGCTAAATCATAAGCCGTTCAATAACCCCGAAGTTTTGCCCGGTGTTTTAATCTTTCACGAACATGAATATCACCAAATATTAAATAGTATCAATATAGGACATTGTGTTGTAAAATCGTGTTTCAAATTTTTTTTTCTATAAGACAAGAGTGAAGTTAGCTGTTTTAGTACAACTTCGAAAAAAACTCGAAAATCAACACAGCTGGGGCAGTATGTTGTACCATCACTTTGAATCGAAATCGAAAAAAGTCGAATCGAAAAAGTGAAAGTTGTATCATTTTTGCTTTTCGAAAATGATACAACATTCCGCCATTCGACTTTTTTCGAATTTCGATTCGAAGTGATGGTACAACATACCGCCCCTGGTGATAAAGTAAAACTAAATTTAACTGTTTCAACTGTTTAGCTTAGCTGTCTAAACAAAAAAGTAAACAAACAACGGAAATTTTTCGAAATAAGTTCGAAAAAACGACTAAAGCGACACCGTGACAAAAAATCTAATTACGGTAAATGCGATAAGCTCCCAAGTATTTTTACTTTCAATTTTTCTGGCGATATTCGTACTTTAGTACTAAACTTAGTCTAGTATTTTTCTAAGTTTGAGTTGCAATTTATTAAAATAAAACGTATGAAGCGTGTCGCGAAAATCTGAAACTGGACTAAACTCATTATAAACATTTTATTGCATGTGTATGCGTATTAAGAAATATTTGGCGGGAACAATTGTGCTTGTGTTTGTTTAAACGGCAATTTCAAATTTTGGTTGTAAAATTAAATGTTTTTAAAGAAATATTTTTGTTTTTGTAATATAAAATGATTTATTAAATTCATTATTTTAATTCATTATTGATTACTTTGGACATACATATATATATACATTTCGATTAAATTATTCAGTTTTTTAATTTCTAATATTTACACTAGATTTTTTTTTAAAATAATTTTCCTTGTTTGTCTTTTATATAATAAAAGTAATTTGTGGATATTAAATCGGTTTCGATAGAGTTCGTAAATTTTCCATAGTACAATCTAAAATGTTGAAAATAATATTATAATTATTAAATTTAACACGGAGTAACGTAAACCATACCTCACATTATCTTTATTGACCGTTAAACGTAAACTTGCAGCTAAGCTCTTTGGTGAACAGCTCTGTAAAGTTTGCCCTAATGCACTTTTTTAGTTCGTGGCCATCTTGCTTCATAAATAATGATTTCTAAATATAAAATAGGAAAACAAAATATAATAGATTGTACCAAATTATCTCGAATGAATCTTTACATTACCAATTGTTTTACAGCCTTCCTATATTCAATTAAATTAATATCAAAGTTGACAAATGTATCCGCATCGTTAAAAGTTACTATAAACTTAGCGTTCTCACAATAAACTAAATAACGCCATTTGTATAAGCATATGTATATAATACGTATACACTACAAACACTATCATTATAATGTGAAGTTTAACTTTCCTTAATTTTGGATGAAAACGAAGGAAAATACTGTGCTCAATTTTTACTTTCGTTTTGTTATACTTGGGCTAAGAGAAAAAAACAACACGAACGTCCTATATCCCAAGTATTTTTACTTTCAATTTTTCTGGCGATATTCGTACTTAAGTACTAAACTTAGTCTAGTATTTTTCTAAGTTTGAGTTGCAATTTATTAAAATAAAACGTATGAAACGTGTCGCGATTATTCGAAACTGAACGAAACTCAATGAAGGAGAATTGTATACATGTATGTGTGAACAGAAAAGACAAAAAACAAAATGGCGGGAGCGAGGTTGTGCATGAATGTAAAATGCTATATTTGAAAATGTTAGAAGAAAAAGATGGCGGCATCCAAATGTGAGAGCAAAATAAAAATTTAGGTTTAAAATGAATATTTTTATTTTATTAAATTTGCGGTATAAAAATATACATACATATATACATATTATATACGAATCTAAATTATATTTTAGTTAATTTTTTAATTATTTTTTATTATTACACAATTTGAAATTATTCTTTGATTGTAATATTAAAAGTTTAAATAATTTTCCAAATAGGTACTATGATTATTGCACATCAAGTTTATTATTTTCGCATTTGTTTTCTACCTAAAAACTTAAGACTGAACTAGAAGTTAATTAATTTATGAAAACAATATTTGAATAGATATAAAATATATTTTGATGTAATTTTATTTAAATTAACGCACATCTTTAAATTTTTTTAACAAAATCTATTTTATAAAATTACCAAACTCATGTCGTGAACATGAAAAATAAAAACAAACCATGTACATTACACGCTATACACATTCCTACGAAAGAAAAATTGCGGTAACACAGTATACAGTAGTAACAACACAGTATACATATACGCTACAAACACTATCATTATAATGTGAAGTTTAACTTTCGTTAATTTTGGATGAAAACGAAGGAAAATACTATGCTCAATTTTTACTTTCGTTTTGTTATACTTGGGATATAAGTTATTTAATATATGATACCGCTAAATGTTGGTTTTTAAAAAATCAAAAACAGTATGGCTAAAATCACGGAGGTAAGTGGTTCCTCGGAAAAACTATTTAATATTATTACGTTAAACACTAAACAACAAATTAATGTTGTTTTTACGATAAGGCGAGAAAAAATGGACTATCTCACAAGTTATCCTAAAATTTTGAAAAATTAATGAAAATAATTTATTTATAGTTAACTTTCCTCCAACAAACAATCACTATAAATCAAAATCGAAATAAAATGATTTGTGGCCGAAGAATCAAATTCAGTACGTTATTTTTAACAAATCAAACTGCATATATCATAAACGCATAATCAACATTCGACCGCGCCGCAAGTAATAGACGATTTATCTCCGTTGTGTTCAAACTCCAAATGCCTGGTGTTTATGAGTTACCAAATGAAATTCAAATGTTTTATCAAATTGAAACCGGATTAAAGCAAAAAATTAATTCTTAATAAAAGACATCTAAGAAAAGAAACGAGCGGATGATGCCGGTCTTTACATAAGAAGTGGTAAACAATAAAAATATTATTGTTAATCCGGATCAACCTCTTAGTTATGTGCTTACCACTTGTCACAAATTCCCTTTATATCTTTCCATTAAAAATCGAAACATGAAAATGAATTTGCTTCAGGCTCACCTTCAGTTACTCCACGTAGCATTTTCAGCTGGCTAGTCTTCAGTTGGGGGGGGGGGAGTTATTATTTGTGGGCTGAAGGAAGAACTTGATTTTGCTGCTGATCTTAAGATATCATTGTTTTTATTTTTTTGCGGCTGATGAATTTGTTGATTATGACCCCATGTATGCGAAGGACGTTGCGGATCTGATTACGGCAATCTTTGTTTTATTTTATCAACTTTTAAGCTCGAACGTGGCGATTCCAAAGATGGAGAAGAATATTATAAATAAAGGCACTCGTATGCGATATATCGTTTTCTTATTATTTTGTTTTTTTATTATAATTGGAAACTTTTACTTATTAGTTGCACACTTATAAACATAATGAGTTAACTTGGTCATCACATCTTGAACAACGTTTATATATATATGTATTGTCTTTATGCACGTTTTATTTACACTTTGGTTTATCGTTAAATTTATCGTTATTTATTAAGTTTTATGTTTAGTTTTCACAAAAGTTATTATTTCTTTTTTACCTATAAACTTTTAATTGGTGTATCCACTTTGAATGATTTGATTTGACTCCGTGATTCGATTTTTTTCTTCTCGTCCAAACAAATTTTATGTTATATATTTTTGTACCTCTATTTGGGAATTTTATGAATTTATTACCCTATGTACTACAATATTTAATTTACAAACAAAATGATCTAAGTATGTACCCATGTACTGATAATTATATAATTTAATAATAGTACTGTAGCCTAGTTAAATGTAGAGCTAAATTCAAGAAGATACATGATGCATAGTGTTAAGTGTAACATTGTAATACAAAAGAAAATCAATAAATAAATTTTTATCTGAAGTGACGTAACACACTCCAGGTTTGTTTCATATTCATCAAGACACCTTTAAAATTTCAGTAAAGGAGAAATCCTCAACAAACCCAAACATTTTATGAAATAAATAAAAGAATAGTTTTATCATAAAGGCTTGATTATCTTTTCAAAAATTAACCCAGCAAAATGAGAGCATAAATATTTATTGAAAAACATTCAATGAAATATATGAAAAAAACATTCGAAAATTACGTTGGTCATAAATTAAAAGTTTTGTAAGTGCAATACTATAACCGTTATTCGAAACCCCCGTAAATATCAGAAACGTATTAGTTGAAACCAATTGAAAATTATGTTCATTACACTTTCGTATGTAATACTCTTCCGATCAGAGAAATTGTCCATATACTCGACAAATCAAATATCGTGGCTACCGATAAAATAAATCTAGCTCAGGACAACCCTGAATCAGATGAGACAAATTAGAAACATTATAAAACAAATATTGCGAAGAGTTTTAAACATAAAGTTTTACACAGTTTTACGTCATCGTTGTGTTATTCAAATTTGCGTATACTTGATGACACTCCAAACATGATTTTCACATAGCAAAGCTTTCCGTTGCAGCCTGGACACTTTGATACTTGCCTCCGACTTACTATTTGGACTAAAATGTATACCTACTTTAATTTTTCCTCTTAACATTAAAATAATATTATATTTCAAAATATATATCACTACAAAAATTACACATCATTAATTCGTTTAATCATCGTCGATATCGATGGATGATGTTTATCGAATTCCGTTTCAATTTTATATAAAAATTGTTGCATAAAATTCCATATCAACATCGAAGCGGTTGGATATTTTAAATTAAATAAATTGTAAATTTTAAAACAACAATCGATTGCCTCAGTCACGGTATTTAAATTGTATCGAAAATCTTCAAAGTAAACAAAAAATTCACGAGGATTCTCGACTGTACCAAGAATAGCAACCATTGGGAATGTTGTTGCAATTTGTGCATGTTTCTTTTTATATTTTTCTTCTAACTCTTCAATTGTCTCACAAATCATGAACATAGCATTTTGTGAATCGCGTACCGAGTATCGAATGCACCGTTTTTTACTAGTATTCGGATTATCATTTCCTTTTGCAACGGGTGGTAGTAAGCAGTGTAATAAGTAATAGATGCATGTATGCCGGCTATCTAGAAATATTAATTAAATTTTATAATAAGATGATATATATAATAAGATTATAAAATATATATATAATTACTTAATTTTTTATCTTCGGATAAGTTTTCTAAAATTTGACGAAAATTAGTTTCCTTTATTTTTTCGTGCATTACTGCGAGAAACTTGTCGTAGAGATGTTCCACCGTGCTCGATAAATCAACCATATTTGGATAAATATTTTTAAAATCAATATTAATTAATTTATAACCCAGCGCGTGTTTATAATGAGGCCACTTCATTATAATCTCCGATGTGCTGATCGTGGAGGCCATTGCAGTGCTAGAAATATCTCTTAACCGATAATTTTTTGTAAGCGACCAAAGTTCTTCGAGACGTTGAAAGGTACATTCGTTTTGTTGTAGTTCAGCTAAATATTCGGTACAATTTTCCTCCGGTATTAACTTGAGTACCGAAGGATTACGTATGGTAGTTAATGGTTTTGGTTCACGGTTTGTATACGGACGTTTTTCAATGAGGCCACCTTTTTTCAAAGTGCGTTGGGCGTTATAGTATTTAGTTAACACTTTTGATATAATCGCTTTACCAGGTTGTTTAATATAGTACATTTCCTAAAATAGATATAAGAGATTTCGATACGCTTAACAATTTCATAAATCTTACCATTTCCTCCGTTGGAAAAGCTTTAACAATATTCAACGATATTTGCCTAGCCAATTCACTTGACATTTTAATATCTTTATGAATCAAATAATTATTAACGATTTCCAAAACTGTTGACCGACATGTATCGTTTAAAGAGTTATGCTTCTCGTAATGGCGCATTATTAATTTTCCTTTTGGTGATTCACGTAATATTTGAGCTACACATAATAAATCATTGGATTGGTTTGTGTCCGTTTGCTTCGGTAATTCAATATCATCCATCTTTGGTGTTTTTGGAACATCTCGCCATTTATTCAATTGCACTTCGAACTTAATCGCTGTACCTAGACCGATTTTATGTACCATATTTAAATGAAGTATATGTTCCGTTCGGATATGTTTCAGTGCTTCCACGTCGATTCGCTCTTCGACCAGTATCGGATAAAGATAGTCAAATTTCATCTCTGTAAGCAGTTTAGATAATTCTTTTGTTGAATCATCATCCAATTTTGGACCAAGTTTAGGCTTATTTTTGGAAGTGCTTTCGAACGAAGCATTACTTAAAATGCCTGAACCTATGCTGTCGTCTGAATCTAGCTCAATGGATTGATACATAATTCGATTTCGAACACTAAAAAGCACATACAATAACTTATAGTTTTAATATTGGTTACGAGATGACGGGATAAGCGATTATTGATAATGACGACAACTACGCTATCGACTTTTTGACGTTTCATAAATTAAATATTTCCCTTATCTCTACAATCTGTTAATGTTTAATTTTATTAAACTAGAATTAATAAAATAAAATATCTTATACCATTTAATGAAAAAACTGGTCCAAAACGTTTGTTTTGAGTTTTTAGATTTATAAAACTAAATCAACAAAAAATTTACTCATGCCATATTACCATCACTATCAACCACCATAATACCGTCGTTGTGTATGTGATAAAAAATTTGTTAATTAGATAGTAATAATTCGTATCACCATTCGTATAACAAAATTTAATTTATTTTTTCTTACTTAAATCTTAAATTGTTATTTTTACACTAATTATGAAAACGGACCAATTTTAACACGTATAACTTTTAAACATCTGAAGTCTCACTTCACACTGATAATAACATTTTCACAATGATAAAATTGTTTATCAATCAATTTTCTCTTTCGCTCTCACAGTATTGAATTAATAACCAATCACGTTTCGCGTTGCGATACGGTGTATCTTGAATTTGTTTTTGTTATCAACGATGAAATTTGAAAGTTGAAAATACTTTCAACATTCAATAAATCGAATTTGAAGAGAGCGAAAAACTTAATTGATTGATAATAATTTGTTAACTTGAATCAGAATTATTTTCTTTGTGACACACGATTTCGCTAAAATGGAGTTGAAGATTGAAAGGAATATTGTTTAATAATGGATGATATTTTAAGAGTTTGATTATAATTAAAAAAAAAACAAATTTTTATTTGAATCGATAAATCAATGTTTGCCATTTACTTTTTAAAGATTAGTTCATCTAAATGTTGGCCACGATTAAATTTTAAGTGGCGCATGCGAGATGCCCAATTCTTCAAGACTTTTTCGAGCATTTTGGCTGGCATCTCGCTAATGACGCGTTTAATGTTGTCTTTCAATTCTGAATGAGACGACGCGCGATCTAGGCGGCCAATTAGTAGCGCTGTCTTGCTGAAACCACATATTGGCCAGTCCATGCATTTTGGACAAAAAAGGCCGAAATTATCGAACGATAGCGAGCGCCACTGACACTAACTTTGCGTGTGTCTGTGGCTGCTCATCCCACCGAATGAGATTATTTTGTTTATTTAACCAAAGCAGATTTTCCTCAAGATGTTTTAAGATCCACTCACCAAAACTTCGACGCTGTGACAAGTTGTTCGGCTTCAGTTGTTGCACGACCGGTACTTTATACGCCTAAAACCTTTCACGTTAGCCGAATAACATAATCTCAATTGCTGTGCCATACGACGGATGGACATTTAGTCGTCTTCATCAACAGTAGTCTCACACCTCAGCGGTTGCCATGGTGAGAATCCACGAGTTACGGTTTAATAAGGAGGCCACCATCTTCGTAAACATCTATTTAGCAGAGAAGAGTAATATTTGGACAGGTTGAAGCATCGCTGGGAGAAATTTAGTACGTAAATTTCGTCCGTAAAAATCGGAGTTGCAAATTATTTGGTATTTCGTTTAAAATTAAAATGTTCTACAATCAAATGAAAATATTTGATTTTCAATAAATTTTATTAAAACCATCCGACGCGGAGCATGGTTCTTCGACCACTTGTATATCGCATCCGTAATACTATTAAAACTTGATCCCACTTCTGATATGTATAGTGTTTCGGTTACTTTTTTACTGAATTTTTTATTTAAATATTTATTTTACAAAAGCATTTTTCACTTCCCATGAAGTATGCGTAGGTCTTTTCGACGTCGTTGCGCCAGCTCAGTCGGAGTCTTTCTCTACGACACTTGCAACTTTAATTGGGCCAAATTTGGAACGAATGACCTAGAGGTCATGGTTCAGCTCTCGTTTCCAACTTCCGACACAGGTCTTATGAGTGCTTTATAAAGTGCGACTGCGATAGGTGTTTAGATCGCTATAATTTTGATTGGGCGTAGATAAAGTTTTCGACGCAATCAAAATTATGGTCACCAATTCGAAGATTTGCAATGAAGATGTTCCTGGGTGTTGCGAAAAATTTAGTTTTACTACTGTTCACTTCCAAACAAGGTCTTCTTGCGCAACGATCGAGCGCCTCTGAGCTTAATTAATTGTGCGGGGATTCCATCGACACCGAGTGCCTTTCCATTTTCCAATCTAGTAATAGCTGCGTCTACCTCCTCCACTGTGGAATATTCGACAAAGGCCTCTTCCCCTGGTGAAGCTATTGCTTTAATGGAAGTTACTTAGTCATTCCGATTTAGAAGATTTTCAAAATAGGTTAGCCATACTGTGAGAATATCAGCCACATATGTTCTCAGCTCTCTATTCCCGTCTTTAATGGTTATATTTCTTGGGTGGAAGTCTCTAGCGAGATTCCTGGGGTTAGCAAAACAGTCTCTTGAATTTACTAGTTCCGCTTGGAAGCTGATTTATATGATACATGATCTCATATGATTGCGCTTCTTTTATCGAAGGTATTTAGTCGTGGCTTTTCTAGCTCGAAGATATTTTGCTAGAATGCGTCTAGTGTTGCGAGCCCACCATTTTTCACGAAGCTTGTTTATTTTCGACGACAGGCAGCATTGATCATCGAACCAATCATTGCGGGACCTCGGTGGTTATGACTGACTGTATAGCGTGCCACTGCTCCTGGATGTTCCAGTCTAAATAGTTAGTGACAGCTGATTGGTAACTCTGCAGTAACATTTGGTCTGTTAAAGCCTCGATATTCCATGAAACGGTCTGTGGTGCTTCTTTATTGAACGTAAGACAGTTTGCACTTATATTTGAATATGACTCTTAGACACCATGACGTGATCAATTTATGTCTTCCGCTCTTCCATCGTCCGATCCATTTACCATTTCACTTTGTCAATTCTCTTATGATCAGTGATGCGTTGGCAGTTGTTTTTTCTAAATAGGTGCAGGTTGTTAGGACCGATGTGAGATGTATTTTCTGCACTCCTACCGATTTTTGCATTAAAGACACCCACTGTGAATACCGTGGTGCAGTATGCTATTAAAGACTTCCTCCACCATGACTGCGTATCATGCACTTCCAAAACGCGATTGATCTTTTTCTTGTTTCTTACTCATTTCCTGATGGAATTCTCGATATTTATCGATAAATATCGAGATTCGCGAATGTATAGGTAGCGAAACAGTAGCTCTATTCAGCAAAACAAGCTATCCCTCGGAATTAAACAGTGCGGTCTATAAATATTTTTGCTACGAGGAATGTCACGAAGTGAACAGGTTTTGGAGCCACTACATACGTTCCATGTTTCCATTTTTAAAGCGTTTTCTGAGTACAGTTTCCGAGGTCGTGTTTGTGATGAATCCGATATGGGAATCCGAGGCATTTGATTAGGATGCATAACCTAGTTTTTTATGAGAGAAAGTTGTTAGCCTGCCGCTCCCCCGGTTGTTATGTGTGTGGGTCACACACTGGTGAGAATCTTAAGGCATGCACCTTGAGCACAATAATATAGCCAGCCGCACAATAATATAGCCAGACAGACGCCCGACTCAACCACTACTAACTTGGAGAACAGACGCCGATTCAGTATTGGTTTGAGGGCACCAATGACTGTGACATGTGGTGTCCATGACTATAAACATAATTTCCCATGCTCGTCTCCACTACACCGCCCCTGATTCATTTAGATCTAGGACTTCACTCTCCAGTTTAATTACCATCCCACCTTTATAAATTTGCGGATTTACAAAATTTATGAACCACACAATACGATAATAAGTTTACCATATATGTAATATTAATTAATTACAGATATCTAAATTAATTAATTACATAGTTGAAAATTTAATTAAACGAGAAACGTTTTAGGAAAGAAAACATTGAAACAGTTTTTGTTCTAAAAATTGTATTTTATAAAATAATTAATTAATTTTATCTTAATTCTAAAATTTTAGTTAATAAAATTGACAAATAAATTAAATTAAAATAATATTGAGATATGGCGGAACATTTTACGTCATCCCGCGGATAGAAATTCGGCGGCGCAGCCACCTCACTCAACTTACGTTTAATGTTCATTCCTTATGAACTTACAGCCAACAAATAAAACAAATATCTTCACTACTTTTCGAAAAATTTATTCCCTTCTGTTATGTATATGCTAGTTATTAATATGTACGCGATGTGGCATGATTAACAGTACCCAACAAACATAGTATTGTTATGTGGTTGTAGGTTAATCATGATACATCGGACAATAAATAAGAATGTAAATCGGGTAATCCGAAGGAAGAACGATTGTAGAATGAAAAGTATAAAGAAGAAAAAATAAATGGATATAAACCTGAAAGGTTGTGTTTGAGTAAACTGTAAAAGTTAGCGTGCGATAAACCTAGAACATAAAAATGGCGACGAGGATATAAGGAAAAATGGTAAAGTGAAATGTTACAATAGTAGAAAAAAAAAATAAAAAAAACAAATCTATATTAAAAGTGAATACCTACTCAATTATATATAAAAGATATATAAAAAAAAAAAAAAAATAAGATGGCCGCAAAACAGTTAATCGGGTTTTTAGAAGCATACGTGTGTGGTGAAAATTTTTTAAGTTATCTCGAGAGGGTTGAGGATTATTTTGAACTCAACGATCTCACTGAGGAGAAATATAAAATTTTATTATTATGCAACATAATAGGTGCTGAACCGAGCAATAAATTAAGAAAGGCTTGCATGCCGAATAAACCACAAGAAATGAAATACGACGAGGTGATAAAGAAATGTAAATCACTATTTGCGCCGACATCGAGATCATGTACTAATGCGGTACAATTTGGTAAAAGATTTCAAAAGGACAGTGAATCAGTGAATGAGTATGCTGTAGAATTAATGGTATTGTCGGAATCATGTGATTTTGGAACATATAAAGATAAGGCTTTGAGAAACCAGTTCATCGCAGGATTAAAAGAGAGGGCCATGAAAGCAGAACTGATGGCGATTGATGACACTTGTGAATTTAAAGTAGTGTTAAACAAAGCAATAGCGATGGAATCAGTGAATATAGATTTACGGCGAATGGATAATGAATATCATAGTCGAGTTAATCAAGTAAACGGCAATTGGAAGCGGTATGGACGACAACGAGATAGGAAATATTGCAGGGAGCGTAGTCATTCAAATAGAAGACAACAGTATCGAAACAGAAGTTCGTCTTTCGATCCAAAGGAACGTAGGGATATAAAATGCTATGGATGTCAGAGATTAGGACACATCGTGAGAAATTGTCCGTTAGAAAAATCAGCGTATAATCGATACCAGCGCAGTAACGACAGATATGGTAAACAACGTAACAGTAAGTTTATAAATAGGTATAAAAATAATAGTACAGTAAATTTTAACGAAATAGATAACAATTATAATGATAATTTAGATGATACGAGTGTAGAAAATATAAATTTTGGTAATTTAAAATTGCATGATTTGGATGAAAAGGTTAATGTAGATCGAATAGATATTGGAATAGATAATGTGTAACGATTTTGTAGTGCTATGAGTGGGATCTGAAGAAACCTCCGTCCAAATAAATAGCAATCGTTACCGAAACATAACTTTCAATTATTCAGAGCTTTGCAAGTGGTCTGATTTCGCCGGCTAAAGGCTCAGGGATTGGGGTGGGGTTTTCAAAGTTGAATAATTGCTCGATAGACCACAGGGAGAATAAAGAATTTAAAAAAAAAGATAATTAATGAAAAGACACGAGATACGGATCACTTACCATCTCAGATGATGATCTAACTTACCCCCTTCATCCTCATATTTTATAACCTTTTATTTTCTCATGCTGAAAACAAACGAAGTGAAAATAATACGAAACAAGTAGATATGAAATTCATTTGAAGACCAAGAAAAATGAAAACTTAAAAAGTTTGAAAAATTCAATTTTTAAAGTAAACACTAAATTTATTAAGATTGACTCTAACATTTAAACCGAAATTTAAATATGAATAATAACTATAGAAATCGAAACAATATAATATTTTAACCTAATGACGTCATACTAAATTAAGAGAAAAAAAATATAACAGTTTAATCAAAATTACTCCTAAGGTTTAGATAAACTACTTACTAATGCCCGACACCATAATATATTATTAAAATAATTTAGTTAATTATATAAAAGAAAATTATGAAATTTAAGATAAATTTAAATGAAATGATTTATATTATGATACGATATATATAAAAAAAACCTGAACGATGCGATGTATATGGCTGCCGATGTCCCTCGTTGTGTGCACCTTATCAAATTTTATATCCATTGGCGGGAATATTATTGTAGCGATTAGGTTAATGTTTTTATATTATGACTTTAGTTATTAAGAATTTTTTTTTCAATTTTTATAAATATTATTTGATAAGTAGAATTAAGTTATTATTTTAGTTTGCTTTAGCATATTTACAGATTAGTATTTACAATGGTATGACTATAGGGGATCAATATGTAATTACATATAACAGTTTCAATTTTATTAGCGTTTTTTTTTTTTTTTTTTTTTATAACTGCATGCTCACATTCATTATTATATTTTGTCCCATCGAAACAAAAAAAAAATATTCACTACACTATTGATCATTTCTACAAATACTCGTGTGTGGTTACGGTACGTATACACTATGGTAATGGCTAGTTTCTGTTTTACAGATTAGTCACATTTAAAACGGCACTGATCGAAATACGTACATTTCACTTATGATTTATGTCACCCAGTCTGTTTGGTTTATATCACCACACTACGCGAGTATTATTATTCGAGAAATTTATTGTTTAAGTGTGGCAAATGTTCGAGGCCATATTTTCTCTTACAATTTATCACTTTTTATTTAAAAACTAAAACATACTACTAAACCCACTTATAGCCTAATACAAACTTTGTTCCAATTTCTCTAAGTATTCACATACACTACTTTGAGTTACTTTATAAATTGAAGTTTATTTTTTTTCCAACTCGATCCAACTAAGTAAACTATGTTATATTTTATATATTTTTTTCTTCACAAGATATTCACACTAATTTTTAAGTATGTAATATCACACTTATTCTGCTACTTCAGCACAAGAAAAAAACAAACCCGAAAAAAAGTTCAAAATGACTTTTCAACTAAAAAAAATTGGTTACGACTTGCGTAGCTTCCGCGATACTTAAAAATTTTATTGTTTTTGATCCATGTGCATTCAAAAATTTTTCTTTTATACCCCAAGATGAACGGATGATCCCACCATAAAATTTGACCGGTATATTTCCCCACATAAAATCAAGTTTATAAATATTATTATTTTTGGTTTGGTTTTGTTGTGTTGTATAGGGTTTAACGTTATTTTTTTTTTATGAAGTAGTGTACGGGTGATTATCAGGGGTTTATTACCAAGAAACGATGGACCCCCAATCGTTACAAATGTTAAATATGATAAAAGTAATAAAAATGAAGTCGATGGTCAACTAAATATAGTATGTGATGGTAAAGTAAATACAGTGTCTAAATTAAATTCAAAGCTTAAAATTACCAATATCGAATATATCAATGTTTCAATAGAAAATAGTGATGTTTGTATGGAAATAGATACTGGAGCTTGTGTCAGTTTATGCACGGTAGGAGATTATCATAAATATTTTGCACATTTGCAAATCGTGAAGGTAGAAATTCCATTATCTGTTCTAACCGGAGATAGAATACATGTAATAGGCAAAATAAACGTGAATGTAAAATTGCGTGATAGTGAAGGTTATGTCAAGGCTGATTTGTTTGTTATTAATACACCTAAACAAATGAATATGCTATGTGGGCGAGATTGGCTAGATTCATTTTTTCCGCGTTGGAGAAAATTATTTCGTATAAACAAGGTTGTTGAATGTAACGATTTTAGGATTAACGCTTTGCCATTGATAAAAAGAAAATACGAAGGAATTTTCGATAATGATCTAAGTAAACCTATAAAGGGGTTCGAAGTACAATTGCATATGGTCGAAGATTGTGTACCAATATTCCACAAAGCGTATACCTTACCATTTAACTGTAGAGATTTAGTGGAGTTGGAATTAAATTCGTTAGAGAAAAATGATATTATCGAAAAAGTCGAATATTCTGAGTGGGCTTCACCTATAGTAGTAGTGCCGAAACCAAACAACAAAATTAGATTGTGTATTGATTGCTCTGTAACGGTAAATAAATTCATCAAATCCCAATATTATCCATTGCCAGTTATTGATGAAGTATTGATGGGTTTAGTGGGTTGTAATTATTTTGCTTCATTGGACTTGAAAGGTGCTTACACACAATTAGTACTAGCTCCAAAGGCACAAGAAGTTATGGTAATTAGTACACATAAGGGTCTGTACAAGTATAAAAGATTACCGTTCGGTGTGAAACCAGCAGCTTCTATTTTTCAATCAATTATAGACCAAATTCTGAAAGATATTCCGAAGACAGTGGCTTATATCGATGATATATTGATAGGTGCATCAACATTAAATGAGTTACATGAAAGATTAGTGATACTTTTAGAACGACTAAGCAAATTTAATGTGAAAGTTAACTTTGACAAATGTAAATTTTATGTTGAAAAACTTGCATACCTAGGGCATGAAGTTTCATCAAGTGGTATTAGTCCAAGTAGGGGAAAAATTGTGGCAATTGTGGACGCACCAGATCCTACGAATCAATCACAACTCAAATCGTTTGTTGGATTATTGAATTATTATGGTAAATTTATACCACGGTTAAGTGAAAAATGTAGTGTATTTTATAATTTACTTAAGAAAGAAACGAAATGGAACTGGGATGACAAATGTAGACAACGTTTTAAAGAATGTAAAAATGAGATATTAAGTAGTACAATTTTGGAGTACTATGATCCAAACAAGGAGATAGTCGTTGTTTGCGATGCAAGTGATGAAGGGTTGAGTGGAATAATGTGCCACATTGTAGATGGTGTTGAAAAACCGGTAATTTTTGCATCAAGAGCATTAACTACAGCAGAAAAAAAGTATCCGATTTTACATCGAGAAGCATTAGCAATAGTATTCGCTTTGGAAAAATTCTATAAGTATGTTTTAGGTCGACAAATTGTGATTTATACGGATCACAAACCACTAGTAGGGATATTTTCGTTAAAAAAGGGTCAAGCATCGGTTTTAGTCACTCGAATGCAAAGATATTTAAATAGATTGTCTATATTCAATTTCGTTCTAAAGTATCGAAAAGGAACAGAGAATGGGAATGCAGATTGTTTAAGCAGAATTCCAATTCAAGAAGTTATATCAGAAGAAGATCTTTTAGAAGAGCAAAAACTAGAAATTAATCATATTGAAAGAAATAATGTAATAGGGTTAAACGTAGAAATACTTCGTAACGAAACCGGAAAAGATAGTTTATTACAAGAGTTGATGGAAAGTGTGAAAAATGGATTTAACACAAATAATTTGCCAATTAAATTAAAAAATTATTTTTCAAAGACTGAATTTCTGTCAGTAGAGGAAGGTTGCGTGTTGTATAGAAGTAGGATAATCGTTCCTCAGTCATTGAAGGATCAGATATTGAAGCTGTTACACATGAACCACTGTGGAATGGTAAAAATGAAAAGTTTAGCTCGTGAGCATGTTTATTGGGAAGGTATAGATAAAGATATTGCTAAGTATGTGAATCAGTGTGAAATATGTCAAGTAACACGTAATGAAAAACCAAACAAAGTTTATACGTCATGGACAGAAAGTAATAGACCGTTTGAGCGAGTACATATTGATTTCTTTTATTTTTATGGAAAGGAATTTTTGATTTTAGTAGATTCCTATAGTAGATGGTTGGAAGTAATACAAATGAGTGGTACAAATGCGCATAAGGTAGGGGAACAGTTAGAAAATATATTTAGGATTTTTGGGTTTCCTGATATGTTAGTGTCGGATAATGGACCGCCTTTTGGTAGTGAGTATTTTAAAATTTTCTGCAGAGATAAAGGAATAAAATTGATACATTCTCCACCATATCATCCATCAAGTAATGGGCAGGTAGAAAGAGCCGTACAAACCACTAAAGCAACATTGAGAAAATTTATATTGGAAGCACAAAGTTTTGGTCGCACATTTGATATAAACAAAACCTTAAGAACATTTCTATTCAATTATAATAATTTACCTTGCACTGAGAAGAATTTCATTCCATCACATAAAATGTTTAGTTACAAACCTAAAATTTATTTAGATAAAATAAAGCCAAACGAACAAAAGCTAGGAAATAATAAAAAACAAGATAGTTACAGTAAAGAATCAAAGGAAAAAAAAGTAAAATTTAACGGAAATAAGAATACAGATAAAGTAAAAAAAATTAGCGAATTTCAAAAAGGGGAAAGTGTACTTTATTTAAAACAAGATAATGACAGTTACGCTAAATGGATAAAAGCTAATATTTTAGAAAAAGAAAGTAGCATGATTTATAAAATATTGATAGGAAGTATAATCAAACGAGCTCATGTCAATCAGTTAAAAAAATCTATATTAAAATTTCACAATGGAATAGATACTGAAAATTTACAAATTAGGATTAACAATGATCAAGAAAATACATCATCGAGTAATGCAAACACTGCAATTGAAGAAATAAGAGATGATTTATCTGTTTTTGATCATAATGAAAATTTATTAAGAAGAACTGAAAGAGTTCGAAAACATCCAAAAAAATATGATGATTACATTTGGTAACATCTGAGTAATTATTGTATATCAAGAAAAAAAAACAATTCAAATATGTAATAATTTTGTATTTTAAGGAAGGAGATGTTATGTATATGCTAGTTATTAATATGTACGCGATGTGGCATGATTAACAGTACCCAACAAACATAGTATTGTTATGTGGTTGTAGGTTAATCATGATACATCGGACAATAAATAAGAATGTAAATCGGGTAATCCGAAGGAAGAACGATTGTAGAATGAAAAGTATAAAGAAGAAAAAATAAATGGATATAAACCTGAAAGGTTGTGTTTGAGTAAACTGTAAAAGTTAGCGTGCGATAAACCTAGAACATAAAACCTTCTTCAGGCTAATGTACAAGGGATCGGTACAAAAGGCCGAATTATCAAAATCCCCAGCTTACTTTTCAAAATCCTGCTTTTATAAATCCCTCGCTGATTATGCTGAAATCTTCAAAAATCTTATCTACATTTTTAATGAGAACTCGGTCATTTCTTGATCAAATTATGGGATGCAATTATTTTTTTACACTAATTTTTGTAATTTGGCCATGCTCAATGGAACTTGGCCATTTTTTAGCAATAATTGTAAATTTGGTATGCAAAATTGGATTTGGATTCTAACTTGAATTTTGATCGAAGTCCCGAAATTTGGTCGCTGAATGTAACTAGACCACTTCTAAAAAAATGATGGTTAAATTTGGTATGTACTATGTACAACTGAAGTGAGTTAAAAAGTGAGACTTTCTTAAGCAAACATGGTCAAATTTAGGTTGTAGAGCTGCCCCCTCCCCCCCCCCCTATTCCTGAATACGATACGAAAACGAAAAATTCTTATTTGAATTGAATCAGATTCGTATGATTCTTATTTAAAATTGAATAGGAATCTTATACTTTCGTTTTCGTATCCTGTTCAGGAATATGGCTGCTGGATTGAGATTCTTACATCAATATTGGCTTAAGTTTTGGATTGTGTCTATGTTGAATGAAACTTGGCCATTTTTTAACCAATAATGGTCATATTTGATATATCGGTCTAGATTGAGATTTTAACATGAATTTTGAACGGATTTAACACATTGTTGTCGGGCGCTTCGCGTCGGAGCGATATGGCGGGAGAGGGCGATTTTTCGAAAAATCCTCCTGAATTTTTTCGTTACGATAAATTGAAAACTACTCAGAATTTTTTATGAAAGTGATTATCGCAACTTAGAATGTATTCTTCATCGTTATTATGAAATATAGGCACTTTTTATATAAATGAGTATAGAATATATAGTTGAAAGTACAAAAAAAGAAAAAAATTATAATTTTCGACAATATTATTTATTATCAAAAATTTTCAATTAAGAAATAACATAATGAAGTA
This sequence comes from Nephrotoma flavescens, assembly GCA_932526605.1. Classification (NCBI taxonomy): domain Eukaryota; kingdom Metazoa; phylum Arthropoda; class Insecta; order Diptera; family Tipulidae; genus Nephrotoma; species Nephrotoma flavescens. Next base: position 71,645,708 of record OW052220.1, on the reverse strand, counting down.
AATAATGAACACTAATAATGTTTTATAGTGTGATAGCGCTCAAAACATTTACCCGGGGTACGCATTTTTTTTCTGTTTTTGCTTTCCGGTTCCAACAATTTTTTCTAGAATGTGTTTTTTTCATATCCATCGACAACCTTGCTGGTGGATCTTGTTTAGGTTGCCCTATTTATGACTTTACCGTCACATACCTAATCTATTGTGGGAATGTTTATACCTGCGTAGTATTATGTATAAATAAGCGGCATAACAAACAAACACACATGTAGTAACTCGTATTAGCTACGTTTCTCTCGTTCTTTTACGTGTCCCGCCTACAATGTGTTAAGGGATTTGGAATTGCCTAATTAAAGTAAGCGACTTCTTTTTAACGAATTATGTAGAATTCTAATCCAGCTTGAATCGGAACCAACAACTATTTTATGCATTTGCTATATTGTACTGACAATGTCCTGAGAAAAAGGTTATCGAAATTTGTAATGAGAACAAAATTTTACACACGGGTTTTTGATAATCGGGATAAAAAGTAATAAATAATAGATGCATGTACGCCGAGTATCTAGGAATAATAATGAAATTTAATAATAAGCTGATATACAATTAGATTATAAAATATAATTACTTAATATTTTATCTTCGAATCTGACGAAAATTGGTTTCCTTTATTTTTTCGTGCATTACTGTGAGTAACTTGATGTAAAGTTGTTTCACGCTGCTCCATATATCAACTACATTTGGACAAATAGTGGTAGAAATATCTTTTAACAGTTGTTGAAACAGTGTTGAAGATACATTTGTTTTGTTGTAGTTCAATCAAATCCTCCGGTATTAACTTGAGTATCGAAGAATTACGTGTTAAAGTTCATGGTTTCGGTTCACGGGTTGTATTCGTAGGTTTGTCAATGAGGCCACCTTTTTGGAAAGTACGTTGTGCGTAATAGTATTTAGTTAACACTTTTGAGAAAATCTTTTTTCCAGGTTGTTTAATATAGTACATTTCCTAAAAATAAATATAAGAGAGTTCAATACGCTTATCAATTTCATAAATCTTACCATTTTCTCCGTTGGAAAAACTTTGACAATATTCAACGATATTTGTTTAGCCAATTCACATGAAATTTTAATATCTTTATGAATCAAGTAATTAGTAATGATTTCCAAAATCGCCGAACGACATGTATCGTTTAAGGAGTTATGCTGCTCATAATGGCGCATAATTAAATTTCCTTTTGGCGATTCACGTAAAATTTCTGTTACGCATAATACATCATTGGATTTATTTGTACCCGATTTTTTAACGGATATTGGTAATTCAATATTATTCATCTTTGGTGCTTTTAAAACATCTCGCCATTTATTCAATTGCACTTCGAACTTAATCGCTGTGCCTAGAGCGATATTATGCACCTTGGTTAAATGAAGTACATGTTCCGTTCGCATATTTTTCAGTACTTCTATGTCGATTCGCTCTTCGACCAATATTGGATAAAGATATTCAAATTTCCAATCTGTAAGTAATTGAGATAATTCTTGTGCTGAGCCATCGTCCAATTTTGGACCAGGTTTAGTTTTATTCTTGGAAGTGCTTTCGAACGAAGTATTACTTAGAAAGCCCGAGCCGATGCTATTGTCAGAATCTAGCTCACTGGGTTGATACATAATTCAACCGAACTTATTATAATTCGATTTCCACTAAAAAACACATACAATAATTTATCATTTCAATTATAGTTACGAGATGGCAGTATAAGCGATTGATAATATTGACAACTACATTATCGACTTTTTTGACGTTTAAATTAAATTTTCCCTTATTTTTACAAAATGTTTATTTAATTAAACTAGAGATAATAAAATAAATATCTTATTTTAATTAATGAAATAAACTCGTCCAAGACGTTCTTTTGAGTTTTTAGAATTATAAAACTAATGTGGTAAATCAACAAAAAACTTCTCATATACATGTTACAATCACAATCAATCACCATAATGCCGTCTTTGAGTAATAAAATATTTGTAAATTATATTGCAATCTTCTGCAGCACCACAACACAATTAACAAAATTTAATTTATTTTTACTCACTTGAATTGTTATATTTACACTAATTATTAAAACGAACCAATTTTAACATGTATACTTTTAAACATCTGAAGTCTCATCGTACACTGACAAATGATAATAACATTTTCATAATGACAAAATTGTTTATCACTCAATTTTCTCTTTCGCTCTCCGTTACAGTATTGTATAAACAATCACGATTCTCGTTGCGATACGGTATCGTGAATTTGTTTTTGTTATCGAACGATGATATTTGAATTTCTCTGCTTTTAAATGAGTGTATTTTCAATTCAACAAATCGAAATAGAAGAGAGAGGAAAGACGGCAAAGGCGAGATGAATATAATTAGTTAGGTTGCTTGAATCAGAATTATATTCTTGGAGATTGAAAGAAATATTGGATTATTATTTCTTTGCAATGATTTATCTATTATTTATTTTTTGTCCCCACTCAAGATGAATTATGTTAACAGCAGTTTTTGTCTAAAACTAACGAACTTCATTACAGTGATAAAGGGCCACACACAATAGGTTTAGACTGGTTTGGTTTTTGGCGATGTGTAAAGAGTTGATCAAATCTTGGTTAATATTTAAATTTTTCTAATTCTTTCCGTTGTTTCTTGTCGTAACTTGGGTCAACAAGGTAAAATAAATAATCTTATCGAGCCTATATGTAAAATTTATTTCCGTGACCAAACAGCAACTGTTGAGGTGACCTTGCTTTATTAACTGGGTGTTGGAGAGACGATATATGTTTGTATCCTTCCACCTGGTCATTATAGCGTTTGGCGTGGCTGTTTCTTTAAAAAACAAATGAAGTTGTTTAAAAAGCATTGTACGAGTATTTATCATCATAAATACTCATTCTTGTAACTATCATTACAGTTAAAGGACAGAAAAATAGGTACGTTATTGGATCCACAATTTCCTAGATTTTTATATATATGTGAAAATGATTGACTTTAACAGTTGTTTTTAAAGTTAGCCTCTTTAGAAAATGGAAGTACATTTTCTTACAAATTTCCCATTCTTTCTTTCGATGAGATGCTTAATCTCATGATTCTTATAGGACTTTAATAGGTCCTCGTTGTGCGCAACCTTAATTTAACTGAAAGTATTGAATTTAGTACCTAGTTCTTACTTGAATATTCTGTTCAAGTCAACACTCACACGCATGCACAGAACTTTTAGCTTGGCTGTGTATGCGAACTGTCAGAGCCACTTCACAATTAAATTCATAGGTACGTAGGACGTGCAGATTCGTTCTCAAAATAGTTCGTGTGTTTTTTAATTTTTTACAACGGAAAATTGTGCACGGCGGAACAACAACAATTCAGTGCATAAATTTAGTGCGGTTTCGAGTGGAAAGTTACTTGTGGTATTGCGCAGAAAAGCACAGCGGTTAAGCAGTTACGTTGCGCGATCCAAGTGGAACATTCTAGAACACAATTGAAGCACAATTGAAACAAAATGGAAGGTGAATGTGTCGATGGCACAATCGATAAACCAACTATTGCGAGTGCAAATTATGCGATTGGAATTGTAACTTGGAAAAACAGTCAATTATACAACTTCAAGAAAGAGCCGGCATACGACATAGCGACTTTCATATCCAAATTAATAGAAATTGTACAGTAATTTCGAAAATACGATGCCTGTCGAATACAATCATTTCAATAGCGCATGGGAGTCTGCGAGTGCAGGCGATTGAACACTAACGAATCTGACGGCATGTTTGATGGCGGAAGAATTGCATCTCAAGTCACAGGGCCAGGCCGAGGGGGTGGAAGTTCTAATGGCCAAGCGAACTTTTTCATATGAAGGCAACAACAACAACAACAACAACAACAAAAAGGGAAATTCGTCGAATAACAACAACAAAGTGACGAATAAAAGCGACAAGCCGAAAAGGAGGTGCTTTAAGTGCGGAAAATGCGGCCATTGGAAGCGGCACTGCCCAGAAAAGAAGAACAGCTCGGACAAAAAGCAAGAAGACACTTCAGTGGATGCTTTCATTTGTCACACGGAAGCAAGCGGTGACAGGAACGCCTGGATTTTGGATTCAGGAGCGACGAATCATATGAGTAACCGTTGTGATTGGTTTGAAAACTTCACGGAAATATCGGAATCAGTAAAAATAGGCAATGGTGATAGAATTATGGCTCGAGGCAAAGACGACATAAGTATTCGTGCTTTCAATTGCAACGATTGGATTCGCAAGCGAGTCATGGAGGTTCTGTTTGTACCGGACTTGCATGTACATCTATTTTCATCGAAATACTGAAAAACGGAAATGTCGTTGCAGTGGGAGTTCGCAGAAAGGGTTTGTTCCAGATGCTTTTCAAAACAGACGAATCACCACAGCTCGAGGCTACAGCAAACGTAGCAATCAAAAAACGTCACATCAATCATGCCATGAGCGACTGGGATATCGAAATGTCACACACGTGAAAAAGTTCCTGCAAAGCCGCAACATTGAATTTTTCAATGAGGATTTTATATGCGAAGCTTATGTTTTCTGCAAACATTATCGAAGCAGCTTCAAGAGTCGCGAGGAGAGGTCGAATTCATGCGGCGAGATAATTCACACGGACGTCTATGGATCGTTCCATGGAAAACTCAAATGGCGGAGCCATATGTAGTTCTTGTTCGTAAAAGACGATTATTCACATTTTCGTTTCGTTTACTTCATAAAACAAAAATCTGAAGTAGCGAGTTGTATCACGAAGTGTGTCAAGCTAATACAGAAGGACGATAAGCACAAACTTCGTTGTCAGGTCTGACAATAGCACGGAATTTGTGAATGCAGAATTAAAGGCTATGATAGGACAGTCGTTCCAAGGCATATCGAGTATGGAATCCAAAGACAGGAAAACTTGAAATATGATGCGGCATGGTATTTTTGTTGGAGGAATCCATGGCAACGCTCGACATCGGAGCTGAAGTAAAAGCTGGCGCGAATGAGGAAAAGGCGAACGAAAGCGAAGAGAGCGCAGATAATGAAGACGCAGACTATTTCATCCCGTCAGAACAACGTGAACAGCGTGGCGCGATGTGCAATCTTAATAACAGAAATGTTGTCAATCAACGATATAACGATCGTCACCATCACGGCAGCGAAGCGTCTAACATGTTTTGCATCGACGCAACACAGTGCAATGTTGGCAATCAGCGAAGGGCTGAGGACATACGTGCAGGCGATACAATCGAGTGATCGCAAACAGTAGGAGCGTGCAATTGACGAAGAGTACGATTCGCTCATTAAAAATCGCACATGGACTTTGGTTAAGGCATCAACTAACCAATGAGTAATCGACAATCGGTGAGTCTACAAGATCAAAAAGAATCTGGACGGAAGCATTGATCGCTACAAGGTGCGATTGGTAGTGCGAGGATTCACGCAAATATGGTATCGACTATCAAGAAAGCTTCAATCCAGTGGTGAAGTTTGCTTCGATCAAAGTGATCCTGGCATTGGCAGCGGCGAAGCAAATGAGGTTGAAGCAATTCGACGTCAACACGGCATTTCTAGATTAGAGAGATTTAGTAGAAAATATATACATGAGCCAGCCGATTGGATATGACGATTGAAGCGGAAATGTGTGCAAGCTATCCAAAAGCTTGTATGGACTGAAACCGGCGTCACTCTGTTGGAACAAAATATTCACTGCTTTTGTCAAAAATTTTGGATTTAGAGCGAGTGAATCGGATCCGTGTCTTTTCGTCTGTGGCGGGAAAAATGGTACGTTAATCCTTGCAATTTATGACGACAACGAAGACATTACGCCGGTCATCGAACATTTGAAAAAGGATTTCGAGATCAACGTTTTCGAGTTGAATTGTTTTGTGGGACTTGAAATTGATTGGCGATCGGACGGATCGATTCACATAAATCAAAAAGGCTACGCAAGAAAAGTCATTGATCGTTTCAACATGACGGATTGAAATACAGTGCCTACTGCATTGGACAATTCACAAAATCTGGGAGATTTTAAGGCCGACGAGGAAGTGGATTTTCCGAATCGAGAAGCAGTCGGAAGTCTGATGTATTTGGCCGTCCGCACCAGACCAGATATCCAATACTTGGAAAAGCCAGCTGTAGCACATGTAAATGCAGTCAAATGAATTCTGAAGTATATTCGAGGCTCGATGGACACGGGAATTTGCTTCGAAGGCAAAAACGATCTGAACTTCTGCGGATTCAGCGATGCGGACTACGCCGGCGACACACAAACACGACGATCGACGTCGAGCTACGGTTTTATGTTTGGAAATAGCGTCATCAGCTGGGGATCGGAACGTCAGAAATCAGTTGCACTTTCGACGACGGAGTCGAAATATTTGGCAGCATCACACGTTAGTTAATTTTTTTTTTCTAAAATGTTCCGTTTCCAACTAAGTTGGAAAAAAGTTATTGTCACGGATTCTGTATGTTTCGGTTATTTTGAGTTATCGTAATTTTAAATAGATCATCGTTTAATTTGGTACAATATGTCACCTCGCTCGCCTGTGATCCAGGTTCGATGACATAACATAACCGCAGATTTCAAAATATGAAATTTCGCATAACCGTGCTTTCCATATGCAACCAACCGGTAATTTCTTACTTTATATGCTCTTTACATTACCTACAATCATTCTGAGACGGAATTTCAACAATAAAATATTTTCAATTTTTTTGCAAAAATCCCTGATGGTTAGCCTTACCGATTTTGAACGGATAAAATTTATTGCCATGGATTCTGTATGTATCGGTTATTTTGAATTACAGATGTAATTTTAAGTAGATCACCGCTTAAATTGGAAAACACGGTTATGCGCATATGGAAAGCACGGTTATGCGAAATTTCGTATTTTGAAATCTGCGGTTATGTTATGTCATCGAACCTGGATCACAGGCGAACGATGTGACATATTTTACCAATTTAAACGGTGATCTACTTAAAATTATATCCGTAATCCAAAATAACCGATACATACAGAATCCGTGGCAATAAATTTTATCCGCTCAAAATCGGTAAGACATCAGGGATTTTTGCAAAAAAATTGAAAATATTTTATTGTTGAAATTCCGTCTCAAAATGATTGTAGGTAATGTAAAGAGCATATAAAGTAAGAAATTACCGGTTGGTTGCATATGGAAAGCACAGTTATGCGAAATTTCGTATTTTGAAATCTGCGGTTATGTTATGTCATCGAACCTAGATCACAGGCGAACGAGGTGACATATTTTACCAATTTAAACGGTGATCTACTTAAAATTACATTAGTAATCCAAAATAACCGATACATACAGAATCCGTGACAATAAATTTTATCCGTTCAAAATCGGTAAGGCTAACCAGGGATTTTTGCAAAAAAATTGAAAATATTTTATTGTTGAAATTCCGTCTCAAAATGATTGTAGGTAATGTAAAGAGCATATAAAATAAGAAATTACCGGTTGGTTGCATATGGAAAGCACAGTTATGCGAAATTTCGTATTTTGAAATCTGCGGTTATGTTATGTCATCGAACCTAGATCACAGGCGAACGAGGTGACATATTTTACCAATTTAAACGGTGATCTACTTAAAATTACATCCGTAATCCAAAATAACCGATACATACAGAATCCGTGACAATAAATTTTATCCGTTCAAAATCGGTAAGGCTAACTAACCATCAGGGATTTTTGCAAAAAAATTGAAAATATTTATTGTTGAAATTCCGTCTCAAAATGATTGTAGGCAATGTAAAAAGCATATAAAGTAAGAAATTACCGGTTGGTTGCATATGGAAAGCACAGTTATGCGAAATTTCGTATTTTGAAATCTGCGGTTATGTTATGTCATCGAACCTAGATCACAGGCGAACGAGGTTACATATTTTACCAATTTAAACGGTGATCTACTTAAAATTACATCCGTAATCCAAAATAACCGATACATACAGAATCCGTGACAATAAATTTTATCCGTTCAAAATCGGTAAGGCTAACAACCATCAGGGATTTTTGCAAAAAAATTGAAAATCTTTTATTGTTGAAATTCCGTCTCAAAATGATTGTAGGTAATGTAAAGAGCATATAAAGTAAGAAATTACCGGTTGGTTGTATATGGAAAGCACAGTTATGCGAAATTTCGTATTTTGAAATCTGCGGTTATGTTATGTCATCGAACCTAGATCACAGGCGAACGAGGTGACATATTTTACCAATTAAAACGGTGATCTACTTAAAATTACATTCGTAATCCAAAATAACCGATACATACAGAATCCGTGACAATAAATTTTATCCGTTCAAAATCGGTAAGGCTAACCATCAGGGATTTTTGCAAAAAAATTGAAAATATTTATTGTTGAAATTCCGTCTCAAAATGATTGTAGGCAATGTAAAGAGCATATAAAGTAAGAAATTACCGGTTGGTTGCATATGGAAAGCACAGTTATGCGAAATTTCGTATTTTGAAATCTGCGGTTATGTTATGTCATCGAACCTAGATCACAGGCGAACGAGGTGACATATTTTACCAATTTAAACGGTGATCTACTTAAAATTACATCCGTAATCCAAAATAACCGATACATACAGAATCCGTGACAATAAATTTTATCCGTTCAAAATCGGTAAGGCTAACCATCAGGGATTTTTGCAAAAAAATTGAAAATATTTTATTGTTGAAATTCCGTCTCAAAATGATTGTAGGCAATGTAAAGAGCATATAAAGTAAGAAATTACCGGTTGGTTGCATATGGAAAGCACAGTTATGCGAAATTTCGTATTTTGAAATCTGCGGTTATGTTATGTCATCGAACCTAGATCACAGGCGAACGAGGTTACATATTTTACCAATTTAAACGGTGATCTACTTAAAATTACATCCGTAATCCAAAATAACCGATACATACAGAATCCGTGACAATAAATTTTATCCGTTCAAAATCGGTAAGGCTAACCATCAGGGATTTTTGCAAAAAAATTGAAAATCTTTTATTGTTGAAATTCCGTCTCAAAATGATTGTAGGTAATGTAAAGAGCATATTTTAAGTAAGAAATTACCGGTTGGATGCATATGGAAAGTATGGTTATGCGAAATTTCGTATTTTGAAATCTGCGGTTATGTTATGTCATCGAACCTGGATCACAGGCGAACGAGGTGACATATTTTACCAATTTAAACGGTGATCTACTTAAAATTACATCCGTAATCCAAAATAACCGATACATACAGAATCCGTGACAATAAATTTTATCCGTTCAAAATCGGTAAGGCTAACTAACCATCAGGGATTTTTGCAAAAAAATTGAAAATATTTATTGTTGAAATTCCGTCTCAAAATGATTGTAGGCAATGTAAAAAGCATATAAAGTAAGAAATTACCGGTTGGTTGCATATGGAAAGCACAGTTATGCGAAATTTCGTATTTTGAAATCTGCGGTTATGTTATGTCATCGAACCTAGATCACAGGCGAACGAGGTTACATATTTTACCAATTTAAACGGTGATCTACTTAAAATTACATCCGTAATCCAAAATAACCGATACATACAGAATCCGTGACAATAAATTTTATCCGTTCAAAATCGGTAAGGCTAACAACCATCAGGGATTTTTGCAAAAAAATTGAAAATATTTTATTGTTGAAATTCCGTCTCAAAATGATTGTAGGTAATGTAAAGAGCATATAAAGTAAGAAATTACCGGTTGGTTGCATATGGAAAGCACAGTTATGCGAAATTTCGTATTTTGAAATCTGCGGTTATGTTATGTCATCGAACCTAGATCACAGGCGAACGAGGTGACATATTTTACCAATTAAAACGGTGATCTACTTAAAATTACATTCGTAATCCAAAATAACCGATACATACAGAATCCGTGACAATAAATTTTATCCGTTCAAAATCGGTAAGGCTAACCATCAGGGATTTTTGCAAAAAAATTGAAAATATTTATTGTTGAAATTCCGTCTCAAAATGATTGTAGGCAATGTAAAGAGCATATAAAGTAAGAAATTACCGGTTGGTTGCATATGGAAAGCACAGTTATGCGAAATTTCGTATTTTGAAATCTGCGGTTATGTTATGTCATCGAACCTAGATCACAGGCGAACGAGGTGACATATTTTACCAATTTAAACGGTGATCTACTTAAAATTACATCCGTAATCCAAAATAACCGATACATACAGAATCCGTGACAATAAATTTTATCCGTTCAAAATCGGTAAGGCTAACCATCAGGGATTTTTGCAAAAAAATTGAAAATCTTTTATTGTTGAAATTCCGTCTCAAAATGATTGTAGGCAATGTAAAGAGCATATAAAGTAAGAAATTACCGGTTGGTTGCATATGGAAAGCACAGTTATGCGAAATTTCGTATTTTGAAATCTGCGGTTATGTTATGTCATCGAACCTAGATCACAGGCGAACGAGGTTACATATTTTACCAATTTAAACGGTGATCTACTTAAAATTACATCCGTAATCCAAAATAACCGATACATACAGAATCCGTGACAATAAATTTTATCCGTTCAAAATTGGTAAGGCTAACCAGGGATTTTTGCAAAAAAATTGAAAATCTTTTATTGTTGAAATTCCGTCTCAAAATGATTGTAGGTAATGTAAAGAGCATATAAAGTAAGAAATTACCGGTTGGTTGTATATGGAAAGCACAGTTATGCGAAATTTCGTATTTTGAAATCTGCGGTTATGTTATGTCATCGAACCTAGATCACAGGCGAACGAGGTTACATATTTTACCAATTTAAACGGTGATCTACTTAAAATTACATCCGTAATCCAAAATAACCGATACATACAGAATCCGTGACAATAAATTTTATCCGTTCAAAATCGGTAAGGCTAACCATCAGGGATTTTTGCAAAAAAATTGAAAATCTTTTATTGTTGAAATTCCGTCTCACAATGATTGTAGGTAATGTAAAGAGCATATAAAGTAAGAAATTACCGGTTGGTTGCATATGGAAAGCACAGTTATGCGAAATTTCGTATTTTGAAATCTGCGGTTATGTTATGTCATCGAACCTAGATCACAGGCGAACGAGGTGACATATTTTACCAATTTAAACGGTGATCTACTTAAAATTACATCCGTAATCCAAAATAACCGATACATACAGAATCCGTGACAATAAATTTTATCCGTTCAAAATCGGTAAGGCTAACCCATCAGGGATTTTTGCAAAAAAATTGAAAATATTTATTGTTGAAATTCCGTCTCAAAATGATTGTAGGCAATGTAAAGAGCATATAAAGTAAGAAATTACCGGTTGGTTGCATATGGAAAGCACAGTTATGCGAAATTTCGTATTTTGAAATCTGCGGTTATGTTATGTCATCGAACCTAGATCACAGGCGAACGAGGTTACATATTTTACCAATTTAAACGGTGATCTACTTAAAATTACATCCGTAATCCAAAATAACCGATACATACAGAATCCGTGACAATAAATTTTATCCGTTCAAAATCGGTAAGGCTAACCATCAGGGATTTTTGCAAAAAAATTGAAAATCTTTTATTGTTGAAATTCCGTCTCACAATGATTGTAGGTAATGTAAAGAGCATATAAAGTAAGAAATTACCGGTTGGTTGCATATGGAAAGCACAGTTATGCGAAATTTCGTATTTTGAAATCTGCGGTTATGTTATGTCATCGAACCTAGATCACAGGCGAACGAGGTGACATATTTTACCAATTTAAACGGTGATCTACTTAAAATTACATCCGTAATCCAAAATAACCGATACATACAGAATCCGTGACAATAAATTTTATCCGTTCAAAATCGGTAAGGCTAACAACCATCAGGGATTTTTGCAAAAAAATTGAAAATATTTTATTGTTGAAATTCCGTCTCAAAATGATTGTAGGTAATGTAAAGAGCATATAAAGTAAGAAATTACCGGTTGGTTGCATATGGAAAGCACAGTTATGCGAAATTTCGTATTTTGAAATCTGCGGTTATGTTATGTCATCGAACCTAGATCACAGGCGAACGAGGTGACATATTTTACCAATTTAAACGGTGATCTACTTAAAATTACATCCGTAATCCAAAATAACCGATACATACAGAATCCGTGACAATAAATTTTATCCGTTCAAAATCGGTAAAGCTAACCATCAGGGATTTTTGCAAAAAAATTGAAAATATTTATTGTTGAAATTCCGTCTCAAAATGATTGTAGGCAATGTAAAGAGCATATAAAGTAAGAAATTACCGGTTGGTTGCATATGGAAAGCACAGTTATGCGAAATTTCGTATTTTGAAATCTGCGGTTATGTTATGTCATCGCACCTAGATCACAGGCGAACGAGGTTACATATTTTACCAATTTAAACGGTGATCTACTTAAAATTACATCCGTAATCCAAAATAACCGATACATACAGAATCCGTGACAATAAATTTTATCCGTTCAAAATCGGTAAGGCTAACCATCAGGGATTTTTGCAAAAAAATTGAAAATCTTTTATTGTTGAAATTCCGTCTCACAATGATTGTAGGTAATGTAAAGAGCATATAAAGTAAGAAATTACCGGTTGGTTGCATATGGAAAGCACAGTTATGCGAAATTTCGTATTTTGAAATCTGCGGTTATGTTATGTCATCGAACCTAGATCACAGGCGAACGAGGTGACATATTTTACCAATTTAAACGGTGATCTACTTAAAATTACATCCGTAATCCAAAATAACCGATACATACAGAATCCTTGACAATAAATTTTATCCGTTCAAAATCGGTAAGGCTAACCATCAGGGATTTTTGCAAAAAAATTGAAAATCTTTTATTGTTGAAATTCCGTCTCAAAATGATTGTAGGTAATGTAAAGAGCATATAAAGTAAGAAATTACCGGTTGGTTGTATATGGAAAGCACAGTTATGCGAAATTTCGTATTTTGAAATCTGCGGTTATGTTATGTCATCGAACCTAGATCACAGGCGAACGAGGTGACATATTTTACCAATTTAAACGGTGATCTACTTAAAATTACATCCGTAATCCAAAATAACCGATACATACAGAATCCGTGACAATAAATTTTATCCGTTCAAAATCGGTAAGGCTAACCATCAGGGATTTTTGCAAAAAAATTGAAAATCTTTTATTGTTGAAATTCCGTCTCAAAATGATTGTAGGTAATGTAAAGAGCATATAAAGTAAGAAATTACCGGTTGGTTGTATATGGAAAGCACAGTTATGCGAAATTTCGTATTTTGAAATCTGCGGTTATGTTATGTCATCGAACCTAGATCACAGGCGAACGAGGTTACATATTTTACCAATTTAAACGGTGATCTACTTAAAATTACATCCGTAATCCAAAATAACCGATACATACAGAATCCGTCACAATAAATTTTATCCGTTCAAAATCGGTAAGGCTAACCATCAGGGATTTTTGCAAAAAAATTGAAAATCTTTTATTGTTGAAATTCCGTCTCAAAATGATTGTAGGTAATGTAAAGAGCATATAAAGTAAGAAATTACCGGTTGGTTGCATATGGAAAGCACAGTTATGCGAAATTTCGTATTTTGAAATCTGCGGTTATGTTATGTCATCGAACCTAGATCACAGGCGAACGAGGTTACATATTTTACCAATTTAAACGGTGATCTACTTAAAATTACATCCGTAATCCAAAATAACCGATACATACAGAATCCGTGACAATAAATTTTATCCGTTCAAAATCGGTAAGGCTAACCATCAGGGATTTTTGCAAAAAAATTGAAAATCTTTTATTGTTGAAATTCCGTCTCACAATGATTGTAGGTAATGTAAAGAGCATATAAAGTAAGAAATTACCGGTTGGTTGCATATGGAAAGCACAGTTATGCGAAATTTCGTATTTTGAAATCTGCGGTTATGTTATGTCATCGAACCTAGATCACAGGCGAACGAGGTGACATATTTTACCAATTTAAACGGTGATCTACTAAAATTACATCCGTAATCCAAAATAACCGATACATACAGAATCCGTGACAATAAATTTTATCCGTTCAAAATCGGTAAGGCTAACAACCATCAGGGATTTTTGCAAAAAAATTGAAAATATTTTATTGTTGAAATTCCGTCTCAAAATGATTGTAGGTAATGTAAAGAGCATATAAAGTAAGAAATTACCGGTTGGTTGCATATGGAAAGCACAGTTATGCGAAATTTCGTATTTTGAAATCTGCGGTTATGTTATGTCATCGAACCTAGATCACAGGCGAACGAGGTGACATATTTTACCAATTTAAACGGTGATCTACTTAAAATTACATCCGTAATCCAAAATAACCGATACATACAGAATCCGTGACAATAAATTTTATCCGTTCAAAATCGGTAAGGCTAACCATCAGGGATTTTTGCAAAAAAAAATCTTTTATTGTTGAAATTCCGTCTCACAATGATTGTAGGTAATGTAAAGAGCATATAAAGTAAGAAATTACCGGTTGGTTGCATATGGAAAGCACAGTTATGCGAAATTTCGTATTTTGAAATCTGCGGTTATGTTATGTCATCGAACCTAGATCACATCCGAACGAGGTGACATATTTTACCAATTTAAACGGTGATCTACTTAAAATTACATCCGTAATCCAAAATAACCGGTACATACAGAATCCGTGACAATAAATTTTATCCGTTCAAAATCGGTAAGGCTAACTAACCATCAGGGATTTTTGCAAAAAAATTGAAAATCTTTTATTGTTGAAATTCCGTCTCAAAATGATTGTAGGTAATCTAAAGAGCATATTTTAAGTAAGAAATTACCGGTTGGATGCATATGGAAAGCATGGTTATGCGAAATTTCGTATTTTGAAATCTGCGGTTATGTTATGTCATCGAACCTAGATCACATCCGAACGAGGTGACATATTTTACCAATTTAAACGGTGATCTACTTAAAATTACATCCGTAATCCAAAATAACCGATACATAAAGAATCCGTGACAATAAATTTTATCCGTTCAAAATCGGTAAGGCTAACCATCAGGGATTTTTGCAAAAAAATCGAAAATATTTTATTGTTGAAATTCCGTCTCAAAATGATTGTAGGTAATATAAAGAGCATATAAAGTAAGAAATTACCGGTTGGTTGCATATGGAAAGCACAGTTATGCGAAATTTCGTATTTTGAAATCTGCGGTTATGTTATGTCATCGAACCTAGATCACAGGCGAACGAGGTGACATATTTTACCAATTTAAACGGCGATCTACATAAAATTACATCCGTAATCCAAAATAACCGATACATAAAGAATCCGTGACAATAAATTTTATCCGTTCAAAATCGGTAAGGCTAACCATCAGGGATTTTTGCAAAAAAATTGAAAATATTTTATTGTTGAAATTCCGTCTCAAAATGATTGTAGGTAATATAAAGAGCATATAAAGTAAGAAATTACCGGTTGGTTGCATATGGAAAGCATAGTTATGCGAAATTTCGTATTTTGAAATCTGCGGTTATGTTATGTCATCGAACCTAGATCACAGGCGAACGAGGTGACATATTTTATCAATTTAAACGGTGATCTATTTAAAATTACATCCGTAATCCAAAATAACCGATACATACAGAATCCGTGACAATAAATTTTATCCGTTCAAAATCGGTAAGGCTAACCATCAGGGATTTTTGCAAAAAAATTGAAAATATTTTATTGTTGAAATTCCGTCTCAAAATGATTGTAGGTAATATAAAGAGCATATAAAGTAAGAAATTACCGGTTGGTTGCATATGGAAAGCACAGTTATGCGAAATTTCGTATTTTGAAATCTGCGGTTATGTTATGTCATCGAACCTAGATCACAGGCGAACGAGGTGACATATTTTACCAATTTAAACGGCGATCTACATAAAATTACATCCGTAATCCAAAATAACCGATACATAAAGAATCCGTGACAATAAATTTTATCCGTTCAAAATCGGTAAGGCTAACCATCAGGGATTTTTGCAAAAAAATTGAAAATATTTTATTGTTGAAATTCCGTCTCAAAATGATTGTAGGTAATGTAAAGAGCATATTAAGTAAGAAATTACCGGTTGGATGCATATGGAAAGCATGGTTATGCGAAATTTCGTATTTTGAAATCTGCGGTTATGTTATGTCATCGAACCTAGATCACAGGCGAACGAGGTTGCATATTTTACCAATTTAAACGGTGATCTACTTAAAATTACATCCGTAATCCAAAATAACCGATACATACAGAATCCGTCACAATAAATTTTATCCGTTCAAAATCGGTAAGGCTATCCATCAGGGATTTTTGCAAAAAAATTGAAAATATTTTATTGTTGAAATTCCGTCTCAAAATGATTGTAGGTAATGTAAAGAGCATATTTTAAGTAAGAAATTACCGGTTGGATGCATATGGAAAGTATGGTTATTGGAAATTTCGTATTTTGAAATCTGCGGTTATGTTATGTCATCGAACCTAGATCACAGGCGAACGAGGTGACATATTTTACCAATTTAAACGGCGATCTACTTAAAATTACATCCGTAATCCAAAATAACCGATACATACAGAATCCGTCACAATAAATTTTATCCGTTCAAAATCGGTAAGGCTAACCATCAGGGATTTTTGCAAAAAAATTGAAAATATTTTATTGTTGAAATTCCATCTCAAAATGATTGTAGGTAATGTAAAGAGCATATTTTAAGTAAGAAATTACCGGTTGGATGCATATGGAAAGTATGGTTATTGGAAATTTCGTATTTTGAAATCTGCGGTTATGTTATGTCATCGAACCTAGATCACAGGCGAACGAGGTGACATATTTTACCAATTTAAACGGCGATCTACTTAAAATTACATCCGTAATCCAAAATAACCGATACATACAGAATCCGTCACAATAAATTTTATCCGTTCAAAATCGGTAAGGCTAACTAACCATCAGGGATTTTTGCAAAAAAATTGAAAATATTTTATTGTTGAAATTCCGTCTCAAAATGATTGTAGGTAATGTAAAGAGCATATTTTAAGTAAGAAATTACCGGTTGGATGCATATGGAAAGTATGGTTATGCGAAATTTCGTATTTTGAAATCTGCGGTTATGTTATGTCATCGAACCTAGATCACAGGCGAACGAGGTGACATATTTTACCAATTTAAACGGCGATCTACTTAAAATTACATCCGTAATCCAAAATAACCGATACATACAGAATCCGTCACAATAAATTTTATCCGTTCAAAATCGGTAAGGCTAACCATCAGGGATTTTTGCAAGAAAATTGAAAATATTTTATTGTTGAAATTCCATCTCAAAATGATTGTAGGTAATGTAAAGAGCATATTTTAAGTAAGAAATTACCGGTTGGATGCATATGGAAAGTATGGTTATTGGAAATTTCGTATTTTGAAATCTGCGGTTATGTTATGTCATCGAACCTAGATCACAGGCGAACGAGGTGACATATTTTACCAATTTAAACGGCGATCTACTTAAAATTACATCCGTAATCCAAAATAACCGATACATAAAGAATCCGTGACAATAAATTTTATCCGTTCAAAATCGGTAAGGCTAACCATCAGGGATTTTTGCAAAAAAATTGAAAATCTTTTATTGTTGAAATTCCGTCTCAAAATGATTGTAGGTAATGTAAAGAGCATATAAAGTAAGAAATTACCGGTTGGTTGCATATGGAAAGCACAGTTATGCGAAATTTCGTATTTTGAAATCTGCGGTTATGTTATGTCATCGAACCTAGATCACAGGCGAACGAGGTGACATATTTTACCAATTTAAACGGTGATCTATTTAAAATTACATCCGTAATCCAAAATAACCGATACATACAGAATCCGTGACAATAAATTTTATCCGTTCAAAACCGGTAAGGCTAACCATCAGGGATTTTTGCAAAAAAATTGAAAATATTTTATTGTTGAAATTCCGTCTCAAAATGATTGTAGGTAATGTAAAGAGCATATTAAGTAAGAAATTACCGGTTGGATGCATATGGAAAGCATGGTTATGCGAAATTCCGTATTTTGAAATCTGCGGTTATGATGTCATCGAACCTAGATCACAGGCGAACGAGGTGACATATTTTACCAATTTAAACGGTGATCTACTTAAAATTACATCCGTTATCCAAAATAACCGATTCATACAGAATCCGTGACAATAAATTTTATCCGTTCAAAATCGGTAAGGCTAACCATCAGGGATTTTTGCAAAAAAATTGAAAATATTTTATTGTTGAAATTCCGTCTCAAAATGATTGTAGGTAATGTAAAGAGCATATTAAGTAAGAAATTACCGGTTGGATGCATATGGAAAGCATGGTTATGCGAAATTCCGTATTTTGAAATCTGCGGTTATGTTATGTCATCGAACCTAGATCACAGGCGAACGAGGTTGCATATTTTACCAATTTAAACGGTGATCTACTTAAAATTACATCCGTTATCCAAAATAACCGATTCATACAGAATCCGTGACAATAAATTTTATCCGTTCAAAATCGGTAAGGCTAACCATCAGGGATTTTTGCAAAAATATTGAAAATATTTTATTGTTGAAATTCCATCTCAAAATGATTGTAGGTAATGTAAAGAGCATATTTTAAGTAAGAAATTACCGGTTGGATGCATATGGAAAGTATGGTTATTGGAAATTTCGTATTTTGAAATCTGCGGTTATGTTATGTCATCGAACCTAGATCACAGGCGAACGAGGTTACATATTTTACCAATTTAAACGGTGATCTACTTAAAATTACATCCGTAATCCAAAATAACCGATACATACAGAATCCGTGACAATAAATTTTATCCGTTCAAAATCGGTAAGGCTAACCATCAGGGATTTTTGCAAAAAAATTGAAAATCTTTTATTGTTGAAATTCCGTCTCAAAATGATTGTAGGTAATGTAAAGAGCATATAAAGTAAGAAATTACCGGTTGGTTGTATATGGAAAGCACAGTTATGCGAAATTTCGTATTTTGAAATCTGCGGTTATGTTATGTCATCGAACCTAGATCACAGGCGAACGAGGTGACATATTTTACCAATTTAAACGGTGATCTACTTAAAATTACATCCGTAATCCAAAATAACCGATACATACAGAATCCGTGACAATAAATTTTATCCGTTCAAAATCGGTAAGGCTAACCATCAGGGATTTTTGCAAAAAAATTGAAAATCTTTTATTGTTGAAATTCCGTCTCAAAATGATTGTAGGTAATGTAAAGAGCATATAAAGTAAGAAATTACCGGTTGGTTGCATATGGAAAGCACAGTTATGCGAAATTTCGTATTTTGAAATCTGCGGTTATGTTATGTCATCGAACCTAGATCACAGGCGAAAGAGGTTACATATTTTACCAATTTAAACGGTGATCTACTTAAAATTACATCCGTAATCCAAAATAACCGATACATACAGAATCCGTGACAATAAATTTTATCCGTTCAAAATCGGTAAGGCTAACCATCAGGGATTTTTGCAAAAAAATTGAAAATCTTTTATTGTTGAAATTCCGTCTCACAATGATTGTAGGTAATGTAAAGAGCATATAAAGTAAGAAATTACCGGTTGGTTGCATATGGAAAGCACAGTTATGCGAAATTTCGTATTTTGAAATCTGCGGTTATGTTATGTCATCGAACCTAGATCACAGGCGAACGAGGTGACATATTTTACCAATTTAAACGGTGATCTACTAAAATTACATCCGTAATCCAAAATAACCGATACATACAGAATCCGTGACAATAAATTTTATCCGTTCAAAATCGGTAAGGCTAACAACCATCAGGGATTTTTGCAAAAAAATTGAAAATATTTTATTGTTGAAATTCCGTCTCAAAATGATTGTAGGTAATGTAAAGAGCATATAAAGTAAGAAATTACCGGTTGGTTGCATATGGAAAGCACAGTTATGCGAAATTTCGTATTTTGAAATCTGCGGTTATGTTATGTCATCGAACCTAGATCACAGGCGAACGAGGTGACATATTTTACCAATTTAAACGGTGATCTACTTAAAATTACATCCGTAATCCAAAATAACCGATACATACAGAATCCGTGACAATAAATTTTATCCGTTCAAAATCGGTAAGGCTAACCATCAGGGATTTTTGCAAAAAAATTGAAAATCTTTTATTGTTGAAATTCCGTCTCACAATGATTGTAGGTAATGTAAAGAGCATATAAAGTAAGAAATTACCGGTTGGTTGCATATGGAAAGCACAGTTATGCGAAATTTCGTATTTTGAAATCTGCGGTTATGTTATGTCATCGAACCTAGATCACATCCGAACGAGGTGACATATTTTACCAATTTAAACGGTGATCTACTTAAAATTACATCCGTAATCCAAAATAACCGGTACATACAGAATCCGTGACAATAAATTTTATCCGTTCAAAATCGGTAAGGCTAACCATCAGGGATTTTTGCAAAAAAATTGAAAATCTTTTATTGTTGAAATTCCGTCTCAAAATGATTGTAGGTAATCTAAAGAGCATATTTTAAGTAAGAAATTACCGGTTGGATGCATATGGAAAGCATGGTTATGCGAAATTTCGTATTTTGAAATCTGCGGTTATGTTATGTCATCGAACCTAGATCACATCCGAACGAGGTGACATATTTTACCAATTTAAACGGTGATCTACTTAAAATTACATCCGTAATCCAAAATAACCGATACATAAAGAATCCGTGACAATAAATTTTATCCGTTCAAAATCGGTAAGGCTAACAACCATCAGGGATTTTTGCAAAAAAATTGAAAATATTTTATTGTTGAAATTCCGTCTCAAAATGATTGTAGGTAATGTAAAGAGCATATAAAGTAAGAAATTACCGGTTGGTTGCATATGGAAAGCACAGTTATGCGAAATTTCGTATTTTGAAATCTGCGGTTATGTTATGTCATCGAACCTAGATCACAGGCGAACGAGGTGACATATTTTACCAATTTAAACGGTGATCTACTTAAAATTACATCCGTAATCCAAAATAACCGATACATACAGAATCCGTGACAATAAATTTTATCCGTTCAAAATCGGTAAGGCTAACCATCAGGGATTTTTGCAAAAAAATTGAAAATCTTTTATTGTTGAAATTCCGTCTCACAATGATTGTAGGTAATGTAAAGAGCATATAAAGTAAGAAATTACCGGTTGGTTGCATATGGAAAGCACAGTTATGCGAAATTTCGTATTTTGAAATCTGCGGTTATGTTATGTCATCGAACCTAGATCACATCCGAACGAGGTGACATATTTTACCAATTTAAACGGTGATCTACTTAAAATTACATCCGTAATCCAAAATAACCGGTACATACAGAATCCGTGACAATAAATTTTATCCGTTCAAAATCGGTAAGGCTAACCATCAGGGATTTTTGCAAAAAAATTGAAAATCTTTTATTGTTGAAATTCCGTCTCAAAATGATTGTAGGTAATCTAAAGAGCATATTTTAAGTAAGAAATTACCGGTTGGATGCATATGGAAAGCATGGTTATGCGAAATTTCGTATTTTGAAATCTGCGGTTATGTTATGTCATCGAACCTAGATCACATCCGAACGAGGTGACATATTTTACCAATTTAAACGGTGATCTACTTAAAATTACATCCGTAATCCAAAATAACCGATACATAAAGAATCCGTGACAATAAATTTTATCCGTTCAAAATCGGTAAGGCTAACCATCAGGGATTTTTGCAAAAAAATCGAAAATATTTTATTGTTGAAATTCCGTCTCAAAATGATTGTAGGTAATATAAAGAGCATATAAAGTAAGAAATTACCGGTTGGTTGCATATGGAAAGCACAGTTATGCGAAATTTCGTATTTTGAAATCTGCGGTTATGTTATGTCATCGAACCTAGATCACATCCGAACGAGGTGACATATTTTACCAATTTAAACGGTGATCTACTTAAAATTACATCCGTAATCCAAAATAACCGATACATACAGAATCCGTGACAATAAATTTTATCCGTTCAAAATCGGTAAGGCTAACCATCAGGGATTTTTGCAAAAAAATTGAAAATATTTTATTGTTGAAATTCCGTCTCAAAATGATTGTAGGTAATATAAAGAGCATATAAAGTAAGAAATTACCGGTTGGTTGCATATGGAAAGCATAGTTATGCGAAATTTCGTATTTTGAAATCTGCGGTTATGTTATGTCATCGAACCTAGATCACAGGCGAACGAGGTGACATATTTTATCAATTTAAACGGTGATCTATTTAAAATTACATCCGTAATCCAAAATAACCGATACATACAGAATCCGTGACAATAAATTTTATCCGTTCAAAATCGGTAAGGCTAACCATCAGGGATTTTTGCAAAAAAATTGAAAATATTTTATTGTTGAAATTCCGTCTCAAAATGATTGTAGGTAATATAAAGAGCATATAAAGTAAGAAATTACCGGTTGGTTGCATATGGAAAGCACAGTTATGCGAAATTTCGTATTTTGAAATCTGCGGTTATGTTATGTCATCGAACCTAGATCACAGGCGAACGAGGTGACATATTTTACCAATTTAAACGGCGATCTACATAAAATTACATCCGTAATCCAAAATAACCGATACATAAAGAATCCGTGACAATAAATTTTATCCGTTCAAAATCGGTAAGGCTAACCATCAGGGATTTTTGCAAAAAAATTGAAAATATTTTATTGTTGAAATTCCGTCTCAAAATGATTGTAGGTAATGTAAAGAGCATATTAAGTAAGAAATTACCGGTTGGATGCATATGGAAAGCATGGTTATGCGAAATTTCGTATTTTGAAATCTGCGGTTATGTTATGTCATCGAACCTAGATCACAGGCGAACGAGGTTGCATATTTTACCAATTTAAACGGTGATCTACTTAAAATTACATCCGTAATCCAAAATAACCGATACATACAGAATCCGTCACAATAAATTTTATCCGTTGAAAATCGGTAAGGCTATCCATCAGGGATTTTTGCAAAAAAATTGAAAATATTTTATTGTTGAAATTCCGTCTCAAAATGATTGTAGGTAATGTAAAGAGCATATTTTAAGTAAGAAATTACCGGTTGGATGCATATGGAAAGTATGGTTATGCGAAATTTCGTATTTTGAAATCTGCGGTTATGTTATGTCATCGAACCTAGATCACAGGCGAACGAGGTGACATATTTTACCAATTTAAACGGCGATCTACTTAAAATTACATCCGTAATCCAAAATAACCGATACATACAGAATCCGTCACAATAAATTTTATCCGTTCAAAATCGGTAAGGCTAACCATCAGGGATTTTTGCAAAAAAATTGAAAATATTTTATTGTTGAAATTCCATCTCAAAATGATTGTAGGTAATGTAAAGAGCATATTTTAAGTAAGAAATTACCGGTTGGATGCATATGGAAAGTATGGTTATTGGAAATTTCGTATTTTGAAATCTGCGGTTATGTTATGTCATCGAACCTAGATCACAGGCGAACGAGGTGACATATTTTACCAATTTAAACGGCGATCTACTTAAAATTACATCCGTAATCCAAAATAACCGATACATAAAGAATCCGTGACAATAAATTTTATCCGTTCAAAATCGGTAAGGCTAACCATCAGGGATTTTTGCAAAAAAATTGAAAATCTTTTATTGTTGAAATTCCGTCTCAAAATGATTGTAGGTAATGTAAAGAGCATATAAAGTAAGAAATTACCGGTTGGTTGCATATGGAAAGCACAGTTATGCGAAATTTCGTATTTTGAAATCTGCGGTTATGTTATGTCATCGAACCTAGATCACAGGCGAACGAGGTGACATATTTTACCAATTTAAACGGCGATCTATTTAAAATTACATCCGTAATCCAAAATAACCGATACATACAGAATCCGTGACAATAAATTTTATCCGTTCAAAACCGGTAAGGCTAACCATCAGGGATTTTTGAAAAAAAATTGAAAATATTTTATTGTTGAAATTCCGTCTCAAAATGATTGTAGGTAATGTAAAGAGCATATTAAGTAAGAAATTACCGGTTGGATGCATATGGAAAGCATGGTTATGCGAAATTCCGTATTTTGAAATCTGCGGTTATGATGTCATCGAACCTAGATCACAGGCGAACGAGGTGACATATTTTACCAATTTAAACGGTGATCTACTTAAAATTACATCCGTTATCCAAAATAACCGATTCATACAGAATCCGTGACAATAAATTTTATCCGTTCAAAATCGGTAAGGCTAACCATCAGGGATTTTTGCAAAAAAATTGAAAATATTTTATTGTTGAAATTCCGTCTCAAAATGATTGTAGGTAATGTAAAGAGCATATTAAGTAAGAAATTACCGGTTGGATGCATATGGAAAGCATGGTTATGCGAAATTCCGTATTTTGAAATCTGCGGTTATGTTATGTCATCGAACCTAGATCACAGGCGAACGAGGTTGCATATTTTACCAATTTAAACGGTGATCTACTTAAAATTACATCCGTTATCCAAAATAACCGATTCATACAGAATCCGTGACAATAAATTTTATCCGTTCAAAATCGGTAAGGCTAACCATCAGGGATTTTTGCAAAAAAATTGAAAATCTTTTATTGTTGAAATTCCGTCTCAAAATGATTGTAGGCAATGTAAAGAGCATATAAAGTAAGAAATTACCGGTTGGTTGCATATGGAAAGCACAGTTATGCGAAATTTCGTATTTTGAAATCTGCGGTTATGTTATGTCATCGAACCTAGATCACAGGCGAACGAGGTGACATATTTTACCAATTTAAACGGTGATCTACTTAAAATTACATCCGTAATCCAAAATAACCGATACATACAGAATCCTTGACAATAAATTTTATCCGTTCAAAATCGGTAAGGCTAACCATCAGGGATTTTTGCAAAAAAATTGAAAATCTTTTATTGTTGAAATTCCGTCTCAAAATGATTGTAGGCAATGTAAAGAGCATATAAAGTAAGAAATTACCGGTTGGTTGCATATGGAAAGCACAGTTATGCGAAATTTCGTATTTTGAAATCTGCGGTTATGTTATGTCATCGAACCTAGATCACAGGCGAACGAGGTGACATATTTTACCAATTTAAACGGCGATCTATTTAAAATTACATCCGTAATCCAAAATAACCGATACATACAGAATCCGTGACAATAAATTTTATCCGTTCAAAACCGGTAAGGCTAACCATCAGGGATTTTTGCAAAAAAATTGAAAATATTTTATTGTTGAAATTCCGTCTCAAAATGATTGTAGGTAATGTAAAGAGCATATTAAGTAAGAAATTACCGGTTGGATGCATATGGAAAGCATGGTTATGCGAAATTCCGTATTTTGAAATCTGCGGTTATGATGTCATCGAACCTAGATCACAGGCGAACGAGGTGACATATTTTACCAATTTAAACGGTGATCTACTTAAAATTACATCCGTTATCCAAAATAACCGATTCATACAGAATCCGTGACAATAAATTTTATCCGTTCAAAATCGGTAAGGCTAACCATCAGGGATTTTTGCAAAAAAATTGAAAATATTTTATTGTTGAAATTCCGTCTCAAAATGATTGTAGGTAATGTAAAGAGCATATTAAGTAAGAAATTACCGGTTGGATGCATATGGAAAGCATGGTTATGCGAAATTCCGTATTTTGAAATCTGCGGTTATGTTATGTCATCGAACCTAGATCACAGGCGAACGAGGTTGCATATTTTACCAATTTAAACGGTGATCTACTTAAAATTACATCCGTTATCCAAAATAACCGATTCATACAGAATCCGTGACAATAAATTTTATCCGTTCAAAATCGGTAAGGCTAACCATCAGGGATTTTTGCAAAAAAATTGAAAATCTTTTATTGTTGAAATTCCGTCTCACAATGATTGTAGGTAATGTAAAGAGCATATAAAGTAAGAAATTACCGGTTGGTTGCATATGGAAAGCACAGTTATGCGAAATTTCGTATTTTGAAATCTGCGGTTATGTTATGTCATCGAACCTAGATCACAGGCGAACGAGGTGACATATTTTACCAATTTAAACGGTGATCTACTTAAAATTACATCCGTAATCCAAAATAACCGATACATACAGAATCCGTGACAATAAATTTTATCCGTTCAAAATCGGTAAGGCTAACCATCAGGGATTTTTGCAAAAAAATTGAAAATATTTTATTGTTGAAATTCCGTCTCAAAATGATTGTAGGTAATGTAAAGAGCATATAAAGTAAGAAATTACCGGTTGGTTGTATATGGAAAGCACAGTTATGCGAAATTTCGTATTTTGAAATCTGCGGTTATGTTATGTCATCGAACCTAGATCACAGGCGAACGAGGTGACATATTTTACCAATTTAAACGGTGATCTACTTAAAATTACATCCGTAATCCAAAATAACCGATACATACAGAATCCGTGACAATAAATTTTATCCGTTCAAAATCGGTAAGGCTAGCCATCAGGGATTTTTGCAAAAAAATTGAAAATCTTTTATTGTTGAAATTCCGTCTCAAAATGATTGTAGGTAATGTAAAGAGCATATAAAGTAAGAAATTACCGGTTGGTTGTATATGGAAAGCACAGTTATGCGAAATTTCGTATTTTGAAATCTGCGGTTATGTTATGTCATCGAACCTAGATCACAGGCGAACGAGGTTACATATTTTACCAATTTAAACGGTGATCTACTTAAAATTACATCCGTAATCCAAAATAACCGATACATACAGAATCCGTGACAATAAATTTTATCCGTTCAAAATCGGTAAGGCTAACCATCAGGGATTTTTGCAAAAAAATTGAAAATCTTTTATTGCTGAAATTCCGTCTCAAAATGATTGTAGGTAATGTAAAGAGCATATAAAGTAAGAAATTACCGGTTGGTTGTATATGGAAAGCACAGTTATGCGAAATTTCGTATTTTGAAATCTGCGGTTATGTTATGTCATCGAACCTAGATCACAGGCGAACGAGGTTACATATTTTACCAATTTAAACGGTGATCTACTTAAAATTACATCCGTAATCCAAAATAACCGATACATACAGAATCCGTGACAATAAATTTTATCCGTTCAAAATCGGTAAGGCTAACCATCAGGGATTTTTGCAAAAAAATTGAAAATCTTTTATTGTTGAAATTCCGTCTCACAATGATTGTAGGTAATGTAAAGAGCATATAAAGTAAGAAATTACCGGTTGGTTGCATATGGAAAGCACAGTTATGCGAAATTTCGTATTTTGAAATCTGCGGTTATGTTATGTCATCGAACCTAGATCACAGGCGAACGAGGTGACATATTTTACCAATTTAAACGGTGATCTACTAAAATTACATCCGTAATCCAAAATAACCGATACATACAGAATCCGTGACAATAAATTTTATCCGTTCAAAATCGGTAAGGCTAACAACCATCAGGGATTTTTGCAAAAAAATTGAAAATCTTTTATTGTTGAAATTCCGTCTCACAATGATTGTAGGTAATGTAAAGAGCATATAAAGTAAGAAATTACCGGTTGGTTGCATATGGAAAGCACAGTTATGCGAAATTTCGTATTTTGAAATCTGCGGTTATGTTATGTCATCGAACCTAGATCACAGGCGAACGAGGTTACATATTTTACCAATTTAAACGGTGATCTACTTAAAATTACATCCGTAATCCAAAATAACCGATACATACAGAATCCGTGACAATAAATTTTATCCGTTCAAAATCGGTAAGGCTAACCATCAGGGATTTTTGCAAAAAAATTGAAAATCTTTTATTGTTGAAATTCCGTCTCAAAATGATTGTAGGTAATGTAAAGAGCATATAAAGTAAGAAATTACCGGTTGGTTGTATATGGAAAGCACAGTTATGCGAAATTTCGTATTTTGAAATCTGCGGTTATGTTATGTCATCGAACCTAGATCACAGGCGAACGAGGTGACATATTTTACCAATTTAAACGGTGATCTACTTAAAATTACATCCGTAATCCAAAATAACCGATACATAAAGAATCCGTGACAATAAATTTTATCCGTTCAAAATCGGTAAGGCTAACCATCAGGGATTTTTGCAAAAAAATTGAAAATCTTTTATTGTTGAAATTCCGTCTCAAAATGATTGTAGGTAATGTAAAGAGCATATAAAGTAAGAAATTACCGGTTGGTTGCATATGGAAAGCACAGTTATGCGAAATTTCGTATTTTGAAATCTGCGGTTATGTTATGTCATCGAACCTAGATCACAGGCGAACGAGGTGACATATTTTACCAATTTAAACGGCGATCTATTTAAAATTACATCCGTAATCCAAAATAACCGATACATACAGAATCCGTGACAATAAATTTTATCCGTTCAAAACCGGTAAGGCTAACCATCAGGGATTTTTGCAAAAAAATTGAAAATATTTTACTGTTGAAATTCCGTCTCAAAATGATTGTAGGTAATGTAAAGAGCATATTAAGTAAGAAATTACCGGTTGGATGCATATGGAAAGCATGGTTATGCGAAATTCCGTATTTTGAAATCTGCGGTTATGATGTCATCGAACCTAGATCACAGGCGAACGAGGTGACATATTTTACCAATTTAAACGGTGATCTACTTAAAATTACATCCGTTATCCAAAATAACCGATTCATACAGAATCCGTGACAATAAATTTTATCCGTTCAAAATCGGTTGGATGCATATGGAAAGCATGGTTATGCGAAATTCCGTATTTTGAAATCTGCGGTTATGTTATGTCATCGAACCTAGATCACAGGCGAACGAGGTTGCATATTTTACCAATTTAAACGGTGATCTACTTAAAATTACATCCGTTATCCAAAATAACCGATTCATACAGAATCCGTGACAATAAATTTTATCCGTTCAAAATCGGTAAGGCTAACCATCAGGGATTTTTGCAAAAAAATTGAAAATCTTTTATTGTTGAAATTCCGTCTCAAAATGATTGTAGGCAATGTAAAGAGCATATAAAGTAAGAAATTACCGGTTGGTTGCATATGGAAAGCACAGTTATGCGAAATTTCGTATTTTGAAATCTGCGGTTATGTTATGTCATCGAACCTAGATCACAGGCGAACGAGGTGACATATTTTACCAATTTAAACGGTGATCTACTTAAAATTACATCCGTAATCCAAAATAACCGATACATACAGAATCCTTGACAATAAATTTTATCCGTTCAAAATCGGTAAGGCTAACCATCAGGGATTTTTGCAAAAAAATTGAAAATCTTTTATTGTTGAAATTCCGTCTCAAAATGATTGTAGGCAATGTAAAGAGCATATAAAGTAAGAAATTACCGGTTGGTTGCATATGGAAAGCACAGTTATGCGAAATTTCGTATTTTGAAATCTGCGGTTATGTTATGTCATCGAACCTAGATCACAGGCGAACGAGGTGACATATTTTACCAATTTAAACGGCGATCTATTTAAAATTACATCCGTAATCCAAAATAACCGATACATACAGAATCCGTGACAATAAATTTTATCCGTTCAAAACCGGTAAGGCTAACCATCAGGGATTTTTGCAAAAAAATTGAAAATCTTTTATTGTTGAAATTCCGTCTCACAATGATTGTAGGTAATGTAAAGAGCATATAAAGTAAGAAATTACCGGTTGGATGCATATGGAAAGCATGGTTATGCGAAATTCCGTATTTTGAAATCTGCGGTTATGTTATGTCATCGAACCTAGATCACAGGCGAACGAGGTTGCATATTTTACCAATTTAAACGGTGATCTACTTAAAATTACATCCGTTATCCAAAATAACCGATTCATACAGAATCCGTGACAATAAATTTTATCCGTTCAAAATCGGTAAGGCTAACCATCAGGGATTTTTGCAAAAAAATTGAAAATCTTTTATTGTTGAAATTCCGTCTCACAATGATTGTAGGTAATGTAAAGAGCATATAAAGTAAGAAATTACCGGTTGGTTGCATATGGAAAGCACAGTTATGCGAAATTTCGTATTTTGAAATCTGCGGTTATGTTATGTCATCGAACCTAGATCACAGGCGAACGAGGTGACATATTTTACCAATTTAAACGGTGATCTACTTAAAATTACATCCGTAATCCAAAATAACCGATACATACAGAATCCGTGACAATAAATTTTATCCGTTCAAAATCGGTAAGGCTAACCATCAGGGATTTTTGCAAAAAAATTGAAAATATTTTATTGTTGAAATTCCGTCTCAAAATGATTGTAGTTAATGTAAAGAGCATATAAAGTAAGAAATTACCGGTTGGTTGTATATGGAAAGCACAGTTATGCGAAATTTCGTATTTTGAAATCTGCGGTTATGTTATGTCATCGAACCTAGATCACAGGCGAACGAGGTTACATATTTTACCAATTTAAACGGTGATCTACTTAAAATTACATCCGTAATCCAAAATAACCGATACATACAGAATCCGTGACAATAAATTTTATCCGTTCAAAATCGGTAAGGCTAACCATCAGGGATTTTTGCAAAAAAATTGAAAATCTTTTATTGCTGAAATTCCGTCTCAAAATGATTGTAGGTAATGTAAAGAGCATATAAAGTAAGAAATTACCGGTTGGTTGTATATGGAAAGCACAGTTATGCGAAATTTCGTATTTTGAAATCTGCGGTTATGTTATGTCATCGAACCTAGATCACAGGCGAACGAGGTTACATATTTTACCAATTTAAACGGTGATCTACTTAAAATTACATCCGTAATCCAAAATAACCGATACATACAGAATCCGTGACAATAAATTTTATCCGTTCAAAATCGGTAAGGCTAACCATCAGGGATTTTTGCAAAAAAATTGAAAATCTTTTATTGTTGAAATTCCGTCTCACAATGATTGTAGGTAATGTAAAGAGCATATAAAGTAAGAAATTACCGGTTGGTTGCATATGGAAAGCACAGTTATGCGAAATTTCGTATTTTGAAATCTGCGGTTATGTTATGTCATCGAACCTAGATCACAGGCGAACGAGGTGACATATTTTACCAATTTAAACGGTGATCTACTAAAATTACATCCGTAATCCAAAATAACCGATACATACAGAATCCGTGACAATAAATTTTATCCGTTCAAAATCGGTAAGGCTAACAACCATCAGGGATTTTTGCAAAAAAATTGAAAATCTTTTATTGTTGAAATTCCGTCTCACAATGATTGTAGGTAATGTAAAGAGCATATAAAGTAAGAAATTACCGGTTGGTTGCATATGGAAAGCACAGTTATGCGAAATTTCGTATTTTGAAATCTGCGGTTATGTTATGTCATCGAACCTAGATCACAGGCGAACGAGGTTACATATTTTACCAATTTAAACGGTGATCTACTTAAAATTACATCCGTAATCCAAAATAACCGATACATACAGAATCCGTGACAATAAATTTTATCCGTTCAAAATCGGTAAGGCTAACCATCAGGGATTTTTGCAAAAAAATTGAAAATCTTTTATTGTTGAAATTCCGTCTCAAAATGATTGTAGGTAATGTAAAGAGCATATAAAGTAAGAAATTACCGGTTGGTTGTATATGGAAAGCACAGTTATGCGAAATTTCGTATTTTGAAATCTGCGGTTATGTTATGTCATCGAACCTAGATCACAGGCGAACGAGGTGACATATTTTACCAATTTAAACGGTGATCTACTTAAAATTACATCCGTAATCCAAAATAACCGATACATAAAGAATCCGTGACAATAAATTTTATCCGTTCAAAATCGGTAAGGCTAACCATCAGGGATTTTTGCAAAAAAATTGAAAATCTTTTATTGTTGAAATTCCGTCTCAAAATGATTGTAGGTAATGTAAAGAGCATATAAAGTAAGAAATTACCGGTTGGTTGCATATGGAAAGCACAGTTATGCGAAATTTCGTATTTTGAAATCTGCGGTTATGTTATGTCATCGAACCTAGATCACAGGCGAACGAGGTGACATATTTTACCAATTTAAACGGCGATCTATTTAAAATTACATCCGTAATCCAAAATAACCGATACATACAGAATCCGTGACAATAAATTTTATCCGTTCAAAACCGGTAAGGCTAACCATCAGGGATTTTTGCAAAAAAATTGAAAATATTTTACTGTTGAAATTCCGTCTCAAAATGATTGTAGGTAATGTAAAGAGCATATTAAGTAAGAAATTACCGGTTGGATGCATATGGAAAGCATGGTTATGCGAAATTCCGTATTTTGAAATCTGCGGTTATGATGTCATCGAACCTAGATCACAGGCGAACGAGGTGACATATTTTACCAATTTAAACGGTGATCTACTTAAAATTACATCCGTTATCCAAAATAACCGATTCATACAGAATCCGTGACAATAAATTTTATCCGTTCAAAATCGGTAAGGCTAACCATCAGGGATTTTTGCAAAAAAATTGAAAATATTTTATTGTTGAAATTCCGTCTCAAAATGATTGTAGGTAATGTAAAGAGCATATTAAGTAAGAAATTACCGGTTGGATGCATATGGAAAGCATGGTTATGCGAAATTCCGTATTTTGAAATCTGCGGTTATGTTATGTCATCGAACCTAGATCACAGGCGAACGAGGTGACATATTTTACCAATTTAAACGGTGATCTACTTAAAATTACATCCGTTATCCAAAATAACCGATTCATACAGAATCCGTGACAATAAATTTTATCCGTTCAAAATCGGTAAGGCTAACCATCAGGGATTTTTGCAAAAAAATTGAAAATCTTTTATTGTTGAAATTCCGTCTCAAAATGATTGTAGGCAATGTAAAGAGCATATAAAGTAAGAAATTACCGGTTGGTTGCATATGGAAAGCACAGTTATGCGAAATTTCGTATTTTGAAATCTGCGGTTATGTTATGTCATCGAACCTAGATCACAGGCGAACGAGGTTACATATTTTACCAATTTAAACGGTGATCTACTTAAAATTACATCCGTAATCCAAAATAACCGATACATACAGAATCCGTCACAATAAATTTTATCCGTTCAAAATTGGTAAGGCTAACAACCATCAGGGATTTTTGCAAAAAAATTGAAAATCTTTTATTGTTGAAATTCCGTCTCAAAATGATTGTAGGCAATGTAAAGAGCATATAAAGTAAGAAATTACCGGTTGGTTGTATATGGAAAGCACAGTTATGCGAAATTTCGTATTTTGAAATCTGCGGTTATGTTATGTCATCGAACCTAGATCACAGGCGAACGAGGTTACATATTTTACCAATTTAAACGGTGATCTACTTAAAATTACATCCGTAATCCAAAATAACCGATACATACAGAATCCGTGACAATAAATTTTATCCGTTCAAAATCGGTAAGGCTAACCATCAGGGATTTTTGCAAAAAAATTGAAAATCTTTTATTGTTGAAATTCCGTCTCACAATGATTGTAGGTAATGTAAAGAGCATATAAAGTAAGAAATTACCGGTTGGTTGCATATGGAAAGCACAGTTATGCGAAATTTCGTATTTTGAAATCCGCCGTTATGTTATGTCATCGAACCTAGATCACAGGCGAACGAGGTTACATATTTTACCAATTTAAACGGTGATCTACTTAAAATTACATCCGTAATCCAAAATAACCGATACATACAGAATCCGTGACAATAAATTTTATCCGTTCAAAATCGGTAAGGCTAACCATCAGGGATTTTTGCAAAAAAATTGAAAATCTTTTATTGTTGAAATTCCGTCTCACAATGATTGTAGGTAATGTAAAGAGCATATAAAGTAAGAAATTACCGGTTGGTTGCATATGGAAAGCACAGTTATGCGAAATTTCGTATTTTGAAATCTGCGGTTATGTTATGTCATCGAACCTAGATCACAGGCGAACGAGGTGACATATTTTACCAATTTAAACGGTGATCTACTTAAAATTACATCCGTAATCCAAAATAACCGATACATACAGAATCCGTGACAATAAATTTTATCCGTTCAAAATCGGTAAGGCTAACCATCAGGGATTTTTGCAAAAAAATTGAAAATATTTTATTGTTGAAATTCCGTCTCAAAATGATTGTAGGTAATGTAAAGAGCATATAAAGTAAGAAATTACCGGTTGGTTGCATATGGAAAGCACAGTTATGCGAAATTTCGTATTTTGAAATCTGCGGTTATGTTATGTCATCGAACCTAGATCACAGGCGAACGAGGTGACATATTTTACCAATTTAAACGGTGATCTACTTAAAATTACATCCGTAATCCAAAATAACCGATACATACAGAATCCGTGACAATAAATTTTATCCGTTCAAAATCGGTAAAGCTAACCATCAGGGATTTTTGCAAAAAAATTGAAAATATTTATTGTTGAAATTCCGTCTCAAAATGATTGTAGGCAATGTAAAGAGCATATAAAGTAAGAAATTACCGGTTGGTTGCATATGGAAAGCACAGTTATGCGAAATTTCGTATTTTGAAATCTGCGGTTATGTTATGTCATCGCACCTAGATCACAGGCGAACGAGGTTACATATTTTACCAATTTAAACGGTGATCTACTTAAAATTACATCCGTAATCCAAAATAACCGATACATACAGAATCCGTGACAATAAATTTTATCCGTTCAAAATCGGTAAGGCTAACCATCAGGGATTTTTGCAAAAAAATTGAAAATCTTTTATTGTTGAAATTCCGTCTCAAAATGATTGTAGGTAATGTAAAGAGCATATAAAGTAAGAAATTACCGGTTGGTTGTATATGGAAAGCACAGTTATGCGAAATTTCGTATTTTGAAATCTGCGGTTATGTTATGTCATCGAACCTAGATCACAGGCGAACGAGGTGACATATTTTACCAATTTAAACGGTGATCTACTTAAAATTACATCCGTAATCCAAAATAACCGATACATACAGAATCCGTGACAATAAATTTTATCCGTTCAAAATCGGTAAGGCTAACCATCAGGGATTTTTGCAAAAAAATTGAAAATCTTTTATTGTTGAAATTCCGTCTCAAAATGATTGTAGGTAATGTAAAGAGCATATAAAGTAAGAAATTACCGGTTGGTTGTATATGGAAAGCACAGTTATGCGAAATTTCGTATTTTGAAATCTGCGGTTATGTTATGTCATCGAACCTAGATCACAGGCGAACGAGGTTACATATTTTACCAATTTAAACGGTGATCTACTTAAAATTACATCCGTAATCCAAAATAACCGATACATACAGAATCCGTGACAATAAATTTTATCCGTTCAAAATCGGTAAAGCTAACCATCAGGGATTTTTGCAAAAAAATTGAAAATATTTATTGTTGAAATTCCGTCTCAAAATGATTGTAGGCAATGTAAAGAGCATATAAAGTAAGAAATTACCGGTTGGTTGCATATGGAAAGCACAGTTATGCGAAATTTCGTATTTTGAAATCTGCGGTTATGTTATGTCATCGCACCTAGATCACAGGCGAACGAGGTTACATATTTTACCAATTTAAACGGTGATCTACTTAAAATTACATCCGTAATCCAAAATAACCGATACATACAGAATCCGTGACAATAAATTTTATCCGTTCAAAATCGGTAAGGCTAACCATCAGGGATTTTTGCAAAAAAATTGAAAATCTTTTATTGTTGAAATTCCGTCTCAAAATGATTGTAGGTAATGTAAAGAGCATATAAAGTAAGAAATTACCGGTTGGTTGTATATGGAAAGCACAGTTATGCGAAATTTCGTATTTTGAAATCTGCGGTTATGTTATGTCATCGAACCTAGATCACAGGCGAACGAGGTGACATATTTTACCAATTTAAACGGTGATCTACTTAAAATTACATCCGTAATCCAAAATAACCGATACATACAGAATCCGTGACAATAAATTTTATCCGTTCAAAATCGGTAAGGCTAACCATCAGGGATTTTTGCAAAAAAATTGAAAATCTTTTATTGTTGAAATTCCGTCTCAAAATGATTGTAGGTAATGTAAAGAGCATATAAAGTAAGAAATTACCGGTTGGTTGTATATGGAAAGCACAGTTATGCGAAATTTCGTATTTTGAAATCTGCGGTTATGTTATGTCATCGAACCTAGATCACAGGCGAACGAGGTTACATATTTTACCAATTTAAACGGTGATCTACTTAAAATTACATCCGTAATCCAAAATAACCGATACATACAGAATCCGTGACAATAAATTTTATCCGTTCAAAATCGGTAAGGCTAACCATCAGGGATTTTTGCAAAAAAATTGAAAATCTTTTATTGCTGAAATTCCGTCTCAAAATGATTGTAGGTAATGTAAAGAGCATATAAAGTAAGAAATTACCGGTTGGTTGTATATGGAAAGCACAGTTATGCGAAATTTCGTATTTTGAAATCTGCGGTTATGTTATGTCATCGAACCTAGATCACAGGCGAACGAGGTTACATATTTTACCAATTTAAACGGTGATCTACTTAAAATTACATCCGTAATCCAAAATAACCGATACATACAGAATCCGTGACAATAAATTTTATCCGTTCAAAATCGGTAAGGCTAACCATCAGGGATTTTTGCAAAAAAATTGAAAATCTTTTATTGTTGAAATTCCGTCTCACAATGATTGTAGGTAATGTAAAGAGCATATAAAGTAAGAAATTACCGGTTGGTTGCATATGGAAAGCACAGTTATGCGAAATTTCGTATTTTGAAATCTGCGGTTATGTTATGTCATCGAACCTAGATCACAGGCGAACGAGGTGACATATTTTACCAATTTAAACGGTGATCTACTAAAATTACATCCGTAATCCAAAATAACCGATACATAAAGAATCCGTGACAATAAATTTTATCCGTTCAAAATCGGTAAGGCTAACCATCAGGGATTTTTGCAAAAAAATTGAAAATATTTTATTGTTGAAATTCCGTCTCAAAATGATTGTAGGTAATGTAAAGAGCATATTAAGTAAGAAATTACCGGTTGGATGCATATGGAAAGCATGGTTATGCGAAATTTCGTATTTTGAAATCTGCGGTTATGTTATGTCATCGAACCTAGATCACAGGCGAACGAGGTTGCATATTTTACCAATTTAAACGGTGATCTACTTAAAATTACATCCGTAATCCAAAATAACCGATACATACAGAATCCGTCACAATAAATTTTATCCGTTCAAAATCGGTAAGGCTATCCATCAGGGATTTTTGCAAAAAAATTGAAAATATTTTATTGTTGAAATTCCGTCTCAAAATGATTGTAGGTAATGTAAAGAGCATATTTTAAGTAAGAAATTACCGGTTGGATGCATATGGAAAGTATGGTTATTGGAAATTTCGTATTTTGAAATCTGCGGTTATGTTATGTCATCGAACCTAGATCACAGGCGAACGAGGTGACATATTTTACCAATTTAAACGGCGATCTACTTAAAATTACATCCGTAATCCAAAATAACTGATACATACAGAATCCGTCACAATAAATTTTATCCGTTCAAAATCGGTAAGGCTAACCATCAGGGATTTTTGCAAAAAAATTGAAAATATTTTATTGTTGAAATTCCATCTCAAAATGATTGTAGGTAATGTAAAGAGCATATTTTAAGTAAGAAATTACCGGTTGGATGCATATGGAAAGTATGGTTATTGGAAATTTCGTATTTTGAAATCTGCGGTTATGTTATGTCATCGAACCTAGATCACAGGCGAACGAGGTGACATATTTTACCAATTTAAACGGCGATCTACTTAAAATTACATCCGTAATCCAAAATAACTGATACATACAGAATCCGTCACAATAAATTTTATCCGTTCAAAATCGGTAAGGCTAACCATCAGGGATTTTTGCAAAAAAATTGAAAATATTTTATTGTTGAAATTCCGTCTCAAAATGATTGTAGGTAATGTAAAGAGCATATTTTAAGTAAGAAATTACCGGTTGGATGCATATGGAAAGTATGGTTATGCGAAATTTCGTATTTTGAAATCTGCGGTTATGTTATGTCATCGAACCTAGATCACAGGCGAACGAGGTGACATATTTTACCAATTTAAACGGCGATCTACTTAAAATTACATCCGTAATCCAAAATAACCGATACATACAGAATCCGTCACAATAAATTTTATCCGTTCAAAATCGGTAAGGCTAACCATCAGGGATTTTTGCAAAAAAATTGAAAATATTTTATTGTTGAAATTCCATCTCAAAATGATTGTAGGTAATGTAAAGAGCATATTTTAAGTAAGAAATTACCGGTTGGATGCATATGGAAAGTATGGTTATTGGAAATTTCGTATTTTGAAATCTGCGGTTATGTTATGTCATCGAACCTAGATCACAGGCGAACGAGGTGACATATTTTACCAATTTAAACGGCGATCTACTTAAAATTACATCCGTAATCCAAAATAACCGATACATAAAGAATCCGTGACAATAAATTTTATCCGTTCAAAATCGGTAAGGCTAACCATCAGGGATTTTTGCAAAAAAATTGAAAATCTTTTATTGTTGAAATTCCGTCTCAAAATGATTGTAGGTAATGTAAAGAGCATATAAAGTAAGAAATTACCGGTTGGTTGCATATGGAAAGCACAGTTATGCGAAATTTCGTATTTTGAAATCTGCGGTTATGTTATGTCATCGAACCTAGATCACAGGCGAACGAGGTGACATATTTTACCAATTTAAACGGTGATCTATTTAAAATTACATCCGTAATCCAAAATAACCGATACATACAGAATCCGTGACAATAAATTTTATCCGTTCAAAACCGGTAAGGCTAACCATCAGGGATTTTTGCAAAAAAATTGAAAATATTTTATTGTTGAAATTCCGTCTCAAAATGATTGTAGGTAATGTAAAGAGCATATTAAGTAAGAAATTACCGGTTGGATGCATATGGAAAGCATGGTTATGCGAAATTCCGTATTTTGAAATCTGCGGTTATGATGTCATCGAACCTAGATCACAGGCGAACGAGGTGACATATTTTACCAATTTAAACGGTGATCTACTTAAAATTACATCCGTTATCCAAAATAACCGATTCATACAGAATCCGTGACAATAAATTTTATCCGTTCAAAATCGGTAAGGCTAACCATCAGGGATTTTTGCAAAAAAATTGAAAATATTTTATTGTTGAAATTCCGTCTCAAAATGATTGTAGGTAATGTAAAGAGCATATTAAGTAAGAAATTACCGGTTGGATGCATATGGAAAGCATGGTTATGCGAAATTCCGTATTTTGAAATCTGCGGTTATGTTATGTCATCGAACCTAGATCACAGGCGAACGAGGTGACATATTTTACCAATTTAAACGGCGATCTACTTAAAATTACATCCGTAATCCAAAATAACCGATTCATACAGAATCCGTGACAATAAATTTTATCCGTTCAAAATCGGTAAGGCAACCATCAGGGATTTTTGCAAAAAAATTGAAAATATTTTATTGTTGAAATTCCGTCTCAAAATGATTGTAGGTAATGTAAAGAGCATATAAAGTAAGAAATTACCGGTTGGTTGCATATGGAAAGCACAGTTATGCGAAATTTCGTATTTTGAAATCTGCGGTTATGTTATGTCATCGAACCTAGATCACAGGCGAACGAGGTTACATATTTTACCAATTTAAACGGTGATCGACTTAAAATTACATCCGTAATCCAAAATAACCGATACATACAGAATCCGTGACAATAAATTTTATCCGTTCAAAATCGGTAAGGCTAACCATCAGGGATTTTTGCAAAAAAATTGAAAATCTTTTATTGTTGAAATTCCGTCTCAAAATGATTGTAGGTAATGTAAAGAGCATATAAAGTAAGAAATTACCGGTTGGTTGCATATGGAAAGCACAGTTATGCGAAATTTCGTATTTTGAAATCTGCGGTTATGTTATGTCATCGAACCTAGATCACAGGCGAACGAGGTGACATATTTTACCAATTTAAACGGTGATCTATTTAAAATTACATCCGTAATCCAAAATAACCGATACATACAGAATCCGTGACAATAAATTTTATCCGTTCAAAACCGGTAAGGCTAACCATCAGGGATTTTTGCAAAAAAATTGAAAATATTTTATTGTTGAAATTCCGTCTCAAAATGATTGTAGGTAATGTAAAGAGCATATTAAGTAAGAAATTACCGGTTGGATGCATATGGAAAGCATGGTTATGCGAAATTCCGTATTTTGAAATCTGCGGTTATGATGTCATCGAACCTAGATCACAGGCGAACGAGGTGACATATTTTACCAATTTAAACGGTGATCTACTTAAAATTACATCCGTTATCCAAAATAACCGATTCATACAGAATCCGTGACAATAAATTTTATCCGTTCAAAATCGGTAAGGCTAACCATCAGGGATTTTTGCAAAAAAATTGAAAATATTTTATTGTTGAAATTCCGTCTCAAAATGATTGTAGGTAATGTAAAGAGCATATTAAGTAAGAAATTACCGGTTGGATGCATATGGAAAGCATGGTTATGCGAAATTCCGTATTTTGAAATCTGCGGTTATGTTATGTCATCGAACCTAGATCACAGGCGAACGAGGTGACATATTTTACCAATTTAAACGGCGATCTACTTAAAATTACATCCGTTATCCAAAATAACCGATTCATACAGAATCCGTGACAATAAATTTTATCCGTTCAAAATCGGTAAGGCTAACCATCAGGGATTTTTGCAAAAAAATTGAAAATATTTTATTGTTGAAATTCCGTCTCAAAATGATTGTAGGTAATGTAAAGAGCATATTAAGTAAGAAATTACCGGTTGGATGCATATGGAAAGCATGGTTATGCGAAATTCCGTATTTTGAAATCTGCGGTTATGATGTCATCGAACCTAGATCACAGGCGAACGAGGTGACATATTTTACCAATTTAAACGGCGATCTACTTAAAATTACATCCGTAATCCAAAATAACCGATACATAAAGAATCCGTGACAATAAATTTTATCCGTTCAAAATCGGTAAGGCTAACCATCAGGGATTTTTGCAAAAAAATTGAAAATCTTTTATTGTTGAAATTCCGTCTCAAAATGATTGTAGGTAATGTAAAGAGCATATAAAGTAAGAAATTACCGGTTGGTTGCATATGGAAAGCACAGTTATGCGAAATTTCGTATTTTGAAATCTGCGGTTATGTTATGTCATCGAACCTAGATCACAGGCGAACGAGGTGACATATTTTACCAATTTAAACGGTGATCTATTTAAAATTACATCCGTAATCCAAAATAACCGATACATACAGAATCCGTGACAATAAATTTTATCCGTTCAAAACCGGTAAGGCTAACCATCAGGGATTTTTGCAAAAAAATTGAAAATATTTTATTGTTGAAATTCCGTCTCAAAATGATTGTAGGTAATGTAAAGAGCATATTAAGTAAGAAATTACCGGTTGGATGCATATGGAAAGCATGGTTATGCGAAATTCCGTATTTTGAAATCTGCGGTTATGATGTCATCGAACCTAGATCACAGGCGAACGAGGTTACATATTTTACCAATTTAAACGGTGATCTACTTAAAATTACATCCGTAATCCAAAATAACCGATACATACAGAATCCGTCACAATAAATTTTATCCGTTCAAAATTGGTAAGGCTAACAACCATCAGGGATTTTTGCAAAAAAATTGAAAATCTTTTATTGTTGAAATTCCGTCTCAAAATGATTGTAGGTAATGTAAAGAGCATATAAAGTAAGAAATTACCGGTTGGTTGTATATGGAAAGCACAGTTATGCGAAATTTCGTATTTTGAAATCTGCGGTTATGTTATGTCATCGAACCTAGATCACAGGCGAACGAGGTGACATATTTTACCAATTTAAACGGTGATCTACTTAAAATTACATCCGTAATCCAAAATAACCGATACATACAGAATCCGTGACAATAAATTTTATCCGTTCAAAATCGGTAAGGCTAGCCATCAGGGATTTTTGCAAAAAAATTGAAAATCTTTTATTGTTGAAATTCCGTCTCAAAATGATTGTAGGTAATGTAAAGAGCATATAAAGTAAGAAATTACCGGTTGGTTGTATATGGAAAGCACAGTTATGCGAAATTTCGTATTTTGAAATCTGCGGTTATGTTATGTCATCGAACCTAGATCACAGGCGAACGAGGTTACATATTTTACCAATTTAAACGGTGATCTACTTAAAATTACATCCGTAATCCAAAATAACCGATACATACAGAATCCGTGACAATAAATTTTATCCGTTCAAAATCGGTAAGGCTAACCATCAGGGATTTTTGCAAAAAAATTGAAAATCTTTTATTGCTGAAATTCCGTCTCAAAATGATTGTAGGTAATGTAAAGAGCATATAAAGTAAGAAATTACCGGTTGGTTGTATATGGAAAGCACAGTTATGCGAAATTTCGTATTTTGAAATCTGCGGTTATGTTATGTCATCGAACCTAGATCACAGGCGAACGAGGTTACATATTTTACCAATTTAAACGGTGATCTACTTAAAATTACATCCGTAATCCAAAATAACCGATACATACAGAATCCGTGACAATAAATTTTATCCGTTCAAAATCGGTAAGGCTAACCATCAGGGATTTTTGCAAAAAAATTGAAAATCTTTTATTGTTGAAATTCCGTCTCACAATGATTGTAGGTAATGTAAAGAGCATATAAAGTAAGAAATTACCGGTTGGTTGCATATGGAAAGCACAGTTATGCGAAATTTCGTATTTTGAAATCTGCGGTTATGTTATGTCATCGAACCTAGATCACAGGCGAACGAGGTGACATATTTTACCAATTTAAACGGTGATCTACTAAAATTACATCCGTAATCCAAAATAACCGATACATACAGAATCCGTGACAATAAATTTTATCCGTTCAAAATCGGTAAGGCTAACAACCATCAGGGATTTTTGCAAAAAAATTGAAAATCTTTTATTGTTGAAATTCCGTCTCACAATGATTGTAGGTAATGTAAAGAGCATATAAAGTAAGAAATTACCGGTTGGTTGCATATGGAAAGCACAGTTATGCGAAATTTCGTATTTTGAAATCTGCGGTTATGTTATGTCATCGAACCTAGATCACAGGCGAACGAGGTTACATATTTTACCAATTTAAACGGTGATCTACTTAAAATTACATCCGTAATCCAAAATAACCGATACATACAGAATCCGTGACAATAAATTTTATCCGTTCAAAATCGGTAAGGCTAACCATCAGGGATTTTTGCAAAAAAATTGAAAATCTTTTATTGTTGAAATTCCGTCTCAAAATGATTGTAGGTAATGTAAAGAGCATATAAAGTAAGAAATTACCGGTTGGTTGTATATGGAAAGCACAGTTATGCGAAATTTCGTATTTTGAAATCTGCGGTTATGTTATGTCATCGAACCTAGATCACAGGCGAACGAGGTGACATATTTTACCAATTTAAACGGTGATCTACTTAAAATTACATCCGTAATCCAAAATAACCGATACATAAAGAATCCGTGACAATAAATTTTATCCGTTCAAAATCGGTAAGGCTAACCATCAGGGATTTTTGCAAAAAAATTGAAAATCTTTTATTGTTGAAATTCCGTCTCAAAATGATTGTAGGTAATGTAAAGAGCATATAAAGTAAGAAATTACCGGTTGGTTGCATATGGAAAGCACAGTTATGCGAAATTTCGTATTTTGAAATCTGCGGTTATGTTATGTCATCGAACCTAGATCACAGGCGAACGAGGTGACATATTTTACCAATTTAAACGGCGATCTATTTAAAATTACATCCGTAATCCAAAATAACCGATACATACAGAATCCGTGACAATAAATTTTATCCGTTCAAAACCGGTAAGGCTAACCATCAGGGATTTTTGCAAAAAAATTGAAAATATTTTACTGTTGAAATTCCGTCTCAAAATGATTGTAGGTAATGTAAAGAGCATATTAAGTAAGAAATTACCGGTTGGATGCATATGGAAAGCATGGTTATGCGAAATTCCGTATTTTGAAATCTGCGGTTATGATGTCATCGAACCTAGATCACAGGCGAACGAGGTGACATATTTTACCAATTTAAACGGTGATCTACTTAAAATTACATCCGTTATCCAAAATAACCGATTCATACAGAATCCGTGACAATAAATTTTATCCGTTCAAAATCGGTTGGATGCATATGGAAAGCATGGTTATGCGAAATTCCGTATTTTGAAATCTGCGGTTATGTTATGTCATCGAACCTAGATCACAGGCGAACGAGGTTGCATATTTTACCAATTTAAACGGTGATCTACTTAAAATTACATCCGTTATCCAAAATAACCGATTCATACAGAATCCGTGACAATAAATTTTATCCGTTCAAAATCGGTAAGGCTAACCATCAGGGATTTTTGCAAAAAAATTGAAAATCTTTTATTGTTGAAATTCCGTCTCAAAATGATTGTAGGCAATGTAAAGAGCATATAAAGTAAGAAATTACCGGTTGGTTGCATATGGAAAGCACAGTTATGCGAAATTTCGTATTTTGAAATCTGCGGTTATGTTATGTCATCGAACCTAGATCACAGGCGAACGAGGTGACATATTTTACCAATTTAAACGGTGATCTACTTAAAATTACATCCGTAATCCAAAATAACCGATACATACAGAATCCTTGACAATAAATTTTATCCGTTCAAAATCGGT
Source organism: Nephrotoma flavescens (assembly GCA_932526605.1). Taxonomy (NCBI): domain Eukaryota; kingdom Metazoa; phylum Arthropoda; class Insecta; order Diptera; family Tipulidae; genus Nephrotoma; species Nephrotoma flavescens. Next base: position 71,600,865 of record OW052220.1, on the reverse strand, counting down.
AAGGCTAACCATCAGGGATTTTTGCAAAAAAATTGAAAATCTTTTATTGTTGAAATTCCGTCTCAAAATGATTGTAGGCAATGTAAAGAGCATATAAAGTAAGAAATTACCGGTTGGTTGCATATGGAAAGCACAGTTATGCGAAATTTCGTATTTTGAAATCTGCGGTTATGTTATGTCATCGAACCTAGATCACAGGCGAACGAGGTGACATATTTTACCAATTTAAACGGCGATCTATTTAAAATTACATCCGTAATCCAAAATAACCGATACATACAGAATCCGTGACAATAAATTTTATCCGTTCAAAACCGGTAAGGCTAACCATCAGGGATTTTTGCAAAAAAATTGAAAATATTTTATTGTTGAAATTCCGTCTCAAAATGATTGTAGGTAATGTAAAGAGCATATTAAGTAAGAAATTACCGGTTGGATGCATATGGAAAGCATGGTTATGCGAAATTCCGTATTTTGAAATCTGCGGTTATGTTATGTCATCGAACCTAGATCACAGGCGAACGAGGTTGCATATTTTACCAATTTAAACGGTGATCTACTTAAAATTACATCCGTTATCCAAAATAACCGATTCATACAGAATCCGTGACAATAAATTTTATCCGTTCAAAATCGGTAAGGCTAACCATCAGGGATTTTTGCAAAAAAATTGAAAATCTTTTATTGTTGAAATTCCGTCTCACAATGATTGTAGGTAATGTAAAGAGCATATAAAGTAAGAAATTACCGGTTGGTTGCATATGGAAAGCACAGTTATGCGAAATTTCGTATTTTGAAATCTGCGGTTATGTTATGTCATCGAACCTAGATCACAGGCGAACGAGGTGACATATTTTACCAATTTAAACGGTGATCTACTTAAAATTACATCCGTAATCCAAAATAACCGATACATACAGAATCCGTGACAATAAATTTTATCCGTTCAAAATCGGTAAGGCTAACCATCAGGGATTTTTGCAAAAAAATTGAAAATATTTTATTGTTGAAATTCCGTCTCAAAATGATTGTAGTTAATGTAAAGAGCATATAAAGTAAGAAATTACCGGTTGGTTGTATATGGAAAGCACAGTTATGCGAAATTTCGTATTTTGAAATCTGCGGTTATGTTATGTCATCGAACCTAGATCACAGGCGAACGAGGTGACATATTTTACCAATTTAAACGGTGATCTACTTAAAATTACATCCGTAATCCAAAATAACCGATACATACAGAATCCGTGACAATAAATTTTATCCGTTCAAAATCGGTAAGGCTAGCCATCAGGGATTTTTGCAAAAAAATTGAAAATCTTTTATTGTTGAAATTCCGTCTCAAAATGATTGTAGGTAATGTAAAGAGCATATAAAGTAAGAAATTACCGGTTGGTTGTATATGGAAAGCACAGTTATGCGAAATTTCGTATTTTGAAATCTGCGGTTATGTTATGTCATCGAACCTAGATCACAGGCGAACGAGGTTACATATTTTACCAATTTAAACGGTGATCTACTTAAAATTACATCCGTAATCCAAAATAACCGATACATACAGAATCCGTGACAATAAATTTTATCCGTTCAAAATCGGTAAGGCTAACCATCAGGGATTTTTGCAAAAAAATTGAAAATCTTTTATTGCTGAAATTCCGTCTCAAAATGATTGTAGGTAATGTAAAGAGCATATAAAGTAAGAAATTACCGGTTGGTTGTATATGGAAAGCACAGTTATGCGAAATTTCGTATTTTGAAATCTGCGGTTATGTTATGTCATCGAACCTAGATCACAGGCGAACGAGGTTACATATTTTACCAATTTAAACGGTGATCTACTTAAAATTACATCCGTAATCCAAAATAACCGATACATACAGAATCCGTGACAATAAATTTTATCCGTTCAAAATCGGTAAGGCTAACCATCAGGGATTTTTGCAAAAAAATTGAAAATCTTTTATTGTTGAAATTCCGTCTCACAATGATTGTAGGTAATGTAAAGAGCATATAAAGTAAGAAATTACCGGTTGGTTGCATATGGAAAGCACAGTTATGCGAAATTTCGTATTTTGAAATCTGCGGTTATGTTATGTCATCGAACCTAGATCACAGGCGAACGAGGTGACATATTTTACCAATTTAAACGGTGATCTACTAAAATTACATCCGTAATCCAAAATAACCGATACATACAGAATCCGTGACAATAAATTTTATCCGTTCAAAATCGGTAAGGCTAACAACCATCAGGGATTTTTGCAAAAAAATTGAAAATCTTTTATTGTTGAAATTCCGTCTCACAATGATTGTAGGTAATGTAAAGAGCATATAAAGTAAGAAATTACCGGTTGGTTGCATATGGAAAGCACAGTTATGCGAAATTTCGTATTTTGAAATCTGCGGTTATGTTATGTCATCGAACCTAGATCACAGGCGAACGAGGTTACATATTTTACCAATTTAAACGGTGATCTACTTAAAATTACATCCGTAATCCAAAATAACCGATACATACAGAATCCGTGACAATAAATTTTATCCGTTCAAAATCGGTAAGGCTAACCATCAGGGATTTTTGCAAAAAAATTGAAAATCTTTTATTGTTGAAATTCCGTCTCAAAATGATTGTAGGTAATGTAAAGAGCATATAAAGTAAGAAATTACCGGTTGGTTGTATATGGAAAGCACAGTTATGCGAAATTTCGTATTTTGAAATCTGCGGTTATGTTATGTCATCGAACCTAGATCACAGGCGAACGAGGTGACATATTTTACCAATTTAAACGGTGATCTACTTAAAATTACATCCGTAATCCAAAATAACCGATACATACAGAATCCGTGACAATAAATTTTATCCGTTCAAAATCGGTAAGGCTAACCATCAGGGATTTTTGCAAAAAAATTGAAAATCTTTTATTGTTGAAATTCCGTCTCAAAATGATTGTAGGTAATGTAAAGAGCATATAAAGTAAGAAATTACCGGTTGGTTGTATATGGAAAGCACAGTTATGCGAAATTTCGTATTTTGAAATCTGCGGTTATGTTATGTCATCGAACCTAGATCACAGGCGAACGAGGTGACATATTTTACCAATTTAAACGGTGATCTACTTAAAATTACATCCGTAATCCAAAATAACCGATACATAAAGAATCCGTGACAATAAATTTTATCCGTTCAAAATCGGTAAGGCTAACCATCAGGGATTTTTGCAAAAAAATTGAAAATCTTTTATTGTTGAAATTCCGTCTCAAAATGATTGTAGGTAATGTAAAGAGCATATAAAGTAAGAAATTACCGGTTGGTTGCATATGGAAAGCACAGTTATGCGAAATTTCGTATTTTGAAATCTGCGGTTATGTTATGTCATCGAACCTAGATCACAGGCGAACGAGGTGACATATTTTACCAATTTAAACGGCGATCTATTTAAAATTACATCCGTAATCCAAAATAACCGATACATACAGAATCCGTGACAATAAATTTTATCCGTTCAAAACCGGTAAGGCTAACCATCAGGGATTTTTGCAAAAAAATTGAAAATATTTTACTGTTGAAATTCCGTCTCAAAATGATTGTAGGTAATGTAAAGAGCATATTAAGTAAGAAATTACCGGTTGGATGCATATGGAAAGCATGGTTATGCGAAATTCCGTATTTTGAAATCTGCGGTTATGATGTCATCGAACCTAGATCACAGGCGAACGAGGTGACATATTTTACCAATTTAAACGGTGATCTACTTAAAATTACATCCGTTATCCAAAATAACCGATTCATACAGAATCCGTGACAATAAATTTTATCCGTTCAAAATCGGTAAGGCTAACCATCAGGGATTTTTGCAAAAAAATTGAAAATATTTTATTGTTGAAATTCCGTCTCAAAATGATTGTAGGTAATGTAAAGAGCATATTAAGTAAGAAATTACCGGTTGGATGCATATGGAAAGCATGGTTATGCGAAATTCCGTATTTTGAAATCTGCGGTTATGTTATGTCATCGAACCTAGATCACAGGCGAACGAGGTGACATATTTTACCAATTTAAACGGTGATCTACTTAAAATTACATCCGTTATCCAAAATAACCGATTCATACAGAATCCGTGACAATAAATTTTATCCGTTCAAAATCGGTAAGGCTAACCATCAGGGATTTTTGCAAAAAAATTGAAAATCTTTTATTGTTGAAATTCCGTCTCAAAATGATTGTAGGCAATGTAAAGAGCATATAAAGTAAGAAATTACCGGTTGGTTGCATATGGAAAGCACAGTTATGCGAAATTTCGTATTTTGAAATCTGCGGTTATGTTATGTCATCGAACCTAGATCACAGGCGAACGAGGTTACATATTTTACCAATTTAAACGGTGATCTACTTAAAATTACATCCGTAATCCAAAATAACCGATACATACAGAATCCGTCACAATAAATTTTATCCGTTCAAAATTGGTAAGGCTAACAACCATCAGGGATTTTTGCAAAAAAATTGAAAATCTTTTATTGTTGAAATTCCGTCTCAAAATGATTGTAGGTAATGTAAAGAGCATATAAAGTAAGAAATTACCGGTTGGTTGTATATGGAAAGCACAGTTATGCGAAATTTCGTATTTTGAAATCTGCGGTTATGTTATGTCATCGAACCTAGATCACAGGCGAACGAGGTTACATATTTTACCAATTTAAACGGTGATCTACTTAAAATTACATCCGTAATCCAAAATAACCGATACATACAGAATCCGTGACAATAAATTTTATCCGTTCAAAATCGGTAAGGCTAACCATCAGGGATTTTTGCAAAAAAATTGAAAATCTTTTATTGTTGAAATTCCGTCTCACAATGATTGTAGGTAATGTAAAGAGCATATAAAGTAAGAAATTACCGGTTGGTTGCATATGGAAAGCACAGTTATGCGAAATTTCGTATTTTGAAATCCGCCGTTATGTTATGTCATCGAACCTAGATCACAGGCGAACGAGGTTACATATTTTACCAATTTAAACGGTGATCTACTTAAAATTACATCCGTAATCCAAAATAACCGATACATACAGAATCCGTGACAATAAATTTTATCCGTTCAAAATCGGTAAGGCTAACCATCAGGGATTTTTGCAAAAAAATTGAAAATCTTTTATTGTTGAAATTCCGTCTCACAATGATTGTAGGTAATGTAAAGAGCATATAAAGTAAGAAATTACCGGTTGGTTGCATATGGAAAGCACAGTTATGCGAAATTTCGTATTTTGAAATCTGCGGTTATGTTATGTCATCGAACCTAGATCACAGGCGAACGAGGTGACATATTTTACCAATTTAAACGGTGATCTACTTAAAATTACATCCGTAATCCAAAATAACCGATACATACAGAATCCGTGACAATAAATTTTATCCGTTCAAAATCGGTAAGGCTAACCATCAGGGATTTTTGCAAAAAAATTGAAAATATTTTATTGTTGAAATTCCGTCTCAAAATGATTGTAGGTAATGTAAAGAGCATATAAAGTAAGAAATTACCGGTTGGTTGCATATGGAAAGCACAGTTATGCGAAATTTCGTATTTTGAAATCTGCGGTTATGTTATGTCATCGAACCTAGATCACAGGCGAACGAGGTGACATATTTTACCAATTTAAACGGTGATCTACTTAAAATTACATCCGTAATCCAAAATAACCGATACATACAGAATCCGTGACAATAAATTTTATCCGTTCAAAATCGGTAAAGCTAACCATCAGGGATTTTTGCAAAAAAATTGAAAATATTTATTGTTGAAATTCCGTCTCAAAATGATTGTAGGCAATGTAAAGAGCATATAAAGTAAGAAATTACCGGTTGGTTGCATATGGAAAGCACAGTTATGCGAAATTTCGTATTTTGAAATCTGCGGTTATGTTATGTCATCGCACCTAGATCACAGGCGAACGAGGTTACATATTTTACCAATTTAAACGGTGATCTACTTAAAATTACATCCGTAATCCAAAATAACCGATACATACAGAATCCGTGACAATAAATTTTATCCGTTCAAAATCGGTAAGGCTAACCATCAGGGATTTTTGCAAAAAAATTGAAAATCTTTTATTGTTGAAATTCCGTCTCAAAATGATTGTAGGTAATGTAAAGAGCATATAAAGTAAGAAATTACCGGTTGGTTGTATATGGAAAGCACAGTTATGCGAAATTTCGTATTTTGAAATCTGCGGTTATGTTATGTCATCGAACCTAGATCACAGGCGAACGAGGTGACATATTTTACCAATTTAAACGGTGATCTACTTAAAATTACATCCGTAATCCAAAATAACCGATACATACAGAATCCGTGACAATAAATTTTATCCGTTCAAAATCGGTAAGGCTAACCATCAGGGATTTTTGCAAAAAAATTGAAAATCTTTTATTGTTGAAATTCCGTCTCAAAATGATTGTAGGTAATGTAAAGAGCATATAAAGTAAGAAATTACCGGTTGGTTGTATATGGAAAGCACAGTTATGCGAAATTTCGTATTTTGAAATCTGCGGTTATGTTATGTCATCGAACCTAGATCACAGGCGAACGAGGTTACATATTTTACCAATTTAAACGGTGATCTACTTAAAATTACATCCGTAATCCAAAATAACCGATACATACAGAATCCGTGACAATAAATTTTATCCGTTCAAAATCGGTAAAGCTAACCATCAGGGATTTTTGCAAAAAAATTGAAAATATTTATTGTTGAAATTCCGTCTCAAAATGATTGTAGGCAATGTAAAGAGCATATAAAGTAAGAAATTACCGGTTGGTTGCATATGGAAAGCACAGTTATGCGAAATTTCGTATTTTGAAATCTGCGGTTATGTTATGTCATCGCACCTAGATCACAGGCGAACGAGGTTACATATTTTACCAATTTAAACGGTGATCTACTTAAAATTACATCCGTAATCCAAAATAACCGATACATACAGAATCCGTGACAATAAATTTTATCCGTTCAAAATCGGTAAGGCTAACCATCAGGGATTTTTGCAAAAAAATTGAAAATCTTTTATTGTTGAAATTCCGTCTCAAAATGATTGTAGGTAATGTAAAGAGCATATAAAGTAAGAAATTACCGGTTGGTTGTATATGGAAAGCACAGTTATGCGAAATTTCGTATTTTGAAATCTGCGGTTATGTTATGTCATCGAACCTAGATCACAGGCGAACGAGGTTACATATTTTACCAATTTAAACGGTGATCTACTTAAAATTACATCCGTAATCCAAAATAACCGATACATACAGAATCCGTGACAATAAATTTTATCCGTTCAAAATCGGTAAGGCTAACCATCAGGGATTTTTGCAAAAAAATTGAAAATCTTTTATTGTTGAAATTCCGTCTCACAATGATTGTAGGTAATGTAAAGAGCATATAAAGTAAGAAATTACCGGTTGGTTGCATATGGAAAGCACAGTTATGCGAAATTTCGTATTTTGAAATCTGCGGTTATGTTATGTCATCGAACCTAGATCACAGGCGAACGAGGTGACATATTTTACCAATTTAAACGGTGATCTACTAAAATTACATCCGTAATCCAAAATAACCGATACATAAAGAATCCGTGACAATAAATTTTATCCGTTCAAAATCGGTAAGGCTAACCATCAGGGATTTTTGCAAAAAAATTGAAAATATTTTATTGTTGAAATTCCGTCTCAAAATGATTGTAGGTAATGTAAAGAGCATATTAAGTAAGAAATTACCGGTTGGATGCATATGGAAAGCATGGTTATGCGAAATTTCGTATTTTGAAATCTGCGGTTATGTTATGTCATCGAACCTAGATCACAGGCGAACGAGGTTGCATATTTTACCAATTTAAACGGTGATCTACTTAAAATTACATCCGTAATCCAAAATAACCGATACATACAGAATCCGTCACAATAAATTTTATCCGTTCAAAATCGGTAAGGCTATCCATCAGGGATTTTTGCAAAAAAATTGAAAATATTTTATTGTTGAAATTCCGTCTCAAAATGATTGTAGGTAATGTAAAGAGCATATTTTAAGTAAGAAATTACCGGTTGGATGCATATGGAAAGTATGGTTATTGGAAATTTCGTATTTTGAAATCTGCGGTTATGTTATGTCATCGAACCTAGATCACAGGCGAACGAGGTGACATATTTTACCAATTTAAACGGCGATCTACTTAAAATTACATCCGTAATCCAAAATAACTGATACATACAGAATCCGTCACAATAAATTTTATCCGTTCAAAATCGGTAAGGCTAACCATCAGGGATTTTTGCAAAAAAATTGAAAATATTTTATTGTTGAAATTCCATCTCAAAATGATTGTAGGTAATGTAAAGAGCATATTTTAAGTAAGAAATTACCGGTTGGATGCATATGGAAAGTATGGTTATTGGAAATTTCGTATTTTGAAATCTGCGGTTATGTTATGTCATCGAACCTAGATCACAGGCGAACGAGGTGACATATTTTACCAATTTAAACGGCGATCTACTTAAAATTACATCCGTAATCCAAAATAACTGATACATACAGAATCCGTCACAATAAATTTTATCCGTTCAAAATCGGTAAGGCTAACCATCAGGGATTTTTGCAAAAAAATTGAAAATATTTTATTGTTGAAATTCCGTCTCAAAATGATTGTAGGTAATGTAAAGAGCATATTTTAAGTAAGAAATTACCGGTTGGATGCATATGGAAAGTATGGTTATGCGAAATTTCGTATTTTGAAATCTGCGGTTATGTTATGTCATCGAACCTAGATCACAGGCGAACGAGGTGACATATTTTACCAATTTAAACGGCGATCTACTTAAAATTACATCCGTAATCCAAAATAACCGATACATACAGAATCCGTCACAATAAATTTTATCCGTTCAAAATCGGTAAGGCTAACCATCAGGGATTTTTGCAAAAAAATTGAAAATATTTTATTGTTGAAATTCCATCTCAAAATGATTGTAGGTAATGTAAAGAGCATATTTTAAGTAAGAAATTACCGGTTGGATGCATATGGAAAGTATGGTTATTGGAAATTTCGTATTTTGAAATCTGCGGTTATGTTATGTCATCGAACCTAGATCACAGGCGAACGAGGTGACATATTTTACCAATTTAAACGGCGATCTACTTAAAATTACATCCGTAATCCAAAATAACCGATACATAAAGAATCCGTGACAATAAATTTTATCCGTTCAAAATCGGTAAGGCTAACCATCAGGGATTTTTGCAAAAAAATTGAAAATCTTTTATTGTTGAAATTCCGTCTCAAAATGATTGTAGGTAATGTAAAGAGCATATAAAGTAAGAAATTACCGGTTGGTTGCATATGGAAAGCACAGTTATGCGAAATTTCGTATTTTGAAATCTGCGGTTATGTTATGTCATCGAACCTAGATCACAGGCGAACGAGGTGACATATTTTACCAATTTAAACGGTGATCTATTTAAAATTACATCCGTAATCCAAAATAACCGATACATACAGAATCCGTGACAATAAATTTTATCCGTTCAAAACCGGTAAGGCTAACCATCAGGGATTTTTGCAAAAAAATTGAAAATATTTTATTGTTGAAATTCCGTCTCAAAATGATTGTAGGTAATGTAAAGAGCATATTAAGTAAGAAATTACCGGTTGGATGCATATGGAAAGCATGGTTATGCGAAATTCCGTATTTTGAAATCTGCGGTTATGATGTCATCGAACCTAGATCACAGGCGAACGAGGTGACATATTTTACCAATTTAAACGGTGATCTACTTAAAATTACATCCGTTATCCAAAATAACCGATTCATACAGAATCCGTGACAATAAATTTTATCCGTTCAAAATCGGTAAGGCTAACCATCAGGGATTTTTGCAAAAAAATTGAAAATATTTTATTGTTGAAATTCCGTCTCAAAATGATTGTAGGTAATGTAAAGAGCATATTAAGTAAGAAATTACCGGTTGGATGCATATGGAAAGCATGGTTATGCGAAATTCCGTATTTTGAAATCTGCGGTTATGTTATGTCATCGAACCTAGATCACAGGCGAACGAGGTGACATATTTTACCAATTTAAACGGCGATCTACTTAAAATTACATCCGTAACCCAAAATAACCGATACATACAGAATCCGTGACAATAAATTTTATCCGTTCAAAATCGGTAAGGCTAACCATCAGGGATTTTTGCAAAAAAATTGAAAATATTTTATTGTTGAAATTCCGTCTCAAAATGATTGAAGGTAATGTAAAGAGCATATTTTAAGTAAGAAATTACCGGTTGGATGCATATGGAAAGCATAGTTATGCGAAATTTCGTATTTTGAAATCTGCGGTTATGTTATGTCATCGAACCTAGATCACAGGCGAACGAGGTGACATATTTTACCAATTTAAACGGTGATCGACTTAAAATTACATCCGTAATCCAAAATAACCGATACATACAGAATCCGTGACAATAAATTTTATCCGTTCAAAATCGGTAAGGCTAACCATCAGGGATTTTTGCAAAAAAATTGAAAATATTTTATTGTTGAAATTCCGTCTCAAAATGATTGTAGGTAATGTAAAGAGCATATAAAGTAAGAAATTACCGGTTGGTTGCATATGGAAAGCACAGTTATGCGAAATTTCGTATTTTGAAATCTGCGGTTATGTTATGTCATCGAACCTAGATCACAGGCGAACGAGGTGACATATTTTACCAATTTAAACGGTGATCTACTTAAAATTACATCCGTAATCCAAAATAACTGATACATACAGAATCCGTCACAATAAATTTTATCCGTTCAAAATCGGTAAGGCTAACTAACCATCAGGGATTTTTGCAAAAAATTGAAAATATTTTATTGTTGAAATTCCATCTCAAAATGATTGTAGGTAATGTAAAGAGCATATAAAGTAAGAAATTACCGGTTGGTTGCATATGGAAAGCACAGTTATGCGAAATTTCGTATTTTGAAATCTGCGGTTATGTTATGTCATCGAACCTAGATCACAGGCGAACGAGGTGACATATTTTACCAATTTAAACGGTGATCTACTTAAAATTACATCCGTAATCCAAAATAACCGATACATACAGAATCCGTGACAATAAATTTTATCCGCTCAAAATCGGTAAGGCTAACCATCAGGGATTTTTGCAAAAAAATTGAAAATATTTTATTGTTGAAATTCCGTCTCGAAATGATTGTAGGTAATGTAAAGAGCATATAAAGTAAGAAATTACCGGTTGGTTGCATATGGAAAGCACAGTTATGCGAAATTTCGTATTTTGAAATCTGCGGTTATGTTATGTCATCGAACCTAGATCACAGGCGAACGAGGTTACATATTTTACCAATTTAAACGGTGATCGACTTAAAATTACATCCGTAATCCAAAATAACCGATACATACAGAATCCGTGACAATAAATTTTATCCGTTCAAAATCGGTAAGGCTAACCATCAGGGATTTTTGCAAAAAAATTGAAAATATTTTATTGTTGAAATTCCGTCTCAAAATGATTGTAGGTAATGTAAAGAGCATATAAAGTAAGAAATTACCGGTTGGTTGCATATGGAAAGCACAGTTATGCGAAATTTCGTATTTTGAAATCTGCGGTTATGTTATGTCATCGAACCTAGATCACAGGCGAACGAGGTTACATATTTTACCAATTTAAACGGTGATCGACTTAAAATTACATCCGTAATCCAAAATAACCGATACATACAGAATCCGTGACAATAAATTTTATCCGTTCAAAACCGGTAAGGCTAACCATCAGGGATTTTTGCAAAAAAATTGAAAATATTTTATTGTTGAAATTCCGTCTCAAAATGATTGTAGGTAATGTAAAGAGCATATTAAGTAAGAAATTACCGGTTGGATGCATATGGAAAGCATGGTTATGCGAAATTCCGTATTTTGAAATCTGCGGTTATGATGTCATCGAACCTAGATCACAGGCGAACGAGGTGACATATTTTACCAATTTAAACGGTGATCTACTTAAAATTACATCCGTTATCCAAAATAACCGATTCATACAGAATCCGTGACAATAAATTTTATCCGTTCAAAATCGGTAAGGCTAACCATCAGGGATTTTTGCAAAAAAATTGAAAATATTTTATTGTTGAAATTCCGTCTCAAAATGATTGTAGGTAATGTAAAGAGCATATTAAGTAAGAAATTACCGGTTGGATGCATATGGAAAGCATGGTTATGCGAAATTCCGTATTTTGAAATCTGCGGTTATGTTATGTCATCGAACCTAGATCACAGGCGAACGAGGTGACATATTTTACCAATTTAAACGGCGATCTACTTAAAATTACATCCGTTATCCAAAATAACCGATTCATACAGAATCCGTGACAATAAATTTTATCCGTTCAAAATCGGTAAGGCTAACCATCAGGGATTTTTGCAAAAAAATTGAAAATATTTTATTGTTGAAATTCCGTCTCAAAATGATTGTAGGTAATGTAAAGAGCATATTAAGTAAGAAATTACCGGTTGGATGCATATGGAAAGCATGGTTATGCGAAATTCCGTATTTTGAAATCTGCGGTTATGATGTCATCGAACCTAGATCACAGGCGAACGAGGTGACATATTTTACCAATTTAAACGGCGATCTACTTAAAATTACATCCGTAATCCAAAATAACCGATACATAAAGAATCCGTGACAATAAATTTTATCCGTTCAAAATCGGTAAGGCTAACCATCAGGGATTTTTGCAAAAAAATTGAAAATCTTTTATTGTTGAAATTCCGTCTCAAAATGATTGTAGGTAATGTAAAGAGCATATAAAGTAAGAAATTACCGGTTGGTTGCATATGGAAAGCACAGTTATGCGAAATTTCGTATTTTGAAATCTGCGGTTATGTTATGTCATCGAACCTAGATCACAGGCGAACGAGGTGACATATTTTACCAATTTAAACGGTGATCTATTTAAAATTACATCCGTAATCCAAAATAACCGATACATACAGAATCCGTGACAATAAATTTTATCCGTTCAAAACCGGTAAGGCTAACCATCAGGGATTTTTGCAAAAAAATTGAAAATATTTTATTGTTGAAATTCCGTCTCAAAATGATTGTAGGTAATGTAAAGAGCATATTAAGTAAGAAATTACCGGTTGGATGCATATGGAAAGCATGGTTATGCGAAATTCCGTATTTTGAAATCTGCGGTTATGATGTCATCGAACCTAGATCACAGGCGAACGAGGTGACATATTTTACCAATTTAAACGGTGATCTACTTAAAATTACATCCGTTATCCAAAATAACCGATTCATACAGAATCCGTGACAATAAATTTTATCCGTTCAAAATCGGTAAGGCTAACCATCAGGGATTTTTGCAAAAAAATTGAAAATATTTTATTGTTGAAATTCCGTCTCAAAATGATTGTAGGTAATGTAAAGAGCATATTAAGTAAGAAATTACCGGTTGGATGCATATGGAAAGCATGGTTATGCGAAATTCCGTATTTTGAAATCTGCGGTTATGTTATGTCATCGAACCTAGATCACAGGCGAACGAGGTGACATATTTTACCAATTTAAACGGCGATCTACTTAAAATTACATCCGTAATCCAAAATAACCGATTCATACAGAATCCGTGACAATAAATTTTATCCATATGGAATTTTTATGCATATGGAAAGTATGGTTATGCGAAATTTCGTATTTTGAAATCTGCGGTTATGTTATGTCATCGAACCTAGATCACAGGCGAACGAGGTGACATATTTTACCAATTTAAACGGCGATCTACTTAAAATTACATCCGTAACCCAAAATAACCGATACATACAGAATCCGTGACAATAAATTTTATCCGTTCAAAATCGGTAAGGCTAACCATCAGGGATTTTTGCAAAAAAATTGAAAATATTTTATTGTTGAAATTCCGTCTCAAAATGATTGTAGGTAATGTAAAGAGCATATAAAGTAAGAAATTACCGGTTGGTTGCATATGGAAAGCACAGTTATGCGAAATTTCGTATTTTGAAATCTGCGGTTATGTTATGTCATCGAACCTAGATCACAGGCGAACGAGGTGACATATTTTACCAATTTAAACGGTGATCTACTTAAAATTACATCCGTAATCCAAAATAACTGATACATACAGAATCCGTCACAATAAATTTTATCCGTTCAAAATCGGTAAGGCTAACTAACCATCAGGGATTTTTGCAAAAAATTGAAAATATTTTATTGTTGAAATTCCATCTCAAAATGATTGTAGGTAATGTAAAGAGCATATAAAGTAAGAAATTACCGGTTGGTTGCATATGGAAAGCACAGTTATGCGAAATTTCGTATTTTGAAATCTGCGGTTATGTTATGTCATCGAACCTAGATCACAGGCGAACGAGGTGACATATTTTACCAATTTAAACGGTGATCTACTTAAAATTACATCCGTAATCCAAAATAACCGATACATACAGAATCCGTGACAATAAATTTTATCCGCTCAAAATCGGTAAGGCTAACCATCAGGGATTTTTGCAAAAAAATTGAAAATATTTTATTGTTGAAATTCCGTCTCGAAATGATTGTAGGTAATGTAAAGAGCATATAAAGTAAGAAATTACCGGTTGGTTGTATATGGAAAGCACAGTTATGCGAAATTTCGTATTTTGAAATCTGCGGTTATGTTATGTCATCGAACCTAGATCACAGGCGAACGAGGTTACATATTTTACCAATTTAAACGGTGATCGACTTAAAATTACATCCGTAATCCAAAATAACCGATACATACAGAATCCGTGACAATAAATTTTATCCGTTCAAAATCGGTAAGGCTAACCATCAGGGATTTTTGCAAAAAAATTGAAAATATTTTATTGTTGAAATTCCGTCTCAAAATGATTGTAGGTAATGTAAAGAGCATATAAAGTAAGAAATTACCGGTTGGTTGCATATGGAAAGCACAGTTATGCGAAATTTCGTATTTTGAAATCTGCGGTTATGTTATGTCATCGAACCTAGATCACAGGTGAACGAGGCGACATATTTTACCGATTTAAACGGTGATCGACTTAAAATTACATGCGTAATCCAAAATAACCGATACATAAAGAATCCGTGACAATAAATTTTATCCGTTCAAAATCGGTAAGGCAACCATCAGGGATTTTTGCAAAAAAATTGAAAATATTTTATTGTTGAAATTCCGTCTCAAAATGATTGTAGGTAATGTAAAGAGCATATAAAGTAAGAAATTACCGGTTGGTTGCATATGGAAAGCACAGTTATGCGAAATTTCGTATTTTGAAATCTGCGGTTATGTTATGTCATCGAACCTAGATCACAGGTGAACGAGGCGACATATTTTACCGATTTAAACGGTGATCGACTTAAAATTACATGCGTAATCCAAAATAACCGATACATAAAGAATCCGTGACAATAAATTTTATCCGTTCAAAATCGGTAAGGCAACCATCAGGGATTTTTGCAAAAAAATTGAAAATATTTTATTGTTGAAATTCCGTCTCAAAATGATTGTAGGTAATGTAAAGAGCATATAAAGTAAGAAATCACCGGTTGGTTGCATATGGAAAGCACAGTTATGCGAAATTTCGTATTTTGAAATCTGCGGTTATGTTATGTCATCGAACCTAGATCACAGGCGAACGAGGTTACATATTTTACCAATTTAAACGGTGATCGACTTAAAATTACATCCGTAATCCAAAATAACCGATACATACAGAATCCGTGACAATAAATTTTATCCGTTCAAAATCGGTAAGGCTAACCATCAGGGATTTTTGCAAAAAAATTGAAAATATTTTATTGTTGAAATTCCGTCTCAAAATGATTGTAGGTAATGTAAAGAGCATATAAAGTAAGAAATTGCCGGTTGGTTGCATATGGAAAGCACAGTTATGCGAAATTTCGTATTTTGAAATCTGCGGTTATGTTATGTCATCGAACCTAGATCACAGGTGAACGAGGCGACATATTTTACCGATTTAAACGGTGATCGACTTAAAATTACATGCGTAATCCAAAATAACCGATACATAAAGAATCCGTGACAATAAATTTTATCCGTTCAAAATCGGTAAGGCAACCATCAGGGATTTTTGCAAAAAAATTGAAAATATTTTATTGTTGAAATTCCGTCTCAAAATGATTGTAGGTAATGTAAAGAGCATATAAAGTAAGAAATCACCGGTTGGTTGCATATGGAAAGCACAGTTATGCGAAATTTCGTATTTTGAAATCTGCGGTTATGTTATGTCATCGAACCTAGATCACAGGCGAACGAGGTTACATATTTTACCAATTTAAACGGTGATCGACTTAAAATTACATCCGTAATCCAAAATAACCGATACATACAGAATCCGTGACAATAAATTTTATCCGTTCAAAATCGGTAAGGCTAACCATCAGGGATTTTTGCAAAAAAATTGAAAATATTTTATTGTTGAAATTCCGTCTCAAAATGATTGTAGGTAATGTAAAGAGCATATAAAGTAAGAAATTACCGGTTGGTTGCATATGGAAAGCACAGTTATGCGAAATTTCGTATTTTGAAATCTGCGGTTATGTTATGTCATCGAACATAGATCACAGGCGAACGAGGTGACATATTTTACCAATTTAAACGGTGATCTACTTAAAATTACATCCGTAATCCAAAATAACCGATACATACAGAATCCGTGACAATAAATTTTATCCGCTCAAAATCGGTAAGGCTAACCATCAGGGATTTTTGCAAAAAAATTGAAAATCTTTTATTGTTGAAATTCCGTCTCAAGATGATTGTAGGTAATGTAAAGAGCATATAAAGTAAGAAATTACCGGTTGGTTGCATATGGAAAGCACAGTTATGCGAAATTTCGTATTTTGAAATCTGCGGTTATGTTATGTCATCGAACATAGATCACAGGCGAACGAGGTGACATATTTTACCAATTTAAACGGTGATCTACTTAAAATTACATCCGTAATCCAAAATAACCGATACATACAGAATCCGTGACAATAAATTTTATCCGCTCAAAATCGGTAAGGCTAACAACCATCAGGGATTTTTGCAAAAAAATTGAAAATATTTTATTGTTGAAATTCCGTCTCAAGATGATTGTAGGTAATATAAAGAGCATATAAAGTAAGAAATTACCGGTTGGATGCATATGGAAAGCATAGTTATGCGAAATTTCGTATTTTGAAATCTGCGGTTATGTTATGTCATCGAACCTAGATCACAGGCGAACGAGGTGACATATTTTATCAATTTAAACGGCGATCTATTTAAAATTACATCCGTAATCCAAAATAACCGATACATACAGAATCCGTGACAATAAATTTTATCCGTTCAAAACCGGTAAGGCTAACCATTAGGGATTTTTGCAAAAAAATTGAAAATATTTTATTGTTGAAATTCCGTCTCAAAATGATTGTAGGTAATGTAAAGAGCATATAAAGTAAGAAATTACCGGTTGGTTGCATATGGAAAGCACAGTTATGCGAAATTTCGTATTTTGAAATCTGCGGTTATGTTATGTCATCGAACCTAGATCACAGGCGAACGAGGTGACATATTTTACCAATTTAAACGGTGATCTACTTAAAATTACATCCGTAATCCAAAATAACCGATACATACAGAATCCGTGACAATAAATTTTATCCGTTCAAAATCGGTAAGGCTAACCATCAGGGATTTTTGCAAAAAAATTGAAAATATTTTATTGTTGAAATTCCGTCTCAAAATGATTGTAGGTAATGTAAAGAGCATATAAAGTAAGAAATTACCGGTTGGTTGCATATGGAAAGCACAGTTATGCGAAATTTCGTATTTTGAAATCTGCGGTTATGTTATGTCATCGAACCTAGATCACAGGTGAACGAGGCGACATATTTTACCGATTTAAACGGTGATCTACTTAAAATTACATCCGTAATCCAAAATAACCGATACATACAGAATCCGTGACAATAAATTTTATCCGCTCAAAATCGGTAAGGCTAACCCATCAGGGATTTTTGCAAAAAAATTGAAAATATTTTATTGTTGAAATTCCGTCTCAAGATGATTGTAGGTAATATAAAGAGCATATACAGTAAGAAATTACCGGTTGGTTGCATATGGAAAGCATAGTTATGCGAAATTTCGTATTTTGAAATCTGCGGTTCTGTTATGTCATCGAACCTAGATCACAGGCGAACGAGGTGACATATTTTATCAATTTAAACGGCGATCTATTTAAAATTACATCCGTAATCCAAAATAACCGATACATACAGAATCCGTGACAATAAATTTTATCCGTTCAAAACCGGTAAGGCTAACCATTAGGGATTTTTGCAAAAAAATTGAAAATATTTTATTGTTGAAATTCCGTCTCAAAATGATTGTAGGTAATGTAAAGAGCATATAAAGTAAGAAATTACCGGTTGGTTGCATATGGAAAGCACAGTTATGCGAAATTTCGTATTTTGAAATCTGCGGTTATGTTATGTCATCGAACCTAGATCACAGGCGAACGAGGTGACATATTTTATCAATTTAAACGGCGATCTATTTAAAATTACATCCGTAATCCAAAATAACCGATACATAAAGAATCCGTGACAATAAATTTTATCCGTTCAAAATCGGTAAGGCTAGCCATCAGGGATTTTTGCAAAAAAATTGAAAATATTTTATTGTTGAAATTCCGTCTCAAAATGATTGTAGGTAATGTAAAGAGCATATAAAGTAAGAAATTACCGGTTGGTTGCATATGGAAAGCACAGTTATGCGAAATTTCGTATTTTGAAATCTGCGGTTATGTTATGTCATCGAACCTAGATCACAGGCGAACGAGGTGACATATTTTACCAATTTAAACGGTGATCTACTTAAAATTACATCCGTAATCCAAAATAACCGATACATACAGAATCCGTGACAATAAATTTTATCCGTTCAAAATCGGTAAGGCTAACCATCAGGGATTTTTGCAAAAAAATTGAAAATATTTTATTGTTGAAATTCCGTCTCAAAATGATTGTAGGTAATGTAAAGAGCATATAAAGTAAGAAATTACCGGTTGGTTGCATATGGAAAGCACAGTTATGCGAAATTTCGTATTTTGAAATCTGCGGTTATGTTATGTCATCGAACCTAGATCACAGGCGAACGAGGTGACATATTTTACCAATTTAAACGGCGATCTACTTAAAATTACATCCGTAATCCAAAATAACCGATACATACAGAATCCGTCACAATAAATTTTATCCGTTCAAAATCGGTAAGGCTAACATCAGGGATTTTTGCAAAAAAATTGAAAATATTTTATTGTTGAAATTCCGTCTCAAAATGATTAAAGGTAATGTAAAGAGCATATTTTAAGTAAGAAATTACCGGTTGGATGCATATGGAAAGCATGGTTATGCGAAATTTCGTATTTTGAAATCTGCGGTTATGTTATGTCATCGAACCTAGATCACAGGCGAACGAGGTGACATATTTTACCAATTTAAACGGTGATCGACTTAAAATTACATCCGTAATCCAAAATAACCGATACATACAGAATCCGTGACAATAAATTTTATCCGTTCAAAATCGGTAAGGCGAACATCAGGGATTTTTGCAAAAAAATTGAAAATATTTTATTGTTGAAATTCCGTCTCAAAATGATTGTAGGTAATGTAAAGAGCATATAAAGTAAGAAATTACCGGTTGGTTGCATATGGAAAGCACAGTTATGCGAAATTTCGTATTTTGAAATCTGCGGTTATGTTATGTCATCGAACCTAGATCACAGGCGAACGAGGTGACATATTTTACCAATTTAAACGGTGATCTACTTAAAATTACATCCGTAATCCAAAATAACCGATACATACAGAATCGGTGACAATTAATTTTATCCGTTCAAAATCGGTAAGGCTAACCATCAGGGATTTTTGCAAAAAAATTGAAAATATTTTATTGTTGAAATTCCGTCTCAAAATGATTGTAGGTAATGTAAAGAGCATATAAAGTAAGAAATTACCGGTTGGTTGCATATGGAAAGCACAGTTATGCGAAATTTCGTATTTTGAAATCTGCGGTTATGTTATGTCATCGAACCTAGATCACAGGTGAACGAGGCGACATATTTTACCGATTTAAACGGTGATCTACTTAAAATTACATCCGTAATCCAAAATAACCGATACATACAGAATCCGTGACAATAAATTTTATCCGTTCAAAATCGGTAAGGCTAACCATCAGGGATTTTTGCAAAAAAATTGAAAATATTTTATTGTTGAAATTCCGTCTCAAAATGATTGTAGGTAATGTAAAGAGCATATAAAGTAAGAAATTACCGGTTGGTTGCATATGGAAAGCACAGTTATGCGAAATTTCGTATTTTGAAATCTGCGGTTATGTTATGTCATCGAACCTAGATCACATCCGAACGAGGTTACATATTTTACCAATTTAAACGGTGATCGACTTAAAATTACATCCGTAATCCAAAATAACCGATACATACAGAATCCGTGACAATAAATTTTATCCGCTCAAAATCGGTAAGGCTAACAACCATCAGGGATTTTTGCAAAAAAATTGAAAATATTTTATTGTTGAAATTCCGTCTCAAGATGATTGTAGGTAATATAAAGAGCATATAAAGTAAGAAATTACCGGTTGGTTGCATATGGAAAGCATAGTTATGCGAAATTTCGTATTTTGAAATCTGCGGTTATGTTATGTCATCGAACCTAGATCACAGGCGAACGAGGTGACATATTTTATCAATTTAAACGGCGATCTATTTAAAATTACATCCGTAATCCAAAATAACCGATACATACAGAATCCGTGACAATAAATTTTATCCGTTCAAAACCGGTAAGGCTAACCATTAGGGATTTTTGCAAAAAAATTGAAAATATTTTATTGTTGAAATTCCGTCTCAAAATGATTGTAGGTAATGTAAAGAGCATATAAAGTAAGAAATTACCGGTTGGTTGCATATGGAAAGCACAGTTATGCGAAATTTCGTATTTTGAAATCTGCGGTTATGTTATGTCATCGAACCTAGATCACAGGCGAACGAGGTGACATATTTTACCAATTTAAACGGTGATCTACTTAAAATTACATCCGTAATCCAAAATAACCGATACATACAGAATCCGTGACAATAAATTTTATCCGTTCAAAATCGGTAAGGCTAACCATCAGGGATTTTTGCAAAAAAATTGAAAATATTTTATTGTTGAAATTCCGTCTCAAAATGATTGTAGGTAATGTAAAGAGCATATAAAGTAAGAAATTACCGGTTGGTTGCATATGGAAAGCACAGTTATGCGAAATTTCGTATTTTGAAATCTGCGGTTATGTTATGTCATCGAACCTAGATCACAGGTGAACGAGGCGACATATTTTACCGATTTAAACGGTGATCTACTTAAAATTACATCCGTAATCCAAAATAACCGATACATACAGAATCCGTGACAATAAATTTTATCCGCTCAAAATCGGTAAGGCTAACCATCAGGGATTTTTGCAAAAAAATTGAAAATATTTTATTGTTGAAATTCCGTCTCAAGATGATTGTAGGTAATATAAAGAGCATATACAGTAAGAAATTACCGGTTGGTTGCATATGGAAAGCATAGTTATGCGAAATTTCGTATTTTGAAATCTGCGGTTATGTTATGTCATCGAACCTAGATCACAGGCGAACGAGGTGACATATTTTATCAATTTAAACGGCGATCTATTTAAAATTACATCCGTAATCCAAAATAACCGATACATAAAGAATCCGTGACAATAAATTTTATCCGTTCAAAATCGGTAAGGCTAGCCATCAGGGATTTTTGCAAAAAAATTGAAAATATTTTATTGTTGAAATTCCGTCTCAAAATGATTGTAGGTAATGTAAAGAGCATATAAAGTAAGAAATTACCGGTTGGTTGCATATGGAAAGCACAGTTATGCGAAATTTCGTATTTTGAAATCTGCGGTTATGTTATGTCATCGAACCTAGATCACAGGCGAACGAGGTGACATATTTTACCAATTTAAACGGTGATCGACTTAAAATTACATCCGTAATCCAAAATAACCGATACATACAGAATCCGTGACAATAAATTTTATCCGTTCAAAATCGGTAAGGCTAACCATCAGGGATTTTTGCAAAAAAATTGAAAATATTTTATTGTTGAAATTCCGTCTCAAAATGATTAAAGGTAATGTAAAGAGCATATTTTAAGTAAGAAATTACCGGTTGGATGCATATGGAAAGCATGGTTATGCGAAATTTCGTATTTTGAAATCTGCGGTTATGTTATGTCATCGAACCTAGATCACAGGCGAACGAGGTGACATATTTTACCAATTTAAACGGTGATCGACTTAAAATTACATCCGTAATCCAAAATAACCGATACATACAGAATCCGTGACAATAAATTTTATCCGTTCAAAATCGGTAAGGCGAACATCAGGGATTTTTGCAAAAAAATTGAAAATATTTTATTGTTGAAATTCCGTCTCAAAATGATTGTAGGTAATGTAAAGAGCATATAAAGTAAGAAATTACCGGTTGGTTGCATATGGAAAGCACAGTTATGCGAAATTTCGTATTTTGAAATCTGCGGTTATGTTATGTCATCGAACCTAGATCACAGGCGAACGAGGTGACATATTTTACCAATTTAAACGGTGATCTACTTAAAATTACATCCGTAATCCAAAATAACCGATACATACAGAATCGGTGACAATTAATTTTATCCGTTCAAAATCGGTAAGGCTAACCATCAGGGATTTTTGCAAAAAAATTGAAAATATTTTATTGTTGAAATTCCGTCTCAAAATGATTGTAGGTAATATAAAGAGCATATAAAGTAAGAAATTACCGGTTGGTTGCATATGGAAAGCACAGTTATGCGAAATTTCGTATTTTGAAATCTGCGGTTATGTTATGTCATCGAACCTAGATCACAGGCGAACGAGGTGACATATTTTACCAATTTAAACGGTGATCTACTTAAAATTACATCCGTAATCCAAAATAACCGATACATAAAGAATCCGTGACAATAAATTTTATCCGTTCAAAATCGGTAAGGCTAACCATCAGGGAATTTTGCAAAAAAATTGATAATATTTTATTGTTGAAATTCCGTCTCAAAATGATTGTAGGTAATGTAAAGAGCATATAAAGTAAGAAATTACCGGTTGGTTGCATATGGAAAGCATAGTTATGCGAAATTTCGTATTTTGAAATCTGCGGTTATGTTATGTCATCGAACCTAGATCACATCCGAACGAGGTGACATATTTTACCAATTTAAACGGTGATCTACTTAAAATTACATCCGTAATCCAAAATAACCGATACATAAAGAATCCGTGACAATAAATTTTATCCGTTCAAAATCGGTAAGGCGAACGAAAACCATCAGGGATTTTTGCAAAAAAATTGAAAATATTTTATTGTTGAAATTCCGTCTCAAAATGATTGTAGGTAATGTAAAGAGCATATAAAGTAATAAATTACCGGTTGGTTGCATATGGAAAGCACAGTTATGCGAAATTTCGTATTTTGAAATCTGCGGTTATGTTATGTCATCGAACCTAGATCACATCCGAACGAGGTGACATATTTTACCAATTTAAACGGTGATCTACTTAAAATTACATCCGTAATCCAAAATAACCGATACATAAAGAATCCGTGACAATAAAATTTATCCGTTCAAAATCGGTAAGGCTAACTAACCATCAGGGATTTTTGCAAAAAAATTGAAAATATTTTATTGTTGAAATTCCATCTCAAAATGATTGTAGGTAATGTAAAGAGCATATAAAGTAAGAAATTACCGGTTGGTTGCATATGGAAAGCACAGTTATGCGAAATTTCGTATTTTGAAATCTGCGGTTATGTTATGTCATCGAACCTAGATCACAGGCGAACGAGGTGACATATTTTACCAATTTAAACGGTGATCTACTTAAAATTACATCCGTAATCCAAAATAACCGATACATAAAGAATCCGTGACAATAAATTTTATCCGTTCAAAATCGGTAAGGCTAACCATCAGGGATTTTTGCAAAAAAATTGAAAATATTTTATTGTTGAAATTCCGTCTCAAAATGATTGTAGGTAATGTAAAGAGCATATAAAGTAAGAAATTACCGGTTGGTTGCATATGGAAAGCACAGTTATGCGAAATTTCGTATTTTGAAATCTGCGGTTATGTTATGTCATCGAACCTAGATCACAGGCGAACGAGGTGACATATTTTACCAATTTAAACGGTGATCTACTTAAAATTACATCCGTAATCCAAAATAACTGATACATACAGAATCCGTCACAATAAATTTTATCCGTTCAAAATCGGTAAGGCTAACTAACCATCAGGGATTTTTGCAAAAAAATTGAAAATATTTTATTGTTGAAATTCCATCTCAAAATGATTGTAGGTAATGTAAAGAGCATATAAAGTAAGAAATTACCGGTTGGTTGCATATGGAAAGCACAGTTATGCGAAATTTCATATTTTGAAATCTGCGGTTATGTTATGTCATCGAACCTAGATCACAGGTGAACGAGGCGACATATTTTACCGATTTAAACGGTGATCTACTTAAAATTACATGCGTAATCCAAAATAACCGATACATAAAGAATCCGTGACAATAAATTTTATCCGTTCAAAATCGGTAAGGCTAGCCATCAGGGATTTTTGCAAAAAAATTGAAAATATTTTATTGTTGAAATTCCGTCTCAAAATGATTGTAGGTAATGTAAAGAGCATATAAAGTAAGAAATTACCGGTTGGTTGCATATGGAAAGCACAGTTATGCGAAATTTCGTATTTTGAAATCTGCGGTTATGTTATGTCATCGAACCTAGATCACAGGCGAACGAGGTGACATATTTTACCAATTTAAACGGTGATCTACTTAAAATTACATCCGTAATCCAAAATAACCGATACATAAAGAATCCGTGACAATAAATTTAATACGTTCAAAATCGGTACGGCTAACCATCAGGGATTTTTGCAAAAAAATTGAAAATATTTTATTGTTGAAATTCCGTCTCAAAATGATTGTAGGTAATGTAAAGAGCATATAAAGTAAGAAATTACCGGTTGGTTGCATATGGAAAGCACAGTTATGCGAAATTTCGTATTTTGAAATCTGCGGTTATGTTATGTCATCGAACCTAGATCACAGGCGAACGATAGGTGACATATTTTACCAATTTAAACGGTGATCTACTTAAAATTACATCCGTAATCCAAAATAACCGATACATAAAGAATCCGTGACAATAAATTTAATACGTTCAAAATCGGTAAGACCATCAGGGATTTTTGTAAAAAAATTGAAAATATTTTATTGTTGAAATTCCGTCTCAAAATGATTGTAGGTAATGTAAAGAGCATATAAAGTAAGAAATTACCGGTTGGTTGCATATGGAAAGCACAGTTATGCGAAATTTCGTATTTTGAAATCTGCGGTTATGTTATGTCATCGAACCTAGATCACAGGCGAACGAGGTTACATATTTTACCAATTTAAACGGTGATCGACTTAAAATTACATCCGTAATCCAAAATAACCGATACATACAGAATCCGTGACAATAAATTTTATCCGTTCAAAATCGGTAAGGCTAACCATCAGGGATTTTTGCAAAAAAATTGAAAATATTTTATTGTTGAAATTCCGTCTCAAAATGATTGTAGGTAATGTAAAGAGCATATAAAGTAAGAAATCACCGGTTGGTTGCATATGGAAAGCACAGTTATGCGAAATTTCGTATTTTGAAATCTGCGGTTATGTTATGTCATCGAACCTAGATCACATCCGAACGAGGTTACATATTTTACCAATTTAAACGGTGATCGACTTAAAATTACATCCGTAATCCAAAATAACCGATACATACAGAGTCCGTGACAATAAATTTTATCCGTTCAAAATCGGTAAGGCTAACCATCAGGGATTTTTGCAAAAAAATTGAAAATATTTTATTGTTGAAATTCCGTCTCAAAATGATTGTAGGTAATGTAAAGAGCATATAAAGTAAGAAATTACCGGTTGGTTGCATATGGAAAGCACAGTTATGCGAAATTTCATATTTTGAAATCTGCGGTTATGTTATGTCATCGAACCTAGATCACAGGCGAACGAGGTGACATATTTTACCAATTTAAACGGTGATCTACTTAAAATTACATCCATAATCCAAAATAACCGATACATAAAGAATCCGTGACAATAAATTTTATCCGTTCAAAATCGGTAAGGCTAACCATCAGGGATTTTTGCAAAAAAATTGAAAATATTTTATTGTTGAAATTCCGTCTCAAAATGATTGTAGGTAATGTAAAGAGCATATAAAGTAAGAAATTACCGGTTGGTTGCATATGGAAAGCACAGTTATGCGAAATTTCGTATTTTGAAATCTGCGGTTATGTTATGTCATCGAACCTAGATCACAGGCGAACGAGGTTACATATTTTACCAATTTAAACGGTGATCGACTTAAAATTACATCCGTAATCCAAAATAACCGATACATACAGAATCCGTGACAATAAATTTTATCCGTTCAAAATCGGTAAGGCTAACCATCAGGGATTTTTGCAAAAAAATTGAAAATATTTTATTGTTGAAATTCCGTCTCAAAATGATTGTAGGTAATGTAAAGAGCATATAAAGTAAGAAATTACCGGTTGGTTGCATATGGAAAGCACAGTTATGCGAAATTTCGTATTTTGAAATCTGCGGTTATGTTATGTCATCGAACCTAGATCACAGGCGAACGAGGTGACATATTTTACCAATTTAAACGGTGATCTACTTAAAATTACATCCGTAATCCAAAATAACCGATACATAAAGAATCCGTGACAATAAATTTTATCCGTTCAAAATCGGTAAGGCTAGCCATCAGGGATTTTTGCAAAAAAATTGAAAATATTTTATTGTTGAAATTCCGTCTCAAGATGATTGTAGGTAATATAAAGAGCATATAAAGTAAGAAATTACCGGTTGGTTGCATATGGAAAGCATAGTTATGCGAAATTTCGTATTTTGAAATCTGCGGTTATGTTATGTCATCGAACCTAGATCACAGGCGAACGAGGTGACATATTTTACCAATTTAAACGGTGATCTACTTAAAATTACATCCGTAATCCAAAATAACTGATACATACAGAATCCGTCACAATAAATTTTATCCGTTCAAAATCGGTAAGGCTAACTAACCATCAGGGATTTTTGCAAAAAAATTGAAAATATTTTATTGTTGAAATTCCATCTCAAAATGATTGTAGGTAATGTAAAGAGCATATAAAGTAAGAAATTACCGGTTGGTTGCATATGGAAAGCACAGTTATGCGAAATTTCATATTTTGAAATCTGCGGTTATGTTATGTCATCGAACCTAGATCACAGGTGAACGAGGCGACATATTTTACCGATTTAAACGGTGATCTACTTAAAATTACATGCGTAATCCAAAATAACCGATACATAAAGAATCCGTGACAATAAATTTTATCCGTTCAAAATCGGTAAGGCTAGCCATCAGGGATTTTTGCAAAAAAATTGAAAATATTTTATTGTTGAAATTCCGTCTCAAAATGATTGTAGGTAATGTAAAGAGCATATAAAGTAAGAAATTACCGGTTGGTTGCATATGGAAAGCACAGTTATGGGAAATTTCGTATTTTGAAATCTGCGGTTATGTTATGTCATCGAACATAGATCACAGGCGAACGAGGTGACATATTTTACCAATTTAAACGGTGATCTACTTAAAATTACATCCGTAATCCAAAATAACCGATACATAAAGAATCCGTGACAATAAATTTAATACGTTCAAAATCGGTACGGCTAACCATCAGGGATTTTTGCAAAAAAATTGAAAATATTTTATTGTTGAAATTCCGTCTCAAAATGATTGTAGGTAATGTAAAGAGCATATAAAGTAAGAAATTACCGGTTGGTTGCATATGGAAAGCACAGTTATGCGAAATTTCGTATTTTGAAATCTGCGGTTATGTTATGTCATCGAACCTAGATCACAGGCGAACGATAGGTGACATATTTTACCAATTTAAACGGTGATCTACTTAAAATTACATCCGTAATCCAAAATAACCGATACATAAAGAATCCGTGACAATAAATTTAATACGTTCAAAATCGGTAAGACCATCAGGGATTTTTGCAAAAAAATTGAAAATATTTTATTGTTGAAATTCCGTCTCAAAATGATTGTAGGTAATGTAAAGAGCATATAAAGTAAGAAATTACCGGTTGGTTGCATATGGAAAGCACAGTTATGCGAAATTTCGTATTTTGAAATCTGCGGTTATGTTATGTCATCGAACCTAGATCACATCCGAACGAGGTTACATATTTTACCAATTTAAACGGTGATCGACTTAAAATTACATCCGTAATCCAAAATAACCGATACATACAGAGTCCGTGACAATAAATTTTATCCGTTCAAAATCGGTAAGGCTAACCATCAGGGATTTTTGCAAAAAAATTGAAAATATTTTATTGTTGAAATTCCGTCTCAAAATGATTGTAGGTAATGTAAAGAGCATATAAAGTAAGAAATTACCGGTTGGTTGCATATGGAAAGCACAGTTATGCGAAATTTCGTATTTTGAAATCTGCGGTTATGTTATGTCATCGAACCTAGATCACAGGCGAACGAGGTGACATATTTTCCCAATTTAAACGGTGATCTACTTAAAATTACATCCGTAATCCAAAATAACCGATACATAAAGAATCCGTGACAATAAATTTTATCCGTTCAAAATCGGTAAGGCTAACCATCAGGGATTTTTGCAAAAAAATTGAAAATATTTTATTGTTGAAATTCCGTCTCAAAATGATTGTAGGTAATGTAAAGAGCATATAAAGTAAGAAATTACCGGTTGGTTGCATATGGAAAGCACAGTTATGCGAAATTTCGTATTTTGAAATCTGCGGTTATGTTATGTCATCGAACCTAGATCACAGGCGAACGAGGTGACATATTTTACCAATTTAAACGGTGATCTACTTAAAATTACATCCGTAATCCAAAATAACCGATACATAAAGAATCCGTGACAATAAATTTTATCCGTTCAAAATCGGTAAGGCTAACCATCAGGGATTTTTGCAAAAAAATTGAAAATATTTTATTGTTGAAATTCCGTCTCAAAATGATTGTAGGTAATGTAAAGAGCATATAAAGTAAGAAATCACCGGTTGGTTGCATATGGAAAGCACAGTTATGCGAAATTTCGTATTTTGAAATCTGCGGTTATGTTATGTCATCGAACCTAGATCACAGGCGAACGAGGTTACATATTTTACCAATTTAAACGGTGATCGACTTAAAATTACATCCGTAATCCAAAATAACCGATACATACAGAATCCGTGACAATAAATTTTATCCGTTCAAAACCGGTAAGGCTAACCATCAGGGATTTTTGCAAAAAAATTGAAAATATTTTATTGTTGAAATTCCGTCTCAAAATGATTGTAGGTAATGTAAAGAGCATATAAAGTAAGAAATTACCGGTTGGTTGCATGTGGAAAGCACAGTTATGCGAAATTTCGTATTTTGAAATCTGCGATTATGTTATGTCATCGAACCTGGATCACAGGCGAACGAGTTGACATATTTTACCAATTTAAAAGGTGATCTACTTAAAATTACATCCGTAATCCGAAATAACCGATACATACAGAATCGGTGACAATAAATTTTATCCGTTCAAAATCGGTAAGGCAAAAAAATTGAAAATATTTTATTGTTGAAATTCCGTCTCAAAATGATTGTAGGTAATGTAAAGAGCATATAAAGTAAGAAATTACCGGTTGGTTGCATATGGAAAACACGGTTATGCGAAATTTCGTATTTTGAAATCTGCGGTTATGTTATGTCATCGAACCTAGATCACAGGCGAACGAGGTGCCATATTTTACCAATTTAAACGGTGATCTACTTAAAATTACATCCGTAATCCGAAATAACCGATACATACAGAATCGGTGACAATAAATTTTATCCGTTCAAAATCGGAAAAGCTAACCCATCAGGGATTTTTGCAAAAAAATTTAAAATATTTTATTGTTGAAATTCCATCTCAAAATGATTGTAGGTAATGTAAAGAGCATATAAAGTAAGAAATTACCGGTTGGTTGCATATGGAAAGCACAGTTATGCGAAATTTCGTATTTTGAAATCTGCGATTATGTTATGTCATCGAACCTGGATCACAGGCGAACGAGTTGACATATTTTACCAATTTAAACGGTGATCTACTTAAAATTACATCCGTAATCCGAAATAACCGATACATACAGAATCGGTGACAATAAATTTTATCCGTTCAAAATCGGTAAAGCTAACCATCAGGGATTTTTGCAAAAAAATTGAAAATATTTTATTGTTGAAATTCCGTCTCAAAATGATTGTAGGTAATGTAAAGAGCATATAAAGTAAGAAATTACCGGTTGGTTGCATATGGAAAGCACAGTTATGCGAAATTTCGTATTTTGAAATCTGCGATTATGTTATGTCATCGAACCTAGATCACAGGCGAACGAGGTGACATATTTTACCAATTTAAACGGTGATCGACTTAAAACTACATCCGTAATCCAAAATAACCGATACATACAGAATCGGTGACAATAAATTTTATCCGTTCAAAATCGGTAAAGCTAACCATCAGGGATTTTTGCAAAAAAATTGAAAATATTTTATTGTTGAAATTCCGTCTCAAAGTGATTGTAGGTAATGTAAAGAGCATATAAAGTAAAAAATTACCGGTTGGTTGCATATGGAAAGCACAGTTATGCGAAATTTCGAATTTTGAAATCTGCGGTTATGTTATGTCATCTAACCTGGATCACAGGCGAACGAGGTGACATATTTTACCAATTTAAACGGTGATCTACTTAAAATTACATCCGTAATCCAAAATAACCGATACATACAGAATCCGTGACAATAAATTTTATCCGTTCAAAATCGGTAAGGCTAACCATCAGGGATTTTTGCAAAAAAATTGAAAATATTTTATTGTTGAAATTCCGTCTTAAAATGATTGTAGGTAATGTAAAGAGCATATAAAGTAAGAAATTACCGGTTGGTTGCATATGGAAAGCACAGTTATGCGAAATTTCGTATTTTGAAATCTGCGGTTATGTTATGTCATCGAACCTGGATCACAGGCGAACGAGGTGACATATTTTACCAATTTAAACGGTGATCTACTTAAAATTACATCCGTAATCCAAAATAACCGATACATACAGAATCCGTGACAATAAATTTTATCCGTTCAAAATCGGTAAGGCTAACCATCAGGGATTTTTGCAAAAAATTGAAAATATTTTATTGTTGAAATTCCGTCTCAAAGTGATTGTAGGTAATATAAAGAGCATATAAAGTAAGAAATTACCGGTTGGTTGCATATGGAAAGCACAGTTATGCGAAATTTCGTATTTTGAAATCTGCGGTTATGTTATGTCATCGAACCTAGATCACAGGCGAACGATAGGTGACATATTTTATCAATTTAAACGGTGATCTATTTAAAATTACATCCGTAATCCAAAATAACCGATACATACAGAATCGGTGACAATAAATTTTATCCGTTCAAAATCGGTAAAGCTAACCATCAGGGATTTTTGCAAAAAAATTGAAAATATTTTATTGTTGAAATTCCGTCTCAAAATGATTGTAGGTAATGTAAAGAGCATATAAAGTAAGAAATTACCGGTTGGTTGCATATGGAAAGCACAGTTATGCGAAATTTCGTATTTTGAAATCTGCGGTTATGTTATGTCATCGAACCTAGATCACAGGCGAACGAGGTGACATATTTTACCAATTTAAACGGTGATCGACTTAGAATTACATCCGTAATCCAAAATAACCGATACATAAAGAATCCGTGACAATAAATTTTATCCGTTCAAAATCGGTAAAGCTAACCATCAGGGATTTTTGCAAAAAAATTGAAAATATTTTATTGTTGAAATTCCGTCTCAAAATGATTGTAGGTAATGTAAAGAGCATATAAAGTAAGAAATTACCGGTTGGTTGCATATGGAAAGCACAGTTATGCGAAATTTCGTATTTTGAAATCTGCGGTTATGTTATGTCATCGAACCTAGATCACAGGCGAACGAGGTGACATATTTTACCAATTTAAACGGTGATCGACTTAAAATTACATCCGTAATCCAAAATAACCGATACATACAGAATCGGTGACAATAAATTATATCCGTTCAAAATCGGTAAAGCTAACCATTAGGGATTTTTGCAAAAAAATTGAAAATATTTTATTGTTGAAATTCCGTCTCAAAATGATTGTAGGTAAAGTAAAGAGCATATAAAGTAAGAAATTACCGGTTGGTTGTATATGGAAAGCACAGTTATGCGAAATTTCGTATTTTGAAATCTGCGGTTATGTTATGTCATCGAACCTAGATCACAGGCGAACGAGGTGACATATTTTACCAATTTAAACGGTGATCGACTTAAAATTACATCCGTAATCCAAAATAACCGATACATACAGAACCCGTGACAATAAATTTTATCCGTTCAAAATCGGTAAGGCTGACCATCAGGGATTTTTGCAAAAAAATTGAAAATATTTTATTGTTGAAATTCCGTCTCAAAATGATTGTAGGTAATGTAAAGAGCATATAAAGTAAGAAATTACCGGTTGGTTGCATATGGAAAGCACAGTTATGCGAAATTTCGTATTTTGAAATCTGCGATTATGTTATGTCATCGAACCTAGATCACAGGCGAACGAGGTGACATATTTTACCAATTTAAACGGTGATCGACTTAAAATTACATCCGTAATCCAAAATAACCGATACATACAGAATCGGTGACAATAAATTTTATCCGTTCAAAATCGGTAAAGCTAACCATCAGGGATTTTTGCAAAAAAATTGAAAATATTTTATTGTTGAAATTCCGTCTCAAAGTGATTGTAGGTAATGTAAAGAGCATATAAAGTAAAAAATTACCGGTTGGTTGCATATGGAAAGCACAGTTATGCGAAATTTCGAATTTTGAAATCTGCGGTTATGTTATGTCATCTAACCTGGATCACAGGCGAACGAGGTGACATATTTTACCAATTTAAACGGTGATCTACTTAAAATTACATCCGTAATCCAAAATAACCGATACATACAGAATCCGTGACAATAAATTTTATCCGTTCAAAATCGGTAAGGCTAACCATCAGGGATTTTTGCAAAAAAATTGAAAATATTTTATTGTTGAAATTCCGTCTTAAAATGATTGTAGGTAATGTAAAGAGCATATAAAGTAAGAAATTACCGGTTGGTTGCATATGGAAAGCACAGTTATGCGAAATTTCGTATTTTGAAATCTGCGGTTATGTTATGTCATCGAACCTAGAACACAGGCGAACGAGGTGACATATTTTACCAATTTAAACGGTGATCTACTTAAAATTACATCCGTAATCCAAAATAACCGATACATACAGAATCCGTGACAATTAATTTGACAGATTAATTAAATGACAGATTAATTAAATTAACCCATATTAGCCCAGCGATATATTTATAGATCAATACAAAAAAACTCTTAAAAAGAGAATTTGAGAAATTATAACGGAATATTTTTACTGTAATGTTCTGTTTAAATAAAAATCCTTTCGAATAAATATTTAGTATGGTTTTGTAATCGCAGCGGTGCACAGGTGAATTATTCAAATACCATAATTTTACAGAACACATTTACAATTATATATTGTTACACAATTTCAAGGACTTTGAAGGTTAAGCTGGTAATTTTTTGCATTTTGCGTAGCAGTTACCTAACTGTGGCACTATTCTGGTAATTCCCTGGGCATAGGGAATTGGGGAAAGATTTTATATGTAATTTCAGTTCAAATATTTTTTTTCCGGCCTACTGAGCAGAAAAGTTTGATGTAAATATTTATAAATTGGGAATAATTTTTCCATATCTAAATTGTAGGGAAAGTTATTCCCAATTTTATTTTGTTTTCAAAAAAATTACCACTAGCTTTTTACCTCAGTATGCCAGAACGGAAAATTTTAAATAGAAATTACATATAAAATCTTTCCCCAATTCCCTATTCCCAGGGAATTACCAGAATAGTGCCACTGTTGTTTTGTATTTTACCATCAATTTTTGGGCTTTTCAACATCATCATTCGAAATATTTACTAATTTTACAAAGAAAATTAATTTGGGCTAATATGGGTTAATGACAGATAAAAACTTGAAAGATTTGTTACAGTTAGTATTTTGCACATCCGCTTTTGATTACTTTGTCGCTGTCTACGGTAAAATTCCAGTAATGGGGAAAATTAACAGACAATCAAAAAAAATTATGCTTTATAATAATTTAATTAGAATATCTATTTATGGTAAGGGGCAGCAAAATTAGTAAATAGTTGATAAATGTTAGCTTGATAGTTGACTTGATTATAACTGAGTTTTCTTGATTGCGACAGTGCTTTTCTGTTGCCTAGTTTTCTGTAGCGATAACAGGCGCTACTTGAATTTCGTTTGAAATTGGAATAATATTCCTTTCAGTTGGGTAAATTGTGGTGGTCACCATAAGCAGTTGCATTTATATTGCGACCCAACCGCCTCTATTACTTGGATTAATGGCTTTCTTCCTGAAACCTGATTAAAATTAAAAACGTAAAGCTTTCTGGATAATTTTATTATACATGTTTTGAACTTTTTTGTGAATTTAAATTTATCGCTAAACTTTGAGTTTATTTTTTGTTTTTCTTTTAAATTTAGTTATTATAATTTCTCGTTACAATATGCAACATAACAATAATTAATATTAACTTATTTATTTAATATTTATATATACCTATATATTTTTTCAATAATTTTTAAAATCCCTTTCATAATTTGAGTTTTTTGTTTTAATTAAATTTGTTAAAATGGTAAATTTAGTTAATAAAATGATTTTTATAAAAAAAATAATGAATTTAAAATAATGCTACCGCGATATAAATGGTGAGAGACAGTTTGAAAGGCTCAAATATTTTCGCAACTATTTCACGTGTGTGGAGTGGTAATTAGGTAGAGGGAGAGGGGAGGGGCAGTTTAAAAATATTTTAAAATCGATTTTTAAAATAATTTTTTAATAGGTAATATAAAATTGTAGGGCGGATAGGAGGCAGCATGTAGTTGGAATGTAAATAGATTTGGAATGTTTAGCACACACGCCAAAAAATAATATTTCAAGGATGCATTATTTTAAGTAGAGCGCGATAGATATTTGTATAGTAACGGGTTTTTCATAAATTTGCGAATTCGCACACATCATGAACCGCACAATACGATAAATTTTAATATAATAATCTATATATGGATTTCTATTTAAGTTTACAATATAATATTTATAAATTACAGCTATCTAATTTAATTAATTAATTACATAGTTTAAAATTTAATTAAAAGAGAAATAAAATACAAAATACGTAAAATTAAAATTCCTCTAGCACTAGACTATTTATAATTACATATATTATAGAGGTCACATCACAATTTTTATTTAAATTATTTTGCAAACATTTTTATATACTTTCTTACATCGGGCACTACTAAATACGGGTGAAAAAAAAAACATTTTACAAAAGAAAACATTGAAAAACACTTGTTTGCTTCTAAAAATCGTATTTTATGAAAAACAAATCATTAATTTTATCTTAATCCTAAAATTGTAATTAATAAAATTGAAAAATAAATTAAATTAAAATTATATTGCGATGTGGCGGAACATTTTAGATCGTCACGCGGATAGTAATTCGGCGGCGGAGCCTCCTCACTCAACTTACAATATTCATTCGTTGTTTCAAAGTATTCGGCGCACAGTTCGTGGCACGATGGACATACAATGGCACCTTTGTGTAACCAACCACCGCCCATTATTCGGATAAATATTTCTTGGCCAGGGAAGTAGCATATGTAGGTGTAATTACCGACCTAAAATTATATGAAACGTAATTAATTGTTGTAGGTGCATAATTAATAATTATTGGCGAATTTACTTACCAGAATACTTAGGCGTCCATTTTCACATTTATATTGATAGCATCCGGAACCCCAGTGTTGCCATTCTCTAGTTTGTCGACACGAACGCTCTTCCCACATTTTTTCTGTATGCTCAAAACACTTTGATCCTTCTCCGTATGTTTCTAGTGCAAAGTTTTTCTCAGGCTCTGCACAGAATAAATTAAAGAAGATATTTTATATCAGAAATGAAACTAATCTATTGAATACTTCTGTCATTTTTGATATTTTATTTCATTTGTTTTTAGAATAAAAGCGTGCACGCTATATACATTTTTTCAAATAAACAAGATAGAACAAGCAAAAAGAGCATTTATAAGACTCAAACAAGTCGGGATGCGCCGAACAAATGTTTGAATTTGATTCCATATTTAATTAATTTTAAAAGCTACTTGAATCCAGAAAATTATATAAACTTCATAAATGGATTATTTATGTCCTATGAGGAGCACTTGCATTTAAACGAAAATGTAAATGAAGGACAACGAATCGTAATTCAACTTACTATGTAAACGCAGTATACTAAAATGAGAAAAATGCCCTAGCGGGTAAAGAGAAAATTTGTAGCGGCAACTATGTTTACCTTTCTTTCTTTTCAATTTTTTTTTCATTCTACTGTTAATACCATGATACAATAATTTTCTCTTCTTATAGATAAACCCACCATGAAACGTTTAAAAAATGAACCAAAACGGTGACCTAAAATAATTATGTATCTTCTTATATAATATTCATAGGCTGATGGCATACTAGGATAACTTTATTCTGGTATTTTTTTTCGTTTCGTTCCCCTTTACCAATAAAATCAAAAAATTGCGGCGCAGATAAAACCGATTTTATTGGTAAAGGGGAAAGAAACGAAAAAATACCAGGTTAAAGTTACCCTAGTGTGGATATGCACAAAACAAACGAAAATGAAAAAATATAAGGTCACCACAATTCGTTTACTAGCGACAATGAATTTCTAGTGAGTTTATCTGATAAAGAGAAAATTATTGTATCATGGTTAATACAAGTTGTTAGTTGTTAGTCGGCAATGCGCTCTGAATGAAGTAAGACAAAAATATTGTAACCCTGAGCTAGTGAATATAAAAAATAATTAAATTTATGTGTGAAAATTCACTAAAAGTTTTATTGTCTTTTAATGATATAAATAACCGCTATATAATTGGCATCCCAACAGTGGGCTCGAAAATATATAATATGTATATAGTAAAATCGGTTATTTAGTGTTTTGCCGTACGAAAAGAATCAAGAACAGTCGTGTTTGAACACATTGCGTCGCGTTGGTTATAATTACCGCGGTATAGTGTACGCGTGTTTAATGTTGCGTAATTTTATTCTTTTGTTCGTCGGATTTCGCAAAATTTTCTGATTTAAGAATCATTTTGTGATGTTTTTTTTTTTAATTTTAAAAGCATATGTTTGGGGTTTCTGGGCCGTTTAAACCAATAGAGGAAAATACAAATAAAACATCCTCAACAATTCGGCAAGTGCGTACACAAACCAGAATGGCGAATTTCACGGACGATCAATTCAACAAATTGTTGGAAACTATCAAAACTATGGGGGTGGTACAACAACAAGCGGCTCCAGTAATTATCAACACGACTGGTTTCGTGAAATGTTCCTGCCGGTACGATGGCAAATCGAATGTAGATATTTTTATTGCTGACATTGATACGTACAAAGGAATGGCGAATGTACCAGACGATATTGCTCTTCGTGG
Source organism: Nephrotoma flavescens (assembly GCA_932526605.1). Classification (NCBI taxonomy): domain Eukaryota; kingdom Metazoa; phylum Arthropoda; class Insecta; order Diptera; family Tipulidae; genus Nephrotoma; species Nephrotoma flavescens. Next base: position 71,562,889 of record OW052220.1, on the reverse strand, counting down.
TTTTCGAATTTTATTAATCGACGAAGCCGCGTTCTGCTGGGATGGAGTAAAAGCAAGTGTACAATCCTGCGACGATGCGAAAAAGATGTTGCAGGTAGCTTTTGGCGATCAGCGCCTAAAATATATGGTGTTGAAGCAAATTTTCAACCTAAAACAAGGCAGTGATGTGCAAACTGACCTGTTTATTGCAAAAGTGCGTGCATTGTTTGCAAAACTTGATGTCCCGATATCAGCTGGTCAGCTGTCACGCAAAATTCGTGAACGAGTTAAACGAATGAAGGGAAATTAGCGAACATGAGCGAAATCAAATCTAAAGCGGAACGAGTAAAGATCGAATCAGTACCATCACGCAAGGATTGGTGCAATTATTGCAAGACCGAGGGTCACATAAAACAAAATTGTCCTCGGTTAAATAAACCTCAAAGTGCGTCGTTTGAGAAACCATCATCATCCGAAATAAAGTGCTATGGGTGCATGGTGCACCGGGAGTAGTGAGAACAAATTGCCCAAAATGTAAACAAAAATCACCAACCTTGGCCAGTCCATTGAAATTCAACAGTTTGGACAGTTGTGCAATCGGATTAAAATCCCGGGACAGACCTATTTTGAACAACGCTCTGTTAGGCAACAATGGAAGTGGTCTTGTAGACACAGCGTCACGCGCATGCATAGCTAGTGTTTCGTTGGCAAAAATCCATAAAGAGAATCGTGTATACCATTCAACGAAATGAATCTTGGTTCTAAATTGGCGGATGAATCTTGTCAACGAAGAAAACGTGTTTTCTATACTCAGTGTGATGTTTCGATACCGATTGGATTGAAACTGTGCCTACAACTTTTGTTATCGTCCCCGACGATGAAGTGCAGCATACAATTCTGGGGATAGATTTTATCATGGATGATGGAATTGTTATCGACTTCGGAAAGAGGCTGTTCTGGTTTAACTACGATCCTAACAACAAGCATTCGCTTAATTTTGAAACCTATCAGCAACCTGTTTCGGTGGGCTTTGCAACTATCGAGCTTCGACCAGATGAGGGCACTGAAATAACAGCAGAGAGAAAGGTTCGAGTGGAACATTTACTAACAACTTTTTCTGATATTTTTGAGCCAGGGGGAGACCCAACTGAATTCGTTGAACATACCATAAAGACGATAGATCCAAACCAGCTTCCTGTGGCCGCCCCGCAGAGAAATTTTGAAACGAGAAATTGATAAAATGCTTGATGATGAGATAATCGAAGAGTATGAATCACCGTGGGCGGCACCTGTGGTGATGGTTCCTAAAAAAAAATAAAGAAGTGCGTGTGTGCGTGGACAACAGGGGTCTAAATTCAGTTACCATAACGGATTGCTATCCATTACCCAGAATCGACGAGCTTTTGCATTTGGCCAAGCAGTCCTTATTTATGTCAACGATTGATTTACGTTCCGGTTACTGGCAGGTCAAGGTCAGCAATGAAGATCGTGATAAAACGGCATTTATCATGCCATTTGGTCTTTATCGGTTCAAGAGGATGCCGTTCGGACTAAAAAATGCCCCTGCGACATTCCAGCGGCTCATCGACCGTTTTCGAGCTGACGTAATAGTGGTTTCAAATAGTTACGATCAGCATTTGCACGATCTTGAGATGGTTTTCAAACGACTAAAGCTGTTTAACTTACGGGCTAATAGGGAAAAAGTCACTTTTTTCGTCAGCAAGTGCAGTACTTGGGACACGTTATCACGCGTGATGGGATAAAGACCGATCCGAATAAAATATCGGTCATACTACAAACATTTTTAACTGTCCTCTCCCCTGGTTGGGGAGCATTTGAATATTTTTTTCTAAGTGGCAACATACACCCCTTGTACCTGAAGTTGTGTTAAGATCTCTGGGGATACCTCAGTTGGCCTAAGAATTTTTATTATATTCAGTCATACTACAAAATTTTATTAACCGACCTCTCCCCTGGATGAGGAGCAACTGAATACATTTTCTAACAGAAATAGTCCTCAACTAACAATTTATATACCTGAGGTTGTGTTAAGATCTCTTGGTGTATTTCAGTTGGCCTAAGAATTTATATTAAAATTCGGTCATACTACAAAATTTTATTAACTGTCCTCTCCTCTGGATGGAGAGCATCTGAATATTTTTTCTAACTGGTATGGTCCCCAACTAACATCCCATGTACCTGAAGTTGTGTTAAGATCTCTAGGGAAATCTCAGTTGGCCAAAGAATTTTTATTATATTTGGTCATACTACAAACATTTTTAACTGTCCCCTCCCCTGGATGCTGAGCATTTGAATATTTTTTTCGAAGACTGTGTCCGAATTGTATGATAAATATTTTTTAGTACAAACATTGTGAAAATATCGAAGACACACGAATTATCATCGTCTATGAGCATAATAATTTTTGACAGATAAGTGAAAATTTAATCGGATGGAAATTATCGAATGTACTTGTTTAGGGCATTGATAATGATTAGAATCTGTTTATTATGTAAAAGAAATTGACTTAAGGTTAAATATTCCACAATATCATTGTATTTCGATTTTTAAATAATTCAGTGCAAAGTTATAATTAAATAAATATAACTGGATTTATGATTTCAAATGTTTTTAGTAATGTATAACTTAATCTTAATCTTATCATGATAAAATTCAATATTTTCAAATTAAAATTAAAAGTGAGGGTGGGGAATTTTTACCAAAAAATTATCACATAATTCGGGCAGCAACTTGAAAAAAAATTACCGGAAAAGCAAATTTTTCACGTTAGTGTCAAATATTTGTGCTAAAAAATATTTATCACACAATTCGGACACAGTCTAAGTGGCAACATACACCCCTTTTACCTGAAGTTGTGTTAAGATCTCTGGGGATACCTCAGTTGGCCTAAGAATTTTTATTATATTCGGTCATACTATAAAATTTTATTAACTGACCTCTCCCCTGGATGAGGAGCAACTGAATACATTTTCTAACAGAAATGGTCCTCAACTAACAATTTATATACCTGAGGTTGTGTTAAGATCTCTTGGTGTATTTCAGCTGGCCTGAGAATTTTTATTATATTTGGTCATACTACAAAAAATTTTATTAACTGCCCCTTCCCCTGGATGTGGAGCATCTGATTATTTGTTCTAGCTGGCATGGTCCCCAACTAACACCCCATATACCTGAAGTTGTGTTAAGATCTCTACGAATACCTCTGTTGGCCTAAGAACTTTTATTATATTCGGCCATAAAACAAAATTTTATTAACTGTTCTCTCCCCTGGATGAAGAGCAACTGAATACATTTTCTAACTGAAATGGTCCTAAAGTGTTAGTTGAAGTTGTTTTAAGATCTCTTGCAATATCTCAGTATGCCTGAAAATTTTTATCAAAATTCGGACGTAATACAAAATTTTATTAACTGTCTCCTCCTCTTGATGGGGAGCATCTGAATATTTTTTGCTAATTGGCATGGTCCCCAACAAGCACCCTTTGTACTTGAAGTTGTGTTACGATCTCTAGGGATATCTCAGTTGGCCTAAGAATTTTTAATATATTTGGTAACAATATAAAATTTTATTAACTGCCCCCTCCCATGGATGAAGAGCAACTGAATACATTTTTTAATTGAGATGGTCCTCAAATAACACTTTATATACCTGAGGTTGTGTTAAGATCTCTTGGGATATCTCAGTTGGCCTAAGAATTTTTATTATTATCGGTCATACTACAAAAAATTTTAACTATCCCCTCCCCTGGATGGGGAGCATTTGAATATTTTTTCTAATTGGCATGGTACACAACTAACACCCTTTGTACCTGAAGTTGTGTTAAGATCTTTGGGGGTACCTCAGTTGGCTTAAGAATTTTTATTATATTCGGTCATACTACAAAATTTTATTAACTGACCTCTCGCCTAGATGAGGAGCAACTGAATACATTTGCTAACAGAAATGGTCATACTTAATACAAAATTGTAATCCCTTGTTCCCTTGGATGGGGAGCAACTGAATATATTTTTTAACTGAAGTGATCCTCAACTAACACCTCCAGTTAATTTTAATAGGATTTAATAAATACATCCCAGAAAACTCTAATTTTCGATAATGTTCCGACTTCCCCAATTAATATCACTAACACAAACACAATAATTGAAACTAGCTAAAGATTAGCATTTTCTTCACATTCGTGCCACAGAGGCTTATCGAAGCAGCTTTCACTATATATATTATGTTTCGTTATTTTTCTAAGGAGCCAGATCAAAATAAATTTTGACTGAGGCGAATGGTTTACACTTTGGGGCTTTTTTCCTATGCAAGAAACTTCCAATCGTAGGTTTCCACGTTTATCTTTTTATATAAAATTTACTTACTTGGATTATTTTCTTCAAATTGACATTGCGATCCACGCACCACAATATTTTTACTGCGCCATGTAAATTCCTGTATATAAGGACAATGATCAGCCAGCGAAACTGAACCACCATAATATTCTTCCTGGCCTTTAGGCACGTGGGCGATATGATCAAAATTCTAAAATTTTGTTAACACATTAAAATTTAAAAATTATCTACTAGTATTTAAATAAAAAACCATACCTGATACTCTTTTGATAATGGCGTTGGATGCCTGATTAAATTACACAACGCCACTGAATTGCGATCGGTCGTGCACTCAGTTTGTAATGGATCACGTTTCACTTTCGAACAGAATGGATGTATTGATCGACCTCTGAAAATTTTTTTAATAAAAAATTACAAATATTAATTTTAAAATGGAAATCAAGCTTTAAGCTACGAATTAAATCGATTATTCAATATATTAAAAAAAGTGTATACCGTGTTGTTTCACTATCATCTTCTGTAAGGCTGCGTTCGGGCGAAAAAAAGAACAGATTATTTAAATTAGGTATAGAGGTACACAAACTGATTAATTTAAGAACAAACGAGATACATATATCGTAAAAAAATAAATAAAATATAAGATTAGTTTTGATGGCCGAGAGCATTACAAATTTTTTTTTTACAGATTTGGGTATTTTTTACGCTGAACACATAAATTAAGCATATCCATAATCTCACAACACCAAATATACAAAAAGTAGTATAAATCACACAATATAGAACCACAGTACAGTACAGTACATTACGATAGCATCAGCAATTTAATATTATTCTTGTGTATATTGCCCTTCTGGGTATTCAAGAAATCTGAAATATGTATATTCTATATATTGTTCTTGGTATACGCTACCAAAACATCTTCATGCCATCCCATCCTTTAACTAGATGTCTTACTTAAAGACTACATAAACAACGTAAACTTAAAAAAAAAATGCAAAAATACCATTCGGTTATCGTGAATGTTATTATTTTTGGTGCTTCGGTTTATGGAAATATTTTGTAATATTTGTGAAGAAGTTATGCGGTGCCCCTAATACTCGTATAATAAGAATTTGTAAGTCACAGATGTGTACACGATAATATACTCGTATCTTGATGTATCAAACTATTCATAGAGAAATTTAAAAACACAAAATTGTATTTGTTGGGCTGATAAAGACGACACACTAGTATGCTGTATTGGTTAAGTTTTATTTCGGTGAACAGGAATTGTATGTCTTGTAAAATCTGTATCAAAATGCAAGTACGCTAAAAGCACAAGTGAATATAGGATAGCCTATTCCCAATCTGAATAGAAACGTCTTGGTAGCAAATTTATTGGTCATTTGCACTCAAACTCATAATTTATATTGGGTGTGTGATATGATTCCGCCCTTTTTTATTAAAATAAAACACATTTGTTTGTTTAGAAAATGAAAGAATTATTTATTGAAAGTATGCTCCATCTGCAGCTACAACTAGCTCCCATCTTTCAGCTAATTAACGGTTTTCCTGTCTGAAGAAGTCGTAGTCTCTGCGATATCTGAACCGCTGTTCAGAAAGAGATGACTGCATCAACCGGAATAAGTAGTAATCTGAAGGAACTATGTCTGGTGAATACGTCGGGTGAGGTAGAACTTCCCACTTCCGTCCTTTTAAATATTTTTTCACAACATTTGTAACATGTGATTTTCCAATCCTGAAAAATAAATCATTCTGGTCGTTTTTCCTCTATAGCTTGCTTCAAATGTATCAGTTGTCGTCGGTAGATATCGCCATTGATAGTTTCACCTGATACCAGCATTTCATAAAATACAGGGTTAGCCATAGGTTATGTCGGTATGTAACATTGAATAACTGTGACATTTGCCAACCGATTAACTTGACTAGACCTGTTTTTGAAACGTCAATTTAGTATAGTTTTAACCATGAATCGCTTCACACCAAGCATGTGAAGTTAGCCCAGTTTTTCATCCCAGAAAAAAAATCCTCAAACAATACTATTTTATCTCATCCCAGTTTTTTCAATTTAAACTTGTATAAGACGAAAATTTTGTTTTTAATTTTTTTCTCAACAACAAAATATCCATCCCAGATTGAACAACTTATCTTTAAGCTCGCCAATTGCGCGAATCCCACCATACGGCTGGTACTGTCCGACTGGCCACAGTTAGTCCGTACCATGGCTTATTCGAAACATAAATAATCATTTCCGGCAAATCATATTTCTAGAAGAATGGCTTGATTTTCTGTAATTCTGATAAGGGGCCATATGGAAGTTGGCCATTTGCGCCAATACTACCATACGGCTGGTACTGCCCTCTTAGTCATTGTAAGCCCTTACTGTTACCAACTTGAAACAATATATTGACTGATATTGTTCTTATCTTTAATTAAAACATACAATCATTATCATTTCACTTCGAAAAATTATTTTCATTTATTCATACGCAGAGTACAAAAACAACAATTAAATTAACAAATCTGGGATGGATATTTTATTGTTGAGAAAAAAATTAAAAACAAAATTTTCGTCTTATACAAGTTCAAATTGAAAAAACTGGGATGAGATAAAATAGTATTGTTTGCGGATTTTTTTTTTCTGGGATGAAAAACTGGGCTAACTTCACATGCTTTTCACACCGAAACAACGGTAAGATATCAAAGGGCCGAATGTCGATGGGCCGAATTTCAAAGAGCCGAATGTGTCGAAGGGCCGAATGACGAAGCGCCGAATGTCGAAGGGCCGAATGTGTCGAAGGGCTGAATGTGTCGAAAGGCCGAATGTCGAATGGCCGAATGTCAAAGGGCCGAATGGGTCAAAGGACCGAATGGGATATTTTTTGTTTTTATGTGTTTTTAGAAATATTTTTTTTTTAAATTTGTTGGTTTAAGGAATATTTTGTTACTTTTTTTATAAAACATAAATGAATTTCTTAAGAATTTAAGTATTTTACTATTTTTCATCTTTGGATATTCTATCAGTAAAAATGTTGCATTAATTTTGGTTGTTTATGTTTAATAAAAAAAAATTTACAAAATATTCCATAAAACAACAAATTTAAAAAATTATATTTCTAAAAACAAAAAACAAATCGGCCCTTCGACACATTTTCGGCCGTTCGACACATTCGGCCCTTCGACGATCGGCCCCTCGACATTCGGCCCTTCGACATTCGGCCTTTTGAAATTCGGCTCTTTGTACAAATTCTGAAACAACGCGCCGAAATAGTGTTGCTGTACATGGAAATACTCGTTCAGTTGTGTTAGTTCAACGTGCATATCGTCGAAAATATCGTGGCCAACTGGCACCGTCTGACAACACTATTCGTCGTTGTGGTGTCAAATTTTGTTCAGCACGGGACAGTAAAGCATCGTCAACATGCCGTTCATCAACGAGGAAGACGTTTCAATGAACTGGTTGAAGCGGTCAGAGAGAGCGTTGCCCAGGACCCAAAAGTGTCGTATCGTCGCCGCGCTCAGCATTTTGGAGTCAGTGGACCGACTTTGCGGCGCATTCTGAACGATGATTTGCATTTGTTTCCGTATAAAGCGCAATTAACACAAAGAATATTGTCGACAGACGTCCATGTAAAACAGTCGCTCGAATGGTTGACACTGAACTGGATTTTTGGACGCAAATTAGTTTCTGCAATCTGATATCAAAAAAACGCGTCATTGACTGGCCACCCAGATCTCCAGATTTGAACCCACCGGACTTCTTTTTGTGGGGTTATTTGAAAAGCAGAGCGTATGCCAGCATGCCTCAGACCATTGACGAGCTCATGCAAAAATTCGTGCCGAAATCATCGCTATACCGCCCGAGATACCCGAAAACGTAATGGAAAACACAGCACAAAGTGCATGTTTTGCTTTGGCCAATAAAGGCGGCTACTTAATTGATGTTGTATTCAAAAACTAGTCCAAATAAATCGCAAAGGACCAAATTGAAGAAAAATATCTCATATATAGAAATCGGTTGTTTTTTTCTAAGTTATTCAATGTTTACATACCGACATAAAAGGCATAAAACGAACCGTTTGCCGTAAATAAATGTCAAAATTTAACACATTCGTGATTTATGTAGATTCATATTAAACTTTGGGTTCACACAGGTGAAAATCATACAGAATAACTTATCTTAGCATTTTTAAATCGCATTCTCTAAGCAAATTTTTTACTCAAGATAAAACAACTGACATCAAGAAGCAGGATAGCATTAAACATCAAAATTAAATTTTAGTATTTTTATTTTCTTAATAACTCAAAAAATACTGCCTCTAGGAGCGTAATTTCTTGTATATATGTAACCACTATCTATGATCAAACATATAGATCTAAAAGCCATTTATAAAAATATCTCGGGTTACAAAACCAAAATCAAAATGTTGTACCATCTTCTGGTTCATTTTTGAACTACTGTCTTACCACGTATAAAACAACCGGACCTTTTAATCAAATAGATGGACCACCAGTACCTTTAATCAAATAAAAGGACCGGTCTCTTTATTATTCCAAGTTAATCAATCTTTCAAAATTTTAAAAATAAAAAACAAAAAATTAAAATTTTTATAATAATTTAATAATACATTATCTTTATAAAAAATAATTCGAAGAGCCAGCTTTATTTATAATAATATGTGAATTTATTTGTCTATTGGAGAAAAAAAAATTTGGTGAAAGAGTATGTTTTGCTATACTCTTCCACCAAAATTTTTTTTTCTAGATATATTTATATACTATCATCTACAAACCAATATATATTATAAAATATGTCTTATTACTTTAAAAAGTGGCATTCAAAATTACTATTGGAATCAAAACATTATCTTATCCTGCAAAGAGTTTAAAGCAGAACCTTATATTATCCATCGATAAAAGGTTACAACATAATATACCTTCTCCTTTATGTTGTTTTTTTCTACATTTTTATTTATGAATCACAAATTACGTTATCCAATTTTATACCGTTGCAACAAACAATTCTACGTTTTCTATACAATTTATCAGTATTAATCTAGGTGTTGCAAAATGTAGTTGCATTTATCGTAAAATTAATATTTTACCCTATTAACCCAAATATTGAAGTTGTTCTTTATAACGCCACACAAAACACTGTAGAAAATTCGAGCACAACTTGTGGAAAGTTTTTTTTCGAAAGTCCTGTTAGGCCTGTTTGCTATATAAAGATTCATTCGTTACAAAGTTTCTGTGTTGGAGTGTTTGTTTACTAAATTTGAAGCAAAAAATTTAATTCGTTAACATCTGGGTTAAGATGAGTGACAATAGTTTTGCTAAGCCTATTACAAACGGTGAAAAAGCGCGGAAAGTAACAGTCAACAAATCGAACTGGAAGAGAGAACGGCAAAAGAGAAATGGTACACACAGTTTACATGGGCACACTCTTAAAATCTAAATTAAATCAAATTTATTTTAGGTATATTCGAAAATCACTACCGAAAATGCCAAAATGTTCCCATAGAGATTTTGTGCACCATTACAAACGAATACAAGTTTACGATGCATTAAGTTTTTCCGACTCATTCTATAGATGTACAAATAAAATATCCCAAGACGCTTTCTTTCTTATGCATACAAAAATAAATCTGCCAAAACGACGACGAGGTGTAGGTGAGCCACCAAAAAAATTTAGTGTGCAATATCTAATGCGAAAACGAAATTCAAAATTGGTTAGAATATGTCAAACCAGCTTTGCAAATATTTTGAGGATAACGAAAGTACGAATAAAAGAGGTAACCAAAAGACATTTCGAGCAAAATACGGCACCAGCAGAAAATCTTCGATGGTGAACACAAAGATAGTACATGTGTGGGAATTGTCTATTAAGAACCGAATGTTAGAAGTAAAAAAAAGTTATTTTCGATACATGTTTAACTGGAATTTTAATATCGGTTTTAAACCCCCATCGTCTGATATATGCAGTACTTGTCAATCCACAAAGGAAAACTAAAAGCTGAAAGAGATCCGTAAAAAAATAAAATATTCCTAATGACGACTTAAAGCAAATTACGAACAAAAGCATTTTACGGGTTGGCGAAAGAGAAAAAGGAAAATATGAAAACGTTTTCTTTTGATTGCCAAAAAAATATGTTATTGCCGAAAGTGGCTGACCAAGCTGCCTATTACAGCATACAGCTGAACTTGTACAATCTTGTAGTTGATCAAGGAACTTCGATAGATTACCATAAAAGAGAAAATGTATTTCTCTATCTTTGGACTGAAAACGAGCGGCCCAAAGGGTCTAACGAAATTGAATATCACAGATTTCAAAATTCCACTTTTAGCAGCAATATATCGAAAATCAGGCTTATATGTGATGGTTGTGGGGCGCAAAATAAAAATACTGATATGATGGTTATGTGCTCTTATTGGCTAAGCTTAGAGGTTCCCCTTCACATACAGGAAATCAAGATTATTTTCCCTATCATTGGGCACTCGTTTATCCCCCCGGATAGGGTATTCGCTCAATTGAAAAACAACAGTTAAAGCGAAGGAGACAATAGTTAAACCGAAGAAATATTTCAAGCTTTACAAGGAGAATGGGAACATTATTAGACTTGGAGGTCCTGATTGTAAAATTAGAGATTAGAAAAATACAGCAGCTAGAACACTAAAGCCACCTGTGGCACTATTCTGGTAATTCCCTGGGAATAGGGAATTGGGGAAAGATTTTATATGTAATTTCAGTTCAAATATTTTTTTTCCGGCCTACTAAGGAGAAAAGTTTGATGTAAATATTTATAAATTGGGAATAATTTTTCCATATCTAAATTGGCAGGGAAAATTATTCCCAATTTTATTTTGTTTTCAAAAAAATTACCACTAGATTTTTACCTCAGTATGCCAGAAAAAAAAATTTCAAAATAGAAATTACATATAAAATTTTTCCCCAATTCCCTATTCACAGGGAATTACCAGAATAGTGCCACTGGTCAATGGCATTTTAAATTCAATATGTCGAAGACATTTTCAATAAATCAACTTGATAATAACAGGGTAACTATTCGTGGGGAAATAACTTAACTGTCGGATGTAGGCAAGGCCAAATCGATTTTAAAGAAAGGAATATGTTTATGAAATATGATTGTTAGTATTCGCCCTTTCAATGAGCTGTTAAAAGTGGAAAAACTTAGGATATTGATCAATTACTAAAAAATACTTTTGTGAAAATTGGCTATCAAATGAAGATTTTGCCTTTTACAAACATGTACTAGAAGAAACTGACTTACGGCCGATAGAGGAGGAAATATGTGAAGCAACCGATGAAGATGAAACCGACCTATGAGTTTAGTATATAGTTAGATATTCAAAAGTGCAATGGAGTCAGTCGCCTTATCTTAAGTTAAAAATAATTTTAATGTTTTATTACAAAATGTGATACGTATGTTGAATACTTTCTTGCCTTTAATAACTGAATTAAAATATATATAAAAAATATCGTTTTTAAGCTGTTTAATTATTTAAAGCACATTCGAATCAAAACAAACCTTAACCATGTCAGTTTGTTGCAAAACCTACCTTATCGTGGGTAAATAACACAAGCATCTTTATCAATTTTTCATTAGATTTTTTCTCGGAATTCATTAATTTAGAATATCTGAAGCATAATTTTTAAATTTTAATTTACTGTTCTTAATTATTAAAATTAATAAAACCTATAAATTTTATTATAGTTTAAAAATGGGAAGATATTGCCATTTATCTCAAAATGACTTAAGATGGATAAGAACATGTTTTACTTTTAATAGACACATTTGTAGAATGGAAAACAAGCAACGCAAATCACATGCCATCACAAAAAAAAAATTGGAAATCATTAATAAATATGAACCAAACATCAGAGGCAAAGGTTTTGATGGCCTTTCTAAAGAAACTTCAGTGCCGATCACAAATTTGAAACGACAAACCATCGTCAACCAACAAAAAATTAATTGAAAACTATTTTGAACAATAGAGAAATACGCATAACCAAAACGAGAAGATTGTCAGGTAGGTCCTCCACTACCTGAACAGTTTCCTGGATTAGAAAAAAATTATACGGTTGAATTTTGAAACGGAATAATCGTGAAGTATAAATATATTTGTTTGAAAGCGAAGGCAATTGCTAAAGAATTGCATGAAGTCGAATCAGACAAATAGCACGATAAATTCTTCGCATCGTCTGGATGGTGCTGCAAATTTAAAACTTGGCATCGGCTTGTATCTCATAGGCAAACATCAAATACATTTTTTTCACCGCATTTACTTTTTTCGAATTTAAAAAACAAACTATACAAGAGGGATGTTTAGTAAATGTAAATAAAACGGGAATATGGAACAGTAATATTTTAGAAGATTTTATAAACGAAGTCTTGGTAAAACGTGTTTCCTTACGTTTACGTTTTACCAAAGCTTCCTTTTATTGTAGACCAACACTTCTGATATTTGGCAACTTATGTGCCCATGTTTCGTTGGAAAACCAAGTATGATGAGTATATTGCCAAAGCACTGGAAACCAATGATCTCATCATATCTTTGGGTATCCGAAACGGTACTTCATTGAATAAAAAAACGCAATTTAACAGATGTCATAAAATCATTCAAAATATGCTGGATTGAGCCCAAAGAAAATTTTTACTGTAGCTGACTTGCATGAACCACTCCAAAACATTTTAAAAACGAAATTTGATACGAGTGAGTGGGTCAAAATATATGGCGATACCTTATGTGCAACTTGCTTTTTGACGAGGACCCAGCGGAATGGTATTGTCCATCAGACGACGAAACAAATTTATTCAAATGCATTAAGTATATTATATGTGGCGATTCCTTTGATTTTAAAACATGGTTGTTGGCGTACATTTCCAATTTATTGCTAATAATCTCACCTGAAAATAATTTGAGCAAACTGTTTTATGAGTGTGAAAAAGAAAAACTTATGAACGGTAAAATTACTCAGACGGGAGTTGAAAAAAAAGGTATTTCCATTGCTGAAAAATGGAATACTTATTGAAATAGTTGAACTTAATTCGGAATGTGTAAAGACGAGGGTTGTAAAGTATACCGTTGAAAAAACGAAACATTTGCCAATAGCGAGGGGTTTTTCTGGTCTTAAAAAATAATATGGTACCTATGTATGAAAATTTCATTAATGCTCTATTAAAATATTTGGGCTCCATCCCTTCCAACTAAAACGCGGGCTCTGCTAGCTTTAGAAAAAGTTAGAAGAACCCATATCAAAAAACGATTTAAAACAATTAGAAAATTAAAAGTTAATTTTAGGCTAATTAAATGCCCTATTTAATTTTTTTATTATGCTCGCTCTAGGAGAAAAGTAAGGCTTTAGCACTTAAAAGCCAACAGAACCTAAATCGTACGAATTTAGAACACAAAACAAGAACAATTGACATACAAATAATTTTAGGCTCATTATGGCCTAATCAAAAGCCACATTAAAAATATTTGGGCTCCACTCGTTTTTGACCAAATTTCAGGACATTCAATCTAAAGCTAGCAGAATCCAAATCGAAAATCGGACCAAAACCGAAATTAGAACACAAAACAAGAACAATTGACATACAAAAAATGTAGACTCATTCAAGGCCTATCAAAAGCCACATTAAAAAATTTTGGGCTCCACTCGTTTTTGACCAAATTTCGGGCCAATTAATCTAAAGCTATCAGAAACCAAATCGAAAATCGATTTTCAAGAAAAAGTGTGCTGTTGATCTTGTCTTGCGTTTGAATTTGATTTTTGCTCCGAATTTCGATTTGGGTTCTGTTAGCTTTTAAGTGATAAAGCCGTACTTTTCTTCTAGAGCGAGCATAATAAAATTAGCCTAAAATTAACTTTTAATTTTCCAGTTGTTTTTAAATCGTTTTTTGATATGGGTTCTGCTAACTTTTTCTAAAGCTAGCAGAACCCGCGTTTTAGTTGGAAGGGATGGAGCCCAAATATTTTTAATAGAGCATTTAATTAGCCTCCATACTATCTTGAATTGTTCTGTCGTATGGGTTCTGCTAGCTTAAGGGACGTTATAAAATACAAAGTACAACTTAAACCGCTATTTCATTTAGGCGTTGAGGAAGAAATTTCTTTGATTTGCCAGTTCCAACATTTTATCAAATTGTAGTATCGAGCTTTTAGCTGGGTAGCGAATTTGTAATGACGCAGTCTTGTTTGGGTAGTTAAGGTGTACACTATCAAGAGTTAGCAACCAAAAGTTTGCGAGTTCGAACGCGCAGTTGGAGATTATAATTTTATTAAGCGATTATTATGTTTAACTGGATCGATGTTGTCGGCCCAAGTATTCCTCAAATACTGATTGGGAATTGGATTTTAAAATGGAATTCCAAGTTGAGGGGAATATGGAGCTAACGAAAGCAATTGCAAACGTCGGCGATATAGTCAACATTGAAAATACTGGAATTAACAAAGACCTTAATCATCAAGATAGGAGAATTTCCGCGAACAGCCATGTAGTTGTGATTCACAATTGCATTACACATAAATTGCCAGATGCAATAAGAGGAAGAATCTCGAATAGCGATAGACAAGCACATAAGCGCGAGCAATTTGGGGCACAGACACAGTTGTAACTTTACCATATTGAACAGTGCAAGTCGAAGTGTGAAAAGTTAAGTTAAGTAAAGTAAAACAGATAGTAAATAGAAAGTTAATAAAAATAAAATTAAGCAAAAAGTACAAAACTGGAAATTTTATTAGTCGATATTTGAATAGAGGAGCCAATTTAGTGAGTAAGCCTTCGTTCGAGAGGCAACCTCAAATTGACTATCCAGGGGCCCTATTCTTGAAATTGGCGGAAATTCCGCATTCGGAATATAATTTGCATTAAAATTCGTTATATTAAGGCGGTTATACATGTACAGATTTTGCCTTTAAGGCATAACAATTATGCGCGCTGATTGGTTAAAAAATGGCCATCTTGAATGGCAAAAATTTTAAATTGAACATTTCTCAATTTTGTATAAGGCAAATTTTTTTTGCCTTAAAGGCAAAATCTGTACATGTATCACCGCTTTTATTCGAATTTTTCGCCGGCTACTTTAATCATTTTTTCAAATTTGTTTGCTAGTTTTCTTTTATTTGTTTCCCTACTAAGAAAAAAATTAGGACTGGGTAAATCGATGCGGAATATTTTTCCCAAAATAAATTTGAAAAAATGATTAAAATGGCCGGCGAAAAATTCGAATAATATAACGAATTTTAATGCAAATTATATTCCGAATGCAGAAATTTCCATCGATTTCATAGGGCCCCAGGGCAGTCCACGGAGAGGAAAGCGAAGGAACCTTCATTACACTGCTTCAATCCGATTTATGTGGCTATTGCGGTATGGAGACCATACTACGAAATAAATAAACATGTGGAAGCCACGTTGTTTCTTTAAATCGTTGATATAAAGAACTATACCCGGTCAGCGCTTTAAACATGATTGAAAGAGAAAAACCGTGTAAAATACTCGGAGAATTGAAGCCCTATGATAATTTCTGATAATAAATCTGATTATTGTCACTTACGGAGGATTAAGCGCTCTAACCTCGTTCATAAAATAAAAATACAAAATTGTATCTTCCTGTATCAAGGATAATCGATGTTTCTAGGTAATCCAAAAGCACGTCATATACTAGGTAGTTATATTTTAGCTAGTAAAACTTAATTGATTTATTTTTTCAATTTTTGTCAAAACGTAAAATTAAATCAAAAGCAAACAGATTAAGTTTCCTTTGCAACTATACGAGTACGATAACATAAATAAAATTGTAAAATAAACTGAATTTTAGACTTCCTAACACATTGCCTCAGCAAATTTACGAGATATTCGAATACGTTTAACTATACATACATTCACCTATATGTGCTGTCTCTTGTACCTAAAATACATAGCACATTTAGGGCGGCAAACATTTCCAACCAATTTACAAAATTTTACATACATTTTCAATTTTCGTAAAAAAAAAAAATTCTTCGTGACTCGGTGGTGCAAAGTAATTCGAATTTATTACTGGTAACATATAAATGTCGTTTCAAAATATTCATCCAGGTACAATGACTTTAAAACATACGAGCAACAAAATGTTTAGGTGTCGAATATGTGTGTATGTTACGAATGGCAAAGGTATATAATACCCATTCAGATTGGGAAAAACCAACATTTTCAATTTTTCACTTCAACTCGTCCTATATATCCATCCAAATGTTATAGCTAAACACAATGACAGGTTTATTGTATAAATAAATTATTTTGGGAAACTGTTACACGTCTGTAAATAATTGGTTTTCCTCCCGAAAATATATTAAAGCTTTTGTTTTGTATGCCGATATTATTTTAATCTTATATAGGTAGGGTAGGGTACGAGGTCACCATTCTCTGATACACTTTGTTGAATTGAACCGATTTCAATAAGCAGCTAAAGCTCTATAAATAAAATTTGAAATTTAAAGACAAAAATACAAGAAATTATTTAGAAATATTGAGGGGAGATATGTATGCGGTTTACAAATATATTTTTATGATTATTACAAAGCATTGACATCATGTACAGTTTAATTAATCATAAATCATAATATTTATAAAAAAAAAAATCTGTTCAAGATTTATTAAACGAATGGTGAAATTATTATAAATTAATGAGGTTCCGATTGTGTGTTACTGTTCAACCTGTCACTTATTATATTATATTTAATAGATTGGCGCACATTGGATTGGAATGAGACATACCTCCCCTACATAAATATAAAATATAAATAGCACTGTGTGCCGTAATTTTTCCTTTTTGTTTATTCGTCAGATAGTTTATGAGTTTAATTTGAACAAATTATTATTTGTCACAAAAATCGTGATCTGCAGTTAATTTTCTATAAACCGTATACATACAGGTAGGCAGAATTTTTAAATGTCAGGTATGAATAAATTCAATTAAAATTGTATTTGCACACTGTGATTAAGAGAGCTTTTATAGTTTCAAACAATGATAAAACCATTTCACCCATTCTTGTATTACCTTTATGTTCATATTCGTTTGCACGCAAACATTCGTCAAATAACTTGGCATAAGGCGCACACTCTTTTCGTACAATGCTTAATTGAAAAAGCCGAGATATCTCAAATGAACAATAATAAAATATTAAAATTTGATTTTGTTTAGACGAACTGAGTTTTAGGGATGTTCTATCATCATCATTTTCGATACGTTACCGAAAATTATGCGCCTCGTTTTTTACTAGAATCGATAGACGCCTGATTCGCTTACCAATTATTTCGTTTCTATTGCTCTGCACAACCTACTGGATAAATTTTGACAGTCTTTCTGTTATTTCGTTCAAGTTGGTCCTAATAACGAAAAAAAAATTATTTGATAATTAATCTAGCAGTGATATTATTCTGGTAATTCCCTGGGAATAGGGAACTGGGGCAAAAATGTATATGCAATTTCTGTGCGAATTTTTTTTCTGGGATACTGAGGAGTTTTAAAGTTTTATGCAAATATTTATAAATAGGGAATAATTTTTCCATACATAAATTGGCAGGGACAATTATTCCCGAATTAATTTTGTTTTCAAAAAAATTAACTAACTTTGTTACGACTCCATGGTCATAACAATTATTTCTCTTCCCTATGTGTGTTCTTTTTTATTCGTTCTATGGTAGTGGAGTATCTTGTATGACTACAGTGCCACCTCTTTTCGAGCATTTGGTACTTTTAGTACTAATATTTTCTTTGTTTTTGCTGGCACATTGTGAATGCTTTTATATGTTGGTTCCCGTTTTTCTCAATACGATGGTGTCGCGTGAGCGTCGGATAAATGTGGGAGCATGAACGATGTGCACCGAGTATGTGTGTGCAGTAGCAGACGATATAGAATGTTTTTTATTGGGTTGTTCTCTTTCTTTTATATACGTGCAATTTGATGCGCGTTGGTGCGAGAAATTTTAGTGCGAGAATTTTTGTTTTAGTTAGTCTTGCTTGGAATTTTGGAAGCAAAATATTAAAGTTTGTTTTGATTTTGATTTTAAAAAGAAAATGATAATTGAATTCCGTGGTGAACGTAATTTTTTTTTAGTCTGGCGTTAAAAAAAAAAAAAAAGTGTTATAATAATAATAATAAAGTGTTTGAGAAAACCTGGCCTTTCCCTAACAAAATATAAAACTAAGGAGATACAAGTGTAAAGAGAGAGCAGCAGCAATTGTTAGGCCGCACCTATTTTATGGGCGGCTGACTCGCGGTTCTAAAGTGGTATCGAGTGTTACGAATATTAAAGACGGCCGGCACGTTGATCCAACGGAATAAAAGGTGAAAGGTAATTTGTTTTTAAATAATCGTTGGTGTTTTGTTTTCTGGCATAGTAGTCGATTATTGAATCAACCGATATTCCACCGCCCTTAGTTTCTGACGGCCAATATCCAACGTTAACGCCAGTTATTCGTCGGAAGTTAGACAAGTATCGTATATGTGGGGGGACCAGACGAGTACGTTCGAGAGTAAAGTAACGTGTTTTCGGGTGACCGGTTTAGGTCAATCGATTTTGGGTAGAGTGGTTTTGAGTGGACGAGCAAGGTCATTCATTCATTGCTGGTGTAATATTTCGGTGGTCTGCCGCAATAACATCCTGACGGTTACTAAACCGCAACGGTCCGGGTAACTGGAGTTGCCTGTGGCAGGACGGCACTAAGGTCGCAACTTGTAGGTACGGTAAATAAATAAAAACGTGGTTTGGGGTGGATGAGCAAGGTCATTCATTCATTGTCGGTTAATATTTCGGTCGTCTGCTGCAATAGTATTATGTGTGACCAAGCTGACATTATCACTGGTGATGTAGTGTATTTCGGTGGTTGGCCGCAACAACATCCTGATGGTAACTAAACGGCCCGGGTAACTGGAGTTACCTGTGGCATGACAGCTATAAAGCCGCCACATTAGAATACTGTTTTTTTTATTATTTTTTTATTTTTCAATTTTTTTTATTAATTCAGCGTAAAATCCAGTGGTCTCCTCTTGGCACTTCGGCGGTATCAAGCTGTCGAAGTGTGAATTGTGGGAGATTAGCTGGAGGCCTCTCCGAGTGAAGAGAGGCTTGGTCTGTTGGGGAGACGTCCCCACCCTCTAAAGCTGCTTCGTTGCAGCTGGGCATTTGGTCTTTCGGGGTCGATGGGTCATTCGGGAGAGGGGGTCTCTTCAGCAGACTGGGTACTTCTCACTCGGGGAGATCCAGTCCTCACCGGATAGATACACCCGTTTATTATTTCTTTATACACATGTTTCTCCAGTTTCGTCCGACAAATTTCGGCGGAACAATCGGTTTTTATTTTTTATTTAGTTTGCGTTTTTTTATAAATTTTCTGTAAACACGGTGTAGGCCAGGAGCATCGCAAGCCTCAAATTCCCACGGCCCAAGCATTTCTCCCTAAAGATCTAGCCGGCAAAACCACCGTGTGAGGCCTCTGCGAGCTTAGTTGAAATCTGTGGGTCGGCTGCTGAGCCGTCTGTAACAACTTTTACTTCAGTATACCAGATTTTTTTTTTTTTAATATAAATTCTTTCCCGAGTTCCCTATTGCTGGGGAATTACCAGAATATTGCCACAGGTTGGTAAACGATATAAAAAGAACAATGGAGTCGTGTTTCCCTCAAAACGTCAGTCAAGGTTAACATTTTTACCAAAGTAAAGTTTTGGAACGAGCAAGGTTTGGAAATTATGAAAATTAGTATCGCAATTCTGAGTCAGTGGTACCACTTACACCAATTTTCGATTATAATAACCGTTCCACCAGACAAGCTGTGCGTGCTATATTGGAGAAATTCGTGTCAAAATATTCACTATTGAATGTTCAATAAGTGCTTCAGTTCAAAATGATAAAAATCAAGCGATTCCACGCCGTTCACAGGAATTGTTTATCTGTCAACCACATTGTGGCGAATTTTGTGCAAAGATCGTTGTTTACACCCTTACAAGGTCAAATTAACTCAATAACTGAAGCCTCTTGGTAATTCGAAGCGACAAAACTTCTTCGATTAGGCTCTGCTAAAGCTTGAAAAAAATCCTGAATTTTGTTCACCTTTTTGTTCAGCAACAAACCCACATGTGCTTCAAGAGACTCCATTACAACCACAACATTGAACGTGTGATGTGGATTTCATGCCGAAGGTGTCATTGGACTATATTTTATCGTCGATGAAAATGATCGCCATGTTACGGTCAATGGAGTTCGCTATCGTGCAATGTTGGAAGACTATTTTTCCAAAAGAATCGATCACTGCAAAGATGCTCGCGGTGATCATACGAACGAGATCATATCCTATATAGTTAAATGCAATACGTGTACAGCACTTTTAATACATTTCAGCTCAATATCTCCATTATTATGTGTTTTATTTAAATACAAAACTATTATGTCCTTATTATAAAACCCTTTATAATATTGCCGATCTCGTATAAATGTTTCCGACAAAAGTTATTTTAATAAAGCGCACGAATGCATCATTTCGATTTCATTAAATAATGTTAGCTAAGACAATAATTTTGCGATTTATATAATATTGTTACGAATTTATCCTCTCAAATCCGATTCGCAACACTGGATTGTGACTATCGTAATAGAATTTGACGATTACAAACCAATTCTCGTAATTTACACACTACCGGAATATTCTCGAAATTATCAGACGATTTTCCCTTTTAATCTTTCACATACCGTATCTCCTGAATTACTCACTAAGCCTGGCTCACTGAGTTCGTTGCACTCGTATTTACATTTCGATCGAATATTCTAGACTCACCTGGATCTATATACTGAAGTAATATTCTCGGTTCTGCACCCAAATTCCGGTTTAATGATAAATGGTAATGGGAAATGGTAATGGTTTTTTTTCGACCAGTCATTTACCATTACCATAAAATTTTCGATTCCGGTTCAACAAATGGGTTTTAACCTGGGAAACATTTAATAAATTACGTTTTTTGGTTTATTGGGCTATATTTTGACAGAAATTGTTTTTCTTGGGATGAGCAAACATATCAAAATACATAAAATATAAATATGTATATATAATATACTACAAAATGATTGTAAGAAATATTCAAAAGAAATTACAAAATTAATTGAATTTTAACTTAATTCTATTTTCAGTAAAAAATGTAAAAAGTTCCGTATCGAATACAATCGGAAATATTCTGCTATCACAAATTATGGGTGAATTATAATCGTAAATCCTAACTAAAATCGAAAGGAAGTAGTTGACTGAATACCACGTCGCCGTTTCACCGTATGGATTTTGGAGAACCACCTATAAAGCGTACGACTACCAGTGCATCGAAAAGGGATATGTAGTAAGCGCGGTCTAATATCTCAGCGATACACGAAATTAACGATGCCATTGAATCTCTATGTAAAGGGAATTACTATCGTTGTCAAATTATACAAGGAAACGGATGATCCGTGCCCAGCTGGAATTTTTGATAAGTGGTCGGAATATTTAATGTTTTGTAGAAATTTTGTAGGATTAGGGCTGCTGTAAGTGATTTGGCATCTTTATATCCACTTATGTTTCAATATATACTTAATATAAAATAAATCTTGATGTTACCGCTATCAAAATAATATTTTTTAATTGGAAAATACAAAACCAACCAATTCTCATGAAAAAAATTCTTATGGTGTTTTTTGACATTAGTTATGGGTTTTATTTTCTCAGTCATTTAACAGGAATCGCTTTTCTGGGTTTTTATACCAATTGCATATTTTCGACTAATAAAAACCATAATGGTAAATTTACCACCGAACCGGAATTTGGCCGCTGGTCTAGACTACTGTAATTTGTTTTCTTCTACAAATTTTTGCAGGTAAATAAGAAAGACTCCGCTATACAAAAATATTTCATATACCAGAAAGAAATAAACATATATAGTAATGGCGTCACTTTTTTTATAGGATCATTATTAATTTATTTTTAATGAATTAAAATGCAAAATTTACATTTTTATCTATGGCGTCTGTTTTTATTATGAATCCTCAACATTTATAAATACGAACTAATTTTTTTTCTTGTTAACTTTAAAAATGTTGCCATAAAAATAATCGAATCGAATATATTTTATGGCAACATTTTATTTTTATGGCAACATTTTGCTGTGTATTGACTAAAAAATCTCCTGCAAAATTTTGTTGGGATATATTTCTTTTCTTGTCTCTCATGTGCAAAAAGTCAATGTTATATCTTTCTCAATTTTGCAGGAGAAAAATATTGGTCGCATGTAAACCGGGCATTACGCAACAAAACTGTTATATAACTATCTCTACCGCTACTACTTTAAACTAGATGTCACTAATCTGCCAAAATGTTAATAATGTTCTAAACCTTAAATGAGCAATTTCATTTGATTACCCTTTCGAACGCCATTTTAAAATAATATAGCAACAAATATTTTTGTTTTTTTTGGAATACTTGATTAATTTTGAATCATTCTTGAAGAATACTAAAACAATAGAGAGTATAAAAAGAAAAAATGATTTTACACACATTTCTGAAGCATAAAAATATATTAAGCCTGCTTTGTGCGTCCCAAGTCGATGTACATTATAATGTACAAGACGATCGAATCGGTTAATAATTAAAAAAAATCGGTTCTTTACTACTGATCGTCGCGAATAGCGAATAGAAAGCAACATGTGACTGATTATATTCATCTTGCAATACGAAAAGTAAAACAAAAGAAGAGAATACAATTTTGTTTTAGTTCTCGCAAACAAAAAAAAAATTGGATAGTACAATCAATGGAAACACATGGAAACCACATGGTTTCCACGCCACATGGTAAACCATGCAACATGGAATTAAATTTACTCTAAAATACAAATGTATAAAGTATTCGCCGACTATTCGTTTAAAAAGGAGACAGTAGAAAAATATAATTGCTGATCTATTAAGCCTTTATTCCACAATGAAAAATATTTTTTCAGTAAAAAAATACTGAGAAACCAAAAAGAGGAGAGTACATATTAAAATTACGTTAGAGTGGCAAAGACAACAAATGTTGCCATAAAAAGTATTGAGTTTCATACTTGTTATGGCAACATTTTCCCCAGTAACTTTTATTGAAATTTGTTTTTGTTTCGTTTTGGTACGTGGCGAAATTATATTTTTATCCCGCTCTTTTTTTACTGAAAAAATATATTTTTTTACTGAAAAAATATATTACACCAGACCGCCACCAGATATTGAGTCAAATAGTACTCCTTTGACCTTGTGGAGGGCAGTTCAATCTGTCTGGTGTAATAAATTGTTGAAGGTGATAAAATCGAACTTTAAATTAGACGTTTGAATCCTTTACGGTTTGGAGCCAATTCCTTGTAACCTGACAAAAAGATAATTTATTACACACCTGAATAAGCTTGATCTGCCCTCCACAAGGTCCAAAGAGTAACATTTGGCTCAATATCTGGTGGCGGTCTGGTGTGATAATGTATTATTATTATTGGTAAAATCGATTTTTTGTCGTAAATAATCCTTTGGGGTTAAATTTACCCTTATTCAAGATATAGGGTTGATCTCTGTTTAATCAATGTAATTAATTTGTAATAAATTCTGGTTCAAGAACCATTCCGATATCACAGCTACATCAAAAGTTACAACTTTGGCGGTGTAGGTTTAATTACAAGCTAAACCGACCACTCGTTCCTCGAAAACGGTAACTGTAATAAAATCTTGATTTGTTGTAATAAATTGTAATAAATGTGTAACAAAGTATAGTACAGGTTCATTGAGGCGGGCTAATTTGGTCGGTGCAGGTTAAGAGCACTGGAATAAAATGTTTGATGTAAAATTTAGGTTTAGGTTTAGATTTAACATTTGGATTTGAAACGTAGCGTGGTTTTAGATGACAACTATTACGGACGTGGCTTCAGACTACATTTCGGTAAATAAAAACCCCAATAAACCAAACAACAAAGAATTCGTATCTAAAAGTGGTAAATTAGAAAATTTTATTGGACATACCAAATTTGTAATTTTTTATGGAATATAATTTTATGTAATGGAAATACCAAATACAGTAATAGAAAAATATTGTTATTAAACTACCAAATACGACGTCTAGAATTTAAAGTAATCAAAATACTAATTATAAATTACATATTGGAAATATAAGTAATTTAACTACGTAATTGAATTACATGTATTTATTAATGCCCATCCTTGCATATACATATGTGACAAATGAATTAATAAGAAGTTTAATTTATAAGTATTTATTTATAAAAAAAAATTAATAAAGACTGAATTTATTAAATATTCAAATTGTGTTTATTTATGTTATTGTAATTTTGCATGCATTCTCTGTCTATATGTCGTCGCATCTTCTTCAATAACCTGGTTTCGAGTTCTTCCTGATTTTTCTTCCGGTTCATCCAATGCAAACCAGTCGATTGTAACATTTTATTTTGTAGCAACACAAATATTGTGGAAAGTGCAGCATGAAGCAACAGTCTTAACACTGTTTTCAATTTTCAACTCTAGTGATTTATTGAAAATGCTTCGCCAGCTAGTCTTTAAATTTTCCAAACGCGCACTCAAAGGCCATTCTCCTTTGCTGTGCTTTGTTTGGGCTTCATTTAATGGTCTATTCTCTTTAAAAGGCGTAATTATGCCAATGGTGATAAGCGACACAGGACCCATGACGATGGAGGATATAATTTATTTTTAAATATTAGGCTATTGCACAGAACACGAGGATCGCGAACAGATCCGTGGTATCCAATAAACATATCTAGAAACCGGAAATTGACATCACACACTGCTTGACATTGTATTAAATACTCAGATTTTCGATTAATGTACTGTTCATGAAGATGTGTTGGACACGATATTTTGATATGCGTGCCATCAATAGCTCCGGCAACGCAATTACTAAAAATAAACGTTTCAGCACGTCTAGCAAACTTCTGTGCTATTTCTGGGAGATCAGTGGCAGATGGTAAACGAATAACGTGTGGCATTATTCTGTCGATCGTGTAATCAAGCATTTTATGAATGACGCCATTTACAGTTGACCTCGGCATATCCATCACAGCACCAACAATTCTGTAGCAAGTCCCACTACCTAGACAAAGCAAAAACGTAATAAGCTCAAGTTGTGGAGCTCAACCGTGAGACTTTCTATTCAAAAATGTTCCAATTTCACGAAATGAATTAGCTGAAATGCGCAAATTTTTGCGTGTCGTTGAATAATAATTTTTCCAATGATCTGATTTTATCTTTTCGGGGTATATAGTAGCGTTAAAAATTCATCACCGAGCAACACAATTTGAATATTAAAACTTTGCTGGATAATTATCCAGTAATAATACACTATAATAAATAATATGATTGGTTCCATATTGATGTGTATTTAAATAATAACTATGTAGTTTAAAAATATTTAAAAAAAAAATCGCTTGACAGGTGGGGAAATTATTCAAAATATTACTAAACTATCCGGACAGCAAAAATAAAAAAAATTGATTTAAGGGGAATATTTTTAATACATCCCAATAAACATTTTATTCCGAGTCGAAAATTTCCATACGATTTTCACACAGAAAAAAAAAATTGTTTTCTTCATGTACACTAACACAATACCAATTGCATATAAGTATTTCAGAATAAATGAGTTAGGTGGTAAACGTAAAATAATATTTAACATCATATTAAATAAAATAAATAAATTTTTGATTGTTTGGTGTTTAATTTGATTATATATATACATATATATGTATATATTGTGCCATATGTGACATTAATAATTGTTGTGTTAATAATTAATTGATTTGTAAGTATGTATAACAAATAATAGTGTACAAAAATATAAATTATTGCAATGCGTGAAGGAACGTGGTATTCCTTAGGAAAATAATTATTCTAAAATATAACAAAAAAAATGTTATAATCTTAATTACAGTTGTTATTACATGAGGAGTGTTAGTGTTTATAATTTAATATAACTAGAGAACACATTATTCACAATTTCGTCATAATTTTTAATTATTTTGTTGTCTAGGGAAATCCCCCGTTTATGTGAAATACATGCGTATGAGTATTCTACAGAGATATGAGATTCTGTAATATACATTTCATTTATTTAATTTAATTTTTGTATGTTGTTCAAGAGAATGCTTTCAAGAATTTACAAACTGCTCAAAGTTCTACCACAGAATATATAACAGAAGCGACATAACTCCATTTTTATATGAATTTCTTTCGTCTCAAATATTTAAATTTTTTACATCAAAATAGGAGTGGTAAAATTGTTTAAATGGTAGATAATAGATAGCGCTAGCAGTTTTCAAAAAAATTAAAATATCTTCGCAGTGTACAACTACAATTTCCTCTCAATTGGCTCTCTCTACTCTATAAGAAATGTCACTTTTGGCTGATTTACTGTCAGTTTATCGTGAACAATTTATCGTGAGCAATTTATCGTAGAACAATTTATCGTAGAACAATTTATCGTGGAAACAATTTATCGTGGAATCAATTTATCGTGGAACAATTTATCGTAGAACAGTTTATCGTGGGCAATTTATCGTATAACAGTTTATCGTGAACAATTTATCGTATAACAGTTTTGAGCTTTAGTATCGCAGTCAAATTTTTTTGACAGTCTGAGCGACGGTAGCGCCACTTTGACCAAGAGCGGAATTGTTTTTAGAACGTAGTAACTAAAAATGTGCCTTTGCTTAGCATTTTGGACCTATCGTCATCTATTGGAATAAAAACGAACTAAAATTTTAAAAAAATACGTTGAGACGTGCTAAAAAAAATTTAATAAAAAATATTGAATCTCATTTAAAAATAAATGAAATTTAATATTTTTTTATAAATATATTAAATTGTGAGTGGGAGCCGCACTGCGTGCCGCACGTAGTAGCATAGTATATAGAATCTGTTAATGACACCTACGCTCCTCCCCGTAGCCCTGCGGGGCTCTTTAGATTTTAATTTCGGGGGGCGTAGGAGCCGGGATCTTCAAACATGTCGCACTGCGTGCCGCGCACGTAGGAGCGGATTATATAGAATCTATTAATGACGCCTACGCTCCTCCCCGTAGCCCTGCGGGCTCTTTAGATTTTAATTTCGGGGGGCGTAGGAGCCGGGATCTTTAATCGGTTAAGAAACTACCGAGTTCCGTCCCACATGGCCATATTCCAGAACTTCTTCCAAAAATCATTCAATAATCCCATTTCCATCCAACATACCCAATCCCATCATAATCGGTTAAGAAACTACCGAGTTCCGTTCTACATGGCCATATTCCGGAACTTCTTCTAAAAATCATTCAAAAATCCCATTTCCACGCAAATTACCCAATCCTATCATAATCGGTTAAGAAACTACCGAGTTCCGTCCCACATGGCAATATTCCAGAACTTCTTCCAAAAATCATTCAATAATCCCATTTTCATCTAACATACCCAATCCCATCATAATCGGTTAAGAAACTATCGAGTTCCGTCCCACATGGCCATATTCTAGAACTTCTTTAAAAAATCATTTAATAATCCCATTTCCATCCAAATTACCCAATCCCATCATAATCGGTTAAGAAACTATTGATTTCCGTCCCACATGGCCATATTCCAGAACTTCTTCCAAAAATCATCCAATAATTCCATTTCTATCTAACATACCCAATCCCATCATAATCGGTTAAGAAACTACCGAGTTCCGTACCACATGGCAATATTTCTGAACTTCTTCCAAAAATCATTAAAGAATCCCACTAATTTTTTGATACCACGCATAAAACCTTTCTACGATAAATTGTCCACGAAAAACTGTTCTACGATAAATTGTCCCACGATAAATTGTGTCCACGG
This sequence comes from Nephrotoma flavescens, assembly GCA_932526605.1. Classification (NCBI taxonomy): domain Eukaryota; kingdom Metazoa; phylum Arthropoda; class Insecta; order Diptera; family Tipulidae; genus Nephrotoma; species Nephrotoma flavescens. The sequence continues at coordinate 71,534,648 of OW052220.1, read as the reverse complement.
TAAATTGTGTCCACGATAAACTGTTCTACGATTAAATGTTCACGTTAAATTGAAACACGATAAATTGTTTACGATAAAGAGACCGTCACCCCTTTTGGCTACATCAACAGCAACGAGGTATTTGTCAAAACACACAAAACTATATGCATATTAGGAAGGAAAATGAAAAAATTACAACAAATGATGATGATCCAGCACAAGTGAGTTTTAATAATTTATTAGAAATGAATTAACTATTATAATATTGTTTTATTTCTAGGAATGTGTGCCGTTTCGACGGAACTATGCGGCAAATCGGTAATTCGTAATCCTCCTAGTTCATATATTAGAGCTGAATTATTAGCTGAACGGGAAATCTATGTTTATGATTTACATACTAATTTTCAACTGGACAGGTGTAAGTCGAATTTCTTTGTATTTGTACCGTCAGACAATGTTCGCTATCGATAAATACTGTTACCCGCTTTAAATATTTTGGATGTTATAAATGAACACTGGGTTCAGAGAATTTTCGGCTATAAATCAAATATTTCATTTTATCTTGTCGCGCGTGAAATGATCGAAATTATACTAAAACCTGGAACACCATTCATGAATGTTTTAATTAACGCTGTTAATCTGTGACCGCTATTTTTGTTATCCGAGGGAACTCTAAATCAAATGTTTGCCCGATAAAATATTGCGTAAGTCCTGATATTATATATGGTACTAATGAAAGTGTTATCTTATAATTTTTATATTCTAGTTACGAGTTTAATAAGGTCAAGCCGTGCATTGGCTCATTGATGTGAATAAGGCCAAGCCACACAAATAGCAAAGCATACTAAACTTGTTTTCCAAACAGTCTTCAATTTAACACCACACGAAATTATATTACAAATAGTTCGGCCGATGAGTGCTAGATTGTGGCTTTAATTCGTAATGCCGGATTCGATGTTAAAATTGACTAGAAATTGGGACATGTTATAATGGGAACGCTACCTTTGTCACCATAACATCTATTTAAAATAAGTAATTGATTCGCTCTCGGTTCGTTCGGAAGCTCTCACTGGTATTGTAGAAAGAAACCCAAGCTAACACATTTTTGAAAAATTTTTAATAAAAAGCCGAAAATTTCTATTAATCAGTTGTTTTATTTTTAAAATTTTCAGGTAAACTTCATCCAGCGTATGTGTTGTTTTGAACACAATAACTACCGCCAATTTTGGTCGATGCACAATAAGTAGGAATTACCAAAAATTACAAGTAATGCTGGAGTACGTGAAATCGCTACATTGATTCGCTTTACATCATCGACAAATCCAATAGCGTCTTGCCAGTCTAATCGCCCTTGTTTCGTTAAGCGTGCGGTTGAAATGAGTATAATGTCTTGTCTCTGGAATTCTTCGAGACGCAACTTTTGGGGCTCTCATGTCAGACTCGAACGCGACACTGTTGACTGCAAGGGACAATTATGCCGAATGAATTAAATTCATTCTGATATAGGTTGTAATCCGTGGAGACAACATTTTTCCCAATCCGGGCATATTCCATCAAAAATATTTGATACCCGTGCTAAAGAATATAATATATTCTGTGCCCGTGGTAAATTTTTAGAATTAACCGAATCATTTTCATTATTTTTTTTTTTTTTTTTTTTTTTTTTTATCATTTGCTTAGGTCGACTAGCACTTATAGCTGTATATGACCAGGCAATGTATTTTTATCAATTATATTTTTTGTGTATCCAGTCGTAACTTCCGTTACCACCAGGAATTTTCATTAATAATAATGCTGATTGATATTGTGACAAATGATTGCAAACAATCGAAGAAATCGAAGAGAGAGAATTTATTTTTACACTCTAAAACTTTAATGTTTACAAAATATTTTTTTTTTCTAATTTAGAGCCATCTATTGGTGAACGTGGGAACTTTCTAGGAGTATTGTCAAAAAGAAATTGGTTTCTTACTGTCGTTTCTGATATATTCTGTGGTTCTACAGTCACTTTTAAAAATTTATAACCAAAAATTAAACATAACCTAAAAACAAAATTACTCGCAGCTCATCCAACAGCAATACTAAAATATTTATGTTATATATTATTATTTTGTTAAATTTTTAATATGTGTGAAATTAATTTTAATTAATGTTTACCTATTTTTTTTTATTTAAGGTGTAACTACTATAAATTTTTGGTAAATATTAATTCAATATGTATAAAAAAGTTAGCAGAGAAGTGAATAGCCTCTTATCATTGGCTGTTAGTTCGAAAAAAGAACCCATACATAAAAAGCGACAACCGGCACCAGCTACCAGTATCAACATTCAATACTGCGAATCAGTTGCGCAAGAATCTGATCAAGATAATTTAACGACAAGCTCTAGCGTAGATAGCTCTGAGCCGGAAATTGTCGGCGCCAGGAACAATACCAATTTACAAACAGATTTAGCGGAATATTTAAAATTCATTCAATAAAAAAACAAAAATGTGATATACTGGTAGCTGGACAATTTTTAGTAAACGCAAATAGTTTATTTACGACACCAATTGAGTCTTCGAATTTAAATATTTATTGCACTTTCAATGAAATTTTTGATGAAACTGTAGAGGAGTTTGACCTCGATCTAATTCAATATAAAATTATCTCATTTAATAATAATTCGTACATAACTTATCTACCCTTATTACATTAAATGTTCTTTGTTCCATCAGAAACATGTCAACAATAATCGATTCTCCAAATATTTTCAACTTTAAAAAATCAGGTATTATATTTTAAATATAAATCAATGAATGTCATTAAAAATAATATTTTGTCAATAAAAAAGCCGAAACTTTAAATAAATATTTTATTTTAATATTAATTTGAAGTTTAATCTTATAAAACTATTAATTATTCCAGACAACAGCACTGCATTAAAGAGATCGATACCGGCAGATGATGATAAAGGTAAAATTTTAATATAGTTGGTCACTTTAAAATAAACATTAAAAAATGCTTTGAACTTTTTATATTTATAGCAGATGAACCTTCACAAAAATCGAGTAATACAGCAAACGATACATTTTGTTGGACAGATGAAGAGTTCGGCTATCAAATTTATTTTAAAAAAAAAAAAAAATACCCACCCCTCCACAGCAAAAAAAATAATTTTGAAAATTCTTCTGACTTATCTGATGAGTCAAACATTGAAATATTTCAAACATTGAATGAGCTTGGTGCTTAATTTTTTTCTAAATTTCCGACTAAATAAATTGATGGTTATTTCATATCAGTTATCGATGGATGTCTCTACGACTCCATAAACCAAATTATAATAATTTAGAAAATTTTATTTAAACATCAGACGTGGTTTGTTAGTATCATCTATGATAGACTGGTTTGAACTAACAATCACCGGAAATTTAACAAAAAACTCGGAGCCAGGAACACAATATTCGTTTTTGTTTATAATTAAAATCCTTTTCGTTCTAGCAACACAGTCCAATATGGAGCGACGAATTAAAAATATTGAAGAGGATGTAAAAATTATTAAAGAGTTGTCCACTGCGATACAAATTACGCAGAAAACAATTTTATTTTGGTGATGTTAAAACATAAAAATCGAAACATTGCTAAAACCGATGAAGCTAAAAATATACCGATTAATATCCCTTGTGGAGCACCAACACAATTCCAAGACCTCGAAATTAAGTGTAAAGATAACGAGGCAATTGAAAAACAGTTGGTATAAATAATTGATAAACCTTTCTAATAATTATAAAATACAATAATTTGTTAATAATTCTAGGCCACCATATTTGATTCATATCAGAATCACGATATTAGCAAATTCCTCAAGGCTAATTTAGAAAATTTACTGCATGATGATGTTGCAACGCATTTTTCATGGTTTAGTCAACAAGGCAACATCCCCGTCAAAAAATTTTTAATTTTGAAACTATTAATAGGTAAACGAAATCAAATAACTGAACATCCAAACTTAACAACTAACTCAGGGTATTTTTCTTTAAAGACTCAGCACAAAAAAAATTTCAATGTGTGTCACGTGATGAAGTGGTCCGCTTCATCAAAAAATGGTTCCAATTAGCCAAAGATCGGCAGAGGAAAAGATTAAAATCTAAATAGTTGTACCTTATTTTTAAGTTTGTTATATGTACATGAATATAATTTAAATTGAATTATTTTTGGGGTGGCTATTTATTATATGTATTTAACTTTAAATTTTAAATAAAAACTTAAATAGACATTTATTGTGATTTTAAAGACTTTAAAAAATAAAAATACAAAAAACTTTTCAGAAAAGAAATAAACGCTGTTTACTTCAGAAAATAGTAAGATTATATGCCAAGCAAGCTGTAAGATGTTCTTACCGAAAGGAGTACGAATGTCAATCAGAAAGGAGTACCATTATAAGGCAGAAAGTCGAAAAATGTGTATACATAACGAAGTATAGCCTTTCCTGCAGAAATTCGTATTAAATTGAGCATAATTTTTTCACCGAAACATGTACGACATTCGCATGGAAGTTCACTACAAATTCCGAATATTTCTCATTACTAATACAACCATACAATTGGAAAAAATTGCGCATTTTCTTAGGCAAAACGCAAACCTTTCCGTATGAAAATCAACTTGGAATCCACGTTCCGTGTGTTTTTTTCGTACCGATTTTCGAACGAAGTTCTGTGCGAAAAGTTTATTGGGATACGTCAAAAATTAGTACTAAAAAATATTTTTCATGGGTTTCGGACACAGTCAAAATAACAATTTAATTGTGAGTTCTAAAAGGTGATGCAGATGAGACGACTTTTTCAAAATGTCACGAACAATTTTGTGACAAATAATAAATACCATATTATCACCTATTTAATTTTCAGTGACTTTAATTTTAGACTTTTAAAATGAGTGCGAATACAATTTTTAAACCATTTTTGTAAGGAATTTAATCGAAATTACGAAATTGAAAACAAAATTCTTAGAAAACTAAAAAATTAATAATAAAATAATTTTCAAAATTTGTATAATAGATTATTGCGTTTGGGGAAATATGTGAAAAGTTGAGTATATAACTTATATTCAGGCGCCCGTTCGAAAATCACGAGGATTGATGGTAAATATTGATCATCCCGAAAACCACTTTCGATAAATTCCTCAGTTGAAAATATGTACGCAACTGTTCACCACAAGGAAATTTAGTAATCAACATATTTTCAACTGAAGAATGAATAGAAAGTGGGTTTCGGGATGATCAATATTTACCATCAATCCCCGTGATTTTCACACGGGCGCCTGAATATAAGTTCTATGCTTTTTACGGTATTTGCCGTAGGCACTTGGCGAAACACACTAATACTTAATAAACACATTTTATTAAACACTTGTTTTTTATTTCGCAAAATTATATTTTTGAATATTTTAATTAAAAAATTCATTCAAAAAGTTTGAAAAATCACTCGATCGATTTCGACTTGTTAGGTCATCATCAGGAGTATCTACTGATTTGTAAAAGTAAAAATTAGTTATATATAGCAAAAAAAAGCAAAAATTAAACAAAAGAAAAACGGACAAAAATAAGCAATAAAAAGCAATAAAAATTTATCTGTTGATTGCGCAGGTGTGCGATTGGTCATCGGCTGAGTAACAAAATTCAAGGTATATTGAAGTACATTTAATTATCCGGGGTATTAGTCAAATTATAGAAAAGGGCGGGGTCTGTAATTGGTGAGAAACGAATTTCTCTCTGTTCGTTAAGGATGTTTTTGTTAAGAAATATTGATTTTCGAATTTCGTAAGACTCTAAGGTATCTAAACGTCTGTCTTTAGGTTGTATATGTAATATGTCTAAATTGTTCAAGCTAGCTGTATGATTTTCTGAAGTTAAATGGTTATGGAAAGTTGATTGATTGCAACCAGATAAATGTTCTTTAGCTCTAACTCAAAAATTGCGCCCAGTCTGACCAATATAGGAGAAACTACAATCATTGCAATTGATCCTATAGACACCAGATTTGGAAAGGCGATCAACTCTAGGTTTATTGTTAAAAATAATTTTCTTTATTGTGTTATTATTATAAAAAGCAAAACTAATATTGGTATAATTGGACACAATGTTGCCAATCCGTTGGCTCGTTTTTCCTATATACTCTAAGCAACGCAAATTTTCCCGCGTTGGACTATCCGGTGGATAAATACCCGTTAGAGTTTTACGCTTTAGCTTTTTATTTAATAAATTTAATATAGTCCTAGTTGCATATCCGTTATTCGTTGCAATTTGTAGAATTATATTAAGCTCTGTGTTATAATTTGAATTTGTCAAAGGGATATTTATTAGTCTATCTATGAGTGAGTAGAAAGCTGACATTTTAATATTATGGGGATGGTTTGAAGAACTAGGGATAACAGCGTCTGTATACGTGGGTTTCCGATAAATTTTGAAATCTAAAGAAGAATTAATCCTGGTTTTTGTAATATCTAGAAAATTAATACATTTATTTTTTTCTTTTTCTAACGTAAAATCAATGGTGGGATATTGAGAATTTAACCAAGTAAGGAAAGAGTCTAACAGTCTATCAGTTCCATTCCATAGACATAATATGTCATCAACATATCTATACCAAAAGATTATATGACGAAAATAAGGATTGTTATTTGATATGATCATTTGTTCGAAGAAATTCATGAAAATTTCAGCCAACAAAGGTGACAGAGGAGAGCCCATGGGTAGACCATCAGCGAATTTGAAATATGTATTATCAAAACAGAAATAATTTTGTTTAATACAAGTCTCAAAAACTATTGTAACTTCAGTTCACGACGTAAGCTTTCATCTACAACATCCCTATCTAAGTAATTACAAACTATTTGGGACAAAGTGTTAATTGGAATGGAAGTGAAAAGACTGGCAACGTCAAACGAAACTAGTTTTGAATTTAATGGAATGTCGACGTCTTGAATTTTGTTAATTCTGAGTTTTTAACCAAGTAAGCCGAAACGAAATTGGTATGACAATTGAAAAACTAATTTGACAATTTGACTAATACCTCGGGTAATTAAATGTACTTCAATATACCTTGAATTTTTTTACTCAGCCGATGACTAATCGCACACCTGCGCAATTAATAGATTAATTTGTATTGATTTTTATTGCTTATTTTTGTCCCTCTTTCTTTTGTTTAATTTTTGCTTTTTTCTGCTATATATAACTAATTTTTACTTTTACAAATCAGTAGATACTCCTGATGATGACCTAACAAGTCGAAAACGATCGAGTGATTTTTTAAACTTTTTGAACGAATTTTTTAATTAAAGTATTCAAAAATCTAATTCTGCGAAATAAAAAACAAGTGTTTAATAAAATGTGTTTATTAAGTATAAGTTCTATGCATATCCACTTTGAAATTTGGTAATGAACATATTTTCAACTGAAGGATTGAAGCAAGTGGTTTACGGGATGATCAATATTCACCACCAATCCTCGTGATTTACCAACGGGCGCCTGAATTTAATTTCTATGCACATTGGCACACGTAACTGCTTGTGCCAAGGGAAGGGGTCATCTCTGAGTTTGCCATTACAAAATTTGGTAATGGACACATTTTCAACTGAAGAATGTATAGAACGTGGTTTTCGGTCGGGATGATCAATATCTACTATCAATCGACGTAATTTTCGGGCGGGCGCCTGAATATAAGTTATATGGTGCATAAGAAGTTGGCCCGAAATTTCCATCCCGAAAAGGTTTTTTTTTTCATAAAGTGTATGCCTTTGCTAAATGAATCACATAAAAATAATTCCATCCCGAAAATTTTATTGTTAAATTAAAGAAAAAAATAAACAGCCCGAGAAAATTATAAAATTATATTACTGTTTGCAGTAAAAAACATGAACAATCTATTAAAAAATTAAATAAATTTTAATGATCATCTAGAAAATCACTATTCATCCATCACTTTCTATATTAACTGAAAGAAAATATGTTCAGTACCAAATTTCCTTGTGGCAAACACAGAGATGACCCCTTACCTTGGCATATGTAGATAGATGGGACAATGTGTATAGAACTTATATTCAGGTGCCCGTTCGAAACTAACGAGGATTGATGGTGAATATTGATTACCACGAAAACCACTTTTTATATGTTCTTCACTTGAAAATATGCTCAATACGCAATTTATTTGTGGCAAACAAAGAGATGACCCCTTAACTTCTCATATGTAGATGGGTGGGCCAATATGTATAGAACTTATATTCAGACGGCCGTTCGAAAATAATGAGGATTGACGGTGAATATTGATTACCACGAAAACCACTTTTTATACATTCTTCACTTGAAAGTATGCTCATTACCAAATTTTGTTGTGGCAAACACAGAGATGACCCCTTACCTTGGCATATGTAAATAAGTAGGCCAATGTGTATAGAACTTATATTCAGGCGGCTGTTCGAAAATAACGAGGATTGACGGTGAATATTGATTATCACGAAAACCACTTTTTATATGTTCTTCACTTGAAAATATGCTCATTACCAAATTTCCTTGTGGCAAGCATAGAGATGACCCCTTACCTTGGCATATGGAGATAGGTGGGCCAATGTGTATAGAACTGTTATTAAGGCAGCCGTTCGAAAATAACGAGGATTGATGCTGAATATAGATTATCATGAAAACCACTTTTTATACATTCTTCAGTTAAACCGGAGTATACTTTCAACTGAAGAATGTATAAAAAGTGGTTTTCATGATAACCAATATTCACCGTCAATCCTCGTTATGTTCGAACGGGCGGCTGAATATAAGTTCTATACACATTGGCCCATCTATCTCGATATGCCAAGGTAAGGTCTCATCTCTGTGTTTGCCACAAGGAAATTTGGAATTTAGCATATTTTCAAGTGAAGAACATATAAAAAGTGGTTTTCGTGATAATCAATATTTAGCATTAATCCTCGTTATTTTCGAACGGCCACCTTAATGTAGGTTCTATACACATTGGCCCACCTACCTCCATATGCCAAGGTAAGGGGTCATCTCTGTGTTTGCCACAAGGAAATTTGGTAATAAGCATATTTTCAACTGAAGAATGTATAAAAAGTGGTTTTCGTGGTAATCAATATTCACCGTCAATCCTCGTTATTTTCGAACGGCCGCCTGAGTATAAGTTCTATACACATTGGCCCACCTACCTCCATATGCCAAGGCAAGGGGTCATCTCCGTGCTTGCCACAAGGAAATTTGGTAATGAGCATATTTTCAAGTGAAGAACATATAAAAAGTGGTTTTCGTGGTAATCAATCTTCACCGTCAATCCTCGTTATTTTCGAACAGCCGCCTGTGTATAAGTTTTATACACATTGGCCCACCTACCTCCATATGCCAAGGTAAGGGGTCATCTCTGTGCTTGCCACAAGGAAATTTGGTATTGAGCACATTTTCAAGTGAAGAACATATAAAAAGTGGTAATCAATATTCACCGTCAAACCTCGTTATTTTCGAACGGCCGCCTAAGTATAAGTTCTATACACATTGGTCCACCTACCTCCATATGCCAAGGTAAGGGGTCATCTCTGTGTTTGCAAGAAGGAAATTGCGTATTAAGCATATTTTCAAGTGAAGAACATATAAAAAGTGGTTTTCGTGATAATCAATATTCACCGTCAATCCTCATTATTTTCGAACGGCCGCCTGAATATAAATTCTATACACATTGTTTCACCTATCTACATATGCCAAGGTAAGGGGTCATCTCTGTGTTTGCCACAAGGAAATTTAATAATGAGCATACTTTCAACTTAAAAATGTATTAAAAGTGGTTTTCGTGATAATCAATATTCACCATCAATCCTCGTTATTTTCGAACGGGCGCCTGAATATAAGTTCTTTGCACATTGGCCCACCTATCTACATATGCCAAGGTAAGGGGTCATCTCTGTGTTTGCCACAAGGAAATTTGGTACTGAACATATTTTCTTTCAGTTAATATAGAAAGTGATGGATGAATAGTGATTTTCTAGATGATAATTAAAATTTATTTAATTTTTTAATAGATTGTTCATGTTTTTTACTGCAAACAGTAATATAATTTTATAATTTTCTCGAGCTGTTTATTTTTTCTTTAATTTAACAATAAAATTTTCGGGATGGAATTATTTTTATGTGATTTAGCAAAGACACACACTTTCTGAAAAAAAAACCTTTTCTGGATGGAAATTTCGGGCCCACTTCTTATACATTATTAAAATCATCATCCGGTATTTCCAAAAAACTATGTCAGGACGCCGATTTGAGCAGATTTTGAGATGTTTTATTCATTTGTTTATCAAAAGTGTCAGGAAACAAATCAGCCGAACCAAAACCTTTCATTGGATGAGTCGTTGCTACTACTTCGGGGTAGATTACATTTTAAGTAGTATAATAAAAATAAAAAAGCAAAGTATGGAATCAAGTTTTACGAGCTTTGTGATCCAACTGGCTGGCACTTTCAATTTGGAAATGTATGGAGAAAAACTGCTGCATTTTGCTCTCTCATAGAACACATACTTGAAGCACTCTAAGTAGCACCCGAAAGGGCACCCCAAAAGAGCTAATCCAAAAGAGCTTAACACAGATGAGCACATTTGGGTCAGAAAAGGGGCTGTTTATATCTCAAAATGGAAGGATAAAAGGGAAGTCCTATGTTTAATACCGCATATCACCCAGAAATGGTTACTACAACAAATAGTTATGATAAAGAACGGAAGAAGCCCGTCGAAATTGAGAAATATAATCAAAATATATCTGGAGTCGGTAGACTGGATCAAGATAATATAAAAAATTATATTTCATATAATAGATATATGTATCTCCGTATTTAATTTCTATTTAATTTACAAAAAAAAAAATCCAAAAATAACGTTCCTACAATTTCGGGAATCACTTATATGTTCCCCCTCAACATTGAAAATACGAGCAGCGGACACCGTCTACCGGCAAACCTAATTGTGGATAGTCCAATAATGTCAAAAAAATACATTTCCATTCGGCCAACATTCTGTGGAAAAAAACTCTTTAGCAAATCGCATATCAGTGCAAGCAATGTCGCGCTTATCCTCCTTTATGCTTGGAGTGTTTCGAAACGTATATACATTACACTCCTCCTAATGGGTTAATTACTGTATTAGCAGTAGTGTCCTATAGATGAAAATAATTGCCATAGGAGTTACTACTGCATTAACAGTACTATATGCAAAAAAAACTTAGCAATTGCAGAAAATTTCTAAAAAAATTTAAGACACTAGACTTCAATCAGATTTAACATATCATCAATAATACCGGAGTTATGGCATGTGACATTCTGAGTAGTCAGCGTGTAAAAAAGGTGTGCGCGAATGTGTTAATCTGCAAATAATTAACAAAAAATTTTCACTACTAGAATAGACGCCATCAAAAAAATGATTAAAATACTATAAGTTAGCATCGTAAAAATTAAGTATAATACTTAAAAGTAATTATCATTTTTATAATTTTTTATTAACGATTACAGCTAATGTGCTGCTTCCCTCTGGCTCGGTTCTGCATAAACTAATTAAACATAGGCTTAGGTCATTGAATGGTAAGGCTTCAATTTATACGAGAATTTCGCCTGGCTTAGCGATCCAAAGAGGTATATGTATGTTTAAAAATGTTAAAAGACGGGGTTGCTTACAAAAATGTGAAAAACCATTATTTTAGTTTTGATTAAAAACACATAATTTGTATTCTAAACAAAAAAAAATGGTACACTGGAAATGTCCTCATTATCTTTAGGAGATTCGTATCAAAAACAAAAAAATTAATTTCTCTTCTGAAAATTTTATAACAAACAAAGAAAAAATCGTTGAATATTCCATTCGCATCCCTAGACCGTATACTATGTACATACGAAACACTCTAGTTGAGTTCAACTACCAAACGTGGAATGTAAATCGTAAAAGAAAAATAAAATACAAATTTCCTCGCCTAATTTGTATTCGCGATGAATTAATGAAAAATTTCAACCAACACAACATACAATTGTTGTTATTTACGTATCAATCAAAGTCAATTGTACAAAACCATAATTAATTGGAATTCGTAATCTAATAGCGTATGCAGCAATATTACATAAATGAAAACCCCTTGACCTATAAACTGAATTTTATTGAACGTAGCCACCAAGTTTTATCTCTAAATTAGAGGCACATTTTTGATTTCATGTACTCTGATTAATTACTATTCCGTTACAATAGGTGGAATCATGCATATATTTATAAACATTACAAGAACAAAACAACAATGACAACAAAAATCGTGATGGCATATACATACATACATTCGAAATAATTGTAAATTCACGTATGGATTTATGCAATCATAAAATAATTTATGTAAAACTTACTTGGCTGTGCTCATTGTTATCCAATCTTTACAACTTTTCATAACGAAGTTGCATCCGAGATTTTTACCCCACGAGAGCGGTTGTGCCATACTGTAGTTTGGCTTATACCATCCGGAATCTTCCATTAGGGCGAGCGTTATACGCGAGAATACCGGACTCTGCGTATGTGTTCCGGTCATTGCTTCATTTTCTAATATACGTTTTTCCCAATGTGTTAGTGCGGTACCTTCACCGCCTTGATCTTCTAGTTCGGCACCCTCAAGATGCATACAATTAAAATGTTTTCGCACCTCTTCTACGACTTTAGGCGTAACCATCATATCGATGGTACGTGTTATATGACCATTTTTTACCGCCCAACGATCACGATACACTTTACGGATGGTCGCGTTACTCCATTGATGAATTTGAAGCCTGCGTAAAAATATAATTAATATTATATGTTAAATTTAATTACGATTTTTTACATACTTTTCATTTAGATACGGTTTTCCAGTGTCCGGTTTTCGTGTCGTTCGAGGGTTACCATTTTCATCACGAAAAAATGCGTACAGACTAACCGAAAAGCCAAGCGCATGCAATATTTCATGTTTCACCGTCGACAGCAGTGTCTGTAATTCTTGTGGCTTCGTACTTATGCTGTCCGGGCATAGATTCGCATGGCCTGCAATCGGTCGATCGAGTGCCGCTTCCTGTTGACAATGTGCCGCATACGCTACCGTTAGTCCTTTATGGCATCGCTCTGTTTGGCGGGCGGACACGTAAAATACAAAATCAGCATTTTCGATACCAGGCCCAGCTGTTGAATTCCGATCTACTTTACAATCTTGCCCCGTGGCATTACACGTTCGGCATACATCTAAATGTTTTTCAGGTACGGTTACCTCGCCACACATCGTTTCCACTTTGCACGAGTCTATGCAATGCGTTAACGAATTTTTTACAAATACTTGTGTACTTTCACATTTCCTGTAACGAGAAAAAGGTACATAGATAAAAATAAATTAATGAAACAATTTTTTAATTAAGTTTATATACAATGAAATGTTGGACGTCGGACAGCACATAATCTTCACGAATATATATGAAACAAATCTAAGGAGTGTAGAATATTGTTAGATATATTATAGGTACATAATTTAGTTTAACGTACGATGGTTGATCAGATGAGGATTTTATTGGTCGTCTAAATCGTAATGACGAATATAAATCAAAAAACAGTATATATGAGGTGGGTGTGATAAATGAATCATTTACAAAATAAATGTAAGCTTAATCGTGCGTACACTCCTCTAGATAAAACTATTTAATTGATATTGATAAATCACCTATTAAAAATCTAAATACTAAGAAAAATTCTTACGCGACAATAAATCGCATGGTTACTTTAAACATTTCTTACTTTTCATTTCTTTAAAGATGTTAAATTTATGTAGGCACTGAAACCTGAATTAGAATTAGGTCGCATTTACTAAAATTATTCTGCGAATCATAACGATGTCTTACCGCGAGGTACCATAGTCTTATAGCCGGTACTATAGTCTTGCATAAAATTTTTCCAATGTCGTAAAATGCCATAAATACGGTACAAGCCCAATCTTGATCAAACACGTCTCGCAATGGAAATTCCCCACAACGAATATCGGATTGAAAAGAATCACGAGATTAATTCACTCCATTTGCTCTTACTACCTTGGAGGCGGTACGGAGGTCAATATCGCCACAACAGATTTCAGTAAAAGCTTTGATAGGTGTTCTCATGGCATCGGATTTCCTGTAATGTTCCTGCTGTGGGTGGAGTCTTAGGTAAAAAAATTGTCGATATCAAGTAACGTTCAGATCATCCACATCGCTCATTTTATCGCGTCCTCCGGCGTACCCCAGAGTCATTTAGCACCAATGTTATTCATTCTGTTCATGAATGACGTTTACCGCGTTACTAAAAATTCGGTTGTCTCTACGTGTATGTAAACGATATAAAATTTTATAAAAAATATTTCATCAAACGCTGACGAAGAAATAAAACGAAAAAGCAAGCATACATTTCTGGAGTCGGAAAAATAATTATTATCGGAAATAAGTGTGTAATAATGAAAGTTCTAAGTTCAACAGAAAACTGAGTGAGGCGAAATTTGTGCTAAAATCCAAAAAAAACGAAAGAAAATGTAAGAAAGGATGGTCCAGATCGTAAAACGATACTAGAATATTTCGTAAAAAGTAAAGAAAAATTGAACGAACTTAACAACGTATTCAATCAACAATTTACATCTAATAAGGATCATGAGTGTTAGAGTACAACTCGAAAAAATGCAAAGGACACCTATAGCAAACTAATAAATAGTTTAAACAAAACCATTAAAAGGGTACATTAGCTGATAACAAAACACAACGAAACCCCGGAGATCAATATCAAGAGATCAAGAGGAATTAGGACATTGACCTAAATACAAAATCGTACTTACATAACATAACAAAATGCATTACTTAAAAGTCATATAACTGAGCAAGTAGCTGGCCCACAGGACTACTACATGACAAAATGGAGTGCGTTGCAACAACACTACAACAATAAACGAATACTTGTCTTAACAAACTCTAAGAAACTGCTAAACATACCAGCTACTTATCCAAATGCAATATTGTACCTATGTGACTATAAAATTTCTCTCTTTCGTATTTGTATAACTTTGCTAGTAGTAGGCAAATAGGCAAAAGATTACCTATACTGCAGAAAAACCGAAATATTATGTACAGCAAGCACATACAAGTACGAGTATATAGCCAAAATTGTAATACACATAGGCATGCGATTTGGAATAGGAAAAATTGATTTTAATATCACTTAAAGAAGCAAAAAAAAAATTAGGTTGGAACGAAAGCTCCAATTTTATTGTCAATTCAAATTTTATCTTCAGTACAATGATTCGATAATCGTTACAATCCTAGAGTTAGCTTTCCCATTTATCCGCATGGACTCCAGAGCGCTTGAGAACCAATCTCCTTCCATATTAAGAGACGCACAGGACAAGAAACATAACGTTTCAGCAAGATAACGCTTCAGTGCAAAAGAGCAATGAGACTCGCTCATGGCACGAAGTGCATAATGTTGAGGTATTGCAATGGCAAGCCTGCTCACCAGACCTTACCTAAATGGAAAACATCTGAGGAATCATAGTTCAAAAAAATTTTACTGAGAACAAGCAATATGAAAAAGTTTCGGACTCAAAATTGGCCATGATTGAAGCTTGGGAGTCAATTGGTGATGATGATCGATTAAGTTAGTTGAGAGTATGCCAAACAGGATATTTGAGCTTATTCAGAACAAAGGAGGCCCTACTTATTATTCATTTTATTTTAGTTTTAACTAAACATTGAATTATTACGGTGAATAAAATAAATACATTTTCCAATTTCCTTTGTAAATTTTGTTGTTTTACTACGCCCTTTTATACTGCACTATTGCCTTCACCTAAAAGTTTCTTGGAAACAGAGTGTCCTAAAAAGTAGATGCGTCTATAGTTCTGCACCACAGTGTATGTATAAAACCTCATGTCTAACACCTCAATATGTATATAACTGCATGACAGCCACTACAATACTGGTATATTTCGTGACAGAAAAATATCCTCGGTGTACTTAGCAGCATGTATAGGCGCATTATCCATGTGAAATCTTCAACTTTCGCAGTACATTGCCTCCTCAAAATTGACTAAAACATCGTCTAATACCTAACGAAACAAATTGGGGTCTCGCCCCGATAGCAAAAACCACCTCATGTCATAAGTGACTCATTGAAAGTTGGACCCGCAAATTACTTTTTTTTTTCATCCGAAAAAATTATTGATCGCCACTCTTCATTCTAAAATTTTAATTTTTCAGTAAATTCCATTCTCGCTAATTTATGCTGTGGCAGAAGTTTTGGTTTACGTACCCGTTTCTGCTATTGTAGATTAACATCCTCAAACATCCTCTTGAAAAGGGTTTTCAAGAAAACAGTACAAATTACTTTGTCCCATATAGCTATTTCGCATAGTGTACAATAACCTCAAAATATTAATTTCAACCTGTGGCTTTTAGTTTTTCTTTTTATTTTATTAAAAATTTTATTAAAAATATATAAACCTCAAAATATTTTTGTTGATATTGGCATTTGTATGGGTTGGGTATGGGTTGTATGATTATTTA
This sequence comes from Nephrotoma flavescens, assembly GCA_932526605.1. Classification (NCBI taxonomy): domain Eukaryota; kingdom Metazoa; phylum Arthropoda; class Insecta; order Diptera; family Tipulidae; genus Nephrotoma; species Nephrotoma flavescens. Next base: position 71,518,084 of record OW052220.1, on the reverse strand, counting down.
TGATTTTTAAGAGCTCCACACAAAAAACATGGACATAGAAAAATTTATTGAGGAAGTTAAAAAGTTTCCCGAACTTTACGATAAACAGAACTAATTTTATCTTTATCTATACAATGGAAACTTGTCCCTTATCTTATATTTTTAGATAACTATATTAAGGCATGAAGTTCCATTATTGTAACGAATACATTAGAATATATTAAAAGATATTGGTTTAATTTTAGACATACTACTTCAGATAAAGAGAAAATATTTGCAAGGAAGAATTTTATGAAGCGGGGTTCCTATAGACGAAGCATCCATAAATCTTTTAATTTCTGGTTCCAAGAGCAACAGAAACCAGACATTTAGTTCATTAAATGCATCGCCGATTGATTGATCAAGTTGATGAGCCGAATAAACTTTTTTGGAATCGATTAAATGTGAGATGGCGAGTCAGCCAAATTTAATTATAAAATTTTAATGCTACAAAAAACTAAGACAGCTTGTTCAAATAATAAAAAAATTATTTTATTAAAAATGTATGTTAATGTGGATTATGTTGCAAGCCTTTATTATTCAGATAACTTATTAAAAAATTTCGCAGGTCAAAACGCTGTTCTGGTTGCGTTATTGGATCCCATTCGTGCAAATCCAAGTTCATGAACTTGATTTCTCCACGTACCAGAATGTAAAATGAAATGAGGGCCCCTCAATCTGTATAATTTACTGGATGATATTCTTCAGCATTATCATTGTAAGCTATTGCTATACACGCTAAAACAACTTTTTACTCATTTTCGGGTGCCACTATTAATAGTCCTGATTAAAATCCTCCACTGGCCGATAAAAATCCCAAACACATTTCTATAGCAATATAAAAGGAATTCAAACCAGCAGAAGGCTTTTTTCAAGCTCAGAAAAAATAATTATTGTGCGGTGGTAACCCGAAACTTGTTTAGCAAATGAAAAGTCAAAACTATGCCATTTCTGATTGGCCACCAAGACCCTGCGAAATTTTTTTTTAAATATAAAACAAAACTAACACACAACCCTTTACCTCTCTAAATTTCTAAAAATCTTTATCTAATGATTACAAAACGAAATTAGAAATAGATTAGTAAATATTTTAACGAACTTTAAGTAAAAGAATCATTTAGATAATAAATTTTTGAAATTTAGAGAAAGTGGGTAAATTTGATATCACTAAAACCAAAAATTTTTTGAATGAACGTCCCGAATTGTATGTACTAGCTGATAAGGGTAACGTAAGCGTGCATCTGTATGTACAAAACTGAATGAATAGAAAAAATGGAATTACTCTTACCAGACAACAGTACTTAAAATTAACACTGCCACGGGCTTACTACTTAAAAATTACAATGGTACGGCACCACGTTTGCATGGCCTACCAAAAGTGCACAAAATTGGAATTCCGTTGAGGCCAATTGTAAGTTATATAGGTTTCCCTCCAATCCGGTGCAGCCATAAAAAAATATTAAAAATAAAATTAAAAATGTATTTCTACCAGCACGTTACATATTAGTATCTTTGGGCGTAGTCTCACTGTTTACCACTTTAGACTCCTCTTTAGTGATTAATTCGGTAAAACAGTTTTAGAACGAAATAAAATCAAGAAGCAATACAAAATTTGATTTAACCAATTATGTAGAAGCCTTAAAATTTGTAAAGATGCTTTAAGCAAGTGTTTTGTTATCCAATGGGTTCTCCGGTATAAGTCCAAGTGTGGTAAACTTATTAATGGAATATGTTGAAACGAAAGTATTGAAAGCATCTTCTAATGAACCCATTCTTTCTTTTACATATTTGTTGGCGATATTATTACGGCAATGCCAATTTCGGAAATGGAATTTGTTTTGGATGCATTTAACAATTTCACTCCGCGTATAAAATTTCCAAGTGAAATATTGGAATTGATAATCGTTTAGCTTTTCTACATGTTGTAGTGATACGTAAGGAAAATGGAAGTTTGAGTTCATAATGACATCATAAAAACGTGGTCAGGCCGATATTCAAATCGTATAAAAATAAAAATAATACAGCCTTTTTGATAGCTGAGAAAATTTTAAGTCTGTCGGAAGATGTATTTCAGTGAAAAATGGCTATTCGATAAACGTCATCACTAGGGTTATTAGGAAGGCTATCGATGAAAATAACAATGCGGAAATTAATTTAGATAATACGCACGAAACTCAAAATTTAGCAGATGGAACTAACCGTAAACGTTTTATTTCGATTCCTTACGTGAAAATTTTATATGAAAAAAATAAAGTAGTGTAGCAAAATTATGATATATGTTACAACTCAAAAATGCGAACATAAGAAGACCGCACCAACGGTTTGCTCTTCTTTTATTGTGATATTTAAGAAGTAAACAGCTTCTGAAATTTGAGGTACTATGAGACACAGATCGCGCAGTTAAAATGTTCAACTTGCTAAATAGTTTAATATAAGCTTATTGATCACACTTATAAAATGTTAAAAATAGGAGCAACTGAACAAAACAAATACGAAAATGTTACACAAAATTCAAAGTATTCGCCAATCCAAAAATCTAGAACAGCCCCAACAGAAAGAATAAGAAAACCGATAAACGAAGTTGTGAAATACATTACCAAAACAAAAATGATTTAATTGGCTATAATGATGAATGATACTGTTAGTACCACTGCAAGCATTACCATATACTCGGTAGGATAACAAACGTTTGGGGAACTCGCAACAGTCGCCCTCCTTTAAGAATCAGATGCAACTAGAACCGCGACCAAAACCGGGAAAAGTGGCACAATCCATCTAATAATCGAGGAGGTTATTATTCGATTTTGTCTTAACCCATTAAAACCCGAACTTTGTTCTAGTGGTCCGATTTCTCTGAAAATCATAATTCACGTATATTTCAAGTCGAAAAATGTAATTGTGAAAAAAATCCAATAAGTCACGTCAATGGGTCTCTGGAGCTGGTATGATAAATCATGCAATGGGCAGAAACAGTATACAATTTGGAACGGGGTTTATGTAGAAGATTCTCTGCAAGTATTAAGCGAACCAAATCTCTAGTAAATTATAAGAATGGGACCTTTGGAGGTGCTTGACTGTACCAAAACCGTCTGTTAGTCACGGCTCCATTTAACGTGATCGTCATAGCCCATTGTATGATATACTATATACCATCGAAAATATGTCACTATAATTCCTTTAATTGTGAGTTTGTGAGTTATAATTTTTATATTCTTTAAAATTAAATTAATTAGTATATCCTTTTTGTAAAAAAAATTATATAACACACAATAAAAGTTAATGACACAACTATTTTTTTATATTTTTTTATAAAGTCTCTACTTTCCAACGACGATCCATTTTGTCCTTAATGCACATCGATCAAAATGCAACTAAACCTTTTTTTATCCGTTAGGTTTTAAATTTCTTTACTAGTATACACCATGCTCAACCACTTAAGATAAAAAACAAAAAAATTGTATGTATAGTATTCAAGAGAGAAGATGTTAAGAAATTAGTGTTTTGCGTATTATATACCATACATCGGGCATTAATGGGTTAAACAACCGCACGTAACGATTAAATTGCAAATAGGCAGAGAATATAACTGGATAAATAACGAAGTGCGGCACCATAAATCAAACAGCATACACCGTTAACCACATTTGCCATAGAAACCGTTAACCACATTTGTAAAGTAGTCGATAGTTAAACTTTATTTCCTGAACTTGAACGAAACGTCAGGAACACAATGGTGAGAAATGCGATTGTAAAACCTTCGGCAAAAACCGGGGTATAATTCGCGTAAATGTAGTTGATAAAATCGGCTAAAATCGTAATCGCGTTGTGCTTTGGATACATTTTAGTAAAGTGCGACTCCCGATGTATTATTTAGTGTTGGATTAAGTATACGAATACCAGTACATTTGATGCGGCCACCTGTAATTCCTCTTCATCGACTAAAAAGAAAGATGATTTTGTGGCATGTCTTCGTTTTTTTGTATACAAACATCCATAATACACGTCACCTCCGATATACTATCCCTATTCACACTTTCTATGATTTGTGTAAAACCTGAGGTCGTCAAATGCGATAGCATTTTCTCTACGGTAAATAAATTGACCGAAATTAAATCGTCTCGTTTCGTTTTAATGATTAACGAACCATTTTTTAATATATTAACCGACATTTCTGTATTTTGGCAAAAACACTTTCAAGGGAGGAAAGGTCATTCGACCAGGTATTGGCCGTCAAAAAATTAAACACATTCATAACAAAATAACAAAATCGAACGTAAGCACTCCGTTAGAGTGAATTCAACGTATCAACCGATCTCAGCATTTTGCCAGCCACTTTTTGTTCTACCAATTTCGTTCTAGGCTAAATATTCTATACACTCCTTGCGGCAAATAACTAAAAATAAAATAATTTAAATAAAGTTTATGAATTTGATAGTGGAAACTTTGTTTTTATTGAAGTATAATGAAAAACAATATCGTTCATATGGTGCCATCTGCCAGCGTTACAGTAAGCCAACCTGTGAGCCGTTTTTAAGAACTTTTTCGATGATTTCGGAACCAATTTCGCGAATAACTGTCGAAATGTTTTATTTTAAAGCTGGAATTTTCTCTGTATTATCCGCACCATATTCTTAAAACCAAAGGTTGTTCACATTCACAGTGTCGATTTAAGGTCATAAAAAGTTGGTCAGCATGGCTCTGTAACGGTCGCCATTGACGGTTTCGGGGTTTCCAGCACTGTTTTCGAAGAAAAATGGGCCAATTATGCCACCACTTCAAAATTCACACCAAACAGTCACTCTTGGTGGGCGTATTGGGTTATCTACGATTACGTGTGGCTGTTCCGAACCCCTAACTCGGCAGTTCTGCTTGTTTGAAATGCGCTAAAAAGATGAAATTTCGACCAAAATCGACGTCATTATGAATGGCCGGTTGCTGCGCTCGACTTCGAGTTAAGATCGATTGATTTCGTCCTACATTATAGACCACAGCCGCAATATTCTCGGCCATGTGAACTGTCCGAGCTCAAGGATCACTGCTGTCATTCAATAGCAAATTTTTTCAAGAATTTTCTTCATTAACTTCACCACAGTGGTTCCGCCTGGCGCTCTTTCCCAATCCATATTTATTTTCAAAATTCGCACAGTTTCGGCTTCACAACACTGACTTTGAAAATAAGTTTTCAAAATATCGAAATGCTCCCGGCTAACGACCAGCGCGCTGAAACGCAGGGGAAAAGAGAATTTTGCTAAATGCGTAGATCTAAAATATTGAGTAGTAATAGAGTGAATAAGTGTTCTGAATCTTTATCTTTCATTGCTAGAAATGTTTTTGAGTTTCCAAATGTTTCTCTATCTTGTTTTAATGGGCTAACCCAACATCTTGTTTTTGTTCCACAATACGACGGTTTGTTTGAAAAGTTTCCGAATTATCAAAGATACAAGACATTTTTTCTTCAAATTTATTTTTATTTTTCTACTAATACTGTGTGCCTCATGTCGATTTTTTCAGTTAAATTATGAACTAAACTTTTTGAGGTGACCTTCTGCTATTCGCCGTTAGGTTACAAATGGAAAGTCTCCTCGCGACGTATCTTTTCAATTTAGTTGTCAAATGTCATTTTTGGTCGATTTTTTCGACTAAATTATGAACTAAACTAAATTGCTCAGTAATTCACAATAAACATTCATAGGTGGCAGTAAGATCACCTCAAAAAGTTTAATTCATAATTTAGTCGAAAAAATTGATCTGAGGCACACAGCATTACAAGTCACTAAAATAGATTTTTTATTAAAATTCAAAAAACTAAAATAGCAAACGAATTTTAATATTACATTTTTGGGAAATCCGTAAGTTTTGTAACACAGACAATTTTACGAATTCGTAAAAAAATGGCTTGACAAATTTGTTTCCATCTTTTGTGGCTATTAGTTTAAATCGTATTTGAGCAACCATTCTCAATATATCGAAATAGGAAGCTAAAGGTCTGAATTAATTTTATACACCTCCAGCTTACCTAAAATCCCCCATATTGACACATGAATCTCAACAATTTTCCAAACGAAATCACCGCAGTAGTTCATAATTCTGAGGTCCAAAAGAAGATATTCTTAATATTCCGAATAAATGTATCGTCTTGAATAAAACTGTTTAGCCTGAATACGATATTGTTTTGAAACAGATGACAAACATAAAATTAGCATTCTTTCAAATGTTTTTTTATATCTAATATTGTCACATGTAAAAAAACAAGCAATCAGAAGCAGGGAGCTTTTAGAGGCTTGGGTAAATTAAAAAATTCATGTTACATTTTTCTTACTCTTAATAAGTCCGCGAGGTAAAAATAATTTTTTGGTGACATTGTTTAGTTCTATCTACTGTCAATCTGGCACTATTTTGACTAAAATCTAGCACTCTTGAAAAATAATAGTTGGCAACACTTAATTCAAGGCACAAATATAGCCTATGTAAAACGAACCGACAGATTGGTCTATCCCGGCACCAAAATAGGGGGAGGGATGTTGTATGTTGTACACCATCACAATTTTCGACTTATTTTATACCTTTTTTACATCATTCTATTTCTATTTTACGATCTCTTTATTTATGCACCACCTTTTGTGTTATTGTTTGGGTGTAAGCGTATATCGTTTCACATCAGAAAAATGACACATAAGCATAGTAGAAAGTCGAAAATTGTGATGGTACAACATACCTCCCCTGATTGTGAAGTATAAATAAAATGTATAATTACCAATACTAAAGCATCAGATAGTACTTAGTACGTACATATTTTGTATTCGCGCCTTGTCGAATTATTCAAGTCTATTTATTTAAAACAAAGTTAGATAAATTTAAGTTTTTATATCAACATCATCAAAAAGAATTAGAAGGATACACAGCACATAAACACACAAAATACATTATGTATGTATACTAGATAGCATGAAGAACATGGTTATAACATTACTTTGATGACTCATAATAATTTGCATTTTCAATTTATCAACCCTAAATTTGCTTTTGAATACGATATATAATTTTTGTGTGTGTGTGTGTGTGTGACTTGAGGAAGACAATTTTCCCAGAAAACCAAAAATTACGTTTTATACGAGCATTTGTCGCTGCGATTATCGCGCTCATATATCCTGCTTGTGTCAAATACTATAGATGCTGTATATGTGAGCACGATATTACAGCAACAGAATTGATATTATATTATAGATAGACGGTATAAAGTGTACTTGCCTATTTAATCTTATCACTTCTTTTGTCTCACGAACCATTAACGCTTCCTCCCAAAACTGTACAGCTTCTGGTAAAATTGTATTCTGTAACGAAAATAAAATGAAATGAGAATGACATGAGAAATATAATATTTATTTGTGTATGTACTTGGGGTACGCGCGCGCTGATGGGTTTTTAAAGAAGATACGATGAGATAGGATTTAGATTAACTTTAATATGTAATGTCTGATTGTGTGTGCGTGTGTGTATGTGAATTTGTGGTATTTGCCTTACACACAATATATATATATATATATATATATCTATATAAGGATTCGGTAAATGAATGAGTAATATGAGCGCTATTTATCAATTGGTTATGGATCTAAATTCAGTTTGTGTTTTTCTTGGAGGAGGGACGTAATGGAAGAAAGATGTGTGTGAATTGATAAGGAAAATTTTTATGTTCAGTTTAATTTATTTGACTTGACGAAGTGTGTTCGCATTTATTTGTTTTGAATAAATTGGCCAATTTAACCTTTTCCTTACCGTACCGCATTTTCGATACTTGATTTATGTATATGGAGTTGTGTCAGTGAAAAGTGGTTGACAAATAATAAAATGGGTGTACGTGAGTTGGCATGGTTATATATGTATAACAAAAGTTTTTTTTAACGATTGTCGATGTTACAATTTTTATTTGAATAAAAGCCAATTTTGCATTTCAGGGGTTTAATTTATTTCACCGAAGGCCGTTGAACAATTTTATGTTGTGACATGTTGTGATCTTAGAGATTTTGTGTTTCCGAATGTTCGATATACGTTCACCATATATTTGACTTTTGTTTCGTTGACGTGAAGGTCAATTTGTCAACATATTGGCTAAAATGGTGCACTTCTTAAGTAATTGAAACGCCTCGAAAACCCAAAAAAATCCTACTTGGTGTATCGTTATCATATAACTGTGATAAGGTTGCAATACAAAATTATTTTCGAGCCTGCTGAACCAAACTGTATTTTAGCTGGCGATTGGCACTGAACTTATTATGCGAGGATGTCTTGGAGGGGAATCATGACCGTGTTGATTATTTATGTAACTGTCCTGGTTCAAGTTCATAAAGTTTGCCAAGGAAGCAGTAATTGCACCCAGTTATAATTTAAATTTTAATATAAAAAGCTCTATTGTTGTATCGCAAGTATTATAAGCTCTATTGTTGTATACAACAGCAAAGCCATCTAAATTTATAAGAGCCTCCCTGCTTCAGATTTTTTCGTATTAACTTATGGGTAATATTAATTGAATCAAGAGCTTTTGTAATATTCTTCTACAAAATATGAAGAAAAGTTCGAATTTTAATTAGTTCGGCAATAGGATTCAAGAAAGCCCTTAAAACTGTGATCTGGAGTTAATCGTCTTTACCACCTAATTCTCTGCCAGATTTAACAATTTGCAATAACAGTTTGAAAAACATTTCGGTGGTATAACATTTGAATATTTTGGACACTCGGCTTAAAATTATTTTCGATTTAAGCGTCGAGCATATTCCGTTTCGAATCAACATAGCTCCAAAAACATTTATTGTTGTTTCTAATATTTGATTAAAGCTCAAAAATACGTGAATGATCTGCGAGCGTTAAATATATCATATTTTACGAAGGATGGGGGGTTCAATTTTAATTTTTGGTGAGCTTTAAATTTCTAAGTTTTACTAAGTTGTACGATAAAACCATGGGTCGCGTGCCTGCAAAACCACTGGCGAATGAGAAATAAATTATTCAATTGCCAAGTTCATTATTTTGTAAAAATGATCAATATAAGCATTCAAAGTGTAGGTAACTGATGCTAATTAGTGCTCACGGAGAAAAATTAGTGCTAGTCCAATTAGGAGCCGAAAAAACGGGGAAAGAAAATTTAAAATATTGCCTGCAAGGCAAAACAAATAAAAACCGATTTCTAGAAAAAACCTGAAATAATTTAAGCCTAATTTTAAAAGTTTCCAAATGCGGCTGTCAAAATTTGTGGTTACCATAGAAATATAGTTTTCATAATTTTGCATTCATAAATTGAGGGAAAACAACCTACCCCTAAAAGATACTATATTGAACACAAAAAATACAGGTTCAATAGTATTTGGGTTGAACAACAAATTAAACAATAGAAACAAAATGACGTATGCGAAGTTGGCCCGAAAACCATCCGAAAAACGCCTTTTCAATTTAGGTGTGTTTCTCCACTAAATTCATTAAAAGACTCTTCAGCCCGAAAAATTAAAAACTATATCGAACTATATGGATGTCTCCCCAGGTAATTTATTATTCAGTAATTAAATCAGCTGGGGAGGCCCCTCATCCCCGCTGTAACGTATTGAGCATTTGTGTGCTTAATGCTGATGGTCAGTGCATTAATTCGGAACATACCGTTATATCTGCCAAACTCTGTGAACGGAGAATTTTTTGGTGATATATGAGCAAAATACCGATAACTATGAGATGCGAATATTAAATCAACTGGGGAGACCCATCATCCCCGCTGTAACGTAATGAGCATTTGTGTGTTTAATGCTGATGGTCAGTGCATTAATTAGTCATATACCGCAATACCTGCCAACCTCTGTGAACCGAAACATTAAGGTCATTGAAAAATTGTCAACCTATTTTATTTGAAGGATTTTGTTTTTAGATTTCTTAATTTTAAGTGTGGTAAATCTCTTCTTGTAATAGATTTTCAACTTAAATTTTATTTTGTGTCCGTGAGACTGTTTTTATTTTTTCCGGGATGGAATTTGATTTTCTTCATATAGTTTTTAATTTTTCGGGCTGAAGAGTCTTTTAATGAATTTAGTGGAGAAACGCACCTAAATTGAAAAGGCGTTTTCGGGATGGTTTTCGGGCCAGCTTCACATACGTAATAAAAAGTCCTAAAATCCAAGAATATACAATTAAGATAGCACATTCCTATCAGGTATATTCATTGCAATCCGTAAAGCATAGTGGCTGAATTTGTGCTAATCCAGAATTGGCCCAACTTCATTGAACATCAAAGACCGTTAAATGAGCAATTTTCTGACATAACGTGTTCTAGAAATCAATGAACTTGGCACTTCTGATTGCAGCGGAATAAAATATTAAGTGATCCTTAAAATGAAAAATTGATTGATCTTCGAAGTAAAGGAACTCGGTATATGAAATTTTGAAGTTCAACAATATTCCGCCTTACCGAAATTTCTTAAGTGAGTTTTAGGCATAATTCTAGTATCTGTTCATGCTGGACTAAACTTAACCATTTCATAACCAATCCATATGAAATTTGGTTTGTAGATTGATTTTTGATTGAAATATAAATTTTATATGAAAATATGGTATCTGTGGCCCTATTCTGGTAATTCCCCGGGAATAGGGAATAATTTATTTTTGTAGCACTTATTTCCCAGATATTTTTCCCAATTCCCCGTTTTCCAAAAGTTAATTCTGGCAATTGGGGAATAAATTTACGTGAAAATAATTTAATTATTCGCGGTCTAGTGATCTGTGGTCTAGTTGAGGAGGCATCGCAATAAAAAAGAAAACAAAAGTCTAAAAATTGTTTACTACATTTAATTGGTTTTTGTTGATATTTTAATCGAATTTTACTTAAAAAATAATTTTGTTTATTAAAGTAAAACATTGGCTATTAATATTTCCAATAAATATTACCAGTTTTCAGTATAAATTTACAGTCATAATATTGCTATAAGTACAAAATACAATAAATTTCCGTTAAATCCTATTCCCAGTTAATTCTTTCCTAAAATCGGTATGGAATAATAAACGTCAAAACTGCTATAATGGGGAATAATTTTTTCCCAACATTTTTTTCCCCAAACGCCAGAATACACGTGAATCCCTGGTTCCGCACTTTGATTCTTTGGTCGTGATTCTTTCCTCGTTCCCTTCCCCTTCACCTACAAACTAATTTTTTGGTGGGGAAATTCTTGATTCTTTTTTCAGCAAAAATTATTTTTGATTCAAATGATTCTCGCACAACAACAAAAATAAATTTTTCAAGGACACCTTGTTTATTTGTCGTTTTTGGGTTAATTTTAGTTTAATTTACACTTCGAGTGCAAAAAATATATTTTTTCAACCAAAGAAGCAGTTTTCGCAGCAAAAAATAAACATTTTTTACAATACCAATAAATCAAAACACATAATTTGCACACATACATAAAAAAAGAAACGCGCAAAGAAATCAAATGTGGACGGCGATTGATTTTTTGAAATCATTGAATCACGACGAAAGAATTAAAGTGTGGCGAGGCTCAATAGTGGATAAATTAATAATAAATATGTGTTGTAGTGTATTATTGATAAAATGTACTACATAGTATGTAAATAACTTATGTGAAATGAACATTGTCAATGTGCGCACGTGCAACTTATGCGGATTTAAAAGAGAAGTTTTAGTTTTAGTTTTTAATATAAAAACTAAAACTAAAACTTCTCTTTTAAATCCGCATAAGTTTATAGTTTTTAATATATAGTATAGTTTATAATATAATATAGTTTTTAATTAATATATATGTGGTAAAAAGGTAAAACAGCTTATCTCAATTTTATACAATTCTTTTAATGCTTTAACTACAGTTTCAAATTATTTTATACAATCATGCGAACAAAAAAACGATTATTTTTTTCGTTAATTATTATGATATAATATTCGTAAAAATCATTGAAAAAAAAATTATCTTTTGTTTTGGTCTCTGAAAATTGTATAAAATTGAGATAAGGTGTTTTACCTTTTTCCATGTAAATGCGTTTGTGTTTGAACACAGCTTATAATCTGTGCACATACGTATTTGCCTGAGAATATATGTATACAGCATATAAAAATAAATTTTGTATTTGCAAGTTATATGGCAATTGCGATTTGACAGAACCAACAAGAAACAACAATGTTGTTGGTTTTGGATTAGAGCATGAATATACGCGCTCAGTTACAGCGCATCCCCAATAGAATTCCTTTAACTTTTTCCTTGCAGAAAAGTGTGAAAAAAAACTTTAGAAAAAAAAATTTTGTGTTCTCAAGTTTTTTTTTTCATACTTTTCTGTAAGGAAAAGGTTAAAGGAATTCTATTGGGGATACGCTGTTATAATTGGAGGGCTCATAGCTGAATCAAGTCATGAAACCTAGATTACGAGATATAAAGATAAGAAGTTCGTGGCATATTTTTAGTCTACAAAATAACATTTTTTATTTATAAGTACATCATTTGGTAGGTTAACAGTGTAATTAAACCAGTGCAAACAAAATTTTGGCGAAAGACTTATGGTTAGTGGGAAATAATGAAGTGAAAAGAAAATTTGTGACTTGATTCGTTTTTACTCTGAACTTTTTTTTCAATTTTGCCTTCAAAATAAAAAAATCAAATTTTAAACAAATTAAAAATGTATGAATTTTTTGGAAATTCAACTTTTAAATAACAAAATTAAAAACTTATATATTTTATGAATTTTTTTAGTAGGTTTTCAAAGTTAGTTTGTGTCATACAAAATCTCATCATTAGCCTCATTGTTATTTTCATCATTAGCTTCATCATTATTATATCTTCTGAATTTGAAAAGCCATGGTAAACTGGGGGTATGTACTTGAGCCAATCCATCATGTCCCTTTTTTCTATAGTTACTGGACGACATATTGGATATAGTTCAATTTGTCCCAACATCTGAAATGACTTAACAGATTTTCCTGCCTTGCCTTTCCTCAAATTTGTTTCACAAAATTTAAATTCACCACTGAGCGTTTCTTTAAATTTTATGAAAAGTGGTGACTTTCGCTCAAACCGGAGCCACTTAATGTTTAGCCCATGAAAATTGATGACCATCAACAGACGTTTTTATGTTGGTAATGTTCTCTTCCAGAATTTTTGTCGATAAAAATTCACTTCTCTGCATTTGTACCACTGTATAAGTTGGCGGTTTTATTTTCGCGATTTCTTTACGATTTCCATCCATTCATCTGGGGAGCAAATAAACTGGTGTTTTTTGCTCCGATTTTCAATAACACCAAAATCGGCATCGTTTGGTAAAAATGAGGGCCCAGAGGCCATAAATTTGATATCAATATTATCGGCACTTGTAGCAGATGAGCCTATAAATTTTAGGAATGAAAGGCTCAGCTTTATGTTTCTATTTTGCCCTCCACAGGCATCGCTGTACATTGTTATGTGTTTACAATCAGGTGGCACATTGGCTTTTAAATGCTTAATAATGCAAGCTGCGATTTTCTGAGATCCCCTACCCCCTTCGTTTTTATCCCACATGTACATAAAAGCAGTTTTGGTATTGATTACATGTATGCCAAAATTATAAATATACATATTGCGTTTCTAATATGCCACCGATGTTGAAAGTTTTGGAAATGGCAACCCTTTTTGCAGATCGAAAGTACTAACGTAATGCTCATTTGACACGACTTCATTTTTAAGTGAGTCTCTGGCTTTATGGTGCTTTTCTTAAGTGTAGTTATTGTTGTGCCACCAGTCAGCTCATCGCATATTCTGCAGGTATCTTTATTAGGTGGTTTAAAATGCAAATTAAAATTGGCGCTGATTACATTATTAGTAAAATTTTTGCTTAACCGGGTTAATCTTTTCGAAAATGTACTTTTCAACATACATGTCATACGTTATACGAATGTTAAATTCTGGGTTTATATATTTCCGTTGAGGATTATCTTTCCTAGTATAATGGCTTTGCCAGGTTGGAAAAGATTTGATATGCGATATGACAACAGAGTCTTGACTGATAAAGATATTTGCTGCAATTTTACGACCTTTTTGCGTAATGTATTCTGTTCCACTATTAGGGGCCTATTCCATGGAAATAATCTGCTGTCAGTAAAAATAAAAGCGAGAAAAAAATATAGATTTTACTTGGTTGTGTACGAAACAAAACATGTTGTCAGTAAAATTTTACTGAGAGGGGAAGTTGCGATAGGGAAAGTTTACTGCCATAATGGGGAAGTTTACTGCCATAAAAAATGTAAATTGGAGTATTTTTTATGGCAGCATTTTTCACACATCTACAAAAAATGTATGTAAAGATAAGAAATTTTTCTCACACTCATACAAAATAGATGTTCGTCATTTTTACAGTCAAATGACGATATAATTTTTTTTTTCGAGTTGAAATTTGGTTTGTGGTTTTTTGTGGTACATATATAAAAATTAAAACATATAAAAAAAAATCGAATTGTACGAAAGTGTACAAATTAAAAATTTTATTGAAATTTTTAGGTTGTGCCAAAATGTAAAACCATAAAATTTTTCTATAAAATGAAATAAAAAATATTTCTTTTCGTTGTCACTCTTATGAAATTTTTTTTACGTATTTGCAGCAAAAAAATTGCTGTCAGCAAATTTTATCAATGGAATTAAAGCTTTACGATTGAGCTTACGTATATTTTTTTCCAACATAATGTGCTTCTTAACCTTTTTTCCACATTTTTGTACACACGAACAGGTACTGCAGAACCAGCTCTTTTGAAAGAAGGGTCATCAAATCGGTCGGGTAAAGATATTAGTGTCGTAGTTTCATCTGTTTCCTGAATTCGTTCGAAAATCTTTTTCTTAAAACTAAAGTAATTACAGTGCGGTGTTTTCAATTTAAACCGAAATAATAAGGGAATTCCGTTGAATTTTATAGTCAGTATTGCTTTTACTGTACTATATTATTTTTAATTATTAATTAAAAATTTGATAAATTACCTCACAACCTATTGATACAAAAAATTAGGGGAATTCCCTTATTATGTCGGTTCAAATTGAAAACGTTTGTCAATGCAATGTAATTACATATTTTATTGCAAACCACTATATATTAATGTTACTTACCTGTTAATTTCGGAACATCTTCACTATCTGAAGATTCCGAAATCGGCACATACTCTTCATCGTCGTCTGCAGAAAAATCCAAACCACTTTCACTATCCATAATAATAAAACACGTCTATTCATGAAAAAAAAACTATTAAAAATGAATAAAACGTGACTTGGTTCATTTTCACTCTGAACAATTTGCAAAAGTAACGGTGTTGACTTGATTTTTTTACGATTATCTTCCGAACTAAAAATCGGACTACTTAGTTTTATACAGGACTGAAAAATGTCGATTGTAAAAGTACCGAATATGGAAAAAAGAAAAAAGTTACTTGGTTCGCTTCAGCTTTGAGCCCTCCAAATTATAAGGTTTCGTTGTGTGTGTTTAGTGTACAATACCATATTTAAATCTCCTTTGCTTACTATTTTATTTTCTCAAATTTTGTTTTGCGATCATAAATTTTATGTATGTACATTTTGCTCATAAATTGTTGTCCATATACATCTAACTCTGTGTCATTTTGATTACACCAATCCCTCTCTTAACGCGGTTTGTTTTACAAAAAGTCTCTGCTTACGGGAAAAGGATCCGATTTACGAATTTTATTTTTGTTCTTAATAAAACGTATTTTATCATAGGCGGTGATTTTAATGCAAAGAACACCTATTGGGGATCTAGACTTACAACCTCTAAAGGGAAAGAGTTACTTAATGCAGCTCGCGAGAACAACTGTGAATTCCTCTCTGGCGATAAACCAACATATTGGCCTGCTGACATACATAAAATTCCAGATCTTCTTGACTTCTTTGTAACAAAAGGAGTTTTAGAGGACTACACATGCATTGAAAATAGTGAAGGACTATCATCTGACCACTCACCTGTGATCATGACACTGAGTACAATGATAATAAAAAAAGATAATTCACCTAAGTTAACAAACAATAAAACCAATTGGGATCTATTCAAGAAATTAGTAGAAGATCGAACAAATCTCGGCGAACCAATTAGAACGAAGGTGCAGTTGGAAGATCAACTAGAAATATTTAATAACAACATCCAACAAGCGGCTTGGGAAAGTTCACCGATTTCTCATACCAACGCTATAATGAAACATAACTATCCTCTTGAAGTCAGAGAGCTACTTAGGGAGAAACGGAAAGCTCGCAAAATCTGGCAGCACTCTCGTGCACCGCAACACAAAACTATTGTAAATTTTTTGTGCAACAAATTAAAACAACTAATAAAAGAAATAAAGAACGAAAGCATAACTAAGCGACTACGAGGTCTTTCTGAATTAAAGGATGACGATTACTCGCTTTGGAAAGCAACGAAGGGACTAAAAAGATCCAAATTGCATGTGCCGCCTATCAAATGCGATGACGGTTCATGGGCTAAAAGTGACAAACAGAAAGTCTCTCTATTTGCTGCTTATTTAGAAGAGACTTTTCAACCGTTGCCGAGGCAAACAGCAAATGAAAATACAACAGTCGTAAACAAAGCAGATGATCTTGACAAACGGCATGTGACTTTATTGGAGCTTAAAACTGAAATCAATAGTAACTTAAGTATTAGAAAAGCTCCAGGTTATGATTTAATAACTGGGCAAATTGTGAAAGCCATTCCCGAGAAAGGTTTGCGTAAATTAAATCAAATAATTAATGCAGCTTTCAGATTGAAATATGTTCCACGACAATGGAAGGTGGCCGAAGTAATAATGATTCCTAAACCAGGCAAACCAGGAAACGATAAAAAATCATATAGACCGATATCACTACTTCCAATCATATCAAAAATATTTGAAAAACTGTTGCTGAAAAGACTCAAACCTATAATAGAAGAGAGATGCCTAATTCCACCACACCAATTTGGGTTTAGAGAAAATCACTCTACAGTTGAACAAGTTCACAGAATAACGGATGTCATTGAGGATGCACTCGAGAATAAGAAAATAAGCTCCAGTATTTTCCAGCTTTTGACAAAGTTTGGCACCAAGGGCTTGAATTTAAACTGCATCGAGACCTGCCTAAGCAATTTTATCAAATGTACATGGCTGATCGACACTTTAGAGTCAAATTTGAAAATGAGTACTCTGAAATAAAAAGAATATCAGCAGGTATACCACAAGGTAGCGTACTTGGACCTATTCTGTTTATTCTTTATACGAGAGGCTTACCGAATATTGAAGGTACCACAGTAGCAACATTTGCAGACGATACAGCTATTCTAGCAGTTGGAAAAGGTATTTCGGAAGCAACAAGCAAACTTCAAAGTGCAGTTAACACGGTGAGCAACTGGACTAAAAAATGGCGCATCTCATTAAATGAAGCCAAATCAGTACACGTCAACTTTACAAATCAAAATGTAAACTGTATTCCCGTGGTTCTCAACTCAAACCAAATTCCATATGCAAATACAGCTAAATACCTCGGCATGACCCTCGATGCTAAGCTAAGATGGAAAGAACACATCAAGAAGAAAAAAGAAGAGTTAAACATCAAATATAGAAAAATGTACTGGCTCATGGGTAGAAACTCTGAGCTCTCAATACACAACAAATTGCTTCTATACAGGCAAATGCTAAAACCAGTATGGACCTATGGTATCCAGCTTTGGGGTTGTGCCAAGAAAACCAATGTACAAATGATACAATGCTTCCAAAATAAAGTGCTACGAGGAATTGTGAACGCCCCATGGTACATTAGGAATGACAACATCCATAGAGACTTGAAGATGGAATACGTCACCGATGAAATAAAGAATCATGCAAGGAAACACGTACAGCGCTTATCTCTACACGAAAATGCAGATATCCGTCGTATGTTGGACACCACTAACGGCGTGAGGAGACTCCAAAGGCAGAAACCTCTGGAGCTGGGCAGTTTGTTTTAGGAGAAAGTATTATAAAATGAGTAACCAATAGGTTACTCATCTTAACCCGAGCACTTAATTTAAGAAAGATAAATTACTAGATGATCTCTGAATCAGTTGTAATATTGTATAAATAAATAAATAAATTTATTAAATAAAAAAAAAAAAAAAAATTAAAAAAAAAAAACAAAAAAAAAAAAAAAAAACGTATGTTCTAGGCTCGAGATTTTTCTAGAATGTAAATTGAAATTTTGTCGAAATTCCTGACTTTAAAGAAACAATAAAGTTGTCGGCAAATATAATTCAATTTACTTTATTATTATCATTATCATTATTACGGTCTACAGCTATTCTGGCAACTGGAAAGTCAGAAGCAACGACAAAACTTCAACAAGCAACCGACTCAGTGAGTAGCTGAACAAAGAAATGGCGTATTAGCCTAAACGAAGCAAAATCGGTTCACGTAAACTTCACAAACCAGAAAGTTAACTGGATCCCAGTGGAAATTAATTCAAGGCAGGTTCCAAATGCAAATGCAGCCAAATACCTCGGCATGACCGTCGACTGCAAGTTTAGATGGAAAGAGCATGTTAAAAAGAAAAAAGAAGAATTTAACATCAAATATAGGAAAATATATTGGCTAATAGGTAGAAATTCTGAGCTTACAATACACAATAAATTGCTATTAAATCGGAAAATACTTAAACCAGTATGGACCTATGTTATTCAACTGTGGGGTTGTACCAAGAAAACAAATACACAAATGATACAATGTTTTCAAAACAAAGTGCTGCGTGGCATTCTCAACGCACCTTGGTACATCAGAAATGATAACCTACATAGGGACTTAAGCATGCAATATGTCAGTGAAGAAATAAAAAATCATGCAAATAAACACATCCACCGGATATCTCGGCACCAAAATGCAGACATACGACGTTTGTTGGACACCACCAATGCAGCAAGAAAACTTCAAAGGCAGAAACCCTTAGAACTGAGCAGTTGTATTTAATCAGGACAGAGAAATATAATAAACTATGTAAATCCAAACGGGAGTAACCATTGGGTTACTGCCCGTCAAATGTGAATATTTATTTAAGAAAGATAATTTGAAAATCAAATGTAATATAAATTATAAAAAAAAAAAATTATTATTTAATATTTTTTTGAACATACCGGGAGGTCAGGGAAGATTGTGATTGCAACATTCTTGATCAGGGGGTCTATTTAATTACTTACGCTTTGAGGATAAACTCAATACAATCAAATATTGTTAACGATCCAAAGACCTTTTGCTATGGAATGTTGTTTTTCGACTATTTTTCTGGTTAAATTCAGGTTATGTTTTAGTGAAGTGTGTGAACGTTAGATATAAATCAACCCTGCTTTTAGTTGGATGAATTTAAATATAGGTAACTGAATGACAATACCGAATTTAATTTTAATTGTTTTACAATATCAACGGAAAATTTAGGTCATCATATATATGATAATGCTGTCGAGTCGGTACTAACGTGCAATCCCTCGGTTAGATGGTGTTGGGTGGGAAGATAGGGCAAAATAAGATTACAAACATGATGCTGAATTATTATTCGCATTCAGATATAATTTGTTATTTGATTGTTGATATTTCAGGATTATGGTAACATACCTATCGCCGTTATGGTTGGCTTGTAGAGGCGTATCATATCATATCATACACTCAATGATATTCTCTGTCGAATAACAAAAATCTCAGAGATTTCCTAGCATGTGGTTAGATGAGATTGGTTTCTTACATCAAACACTAATTCAAAACCACTCCAGTCACCTCTGTGCGATCAGTAGGGGCCGAGTTAAATAATTTCAAATGCTTAAGAATTTTTGTATTACACAAATAACAAAAATCTCAGATTTCTGACCACGGATAAATAAGATTTATTTCTTACATCAACTAATAGTTCAAAACCACTTCGATTACATTTGTGCGATTCGTAGTGTGTTTTGTTGCAAAAATTTTTAATTTATAAATTTTAGTCAAAACTATTCACAAAAATTAAATGTTTTTTACTTATAGATAGAAATATTTGTGTTTATTAAAAATTTTCAAATATTATTATGAAAATTCAATTTTTGAGTGTTTTCAATTCAAAGTACTTATAGGGAACAGTGTATATTTTGTTTTTTTGGTTCACTCTTCATAATTGTTTGATTTTCTGCGGCCGTATAAGTTTTTCTCCCCAAATTTTACACGTAGCCTCAGTATGACCTTAGCTATTAGAAAAACAATTGAAAGTGTTGGTTGCTGGTAGAAGTTTTTGAGGTATTGGCCATTAACTGATTTGAACTTATATGGCCGCAGAAAATCAAAAAATTATACTGAAAATCCTAATTGATAAATTTTGTTCGAATTACCCATGTACGCGATGGAAATTTTACAATATTATTTAAGAAATAGCCGAGTCGTTCCAGTTTAAATCCATTTTAATCGTGTAGAATGCACAGATACCATATTTTCCTCAAAAATTTATATTTCAATCAAAAGTCAAAATAGCAACCAGATTTCATAATGATTGACTATGAAATGGCCAAGCTTAGGTTTAGGTTTCAGTGGTTGAAACAAAGGCCAATTTTGGCCCATTGTGGCCCAATCACCTACTCATCTACTCATCTACTCACACAATTACAGTATACCACCTGCACATTGCAAGCTTCATGTCAACCTGTACAGTGACGTGTACGGTGGGTCGGCGCTCAATTCTGTACTACATCAGAAGGTCTTAGTTGTGTTTATTAACGTCACCGATTGTAATCGATGATGAAAATTCGATTTGCATCTAGCCTCTGATGAGATTCGAACCCAGTACCTCCCGGTCCAAGTGCCGAAGCTTCAACCACTGTACCACTTGACCGGTCAAGTGGCCAAGCTTAGTCCAGCATGAACAGATCCTAGAATATTGTCCAAAACTAAATTTAAAAATCTTTTTTGATATATAAAAGCAGTGGGTGGTAACATTAATAACTGTTCAATTAATTGTTGTTGTAAAATGTCATTAATCCAAGAAACATATAACCTTCTTGATAACATGGAAATGACATGAAAAATAAAAACAATGTACGACATAAATAAATCAAAATAGAACTAAAAATTCCCACAACAAATTGGTATATAAAAAGGTGCAACTCATTCCGATTTAAATCAAAAGCACACGACCGACCTTAACAAGTCTCGTCGTGAATACGTCCACACCCAAATAAAAATAATTTCCCACACACATTTTCCACAGTAGTAATTGTGTATCAATAATACTTACATTTATCAGTTCAAATTTGTCCGCGTCTAGTCTGCAATTAAAAAAAGAACAAAACGTTAACAAAATAATAAACTCAAATTAATAAATTAAATATTTTTTTGTGCAGCTAAATTAAAATTTACACTTTATCGTTATTTAATTAATTTTACATGCAAACGGAGGAAAACAAATCATAAAACTGGTGAAAATTTATGGTTCGGAAGGTATACCACCGCTCCTATTCTACTACTGCAAGAGCTAATAAACGAGTACATGTACAGTTTATCGTACAGATTTAAATTTTGTTACTTTGCTTATCTTGAACTTTACATTTTCGGTTCGAGTATAACGTATTATTGCCGGTGATACGAAGGTTGCATAGGTCAGTGAAAATACAATTACCTTTACTTTTTCTTTTATTGCATTGCACTCGACACAAAAAAAAAAATTAATATAAAATGTTTTTTGTATTTACTTTAGCAAAAAGAAAAAAAAAAGACGAAAGTTTAATGCGCGATGAGTGAAAGATGTGCAAATTTTCTTTAATTTCGGACACAAAGCAAAATAAAATGTTGGGATTAGATATGTAGGTTGTTGATCTGTGGATGAAACGTTAAACCTTTCTTCATTAAACAAATGCTGTGTTCTATGTATACGTCCGCAAGCATATTTTGATGCATAATTCGTATTAGTATTATGCGATTACCTCGTGCTTAGACAAACGAACATCATAACATCATCAACAATGTTAATTAATTTTCCCCAATTTATGTACTCGTATACAAAAAGCTCGCGTTGAAGTTTTTTCAGCAATTATTACATAAATATTATAATTTTATAAACATAAAATAAGCAATAAAAATATTTTATAAAGTTACACATAAATAATTAAAATTAATGTTTGTTGTTGTAGGGATAATAGAGTTTTCGCGAATCGCGCGATTGGAAAACTTTTATGTATTTTACCCAGCATCCTCGAATTCCAATTCAAGTGCGATAATGAGATAATTAATTTATGAAATATTTAATTAGAATATTTCCCACATATTTTGTGGAGGGGATTTCGGTTTATGGATATTTAAATTTAAGCTCAAACAAAGTTTTAATATTTATACTGAAAATAATGTCTTGTAAGTGACTTCCTACTGCGGCTCAATTTCTTGAATAAGTGTATTCAATATTC
This sequence comes from Nephrotoma flavescens, assembly GCA_932526605.1. Classification (NCBI taxonomy): domain Eukaryota; kingdom Metazoa; phylum Arthropoda; class Insecta; order Diptera; family Tipulidae; genus Nephrotoma; species Nephrotoma flavescens. Next base: position 71,495,659 of record OW052220.1, on the reverse strand, counting down.
TCCTTTAGGTCACAAATTGTTTGTGGATCGTTGTCATAGACTTTTGTTTTCAAATAGCCCCTTATGAAAAAATGTAAGGGTGTTAAACCGCAAGCTCTAGGCAGCCAAAATGATTTGTTCGTATAATGTTCCCTCGACTTATGTTGCATCGTCCTGCTAAAACCACATATTCTAGACAATTTGTCTAACAAAAATTTCTTAATCATATTGCGATATCGAAGTTCGTTTACAGAAACAGCAATCCCAGTTTCGTTTAAAAAAAATACGATCCGATTATTCCACCAGCCCAAAATTCACACCAGATATTCTCTTTCTTCACCCATGTGAAAATTTGCCTCTTCGCTAAAGATGACTTTGTTGAAAAAATTCGCATTTTTAGGCTTCTGCTGCTTTGCACTTTCACCTAACCACAACACTTCTGCAAACGATTCATAAAAAACATTTCAACCAATCTTCAACAAGACAGCATCCGAGATGATGCTGAATTCCCAAAAGACGTATGTCATGCAATATAAAATCAACCTTATTCCTAACGCTCTCGAACATGATTACGAAGCCTGCCTACCGTTCACCGGAAACCACGACAAGAGTTAAATACCCACAACCTTTTGCCTCATTTCTGCCACCTTCTACATTCCAACTCCGCACCATCAACTGCTGAACACTCACACATTTCCTCCGACAAAATTGTCTCCATCCCCATTCTCCGTATGCATTTAATATAATTATAAAATACTTACAATCTGGAAGAAAATATTTCCATCTCCGCACCACAAACCCCACCCTAAACCTCAAAGTGCTCATGAACACGATACTATATTCTATATTTAGCAACTGGCTAATGTCGGAAAACACAAAGTACAAGTCTGCTAGGTTTACAACACGTTTCATGATTCCTAGGATCATACACATATTAAAACCAACTCACACACAATGAGTCCAAAGACAACCAGATTTGATTAACTCAAACTCCATTAAAGTTTCGAAGCAAAATAGTCACGTGCCGAAATCAATCTGAATAAGTGGTAATCAGAGAGGGCCAAGTCTGGAGAATACGCCTCATGCTGTAAAAATTCCCAGCCTAAGAATAAAATGAGTCCCTGGGCTAATTTTGTTTTATGTAGATGAGCGTTGTCATGCAGCAATATCACCTTCCTTGGTCCGTAAATTTCCCGCCAAAGCATCACTTAATTTGGCCAATCGGGCCTGATAACCTTCAGCTGTAACAGTTTGACCAGTATCTAGAAGCTCGTAGTAAATGGCGCTTCTCCCATCCCACCAGAGACACATTAATACTTTCTTGGTATGAATATTTATTTCTACAACTGATGTTGATGGTTGGCCTGGATCAACCCATGGTTTTCTGCATTTAGGATTATCGTAAAAAATCCACTTTTTATCATCGTAATGATTTTTTGCAAAAAATTCCTTGTTTTGTATCGAGAAAGCAAATTCATGTAGATGTCAACTCTTCGGTTTTAGTTTTCTTCGGTCAGTTTATGAGGAACCCATATTCCTTCCTTCTGTATTTTTCGCATTGCATGCAATCGAAGTGATATTGTTCGTGAGTAACTCCCAACTGTTCTGCATGGAGTTCAGCACGGATTTGCATTCAGTAAAACTTCAAGTTCGTCGTCTTCAAATTGTTTTACTGCACCTGTGTCATTCTGGCTTTCCCTGGGAATAGGGAATTGAGAAAAATATTTTCATAGCGTTTTTTCTAAATTATATTTTTCTGGCCTACTGAGGGAATAAGTTTGGTGTATATATTTTCAAAACAAAGTTAATTGGGAAACTTTTGTTCCACTAAATTATCTTTCTTTCGAAAATATTTACGCGAAACTTACTCCCGCAGTAGGCCAAACAAATATAATTTATAAAAAAAATTCTATGAAAATATTTTTCCTGATACAATATTCGCAGGGAAAACCAAAATAGTGTCACTGGACGTGGATCGTCCTCAAGAGTCACGAAATCGTCAAACCACTTTTTTACTGTTGAATGACTGACAGAATGTTCACTCAAAATCAGCATTTTTATCATTTGAAAACAGAAAAGAATGCAGTGACGGAAATGTTGATTATCGACATCCATCTCTTAAAATGGATGCATACATTCACTACAGCTTGTAAATCACTAAAGTTTATGTCATAAAAAGAGTGACAAATTCCTAAATTTTTAATCTTTCAGCAGAGCGATTTGAAAAAATCACTCAAAATTGTTTGTAAAAACGGCGTTTCTCAAAAATAAATAAAAATATATTCTGATTAGTAAAATATTTTTTTTTTCGATTCTTACATCCTCAATCGGATCATAAATTTGATAATTCTTTAATATTTTGCAAATTTTCTTAGGATAATTTCCAATATCTTAAAATGTTAATCTCCGTTTCTTTTTTGGCGCAGTGTCTGATAGTAAGGCTTGGTTCATGATTTGTTCTATTGGGCCTTCATTCTGTTTGTAATGCATGACTTGAAATAATTCTTTAAGTAGAGTGTAAACGTTCTACAGGGGAGTTTCCGAGAGAGTTGTATAGCGTGGTGACGAGTTTGAATATTATGCTTTTGAGTGATTTTTGAAATTAGTGTGCTTTTAAAGTAGAGTTCGTTATGAAAAATTATTTTTTTGTATTCCACGTAGGCTACGAAAGTGACTTATTTTCCCTGAGAATTGTTGATGTATTTGGAATATATTCATATGGAGTATTTTCTGTAGTACATACAGTAGGTCACAGCCAAAATGATGCAACCAATTTTAATTTTTTTAAAAGTAAATATCTGATGACGCAGCAACAGGATAACTTGAGAAACATGCACTCTACTACTACTACATTCGATCATCACTTAATCACCCAAGTATTGTATCAACCCGAGACAAGATTAGGTGACCGAACTGACTAGGTATCCTGATCCTACGAGATGTTGTATGTTATAGGTTCTAATAATAGAAGAACTACAAGAGCAAACTGCCGTTATACAACGTACCCCAGTTCGATTTTTGCCTCCTCTATAATTATCAGTTACCAGTTTTATAATCCCCGTTAATATTTTGACCATTCATGGTCTGTGAAAAAGCAGATAGTTTGTTAGTAAGGATAAGTAACTTTCTTGTTTGGTATCTTTTTATCAACAACTTCATCTTCATGGTTAACATAAAAAGTTTTGTTTGTTCAATCGATCCTTCCAACCACCTTAAAGATGAGGAGATACCTTTCTATAAACCTTTCGATGTCTCCATCATCATAAGTCATAAACGACTGGAATAATCAATCAATTGCCGCTATTCATTGAAAATTCAATCCCCCCCCCACCGCGAACGGCACAGACAAAAATACCTACCTTAATTAATAAAACAGACATCTGCAGTCAACAATGGAACCATCGACACAAAACGACTTCACACAGCAAAACTCCCAAAGCAGCGAGGACTGCAATACTATAGGTGCACTCACCCAGAATACCATAGGCCCCAACACTCCAAAAACGCCTCAATATGACACCTCTTCATGTCAACACTCCCAACTCCCGACCCCAGATATCAGTCTAGCCAACCAAGGGAAAAATCCCAGCTTGCATCCCTCTTTCATTGCTGAAAGTAATCGAATAAACCACACTTGTACCCACCCAACACCCCACTAAACAACCATGTACATAAAAAACACACGCAAAACCTGCCTGCTAAAAAAAAAAGAAAAAAACACACACATCCAATCCCCTCCGTCCCCGAACCACACCACCCTGCCCCACTACTCCCCCCGCCACCTCGCTTACCGAATTCCTCCCAACACGACCACCGCCCACATCTCAAAAAACAAACTGCAGACAAAATCCCATGACACAGCAAGCAGCACTACTCAGTACCCCACCACATGCACCGCTTATTTAAAAAAAAAAAAAAAAAAAAAAAACTACATCTATACACGACATCGCGAATGTAGTTGTCACAAAACACAGAGAGGAAGTTGTGGAGATCTGTAACAAGAAAGTTAGATTTATTCGACAGTGCTGAACGTCTCTCTCTCTCTCTCTCTCTCTCTCTCTCTCTCTGGCACTATATCCCATCAAGGGGTTTGGCCGCCTCAAATGAGGTTTCATAATCATATTTTTATTTCGGATAATGAGTGATTAATTCATTGATCCTAAACCAGCCATGCAATTTTTTTACCACCGGGAATCGAACCCAGGACCTCCGGTCGCTGGACAAGCATGCTGACCACTTTGCCACCGAGGCAGCCTAGTGCTGAACGTCTGCTGGACTGCAATTAGCAGAACATAAAACAGAAGATGTTCTTATTACTAGCAGAAAAGTTATGGGGAGCATAACCTTAGAGAGTGGAGCCGAACAAATTGTTATCCAACCATCCATCAGGTATTTAGGCGTAATGATCGATGTCAGATTGTCATATAAGATACATCTCATTACCTCCAGCGAACGAGCAACGAGAGTTAGTGTGGCACTAGCACGAATAATGCCTAATACAAGAAGGGCGCGGATGAGCAGCAGAGTTCTGCTCGCCAATGTGGTTACATCTATAATGATGCATGGGGCACCAATTTGGGTCAACTCGTTGGAGAAGGATAGGCAAAGAGTAGCATCAGGTCAGAGGCTAAGCGCTCTGAGAGTATTACGTGCATTTCGGATGGTGTCAAAAGACGCTGCGTGTGTTCTTGCGGGAATGCCCAAAACCCATCTACTGGCCAAGGAGCGCTAAACCACGTGCCTGCATCGTGATCAAGGAACAAAAGCAGAGAACCACCGATTAGCACCGGCTGAGACGATCACTGTATGGCAGAGAAGATGGAGTGAGTCGACGAATGGTAGATGGATCCATCGCTTGATCCCGTACATCGAGGTGTGGCTAAACAGGCGACACGGAGAAGTGGACTATCATCTTACGCAGTTTCTGACGGGTCATGGTTGCTTTAGATCATACCTGTTCAGATTCAAACACGAAGAGACGCCAGATTGCCCTTTATGCATCGGAGTAATAGAGAATCTAGAGCACGTAGTATTTGAGTGCCCACGATTTACTGAGGAGAAAAGCAGTATCTGTGCACATGGGGTCCAACTAACACCGCAAAATATACTGGAGTTTATGCTGGCATCCGAAGATGGGTGGAACTTCGAAAGCGGAAGTGTCTCACGGATAATGGAAGAGTTGATACGCCTCGGAAGAAGCAGAAATTCACTGAGGAGTTAATTCCAGCCGAGCAGCGAAATCTGAACCTGCCACTCGAACAAATACCTAACGGTAGTTCCACGGGGCCAACGGCATGGTTTATCGGGGGTGGTGGTTTACACTATCACGTGTTTGATATGTTGGTTCATACGTGAAGCCTATCGACGCCCATAAAAAAAAAATCACATATATTTGTACACGCACATGACATATTCACTATCAATATATACCTAGACACACGCTAAGGATGGGGATCCAAACAAAACAATACTTCATGTACAACTTTATATATACATACTCGACTCCTCCATAATTCTTCAAGCCAGTTAACTTTAACTTTACTAACGTCCCACAAAATGTTCCCATTAATAGTCATTGAACAAGCAGCAAAACTCAACTTAATCCTGTGATCAACAAAAACCACCAACCACATAACCAAAAATGAACACAATTACATCCCGAAAGTAAACAACCAACACACAAACAAAAAACATAGAACAAACCACTCAACGAGTGCCAAAAAAACCCAAAACGCCCTCCCCCCCCCCCCCCACCCTAAGCAAATATATGTGTTCAATCACAACACACACACGCCCACAAGTATTAAAACACATTTAACCACTATCTAAACATTTACAAAGCAAAGAAAAACATATAAACCACAACTTCGCATCAACAATTTCACATAAGTGGGTTTTTTACTTAACGAAGCATGATGGATTGTCCGAAAAATAATAGAAAACCCCAAATTAAGTGCCCCAAATTGGGCCGTGGAAGCTGAAAAATATTTACATAAAAAATGTCGTCCAGAACCAATACGCATTACGCAGAATATTAAGAGAACCAAATTTTCACGGTAGAACAATGCTGAAAAAGCCATATATCAGTGAAGTTAATCATAAGGCTAGAATTAAATTTGCCCACTACACGAAAAAACTCGTAGATTCGATGTCAAAAAGACTCAAAGCGGTTCTAAAACAAAATTGATATCCTACCAAATATTAATAAAATAATTATACATTGTGATAATATTAGTGGCAAACTTATCAATTAATTTTTTACAGAATTTTTGAAATTTTGATTTTTGTTAATATTTTGTTATAAATTGAATTTTCTTATTTGTTTTGTTTTATAAAATTAAAATAATAATAATACTGATATTTATTTTTGTTTTTTGGATATTTACTTAAAAAAAATTGCTTGCATCGTTTTGGCTGGATATTTACTTAAAAAAATTGCTTGCATCGTTTTGGCTGTGACCCACTGTATATGGTTGTCTATCGTATTTGGTTTTTTGGCATACATCGCATTTATTGATGTATTATTGCATTGAATGTTCATAGTTTCCAATGATACCTCTATGATTAGATATTTCCTTTTCTTGATCTTCAGGACAATTTGAATCGGTTAAGAATGTCATAGATTTAAATAAGGTAGATTTTGTAGCTTTTGGGTTGCTTTTCCGAGGTTTGTTTAAATCATTGATTGATATGCCTGAAGCACGTACTCAAAGCATTCATTTGAAGTGAACGTAAAGTTTTTTTATTTAGGTCTGAAAGTTTTAAAATGTTTATGAAACGTCTAGTGATGGGTATTAGAGCTCTGGTGTTGATAATATGGTAGATCGATCGCATTCATCGGATGGATTGGAACCGGAAGTATTTATTTCGAATGTATTGATTTCTGTGGGTGCCATGCGGGAAGCATCAGCATTAGAGTTGAGTATTCCCTTTTTATACTGTATTGCAAAATCGAATTCCTCTAAATGTAGTCTCCTACTTACTAATTTGATGTTTGGTTCCTTTAATGAGGACAAATCCTTCTCTATAAGGTGGAGTAATTTTGTTCGCTTTTGGAGAGGGTTCGATGTTCCCTTGTGATAGGAAAGCCCAAAGCAACGTTGCTGGCATCCGTATAGCCACGTTGCTAGCATCCGTTAACCCATGAGACGAAGAAAGCCTTTTATCTGTTTATCCGTATTCGGCAAGGGAAAGTTTTTATTGGTTCTATTTTATTGGAATTCGGTTTATTCCCAATAGTATTTTTAAATCGGCTAGACCTTCAGATTATGGAACATTTTATTTAGGTTTTCAACGTGTTCCTAGAGTGACGTGGAGAACACAATGATGTCTCTGGAATATATTGGGTGTATTCTTCAATCCAAATGGCATACGAACGTCTTCGTAGTTGCCAAAATCAACTGTCTTCGATGTCGTTTCGGTTAACTTCGGTCTGTTGAAATCCAGATGGTAAGTCCAAGGTAGTGAAATACATACACTTACCGAGTTTGTCTAATATATCGGTTATATTAGGTGGCCGGATGCTGTATAAGATGGCGGAATTTTGACAGCGGAAAATAAGAGATTACACTACTCGCCGCAAGTGGCAGCACTATCACGAAAGAGAATTTATTTTGTAATGTAATTACCAGCGGAAATTTTTTATTCATTATGTATATATTATTTCACTAAATAAAACATCTCAGCGGAATAAAATATTAGAAGTGGTCCATAAAATGGCAAATTAATTGATCTCCGAAGTAAAGGAACTCGGTACATGAAATGTTGAAATTTAACAATTTTCGCCTTTCCGGCATTTCTTCCACTAGTATCCAATGATTTCGGTTGTTTGAAGGTTGCTAGTGAAAATTCTAGCTTAGGCCATACTGAGACTATATCAAAAATTTGTGGAAAATTCATGGACTAGAATTTTCACTAGAATTTTTTGATTTTCTGCGGCCATATAAGTTATTTTCAGTTTTTGGCCAATATCTGAAAAACTTCCACTAGTAACCAATAGTTCCGGTTGGGTTTCTAATAGCTTAGGTCATATCAGTATGACCTAAGAATCAGTATGACCTAAGCTTTTTGAAAATTAACCGAAAGTATTGGTTACTAGTGGAAGTTTTTGAGATATTGGCCAAAAACTGAAAAACTGAAAATAACTTATATGGCCGCAGAAAATCAAAAAATTCTAGTGAAAATTCTAGTCCATGAATTTTCCACAAATTTTCCGTATAGTTTCAGTATGACCTAAGCTATTAGAAAATTAACCGAAAGTATTGGTTACTAGTGGAAGTTTTTGATATATTGGCCAAAAACTGAAAATAACTTATATGGCCGCAGAAAATCAAAAAATTCTTGTAAAAATTCTAGTCCATGAATTTTTCCCAAATTTTCGATATAGTTCTCTAGAAAATTCTAGTCCATGAATTTTTCCCAAATTTTCGATATAGTTTCAGTATGACCTAAGCTATTAGAAAACCAACCGAAAGTATTGGTTGCTGGTGGAGAAGTTTTTGAGATATTGGCCAGAAACTGAAAATAACTTATATGGCCGCAGAAAATCAAGAAATTCTAGTGAAAATTGTAGTCCATGAATTTTCCCAAAATTTCACATATCTTAGTATAGCCTAAGCTATTAGAAAAACAACCGAAATCATTGGTTACTAGTGGAAGAAATGCCGGAAAGACGGAATATTGTTAAATTCCAACATTTCATATACCGAGTTCGTTTACTTCGGAGATCAATCAATTTGCCATTTTTAGGATCACTTCTAATGTTTTATTCGGCTGAGATATTTTATTTAGTGAAAAAATATATACATAATGAATAAAAAGTTTCCGCTGGTAATTACATTACAAAATAAATTCTGTTTAGTGATAGTGCTGCCACTTGTGGCGAGTAGCGTATTCTCTTATTTTTCGCTGTCAAAATTCCGCTATCTTATACAGCATGGTAGCCGGTGTGTTCCTGTCTTGAATGGATGAAGTATCTATAGCTTCAGGTTTCGTGGATTAATGCGATTTATGTAGATGTTAACATGTGTCTGTTATGTGGTATTGGGTTTTGTTGCGTGAAAGGGCGATGATTGTAGTATTGATGTTGGGTATATAAGGATTCCTTGGAAACGGTTGATAGTTGTTATGTCTGAAATTATGGAATTGATAAGGTTGGGATTTCATAGGTAACCTTGGAAAGGATTTCGGGTGTCCCAATGGACCTCATTTTTATGTAGCATGTATTTATTCTTTCAAACAATAAACTCTTGCTCTCAGCTGGTTAGAGCATTGCATGGCCCGTATGATTGGTCTTAACGAGCCTAGATATGTCGAATGGTACCAATTTCGTTTAGCAGAAAGTAGTATACCTCTGTGACCATCCATGGGTGTATTTAATGTTGCCCAATTATTTAAGGAATTTAGAGGACATTGTAATTTTATGTAAGTCCCGGACAAGACTACTTTCATCTCGTTTATCAGCGTAATGACTAATGAGTTGGTTTCGTATTTCTGTTCAGGAAATATTTATCGTCCTGAGTATTATTTTGGTAAAATTTGGATTGATTTTACATGAGCCTTCACATACTGAGAGAATTTTCTCGACATTTTGGATGAAGTGTATAAACCGTTTTTTGACCCAGAGTATTGAGGCAGGTCTTTGACGGCGTCTGGAATTTTTAGTGGATTGGGCATTGTGTTCATATGGTCTTATCTAACATTTTCTTGATCTACGTTATCTAGGGGTATTTTATCTATATTTTAGTTAGAGTTTTTATAAACCTGATTTTATTTCTAAAATTAACTTTAGTTGAATTAATTTACACTTTTATCAAATTAAAACTATAGCTAATTATGGTACTTTAATTACAGGGATTTTTAAAGTTTATTCCGGGAAATTTGCAATTTTCAATTTGCTAACTTATCAGAGAGTGATAATCAGAATTTTTTGATATCCCATCATCAAACACTAATTAATTAAGGAATATTCCTATTTCCATATACATTTTACACATTTTACTATTTGCCGTAGGTACTTGGCGAAATACCCTTACACTTAATAAATACATTTAAACACTTGTTTTTTATTTCGTAAAAATTAGATTTTGAATATTTTAATTTAAAAAATTAGTTCAAAAAGTTTAAAAAATCACTTAATCGATTTCGACTTGATTCGACTCCTGATGATGACCTAACAAGTCAAAATCGAAATTTGTACGACATAAAATGCGTTTATTATGATTCTTATTTCCCTTGATTTCACAACACACTTCTTTAGTATTGCCATATGTTTTTTTTTCTGTTTTCGGAATTGGAGTTTCGGCTAGCTTCATAAAGCTGGGAAAACCGTATTTTAGGGTAATAAAACACGATAAGTTAATTTTGAACCTGATACATTTCAGTGGTTCTCGAATTTCTACTCTACAATACCAATCCTTCACTAATTTTTAATTACCATTCCGTTAAAGTAGTTTAAAAGTATCTACTTCTATAACAGAAATCATAAAAATATTCCACTTTCAATTTTATTTGTCATCTTTACACTGTCCACTAAAATACTTAAACTTAAATACTTAACAGCAGTGGGAAACGATTTTCCCAGAAATTTTAAAGTAAATTCCTAAAAATACGTTAACTTTATATTTATATGTGTTCGTAATATTATATGGTGTTATTACCATAGCATTTCGTGCCCCCACCATCGCATCCTGAATAAATACCGTTAAAAAATACCGCCAACCAAGCATTATTAATTTCCAGTACAGTACTCAAAATTATCTAAATTCCAATCCATTATATTTAATAATGCTGTAGATATAATTCGGTAGCAATAAAAGCTCACAACTCACACTATACCCCAGCAGAAATATTGGTTTTTAGTTGCCTTTGCAACGCCGCAAAACTCAAATGGTATATAAAATAATAATAATTAATTTTAAGATGAAAATCCGACGTTTCGAGTGAAAATTACATAAAAATTAAATTCCGGACTAATTGAAATTCGATTTGGTTCGATGGAAAAATAACAAAAATCGGTAAATGTATAAAAGTTTGATGGGAATGCGGTAAACCTCAGTAACAATAAAATATTTCAGTTTGTTGATGTTCGAGAAAATTTATCGATCCAATTCCTTACGAGGGTAAAAACCGTTTAAATGCTAAAGTATTTTATAAACAACAAAAAAAAAAAAAAAGTGTGCACGAGCTGTATAAAAATCAATAATTGCTTAATGCTTATGGTGATTTATAGCTAAAGTGCATGTGCATGGTTGGGATACAACGTCTGAACCGCATAGAAAAATTATTTAAGCGGTCAGAGCTTATCAGCCAAATTTGTAACCAAACAACAAAATTGTAAATTTTTTTTTTGCTTTGTATAACATGTTAGGCAATTGACACACGCAAAGCTATATAGCATGCATTCGGTACACGCGATATGCGAACTAATCGCTTGTTTAACTATCGTAATATATAAGATGTAGATCTGGATGCTCGATTAATTTTTACCTTGGAGTAAAAATCAGGTATAATAGTGAACGTAACGAGTATTTTTCCATAATTCATACATTCAATATGTTTTATTAAAAAAAAAAAAATCCTTCGATGATATCCTTACTCGTTTGTGAAAAATAATGACGCCTTTCATGTGCGATTGTTATACCAGAACGTAACTATAGTAACGATATCGTTCTATAGAGGAAATATAATCAAACTAAGAATTGTGATAATTGAGAAGTTCACAATGAAAAATATTATTAATTAAAGTAGTTGTTATACGTTATCTGAACATGTGACAGTTTAGTTAGATACCAAATGTGAAAGATGCACAATCACTGTATATAGTTTGAACATTAACTGAGTGTAGTCGTTAAGTCTAAATTTTTGTTGGTAAATCATGTTTGTTCATATACAGTATACATATTCAACTTCTTTCTGAAATAATTTACTACTTTCTTTCATCTTTAGGATCTCTTTAATGGTTCCTCCAATATTCTATCTAATGTTGTTTCTTCCTTTCGCTGCCTATATACCCAATTCTAACAGTTTTATCCTTTTGAGCCTTCGAAATACATCTTAGTGGTAAAGCAGTTAATTGGCCTCAACGTTTAGGTGATTGTGGAGACTCTCTTCAAACTTCCGGCCTGTTTAGCATAACCGCACAAGTGATAGGCCATCACTTCCTACATCTGTTAATTCCATTTGTCGCACTATGGTGTCACCTACTGATTTTTAGCAGTCCTTTGTTTATCACCTGAGAAGTCATAGAATTAGTCCTGAATTGCCATTGAAAAAAAATCGTCTCAAAACTCAGAAAATTCAGAAAAAAGAAATTGCCATTGAAAAAAAATCGTCTCAAAACTCAGAAAATTCAGAAAAAATGCTGATCCTTCATAGATTTTGCAAAAGTTTGTTTTTTCACAAACGGGATATCGCGCATTTCCACGAGGTTTGAATTTTAAGAATATTTTCTTGGTCTATATAAGTATCGTTGCTTGGTTCATGACCTTCCAAACGATATGCCACATGGTTATATTTGAATGAATAAAATTTAACTGATTCCAACTGGCGTTGGCAGTTTTGAGTACGAAGGTACTTGAAAAAAATTTGTTACATACTATATCAGAATAAGGAAACATTTATGGTATGTATATGCCATCAGCGTCACGTAGGCAGTTTGGAGTACTAAGGTCATCTACATTTGTGACACACTTTTCGTTCGATGATATGTGGCTGCAATCCTATGCCATTCATCCGAATGGTGACTTATTGGGAGCACGCCCGCGAAGGTTTCTCAGTTGGTACAACAGGGGCTCCATCTGGACATTTTTTGTAAAATTTCAATTTTTTGTAATTTTTTTTGTCCATCTCCTGGGCAAGGGGGCCCCTCTTATAGGTCATCAGTTACCACACTATTCATCTAATCTGATTCTAATTTTGCATAGGTATTTTATATCATTTCGATTGCAGGTTCTCGAAATATTTTTGAAGGGGTCCACCTCCTGGATCTAGGTGTTCCCATACAATTTTTTACAAAAATGTCCGATTGTTCTGATAGGGCGTTTCAGCCACTAAACCGATCAGAATGTTTACCATGTATAAGTTGCATGTCCAGACCCAACCGTATAATATTTTTGAAGGAGTTACGATCCATGGATTTAGAGGTTCCGGTACAAAACCTTACAATATTTGGTCCTAGAGGTCTAGAGACGACATAGGAGTTGGTCCTAGAGGTCTAAAGACGTGATACAAATTTTTTCTAAAATTTAATTTATGGAAAGGATGATATGAAATTAGTAACGACTCCAAGAGTTTCGCCTTTTGGACCAAGGTGTTTTTCTTATAAATTTATAAACGATCCAACCAATCAAAAATGAGTAGATTTTCGTAATATTTTTGAGGAGGTCGGCCCAATGAGCCTAAGTGCTCCCCTACAATTTTTCCAAAAAAATGTCTGTTTGTTCCAAAAGGGCGTTTCAGCCGCAAAACCGAGATTTTGCAAAAGTATGTTTTTTCACAAACGGGATATTCCGTATTTCTACGAGGTTTGAATTTTTAGAATATTTTCTTGGTCTATATAAATAAATGTTTGAACGATCGGACCAGTTTTGATATTCTTTGTTTACCACGCTGTCTAAAGACAACGGTATACCCCATCAGCGTCACGACGGCAGCCTGGAATACTAAGGTCATCTACATTTGTGACACACTCCAAGAACTTTTCGTTCGATGATATGTGGCTGCGTTCCTATACCATTCACCCGATTGCGCTGAACCGTTGCTGACTTCTTGGGAGCACGCCTCCAAAGGTTTCTGACTTGGTACAACAGATGCTCCACCTGGACATTTTTTGTAAAATTTCAATTTTTTGTAATTTTATCACGAAAATGAGTTTAGGAAAGAAATTATATGAAATGATATGCTCGAACCTGAGGGGTCCATCTCCTGGGCAAGGGGGCCCTTCTTATAGGTTACCAGTTACCACCCCATTCATGTAATTGGATTTTAATTATGCATTGTTATTTTATATCAAAATGAGCAGAATTCATAATATTTTTAAAGGGGTCCACCACCTAGGTCTAGGTGTTCCTATACAATTTTTTCCCAAAAATGTCTGATTGTTCCGATAGGGCGTTTTAGCCGCTAAACCGGTCGTCACGAAATGTTTACCATGTATTAGTTGCATGTCCAGAACCAACCTTATGATATTTTTGAAGGAGTTACGACCCCAAGGTTTAGAGGCTTCGGTACAAATGTTTTATAAAAATAAATTTCTTTTTAATGTTTTCACGGGAATAAGTTTAGCAAGAAATTATATGAAATTAGTGACATACTCAAATCTGAAGGGTCCGTATCCTAGGCCAAGGAGCTCCTTCTTAAAAATTTTCACAACATTCATCCAATCAGATTCAAATTTTGAGTAGGAACTTAATATCAAAATATGCAGATTTTCGTAATATTTATGAAGAGGTCGACCGAAAGGGACGTTTGAGTTTCTCAAAAGTGTCAGGTTGTTCCGAATGGCCGTTCCAGCTACTCAACCGAACGTGAAATTTTAATTGAGAATGACACATGAAATTTTGATTGAACACATGAAATTCTTACTAAGTATAAGTTGCATGTCAAGAACCAACTTTACGACATTTTTGAACGAGTTAAGACCCCAGGTTGTAGGGGCCCGGGACAAATTTTTTATAAAATTAAATAAATGTCTTCACGGGAGTAAGTTTAGGAAAGGAATTACATGAAATTAGTGACATGCTCAAATACGAAGAGTGCGCCCCCTGAAACAAGAGGTCGCTTCTTATAAGTTTCCACACCATTCATGCAAACAGATTCAAATTTTTCGTAGGAATTCGATACCAAAATGAGCAGATTTTCGTAATATTTTTGAAAGGGTCGGGCCAATGGGACTTCCGAATGAGCGTTTCAGCTACTCAACCGAACGTGAAAATTTGGTTAACATCTTCTCATGTTACATTGATTCAACACATGAAGTTCTTACTATGTATAAGTCGCATGTCCAGAACCAGCCTTACGATATTTTTGAAGGAGCTGGTCCTAGAGGTCTAGAGACACGGTACAATATTTTTTAAGGAATTATATGAAATTAGTAAAATGCTGGACTCTGAGGGTTCCGACCCTTAGACCGAGGGGTCCATTCTTATAAATTTATACACCGATATAAATGTATACACGATTCAAATTTTGCATGGAAAAGGAAAGGAGTTATATGAAATTAGTGTCATGCTCAAATCCGAGGGTCCATCCCCTCAATCAAGGAGACTCTTCTTATAAGTTTCCACACTACTCATCCAGTACAATTCAAATTTTGGAAAGAGGTTTTATATTAAAATGAGCAGGTTTCCGAAATATTTTTGAAGGGGTGGGCCCCCTGGGTCTAGGTGCTCTCATACATTTTTCCCAAAAATGTCTATTTAATCCGAAGTCAAGTTTCAGCCGATTGTCTAGAACATTTTACCAAGTAAGTATAAGTTGCATGTACAGAATCAACTTTATGACATTTTTGAAGGGGCTAGGACCATGGATTCCGGGGTCCCGTAACAATTTTTTTCTAAAATTTAAATTTTTTCTAAACTTTAAATTTTTTAAATTATTTTCATTGGAATGAGTTTAGGAAAGAGAAATATATGAAATAGTCATCTCCGAGGGGTCCATACCCTGGATCAATGGTTCCCTCCTTATAACTTTACACACGATCCAATCAAATCAAATTCAAATTTTACAAATGGATTTTTTATTCAAATGAGCAGATTTTCGTAATATTTTTGAAGAGGTCGGTCCAATGAGTCTAGAACCAAATTTACGATATATTTGAATGAGCTGGTCCTTGGGGTTTGATGCATCGGTACAAACTTTTTTCTATAATTTCTATTTTTTTTTTAAATTTTATCACGGAAATTAATTTTCGAAAGTTGTTATATGAAGTTATCCCTGGATCAAGAGGGCCCTTCTTATAAGTTTCCACATCATGCATCCAATAGTATTGTAATTTTGCAAAGAAATTTTAAATGAAAATGAGGTGGTTTCCGTAATATTGTTGAAGGTTCGGCCCTTGGATCTAGGTGGCGTAGTACTCGCTTTTCCCAAAACTGCCTGCTGATTCGTCGAAAAGACCGTTTTCTTTTACAGCAACAAGTGAACTGAGTGAGGCACAGCTGGTAAATATTGCTTACGATATTCGATCTATTGAACAATTTTGAGCTGATTTAAAATTAGTGGCATTCAATTTCTAATTTCTCCCGCACAATACCGAGTACTAGCTGAGTTATATAAGAAATAAATAATTTGCGGTGCAATAACGAAGGATTTATGCACGTGGTATGTGCAAAATTGTTATTTAATTCCAAGACTGAAAACGATATACTATACGAGCATAAGGAAATAATATAAAGCAATATCGTTGTATTGATGATTATTTCGCGTTATTTCCACCAAATTAACAAAATTGAATCACACAAACCGTTCTTGAGGTATCATCGATCCAGGCCACTAAAATATATGCAAAGTAAGTCTAATTTGACTGGTACACTATTATTTTATTTTTTGAACGATACTCGTTATATTTTTTAACTGAAATGAGAGAAAATGTCCGCCTGTTCCCGGGAAAAGGGAATTGGGGAAAAGCTAAAGTGTTAGTGAATATTCCCCCAATTCCCTATTCCATCCAGGACCACTGGTATAAAAACCCAATTTGTTACGGCTATCTAAAAATAAGGTCCCCAAGAACCCAGGCAGAAAATGATTTCTTGTGTACGTGAATTCAAATAGGAGTGCCTGAATAAACTTAATTATGTAAATTATTATACCACATTGAAATAAGGGAAAACATAATTAAATCTTAATGATGTGGCTTATACGTATACCATAAACACGAACTCAACAGAAATCTATGTAGAAAGAAAGTCTAAAAATAATATTTTCAGAACGTACCGCATAAGAAATTCTCTGCGGATGTCTTATGCACGAACGCCATGTGTACGAAATTAAAAATTTTCAAAAAATTCTATCGGAACAAAAAAAAAATGAAATTTACCCAAAAGCCTCAGACCCAAAAACGAGAGATTCAGATACCGAACGGAAATTCATTTATCAAACAAAGCAACAAAATGAAAATCCTTTAAAAAAAATTCCTTTTGTTTTTCCTTGTGGTTTTTATTATTTTGTGCTTTTTGTTTTTGGTTAAATATTTTTAAAGATGATGGCTTGACTTAACAAATCGGTATTCTTTTGCTTTAATCCATTTATGTTTTTTGTTTAAGGAGGATGTACGGACACGAGATAAGCATGATGATGCTGGTTGGGGTAACAAGCACATAAATTTGTAACATTTAATTATTCAAAATTACATAAAGAAAAAACTTGAAAGTTATACGAACAACTTTCATTGTCATTTTCTTTGTGTACATGAATTTATAAAATATGTGGGACTATAGTTTTTATTATCGAACATCCTTTTCATCTCGTTTCTAATGGACGTATGATATTTTATTGTATATACGTGTATGCGGAGACTACCTAGTCGAATGATGATGATGTTGATGATGATGATGATGATAGAGTGAAAATTATAAAGAAATCGGAAAATTTATACACTCTCCAAAACCAGTTTTTATACAAAAAAAATTAATCTGTGATCTATGTACCACACCACATGATGCTGATTATAATGACGACAGTGATATGTTCAGAAAATGGTTTTTATTTATGGCTACAGTAAAAACTGTGTAACTTGGACACTCACGGTACCGTAAAAAATGGCCAACTTAAAAAGGTGTCCATCTTGAAAAGGTTTTAAACAAAAATCAAAATTAACAGCTTTAGGGCATCCACGCAATACATTTTTTGTTGAAGAATAATTAAAAATGCAAGACAAAATCGTCCAATTTAGCCAGTTGACCAACTTAACAGGTTTCACTGTATAAAGAAAAATGGACAAAGGCAAAAAAACAAAAAAAAAATTTAATTTTGGTTTTGTGTGCGGCCAAATCAAACCGACAATTTTATTTTTCCTTTTCATTCGAAATGTTGAAAGTTTAAACAATTTCGGTTGGATCGGTTAGGCCTGAAAAGTTATATCTCACTACTTCTAACTAATTCAAAACATATAACATACACACAGGGTGGACTATTTCAATTTTATTATCAAACAACTCACAAATAGAATGGATGAAAAACACAGCAACAAATAGACCATGTGTATGTTTGGCATTTGTATGTTTTTCTCTACTAAAGAGAAAGTAGAGGCAGTAGACTCTTTACTAAAGAGAAAACTAAGACCTTAATTTTGGAAAAATACAGCCTGAAGTGAACGAAAAGTGTAGCTACGCAAATTAACGAAAAAAGGTGTCTATCAAAAAAGTGAAAATATTTATTAGGTTTAAAAAAAAAATAAAAAAAAATGCTAAATTATTGTTTTTCTCAAAATGCTACCCAGTGCATGACTTCCAATAGTGGAAGAATTGAGGTGTTCATAAGAGTTAATTATTTGAGTGTAAACAATGCCAGCACCTAATAAATATTTCTGCTGAACTATTTTAGCGAGGGTATAATATAATATATTATACACTATAATATATTATACACTATTTTATAACCACACTTTTTTTAATAGGTACACTTTTCGTTATTTTGTGTAGCTACACTTTTCGTTAAAAAATTCACTTCGGTAAAATGAGCCAATGGGTGCTTCCAGGACACTCAACAGTTTGGAACATGTTGAGTAAAATCGCAGCCAACGTTATTAAAATGTTTAGCACTATGAAATTTTCAAATCAAATTGGCGATGATTTAACTAATCATGATAGGGTACCTGAAAGCGCCCGATGTATAAGTTTGGTAATGGTAACTATTGTATGGAACTTTGGATCTAAGCGCCCTCTGTATTTGAAGCAAAGCCGCTCACTACGGCACATTTTAAAACAGGATGCTAGTAAAGTTTAGCCAAACGAATCCAAACAAAACAAAATCTTATTGTAATAGTAGTGGTGTAATTAAATATTCAGGCGAATTTATATTGTGTAATTTAGACGATGTGATTTTTTAATTGGCCTTAGGCACATTCCAAAGTCATTCTAAGTATTTTTTAAGCCTATGCGGCATGAACTTTAATGATATTGATTGTCTACTGAAACGAGAAGCAGTGTCCATAGCAAGTTATATGATTTCCTAATGGCCCTTACAGGGTGTTCCATGAGATTTAAAATGTGATTTTTTTAATGCGGGAGACTATGGCAGCCGAGGAAATTTTGGAAGTCAACAGATCCAGCTTTAAAACAAATAAAAAATGATGATGATGCAGATAACAGATTTAAATGAAAAAATCAGCATGAACGAAACAGAGCAAGATGAAACCAACTTCCAATATTTCATATAAAACCACTATGAAAGTATATGAACAATCAATATGACAATATTGCCATTCTTTCTCACCAGACAATAAAACCTATGATATACGTTCAAAACGTTAGTTCACAACAACAAACAGCTAACGATTTGAATTCCGACCATGCAGAACAAATAATCAAAACCAGTCCAACTCTATTCTCCGACTCCGAAGAGAAATTGACCTTCATAACAACCATGAGAGGAGAAATACGTACAATGATACCGACCCTGTATACTCTCGCCCGTATCCTTTTTCAATATGCTTAAAGGACGAAGTAGAAAAACAAATTTAACAGCTCTTGGAACATGGGGTGATTACACCATCAAAAGACACATCGGAGAAATAAAATACAAAATGGTGATTGACTACCGCAAACTAAATTCGGTTACACTCTCAGACAGGTATCCGATACCTGAGATCAATGACATTCTGGCAAACTTAGGTGAAAAGAGATTTTTTGACTGTAATAAATCTGAAAAACAGTTTTCACCAAATTCGCTTAAAGGAATCAGATATTGAAAAACAGCTTTTACTGTTAATCATATGGAACTCGTATTCCGTGAGCATTGGGAGACGTGGGAGCTTTGGCATTTGGATCGGGAGGTACCGGGTTCGAATCCCTATAGGGGCAGGATGCAAAGTGAAATTTCATCAACAGATTTCGATCTGTGGTGAAATGTAACACATATATGACCCCCTGTCGGTGTGCAAAACCCATGGGCCGACCCATCTTTCATGTCAGTATAGGCTGGCATGGAGCTTGCAATGTGCAGATGGGCTTAAAACGCTAGTATAGCCGTACGTCCTAGAGTTGGCCGGGAGGCGTAAAGTAAGGACGTAAAAAGCATAACCGCGGAAGAGCAGGGTGAGCCTTGAGCCCCAAAACAGATCGCATAGTTAACAATTAAAAAAAAAACATTTTAAGAACATCGCATGATCTTTAAAATGTTAGAAAATGCCAACATGAAGAATCAAATCGACAAATGCGAATTCCTACAAATTGAAGTAGAATTCTTAGGATTTGTCATCTTTAAAGACAGGATAAAAGTGAATCAAAAGAAGGTAAAACTCATAATGGAGCTGTACCCAAAACTGTGAAGTAACTAAGATCCTTCTTGCGATTAGCAGGATTCTACCTCCGTTCCATCTAGGACAGGAGGGGAAGATGTACATATGTCCAAAACCCTCTCGAAGAAAAAACAGGTAAATTTCAATACCGAAGAAGGTGCTTTTAGTAAAATAAAAAACTCACTCTTCTCAAATGAAGCCCTGCTGTAATTTCCAAATTTCCAAAAGGAATTTGGACTGACCATGGACGCTTCTAACTTCGCACTAGGTGCAGTACTATCTCAAGAGGGAATACCAATTACAATTTCGTTCCTCTGAAGAAAAAATCTTAATAAAACCGAAAACAACTTTGTCGCTAATGAGAAAGAAATGCTTCACATAATCTGACGCTTTGTTGAGAATATCAATCGCTTCTGGAGTAAACGCAATGTCGGCAATACAACATAGCGATGATAGTTCTTCGCACGATCTGATTCCCACAGTAGAAACCTCAGTTAATGTATTCCGCAATCAACTAATCTTAAACGAAGGTGAGGAAAGCTCGTACCAAATTATAAATCCGTTGCCCAATTATCCCAGGTATGTATATTAATACACAGCCAGCCTTTACCAATTCAGATATTATAAATTTTTTCAAATAGTACCTGAACCTAATGGATTGAAGGCAACTGAATCTGTAATAGCAAAAGCATCTTAAACTTGCTGTACATCCACTACATTTCAGAGATTATAAACTTCGATTCACTCAAAAGATGGTACAGGATATTACTGACGAAAACCAACAACCAGAAAAATGTTTAGCAGTCCATAGAAGAGCACATCGTAACGCACAAGAGAATCGAGTCAGTTACCCTAGTGTGGCATCAGCCATTAGTATATACAAACGTCGGAATGTAATCAAATTATACATTTTACCACGTAGATTTGGGTTCATAGACGTAATTCAAATAAATACGAATGGCTGATGGCACACGAGAAAAAAAATACCGGATTTTTCTTCGTTTCTTTCCCCGTTTACCTATGATACAGGTTTTAATTGCGATTTAAACAAATGTTCGGTGCAACCACACTAACACAACGTAAATTAAATAAAAAATATTTCAAGGACATTTTTGACTCATTTTAGTTTAAATTTTATTTAAGAGAGAGCAGAACAAAACAAAATAAAACACACATACATATATACATTATCTATTACGACTAAGTAGTTTGCCTTGAAAAAAATACCAAAATACAAAAAACTCTGTGTGGAATGGAACAATGATGATGATCTTATATACCTAGGTTTATTGATCGTACGAGTTTCGCGCGAAGAACTAGTTTTTGTATGAAAAGAAATTTTTAGCTTAATTTTAATAGTAAAAAGTTGAGGTGGGTCAAGGTTTTGTGATTGGAAAAATAGTCAAGTGTCAAATTTCAATCTGTTTATATAAGATTATTAAATATTGAATTTCGAAAGTAAAATAATCCATAAATTGGATTTAATCAATATAAAGTGAATTATTTTATTAATTAACAAAATTGCTCAAAGTTTAGTTTTGTGAAAATACGAACTAGTTGGTCATAACATAAAAAGAGTGTCAATCATAAAAATTACTACTGAGTGCTATTTTTGGTTTGATATAAGTCGCTATTGAACTTTTACCGGCTTTTGATACAATATAACCTTGAGTGGAACGAATCTTACTTTGTCGAATGTGGCATAAATTTTGATTTGTTCGAATGACAAAGCAATTGTTTAGCTTAAATATACCATTCGTATGGAAGCGGAAAATAATTTAAATACTCTAAATAAGGAAATTGGCCATATGCATGAATCGTGAAATCGCATAAACAATGTTATAGTATATCGACACAAAGACGAGAGCTATAAACGCAGACGTTATTAAAATCATCGGATTGCTATATTTAATTAAGACCGTTGGCAGAGATCGTGTGGTGTGCCAGTGTTACAGAAGAATTTCGATTGCTGTAAGTTAATTTTAGGCGCGATTTTGGCGTAATATTGAGTTCTGCAACTAAAACATATCGAGTGATATTTGGTATTACGGTGAAAAAATCAACGGAGGTGCTCTTAATCAACGGCGTGAATGAAATTTTTGTAACTCGTGGTTTCAAGGTCGAACATCAAACAGCGAGACATTTTGGATGTTATTAGGATAACATCAATTAAATCAAAGGATCGAGTACCGCTAGGCGTTACAGTGGTAAATTTTGCGGTTTAAGTTGTCAAGGCAGAGCAACAGATTCTTCGTGGAAAGTTCTGGATGGACCACAACATACCGTTGGTCCAGCAAGCATTTTTTTTGTCGCCAAGTTCATTTTATTTTATTAAATTAATTGTTTGTTAATTATTATATTTATTAATTTCAACCTATTTTTGTTTTAGGTATTGATTAATTTTAATTTTCTTTGTATTAATTCTCATAAAATCATTACTCTTGTGTTACTTTTGTTTATTGCTGGTTAATTAATAATTTGTTTCTTTCTTTATTTAGAAATATTTTTCAAAAATTAATTCTGCAGTACCCAGATCGTGGAAAGCTTTCTTCGCGTCTAGGATGCTTCAGGTAACATTTCATAACTTTATAATTTTTTTATTCTCGACTCCAAAGAAGGGGAGCATATTTACCTCACAAAAAAAACTTTCAAGTTTTTTTGCTAACGTCTGCTGGTCAAACATTTTGTTATATTATCACAAATTATCCAGGGCATAAGCTCAATATAGATATTTATTCAATAGAAAATAAATTGAGTTTAACAGCAATTGGCAAACTCAATAAACTCGCACTCTACAAATCATTAAAGTTCAGAGCATTTTTACTTTTTTTTATAAAAAAGAAATGTTTACTCAAAGATAACGATACAGTATATTTTATCCAATATATTCACCATCGTTAGCTATGATTTCCTGCCATCTCCTCGGAAGTTTGTGGATTCTTCGTTTGAAGAAGTCTTCAACTTTCCCAGCAATCCAGCCACCGATCCAATTGACTCCGTACTTCTCCGGCGTTTCGGAAGCGTATGTCAGCCAGGCCTATTTGCATTGATCGAAAAAAATGGTAGTCGGAAGGTGCAAGGTCTGGGGAATACGCAGGTTATTCAAGCCGATCCCAAGCCCAACCGAGTTGCTCTAGCTTGTTTTGAGCGGTTTTTGCATGATGTGGTCTGGCATTGCCATAATGAAACAAAACTTTATAGCTTTTGTTCGCTATTGGTGGCCGTTTCCCGTTTAATGCACGTGCCAAATTGTCCAGTTGGCGTCGGTAGCGATCACCTGTAACCGTTTCATTTGGATTTAACAGCTCATAATACACCACACCTTTCTGGTCCCACCAAATACTCAGCATAACCTTATCGCAATGAATATCTCGTTTTGGCCGCGATGGTCCTGCGATGATCGACGTAAGCTGCTTTACGTTTGGGGTTGTCGTAATAGACCCACGTTTCATCGCCAATAACAATTCGATGCAAAAAACTATGTTTTTGTACTCAGCAAGATATTTTTTTGAATGTTTTTTTTCGTGCTCTCAATTGATTTTCGGACAGTTGATGTGAGGCCCATCTTCCTAGTTTTCGAATCAAACGATGACAAATGGTTTATCGGTCAATGTTTAACTGCATTGCACGTTCTTTTTGCGTTTGACATGCATTTTCATCCAATAATGTTTATAATTCGGCATCTTTAAACTTTTTTGGCTGACCTGGCCGTTCTTTGTCTGTCAAGTCAAAATCACTGCTTTGGAATCGATGATAAAATTGAAACAGCTTGCTCTCGATGGAGCTTGATTACCATAAGTATCAGAAAGCAATCGGTGAGCTTCAGCTGCAGTTTTCTTGGAATTAAAAAATAAAAAAAGAACCCCTAAATCGATTACAAAAAAATGACGTAATATGAAAAATAACACTTGCTGCTCTGTATTAGATTAACAATTGTGACAGCTACAAAATGCAATTGAATTTGTTTATCAAACTATATACGCAATCTCACATAGCGACATCTAAATGTCGACTCTAAGAATTAATTCACACACCCTATAGTAATTGACAACGAAAAGTCCCTCAACTCGAAGTCTATAATGTCAATGAAAGGAGATGCACTAAACATAAAAGTGTTTAAAACTCCCCCTAATAAAAGTGAGGTGAATGGCCACGTGGAGAGATTTCACCCGACACTCTTAATAAATGCCTCGGTGTCTATTACGGAAGCCTTTAGGATAAAAACCGCGCAGGTCAGCAAAATATATCTCAAAATACAAAGTGATTTCACCACGACTGCATGACTGCGAGGATATTTTCCAAACGATGGTGCAGGCGGATAAAATGTTTATGCCATAAAAATCAAGCGCTTAGCATCGAAAATGTGATCATTAGAGATCGATATCGTTGTATGAAAATAGCTTCAGGCTACCACCGACGTATCAGCTATTTTTGGAGAATGTTTTGGAGCTCAACATATTTGGGCTTCATATCACGGAGGCAAAATGCGCAGTTCCCATTGAATGATAAATATCTGGGGTCGGGGTAATTGCAGTTTCTGTAGACATAACATCGAGGATCGCAGCTCGGCTTCGAGTATTCTACACCAATATTAAAATCTTGTAGTCTCCCCAAATATCGCTTAAAAACAAATTGGAAATTTATAAGGCGCTGATACAACCAGTCATGAGATTTGGTTTCGAGTCTTAGACAGAGAGTTTTATATATTGCAAAAGAATCACGAGATCAGAAATGCAGGTCCTGGAATCGACACCTGCACATGCACATAGTCGGTCATTGTGTCTGGTGTCCCCTTGTTGCATACCGACTTATCTAGAGAAATATTATTAAGGGTACCAAATCACTCAATCTGGCACTAAAATTAAAACTATCAAATTTTAAACGTGTAACTTAAGCGCATTACTCCATCGTATCCAAAAAGTACTACTCAAAATTATGATTTTAAAAATATTGATTTTGAAAATAATAATTGTATAGTTAAAGTAATCCTGGTTTTGAAAAACTTAAAATCAACTAAAATTTTGAAAAAAAGAAACATTTCCACCCAATGTACCCAATCTCATCATAAACGGTTAAGAAATGGCCGAGTTTCGTCCCAGGAGGCAATATTCCAGAACTTCTTCCAAAAATCATTTTAAATTTCCATTTCTATCGAACCACCTGAAGGTTTAGTCCTACTGAATCAGTTTGACGAAGATATTATTATAAGTAACGAAACCAATACGCTCAATGGAACATATTTGATCAAGTTCGGCAATAAAACATTGGGATTGGAAGTCCTTCATTTCCAAAGAAAAATCGAACATTTAAGTGCTTTAACACCAAGGGAATTACCCAGCAACTCATGAGCTGGGGACTCTCTTAATATACTCATCACTACGGTCAGGCACTACGGAGTGCCTCAAAAATAAAAGAATACGGGTTAATATCGGGGTTTTATACAGGTTGTTTGGTGCATCGTTTGCAAAATAGAATTGGCTGATTGAATTGAAAATTCTACGGGTTTTTTTATTTTAACTTTTTATTGTTTATTTTGATAAATCGCAATATTTAGCATTCAAGTTGTATTATTTTTTTTAAATAATTGGTATAGGTTCCAAATTTAGTATTAACTCTTACGTTTACTGTTGTATGGTTCTATCAAATTCAAAATTCGTCCCAAATAACATCTACTTTCCTTTTTATTTACTCTTAAAATGTTTGAAAATGGTAAAAGAAAACTTAAAACTCTACTTTACATTGCAATAAAAAAAAACTAAAAGTGATCATGTTCTTCGAA
This sequence comes from Nephrotoma flavescens, assembly GCA_932526605.1. Lineage (NCBI taxonomy): Eukaryota > Metazoa > Arthropoda > Insecta > Diptera > Tipulidae > Nephrotoma > Nephrotoma flavescens. The sequence goes on along the minus strand of OW052220.1, from coordinate 71,469,446 downwards.
CTCTTTTATTAAATTCTCTAGTCTATCCATTTTTCAACGACATGCAATATGCCATAAAACCCTTTTTAAACACTTTACTATATCACAAAATTTGTGTACCGGGACACATCAGCCTGATTTTCGATATTCGCGATAAAAACTTGTTTTTACTAAAAAAAACATACACTAAGTAGGCTACAACAACTAATACCTCACTCTTCTAGGCTGTTCTAACATTGTTATTTTGTTTTCATTACGTTTTTAAATGTTGTGGTTAAGTTTTGTTATTATTGCTACAATGGCTAAATTCTCTAATGAAGAATACGCTGACATTTTGATGGCATATGGAAGCGCCGAGTCGCACAAAGGATTGACCAGGAACGCTTTCCTAATAGACGATTACCCAGCCGCCGCACCTTCCAAAATACTTATCGACGCTTACGCGAGACCGGTAATTTAAATTTTAATGAACCAAGGGGGGTTATAATGCGACATAATGTTGCTGTCGATGAACAGCTTCTAGCACTGTTTGAAAAGGAACCGACTAGAAGCATAAAAATGTAGCTGCATCACTCGGGATTTCCATCTGTGTGGAGCGAAAGTGTGAAGCATACTTCGTCAAAACAAGAAACATTCTTTCCAGTGTAAGGTCTGGACAATCATGAGTTTGACAAACGTGTCCAGTTTTGTCGTATTTTGTTGCACACAGATGTGGATGATCCCTACTTTTTAAAAGTATTCCGTGGACAGATGAGTCCAAATTTACTAACGAGGGAGTTCTTAATTTGCACAACATCCATCACTGGTCAACGAAAGATCAGAACCTACGTGCCAAAAGAGAGAGGTCCAAAGAAGATTTAGTGTCAATGTTTGGGCGGGAGTAATTGGAAATCATGCGATTGGACCACACTTCATACCTGAGCATCTTAACGAGGATAACTACCTTGAGTTTTTGCAAAATGACTTGCCCGAATTGATAGCACACTTGCCAATTTTCAATTATAACCAACCTATTGTTTTTCAAAATAACGGTTGTCCTGCACACTGGAGATTAATTGTCAGAGAGCACCTAAATGACGTATTCCCAAATTCATGGATTGGGAGGGATGGCCCTATTCCATGGCCTCCACGTTCCCCAGACCTAACTCCGTTAGATTTTTACGTCTGGCGACGAGTCAAAACACTGGTATACGTCACGGAAGTTCCATCAAGGGATGATTTAGTCCAACGCATTGAAGCGGCTTTCGTCAAAATTAAAGACGAAATGCGTTTACAGTGAAAATAAGGCGAAGGTGTCGTCCGTGCATGCGCAACGGAGGTCAACAATTTGAGCAAGATTTATATAAAGTTTTTTTTTTTTATTAAAAAACGATTTTTAAATATAAGTCCTAAAGTTAGTATAGTTAGTACATATAAATGTAAGATAAAGATAAGTGACAGATTTTACTGCGGAAGAGTGAGGTATTAGTTGTTGGTTGTTGAAGCCTATACTTAGTGTATGTTATTTAAGTAAAAACAAGTTTTTATCGCGAATGTCGAATATCAGGCTGATGTGTCCCGATACACAAATTTTGTGATATAGTAAAGATTTTAAAAGGGGTTTTATGGCATATTGCATTCGTTGAAAAGGGGATAGACTAGAAAATTTAATAAAAGAGTTCGAAGATCACGATCAATTTTAGTTTTTTTTTTATTGCAATGTAAAGTAGAGTTTTAACTTTTCTTTTACAATTTTCAAACATTTTAAGAGTACATAAAAAGGAAAGTAGATGTTATTTGGGACGAATTTTGAATTTGATAGAACCATAAAACAGTAAACGTAAGAGCTAATACTAAATTTGGAACCTATACCAATTATTTAAAAAAATAATACAACTTGAATGCTAAATATTGCGATTTATCAAAATAAACAATAAAAAGTTAAAATAAAAACATCCGTTGGGCCAAAAATGAGTAATTGGTGTTTAAGAGTTAACAAATGACTCATCCTTTCAGCCAATTTAATTTGGCAGACGATGCACCAAACACCCTGTATATCCCACACACAAACTAACAGTAAAATCGAGAATATTATTTCAGTGACAATTCAAAGAGAATAACTTAAATTTTACATCTCAAATAAAATAAGTAATGTGATAGGGCCCCTCAAGTCACAGGAAAACTTTAATGAAACACCGTTTTCCTGATGGTTCGAAGATGAGAATTCGAATCTAAAGGAGAACAATTATCACAATCACATCACAATCACAACACAATCACATCACAATCACATCACAATTACATCACAATCACATCACAATCACATCACAATCACATCACAATCACATCACAATCACATCACAATCACATCACAATCACATCACAATCACATCACAATCACATCACAATCACATCACAATCACATCACAATCACATCACAATCACATCACAATCACATCACAATCACATCACAATCACATCACAATCACATCACAATCACATCACAATCACATCACAATCACATCACAATCACATCACAATCACATCACAATCACATCACAATCACATCACAATCACATCACAATCACATCACAATCACATCACAATCACATCACAATCACATCACAATCACATCACAATCAGATTCACAGGAACTCAAATATCATCGTATTCGTCACGTTGCAATATCATCAATAACAAGTTGCGCACACATCCGGTATAACAATGAATGAAAGTTTCTTGCCGACATAGATTAATACATACTTCAAATAGTTTTAGTTAAGCAAACTGTAATTAGAACATAAGAAAATATTCAGTTGTAATTTACATCCAAGCTACGAGTAAATACGTTAAAAATAAAAATTATTTTTTTAATCGCAGGTGAACCTCGTTCACTTTGCCCTTAGATGTTGAGCTTTCGGAGATTGCTAATTCCGAAGTCGAGTTCAAAGGAACTTTTAGACTCGACGGGATCTAATATCTATATACTCATACAAATATTGGCGGGCCACCCCTGATCCTCCTTCCAAACATTACGTTCGATTTGTTCGCTTGCCACAATTTGAATGATTCGCTTGATGTACCTGAATTCAAACGTAATATACATCATTTCATCTTTAAAACATTTTCATTTTATGTATGTGTACCTCCGTGCCGATTTATTATATGAAACATGGGTTAATCATATATAGCAGAAGCAAAAAAAAAGAAAATAAATTGATTTTCTTACCTGTAAACTGAATCATCGTAAAATAGTAATATCCTTAGAGGTGAACTTATACTTCGTTTTTTTATTATGTGAGCTGGTTCTATGTGCACGCCATGAATAACCTGTAATGATAAGAAAAAAAAATTATTTCAATTTTATCGGGTCATAATGATACAAAACATTTCAATTCGCTTTATAGTTGCATCAGGGCCTCGTAAATGTTTGCGGCCTACGATGTGAACAAATGTTTGGGAAGGAAAGCATTATCAAAGATTAAAATGAAGAATAAATCAAGAATAAAATTGAAATGTGTATGTATTTTATTACACATCTACAAATGTAAATTTTCTACCTGTGCATACATATGTATCGTTTAGTAGATGTAATATATAAAACATAAATTTGATTTCAACATTATTTGCTTACGTGTTAAATAAATTCTTAGACGGGGGGCAAGTGGTACAAAAACATACAACATTATCACTTCACCAGACGTAAGCAACTACGGTGGTAGATACACTGCTAAAATACAGAAAGCACTACTCGATTGAAACCCCAACCCAACACGAGGAGGTTCAGGCACATAATAAAATAAAAATGGATTCGGCACGCATTGAGTTCAAATAAGAGAGTTGCAACAAAATCAAAATGGCTTTGTTGTTTTTCAAAATATTCTCCATGAAGATCAATACACTTTTGCATGCGTTTAAACCAATTTTTGAAGCACTTTTTCCACTCCAATTGAGGTACTTCCAAAATATGCAATTTGAACGAGAAAACCGCTTCTCAAGTGCTAAAAAACGGTGATTCCGCAATTTATTTTTAATTTGCGGGAATAAAAAATTGGGTGCCAAATAAGGACTATAAGGCGGGTGGATCATTACTTTAATGTTTTGACTGCTCAATTATTCAGTTGTTTGTGCAGATGTGTAAAAACTCGCATTGTCATGGTGCTCGCTATTTCGAAGGAAACTTCTGACAAAAAATGGTTTTCTACCATTCAGAATTGACCTTCTACGTTGCACCAATGGTACGCTTGCGACAAGCCCAGTTTTTCCAAAAAAACAGGCGACCATTTGCTTCCAATTGTTTCAAACAAATTTTACTGGATTTGGCTCACATTGAGACATACCGTCGACTGCTATTTGGTTTCGGAGGTGTGGGGGTAACTGCAGCAGGGAAACTTTGCAATTTCCAAATGAAATTTTGCATACCGATTCCCAATTTGTGCAGAAATAATTTATGCCAAATTTTAAAACTTCACAAAAGCGGCTACACTGATGAAATTTGTGCCAATTTTTGTACCAAAAAAATGTGATTTTCATAAATTTTCATTCATAAATACAGGAAAAACAAACTAGCCCTTAAAAGATACTATGTTGAACATAGAAAATACAGAGGTATATCGTTCAATAATATTTTTGTTGAACAACAAATTAAAAAATAGCAATACGTTATTGTAAAACCAAAGACTGAGCAATTCAGATAGCATATTCTTGTCACGCATGTTCATTGCCACCCGAAAAATATAGTGGCTGAATTTGTGCTAATCCAGAATTGACCCAATTCCGTTGAACAACAAAGACCGTTGAATGAACGAATTTCTGACAAAAAGTGTTCTACAAACCAATGAAGTTGGCACTTCTGATTGCATATTCGTATCAGGTATGTTCATTGCCATCCGAAAAATATAGTGGCTGAATTTTTGCTAATCCAGAATTGACCCAATTCCGTTGAACAACAAAGACCGTTGAATGAACGAATTTCTGACAAAAAGTGTTCTACAAACCAATGAAATTGGCACTTCTGATTGCATATTCCTATCAGGTATGTTCATTGCCATCCAAAAAATATAGTGGCTGAATTTTTGCTAATCCAGAATTGACCCAATTCCGTTGAACAACAAAGACCGTTGAATGAACGAATTTCTGACAAAAAGTGTTCTACAAACCAATGAAGTTGGCACTTCTGATTGCATATTCGTATCAGGTATGTTCATTGCCATCCGAAAAATATAGTGGCTGAACTTGTGCTAATTCAGAATTGGCCCAATTCCGTTGAACAACAAAGACCGTTGAATTAACGATTTTCTGACAACAAGTGTTCTACAAACCAATGAAGTTGGCACTTCTGATTGCATATTCCTATCAGCACAAATTCAGCCACTATATTTTTTGGATGGCAATGAACATACCTGATACGAATATGTTATAAGAAGTGCCAACTTCAATGGTTTGTAGAACACTTTTTGTCAGAAAACCGTTCATTCAAAGGTCTTTGTTATTCAACGGTCTTTGTTCTTCACACACATACCTGATAGGAATATGCAATCAAAAGTGCCAACTTCATTGGTTTGTAGAACACTTTTTGTCAGAAAATCGTTAATCCAACGGTCTTTGTTGTTCAACAGATTTGGGCCAATTCTGGATTAGCAAAAATTCAGCCACTATATTTTTCGAATGGCAATGAACATACCTGATACGAATATGCAATCAGAAGTGCTAACATCAATGGTTTGTAGAATACTTTTTGTCAGAAAATTGTTCATTCAACGGTTTTTGTTGTTCATTGGAATTGGGCCAATTCTGGATTAGCACAAATTCAGCCACTATAATTTTCGGATGGCAATGAACATGCGTGACAAGAATATGCTATCTGAATTGCTCAGTCTTTGGTTTTATAATAAGGTATTTCTATTTTTTAATTTTTTGTTCAACAAAAATATTATTGAACGGTATACCTCTGTATTTTCTATGTTCAACATAGTATCTTGTAGGGGCTAGGTTGTTTTCCCTGTATTTATGAATGAAAATTTATGAAAATCACAATTCTTTGATAAGCACAAACTTCGTCGGTGTAGCCGCTTTTGTGAAGTTTTAAAATTTGGCTTAAATTATTTCTGGTTTTTTCTAGAAATTGGGTTTTATTTTTTTTTTCTTTCAGGCGAAATTTGAAATTTTCTTTTCCGGTTTTCCCGACTCCTGGACTAGCACTAATTTTTTCCCGTGAGCACTAATGACCACAAATTAGGCTTAATCGGTATGCAAAGTTTCATTTGGAAATTCCAAAGTTTCCCTGCTGCAGTTAACCACACGTTTCGGGGTCATACACATAGATCCAATTCGTCATCTGTCACGATCTTATAGACATGTTTTAAAACAACCGATCATATTTTTTGAGCATTTCTTTCGACCAAATGACACGAGTCTTTTTTGAGCGTTTGTCAAATTATGTGGAATCCAACGCGAACAAATCTTTTTGGCGGCCAAATATCGGCTCTAACTCACATCTTGCGATCTTGCAGTATCAGTTCATCCAACAGCATTAATCAACATCATTCTAAACAACAACCGATTTTGGACGACCTTCACAAAATTCGTCGTTGAGCGATTGAATTTTGTAAACCATCGATAAACAATGGTCCTTGATCGTGCTTCATCACCAAAAGTCGAATTAAATTCATCAATGCACTGTTGTTAAGTTAATCCACGTCGCAAGTAATAATCGCACGAAAATTTAACATTAACGACAGAGACGTCATTTACCAGAGGGCAGCATTTCATGGAATTTCCAAATTTTAACGAATACAATGGATGGGATAAACCAACATCGCGTCAATCTAACTGCGTCCAGGTTTGTTGCGAATAGCATTTCTACGAGAATGGAAATCTTTTTCTTCAACATGCGCGTCATGGGATCGAACATTATCGTAAGATTTGCTAAATGAATTCCACGAGTTTTTGGATGATTTTTTCTTCGATTGAAGCAGTCAGCATTGACAGATGTATCATAGCAAAACGCGCGCAATCGTTTGAGCTTCATGGTTTCGTGGACGGCAGTCAAGCCGCGTATGGAGCTTGCATTTACATTCGGTCCATTAATCACGACGGGACCATTGCGACAAGGTTATTATGTGACAAGAAATGTGCCTCCAAAGCATCGGACCATTCCGCGGCTTGAATTATGCGGAGCTCTTTTGCTTTCACGAGTATACGACAAAATCAGCAACATTTTAGGTATCCAGTTAGATGAGGCTTGCTTATGCTCAGACTCGACTATAGGTTTGGCATGGATCAGGACACCCGCATATCAATTGAAACAATTTGTTGCGTCATGTGTATCTGAAATAAGGAGCTCACTGGCATGTTACATTAAATTTTACCTTTCTCGTTAAATTTATACAGTCCACATGTTAAGGTTCTCTGAGCATATTTTGATTTTTTGAATTGTCACATTCTCTCTTTTTTACATAGTTTCTTTTACATAAAAATGAATAATAAAATGTAATACTTATCTCTCTAGTTTTGAAAAATAAAGCGGATTTTTTAATTTTAGAAAAATGTGAATTTTCATATACGACCAACACAAGTGGAACGAATCAAACGCATAAACAGTTGTGTTTATTTTCGTCTCCGATCACAATCAGACGATGACAACTCCTCCTCCTGCCCCTATCGCGATTCGAACCCGGTACCTCCCGATCCAAACGGCAAAGCTTTATTTATGCCAAAATATTGATGGTTTCATGGAAATATTAAGACGTTATATGGTTGAATAAATATTTAATGATTATCTAAGGTCCGCATTTGAAAAAAAAACGAATATAGTTTTGAACATACATTCACCACTAGCGTAAGTTATAAATTAATATTTGATTTGTGTAGCAGACAATTTTGTAATTTAAACGTTTACGGTGTGTCGTATATATGAAAGTGAATTTCATTTTCCATAATTAATTTCTAGAAATGTATACGCACGATTTTTATGTCGCTTCCGATGAAAATATGAAAACTATCACCTGTTTGAATTACACGCGGTACCGCATGCCTATACAAAACATTAATAATAAATTCTTCATACACATATGCTTTCATTTATGTAACTACAGCTGTACATTAAATCATCACCATCATTAAACCGTCCAAACAATCAAATTCCCATACATCACGACGACGACGAATCGCGTAATCACACGTTAAATTATGAAATAGAAAGTTATTAGTTTTAAAAACATAATAAATCGTAATTCGAATCGATTAAAAATTTTAAATTTGTAATCAATTCAAGTTTCATGCGAGTACGTCGCCGTGCACTGCATGATGACAGTATAACGTGCTTTAGATGGATTAGATCTAATACTCATTAAAATACAATCGAATAATGGCACGGGGGGTCATTGCGGGTCATAACTCTATATTACTTTCAATTAAATAGACTGAACGATTTCTACCTTGATATGTTGTGCTAAATAACGAGTCACGTTCATTAATTACCTTTTATGGGTTACGATTTTACTGTGGTAATTAACTAGTTTATATTTAGGGTAGATCGGACTGAGAAGGTCGTGCTATTTGGAAATGATTTATAATACATTTTTCCACCTAATTAGTGAATGTAATCTACTTAGATGGTACATAGTAATTTGTGTAATGAGTCGTACACTAAAAAAAATTATTGTTCCGATTGATTAAAATCAAAATGTTTTTAAAGCTAAATAATAAGAAGATTCGGGGTTGAAGAGATAATCATTTGAGACTACTCGTAAAACCTCGGCAGCAGAACTGGTTAGTTGCAACGCCTTCAAGTTAAACTCAACCAAACAGTGTAGTATCGTCCAGGTTCATGTTACATCGAATAGTCTGGCACATGATACACCATTAAACCTCTTTAGGCTCCATGTAATTGGAATTCATAGTCAAATCGATGAACAAATGGTATAAAATTCATGATTTGGAATGGAACATTTTATTTAAATTAATTTCCTCAACAACTACAGAATTACCCCAACCATACGCCTAAGAAGGAAGATTTATTAAGAAATTCTAATCTACATCAAATATCATGATTTGTGATCGATAATTAAAAACCGATAAAACTTGGTTGTGGTTCCCTAGAATAGGAAATCTTTCTATATAAAAATCAATTGCCGTGCGTTAGTCGCAATAACTCGAGAACGGCACAACCGATTTGGATGATTCCTTTTTTGTTTTATTCTAACGGCGTTGAGGTGTGATCATTAATACCCAGTAGAACCCAGTAGAAACCCAGTAGAATGCGTTGTACGTTGAGTCAGGCGTTGTGCAATTTCGCAGGTTTCGTTTTAGCATTGAGCGCTTTCAGGGCACCCAACATTTGGAAACATGTTGAGTAAAATCGAATTCAAGGATGGTGACAGTCTGAATCACTTTATTCAAAACCAAATGGCTGGGGAAACGCATTGTTACAAACCCGTTGACTATATGACCAATCAAGACGAGGTAACCAACTGTTCGACCGAGTTTTTGAATGCGCTTTATTTGCCGGGAATGCCACCGCATAACTTGATGCTGAAGGTAGGATCTGTGATAATCATGTTGCGTAATCTGAACCATCCGAGATTGCGTAACGGAATGCGATTAGCTGACGAGCATCAGAAGCAAATTCAAAGGAGAGGGTGTTCTAATTCCGAGAATTCCTCTGATTTCAACTGACATTCCGTTCGGCTTCAAGCACATTCAGTTCCTCGTTCGTTTGGCGTTCGCTATGACGATTAACAAATCGCAAGGTCAATCGCTGGAAGTGTGCGGAATAAATCTGGGATTTCCCAGTTCGAGAGTTAGCAAACCATGATCGTTGTTCATTTACGTTCCGGAAAAAAACGACAAATATTGTTTACCACAATGCATTGTATTGATTTGCGTCTGTATTCCATTTAATTCCACTCGAACAAAATACATTGAATTCTTTTGAATCCCAACTGACTCCAATTCATGCTGCATTTCAAACTGAGAGAAAAAATCCAAAAAACAACTTTTCGATAGATGCCTGAGTTTGCATTGACATTTCATTCACTTTTCAATACATTATACCGCCTTTATGGTAGCGTTCGATTTTTATCTTCTGGATTTTTCTACAAGAGATGATTGGTCAAAAAGATGACCGAACGAAGGCAACCATAAACCTGCCTTTAGTCTTGAATTCGATGAAAAAGTGAATGGAATGGCCACTCAACTCAATCGTCTATTGAGAATAGAGTTGAGTGTTTGAATTTTTCTCTTATCAAAATCAATTTTCGTGAAGGAAACAAGTATTTGCTCGGAGCGAAGTAATTTGGGGCGCTAGTTATACGGGGTGTCCCAGAATGAATGGATAAGCCTGAAACACCGTATAGTAGAGCTATTGGGCGCTCAAAATAAAAAACAAAAAAATATATCCCTAGTAGTACCTAAGATATGTCATTTTTTTAAAGTCCATTTTTTTCACATTACTTTACGTCTCCGATCACCACGGCTATATGTATTCTTAATGGACTATACTAACAGATATGCAGTAAATAGTATGAGTAGCTGTTGCGCTTTTTTTGAAAAAAAAAATCTAAACTTCAATTTTCAGCATGAAATATGGTAAATATTATTTTATAAAAGTTTGAGCGTCTTTTGTGAAATAAAAATGTATGAGAACCTAAGTGGCCAACTATTTTAAAAATATGCGTGTTTAATGCAGATTTTAAAATGGTATAACACATCCTTTTAGGTAATGTAAATACGAGGTTATTGCTATTAATATGCAGAAGGAGTAAATTCGATTCAATAATAAAATTTTAAAAATTGGATTATTTCTTGTCTTAAACTGGAACTCTTAAACATTTTCTGATGAATCAATTTTCCAGATCAAGTTTGCACGTGTATTTCACTTCCCCCCATTTTCCCGGACTCTCAACATGAAACTTTATCTGGAAAATTTTCCAGCGATAGCCATCGACAAACCGATCGAAATAAGGTCTTTTCCAGACATAACACTTTAAAATTTAAGTTTTTACGAATTTTTGAAATTTGCACGTGTATTTCACTTCCCCCCATTTTCCCGGACTCTCAACATGAAACTTGATCTGGAAAATTTACCATCGACAAACAGATCCAAATAAGGTCTTTTTCAGACATAATACTTTAAAATTTAAGTTTTTACGAATTTTTGAAATTTGCACGTGTATTTCACTTCCCCCCATTTTCCCGGATTCTCAACATGAAACTTGATCTGGAAAATTTACCATCGACAAACCGATCCAAATAAGGTCTTTTCCAGACATAACACTTTAAAATTTAAGTTTTTACGAATTTTTGAAATTTGCACGTGAATTTCACTTCCCCCATTTTCCCGGACTCTCAACATAAAACTTGATCTGGAAAATTTTCCAGCGATAACCATCGACAAACCGATTCAAATAAGATCTTTTCCAGATATAACACTTTAAAATTTAAGTTTTTACGAATTTTTGAAATTTGCACGTGAATTTCACTTCCCCCATTTTCCCGGACTCTCAACATGAAACTTGATCTGGATAATTTTCCAGCGATAACCATCGACAAACCGATTCAAATAAGATCTTTTCCAGATATAACACTTTAAAATTTAAGTTTTTACGAATTTTTGAAATTTGCACGTGTATTTCACTTCCCCCCATTTTCCCGGATTCTCAACATGAAACTTGATCTGTAAAATTTACCATCGACAAACCGATCCAAATAAGGTATTTTCCAGACATAACACTTTAAAATTTAAGTTTTTACGAATTTTTGAAATTTGCACGTGTATTTCACTTCCCCCCATTTTCCCGGATTCTCAACATGAAACTTTATCTGGAAAATTTACCATCGACAAACCGATCCAAATAAGGTCTTTTTCAGACATAACACTTTAAAATTTAAGTTTTTACGAATTTTTGAAATTTGCACGTGTATTTCACTTCCCCCATTTTCCCGGACTCTCAACATGAAACTTGATCTGGAAAATTTTCCAGCGATAACCATCGACAAACCGATCCAAATAAGGTCTTTTCCAGACATAACACTTTAAAATTTAAGTTTTTACGAATTTTTGAAATTTGCACGTGTATTTCACTTCCCCCATTTTCCCGGACTATCAACATGAAACTTGATCTGGAAAATTTTCCAGCGATAACCATCGATAAACCGATCGAAATAAGGTCTTTTCCAGACATAACACTTTAAAATTTAAGTTTTTACGAATTTTTGAAATTTGCACGTGTATTTCACTTCCCCCATTTTCCCGGACTCTCAACATGAAACTTGATCTGGAAAATTTTTCAGCGATAACCATCGACAAACCGATTCAAATAAGATCTTTTCCAGACATAACACTTTAAAATTTAAGTTTTTACGAATTTTTGAAATTTGCACGTGTATTTTACTTCCCCCCATTTTCCCGGACTCTCAACATGAAACTTGATCTGGAAAATTTACCATCGACAAACCGATCCAAATAAGGTCTTTTCCAGACATAATACTTTAAAATTTAAGTTTTTACGAATTTTTGAAATTTGCACGTGTATTTCACTTCCCCCCATTTTCCTGGACTCTCAACATGAAACTTGATCTGGAAAATTTACCATCGACAAACAGATCCAAATAAGGTCTTTTCCAGACATAACACTTTAAAATTTAAGTTTTTACGAATTTTTGAAAATTGCACGTGTATTTCACTTCCCCCATTTTCCCGGACTCTCAACATGAAACTTGATCTGGAAAATTTTCCAGCGATAACCATCGATAAACCGATCCAAATAAGATCTTTTCCAGACATAACACTTTAAAATTTAAGTTTTTACGAATTTTTGAAATTTGCACGTGTATTTCACTTCTCCCCATTTTCCAGGACTCTCAACATGAAACTTGATCTGGAAAATTTTCCAGCGATAACCATCGACAAACCGATCCAAATAAGGTCTTTTTCAGACATAACACTTTAAAATTTAAGTTTTTACGAATTTTTGAAATTTGCACGTGTATTTCACTTCCCCCCATTTTCCCGGATTCTCAACATGAAACTTGATCTGGAAAATTTTCCAGCAATAACCATCGACAAACCGATTCAAATAAGATCTTTTCCAGACATAACACTTTAAAGTTTAAGTTTTTACGAATTTTTGAAATTTGCACGTGTATTTCACTTCCCCCCATTTTCCCGAACTCTCAACATGAAACTTGATCTGGAAAATTTACCATCGACAAACCGATCCAAATAAGGTCTTTTCCAGACATAACACTTTAAAATTTAAGTTTTTACGAATTTTTGAAATTTGCACGTGTATTTCACTTCCCCCATTTTCCCGGACTCTCAACATGAAACTTGATCTGGAAAATTTTCCAGCGATAACCATCGATAAACCGATCCAAATAAGATCTTTTCCAGACATAACACTTTAAAATTTAAGTTTTTACGAATTTTTGAAATTTGCACGTGTATTTCACTTCTCCCCATTTTCCAGGACTCTCAACATGAAACTTGATCTGGAAAATTTTCCAGCGATAACCATCGACAAACCGATCCAAATAAGGTCTTTTTCAGACATAACACTTTAAAATTTAAGTTTTTACGAATTTTTGAAATTTGCACGTGTATTTCACTTCCCCCACTTTTCCCGGACTCTCAACATGAAACTTGATCTGGAAAATTTTCCAGCGATAACCATCGATAAACCGATCCAAATAAGATCTTTTCCAGACATAACACTTTAAAATTTAAGTTTTTACGAATTTTTGAAATTTGCACGTGTATTTCACTTCCCCCATTTTCCCGGACTCTCAACATGAAACTTGATCTGGAAAATTTTCCAGCGATAACCATCGACAAACCGATTCAAATAAGATCTTTTCCAGACATAACACTTTAAAGTTTAAGTTTTTTCGAATTTTTGAAATTTGCACGTGTATTTCACTTCCCCCCATTTTCCCGGACTCTCAACATGAAACTTGATCTGGAAAATTTACCATCGACAAACCGATCCAAATAAGGTCTTTTCCAAATATAACACTTTAAAATTTAAGTTTTTACGAATTTTTGAAATTTGCACGTGTATTTCACTTCCCCCATTTTCCCGGACTCTCAACATGAAACTTGATCTGGAAAATTTTCCAGCAATAACCATCGACAAACCGATTCAAATAAGATCTTTTCCAGACATAACACTTTAAAGTTTAAGTTTTTACGAATTTTTGAAATTTGCACGTGTATTTCACTTCCCCCCATTTTCCCGGACTCTCAACATGAAACTTGATCTGGAAAATTTACCATCGACAAACCAATCCAAATAAGGTCTTTTCCAGACATAACACTTTAAAATTTAAGTTTTTACGAATTTTTGAAATTTGCACGTGTATTTCACTTCCCCCATTTTCCCGGACTCTCAACATGAAACTTGATCTGGAAAATTTACCATCGACAAACCGATCCAAATAAGGTCTTTTCCAGACATAACACTTTAAAATTTAAGTTTTTACGAATTTTTGAAAATTGCACGTGTATTTCACTTCCCCCATTTTCCCGGACTCTCAACATGAAACTTGATCTGGAAAATTTTCCAGCGATAACCATCGATAAACCGATCCAAATAAGATCTTTTCCAGACATAACACTTTAAAATTTAAGTTTTTACGAATTTTTGAAATTTGCACGTGTATTTCACTTCTCCCCATTTTCCAGGACTCTCAACATGAAACTTGATCTGGAAAATTTTCCAGCGATAACCATCGACAAACCGATCCAAATAAGGTCTTTTCCAGACATAACACTTTAAAATTTAAGTTTTTACGAATTTTTGAAATTTGCACGTGTATTTCAATTCCCCCCATTTTCCCGGATTCTCAACATGAAACTTGATCTGGAAAATTTACCATCGACAAACCGATCCAAATAAGGTCTTTTCCAGACATAACACTTTAAAATTTAAGTTTTTACGAATTTTTGAAATTTGCACGTGTATTTCACTTCCCCCCCATTTTCCCGGACTCTCAACATGAAACTTGATCTGAAAAATTTTCCAGCGATAACCATCGATAAACCGATCCAAATAAGGTCTTTTCCAGACATAACACTTTAAAATTTAAGTTTTTACGAATTTTTGAAATTTGCACGTGTATTTCACTTCCCCCCATTTTCCCGGATTCTCAACATGAAACTTTATCTGGAAAATTTACCATCGACAAACCGATCCAAATAAGGTCTTTTTCAGACATAACACTTTAAAATTTAAGTTTTTAAGAATTTTTGAAATTTGCACGTGTATTTCACTTCCCCCCCCATTTTCCCGGACTCTCAACATGAAACTTGATCTGGAAAATTTTCCAGCGATAACCATCGATAAACCGATCCAAATAAGGTCTTTTCCAGACATAATACTTTAAATTTAAGTTTTTACGAATTTTTGAAATTTGCACGTGTATTTCACTTCCCCCCATTTTCCCGGATTCTCAACATGAATTTTGATCTGGAAAATTTACCATCGACAAACCGATCCAAATAAGGTCTTTTCCAGACATAACACTTTAAAATTTAAGTTTTTACGAATTTTTGAAATTTGCACGTGTATTTCACTTCCCCCATTTTCCCGGACTCTCAACATGAAACTTGATCTGGAAAATTTTCCAGCGATAACCATCGACAAACCGATTCAAATAAGATCTTTTCCAGACATAACACTTTAAAATTTAAGTTTTTACGAATTTTTGAAATTTGCACGTGTATTTCACTTCCCCCCATTTTCCCGGACTCTCAACATGAAACTTGATCTGGAAAATTTTCCAGCGATAACCATCGACAAACCGATCCAAATAAGGTCTTTTTCAGACATAACACTTTAAAATTTAAGTTTTTACGAATTTTTGAAATTTGCACGTGTATTTCACTTCCCCCATTTTCCCGGACTCTCAACATGAAACTTGATCTGGAAAATTTTCCAGCGATAACCATCGACAAACCGATTCAAATAAGATCTTTTTCAGACATAACACTTTAAAATTTAAGTTTTTACGAATTTTTGAAATTTGCACGTGTATTTCACTTCCCCCATTTTCCCGGACTCTCAACATGAAACTTGATCTGGAAAATTTTCCAGCGATAACCATCGACAAACCGATTCAAATAAGATCTTTTCCAGACATAACACTTTAAAATTTAAGTTTTTACGAATTTTTGAAATTTGCACGTGTATTTCACTTCCGCTTTGGAAAATTTACCATCGACAAACCGATCCAAATAAGGTCTTTTCCAGACATAACACTTTAAAATTTAAGTTTTTACGAATTTTTGAAATTTGCACGTGTATTTCACTTCCCCCATTTTCCCGGACTCTCAACATGAAACTTGATCTGGAAAATTTTCCAGCGATAACCATCGACAAACCGATCCAAATAAGGTCTTTTCCAGACATAACACTTTAAAATTTAAGTTTTTACAAATTTTTGAAATTTGCACGTGTTGTAACCACCCTTGGTCGCTTCGCACACGCCTTTTTTTTAACATCCGGGTGCTTCAGTTGGGAGGGTTATTTTACGACCAATTTGGGAGTCACAACTCTTACATGTGCGTATATACAAAAATCACATCACTTCACTATATTCACTATACACATGTCACAACCACTTAATAATTCACTTCGACGGAAAATCATCACTTCCCCAATATTCGGAACAGATCAGCAAATCATATTTTTTTTTTTTTTTTTTAATAGACCAATCGACCCGAATAAACAAAAATAGTGAAATTTATGCACAATTCATAACAGAACAACAAAATTAGTTAAATCATATGTAATGTCTATTATATTTAAAATTAAGAAAACTAAGCGTAAATAAGGAAAATTACATCGAATTATTATTATTATTTTTATTTTGTTGGTGTGAAAGTTATGTTTTTCTATATTTTTCTTTCGGACCAGGTTTGTGGTAGTATGAATAAGTATATAAATATAGTTTAAAAAAAATGGAAATCTCATTCAGTAAATTAAAACTCACCCGATTTTTCCTCATCCACGTCCCACGAGAGCTCTTGTGCGCCGTGCTGGAACCTAGAGTAATTTGGGAATTCCCCACTATTTTGGTATTAATTATTATTTTTCCCTTTTTTTTTTGTGTTTTCCAATTATTTATATACTTTAAATTATTATTACTTTTTTTTTTTTCACACCACAAAATAACACTAAAACTAAACTTATACTAATTAACACTAATTAAGCATGCACTAAATTTATGTAGAATTTTAAAATAACCAATTAATTATTTCGAATTTTTTTTTTTTTTTTGTTTTTTTTTTTTTTTGTTTATCTACCCACAAACTACACCATGCCCAACCATCCTGGCTAAAATTCAGATCACACTGCACCGTCTAATGTTATTATTTGTTTGCCGATCTTCAATCAGTGTACAAACAAAAAACCGTAATCCAGCAATGTTAAACTCTCTCGCGTGTAGTGGTGTCAGCTGGAGTTGCACGATCACGTGTTTATGGCTTCATATACACAAATATTTTCGGTAAATGGTATTGTTTGTCCTTGCCTTCGATAATTTTATATTTTACTTAACCGGAATATCTGACAATGACGAATTTTGTTTATAAGTATGTGTGGCCGCCTATATTTTCCACCGTACGATTTTTGCGGTCGACAATTTATTTTTGCACGATATCCCACTTATTCGCCCGATGATTTTGAGCCGGCTTGAGGCCACGCGCACAGAGGTGTGGACCAGGTGGTACCGATCGCTTAGAGAAGTCGCGCCTCGATAATCACTTCTCAATACAAACCGGCTAACAATGAAATTGTTCAAAGAAACAAGGAAAAATAACATCGTTAGGCTCACAATTATAGACACCGCATTATGTAAAATCATTATAGTAGTTATTTAAGCAATACGCTTACCTCGCCAAGTGACAGCAAAAAAACAATATTACAATAGTTTACAGTATCCGCCTCAGTACAGCCAACAGTGTTCAACTTTTAATAACTGAACTGTTTTCCTTTTCGATGGTTTTCTACCGAGTGTTGAAATTGGAAAGAACTTACGAATGATTTCTCACAATTATTTAGCCCAGTACAGTCATTTTTGTGGGAAATTTTTGATTGTCTATAAACCGAACGAATAGGCAATTATTTAAGTTTCGTTAAACAAAGTTTATTAACCCGCCAGTAATTTTGAATCTAAAGTGTTATATTTTATAACACTTGCAAATCGTACTATCAAATTTTGTCGCCGACATTCAGGCGTATTGTGAGAATAAGTAAAAGATGCGTTCCACACCATTTGTTTTCGCCGCACCATTTTAAAACCACACCGGCGGTTACAGCACAACTTTGTTTGATGCAGAACGTTCGCTCAACCTGCATGCCAAACAATGTTGAAAATTATTTTCTGATGTCTTTTGCATGAAATGTGCCCAACAATTTTCCGTCTTCACTTTCGATTTCAAAATTCACGAACCCAATTTGTTTTCGAATACGGGCTTTGCGAAATTTTGGGGCAAATTTTGCACAATGATACGTTGCAGCATTACTTTGCGGGTGTTCTCTCACGTAAACGACCGTTCCCGGTTCAAAGGCTGGTTTACGAGTGCGGAGGTTATAAGGTTGAGAATATTTTTGAAAAGCAACTGCTAAATTTTTACGGACTTCTGCATGTACCGTTTGCATACGTAAAGGCATGCAGTCGACCGAAACTTCATTCTCCTCAAGACACTTGATTTCTCGCAGCAATTTGTATTCGTTCGCGTGATTCATGCGGTGGCATCCGAAGAGTATAAAGTGAGGACTATACTTAGTCGACTCATGAATCGAACTTCTCAGCGCTGCTCCAATTTCTGATAAATGTTCGTCCCAATTACGATGGTCCGTTTTGACATAAGCTCGTATGGCCGCCACGATCGAACGATTCACCCGCTCGGAGGCGTTTGATTGCGGGGAATAGACTGCCGTACGAGTGTGAGTTATGTTATATTCAGTCGTCATGTTGGAGAATTCTTTCGAAATAAACTGAGATCCATTGTCCGAATGAATAAACTCCGGAACCCCGTATACGTGGAACACCTCATTCACCATAAATTCCAAAATCTTAGCCGTCGTCGCTTTCGTCATAGGTTTTAGCAACACAAATTTGGATAATTGGTCTAGCACGATTAGAATTACCGTATTACCCTTACGAGACCGAGGGTATGGGCCTAAAATATCTACGTATAACTTTTGAAAAGGTTTCTCCACGATAATAGGATTTCTTATGGGCGGTTTCATTACTTGATTTGGTGCTTTCGTGGTTTTACAGATCTCGCACTGCGCAATGAAATCTCGGACTTGGTTACGCATACCTGGCCAAAAATAATATCGCCTTAGCCGATCCAAAGTTTTAAAATTACCTCCATGTGAAGCCGTAGGATCACAGTGTTCTTGAGATATAAGTTCACTGGTCAAGCCGTTCGGAATACATAATTTCCAGATGGGAATATCCGTTAATTCAACGTCACGCTTCGGTTCAATTCGTATATACAACCTATTCTCGATCACTCTATGACTCGGGAAACACTCTGGTGACTCTTTGACTCTGGTTATTAGCTCGGTGTATTTTTTTGTCATCAAAGTGTGGAGACTTAAGATCAATAGCTCCCAGTAGTGGTAGACAATTTTCAAACTCTTCCAACGTGTCGCAGAAAGCTCGTGACAAAGTGTCGGGAACCACATTTAATGACCCGCGCTGATGCTCAATTACAAAATCGTAGCCTTGCAATTTCAGGCTCCACCTGGCCAGCCGACCACTGAGGTCTTTTTGGGACATCAGCCACTTCAGACTTGCGTGGTCTGTAATGACTTTAAAGTGATAGCCCTCAATATATGGTCGAAATTTTTTTATGCTAATGATCGCTGCCAGGCATTCCAATTCCGTGACCGTATATTTTTGTTGTGCCTTGTTCAGTTTATGTGATACAAACGATATAGGCCTTTCCCCGCCTTCTTTGTCGAGTTGGAACAACACCCCGCCTACTCCAGCGGTGCTTGCATCGCAACGAATTAAGAAAGGCTCAGAATAATTTGGGTTAGTTAAAATTGGGGCGGTGGTTAACAGAATTTTGAGTCGCTCAAATGCTGACTGAGCCTCCGGCGTCCACGTAAATTTCACTGACTTTTTTAGTAAGTTCGTAATGGGGGCCGTTAAATCCGCGTAGTTTGGTATGAATCTCCGATACCATCCTGCCATTCCAAGCAAACGCCTCGTTTGTTTTACACTCGTAGGAACGGGGAAATTGCATATAGCTTCGACCTTGGCAGGATCGGTTCGGAGACCATCTTCACCGACCAGATAACCGAGGTATTTGATCTCTCGCATTACGAATCTACTTTTGCTGAGATTTATTGTTAATCCAGCGTCGCTTAACAACTTGGCTACTGTCTCTAGTAGCTTAAAATGTTCATCTAGTGTTGCTGAAATTATGAGCAGGTCATCTAAGTAGACGAACACGCGATCATGGTACTGGTGCGGGATCACCCTGTCCATCAGACGACACATAGTTTGTGCCGCATTACATAGGCCAAACGGCATCACCGTGAACTGGTAGAGGGGTCTACCAGGCACGGTGAATGCTGTTTTATCGCGCGATGCTTTTGCGAGGGGCACCTGCCAAAAAGCATCTTTCAAATCTATGGCCGTGATATATTTTGTCTCGTGTAACCTGCTCAACAGTCCATCGATATGCGGAAGGGGATATGCATCCTTTTTCGTAAATTGATTTAGTTTGCGTGAATCTAAGCAAAGTCTGGATTTCCCGTTTGCTTTCCGCACCAAGACGACTGGGGAACACCAACCGCTCTTGCTTTCTTCCACTACTTCTAGCTCAATCATGCGGTCTAGCTCAGCGTACATTAAGTCTTGCACTGCGGGAGACACGTTATAGAATCTTTGTTTTATCGGCTCAGTCGTACCTACGTCGATTACGTGTTCCAGCGCGGTGGTTCTGCCTAACCCTTTGACTTCAAATGAAGGGAATCTTTGTTTGAGGTATGCTAATTTTTGACTCTGTTCT
The DNA here is from genome assembly GCA_932526605.1 of Nephrotoma flavescens. Taxonomy (NCBI): domain Eukaryota; kingdom Metazoa; phylum Arthropoda; class Insecta; order Diptera; family Tipulidae; genus Nephrotoma; species Nephrotoma flavescens. The sequence continues at coordinate 71,448,448 of OW052220.1, read as the reverse complement.
GAAGTTAACGAATGTTGCTCGGGATCTGACACTTGAAATAGTTCACCGATAACGTTCGGGGCTAAATTAAAATTGGACCAAAAGTCAATACCTAAGTATAAATTTCCTTGCAAATTCGGGACTACATATAACCTCATGGTAACGGTTATGTTGTTGTAACTGATAGGTGTATCAACATATCCAACTATGGTATTTGGAGTTCCATCAGCCGTTTTTACCTCGGATTTTAAACTTTTCATATTCAGTCTACACTGCTTTATTAGAGAGGAAGCATCCTTTCCTATTATACTAATGGATGCCCCGCTGTCCAATAGTCCAGTTACATCGATATTATTTATTTTAACTACAACATGTGGTCGCGGGTCGCTTTCCATATGGATTATGGTTGAGGCAGCAAGCTTCGACAATATCCTCCGTTTATTCCAATAGGTTTTTGATCGAATCTTCCTGACATAGATTTGCTTTTCACATTTATTTCGAGAAGTTTCGACTCCGGCTGAGGGAGTTTGGATGTTGTAAACGTTGCTTGACGGTGGGAATATAGTTGGTTCAGTCGTGGACGACGGACATAGGTTAGTTGGATCAATTGTCGTAAATTCGGGAGTTTGATTAAGTTGTGTACTTTGACTTATCGGGATTTTCTTTAAAGGACAGTTATTGCTTATGACCTGGGTGGCAATTGGGCTGGACCCGAACGGTACCCCCCAGATCGTAGTACGTTCGGTTGAAAGTTTGACGATGAAGTATTTTGACAGTGGGTACAATTTGGCTTTCTTACTCCAGATTTTCCACAGCCAAAGCAAAATACTTCAGTAAATTCTCTAGCGCAGTCTTGATATCGATGACCAAGATCTTTGCAGTTCCAACAAATTAAGAAATCTGCATTATTTTTACCATCTTTTTGTGTTGCGCGAATAGCCGAAAGCTCTGGATTTTCTTTGGTTTCTTCGATCTTGAGTGAATTTACAGAAAGATTCAGAGCCTCTTGACCAGTAAGAACTTCGTGAAACCTTACTCGTCGACCTAGGTGTTCTGAACTATTTTTTAAATCGTAACCAGAATTCATCCAAAGTCTCTCATATTTCTGGCACACATTTCGAAGATGGTCGATAGATGGGAAATCTCTTTGCAGGGTCATTGTTTGCAACGCGGGATGCATATTCTCCCTAAGAATTTCTATCAATTCTGGCTCAGAAAAACGATTAGTTAATCGGCCATTCAGTGTCTGCATTTCCAACGAATAGTCATTAAATGACTCTTTACTTCTTTGCATTCGCCTCTCTATATCTCGCCTAGTTTCTCTTTCGGTTTCATGGCTTGAGAATCTAAATAAGAGAGCATTCCGCATTTGAAGCCACGTTGCGTTCGGATGATCTCTAGTGAATACCCATAACCATTTTTCGGCCGATTCGGACACAAAACTATGAATAATCAACGGAAGTTGATTTTGAGGATAGCCATCACGTTTAGCAAATAATTCGAGGCGAAATATAAAGTCGTGAATATCCAAACCTCGTTTACTTCCGTCAAAGGATAACTTCCACTTCGGAGGAAAATTTCTATAGTTGTTATGTTTTGGGGAGTAGTCGTTAAAGTCAAGGCCTAAGTCTTGGACATGTTGATCTTCAAGGGGAGGAGGTTTCCCTAAACCCTGTGTATGATGGTCATTTTGCTGAAATAGCTCCTGTGCAATCGAAGCAACTGGTCTAGAAGTTCTCCCTATCATTGACCAAGTACTGCTGGTCTCTGCTTCTCTTGCGGAGTCGTGAGACAAAGGAATTTGACCCACAGAACAGACTGGTGGTGGTGTGTTGTTTTTCGAATCCGAGGTCCTGGTTACCATGTTACCACTTGCCACAGTTACTGTGGATGTTACACCATGTGAAAGCGATTGCCCTGATGTAATTGGAGCAGAAGAAATTCTGTCTTCCAGCTTTAGTTTCGCTTGTTGTCCAAGCCGTTTAAAATTGATTGATAAATTCGTTATATTAACGGCATCGCCATACGAAGCTTTCAGCCTGTTTAAACGCTTTAACCAATGAATACAACGAAAGTAAACCTCTTCGGGAACTCTACTAAGATGGGAATTATTTACGTTATGCGACTCGAGATTGGCATGGGCCTCACGAGCGGCTTCCAGCTCTACCTCAGGGAGGGCTATTATGTGAGATTTAGTTATTGCCTGTTGCGGATCTTCGAGTTCTCGTTGAAGAGCTTTGCATAGGAGACTCGGAGCGTCATTGTCAGCAACGTCTATCCCACGGATGGCACATTCTACAATTAATTCATTTTTTCCCAAATTCTTGATATACTCGTAACATTCTCCGTCCATTTTGTAAGAATTATTTTCTAATCGGAAAATTCAAATCGAGAAACAATACAAGGATATATTGAGGTAAGCAGTGAAAATTATTGGAAAGTATGCGAAGCTTTCGCTAAGGATATAAATTCAAATAATTACTTATAAATACTTATATCTTTTATACGTGATATACGAACTATAGAAATATATATAATTAACCAAAAATTAAATCTAGGTATATAAAAAAAATATTTTGTTTTATTAAGAAAATATCAAGAGTTCATCGGGGAAGTGATTATTGAGATTCCGACGACTGTAAGTGAAAAGTAGCTGTTCTGTACTTGTATACTAAACAAAAAAAATTACCAAAATATGCTAAACTAAAGGAATACTGTCAACCAATTGAATGAAGACATCTAATCAATAATATAACCCGAGATATCGAAGAAGTCATCCCGATTCGATCGCGAAATATGATTTAATTAGTCACATTGTTGGTTGATCACCTTGTTAAAAAAAAATTGAATAAATGTAACACAAAAAAAATATTGAAACAAACCAAAATTAACAAAAATCATTTAAACTACGAATTCATTATAACTGAAAAACGCGCGTCGAGGGAAACAAACCGTAAGATATGAAGAGAAGCACCAAATCATGGCGAAGTCGATCGTCCACATGATAGGTTCGAAAGTCAACCACTACGCGAGTGATACAATTATACGAAAATAACTGATCAAGGATTTTACGATGAGAAACAAAGAGTCACTTTGACGTCAACCAATGTATACCTTAAATCTTGGAACAAATTTTTATTTAGAATTACGAAACGTTTAAAACCTGAAGGGCAAAAAAAATAAAAATAAAAGAAAATGACAAAAGAAATAAAACCGACAACCGCGTACAACAATTTTCAGAGGCGGCCTCTAAATCGCTTTAAAGATAAGGAGTGAAGCTCCGGGGATGCTTTATTAGAGCGACCTATGCTGAAATATCCTGTTAAATTAAACCTACAGGTTCAGCAACCCGTAATAAGATGACCTAATCAGGTCCCTGTTTCGGCGCCATTTTTGTAACCACCCTTGGTCGCTTCGCACACGCCTTTTTTTTAACATCCGGGTGCTTCAGTTGGGAGGGTTATTTTACGACCAATTTGGGAGTCACAACTCTTACATGTGCGTATATACAAAAATCACATCACTTCACTATATTCACTATACACATGTCACAACCACTTAATAATTCACTTCGACGGAAAATCATCACTTCCCCAATATTCGGAACAGATCAGCAAATCATATTTTTTTTTTTTTTTTTTAATAGACCAATCGACCCGAATAAACAAAAATAGTGAAATTTATGCACAATTCATAACAGAACAACAAAATTAGTTAAATCATATGTAATGTCTATTATATTTAAAATTAAGAAAACTAAGCGTAAATAAGGAAAATTACATCGAATTATTATTATTATTTTTATTTTGTTGGTGTGAAAGTTATGTTTTTCTATATTTTTCTTTCGGACCAGGTTTGTGGTAGTATGAATAAGTATATAAATATAGTTTAAAAAAAATGGAAATCTCATTCAGTAAATTAAAACTCACCCGATTTTTCCTCATCCACGTCCCACGAGAGCTCTTGTGCGCCGTGCTGGAACCTAGAGTAATTTGGGAATTCCCCACTATTTTGGTATTAATTATTATTTTTCCCTTTTTTTTTTGTGTTTTCCAATTATTTATATACTTTAAATTATTATTACTTTTTTTTTTTTCACACCACAAAATAACACTAAAACTAAACTTATACTAATTAACACTAATTAAGCATGCACTAAATTTATGTAGAATTTTAAAATAACCAATTAATTATTTCGAATTTTTTTTTTTTTTTTGTTTTTTTTTTTTTTTGTTTATCTACCCACAAACTACACCATGCCCAACCATCCTGGCTAAAATTCAGATCACACTGCACCGTCTAATGTTATTATTTGTTTGCCGATCTTCAATCAGTGTACAAACAAAAAACCGTAATCCAGCAATGTTAAACTCTCTCGCGTGTAGTGGTGTCAGCTGGAGTTGCACGATCACGTGTTTATGGCTTCATATACACAAATATTTTCGGTAAATGGTATTGTTTGTCCTTGCCTTCGATAATTTTATATTTTACTTAACCGGAATATCTGACAATGACGAATTTTGTTTATAAGTATGTGTGGCCGCCTATATTTTCCACCGTACGATTTTTGCGGTCGACAATTTATTTTTGCACGATATCCCACTTATTCGCCCGATGATTTTGAGCCGGCTTGAGGCCACGCGCACAGAGGTGTGGACCAGGTGGTACCGATCGCTTAGAGAAGTCGCGCCTCGATAATCACTTCTCAATACAAACCGGCTAACAATGAAATTGTTCAAAGAAACAAGGAAAAATAACATCGTTAGGCTCACAATTATAGACACCGCATTATGTAAAATCATTATAGTAGTTATTTAAGCAATACGCTTACCTCGCCAAGTGACAGCAAAAAAACAATATTACAATAGTTTACAGTATCCGCCTCAGTACAGCCAACAGTGTTCAACTTTTAATAACTGAACTGTTTTCCTTTTCGATGGTTTTCTACCGAGTGTTGAAATTGGAAAGAACTTACGAATGATTTCTCACAATTATTTAGCCCAGTACAGTCATTTTTGTGGGAAATTTTTGATTGTCTATAAACCGAACGAATAGGCAATTATTTAAGTTTCGTTAAACAAAGTTTATTAACCCGCCAGTAATTTTGAATCTAAAGTGTTATATTTTATAACACTTGCAAATCGTACTATCAAATTTTGTCGCCGACATTCAGGCGTATTGTGAGAATAAGTAAAAGATGCGTTCCACACCATTTGTTTTCGCCGCACCATTTTAAAACCACACCGGCGGTTACAGTGTATTTCACTTCCCCCCATTTTCCCGGACGACTCTCAACATGAAACTTGATCTGGAAAATTTACCATCGACAAACCGATCCAAATAAGGTCTTTTCCAGGCATAACACTTTAAAATTTAAGTTTTTACGAATTTTTGAAATTTGCACGTGTATTTCACTTCCTCCCATTTTCCCGGACTCTCAACATGAAACTTGATCTGGAAAATTTACCATCGACAAACCGATCCAAATAAGGTCTTTTCCAGACATAACACTTTAAAATTTAAGTTTTTACGAATTTTTGAAATTTGCACGTGTATTTCACTTCCTCCATTTTCCCGGACTCTCAACATGAAACTTGATTTGGAAAATTTTCCAGCGTTAGCCATCGACAAACCGATCCAAATAAGGTCTTTTCCAGACATAACACTTTAAAATTTAAGTTTTTTCGAATTTTTGAAATTTGCACGTGTATTTCACTTCCCCCCATTTTCAAGTCGGTGAAGTTAGCCCAAAATTCCATCCCGAAGTATTTGGTGCATTTCTTGGCTAAAGTGTAGTCAACCCGAAAAAAGTGTAGTCGTTACAAAAATGTAGTGCTATCCCGAAACCCCGAACTTTTTGAGTATTTCTTGCATAAAAGCAATCGTTACATAAAAATGTAGGATTATCCCGAAATTAAAATCTAATACAAATTTAATTTTAATTTACACATTTTTAATAAACATTTTTTGAAAACTGTCATAAATTGTTGGAACATCTTATTGTGGACTAACCGTGCAATATTATAATTTAATAAAAAAAATCTTAAAATTTTAAAAAGCCTATTGGAATAAAACATAAAAAAAAAATTAGAAAATTAAGCTAAATCGAAAAGCGCATTGGCAATTCATGACAATAAAATAAGCAAACCATAATACCAGAGATAAATTGTACTAATGGTATATACGGCTATTTCGGTCTTGGCTGTGCTAATAAACCCTGAGAAATTCATTTTCATATCAGGTGGAAAAATGATGTAAATGTTGATGTGAATCTGTATGCATAAAAACTTCTCGAGTGAGAATTTCTACCAAACTTTAAAATTCTGTGGAGCAAATACCAGAGATAAATTGCACTAGCGGTATATACGGCTATTTAGGTCTTGGCTGTGCTAATAACCCCTGCGAATTTCATTTTCATATCAGGTGGAAAAATGATGTATATGATGTGTATTTCATTTTCATTGTATTTCATTTCATTTTCATAGTATTTGCTCCAGAGAATTTTATAGTTCTAGTAAATTCTTCTAGTAAAGTACTTTTTTCTCTATCTTTTCTTTATATCTGGTGTTTTTTACACATAAAGACACAATACTTGTAAAGGGTAAATATTTTACTACCCTTTATTTCGTTTATATGGCTGCACATATAATTTTGATGTGCCCAGGTGTACTTTTCGACGAAACCCTTTTATTTGGCAATTTAAACGATATCAATTAAATTTGATTCGTTTTAGGTTAATTCCTCTACGAGATTATACGCACAAACTACAATTCACTGCACAAAATGCAAACACTTGCGTTGAAAGTCTTATTTTATTATTTTCAAAAATCAAAACTTCACACTACGGATTTTCTTCTTGTGTGTAAAAAAAATTGAACATTTTTTTATTTTTATTAATCACAACCTACGTTGGTAGACCGGGTTTTTTGTCTCTTCCACAAGTATAGAGAGTTCATTTGTACTTTATAAATTTGACAACTAAATTTGACATTTAAGTTTATGAACATCGCCACACTTGGACATTTCTAAATATATTTTAATTTAATAAATTTCTCGAGCATTTATTTTTAATAACTAAATTCACGTCAACATTTTGTAAACATAAAACTCGAATTGACGAAAGTTTTGTACTCTAAAATGGCGTTGAGTGAATTAGACAGAGACAAAACAAGAAAACCGGCTTCAATGGTTTTAATATTTTTATATTGTTTTGTTTCTGTTCTCTATGTATGTTATATATTCTTTGCGCCAAACTGAATCAAAAATATTGGAATTCAGTGGAATGTTGCTGATGAAACATTTTCATTTAGATTAAATCTATAGTAACCGAAACTAGGCTTATCGAGCGGCATTGCCAGAAGTACCTTACTAATTAAACGATATGTTCCGCAGGGTAACCAGATCGAGACTGACTGGTTTAGATATGTGAGCGAAAAGGCATATAGTACAGTGGTGTATTGCCGAGCGGTAGACAAAAATAGGATCGTAACCAAATTTGTTGCATGCAGCAAACGTTGCACAGTTATATAGTAAAATAATGGATCTTATACGCACAATATTCGTTGCCATAAACTTTTTTGAATTAATTCCCAAAATCAAAAATTAAATATACATATTTCAATTTTTGTTTTAAATCGTTTATAATTTTTTTTATTGAGTGTGCAACATTTGAGGCATGTAATTTTTTTTTTTTTTGTTGTTGACATATTTCACTTGGGTATATTTTTATGATTTTATATGGGCATTGCTTCTAGCTTCAACATGCAGTGGCTGGTGATTTCAACTGACTCCAGCTTCTTCCGGTGGGGTTGGTTACACCACCAATTGCTGTCATATATTTTCAATGTTGCACAGTGTATTTTAATATTTGGTTTGGTTTGGCAGCTTGTAGAAATTCGTTCTGCATAATACGATTGATTCGAATTACACCACTGTTTCTTAAATACGTTTAAATATTTAGTTGTAAACGAAGATTACTAAAACGAATTTGTATTTTTTTTTATCTGGTGTGTGTTCGATATTTTCTCACAATAACTCAAACTCACAATTTAATGCAGAACAATATTTTCATTTCACAATCTAATGAAAGCAATAACAACAAAATATATAATTAATATGAGTAAGGCAACATATCCTACAGCTTTTGAGATTTCTAATGGTGTACATTCCAATTCTTCCGGTTTCACACGCACTGGAGTACGAATGGGCGGATTTGGATACGGCTGCACTGGAACTACAATTGGATAGACAAATTGATTGGTTTGGTTCATATCGTTATGTCCATCTTGTTGTGTAATTAGTGGTGTAGAAATAATATTCCGGATCGACTGTACAACTAAAGTTTTAATAATTTATTTTAATTTAAAATGCGATGCAATTCTAAACAACTTATCGCTATGGTGGTTGATGACAAAGAGAATTTTATTTTGGTTTACAAAATATTAATTACAAAAATGTTGGTATATTTACCATAGAGGGTGATCAATCGCCTCGTAATTTAATTGCCACTAGATGGCATTACAAATTATATATTAAGTATTAAACGCACTTTCTATAAAATAGGAATTACATTGGTGGTAGTATAAGATAATTACATTAGTAATTGTGTGATGCAGAAATGTCATAACAAACTGGTAAGAAATATTTAATATACATAATAAACTGAATTTTATCTTAACTTAATTATTTTTATCTTAACTTAATTACTATTTTAGGTAACCAATTATCCTTATTGTTTTTAAAGGTAAGTATCTATATGTGTTAATAAATATATAGAGAAATTCTAGTGTATGTTTATTTGTGTTACAATATGCATGACATAATTTGTTGTGTTTTGAAGATCAAGTTCAAGGGCAAATTATGTTATGTATATTGTTTACATAATATGTTTTTGGTTTGTTATCTAAATAATATTTATACTAATTTCTATAGGTAATCAAGATGAATATAATGACAAGGTAAGTAATTATTATAATATACGTATGAACTTAATTAAATTAATCTAATTACATTTCAGATAACTACATATATTAAATGAGGGACGATTCTCGGCTGGTGGTATTAATAACTCAGCTGTAGTGTTGGGTTCGACGATAAATTGGTGATGGTTTTCTTTCAGGCGATGATTTATGTATTCCAGGTGACAACAAATGTATTTCAGGTAACAACAATTGTATTTCAGGAACTCGACATTTGATTTTAGATTGAACATACCGCCGCCGTTGACTCAGTTGAGTCAATATTAGGTAAGAAGCACAGTTTACTTATCGGTCGTTTGAGAATGCGGCCTCCGGGTAATTTGAGGGATACAATTTCAATCGTTGTGGCTTTGGTGGCCATACAAACAAATATTACTATTTAGGATTTATTAGATTTGGCACCTCTACTCCTGTATGGTTTAAGATTAAATGGACCAGCTAGGTAGATAGCGACCTCGATGAATGGCCTAGCTGGTGGATTGACACGGCAGCTGGGTAGCTGACTCATAAGTTGTTGTTCCAACTTGGTATTAAAGTGTCTGCAGGTGATACATAGATGGATAATCCGGCGTATGACGGTTTTTGCTCTAGGGATGGCAATCCGTTGTTTTAATATGGTATGCAATAATTTGTGGCTGGCATGTAAATTCCTGTGATGTATGTACCGGATTATACCTTCGGTGATAACATGGTTGCTTGGCAATGTTATGCGGAGCTTAGCATCGTGAATAATAGCAGCGTTCTCCAAACGTCCGCAGCAGCAGTCCATAGTTGTCGATATATGAATAAAAATAAAAATTTTTGAATTATTCGGTAATAATTTATGGTTTAATAATAAACTAATATCGCTTTTATAACCTTCATGCTGGACAAATCGGAATAGACAGTATTCGGCGTTTACAACCTCCTTTACGATTAAGTGAATGCAAGATTTTCGTATTAATTTTCGGGTTTGAAGAATTTTCTTGCATCTGAGAAGGTAAAAATCCTTCCTAATTACTTTGCTGGCTTCGGGATAGATCGTCTCGTACTTATCGTAGGTTGCCGCTTTTAAACGGTATTGAGATAATTTCATATCTGGGTTTTCTCTCCACAGGATACGATGGTAGTCTTTATCTTGGGGTAAGAGCACCTGTTCTGTTCGCCAAAATCTCCCCATAGTTATCTCTAACCTTTGAAGAGTTTCAGAACCAACATGATGACAGGTTTTACTGGTGTTGGAAATAGGTTGTTCAATGTCCATGGAAAAGGATGGATTGACTGAAGTTCGTAGTTTAATTTCGGATTTTTCTCTTGAGATACATGATCGCGATTGATTAATTGAACTAATTGTAATATCCGACATGGGACGCGGAATTTTCAATCGGCTTATAAGATCTTTCGTAATAAAATTGTGCGTCGACCCCGAATCTAACAGAGCTCGACATTTTGTCCAGTTTTCATATTTATCCTGCATGTTCGATTTTGCGGTAGGTAAAATAGGGATGTTACGTTTAATCGAACGGCTATCTTCTACTGGATCCTTAATTGGCACTGGTTTCTCTAGGTATGGACACATCGGTATTGCTAACATCGTGGTAGCTGATTGGTTATTATTACTGGAATTTGGTTGAACGATATTTTGATGAACGGTCTCATTCGTATTCGGTGATCCTTTATCATTCTTTGACCCTTTGGTTATTTGTGGGGTATGGACGTAATGCAACAAAGTATTGTGCCGTTTGAGACATTTTTGATAATGTTTTCTGCTTTTACAGTTCGTGATTAGGTGTCGATCAGTAAGGCAGTTTAAACAGCGGTTGGATTTGGATATGAACTCGCGGCGCGAGATAATGTCCATTGCACGAAATTTAGGACACTCGTACAATCTATGTTCTTTATTTTCACAGAGCGGACAGGGCGGTAACTGTATAGCGGCATAATATGAATTAATCGGTGTTGGTGACTTGGGGGCAGCAAATCGTTTGGTTGTAGGCTCAGCTAGTGAATTCATTCTCTTAGATAGAAATTCTAAGAATTCATCACCCGTTGGATAATCGGTTTCAGCTGACTCGTATTTCCATAGCTGCCTTGTATCAACATCCAATTTTTCGGCTGGCAAAAGGATTAACCACGGGTCACGGTGCGTTGCTAGATCTCCGAGCCCCTTTAGGCCTCGAATGGTTTCATCTAACGTATCATGAAGCTTAGTGTTATTCACGGCTGACGGTTTACTAAACTTCGGCGTCAAATGGAATTCGCGAATGTAACCTTCCACTATAGTCCGTTTTCTATCGTATTTTTTAACCAATCGTTTTAACGCTTCATAATAGCTTGCATCGTCTATACGGAAATGGCAAACAGTTGTATATGCGGATCCACGTAACTGCCCCAGGAGATATTTGAACTTCTCGGCGGATGATAGGTATGTGTTCTCGTGGACCGTGGATATGTAAATATCATAAAATGATTGCCATTGTTTCAGATTGCCATCGAAAGTAGGGCGACTCAGTCTCGGTAATTTGAAATCAGATCGAAAATTAATCTGGGTGGTATTCAAAGAAACATCGGCATTATCGTGAGGAGTCGGTATTGCGGACTTAGTCGAGAGTTGTCTTAAAAGCACTTGTAATTTCGCAACGATTGAGTAATACGCTTCGACAAAAATATCCATATCCGAATTCGCTTCTGCATCCAAGTTAAATATTTGTTCCTCAATTGAAATAAATCGATTATACATATCATTCACTTTAGCTAACCGAATTGACAGTTCGTCATAAGTGGCATTTTCTCCCTTCGTATTTACAAAATTAGCAATCTTCGTTAACTGACCCTTGATCACACTTTTACGCTTAACTAATGCTTCCATATTAACACGAGGTTAAAATATAATTAAATTGGTCGATAACTTAACAGAAGTATGTATAATTTTATACGCACAGCGCGAGCACAAGGAATATGTCAAAGAACCACTCGAAATATAATTATAAAAATTCGAAAATATAATTTTAATATATTGTGGTTAGGGTTCAATTTACTTAAATGATATGGAAACAGCTCACCTGGTTTTAATCCTGTACTCGACCGTCAACTGGAGACTGATAATAATACCATTCGGCAAATGGCGGCTGGAATATGGGCACGCGATGAATGGTGCTTGGTTTGTCACTCCGGACTTGTCTATTTATCTGCCAACCGGAAATAATAAATACCATGCGATGAATGGCGGCTGCTGACCAGTTATGATGCAATGTCATGCGGTGAATTGCGGTGGGTATTTCGGAATAAATCCTTTACTAATTTTAAAGATTTGTACGAATCCGTAGAAATACCATGCGGTGAATTGCGGCTGCTGACCAGTTATGATGAAATACCATGCGGTGAATTGCGGTGGGTATTTCGGAATATGTACGCTGGCTGCAGTATCGGCTAGTATCGAATTGCAATCGCCTACGTTGGTATATGGGCGAGCGAATGCAAACTTGTAAAAGCCACTCGGTGAATGGCGGCTGGAATCTCGGGTTTAATCAAATTATTAAATCTTCACCTTAATGCAACCACGTAGAAATACCATGCGATAAATTGCGGTGGGTATATCGTCGCGTGAATGCTAGCTGCAGTATCGAATTGCAATCGCCTTCGTTTGTATATGGGCGAGCGAATGCAAACTCGTAAAAAACCACTCGGCGAATGGCGGCTGGAATCTCGGCTTTATCACTTTATTAATCCTGCATTTTATTAATTAAACACGTAGAAATACCATACGTAGAAATACGGGCTCGAAGGACCAACAAATGTAGAAATAATATTCCGGATCGACTGTACAACTAAAGTTTTAATAATTTATTTTAATTTAAAATGCGATGCAATTCTAAACAACTTATCGCTATGGTGGTTGATGACAAAGAGAATTTTATTTTGGTTTACAAAATATTAATTACAAAAATGTTGGTATATTTACCATAGAGGGTGATCAATCGCCTCGTAATTTAATTGCCACTAGATGGCATTACAAATTATATATTAAGTATTAAACGCACTTTCTATAAAATAGGAATTACATTGGTGGTAGTATAAGATAATTACATTAGTAATTGTGTGATGCAGAAATGTCATAACAAACTGGTAAGAAATATTTAATATACATAATAAACTGAATTTTATCTTAACTTAATTATTTTTATCTTAACTTAATTACTATTTTAGGTAACCAATTATCCTTATTGTTTTTAAAGGTAAGTATCTATATGTGTTAATAAATATATAGAGAAATTCTAGTGTATGTTTATTTGTGTTACAATATGCATGACATAATTTGTTGTGTTTTGAAGATCAAGTTCAAGGGCAAATTATGTTATGTATATTGTTTACATAATATGTTTTTGGTTTGTTATCTAAATAATATTTATACTAATTTCTATAGGTAATCAAGATGAATATAATGACAAGGTAAGTAATTATTATAATATACGTATGAACTTAATTAAATTAATCTAATTACATTTCAGATAACTACATATATTAAATGAGGGACGATTCTCGGCTGGTGGTATTAATAACTCAGCTGTAGTGTTGGGTTCGACGATAAATTGGTGATGGTTTTCTTTCAGGCGATGATTTATGTATTCCAGGTGACAACAAATGTATTTCAGGTAACAACAATTGTATTTCAGGAACTCGACATTTGATTTTAGATTGAACAAGTGGTGTGGGTGGCATTGTCTGATGAAAACTAAGTGATTATTTATTACTGCTTAAAATATTCCTTGCTTTAAATAAACTTGTCCGTATACCTCTACTATTTTTAAGAGTACATATATTTGATAACATATAATACGCCAACTGTAGCCGTGCACTCTAATAAACGTACTGAGAATAATTATATTTGTATGCCAAAAATGTTTAAAAAAAAATTTTTAGCGATAAACTATGGTAATTTCCAATTTTATTTGCCTTATCACTAAAGTGCGTTATGTTATTTTATTTAAATCGTTGACTGGATGAGATTATTACAAATGTATGGTCTTTCCGCTAATTTCGTTTCATGGCAAGGCAATATTTTATATAAGTAAATATTTTATCTTTATAGCTCTATCAAATTGTGACACCAACGGCGACTAGAACCTATCGTTAGTGGCATTACACCGAACTATCCAGCCGGATTGTGATAAAAAAAATCTGGAAAGTAGTTTAAAAAAAAAATGAGGAGTCGGACTGTTAAAACCGTGAAGATGGTATATTCTCCGAATTCAAAAGTGAAGCAAAATTTGCATGTCAAATGAGTAGCTGCTTAAAAGATTTCAAGTGCCCTTATGAAAACAAGATTTTAGACGTCGCCGTTATATGCTGAAAATTGTATTCGAATACGAATTCCAAATGTTGTTGCAACCGATTGAAATGAAACTTGGCTTCAACTGTGAAAATGAAATTGTTTTATGAGTTACAAATATGATTCTGAGTGTGAGAAAATGGCCATTTTGAGTCTTGCTTGTCTTTTATACCTAGTTCTAATTTGAAAAAGGCTAGTTCCATTCATATTTACGATTTTATCTCTAACACAAGTGTTTTTACCAATCAGTAAAAAATAGGGTTACTTTTTTATTTTTGCCATCATATTATGAATTTTTAAATTTAAATCTTTTAGAACTACATAAGATTGCCATTCTTCAGAATCCGTGCTGTGTTTCAATTCAAAAAGCTGTTTTAAATCTCAAACATTTCTTAACAACCGTGTGCATAATATTTTCGGCCAGTTCTCGTTTTCGATGAACTGTTGGTTTCGGTGAATTGTCGGACCTGCCGTCAATCCTTAATTATTAGGAGTATTTTTAGTGGCTTTTGGAATAGGGAATGCTTAGTTCGGGAACAGTGAAGTTCATACCATGACTCGCACAGAGATCGGCGGTACCGTGTGAACCTAGGACCGAATAATCCAGTCCCTGTTCCATTATTTGGTTTTTGATGCGACAGCGTATCACATAGATGCCGATCGAGAAATTTATCTGGAACTAAAGAAGCGTTTAATTTGTGGATTTTTACCAAACATTTTGCCAAAATTGCAATTTTGATAAAATAATCTGAATTAGCTTTGTTGGATATACGTGGGTTGTAAAAAGAATGCACGCAATTTTGGGCACTGGGATCAACTTCCCTTCACTAGTCCAGTACTAGTGGTCATCAGCAAAGTTAATGCTCGTAATAAGGTGAGTTTTTATTCTGGTGAGAAATTGGTTCACTCCCCTTTATGAACAGCCTTATGGTCCTTGCGGTTGATGGTTTCCATCCTAGGAGGAGACAATATGCCTTACTAAAGCTAGTTCTATAGAACTACGTAGAAATTGGTGTTTATATCAACAAAGGCACTCAACAACAGTTGCAATTGGATCGTCAATTTTTGTTGTCAATTCGCGTTAAGCTGTCTGTGATTTTCTAGTCTGATATGTGTCAACGATGGTATTGTCGATAATCTACACGAGTAGTACTTTATTCGATTCTTTGGCTGTATGAAAAGTATTTCGATACTTTAGAGCAATTTTTAGTACTTTGGAGAAAATGCAAGAAATATCACTCGTAGCTTGGTTGTAAGACAATTTTTGGGAACTTTTGGTTCAATCCCATTTCGCTAAAATAGCGCATCGGACGATAGTATTTAACAAAACATTAACTGTTAAGCTGCTCTAGTCAAAGTTTTATATTTTAACGAGTATTCATTTTGGATCCTAGTATATAGCAACTCTGTTCAGTAAACATTTTAAAAGAAGTCCTTAGATTTAAAGTTAAACAAAAATTTCTCGGAAAATTCGAAACTACTAAAAAATTTTGAGGTGAAATTCTTTGATCCCAATGCTTAATTGCAATAGTCCAGTAATATTTTTCACGCACAGAGAAGTACCGCCCTATCAAAATTAGTTAATTAAAAAAAGGTGATATTCCATTGCGGCACCTGATTTTTGATTAGTCATTAAAATAAGCACACCACTCAGATAAGCCAATGGGCGTAAAAATTATCGTATTTACAAGATTAGTAATAATAAGCAATAAAACAGTTATTTACCAATCGGGCAATGCGAGTCGACAACAGCAAACGCATACGGTAAAGGCCAGGAAACCGCAGTTCGATTCCTCAAGTCAAATTGGGCCTTACGATCGGTGTATTACTTGAGAAATGTTTAATAACAGTACCAGGGGCATTCGATAGTTAAAATTCCACTGTTTTTCAAACATTCGTATGTGTTGACCTAGTTTTGAGATTAAATGGCGTGACCTACTAGTGGTTCGTATGACCTGGTGTCCTTGGGGAAATTCATTACCACTTTCATTATGAAAATTATATGACGTTTTTCCAACATCTTGAACCGAATTCCAAGCTACAGCGTAACAAGTAGAGGTTCCATTATTGCTATTCCACATTGAAGAAGTATGGGATGCACTCCAACTCTATCTGGGGGGGGTTTGTAAGAGTCAAATTAATTTATAGTCCAGCGAATTCCTCGCGCCTGTAGGCTTCTGATTTAATAAAAATATTAAATGGAGTAACTGTGTGGCCAACATCCGACTTTTTTTTTACGCCAAACGTACATAGGACCCAAATACGCTACACTTAATTTTTAAATTGGACCTACTAGATTTTTGATAAAAACTGCCATGTACAATCGAAAAAAAATATTTCTGGTTAGATTTCGGAAAATCAACAAGGTCAACCTTTGTTGAAAATTTAATATTCACCGCAAAAATTCTTACAGAAGCGGTCACTTCCGGTATGCACCACGTTTCGGATGAATCACACACCAATTCATAAAAAAACTTCAATATGAAGTTTCATTCCGAGTAATCAATCCGTCTGGACTGTAACGATGCCGATTTTTTCTTGAAAAACTGTCAAAAATCGTAATTTCCGCTTAAATTTTAGAAAACTGATCTGGACCGATATTGTTGAAAATTAAATTTAAAATCTGTTGGTTCTGGGAAAAACCGAAAGGGTCCTATAGAAGATGTCACTTCTAGTGGGCCGATTTCGACAAGGTATGAAATTTCATCCCGATCAATCAGTTCATCTGGGCTGTACAGGAGCCGAATTTTTGTTGTAAAACGGGTTTTTGACAAAAATCGTAATTTTGGCTAACTGATCCAAAATATTTACAAAAAACGTAAAACTTCCTATGGAAGTCGCCGGATCTCCCAATTTATGAAACAAGCTTGTATGAAGTTTCACGTTGATCAGACAAACCTTCTGAGCTATATAGTGGATACAGACATTTAGTTTGCACGCACACACGCACTCGAATGGTAAATTTGCAAAAATCTCGGGCCAAAATTTTTCATGATTCCAGTACTTTACGAGTATTTTGGTATGTAAACGAAAGTAAAATGAGTGCGCGTTATAAAGTTCACGTTGACTTTCTGATTACCTAGAAATACGCCGTCGGACGAGTGACCTCTTACTATTGAACTAACAGTTTTGTCGTTTGATTTAGTCTAGCTTTTTGGCTGCGCCTGGAAGATTTTTATGTTCCAAAATGCGAGCCTTGGATAGTCGACATGCCACCGGGAGCTAGCAGATTTTTTAGCAAACATCAATCCAGGGGTTTTTTGATACTCTTTGGCGCTGTGCTATATCTAGTGAGAGAAGCCTAATAGGCCGGCCAGTCGACCTTGTTAAAGTTAGCCGAAAGTTGCCAGCCGAAAGATAATGCAGATAGCGTCTTGACTATTTTTAAACTCTCTTTATACTCTCGCTCCCATCGATTTTTAAATTCCTATAAAATGAAATAATTTCTCCTTCACCCGAATGATGTAATCCGATCCTAAATTCTCCTAAATTCGAGTTCATGGCGGATTTTTGCTGTATTCGAGACACTATCTGCATTATCTTTCGGCTAGAAACTTTCGGCTAACTTTAACAGTATGGCCAGTCGTTTATTCACTTGGGTCTGTTAACACATTGAAGACGGATGATGTGAATTCACGTCTTTTGGAGACGGGAGACGTATAGATCCACGCCATTTGGAATTTCAACGAAGAATTGTTACTATAAAGAAACCTGTGTTGAAGGTGTGTGCATTATATAGTTGAATAATAAAGAATTCGTTAGTTAGTTGAATAATAAAGTGTAAAGAATAAATTAGTTGAATAATAAAGTGTTATAACAAATTATCACTTTATTTATATAATTTCGAACTTCAGTTTACGAACTTCTTTCATCTTAACCTTAACATTATGATTCCGCTAAAGAACATCCCCTAACGTCAATTAGGAGGAGAGTGCTTTGTAAGCGTTAGATTCGGTTTGAATCCCGATTAAATAATATTTGATTTTCTCGGTATAGACCTGCCAATTAATGTGTTTAGATGACAATCGAGGATGATATTGCTCGCATCCAGGTCTCGCGCCGCTTCCTATTTATTCCGATCGCAGTATCTCTGGGAATAAAAACCACTTTATTTTCAAAACCTGGAGCCTGTTCAGGTCTCAATACAGACAATTCTTGGCTTTGTAACCTCTTTTCCCAACTTTTTTATTTGATTGGTATTTTTCTGGCCTACTGATAGAATTGCTTTGGTGTAAATATTTTCGAAACACAGTTACTTGGGAAACTTTTGTTCCTTACAATTTTTCTATGGAAAAATAAATGGCCATTTAAATTTAGTTGGGAAATATTTACACCAAACCAATTCAATCCTATGAAAATATTATTTTCAATTCTCTGTTTCTGGTTTGACTGGTGTCGGATATTTACTGAGCAGGCTTAAACTTGCTCGACGGTCTCCGGTTTGCTTTTGACTTTTTTCGGTTTTCCACTTTTCGGCTTTCTTTCTTCTTTGTTTCTTCAATCGGACGTACATAGACCCTTAAGACAAAATTAATATGTAGAGACCATTAATGCCCAATTCCTTATCTTTTGTTGGTAGTACCTTCCACTTCGTGGTACGGTGGTACGTAGTTTCTTGTTTTGTACGACTTGTTTTTACTACGTTGTCGATAGACGCAGGAAATTAGGGGCACAAGATTTCGTCCTTCCCGATTATCTTTAGGCTTACAGTGTTTCATAGTTTTAAGGTCGGTACCGTGGTGGTGATGTTCGACGCTATATCTTCATCACAGCACAGTTAACGATTAACCGCGACCATTCCGAAAGTGTAGAACACGTGCCCTTACACCATCCTGAAGAGCGCCACTATCGCATCCACGGTGTGATCTTGAACTGCAAGCATTTGTGTTACTTCTAGAGAGGCTTCGAGAAATTTTTGGTCGGTGATTACCTATCTGATAGTTTTCAACGTGTCGGTCACAGTAATGAGGCTAACATTTGTCTTTGGTTTCGCTAGTTGCGCCATTACGTGAACCTAATTCTTTTGTAATCTTTGGTCCTTTGGCCATATTCAAGAGAGAATAATTTTTTTTTATCTCGTTTACATGGTAGAATTAGTTATCCAGAGATCGATTCTGAGAGCCTCCAGTGATCCGAAACTATCCCGGTAAGTGAAGAAGTGTGAAGATTGAGTGATTGAAATAAGATTTTGCGATAATTGTGGTAGGAGATACCCAGCCAAGTCGAATATATTGGACGCCTGCGACAATATTGTTTGTTTGGTTGGTGCACGGACACCCGATGTAGAGTTCGCCATATATAAAATGAATTTTCCAAGCTAGTTTTCATACACACGAGAAGTAAACTTCAAATAATATAAAATTCAAAACAAATATGAAAATGTCAAAACCTTTTCACCAATTCGTCTATATAACCATACTTCTTTCGTCTTTCCGTCCCGTTTCGTTTCAGTCCGTTTCGTTTTCGTCTATATAACAAGCCCATAAGTGTTTTGACTGCATCGTCACAATTCACCTCAAATTGCTATTCGAGGGTTGTTTGCGCACAAGACAAACACCACTCACAATTAACAACAAAAAAACAAAATGACCTTGATTCACGGTACAAATAAAACACTGCAATCAATTCTTAATATTTATTTTTGTACAAGTGTTATGCCCAGATGATCGGCAGAAAAACAAGATTAATACTAACTCACTTATGTCAAAATGTAACAATTTATATACTCTATACAAATACCAATACTCTATTAAGTGCTATATTCATAACAGGTTGAACAATAGGTTGTGTTACACGACGAGTTTAATTGAGTTGGTAGTACTGGTATTAACAATTCGGATTTGACAGAAAAGATTAATGTTTTGGTATATTCTGAATTAATTCAATTTTCTTCTTTATTTTAGGTTTGGCCCAAACATACTGCCCCCGAAAATTGGATTAATTCGATTACATCAACGACAGTTTCAATGTTAAATTGATAAACTGCGATCAAACTAAACTTATAAATATAATTGACATAGATTTAAATATAAAGAAAAACTAGTTTAATAATAATATCGAATGTTGAAATGTTGTTCGTTCTTGTAGATTTGTGACTTTTTAACTATGAATTTCCGTTGCCTTCTTCATACGCTAAAGGCAAAGGAACTAGTTTTACTATTGGCCTTTTGTATTCGCCGTTGATAGTCTTAACTGTTGCCACTCTCACCAGATTATCTTGTGGTGATTTATGAATTGCTGTTACCCGTCCCAACAGCCATGTTGACTTCGGTAAATTGTCCTCACGAATCAAAACTAGCTGCCCCACTTCTATGTTTAACCGTTTATGTTTCCATTTCGGCCTGTATTGTAGTGTCGTAAGGTAGTCAAGTGACCATCGCTTCCAAAATGACTGAACTCGCACCTGTAGATTCTGCCACATTGATAGTCTTGACTGTTTCAAGTGCTGCAAATCGGGTTCAGGTAAGGCTACTAATGGGGCGCCAACCAAAAAATGTCCGGGGGTTAATGCATTAAAGTCGTTCACATCTTCGCTAACTGCACATAATGGGCGAGAGTTCAGTAATGCTTCAATTTCCGTTAGTATGGTATTTAATTGTTCGTAGGTTAGAGTGGTAGAACCAACTGACTTATGCAAATGCTTTTTCATAGATTTGATGTTGGCCTCCCAAATGCCACCAAAGTGCGGTGATCGAGCTGGTATAAAACGAAACGAGATCTTCTGTGGAGAAAGAAATTCATTAATCAATTTGAAATGGTCTTCATTGCTAAATAAGCGAAATAGTTATCCAAGTTCCTTCTTGCACCCCACGAAGTTCGTGCCGTTGTCTGATATCACTTCAACAGGTAACCCTCTTCTTGCTATGAAACGACGTAATGCGGCAATAAATGATGTGGTACTCATATCGGTGACCAATTCAATATGGACTGCTTTCACAACCATACATATAAATAATGCTATGTAGCCCTTCACCACCTTACATCGACCACGACCTTCACGGCTACGGATGAAAATGGGACCAGCGTAATCCACACCCGTGTATTGAAATGGGCGAGATGCGTGAACTCGAAATTTAGGAAGATTTCCCATTAATTGGCTGTTTTGATGTTGCTTGGACTTAAAACAGGTAATACATTTTACTACGTGTGCCCGAACTAATCTCCTGCAGTCTAAGATCCAAAATCGTTGGCGTAATAATGATGTCATTAACGCTGCGCCAGCGTGAAAATAGCGGTTGTGATATTCATCAATTAGAAATCTGCTTAAAATGTGTCCTTTTGGTAGAATGGCCGGGTGTTTCGTTTCAAATGAGCATGATGCATTCTCTAGCCGGCCACCAACACGCAATACACCATACTCATCGAGAAACGGTGTTAGTAACAATAATTTGCTGCTATCAGATACATGTCCTGTTCGTTGGATGTCGGTAACGTCTTGGTTGAATTCGGTTTGCGCCCATTTGATGTAGAATCTTTCGGCCCAGTTGAGCACGTCCACCCCTAGTGATGAAGCTGATGCAATGCGTTCTGTTAGATGAGTTCTGCTTTTACATGATAATGCGTAGGTTTTCTTCAATTGTAATTTTTGACTTCTTAGCTGACTACCCATTCTTAAATTTTGAATGTATTGCCATATGTATCCGAGGATCCTTTTAATCTTCAATACATTGTTGAATTTAGTAAATAAATTGTCACAGATAGGGACATAACTGCTGGTATGATGTACTTGTACGGACGGTTGCGGCTCCATTATCTGTGATAATTCCGTCTCCCGAGGACTCCGTATTGGCCAATATTCCTTTGATTTTGCAAGCCAATCTGGTCCTTGCCACCATAATTCATTATTGCACAATTTTGCCGGACTCAGTCCTCTAGATACTACATCGGCCGGATTTTGATTTGACGGAACGTGCGACCATCTATTTCTTGGAATTTCATTTAATATTTTCGTCACTCGGTTGGCGACGAAACATTCCCGCTTTCTAGATGAAGGCGTAAGCCACGACAATACTATCATCGCATCGGTCCAAGCATAAACTTCTAAATCATCTGCTTGGCATGCGTGTTTCACGAATTTGACTAGGTGATTCCCTAATAGAGCTGCACACAGCTCTAATCGTGGTAGTGAGAGCTGTTTGATGGGTGCTATTTTAGATTTCGCTGCCACAATCCGGATACCAATGGAATTTGTTTTATTCTCTGTTCGTAAATATGCCACCGCCCCATAAGCTTTTTCCGACGCATCCGTGAATACATGAAGCTGTTTGGAGCAATGCTGAGTATTAGGCAATCGTGGTATTGTACAGCGGGGAACTTCAACGTCTTCCAATTTGACTAACTGTGCTCTCAGTTTACTCCAATCGGTATTTATATCAGGAGGTAATGCTTCATCCCATTGAACTTTGCTTACTCATAACCGTTGAAATATCATTTTTATTACCACTATTACGGGAGATAACCATCCGAGTGGATCAAATATCCTTGAGGACTCTGACAATAAACTTCGTTTTGTGTGGGAAGTTCTATTATCAAGGTGCACCTTAAATTGGAACAGGTCACGTGTCGGACACCACATTAACCCCAACGTTTTTACTGATAGTGAATCATCAAACACGATCATGGTATTCTGATGACTCTTCGGATAAATGGTTTGCATTAATTCCCTTGAATTTGACATCCATTTCCTCAATGTGAATCCACCCTTTGCAACTAAGCTTGACATTTGGTGGTAAATAGTTTTTGCCTTTTCAATATCGTCACTTCCCGTAATCATGTCGTCGACATAAAAATCGCGTTTTAATATTTTTGATGCCTCGGGAAACTCAACCTTGTAATCGTCAGCAAGCTGATGTAATGTACGTACTGCTAAGAAAGGGGCACTCGATGTACCATATGTGACTGTTAGCAACCGATAATGTTCTATGTCTTGATTAGTATCGTTTCTCCAAACCACTCTTTGATAATCAGAATCATCGGGATGAATAAGTACCTGCCTGTACATTTTCTCTATGTCGGCCACAATTGCAATTCTTGAGTTACGAAATCGACAAATAATTGTTGCTAGATCGTCTTGGATCGTTGGGCCACATTCCAAAATGTCGTTGAGAGAAAATCCATAACTTGCTTTACATGATCCATCATATACCACTCGAAGCTTAGTGGTAGTGCTGGCTTCTTTTACAACGGCATGATGCGGTAAATAAAAATTGTGACGAGTTAAGTCGGCCTTAGGTACCACTTCCATATGATGTAATTGATGGTACTCTTCCATAAAAGTTTTGTATTTGGTTGCGAATTCTGCATTTTTAGCAAATTTGCGTTCCATACTGAAAAGCCTCTTGGTAGCGTTGTACAGCGAATGGCCAAGCGAATCAGGTGCTTTTAAGAATGATAATCGTACAATATAGCGTCCATCTGATGATCTTGTGGTAGTATTAGTGTAGTGTTGTTCACACGGGTGCACGTCTGCCTTTTGACTAGTTAAATTCGGTATATCATCCACCTTCCAAAATTGTTCAAGCAGTTGCATTTCCGATGGAATTACTTCAGTAGTGGTATGAAAGCTTTGGATTGTTTCCTGACGTGAGCTGCTTTCTACTACTCCACCTAAGATCCAGCCAAAAATCGTGTGTTGTGCTATCAAGTTGCCATCGAGCTGCGTTTTTTCTGGAAGTAGGACTTTAAGAAACACATCGTTTCCTAATATGATGTCAATGTCATTTGGAGAGCTAACTGACGGATCGGCCAACTTTAAGTGGTTTAATTGTGGCCACTTGGATAACTCGAACGAAGCGACTGGTAATTTCGATGTCAGTTTTTTAAGAATCAATGCATCTGTGGTGATTGCATTTTCATGGTTATGAATGGATACCAATCGAATAGTCGTGCAGCCCTTGGTGTATCCTGCCCTTGATTGCCCAAGTGTATTAATGATATATGTGGCAGCTGTTCTCTGCAAGCCTATCCGTTGCACTGCATTTTCAGATATAAGCGTGGATTGTGAACCACTGTCCAAGAGTGCCCTGACTCTATGCATGTTACTATGTCTATCAGCAACCAACACAGTGATCGTTGATAATAAAGTTTTCATTGGTAACGAACTATTAAAATAAGTTAAACATGATGTATTTGATTGATCAGCTGTTAACTCCCTGGATTTTGAACTCGCGATAGAACGATTCGATCTCGACGCTAATATATGTGGTTCGGGATTAGGTGGATTCCTGTTCGAGTCTAATTTAACGGCTGAATTACTGCTGCTGGTGGCTTGTGTATTCGTTAATTGACTACTACAAGGATTAATAGTAGTGCAATATGCGGAGCTTGATTTGTTCTTATTATGGGAGTCGTCCTTATGTGGACTATTTGTCGTAATATGTTCAAATGCTCCCTTATTATGCACATGTAGTAAGGTATGATGTGCTTGCTGACAGATGTAGCATCGTGCCTTTGATGAACAGTTGATACCAGAATGGTTAGGCCTTAAACAATTAAAACATAAATGATGCCTTTGAACAATATCTCTCCGTGTGGTTATTTCTAAATTTCGAAACTGGTTACATCGGAAAAGTAAATGGTCATTGGAACACAACGGACATGACTTGTGGGCTGGCGGTATATAGCTGTGCCTTATTATTGTTGCCCTTGAGCGCAGTATGTTTAGGTGTGGACGGTGTTAGTCGTTTGGGAATTGTGCAGGACTCGAACATGCGACACCTCAAATCCAAAAAGTTTAAAAATTCTGTGATAGTAGGATTCTCCTTTTCATTAGGCTTCGACTCTTGTGCCCATGCTTGTTGAGTGTCCAAATCAAGTTTGCTCAATAATATAAAAATGAGCCATGGGTCTTTAGATTCCCACTTGCTGCCCATTGCACGAATTGCCCTTAACACTTCATCGGAAGTGTCATATATACTGCGTAATGACTTGACATTAGACAATTGTACTGTTGGTTGATTCATAAACAGTTGAATCAACTCCTTTAGGCAATAATTTTTCCGATCATAACGATCCTTCAACTTGCTCCAAGCTTCGTTGTAACTGGCGTCACATAATGGAAGATGTCGGATCAAATTCGCAGCTTCACCCTTTAGAAATCCTTTCAAATAATGAAGTTTCGCTACATGTGAAAACGAATCGTTGTTATGAAATGCATCGGTAAATTGATCGTCGAACGTGCGCCATTTTGAATAGTCGCCATGAAACGGTTCTATTTGAATGCGTGGTAGTCGGACGTCACCATGTGTAATAGTTCAATCGAAAAATCCTTCAATATTGGTTCGATTACTAGTATTGGCTGACGGACCAGGTGGAGCTAGACTACGCGATCGAATATTTAATATTTTCTTCAAATTAGATTTTGCTTCAAAATACTTGTCTTCGAACTCCTCTGATTGAGACGGTTGCCCTGCCAATACAATTTGATTGTCGGCCTCATGAAAGTCGCGCCATGCCTCATCAAGTTTATCCATACGTGTTTCAATTTGTTCTCGGTTTACTGCTTGCGTTTCTTCAGAAGTCATTTCCTTCATTAATCTGTCAATCCATTTTGTAATAACCGTTACCGTACCCTTGATTGAACCACGTTTTTGTATATTAAACTGCAAATCCGTCATTTCGATCACTTATTGTATAAATAAACGCTACTTATCGTGTGTGATATACCGTTATGAAGTAACGGCCCGGGTTACCGAGTGTAATTTGCGACTACGGGGTACAACGGTAGTACCAGTCCAAAATTAGTATAAGCTTATTGGTTAGTTCACCTTTACACAGTTTCAAAAATTTCACTTAATTGTCATTAAACGCACAACGGTTATCTTGATGAATGATACACAATTACAATTGTTCACAATGTTAATTTATCGATTTACCACCACGTACAATATGGACTGATTATTACTTAAAATGTACCCACTTATTTATTGTTAATGTCATTGACTTGCACTTGCGTATATTTTACCGCATTCGATTCGATAAATTGTTTAGGCACAATTAATCCCGGGTTTCGGCTCCAAAATGTTTGCGCACAAGACAAACACCACTCACAATTAACAACAAAAAAACAAAATGACCTTGATTCACGGTACAAATAAAACACTGCAATCAATTCTTAATATTTATTTTTGTACAAGTGTTATGCCCAGATGATCGGCAGAAAAACAAGATTAATACTAACTCACTTATGTCAAAATGTAACAATTTATATACTCTATACAAATACCAATACTCTATTAAGTGCTATATTCATAACAGGTTGAACAATAGGTTGTGTTACACGACGAGTTTAATTGAGTTGGTAGTACTGGTATTAACAATTCGGATTTGACAGAAAAGATTAATGTTTTGGTATATTCTGAATTAATTCAATTTTCTTCTTTATTTTAGGTTTGGCCCAAACAAGGGTATTCTTCCCCATTTCGAAGAGAGCCAGTCATTAATTTGTGGAAGTAGAAGTCTATCGATGCGACTTTGCAGCGTGATGGACGGTACGAATTGTGAGATACGGAGCGTGGGCGATATTCCTAAGTGACCGTGCACGTTGATATGTATGTAACGGAAATGACTTTATGTTTGCAAAAACATATTGGTCGAATGTTTTCTGTTAAAGCTTGGGACCAATTCGAAGCTTCTGGTTTAGCGATAAGCCGGTTGTTATTTTGTGCCATGCGCCGAATACCAACCACAGTTTGCGTTGGATCACACAGTGATGAGCGAAATACCACGTTTTGTCCGACAAGTTGTCGCGGTTTTTCAGCACTTCCTCCTTATGACCCGAATGAAGTTGTTGCACTCAGAACAAAGTTTATCTTTCTTGGAAAACCGACGTTTCTTATGTTGTAGTCGCATAGTTGCTTCTTTTCGTGAGATTCCAAGGAGTGATAAGTTGTTATCGAATGGCAGGAAAACTCTGTATCTTCCGTCTTCATTGCGATAGTGTGTCGAATCGTAGTGCCGTTCGCATTCTGGCTTATCGTGTAATTTCTCTAGATAAACAAACATCCTCAATTTTCCTAAATGACCTGAGCGTGTTGTCGATGGTGTCATAAAGAGTATTTACTCTCCCTCGTAGTTCTCATCACTGCATACGACCTCGATTTGGTTTCGTACTTCGTAAAATTCCTTATAAAGGATGCTACATTGTCGATCTGCGTCTGTACGAATCCGGTATCTATTCCTCGTGTGTTAATTGTGAACTCCTGTGAACAAATGCTAATTTTTCTAACTTACGAGGTTGCTTTGCTGCGGTACTTGCCCACGATATGAACCATCCGACTCCCCAGCAGTACAAACGTTGATAACAGAATGAAATAAATTGAAACACGTCGAAGTGAGAAAATTTGTAAATTTACTTCGGTTTCTTTTATACACTGCATATTTACCCCCACTTAATTTTTGTTTATCAATTTCATTTAGGAAAATTTTTATTTCATTTTTATCAGTCTGCAGATTTCATTTGGACGTCGAACTAGATCTACGAATATTAGGATGTCGAAACTGGACGACGAGAGCGATGGATCGAGATGAATGGAGGACCATAGTGCAGGCGGCAAAATCCCTTCATGGGATGTGAAAGCCAGAGAGAGAGAGAGAACGAGAGAGAGAGAAAGAGAGATAGAGAGGGAGAAAGAGAGAGATAGTGATAACGTGGTTTTAAATAAAGCAGGTATTACTAGAAATGACGTCACTAACAGCTTCGTAATTATCATTTAGGAACGTTTACACAATAATGGCCATCGTGGTCGTTCCCCTCCTCTATAAAACCCGGAAGTATTTTTTTGTTTGCCTAGACCCTTATAGTTAACTTGTATACGCTGGCTATATGTGTAAACTTTCCTAAATGACATTATTATTGTGTTAATAACGCGATGTGTATAATCATCAAATTTTTACCCTTAAGGCAGGTAAATTGATAAATAATTTTTTGATACGTTATAATTTTTTTACGCGGTAGTGATATTAAATTATTTTTTAGTAGTTTCATTTAATAAGAATTTTTTTATTGGCATGCAATGCAGAATATGGCCTACAGACCAATGTAAATTAAATTAAATATTAGATTGCATCATGTGTCAATTTGCATTTGTCAGGGTTTGTTTACATTTATAATGTTTGGTAGAGGCTTAATAGGATCGATAAGGTTTGTGAGAAAATTGCCAGATAGTTCTTGTTTGTATTTTATTTTATTGTTTGAAATTTTGGGTTATTCCGGGTGATTGTTATCAAGACGTTGGTCTTGAATGAGGTTGCCACGACATTGGAAGTTTTTCCCCCATCTAATGAAACATTAAATTGTTTAAATAAAAAAAATCTGGTCAGACTGCATTGACCAAACCACAAAAATAGTAAAAATACTTTGCACTTACATATAAAGTATAATCACAATGCCTTAGCGAATTATTATGTTTCGCTATGCAATTACCCTTCGTAGCCTCGAATTTTGTTGTATTTAACGCATACATTCGATTTCCAACTGGAATTTTGGGTTATTCTGGGTGATAGTCAGGTATTTAAAAATTTCATTACAATACAATAAAATTCGAGGTTACGAAAGGGTTGAAAATTGTATAGTGAAATATATTAATTCGCTAAGTCATTGTGGTTATACTTTGCATGTAAGTGCAAAGTATTTTCAAAATTTTTGTGATTTGGAATTTTCTGATTTAAAAAATTCAAAGTGTCATCTAGTTCAGGTTAGATCGAGAAAAAACTACCAATGGCTTATTTTATTTTTAGAAAAGTCTACAAATTAGAGTAGAGAATATGCAAAAAAATTAAATACAATTTGTTAAAAAATAATTAAATGGTCGACTCATAAAATTATATTCGTTTGTTTAATTTCGTTACGGTTGACGTAAAACCAATTAAAGACTGTCTCTGATTCATGGCCTAATCACCGCATTTCCGTAGTGGAATATAATTTTCGATTCATACTGATATGGAGTTCAGCCATATAAACTAAAACAAATTTTTAGGGAGTAGATAAAAACTGTTAGCATCCAACAAAATAATGTGTGTCACAAATATAAATTAGCTAGTACCTCAACTTCAAAATTATTTCTGAAATGTTATGGTATAAAGTACCAATATTTTTCAGTAAATAAGTAAAGCATAAAACTAAGATAACGCCTACTTAAGAGCAACAATATAAGCGCGATTATTTTTATATTAAAACTCAGCGGTAATTCCGGTACTTTAATTTATAAAATTCCAGCGATAACAAATTTATGAATTTCTCTCGACGCACAATATTTTTAGTGTTTATAATCTGCTTGTTTGACATCCATTACAAAAAAATTGTTTATATTTAAAAATTAAATTCGGAATATGTCAAACGTAAGTGGTTGTGTACTAAAATAAAGTGAATATGTGAAATTATAAGTTATATTTATGTTATTTAAAGGTAGATCCTCCAACGTATGACGATGCTGTCAATAAAGGCTGCATACAAATTTCAGATATCTACACCGAAGAGGTTTTTGTAACCCTTCCAGAGCAAAATGTGCCGTATCTAACACCAAATGCGCCGGATGATGTTGATAATGATTGTTCCACGTCGGACTTGCTTAAATCTGCACTTGTTGTTATAGTGTTGCTGATTTGTTGCATATATTTAACTTTTGCCCCAAATAAAGAGTAAGTTTTAATTTAAGGAAGATATTTTTGTGATGTTGTAATGAAATTATTTGTTTTATTTTAGAAATTCCCGCCATTAAAAAGATCGATTCAATGTTTTAAGATAAATTAGTACAATAAACGTAATCTTCTAAACATTTATTAATTTGAAATCCACATTTATCAACCTCCAACTTAATTTTATTGATATTTTGTGGCAATTTTCCTTTATGGATTTGTCTGCAGAATCCCCAAATTGATTATTTTTTACGTTTTGTTCTTTGTGATATGTTGCTACTGGAATCATTTCAATGATGAGTAGTAGACTAACCCCTAAGTAATAGGGTGTTTTGTGTGGTAACCCCGGTGGAGTTATAATTGACGTCTAATGTGAGGTTACGTATATTTGTGAAATTAATAAGTGGTGTAATCAAATTCAAAATACCATCCGAAGATTAGAACTGTGTGGCTGATTCAATGGTAACATTAACATGAATTAGGGAAACCCAATAGATTTAAAACATTCGTTGCAAACATGCTGTATAAGATAGCAGAAAATTTCCAGCAGCAAAAATGTGTTTTGCTATTCACCGCTAGAGGCATCACTATCACAAAAATGAAATTTTTTCTGCTGATATTGTTTGACATCAGCAGAAAATTTTTGAAATTTTTATGCAAATTATAAATTCTCAGCAGAAAGTTTTATAAAAAATCAAAGAATTTATGAAAATGAAGAGAAAATATATGTTTAAAGGTTTTGAAGCGATGAAAGTTAATTTTGTTTAAAAAACGATTTGCGTATGTGTGTAAGGACTCTCAAAATATACTAAAATTACCATAATCATCATTATGCAAATACAGGGCAACATCAAACAAATTGCCATCGTTCAAAGCACTCCATACAATTCTGAAGTAATTTTAATGTGAATGTTTTCAGTTTTTTAACAAAAGTGTTAGAAAACCTCCCTGTAACTACCCTGGGTGTATGTTTTTATGGTAGCTGATATCATAATCTATATACATGAGCAACATAAGATTCACACTTGGCGTCAGTAGCCTTCCATATATTTTTGAAATCATTTTAATGTGAACGTTTCAGTTTTTTAACAAAAGTGTTAGAAAAACCCCCCTGTAACTACCCTGGGTGTATGTTTTTATGGTAACTGATATCATAATCTATATACTTGAGCAATATAAGATTCACACCTGGCGTCAGTAGCCTTCCATATATTTTTGAAGTCATTTTAATGTGAACGTTTTCAGTTTTTTAACAAAAGTGTTAGAAAAACCCCCCTGTAACTACCCTTGGTGTATGTTTTTATGGTAGCTGAGATCATAGTCTATATACATGAGCAACATAAGATTCACACTTGGCGTCAGTAGCCTTCCATATATTTTTGAAGTCATTTTAATGTGAACGTTTTCAGTTTTTTAACAAAAGTGTTAGAAAAACCCCCCTGTAACTACCCTGGGAGTATGTTTTTATGGTAACTGAGATCATAATCTATATACATGAGCAACGTAAGATTCACACTTGGCGTCAGTAGCCTTCCATATATTTTTGAAGTCATTTTAATGTGAACGTTTTCAGTTTTTTAACAAAAGTGTTAGAAAAACCCCCCTTGTAACTACCCTGGGTGTATGTTTTTATGGTAGCTGAGATCATAATCTATATACATGAGCAACATAAGATTCACACTTGGCGTCAGTAGCCTTCCATATATTTTTGAAATCATTTTAATGTGAACGTTTCAGTTTTTTAACAAAAGTGTTAGAAAACCCCCCTGTAACTACCCTGGGTGTATGTTTTTATGGTAACTGATATCATAATCTATATACATGAGCAACATAAGATTCACACTTGGCGTCAGTAGCCTTCCATATATTTTTGAAGTCATTTTAATGTGAACGTTTTCAGTTTTTTAACAAAAGTGTTAGAAAAAACCCCCCTGTAACTACCCTGGGTGTATGTTTTTATGGTAACTGATATCATAATCTATATACATGAGCATTGTTAGATTCACACTTGGCGTCAGTAGCCTTCCATATATTTTTGAAGTCATTTTAATGTGAACGTTTTCAGTTTTTTAACAAAAGTGTTAGAAAAACCCCCCTGTAACTACCCTGGGTGTATGTTTTTATAGTAGCTGAGATCATAATCTATATACATGAGCAACATAAGATTCACACTTGGCGTCAGTAGCCTTCCATATATTTTTGAAGTCATTTTAATGTGAACGTTTTCAGTTTTTTAACAAAAGTGTTAGAAAAACCCCCCTGTAACTACCCTGGGTGTATGTTTTTATGGTAGCTGAGATCATAGTCTATATACATGAGCAACATAAGATTCACACTTGGCGTCAGTAGCCTTCCATATATTTTTGAAGTCATTTTAATGTGAACGTTTTCAGTTTTTTAACAAAAGTGTTAGAAAAACACCCCTGTAACTACCCTGGGTGTATGTTTTTATGGTAGCTGAGATCATAATCTATATACATGAGCAACATAAGATTCACACTTGGCGTCAGTAGCCTTCCATATATTTTTGAAATCATTTTAATGTGAACGTTTCAGTTTTTTAACAAAAGTGTTAGAAAACCCCCCTGTAACTACCCTGGGTGTATGTTTTTATGGTAACTGATATCATAATCTATATACATGAGCAACGTTAGATTCACACTTGGCGTCAGTAGCCTTCCATATATTTTTGAAGTCATTTTAATGTGAACGTTTTCAGTTTTTTAACAAAAGTGTTAGAAAAACCCCCTGTAACTACCCTGGGTGTATGTTTTTATGGTAGCTGAGATCATAATCTATATACATGAGCAACATAAGATTCACACTTGGCGTCAGTAGCCTTCCATATATTTTTGAAGTCATTTTAATGTGAACGTTTCAGTTTTTTAACAAAAGTGTTAGAAAAACCCCCCTGTAACTACCCTGGGTGTATGTTTTTATGGTAGCTGATATCATAATCTATATATTTGAGCAATATAAGATTCACACCTGGCGTCAGTAGCCTTCCATATATTTTTGAAGTCATTTTAATGTGAACGTTTTCAGTTTTTTAACAAAAGTGTTAGAAAAACCCCCCTGTAACTACCCTTGGTGTATGTTTTTATGGTAGCTGAGATCATAATCTATATACTTGAGCAACATAAGATTCACACTTGGCGTCAGTAGCCTTCCATATATTTTTGAAGTCATTTTAATGTGAACGTTTTCGGTTTTTTAACAAAAGTGTTAGAAAAACCCCCCTGTAACTACCCTGGGTGTATGTTTTTATGATAGCTAAGATCATATATACATATTAAAATTACACAATATATTTAATTTTAGGTGGAATTTTTGAAATTTAAAAAAAAAAATATTTACGCCTAAATGTTTGTGTTTTGTGTATAATAACTAATACAGGCACGTACATTTTATAACTGAAAAAACATATGACATCAAAATGACTTCAAAAATGTGTGGAAGGCTACTGACGCCAGGTGTGAATCTTATGTTGCTCATGTATATAGATTATGATCTCAGCTACCATAAAAACATACACCCAGGGTAGTTACAGGGAGGTTTTCTAACACTTTTGTTAAAAACTGAAAACATTCACATTAAAATTACTTCAGCATTGTATGGAGTGCTTTGAGCAATGGCAATTTGTTTGATGTTGCCCTGTATTTGCATAATGATGATTATGGTAATTTTAGTATATTTTGAGAGTCCTTACACACATACGCAAATCGTTTTTTAAACAAAATTAACTTTCATCGCTTCAAAACCTTTAAACATATATTATCTCTTCATTTTCATAAATTCTTTGATTTTTCATAAAACTTTCTGCTGAGAATTTATAATTTGCATAAAAATTTCAAAAATTTTCTGCTGATGTCAAACAATATCAGCAGAAAAAAATTCATTTTTGTGATAGTGATGCCTCTAGCGGTGAATAGCAAAATACATTTTTTCTGCTGGAAATTTTCTGCTATCTTATCAGCATGTTGCAAACATGATTTATAATTGAAACTTTTGATTGGGTGGAAGCAAAATTAGAATCACCATAAGCAACTTGTCATCTGAAGCTTTTATAGTTCGTTGTTCAGATCTCCGCTTTAAAATTTATGACGAACGATTTGATAGAACATGCATTGAAACAATTACCCGTAAATCTGACTAAACGACTTGCAAGGGATGACACTCATTCGCACGATAGACCACCAAGAGTACCACACATAGATGCACTATGGGAAGCGGTAGTTATGCCCGTTAAGAATCTTCTACGTAAAGTAGTAGAGCATCACGTAATATTTGAAGAGAGAACAACGGTAGTTTGTCAAATAGAAGCGTATCTCTAACCTCACGACCTCTTTTTATACTATTCTGAGGTCACAGTGATACATCATGAACACATGCGCACTTTCGGATAAGCGAATAACCGCGAACAATACTAGAACCAAACTATTTAAAACCAACGAACTACACTCAGAAAAAAATATATGATAAATACATGATTGCATTTAACATATTATGATAATACTAAATTATTGTGATATTCCCTACCATAGAATGATTAGAAATACTATCAAACTTACTTTATATAATTTAGATCATCATTGTGTTAAATACAATCATTTAAATAATTGATTGTATCATAACAATGATGATCACTTGTGAAAAAAAAATCACAAGTGATCATCATTGTTATGATGAAGAAGACGAAGAAGAATGATCTAGAATGTCATATTATGATACAATCAATTATGATGATATTAATTATATAAACTAAGTTTGATGGTATTTCTAATCATTCTATGGTAGGGAATATCACAATAATTTAGTATTATCATAATATGGTAAATGCAATCATGTATTCATCATATTTTTTTTTTCTGGGTGTATTAACCAACAGCACAATGGCGACGGTAAGGCTCGTCGAGTATAGATACTATTACAGAAATGAATTAAATGGATCAAAAAGGAACTGGAAATAATGCTGTATAAAATAGCGGAAATTTGACAGCGGAAAATAAGAGAGTACGCTACTTATGTAATTACTCTTACTAAAGAGAAGTTATGTAATTACCAGCGGAAATTTTTTATTCATTAAGTATCCCTTTTTTCACTAATTAAAACATCTCAGTGGAATAAAATATTAAAAGCGATCCTTAAAATGGCAAATTGATTGATCTCCGAAGTAGAGAAACTCAGTAAATAAAATCTTGGAATTTAATATATTCCGTCTTTCCGCCATTTCTTAACGAATTACGATGAAATTTGTATAGTAGTATTGATCAGGGATTCTAAAGTAAGTTTTGAACAAAATTCTAGGATCTGTTGGTGCTGGAATAAACTGGCCATTTCATAACCAATCCTTTTGAAAATTGGTGTTTGTACATTTTACACGACATAAAAAAATTTTAAACTGGAGGGAACTCCGTTATTTCTTAATTAAATTTTGTAAAATTTTGCATCGCATACAGGGACAATTCGCAAAAATTTATGGACCAAAATTTTTTTGATTTTCCGCGGCCATATAAGTTATTTTCAGTTCTTGGCGAATATCTCAAAAACTTACATTTGTAACCAATAGTTTTCGTTGTTTTTCTGCGGAAAGACGAAATATTTGCCATTTTACGGGTCATTTTTAATATTTTATTCCACTGAGATGTTTTATTTAGTGAAAAAAGGGATACATAATGAATAAAAAATTTCCGCTGCTAATTACATAATAAAATTAATTCTCTTTAGTGATGGTGCTGCCACTTGCGGCGAGTAGCGTAATCTCTTATTTTTCGCTGTCAAGTTTCCGCTATGTTATACAGCATCTGGAAATACATGGAAAGTAATGATAGTTTCGATAGAACAGTAACAGTAAAAAAATTCGAAGGATGATTTCACAAGAAGCTAACTACAAAGAGCAGTCGCCTACAAACTGCGATTAATGCACGTTGCGACAGAGTACCCGTGCCAGATAAAGCTCTGGAGTCAACGAAATAGCGAGCCTATACAAACAAGCGACAAGGGCCAAATACTAAGTTGAAGCGACTACTTCACATATATGGCAGCCCAAGCCATCTTCAAGCAACAAAAATCAGAGGATCATTGCACTGTGTCATCACAATGTTTATCACTCAAATATAAGTAGATGTGAGATGCAACTCGACCAGTAAACTAGTTACGTTCTGACTATACATAGTTGTGATAACCAAATAATGGATACGACCTCTCTTTGTAATCCATCCACATTAAGTTGAAATTGGCAGCAGTGAAACAATTGCAACAACAACCACCTTCATCGAAGAGGCGAAAGTCTTAACACTAGGAGTCCGCCTAGTGTGTTGAAAAGTGAAGCAGTTATGTTGGGTTAGGCAATTCTTCGGTGGGCAAAGCCTAGGCCCCAATCCGGGCGATAATATTACCGAGTCAGCTGAAACACTAAACTCCATAATGTTATTCGGAGCTTTAGTTGCAAGTTGAACATTGTTTGTTTAATTCAAATATAATTTGCCATTAATACAAGTGTGCGTACATTTGCACTTCAAGTACATCCCTAGGGCATTAAAAATACTGTTTCATTTGGCCAAGCTAAGGTAGTCCTTGAACATCGATTGGCGGTATATCCTTTCGAAATTTCCTTTGGAATATTGTCAGAGCCAGATGTTTTTCAATTCCCAAATCGTTAACATGCAACAGTGAGCTCTTGCCTGGATACCTGTTTGTTTAGTTTCAACTTGGCAGGTGAAAGGTGGCGCATTGTTTGTTCCCAATTCTTTCGCGGTTTGCTTTTTCCGTCCTTACTTTTACGCCGTTAAAAGACAATTCGAGCACGTAGGACTAAGTATAGCTCTGATTTTATCACTATCTGCTCATTGTCTGTGACATAGCTCAATGCCAGCCTATACTGGCATGCGACAGAGTTTTGTAGTTCGACAGGGGTCATAGATGAAATTCGAACCCGGTACCTCCCGATCCAAACGCCAAAGCTTTACCCACTGTGTCATTTGGTCGGTCATTTAGAGTTCTGAGCGTGCGTGCTTTATTTTTATGTAGGAATTTTCAGGTAAAATAACATCATTTTCATCAGTCGTCCAAAACCACGATTTTCTTAAGCCAACATCGTAGTTCCTGTTTTTTATCAATTGTTGCCACAAGTTTAAATTTAAGTACACGTGTTAACCCATATCCATACACCGCTCATCTGATCTCAATACCCACAAACCACTCGTAGCACACATCGTCGATATACTGTTTCCACTTTGGCCTTTAATTTTCAGCTGGTCTGCTTTTATAAAAATTATGTTCGACAAGTAAAACGTAATTTCGTCCAGGTGCTCAAAAGTTAATAAAATAAAGATAAAGCAGCTATACTAAAAAATATAAATACATATGTATATATCTTTTTAGTATAGCTGCTTTATCACTAACTAACGGGTACTTGTCGGATGAAATTAATGTTTTAAATGCTGAATGCTTAAATATTTAATGCAAGGTTTGGAGACCTTCAATCTGAAAACCTTTAACACAAGTCAATTGTTTTATTGGCTTGTGTAAAAGGTTTTCACTATTAAAATGCGATGTTCAATCGAATACTTTTCCATGGTTAATTTGCCCCGTGTATACTTCACGGCTGTCAAGTATGAAATGTCAATAATGTTATTCGCTTAACTGGCGGCAAAAAAAATTGTTGAGTAATCGTATAAGGAATCCGCCCATATCGTCGACAGCAACATCGCCGACTGGACAGATGGCCGACCAGCCCATATCGCCGACACAATCCGATCGCCGACAAGCCACATCACGGACACAACAACATCGCCGACACCCACTTCGCCGACACCATGTATGTGAAGATATCCCAAATTCCATCCCCGAAAAAATGCGATGGCAACACTAATTATTGTTATCATGACATTTTTTACTCGCAACCCAAAAATCCCGACATTTTTACTCTCAGCTCCGAAAATATTTGCTATCATGATAGTTTAAAAATGTCATGACAGATGAAATTTTCGGGGCTGAGAATAGATATAATACTTATAAATATGTACATGTTTGTGAAGTAAGCCCAATTTTCATATGTGTGTAAAGATAGACGAAATTCAGTCTCAGACGAATGCGTTATGGCAACAAAATTATTGCTATTATCATGACATTTTATTCACTCAGCCTAAAAAATCCATACAGTTTTACTCTCAGCCCCGAAAATTAATGCTATCACGACAGTTAAAAACTCTCATGACAATCGGAATTTTCGAGCTTGAGAGAAAAATTTTACTCTGGGAGTGTGCAAAAAAGGAGTCGGTCTAAAATTGATCTGGATAACTCAGATTATTGTAATGCTAGAGCCATTACAATATTCAAAAACGGTGTTCATCATCTTGAGTCATTCAACGAACACAATCATTCTAGAAATCCGAGCGATTCAAATGTAGTGTGTGTCATTACAAAAATTAAATCTCAGGCTTTAATTACTTCAGAAAAACCAGCAAATATAATTCAAAATGGTTTCAGTGGGCTTACTGCTATTTCCCACGCTCAACTGCCGACAAAAGAATCC
Organism: Nephrotoma flavescens; assembly: GCA_932526605.1. Taxonomy (NCBI): domain Eukaryota; kingdom Metazoa; phylum Arthropoda; class Insecta; order Diptera; family Tipulidae; genus Nephrotoma; species Nephrotoma flavescens. The sequence goes on along the minus strand of OW052220.1, from coordinate 71,410,014 downwards.
TTGCGTAAATAAACTAAACGTCTACGATTGCATTGCAAAATTTAAATATCCCTAATAATTTAAAAATTACATTGGACGTTTTTATTAAGAGAAGCTGATGTTGGCGCGGGCAAAGTTTTAATTTTCAGTACCATATCCAACATTCAATACTTAGCAGAAGACTCCTATTGGATTATGGATGGAACGTTTAAAATCGCACCACAAATATTTATGCAGCTGTACTCCATACATGGTCCAGTAAGGACTTCTGAAAATTCTAGAGTTCTGCCATTAGTTTATATATTAATGAGCAGCAAATCAGAGAGTTGCTACCAGAGAGCATTTGAGGAAATTGTAAATATTGCTCGTGACCATAGTCACGGTTTAAGCCCGACGTTTATTATTTCCGATTTTGAGAAGGCGGCTATGAATGCAGCAATAGCTGAATTTGAAGGCACTTTTATTAAAGCGTCCTTTTTTAATCTTTCCCCGTCTATTTGGCGGAAAATCCAATCATCTGGCTTGTCTCAACGATATGGTTCGGATGAAAATTTTAATTTAGTGATGAGACGTGCTACAGATATACAACAAGCCTGGAATGAGTTCAAATTCAATATTCCAGATGAAGCGGATGATGTAAAATTATGGTTTGAGGAGGCCTATGTTTTAGGAACAATTCGCAGAAAAAATCGGCAAATTTGAGAATGGCACCACTTTTTTCACCGGCAATCGGTCAGTTTTAGACAATTACTATAACAATGTATACCTCAACTCAAAACAGAGTAGAAGGTTGGCACCGCAGGTGGCAAGTGGTTGTTGGTTCCACGCATCCAGGAACCTTTAACCTAATTCGATGCCTGCAAAAAGAACAAACAGTAACAGGTGGGCAATGCGAAGCAATATTGAGGGGTGACAGAAGACCGTTGCAAAAACGTAAATATAGAGATGTAGAACAACGTTTGTCGTTAATAATTCAGGACAGATTCAATCGAACGTTGCTGAATTATTTAAGAGGAATAGCAAGTAATATAAGTCTCTAAAAGACATTAATTTTTTTAGTACTCGTACTTAATAATATAATTTAATTAATTAAATTTGAGTTTAATGAAATAATAATTTAAATATATGTAATTTAAAAAAAACAATATTTGTCGATATGGATGTGTCGGCGATGTTGGTGTTGGCGATGTTGTTGGGGCGGCGATGTGGTGGTCGTCGATTTGGTTGTGTCAGTTAAGTCGGTTTGTCTTCCAAAATTCCTGTCGGCGATGTGGTTGTCGGCTATCTGGCCAGTCGTCGATATTTTTACCGGAATGTGATCTAGAACTATCGGCGATGTGGTTGTCGGCGATGTGGTTGTCGGCGAAGTGGTTGTCGACGATGTCGTTGTGCCGGCGATGTGGCTTGTCGGTGATCTGGAAGTTTCGGCGATGTGGTCTTGTCGGGCAAAATTCCTGTCGGCGATGTGGTTGTCAGCCATCTGTCCGGTCCTCGATGTGGTTGTCGGCGAAGTGGGTGCTGGCGATGTGGGTGTCGGCGATGTGGTTGTCGGCGATGTGGGTGTCGGCGATGTGGTTGTCGGTGATGTTGTTGTGTCTGCGAAGTGTCGGCGATGTGGGCTTGTCGGCCAAAATTCCTGTCGGCAATGTGGTTGTCGGCCATCTGTCTGGTCGGCTGATGTGGTTATCGGCGATGTGGTTGTCGGCGAAGCGGGTGTCGGCGAAGTGGTTGTCGGCGATGTTGTTATGTCGGCGAAGTGGCTTGTGAGCGATCTGGTTGTGTCGGCGATGTGGGCTTGTCGGCAAAAATTCTTGCCGGCGATGTGGTTGTCGGCCATATGTCCGGTCGGCGATGTTGTTGTCGATGATGTGACCCATACCCTCATATAATCTTATTAACACATTAATAATGCCATGCCAAAACTGAACAAAAAAATGGTTTAGGTTTTGGAGAGGGAAAGAGATAGAGATAACGGGCGGCCACGTGGCTTTAAATAAGTCATATATTACTAGAAATGACGTCACAAACAGCCTGGTATGCGTTAAATACACTACAATTCGAGGTTACGAAGGGGTTGGCAATTGCATAGTGAAATATAATAATTCGCACGCGTCATTGTGATTATACTTTGTATGTAAGTGTAAATTTTCACTATTTTTGTGGTGTGTTTGGTCACTGCGCAGTCTGATGAGATGGCCGAATTTTTTTGATTTAAACAATTCAGTGTTTCATTAGGCCGAAACCAAACTACCAACGTCTTGTTTTTTTGTTAAAAAATAGTTACCAATGTATGACGAAACTGTCAATGAAGGCTGCATACAGATTTCAGATATCTACACTGAAGAGATTTTTGTAACCCTTCCAGAGCAAAATGTACCGTATCTAACACAAAATGCGCCGGGTGATGTTGATGATGACTGTTTAACGTTGAACCTACTTAAATCTGCACTTCTTGTTATATAGTGTTGCTGATTTGTTGCATATATTGGGTGTATAACAAGTTTTTTGGATTTTCTAAGAGATGGCGTAACTTTAGTACTAAACTTTCTTTTACAATGACACCTACGGCGTTGTAAAGTGTTGGCATTCCACATTAAAATTTAGTTTGTCATTATTCGTGAAAGCGTAAAAAACATATTTTTTAATCCCGTTTAAACATGTCGAATTTCGTACCAATAAAACAACATTTGCGGGAAGCATTACTTTTTTGCTTTAATCAAAAGAAAAAATCTGCTAAAAGATTTCGTTTGCTTCAAGAAACTTATGGTGAACGTGCATCAACTCAACAAACGATTGAGCGAAAACTGGTTTAAACGATTCAAAGTGGTGATTTGAGCAGGCTGTGTACTTGCCACTACGGATGGACACACCCGGTTATTAATATTTTATTGAGGTCCTCAGGTTTCGTTCGACAAATTCTGGTCGGCTTAAATTAAATTCATTTTTCTTATTATTTGCTTTTGCTTTTTTGATTTTTCTGTTCTACTGTGTACGCCAGGAGCACGGAAGCCTCTAATTTCGACACGACCTATGCCATTACCCTGAAATCTAGCAGGCGAAATATCACAGAGAGAGGCCTCTGTGTGCTTAATTGAAAACTGCGAGTTGGCTGCGAGCCATCCGTAACATATTTTTAAATTTTGTTTCATCGTAAAATGAGAAATTTTAAAAAATCTATTTTTTACGATAAGAAAATGTTCGAAACAAGCCACGATATCGAACATCAGCAACCATTACAAAACTGGTACTACACCTAGCATCCTGAAACAAAAACGAACCAGTATTGGATAAAATATTAAAATATACACAACTGTATGAGGATGTCATGGTAGGTGTAATCATCTTTAAAGATTTTCAGTACCCCACTCAAATGGCGGCTAAAAGTAACATGAATGAGACGAACAGAGTTTTTTTTATAAAACTGGAAAAGCAAACGTTTAATAAATTTTTATTATTGCATTCCACAGTCAAATTTCAATTCTACCAATTTTAATTAGCAGTACTTCTACCTTAGATCCTAACATTATCCCGAAAAGAGGAAAACCACGACGGTGGAAATAGTGGATTTTGAGGTGTCTCAGTATTTGTTCGGGATTATTCGGAATTTCGCGTCGTTTCAAGATTTAATTTTTCGCAACTTCATTTTCGAAATTTTTTCATGATTTCGGTTTTGGGATTTAATGTTTTATGTTAACAGACCAACACTAATCCGAATACACCGATCAAGGTTGATCACCACATTGATAGCGGTTGAAGGAATGTTTCAAAGGAAACTTTGTAATCATGTATATTTTCGACCTCGAAATTTTTTAAGATTTCCTACTTTCTCTTTATGACTTATTACCGAAATTTGAAAAAGAGATTTTCAGAACATCTTTATCTTCCTCTCTCTCTTTCACTCATACTCTTTGGAGTGTAAGTGTGAGAAAGCACTATTTTATTTACGCATTGTAGAAATGTAATTTTTGAAATAACAGAAATTATTTGGCAAATCAACTAATCGACGAAGGCAAATAAGTAAACGATCCAATATCCAAATACGAGTGCTTTCTCCTATATTCGAGTCAAAACGCAAGTCGGGTGTTGGACACAACAACATTTACATCTCAAAACTTTTCCAATGCAACGACCTTTTGTTTTGCTGCATAACAAAAAAGTGAGATAACGTTTACATGACGGAGTCACATCACAATATTCAATGGTAAATCCGTCATTTAATTTGTAAAATTCCAGCGATAAGCGATTTATGAATTTCTGCCGCCGTATAATATTTTTAGTATATTATATTTGTTTGACATTAAATTATATTTTAAAACTAAATTCGAAAAATGGCAAAGGTAGGTGGTTGTTGTTCTAAAATAGAGTGAATATGTGAAACTATATCTTATTCGTGTTATTTAAAGGTAGATCCTCCAACGTATGACGAGGCTGTTGGCAATAAAGGCTACAAACAGATTAAAAATATCTACAGAGACGAGATTATAGAAATCGTTCCACAGCAAAATGTCCCGTACCTAATACCCAATGCTACGGATGTTGATGATGAAATTTGTTCAACGTGGGAACTGTTTAAATTGACAATTGCAGTTATAGTGTTGCTGATTTGTTGCATTTACTTTCTTTTAAGTCCAAAGAGACAGTACGTATATTTGATTTAGGATAGTTTTGTGTTATGTAATGAAGTAATATGTTATATTTTAGCCGTTTTCATCATTAAAACGATCGATCCTAAATTATTGAGATAGTGACTGAAGTGTAAGTTGCGGAACTTATGTACGAAATGGCGTGTCATAATTAATTGCTGTAGTTAAACTTAAAAAAATATTCTTATTTATTTTTTATACACATGGCGCAGTAAAACTTAATAACAAAATTTTAATTTTTAATTTCTTTCTTTACACAAACGACTTCAATCTTCGATTTTTTTTATATCGCGTGTTCTTTTGTGTAGCGATAAAAAAGGAATTAATGAACTAAAAAACAAAACGAGTAATTTTCCTTCGTATGATGTGCATCCTATGACCACATCACTCCCCTGCCAGTGAACTTTTCCAATTAACCGAGTCTTAGTGTCGGAGTGGTCTGGTTATTCTACCCGTTCGTGTAATATCAGGCTTCAAGCTTACCGTTTGTTTCATTTTTTATATTGCATGTTTTTTTTGTAGCGATAAAAAAGAAATTAATGAGCTAAACAACAAAACGAGTAATTTTCCTTCGTATGATGTGCATCCTACGACCACATCACTCCCCTGCCAGTGAATTTGTCCAATTAAGCGAGTCTTTGTGTCGGAGTGGTCTGGTTATTCTACCCGTTCGTGTAATATCAGGCTTCAAGCTTACCGTTTGTTTCGTTTGTGTAAAATGGGAATCTCATCTGAGTATAGGGGGTTAATTGATCGTTCACTTTATTATGTGAAGTAATTGAGCATCACGTTGAGCCTGGACGTTTTCCAAGGTTTAATCAAAATTCTTCAATGTGCAATTTCCGGATCGCAAGACGTATCACAAAAAGTACAAATACTTGAGAGTTCATTTTAACTTGTCTGCCCTTAATTTCAATAAAAAAAATTCTTATCCGAACGACTAATTACAAGATATGGACCCTCATATGGTGGTTGTAACGATTTACGTACCCCATCAGAACGTAATAGAACAAGTATTTAAAACAGAATTGTGCCATAAATAAATTTCTCAGCAACCATTTCTGCGATTGCGGAATTTCTCGAGTGAGCCAAGTTGTGAATTGAATTGAAAACTAATCTTTGAAATGGGTTAGCATGTACGAGTACAGATAATTTATACCCGTTGATGTTTCACACATAATACTTCTACTGGAACTTGGTAATGGAACTTTTTGGAACTTTAATATCGTATTATTTTCCATAAGATCCTTTAACTCGAGATCATCTTGTTGTGCGTCAGTCATGTTTTTATAATCACAGTCAGTTGTGAGCTGCCCTATAAAGTCTAAGTGACGTAACTGCAGTGGGGACAACTTAGCCGGGGTTTGCTTGAAAGCTATAATATTCAAGCAGGTACCGAAACGGTTTGATAGCTGAATAGGCTACCAAAAGCTTACGATCATAAGCGCTGGAACTCTGTTGTGTGGCGGTTAATCTGACCGAGAAAAAACTAAGCGGGTGTCAATTTCCCGAATCTTTTTGTTAACAACGGGTCACAATTTTTTCTGGTATCTTTCAAAAAAACATTTAAGATCGCCTGATTATCACCAGAAGGCTGATCGTAAATTTTTATATATCATCAACACTTTCCGCCGCCGGCCTGATACCCCACACTTGTTGTATATCCGAAATATTTTACACTTATGTAAATGAAAACTTGCCAACTTTAATGACGAGCCCTGCATCAAATCGTTGGAACGATTGGGCTGTGTTTCGCAGAGCAAACGTCATCTTCGTAAAGTCACAGAGTCCGAATGTTGTCTTAATCACCGTTTTCGGAATATCACGTTTCTCAATCGGGATTTGATGGTATGGTCATATCAGGTCAACTGTTGTGAATATCGAATTGAAATGAGAAGTTTTGCAGATGCGTATGGAGTATTTATCAGGCTGATTTAAATTATTAAGAGCTCAATAGTCACCGCACGGCAACCATTCTCATTTTTTCACGAGCAGATAAAGTGGACCTGGCCAATTACTATTGTAGGAGCGGCAGATGCCTTGCGCTTGCACAAATTCAAACTGCCTCTTACCAATGTTAACATTGTCCAAAGAAACGTGTTTTGTTTTATCAGAGACTGTGAGACCATAAGTTTATATGGCACGTAAAACCGAATGATTGATTTCATTAGGAAAAGTTGAGAAAACCTGTACAATTTCTTTAAACTCATTGAGTATCGATATGAAGAATCTCAGAAGGCTTTCTGTCGCTTCTTAAGACCTTCCATAAAAAACAAAATGAGTAACATTCCACGATCACATCTCACATAGTTCATTTTCTTTGTGTACCCTAGGACTAAAACTTCTCGTATATCATCAAATAATAATCGCAACAACGAGAGTGCTAGGGGCTACAACCCCGCGATACCCACAAGTTTTACGAATCTACGTATATATAAAAAAGAACATTCTTGGAATATCTTTTTCACATATACAAAAAAAATTTCAGGAGAATTAGGCCAGTTTTAATTTGTTTGTCTCCATGCTCTCGAAAATATGGTAAGTTTTTGCGGCAATTTTCAAAACATTTACTAAACGAATAAATTGGTACCAGGATCGTATCATATCGACGTATATAATCTATAATACACGATTAATTTGTCACCAGCGCCAATACGGTGGAAATGTAAACTAAAGAATAACATCGTTTCGGAAGAAAAGAGAAAAACTCGTTTTTTAGACTCGAATCGATACAATATTTCAACAAATCTGTTCAAGTGTTGAAATCCCGAATACCCAATCTGAGGTGAGTAATTTGAAAAACGAAAGCGAAATTCATTCGAAAGTAAATAAGCTAAACACTCACAGACAAAATCGTCAGTCATTCCACCGCAATCGAAGTGTGTCGAGCAAGCATAATCGGAGTGTGTTAAATCGAAATGCTTTAAAGTCATATCCGGGCAATCGGAACGTGATCGCACCATATATCGATTTTTAATGCCGAATGTCGAAAATGGTACATTACATCGTCAAGTCGATCTCAAAAAGGTGATGATCGAAGTAAATTCAATAACAATGTCATTTCGGTGGATGTTATCGAAAGTTTTCAAAAATTCACATGACGAATTGTTCAGAATCTCGAAAACTTGTTCAACAAACCAATCGGAGGTGAAAGTTCGAGCCAGGAAGTTTTCGTTTGAGGAAATCCGTTCCAGTGACAATGTGATCGAGTTTGAACAGGAACCACTGGTGTTATATGAAGTTGCAAGGTTGTTAACGGAATCTAAAAATTTTAGTTGATCAACAAGTACCATGATTGGTAATGATGGCTATCATGAATTAAACCAGCCGAAAGTACTCAAACACAAGTTTTGAGCGCCTATGGTAATATTCGAGTACCAACGCGAGGTACGAGTAAATTGGACGTTAATGTGACATTTTTTAGCGTCCAGACGGAATTTTTTCTATTTCGTGCAATTGGGAACCTAAAGCCGATGATCGGTGCAAAAAATACTGAAGGTTTATCGAATCTGCTTTGGGCCACTATAACAATTTAAAAGCCCATTTAACCTTGTAACCTAATATTAACCCGAAATGTTTCAAGGCATATTCGTTCAAAAAGTCACTGAGAATCTGAGGTCATTTTAAGATCAGTATCCAATTCCAAGAGTTGAGGGAGGTATTTCAGCGCCTGGAAGGAGGGAAACTATTTTTGAAATTTGACCTCAGTGAAGCATATTTGCAATTTGAACTTGACAGTGAAATGGAATATTCTAGTACCAAAGATGCCGTTTGAAATAGTTACGGTGCCAGCAATATTTCAGCGATTTGTTGAGCAGATGACAGCGAAAGCGGAGCTTGTTACAAGTTCCTTGGACAACATAATTGTGGCACTCGAAGAAGAACATCTTAAAAATCTGGAAGAGATTTTTAAACGACTTGCTGCTACTAACTCGAAATGCACTATTTAGGGCTTGTTTTGGATGAATCTGGATTCAGACCAGCATCCGAAAGAATTCGAGCGATTGAAGAGATGCAACGACCAAACTTGAAATAATTGCAAGCCCTTACCAATAGGTTAAATATTTTAACCGTTTTTTGAACAATTTTTCGCAGCTTGCCTGACCTTAATGTTCCGTTTGTTTTGTCAAAGAGCAAAAAAATTATTTTTGTCAAATAAAGAATTCGGTTGTGAATGTGGCAGTATGTCCACTACCACCTTACCTGTCCACTCTTGTTAGCGAAAGATGCCTCAAGTCATGGAGTAGGGGCAGTGATTTTTCTTATTTACTCTGTTAGAAAGGAGTACTTATCCGATAACTTTTTCATCGAAGACGCTCTATGATCATCAGACAAAATAAAGTCAGATTGAAAAAGAAGCACTTTGGATCGTCTATGACTTAAAGAGGTTCACCAATATTTCTATGGTAGGAAATTTTTTCTGGTGACGGATCATAAGGCCGTCATACCACTGTTTCATCCAGCAAAAGGCTTGCCAGTTACGACCGTTAACCGTTCTGCAGCTTTGATCTGTATTCCTTATGGGATACCAGTTTACTATTAACCATAAGGCAACCGACAACTAGTTGGTCCGGATGTGAAATTTGATCATGAAGAGTGTGCGTGTCAAGCGAACGAAGACCTTCCTTTAGATAGTAAACAAATTGATGCAGAAACAGTTAGAGATTTCGTTATAGCGAGTGTCCAGTCTTATGTGAAGAAAGGATGGCCGGACTGCCCAAAATCGAGATCTTTAGAAATTTCATGTAAGCAGGAGTTTCGTTTCTGTTTTCAATAATGGTCTTCTTTTCCTGACTAAGTTTACTCGAGTCATAGTTCCTCTCATTCTGCGGAATAAAGTTTTGGCCCTGATGCATACTGGACATTGGGACATTATTCGAATGAAGCAGCTACTCCGTAGAGAAATATCGTACATGCCAGAAGGTTGCTCCGAACTCAAGAAAGTTGCAACGAAACCGTGAGAAGAATTATATGTCGACATTGCTGAACCGTTTTTAGCTCATATGAGGATAGTTTCTCTCGATATAAATACGTCATGAACATGCCAAACATTACTATCAAAGCTACGGTTCGTGACAAGAACTTTTTGCAAGGGAAGGGTTGCCAGAAAGTATTATTAATAGGGCACGATAAGAGGACGACTTTCACATTCCATCCCTCACTAAATGGGGAGGCAGAAAGGCTTATGAGATCTTTCAAAACCACCATGAAGAATAAATTGGGAGATGGAGAGAGTACTGATCACGTTGCTTAGCAGTTATCGATTTTCGCTGAGTCCTGATGGTGCGAAAAACTACATGGTCCAACCAAGGACTAGCCCTTGGTTGGAGGTCTAGCCTGTTTACGTGCAAAACTTCTCGTCTTGTGGGAAGAGGATTGAGGGAGAAATGAAACAGGTGCTCGGCTAGATGATATGTAGTGTAAGTTACACAGAATGGTTTAAAGCGACGTCATCAAAACCAAACACGACCATTCATATAGGAACAACTTCTACGGGTTCACCTTTCAAACGAAGTTGGACTTGCGCAGTACGATTTTTCTGTGAATCTTATTACGGCCAATAACAGGACTTCTCAGAAGATGCACCAAAATGCAATCAGAGAGATGTAACCCCTACTAACAGGATCTATCAAACATTGTATGTACTTTTTTAATATGGATTTTCTCAGTACCATCTTGCTTTTGCTAGAGAGATTTGCGTATTGTGAGTTTACCAACTCGACGCAAAGGAAACATTATTTTCAGGTGATCCCACTTTTTTAAGCAGTTGACGTGTGACGGTGATTTCTGTTCCTTATGTAGTTCGTCAGTAAATCGTATTCATGGATAGCGCCTTCGCGTTTGAAAACTTATAATGGTTTCGGTCGAGAATATAACTGCTTTCCTAACTCCTAATATATTTTGTGTGAAAGTAGAAACTCGGCTCTGAAGTTGGTTGCATGAAACTATAATTGAACGCATCCCGCCATTTTTGAAATAAATAGCTTTGTCATTGCTGGTTTTACGACATAATTTCAGTCATTTACTTGCCAAGTTGTCTTTCCGTGTTCAGCAATTTTAATAGATGGATGTGGATAAGCAACGTTTACAATTCTGTTTTCAAATGCATAAAAAGCTGCTTAAGCTATGGAATTGATTAATTCGACTTTGAGTGAACAGTCTGTGACTCATTCAACAGTAAAAAAGTAGTTTACAAGATTTCGTGATGGCAATTCTAGTCTTGAGGACGATCCATGTCCAGATGCAGAAAAAAATTGGAAGGCAAAGAAATTAAAGTTTTATTGGATGGAAATAAGTTTCAAATTCAAAACGAGTTTACAAAACAGTTAGAGGTTACTCACCAAGCAACACCACATAGATTGCTTGCATGGGAAAAATTACAGAATAAAGGAAAATAGGTTCCAAATAAACTGAACGAGGAAAACAAAAACCGAAGAGTTGACATCTGCATGAATTTGCTTTCTCGGTTCAAAAAAAATTGTTTTTGCACGAAATCAAAAGGAGATAATAAAAGTCTTAAGAATTCAATGAGAAGTTTGCTCGAAAAAACGTGCTCAGCTAATCTACATTTGAACGAAACATGATATGTTTTCATTGTGGTGCAATCTCCACGATGTCTTGTTATTTTGAGAATAAATAAGATTTAATCAAAAATCATAAGGAGCCAATGAGAAGTTTGTTCGAAAAAACGTCCTGAGTCAATCTAAATTGGAACGAAACAGACTTCGTTTGATAGGTTAAGCCTGTAGGAGTCATTCCAATATGTTTTCGTTGTGGTGCAATCTCCACGATGTCTTGTTATTTTGAGAATAAATGAGATGAACTCAAAAATCATTATAGGAGCCAATAAGAAGTTTGCTCGAAAAAACGTCCTGAGCAAATCTAAATTGGAACGAAACTTGATTCGTTTGATAAGTTAAACCAGTAGGAGTTATTCCTATATGGTTTCATTGTGGTACAATCTCCACGATATCTTGTTATTGTGAGATTATTAAAATATAAAATTAAACAATATTACCTTATCACTTTTCTTGTCCGGTATACAATTGTGTGGGTAATGCAAAAGAATCATGTCAAATTTTGTGTGATATATAATAGGGATGTACATACATAAATAAAATAAGAAAAAAACATGGCGTCATGTTTGTCTCATTCTAACATTGACTATTTGTCTCGCTTAACTTTATACTTAACAGTGTAAAAACTAACACATACTTAGCATTCAAGAATTCTTTACGAATCCAATACGTATAGTTGTTATTTTTTTGTTAAAAACTTCACACTCATTTTTTTATTCGTTCTATGGTAGTAGAGTCTTTTTTATGACTACAGTGCCACCTGTTCGCGAGCATTTGGTACTTTTAGTACTAATTTTTTTTTTTTTGCTATAACATTGTGAATGCCTCGTTATTTATTGGTTCCCGTTTTTCTCAATACAATGGTGTCGCGTGAGTGTCGGATAAATGTGATAGCGAGACCAATGTGCACCGGGTATGTGTGTGCAATTGCAAGACGGTATAGAATGTTTTTTAGGTGTTCTCTTTTTTTTGTATACGTGCATTTGATTCTCGTTGGAGGGAAGGCGAACAAGACGCGCACGAAAAAGGGAGAACAACAACAAAAAGAACATTGTAGAAGTTGTTTTTGCTGAGAGCAATTTTTTAGCCTTGATTTGGAAATGGCGATAATATATTTTAACATATTTTGTTAACATATTTTTCGTATGTGCTTTTCAAGATCGAGGTTAGTTTGGTTTCCTGAATATGGAAATGATCGACATTATAATATAAAGTTGTTTGGTGTAACCATAAAAAGTGATTGGACATCATAAGACCTTGCATTATTACGTTTTGCAGTAAATTTAATCTCAGCAAGTGCCTCATTTTCGATACGGTACTAACCGTAACCAAATTTCATGGGGTGCTTCGTTTTTTTTTTCAGCGGCAACTGTATTTACGGTTTAGCGACACAACGCCCCACAAGAATTTTTTACCGGTTTTAGCGACACAACGCCCTACTCATTTATCTATGGTTTACGGGTGGCCAAGTGAGGCCATTTGCATTGTTTACGGTAAGGCGGACGGACGCCCAACAAATATTTTTACGGTTTTAAAGCGAACCAACACCCAACGGCCCGGACGAGGAGCCTGTGGCAGAACGGCACCAAGGACGCAACGGTTATTCGATTTACGGCGGGAAGACGTCCAACGGTCCGGGTTTGGAGCCTATCGCGCTGATTTCCGTTGTTTCAGACAGATTAGACCTCTGCCGTTAACAATCAGCTTGTATTGCTTTGAGTTTCATACAAAACGTGTTTTTTTACGGTGTTGAATATGCCGCATTTTGTGATAACTAAACAGCATTTGCGGAAAGTGTTATTTTTTTGTTTTAATTGGAAGCCGAAGTATGTCGAATGCTTGTGGAAGTTTACGGTGACAATGCTCCAACCAAAAAAAAACCAAAAAAAAAAAATCGTAGGCGATGAATTAAATGCATTGCTCGATGAAGACCCGACTCTAATGCAAGAGGAGCTTGTTGGTACTTTGGGGGTGACCCAACAAACAGTTTCCATACGATTGAAACCTATATGTGTATGATTCAAAAGCAAGGCAATTGGGTCCCTTATGAATTGAAACCAAGAGACGTGGAAAGGCGTTTTTTTTCCTTGTGAACAGCTGCTTCAAAGGCAAACAAGAAATGGTTTTTAATGGTTTTTAATGTTTTCGAAGGTTATGCTGTGTATCTGGTGGAACCAAAGAGGCGTTGTGTACTACGAGCTGCTCTAACCTGGCCATTCTATTACGGGTGAGCGGTACAGACTACAATGTATTCGTTTGAGCCGTGCATTACGAGAAAAACGACCGGAATATGAGGAAAGGCATGATAAAGTTATTCTTCTGCGTGACAACGCTCTGCCTCACATTGCAAAAGACGTAAAAAAATATTTGGAAACGCTCAAGTGGGATATTTTACCGCACCTGATTCGCACCTGATTCATTGATTACTAGTTGTTCCGACGGATGCAACACGATTTGGCAAATCACCGGTTCACTTCTTTCGAAGAAATTGAAAATTGGTTTCAAACTTGGATCGCCTCAAAAGACGAAATAAATTGCCTGAGTGGTGGGTAAAAGTCGTTAGTAGCGATGGCCAATATTTTAATTCATCTGTTCATTCATTTTATTTTAAAATAAATGCATTTTTAAAATTAAAAAAACGGACCGAATTAATTTGTAGTACCAATAATTGTGTAATCGATCGGTTCGGTATGATGGGAGAGGAGACTCCATTCTGTGTCGTTTACACCCGGTTATTATTTCACAATGTTTTTAAGTCTCGTGCGACAAATTTCGGCGGAACAATCGGTTTTTTTGTTATTATTTTTATTTAATTTGTGTTGTCTTTTGTTAAAATTATCTGTAAACACGGTATAGGCCAGGAGCATCGCAAGCCTCAAATGCCCACGACTCAAGCATTTCTCCCTGAGATCTAGCCGGCAAAACTATCGTGTGAGGCCTCGGCTTAGTTAAAATCTGTGGGTCGGCTGCTGAACCGTCCGTAACAAATTCTTCGACAGACACCTACGGACTCTGAAGCTGGCCAAGAACTCAAGAGTTACCATGTCGTTCAGCAAGAATTCGACAACCTGTGGTCAAATTAGATCCTTCATCATGATTGATCTCTCATCTTCGATTGTTCTCGAACATTGATTGTCAGTTCAGGTTTACATCTCGCCATGGCATGTAAATGAATTAACCGTTTGAGTCCCTGGAGGTAATGCAAACGCATTACAAACAGCTTAAAACCATTTGTGGTGCAAACCCTAACAATAAAAATAAACTCCAACGCGACAAAACAAAAAATACAAATAGTAAATTTGCAATGCAAATAGTAAAAACTATTTGTATATTCACACCACTCGTGACATATAGTTTTTCTCTACATTATACGACTAAAATCTCAATAATCATTGGATTTACTGCGTACCACGTTATAACATTTTCAAGCTAGACACTTTTGATAAATGATAGGAAAACGTTAGTGTTTGGTGAATATAAGTTATATGTGTGTTGTCATTACAGCATTTTGTCTCAATTTATAATAATCTTATTTCGGGAAAACACAAGCGATGAAAAATGAGCTGATGGATTTTTAATGTTTGGCATAATTTGGAAAATCAACGATAATTGAGATAAAATGAGAAATTTTATCATTGAATACGAAAGTGTGTTTTGTCATTTAAAATTAGTAAACGCATAGTTTCTACTCGGACTTGGAAATACTAAATAGAATCGAAATTGATAATTGCCAATCATGATCTATCTAGCAATTGAATTTTCTTGCACGGTTCTCACCGGATACATAGTTTGCAGATTATATTCTTACCTGTTAGTCACAGTTGTTGTTTATATAAGTATGTTTGTAGTTGATTGAAGATTAACTCACCTGTAATAGGAAAAAAAAAAAGAAATAAATAATAATTTTTTTAAGAATCCGTGTTGTTATCCTATTTTAGAAGTTATAATACCAACAAAACCAAATATGTAATAATTTAAAATTTATGATCCCAAGACAATTCGAAAAAACGATTCACAATAAAACTATTGGCAGAAATATAATTCACAGAATGACATTTCACGAAATATCAAATACGAAATAACTATTGCAATGATTCTCGAGTTACCTTGTTACGACACCTAGAGGGGTCCTAACATTATTTTATATGTATGTAGTTTTGTTTTAGAATTTTTAAATACGTTACCATCGAATAATTGATGCATTTTACTCATGGCATTGCCATCTGTTCTCGAGCATTTGACACTAAGTTTTTTTTTTTGTGAGTGTGAATTGGCCTTTATACTCTGGGGTGGGATGTTGTAACATCACTTTTTTCGATATTTATCGAATAATGTATCTCTTTTTTCTAAAATAAAATTGCTTGCCATTTCGCTTTTCAATTTTGCTTTCAATATTGCGATCGCACGCTACTAGAATAAATTGTTTATTGATCTCTTTTTTGTTTTTCGATAAAGTATCACTCATAAAATGCGTAGGTGATAGAATAAGAGTAGAAGAACATAATGTTTTCTTCGATTAGGTAGAGATCGCATTAGAAATAACATAATTGATACATGAAAAAACGTTAAATTTTATTCGTGATGAAAGAGATGTAAATTTCGATAGTATCGAAAAAAGTGATGTTACAACATCCCTGGTTCACGTTTTGCATCCTTCTATCATATGGCGTAAACGTCAAGTAATTCTGAGAGCGAAACCAATGTGCACGTTGTGCGTGTGTGCGACCGGTGAGAGTGTAGAGAAGTACTTTTTTGTACCTTTTTCGTTTTGGCGTATGGATTGATGTGCGGTGTTAAGGGATGGACGAGTGACGCGAAGGAAAAAAAACAAAAATATTCTTCTGGATTTTTGGTTGGTGCAGGAGATCTTTTTAGGTTTTTGAGTTAGAGATTGGTTTTTTGTATAATTGAGAGTTGATTTTCTTGAATCATATTTATGTTGGATTTTTGGTGTTGAACCATTTTATATTGTCCTAATTAAAGTTGAAAAAAAGTTCAGTTATTATTTTTTTTTTTTTGAGTTCTTATCGAAAATTGGAAAATTAGGAAAAGAAGACAAAATATATAAAGGAAAGAATTGTTAATATTTTTTGGGGACCAGGGATGTCTGGTGCATTTTGGCAGTGGTAATTTGATTTTTTGAATAAAACTTAAGTAGTGCAAGTAATGTTTTGAGGCAAACTGTTATATTGGCGGATTGACGTGGCACCCACATCGGAGTGCGTGGCATAAAGTCAAATTATTTCGGCGTAAATGCCGCAACTTATAAAGTTGGGCGGACGGGGCCATTTTACTGTTAATTATATTAGACTGCCAGTTCGTGGTCTAAAGTTAATAGAGTGGGGTAACTTTACAGTATAGTTAGACAATATCAACGGAAACTCCTGGGCCCCTATTTGGGAATTCGATTCGAATTGCTGTTCGATTCGAATGATCAATTCGATTCGAGCATGAATTTGAATTTGGCAATTCGATCGAAAATAAAAATGTACACAACAAAAAATTTTCCCTCTCATTCAATCATTCATTCTCATTTCCCTCTCAAAATTAAACATCTTGTTGAATTTTTGTCAAATTTTTTACATTGTTGTTATTAAGGAAATTTATCTTGTTAAAAAAGTTTATTTAAAAATAATGGATTCAGGCTGCGGTCCAATTCGTGACTTATTTTGTGGAGACTGACTTATTTGAAAGTCTACAATAAGCCTCCAGTCGGCTATACTTATTGTAGACTTGTTTGACTTTTATGCGAGGCTTGCGCCCAAACTGGTAACCCATCACAATAATTCTAACAAGTTTCCAAAAAGTCTATTCGACAGGAGACTTAGTGTAGACTTTCAAATAAGTCAGTCTCCACAAAATAAGTCACGAATTGGACCGCAGCCTCAATTGTAATATATTTCTTTCCATGACTTGAGTTGATTTCCGATTTTACTCCAGAGTTATATTCTGTCTGAGTCATGTCCTAAAATTTATTTATTTGCTAGAGATGGAATTCTATGTTGGCAATGCTTAAAATGTTTATGGAATTGCAAGACACAGTGCTGATACAGTTCTAGAGGATTTTTCATTAACTGATGAAATGTTTCCAAGTAATGAAGAAATTGAAATTATTTCGCAGATTGTTAAAGCACTAGAAGCGATTAAATTATCGTCGTTTGCCCTCGGTAGAAGGGATTACAATTTTAAAAAAAGCAAGTGATATTTTTGAATTTCTATTTGCAGAATCAGTCAGGTATGGCTGGTCACCAATTTTATAACTCATAGTGTCAGAGAGAAATAATAATAGGAGGAATGTAGACCTAATGTAGGGATTGAATGTAGGGATTGCAACATTACTTAGAAAATCCTACTAGGGCTGCGGGCCAATAGTCGGGTAAGTTATTTACTGTGGTAAAAATCGGATTTAGAACAGATTTTTCGATCAGTTTGCCATAGAGTTTTTGAAAAATAAATGAATTTACCGAAAAATTTACTTAAAATTGACTTTTACCCGACTATTGGCCCGCTGCCTTAATATCCAATATTTTGCACTCTAAGTAGAGCCGGTTTTCAATATCACACAAAAAATTAACTTGCTCTTATAATTAAAGAAATTTATAATAGATTATATTATCAACTGATTCTCACAATCTAATGGAATCTGATATATAAATGGAACGTAACGAACACGACACTTGATGTATTGCTGATAAAAAGTAGTTATCCAGACAGAATGGGTACAAAGGGCCGAATGTCGAAGGGCCGAATGTCGAAGGGCCGAATGTCGAAGGGTCGAATGGGTCGAAGGGCCGAATGTGTCGAAGGGCCGAATGTGTCGAAGGGCCGAATGTCGAAGGGCCGAATGGGTCGAAGGGCCGAATTTTTTTTTTTTTTGCTTTTAGAAATATAATTTTTTAAATTTGTTGTTTTATTGAATATTTTGTAAATTTTTTTTATTAAACATAAATGAATTTTTCATGAATTTATGTATTTTACTATTTTTCACGTATCCAGTCAGCGGTACATTTTGGTGAAGGAAAATTTTGTCATGCCCCACAAATATGTATATCCTTTTTCCTGCCCGTTAACACAATTGTGTGGGTACTCTAAAAGTACCATGTCAAAAATTTATTTTTGTATGAGTTTTGACCCAAGTTACGCATTTGTGCATTCCTTTTAAAATTATTTTCGTTCGAAAAAAAACAATATAAATACATACACAATTGTGTTGGTTGTACTTCCACAAAAGCGAAATTTTTGGCGTAATTTTTTAAAAAAATTTCATCTTACCCAAATTTTTTTATCAAAAACGCCATTACATACTATAATTTTTTACCCACACATTTGTGTGGTATGGACTTAAATAATGCCAATTGGTTTTTTGTTAGAAAAAGGAATATGTAAAATAAATAAAAAAATAAAATAAAAAAATAAAAAAAATATATTTCTAAAAACAATTAAAAAAAAATTCGACCCTTCGACCCATTCGGCCCTTCGACACATTCGGCCCTTCGACATTCGGCCCTTCGACATTCGGCCCTTCGATACATTCGGTCCTTCGACACATTCGGCCCTTCGACATTCGGCCCTTCGACATTCGGCCCTTCGACACATTCGGCCCTTTGAAATTCGGCCCTTTGACATTCGGCCCTTTATATCATACCATCCAGACCACCGCCTGTACGAGAATGAACAATTTAACTATAAAAAGAGAACTAATATGTTGGAAAAATACACCATGCATCGTCATAATATGAAAACGTTTTTTTTTTATCTAAACGATTAATCGTTTTTTTCTAGAAACGATTAATGAACCCTGCTCTAGGCCCAACCGAAGGACACAATGTACAATTTGTATTTTGTTTTATTTATTTTATTTTTACTATTAAATAATTTTACTATTTTTGATTTTATTTACTCAATTTCAATTTAATTTTTTTTTTAATCAAATATAACTATATACATACATACATATGTGTAATCGAGTGCCAACTAACGGTTGCTTGGCACGCACTTGGTCCACATTTTTTGCGCTACCTAATTTGCTGACGTTCGGTGGTCATATTTTTCTGTTATTTGGATTCTAGTTTCCCGTTATACCATTTATTCAAGGTCATAGCCCATTTTATTATTTTGTTTGATTAAATTTTTTTTTCAACTCAAATTGTCGCTAGAGGGATCCGGCCGTTCCTGGGTTAACACCCCCTATCTCTCTCTGGCACTATATCCCATTAAAGGATTTGGCCGCCTCAAACGAGGTTTCATAATCATAATTTCATTTCGGATAATGAGTGATTAAATCCTAACCCAGCCGTGAAATTTTTTCCTTGTCATCACCGGGAATCATACTCAGGACCTCCGGTCGCTGGAGCATGCATTCTGACCACCTTGCTACCGGCACACCCGGTTATTATTAACTTTATTCACGTTCCTCAAATTTCGTTCGACGAATTCTGGAGTAAAAATTCAATTTATTTTCAGTTTTTTAGTTTGTTTTTATTTTTCTTCTGTTCCACGATGTAGGCCAGGAACATGCAAGCCTCAACCTCTCCACGACCAAAAACCCAGAGATATAGTCGGCAAAATCACTACGAGAGAGGCCTCTGCAAGTTTACATGAAATCTGAGGGTTGGCTTCATGCCATCCGTAACAACTTTAGAAATAACAGCAGAATAGAAGAAAATCAATTCAGAAGGTTTAAATTGATAGTATTTTGAAAAAAGTTTATTATGAAAATTTTGCATTTTTTCATGGAGTTAAAGACGATTTTTGAACCCAATTTGAAGAATTTTATCAAACAGGCCATTAAGGGATTTGACCGCCTCATTAATGTTCTTCCGAATAACTCGGTCCACTACTAGAAGGCAATATGCACGAAAACCAGATTCAGCAAGAGTTTGAAGGTAATATAAATTCGCCTGAATGTTTACTTACACCAATACTATTACATTAAGTTTTTCGTGTTTGGATTTTTTGGATTAGTTTGGATAAACTTCACTAGCATCGATCGATTATGAGTAAAGTTATTCTGCGATGGGTGTTAAAGTCAAACAGTCCTCGCCGTTTTCAAGTATAGTGGCCAGTGCTATTTTCAACTAGTCTGGGATTTCGACTCAAGCATTTCGTTGCAGGATATGTCTGTTTAAAAGTAACGAGTAATACACACTGTTAGGACTGTGTTTGTGTCCATTTGTAATCCCCCAGATTCGTTTCAAATATTGCTACTGCGATGATGGAAGTCGAATGGTCTATACACAGTTGGTTGGAGTGTTCCCTCGTGACCAAGTTGCCATTGTGAGACTGCCTTGTTGGTTGAGAGAGGTATCGTTTTCGTCATATGTTTACCTAGATTTTACGTCGAAGATTATGTTCCACTGTTCTTCAACTGAATATGCTCCGATATGCTAACTTCAAAATTGGCCCGAGTAACTTAATTGTTCAATGCTAGATAGATAATAAATAATAAATGCAGCGCGAAATTCGTTAGGAATGGTTATTATAAGTGGAGGATAGTCGAACCGGATATTTCTCAACTATATCAGAAAGAGGTTGAAAGCAATGTTGACGCCGCGTTTAGTGTTAATATCAGGATGTAGTCAGTTTGATTGTCTGTAATTCTATCATTGTCACTCATGCCTATCGAAGATGTTTCTTTGGTAGAGCGTGAACTCGTGACTATTTTGATTGACGACACTGTAGCCAAACAATCTTGTTTAAAGATTTAAAACATTTTAAACATTCCATGTACCAAATTTTAAATCGTGGTTCTAATTTCGTGATCGTTATTGAAAATTTGAGTTATTTATCCGAGGCTTTTGTTGAAGTGTCGTAATAAATGTTTTTTGCAGGTTGCGTTGTTAGCCCTACGCAATTTGAAGAACTGCAGGACCAGAAAAAATTGCAACGAGTACTTGATAAATCCTAAAGGAGAGAACCAAAAATGAATTTGTTTAGTTTGCTGCAAAATTTTATACGTTTTTAAAATTAATAAACGAATCGATTCCTCGTCGAAAACCGACCATTTAACAGAATTTGATGATTCTAACTTTTGGGTCTTGATCTAGATTTTGCTAACTCGTTTTAAAGCTAGCAGAAACCACCGGTTTAGTTGGCAGGGATTTTGTGATAGAATTGTGATAAAATCGTTACAAATCACTTCAAATCGTTTTTCTCTCTCTCTCCGTGTCATTGTTCTGGAATGGAGATTCCTATCAAAACTTATTCCCTAGTAGGCAAAAAAGAAATAAATTGGACCGAAATTATATGTAAATACTTTCCAAAAATGCCTTTTCCCAGGAAATTGCCAGAATAGTTCCACTGGAAGCGATGAAAGCTAAAATATTTTGAATATATCATATGCCATTTATTTTTTATTCATCTCAACTCAGAACTTTGATGAAAACTGCTGAAAGAGAGTGTTGCGAGTAGCATGAATGGAATGGAACATTTCTGATTTCGGCAAAATTCGTTTATTGTGTTCTCCGGAGCGGCACGGTTCCACTTTTTAAATTTTTTTTTTAGCTCAAACGACTTTGTTTTAAATTGGACAAAGGCGAATTTCGAGTTCCAGAAATCGTTGAGTGCTGATGGGTCCTGAGTTCGAGAAAAATATTTTACGGAGTTTTTCCAGCTCAAACAATTTTGATCAAAATTGCTGAAAGGGGATTTTGAATATCAAAAATCGATATTCGAATGTGATGGGTCCTGATTTCGGGAAAATTTGTTTAGCAGTCCTCCGGGGCCGGGTTTTTATTATTAGTACTTTGGTATTGGTTTATCGAGAACGAGAAATTGCTTGCGATGAGGAGGGCCTTAGATAAAGCCTGCGGGTTTCATTTTTTATTTTTGCGTTCTTAGCACAAACAACACTGAACAAAATTGCTGAAAAGTGGTTTTGAGTATATTAGGAACTAATTATAGGATACCGTATATTACACCTAATTGGTGGATGTTACACAATGTTGCGTGATGTAGCACCATGCCGCGATGTTATGTGAAGTTCCGATATGTTACACCTTGCTGGTGGATGTTGCACCATGTTGCGTAGTTTTGCTGCATGTTGCATAATTCTTCAGGGTCTGGTGTAAGCGTGTTACATCATGTTGTGTCATGTGTTTTTGTAAATTAGATGTTAGGTGTTATGTTGCATCATTTTTATATTTTTTAGCTCAAACGTCTTTGATGCAAATTGCTATTGGTTCTAATTTCGGAGAAATTCGTTTAGAGGACTCTACAGCGGGGCTCGAGGTGTTTTAAAAATTAATTCGCAATATTTTGGGTAAAAATTAGTTAAGAGATTTCCGAGTGCCCGGAATCAATTGCGGTGGCTCCGTATTTCAAAAAACCTCGTTTATGGAGAAGTCCAATAGAGGCATACGTTCCTGTATTTAATTTTTGCGGCTCAAATGATTTCGATACCAATTAGAAGGGAGGAGAGAGCCCTACTATGAGGCCGTTCTGTTGAGTTATATTGCGTGACATGGCACCATGTTGGGTGATGCTGCACCATGTTGCGTGATGTTGCACCATATTAATTGATGTTGCACCATTTTGCGAAATGTTGCACTATGTTGCTTCGTTTAACGAGATGTTGCATGATCCAGCTGAATGTTGCATGATTTTGCATCATTCTACGGAATGTTGCACTTGCATTTTGCCATGTTGTGTCATGTGCTTTCTCTTATATAAAAGGTGTTTAAGCAATGAATAAATTGGATGGAACGAAGCCGAAAACACAAATATAATTCTCAATAGTATCTTGTAATATTTTACTGGATGGGTTCTGCTAGCTCCAAGGAAGTTACCATATAGTAACCATAAGTAACCGAAAACTTGGCTACTCAATCAAAATATTGTCTGCGTATAAAATTTTTGTTTACACAGATAATTTTTGAAGTCTTTCCCAACACCGACTTATTACAAACTTATTGGACTTATTTGGTCTCATCTTGAATAAGTCCGTCAAGTTGTTCCTCGCCAGGTGACTCATTTGCAAATAAGTTTGAGTCGATAAATAAATTGCTGATAATTTGTTGTTGTTGCTTAAAATCGCAAAAATAAGCAAACAATTTACAAAACAAATAATTTTAAATCGAAATTTTCTTAGAAATATTTTTTTTGGATAGCCGGATTGCTTGCATGCAAGCTGATCAAACATCCGCCTCAATATTTAATTTGTTTAAAAAAGCTGTTTGGTGTTTCACGCGATTATATAAAACGCCATTGAACATTCCGATCAAACACAAATAATTTTATATTCCATGTTATGTTGCTTCAGTTTCGTGACATAGTGAAAAAAAAATTAATAAAACTATTTCTAACTGATAAACACTTTCACATCACAAATATCGCAATTTTAACATCTGCTGATATCAGAAACTGGAACGTAGGAAGGAAATCATTTTTTATCTCCAAAGCAAATTTTATTGCCTTAAAAAATAAATTTAGCGTAAACGCTGCGATACCAATTATGCTCTCTTATCTTGCCTTACACACATTACACATTTGATATATAGAGCATGGGTTTTATATTCATTCCAGATTTACATACGATTTGGTCAACACGGTACAAATAAAATTAAGATAAATTGCTAGTGCTAATGAGTGAAGTAAGTAAATTTTTAGAATATTAAATCGAAATTTTATTAATTTTTATTTAAACAATTTGCAGACAAAATCATTATTGTCGAGCGATGTTGATGGTACGCAGCCGGAAAAACAAACCGGATATACGATTAATTTAAATGTGAACGACTCGGACCAAATGGAAAATAAGCCACCAGACGTACACCGGTGTAGTAAATGGGTTCAATATCTCATATTTACAATTTTTATTGTGCTAATAAGCACCGGATGCCTCTTGGTATACAGGTAAAATAATTATATGAAGATGCGATACCAAGAAGTGATACAAAATAATAATTATAAAAATCTTGTGTAGATCGGACAACGGTGCTACAAATAAGAAAGTCACAAATAGCACACCAAGGAAATCAATAACCACAGCGACGATACCAAACTATGAACACACCTCAACCACAGTTGTAGTGCAGGTCGAAAATACAGATGAGAGGCCACCAATTGACATAAAAAACGATCCTCGTTTTATCCAGAAATTGAAAGAAAAAATCGAAAAAATACGAACAAATATAGGTGAGAGGCCACCAATTAAACCCAAATTACAAAATCTTCCACGTTTAGTTAAAAAACTAAAAGAAAAAGTCGTAACAAATCAAAAAAATATGGGCGCGAAGCTTCCAAGCAGGAATTAAAATTAAAGTTGTAACAAATCAAAATGGTCATTAAATGTGATAATAAAATATTTTGTGTGGGTTGTTTTCTTTAAATTTAATAAAAGTATATATTTGTGACTATTAGTTAACAACAATCATAAATTTCGAATATTATGTTGTCATTTTTATTTTTAAAATTGTAAGAAATAATCTTAGTGATCTTAGTGTTAGGTGTTAATCGTGCCGAACTGATAACCGGCCAGGCTGGAGGCCCAGTATAAAAAGCTCAGCCTTAATGGTGGTGCCAGATACCTGGCACCCTCCGGACCAAACTGCCTTATCTGTATACAGCAGATCTCTGCACAGGTGGTCATTTCTTTCTCCGTTGTCAATAAAAGACCACCCGGAAAGTAATGCATGAGACTTTGGTCATTAGGCCTGGTTCACAAGGCGCTCGAATAAAAGGCAACATAGGACTTTGGTCGTCAGGCATGACCCTCAAGACGTCAGGCATGACCCTCAAGACGTCAGGCATGGCCCTCAAGATATGCTGTATAAGATAGCGGAATTTTGACAGCAGAAAAT
Source organism: Nephrotoma flavescens (assembly GCA_932526605.1). NCBI lineage: Eukaryota > Metazoa > Arthropoda > Insecta > Diptera > Tipulidae > Nephrotoma > Nephrotoma flavescens. The sequence goes on along the minus strand of OW052220.1, from coordinate 71,385,015 downwards.
AAGAGATTACGCTACTTGCCGCAAGTGGCAGCACTATCACTAAAGAGAATTTATTTTGTAATGTAATTACCAGCGGAAATTTTTTATTCATTATGTATATATTTTTTCACCAAATAAACATCTCAGCGGAATGATATATTAGAAGTGATCCTTAAAATGGCAAATTAATTGATCTCTGAAGTAAAGGAATCTCTGAAGTAAAGGAAATTCAACAATATTCCGTCTTTCCGGCATTTCTTCAACTAGTACCCAATAATTTCGGTTGTTTTTCTAATAGCTTAGGCTATACTAAGACTATATGGAAAATTTGGGGAAAATTCATGGACTAGAATTTTTTGATTTTCTGCGGCCATATAAGTTATTTTCAGTCTTTGGCCAATTTCTCAAAAACTTCCACTAGTAACAAATAGTTTCGGTAGTTTTTCTAATAGCCTAGATCATACTGAGACTATATGAAAAAGTTGGGAAAAATTCATGGACTAGAATTTTCACAAAAAATTTTTGATTTTCTGAGGCCATATAAGTTATTTTCAGTTTTTGGCCAATATCTCAAAAACTTCCACTAGTAACTAATACTTTCGGTTAATTTTCTAATAGGTTAGGACATACTGAGACTATATGGAAAATTTGGGGAAAATTCATGGACTAGAATTTTCACTAGAATTTTTTTATTTTCTGAGGCCATATAAGTTATTTTCAGTTTTTGGCCAATATCTCAAAAATTTCTATTAATAACCAATACTTTCGTTTATTTTTCTAATAGCTTAAGTCATAGTAAGACTATTTAAAAAATTTGGGGAAAATTCATGGACAAGAATTTCCACAAAAAATTTTTGATTTTCTGCGGCCATATAAGTTATTTTCAGTTTTTGGCCAATATCTCAAAAACTTCCACTAGTAACCAATACTTTCGGTTATTTTTCTAATAAGTTACAAAACCAACCGAAAGCATTCAGTTTCAGAAAACCAAAAAATTCTAGTGAAAATTCTAGTCCATGAATTTCCCCCAAATTTTCCATATAGTCTCACTATGACCTAAGCTATTAGAAAAATAACCAAAAGTAGAGGTTACTAGTGGAAGTTTTTGAGATATTGGCCCAAAACTGAAAATAACTTATATGGCCGCAGAAAATCAAAAAATTCTAGTGAAAATTCTAGTCCATGAATTTCCCCAAATTTTCCAGATAGTCTCTGTACGATCTAACCTATTAGAAAAATAACCGAAACTATTGGTTACTAGTGGAAGTTTTTGAGATATTTGCCAGAAACTGAAAATAACTTATATGGCCGCAGAAAATCATAAAATTCTTGTCCATGAATTTTCCCCAAATTTTCCATATAGTCTTAGTATAGTCTAAGCTATTAGAAAAACAACCGAAATTATTGGGTACTAGTTGAAGAAATGCCGGAAAGACGGAATATTGTTAAATTTCAACATTTCATATACCGAGTTCCTTCACTTCGGAGATCAATTGATTTGCCATTTTAAGGATCACTTCTAATACTTTATACCGCTGAGATGTTTTATTTAGTGAAAAAATATGTACATAATGAATAAAAAATTTCCGCTGGTAATTACATTACAAAATAAATTCTCTTTAGTGATGGTGCTGCCACTTGCGGCGAGTAGCGTAATCTCTTATTTTCCGCTGTCAAAATTCCGCTATCTTATACAGCATCCTCAACATTATTGAAATGAAGCAGGAGAATCAGAAGCAGATTTACAGAAGAATGCAAGGAGAACTGAAATGCAGGAAACTGAAACTAGGGCTTTCAATGAGGTGCTAAAACAGCACTTAGTGGAGGCTGTCATTAACAGAGCCCATGAAATCGAATATATCTCGTCCAGCAATGGGAGGAAGATGGAGAACGCCATTGCCGCAACTTTCCTAAAAAATTATGAGGAAAAACCCTGGACGCACTCCGGCGTGAGAGGGTGGCCCTGGGTTCATATCGAGTTGACATCTTGTGCCGGCTCATGGTCATTAACACAAAAGGCTGCAGATAGCCAAGGGGAACTATAGCCTAGTGCTGGACAAGAAGTACTCGCTATAGGGAGGATATTTCCTACAGACCTAGAGCAAGACCTTGGATCAAAGCGGAACTTAAGGCCGGTACAGGCTCCGGCTGACAACCTAAACATCAAGGGTGTGGATAAGGAGGTAGAAGACTCTACAGACACGAAGATGTCCACTTTAGGGATTACTTTGCTAGATCCCTGGAGGAATCACAGTTAGATGAGGACTCTCATGCAACTCTGCAACTCTTCATACACGAATTGTTATACACGAAGAAGGCAGGTAAAATCCGTCCCAGCATTCTAACTAAAAATAATCTGAATATCTTTCTGTTATCAAATTACAGTAATCCAGATGTGGTTTTGTTGGAACTGAGCTGAAGCATTGAGATGGTTGGTCAAAACCTCTGACTAATTTCAGCTACCTTCCACATGATGGGGAAGATATTTCACTTGCCATTTTAGGAAGCTCATTAAATGCAAATCAAAAACAAAATGTTGGAGTCATTCTGGGAAGTGATGCAAATTGACAAAACACAATTTGGGGAAACAATGATAAAATAGAACGAGGGGGGTTACTTCTTGATTTTGTCTCGTCTTAAATACCATTTTGGATAGTTTAGTGAATTGAAAAGTGTCGGAGGATCATTCCTTTCCTTGATGTTCTAGTGGACTTGCTATCCGGCACCTTTAATAATGCCATATTACCCGTGGTGGTCGAAAGGATTTAAAAATGCCCGTAAAAATGCAGGGGCTCTTTAGAAGAGCCAAGGAAACTAAGGCTGCTAAGAACTGGGACTCTGTGACATCTAAGCTGCGTAAAGTATAATCTTTAAGTCCCGCCACTCCGAGTTGTCTGTATCGACCGGCTCGTTATTGGACCACGACTAGTGCAGAATCCTTCAAACTACTACTGAAAACTCACTTTATATAGTGCGTATTTGTGAGGCTCTTAGCACCACATCCTCTCAAGCACTGGAGATTATATTTCCTCTCACACCTCTAGATATCATAGGTAAATAAATTGCAGCCGAATTATCTCTCATCTCCAAGGCAGCAGATCAGTTTAATATCCACCTGATGTGGGTGCCAGGGCATTTTAATAGAACGGGGAATGTAAAGCCGGATGAACTCGTGTACCTCGAAGGCTGTCATTACACTCCTTCAACAAGGTAAAAACCGCCTTGTTTCACCAAGCAGGGCGGATGTTGATAAACCGCACACTACGTGCAAATTACTGCTTCAAAAGGAAGCTAGAAGAACGACGAACTACAGATGATCCAATACTACCTCATGCGTAGTAACTAGGTAGATCTGGCCAAAACTAGAGCTGACAAGATCCAGACGGCTGGAACTGCTGGCGGCGGCCTGTCAGTATGGTCTTGGGTGCTATTACCAGACACTGTCCCATAGGCAAGCATCCGAGCAGTATGGAAGTCTCTTCACATGAATTTTTTCGTAGTTCCGAAGATAAAGAGGAGGAAGAAACGGTTCTCCATTTCCTTTGCACTTGTCTTCCACTAGCGCTTAGTATATTAAAATTCATGGGAGCTCCCGTCATAAATGTCTTGCCGGACCTCAGCAGAATGCACGTTATGGTTATTAAATGAAATTATTACTAAAGAATGAAATTTATTTTTTGATACAATATATCTCCCTCTCTCTCTCTAAGTATTATTCTCTTTGGTCTAACCCTAGGTATATTTCAAAATTATTCTTCTTCGTTTGGATCTTCCTTTCCACCGATTTTGAATCTCGATAGAGATAGGATGTAAATGAGAGTTTTTATCATATGAATGTAACCGGTGGTGTCCTTTTTATTTTCATTGAATTGCCACTTTCGATGAATTGACGTCCTCTGTTACAAAGCTATTTTAGAACATACTAAGAATGGCTTTATTGTACATGAGCGATTTAAAATATTTAATTTTTGTCATTATGGCGGCCTAGACCTGAAGCTGTAAAAATTTATGTTAACTCCGTATTTTGCAAATACTTCAAATGTTCGAGTTACCTCTTCATAGAGACCACCAAGCAAGAAAATACAGATTTCCCCAGAGGAAGACTTCCCTCATATTACATGATATCAGCTTGGCCTTTATAGATAAAGCTAACTATTTCAATCCAGCTGGACGTTATACTAACGTGGGAATCTATAGTGTAAAGGTTGACGGACGCCATAATAACCATTTATTCCTATAAAACACCATCCATCCAAAAATTCATTTTTAACGATGCAATATTACGGGAAGTATAAAGAAAAAGGAACTCACTTATCAACAAACAAAGTAAATGTTAAAACAGTGATCGGTTCGTTTAAACTAGTGGTTTACGCGAAAGGAGAAATTTATAGGAAATCCAGAAACCTAACCTCGCGTCCAAAATCACATGATGGACATCAGTAGGAAACATCTCGATGATCCTTATGCTTGATGAAACCAAGCGCGGAGTTAACTTGCTTGGTAATACTATCGATGTAATGTCTGAAATTCAATTCACTGTCACAAATGACTCCCAAATCACGAACAGAACTGGCTCTGGTAATGGCATCGCTGTTAATGTCATAGTCGCGAGAAATAGACTGTACACGTTTTCGAGAGTAGGTGATTGTTTGACATTTACCCACGTTCAAATCAATGTTGTTCTTTGCACACCAAGTGGAGAAGTTATTGAGGTTGGATTGTAATAGGCTCTTGTCGGTGGTGTTTGAAATCCGTCTGTAAATCTTCATGCCATCGGCATAAATAGATATCCATGAATTTTTTATTAAACATTCAACGTCGCTGATAGACAGAAAGAAAAAAAATGGCCCCAGATGGCTACCTTGGGGCACTCCAGATGTTGCTGAGATAGGAGTTGAAACTGATGACCTGAACAGTACATGGTATAAACGGCCTTTGATATAAAAGCCCACCAAACAGAGAATTTGGGGAGGAAAGCGAAGGGCCATAAACTTAAACAAAATAACTTCATGAGAAATCCTGTCAAACGCCTTGCTAAAATCGGAGAAGATAACGTCAACATCTTCCCCTGCTTCCATCATATTTAATGTTTGTGAAGTGAATTCAATAAGGTTTATGGTCGTGGACCATGCTTTGAGAAAACCATGCTGATTGTCAGAAAAGAACGGTTTAAAATAAAAGTACAGTGAATTATACACAATACTTTCAAAAAGCTTAGGAATACTAGACAATTTCGCAATCGGCCTGTAATTACAGATGTCTGACTTGCACCCATTTTTATGAATCGAAACTATAAAAAAACTTTTCCAAATGGATGGAAAAGTTCCAAGCGCAAGCGATTTTTGGAAAAGTGTCGTCAGTGGCTGAGCAAGAAAATCACTGCAGTTGTTTAGGACGATGGATGGCAGACCGTCAGGACCGGATGAAAAATCATCTTTAAGTTCGGAAATCTTTTGTACCACGGATTCATAATCGATTTCAATGGAAGTTAAGGTTGTTTGAATACAGTTATTCATGTATGTAAAGTAACCTCCATCGGGTTCGAAATCGCAGTTTGTGAAAGCCAGACTGAAGAAGTTAGCAAAATGGTTTGTTATGACTTTAGGATCATTAGAAGAATGATCCTTATACTTCAAAGTGAAAGCGAATCCGTCGGACTTTTTTTTCAGATTGATAAAGCGCCAACAACACTTAGGATCAGCGATTAGATTGGATTGCATGAGTCTGAGATAATTCTCATAACGTTCGTCAGACAATCTACTGAAATCATTATAACTATTTAAATAGTTAGAGTAGTCAGAGTCTGGATGGTGATGGCGATACATTTTTTTGGCGGATATACGGAATGGATTCAAAAACTGCAGAGTAAAAATTGACAGTTTGTGTTTCTTTGCCATTATGATCATTTAAAATGGTGTTAAAGTCTACGTTAGCCAATAAATGTTTAAGCTTCACAAAGTCGGCCTTACAAAAATTGAAACGTTGTGGAGTTTTAGAGTTGACATTAAGACTGACTTGTTCCAGACAAAAGGAGATCAAAATGGGAGGGTGGTATACATCTATGTCACAGAGGGTTAGATTGATTTCAGAAGAGACGGTGTTGTTGATAACAGTCGCGGCAATGAAGCACTAAAAAGGCCAAAAGAGCGAAATTTTTGAGAGCAAGACGGATCGGAATGTGGTTTTTTGCATTCGCTTCCAAAAATTATTTTGAAAAACCGCCCCTATTTTTTATTTTTTAGACAAACCGAAAATTGCATTGCTGCAGCCAAAAATACATTAAAAAATACATTTTTGGAGACGGCTTTTGGAAGATTAGAGAACTTTGTAAATAAGAGTCAGAACTAGCCCCACTCGGGTTCCCGGGGGTTTTCGAGGTCACTGATCATGATTGTGATGTTCAAATTGACCCACAGCCGACCTGGAGCTCAGGAACGCCGATGAACGTCATCTCCGTGGGACTCTCCCGAAAATCACGCGGGGAAGGAGAGAAACTCGGCGCCCGGGGGTTTTTTGTAAATAATTTTTGAAAGCGAATGCAAAAAATCGCATTCCAATCCGTCTTGCTCTCAAAAATTTCGAACTTTTTTGCTTCGTTGCCCCGACTATTATCCCAGTTTTTCATCCCAGGAATTTTTTTTATTATTATTTACACGAAACTAATCTATTCCATCCAAGTTTTTTCATTTTATTATATTTTTCATTAGCAATAGAAATCCTGTATATTTTAAGTTCGAAATAATAACGCCAAATTATAAGTTTAAAATATGTATTAAGGGTAACTTAAGGGGTTTGTTAGGATTGGCACAATATTCCAGCTTCGATATGGCCCCATATACATTTATATGAAAATCGTCTATAATTTTCAGAACCTTCATGGGCTGGAAATAGCGAATAATGTATTGAGATGGTACGTAATTAAGTAATTGCTGACCAAGTGGCCAGCACCAGCCATATGTTCAAATTTGAGGAAATGGCCTAGTTCCAAAATCTCAGGTTAAGTTAAATAAAAATTTGTACCTCTTAAGAACTTTTAAGTTGGTAATGATAAGGGAAAACTATGATGAGCACCTCTATGCCAGCCGTATGTTAGGATTGGCACAATCTTCCAGCTTCGATATGGCCCCATATAAATATATATATATAAATCGTCTATAACTTTCAAGACCTTCCTGGGCCGAAAATAGCGAATGATGTTTTGTGATCAAGTGGCCTCCACCAGCCGTATGTTCATAATATTGTAGGAGGATGATTGTTGTTGTAGCAGAGGTTGATTTGATCTAGAAATTTCTCTTTCCGTTAGAACACTTAAGTAAATCTTAATGTACTATTGATTCCCTTCAGCACAAGTATCTCGCAAGAGTCGCCCGAGCCACTGATTGCTACCCGCAGATGACAAGTGCGTCTCGTGTTGTGGGGACGGACCCAAAGCCATACGTTACAAATGGCGCCGATACAGAGACCCGATTAAGTAGAAACGGGTCATTTAAAAAATTAAATGTTATTATGTCACGCATGTTTGACTAACCAAAATTCGGTAAATAATTGTTGTTAGCTGGTCGCTCTAACAAAGTATCCACTTGGCTTCACCAAGCAACTTTACAGCAATATTTTTTTCCGCCAAAGTCTCACTTGCGGTAATTTACTATTTTTAAATTTTTATTTAATTATATATTTTTGCACTTAAGGTTTAATTTTTTTTACAGTTATTTTGACTGCTGTTAGATCATTAATTTTCAATCATCATTTTATTAACAATCTATTCGTCATTTTTTGGGAAAAGGAAATCTTTTAACGATTACCTTACAGAAATTGAAAATGTCAACTATCGACTAAAGAAGCCTTTCCCGAATGATGAAATTTTAGATATTCTTCTAGACAACATGAATCCTGCATTGAAGAATTTTACGAATAATATGCAAATTACAACAACGGCTTCACTTCGGAAAATGTGTGATAATTTCGAAAAACTTTCGGATTCGTCCGGGTTTGATCCACGACGATTAATCGAATCACGTGCAAGACGCTCTCAAGTAGCTCTTGGCCAAATTTCTGATCAATTCGAGTTCTCCGAAAACACATACCATAACTCTAATTCTACAGGGAAATGCTGTGCCGAACGCAGTCAGAACTGGGGAAACTCATTCGAGAAAATTAACCAGCCCAGATTTTCAATGGTGTCAAAAATATCACCAACAAATTCAAAGTATTAACTACCAGTCCCTAGATTCTGTCATGCCTGCGTCATGCCGTTTTGGTTGTGTAATGCACCCCAAACCATGCGCATGGATCGAGTAAAATCCCATCAGCTACACGAACATGTATTCGTATACTTGGATGATTTACTGATTATATCAGCGGGGTTTAACGAGCACCAGGAACTGTTAAAGAAGCAGAATTATTGTCAAGGGCAGGATTAACGAAAGTTATTCGCAAATAGAGGCAATTAATAACTTTCCAGCTCCAAAAACCGTCAAACAAACACGGAGATTATTAGGGATGGCGGGCTGGTACCGTCGGTTCATACCAAACTATGCCGGCGTTACCGCGCCTATCACCAATTTATTACGTAGGTCAAATTTCGATGGACCAATGAGGCAGATTTGTCGTTTGGAAGGTTGAAAGAGCTTTTATGTCAGGCTCCCGTTCTTCACAACCCTGATTTCGATAAACAGTTCTTTATCCGTTGCGATGCCAGTACTCAAGGTGTTGGCAGTGTGCTCTTCCAATTGGATGACAATAATGGTGAGAAACCTATATCCTTCGTATCGTAAAACCTAAATTCGACACAAAGGAATTACACGGTCACAGAGCTAGAATGTCTAGCGGCTGTGATTAGTGTAAAACAGTTTCGGCCGTATATTGACGGATATAGGTTTACCATCACAGATGGGCCCCCAAACTTCAATCCTTCGATTTTACAATAATTCATCAGGAAGACAATGATAGCGTGATAGCTGATACCTTATCGCAAGTTTATTGTGACACCCTAGAAGAAGTAAATTCGATGCAAATTTACAGCATAACTTTAACCTATTTGATGAGGAAAACCTTAATGATGAATAATTCGATTTACTACGGAAACGCATAAAAGAGAGCCTGGAAAACCATTCACATTTTTGCATTAAAAAATGGGAAAATCTTTATTAGAGTTGAGCCTAAATTAAACGTGGAGTTGACTGATGTTCCTATCTGGAAGATGTGAATCCCATCCGTCAGCCGGAAGGATATTATCGAGCGCGAACATACCTTACAGGAAAGCGCACATAATGGAATTAAGAAAACACTCGAGCGAATTCGAAAATTATATTATTGGCCGAGAATGGCGATAGATGTATACGATTTTGTTACAAACCGTGTAATTTGTAAACAATCTAAGGCTACAAATCAATGCACACGATCATCTATGGGAAATTTCGTAATGCCGGAGAGAACTTGGAAGAAAATATACATTGATTTGTTACGACCCTATATCCTCGATCGTCCCCTGGGAAAACTACCATATTCATTGTGTTAGATCATCTAACTAAGTTTGTTTATCTAAAAATCTTGACGAAAGCGACGGCAGGGAGTATAGTTAATTGTTTGCGAGAAGAAATATTCTCTTCACTTAGTGTTCCAAAAATCATTCATTCAGACAATGGCGTACAATTCGTAGGATAAAAGTTTCAAGCGTTGATTAAAGAATATGGAATTCTCCACACAAAAACCGGATATTATTCGCCTCAGAGCAATGCCTCTGAGAGATTAAATAGGTCCATTGTAGCTGCAATTCGGGCCTACTTGATCGGAAAGTATGCAGCCTGGATGTAACTACTTCGAAATTCTACGCATGAATCAATAGGATTCTCGCCCCATTTCCTATTATGCGCCTACCACAAAATCGGACATGGGAATGAGTACAAAATACAAACGATATTCGAAGCGTTATAACCTACGGTCTCTTGACCGATCTTTGGATATTGGTCAGATAGTATTCGTAAAACAAAATCCAATCAGCGTTGCCACTAAAAAATTTGTTGGTTTAAATTTGCATTTCCGTTTATAAAAAGCCGTCGTAAAAGTAAAGCGAGGAAATGTGAATTACGTCTTATCGGACGAAACAGGAACAATTGTAGGCACCTTAAACAAATTAAAATTTAAAATATAATTTAACCCCAAATTATTATTTTTTTTTTCTTCTGTGGATGGATTTTTTAGTATCGAAAGAACCGCCCAAGCCACTTATTGTAACCCGCAGATGACAAGTGTACCTCGTTTTGTGGGGACGCACCCAAAACTATACGTTACAATCGTACGTAATTAAGTAATTCCTGAGCAAGAGGCCAGCACCAGCCGTATATTCAAATTTAAGAAAACGGCCAAGTTCCAAAATCTTACGTTAAGTTAAATAAAAATTAGGATCTCTTAAGAACTTCCTAGGCCGGAAATGGTTCTTTATGTTTTAAGTTTGTAATAAAGGACAAACTATGGTGAGCTCCTTAGTGCCAGCCGTATGTTAGGATTGGCACAATCTTCCAGCTTCGATATGGCTTCATATAAATTCATATGAAAATTGTCTATAATTTTCAGTACAACATTAACAATCGCCAAAATCGGACGTGTTTTTTTTTAAATTGAACGTATAAACTGTATGTAGTGCATAAAAATATCTAACAAATCTTGACCTATTTTAAGTGTATTTGTGTTACGGTCATATAAAAGTGTTTACAAATTAAAATAAAATAAATCAGTGAAATGTCTGTGGAAAAAAAATGTGTCGGGTGCTCAGTGATAATTGTTGATGAATGGTTTCTTGCATGCAAGGGATTTTTGTGCGATAAAGTCATTAGTTACACGTGTGCTACATCTAAGGCGAAAAAACTAATGACCAAATTTCCCAGTGAGGTGAAGAAGGCGATGAAATTTATATTGGATGGATTGCCAGGTTTGATTTGGTTGTGCCCGGAATTAGTTAGTTATAACATGAAATTGCATTCAAATTCGCTCGTCGTCTCACCAAAACAATTGCACAAGAAAATGATAATTCGAACAATGATACTCATACAGTGTGCGAGGTTTCTAATGAAACTGTTGAGAACCGCAAAGTAACACGATCCCAATCAAAAACTCAACGGGAAAATGACACAATAATACAAACTGCGTCTTTCTCTGATATCCTGATACCTACCATCTGTATTGAAGTCTACCGATCCGCTACCTCAAACATCTATATCAACACCTCCATTAGCGATAACCACAGTAACAACATTTGTATCGCCAACGGAATCATCGCACTTAAAGCCTATACCATCAGTAACCACAACTGCAGTTTCACTAAACTCACATCTGCACATTGAACAGCCATATCAGTCGGCATCTGATGAAATAAAAGCAGTAGAACCCCGACGATGGCTCTTCGTCAGTAGAATTGAAAGTTCTGTGACGAAAGAAAAATTCGAAAACTTTCTAAAAATTACGCAGTGTGTATCAAAATTTGATGCAACCAGGAAAACAGTTATATGTATGACTATACATCATTCCGTGTTAGTTTGCCAGCAAATCAATTTTTGAATGCATTACATTCAACGTTGTGGCCTTCTGGACTACTGGTGAAAGAATTCGAATGGAAACGACGTCGCCATAATTTTCCACTTGGAAGCCCAATCAACAACCATCCTGAAAATGAACTTAAGTTTCCAAATAATCAATCGGATTTTCGCAATTCAATAAACAACAACGAAATAACTGTAACTTCAATGGCGATTTTAATATACGTACTATGGATGAGGTTGATGATGTCAATGCTGACTTGATGAATTTTTCACGCTATGAAAACCTCGTCAAGACAGCGAGAGTTAAAACCAATCAAAATGAGAGATGCCGTGTGCGATTCAAATGGAGGCTTATTTTATTTTCCATCTTCTGAAAACTACTCAAAGACTCAAAGACTGAGTAATAAGTGCACATCTAAACACTGCGAAACTCAAACTGATATTGACATCAAATCAACTTACAACAAATCAATCATTTCCTCATTTAAACTTAAGCTTATGTTAACAAGACGCATAAGTAACAACCACCATGAAGATTATATAAACGAGCCTTTCATAATTACCTTGGATGTTAACCACCATGTCAACAAGCTTTTGTCAATGTTGGATTATGTTACAAACTCACCATTTAACAACATCAAATGGATTTTAAATATTCCTTTCAATATGTCGCTTCAATATGAGAGAATGTTATCTTCCCGTTGGATTACAGGTGATCCATCGAAGTTCTCATATGGAAACAGTACGGATTTTCCATCTACATCTCCGACTTCTCACAAGGTGTTGTCTGCAGAGTCCAGCTATAAAAATTCGATCATGGAAATAATGTTTTACATGAAACACTCAAACAGCCTAATAAAGAGCCACTTAAAGGATCACTACATTAAGAACATAAATCTACTGCCTTTCTCTGCTTCGTCCTTAAAACAATTAAACATATTTGTATTTGACAACGCTACCAAACAATATCTTGAAGACCCGACCACAAAACATCTGTTTGGCTTCGAAGGGAATAATCTGGTGCAACTGTGTGAAGACACAAACACATTTATTAGCCCTAACAGATATGTATATTTTTTGTTCATCGGGTATGGTAATTATGTTAGATCATCAGACTTACAATTCGTTAAACAATTTCTATCTTAAAACAAACATAAAGATGCCGGACATTACAAATATTCAAGGTGTACCGTTGATGTGGTAAATCAACCTGGATTATAAACAACCATAATCTGGGCACTGATCTTGTTCTATGTGCTACAAAAGAAGGACTTGCTGATATTAAATTAAAGGTAACATCTCGTTGCGAGCACGAAAACAATGCCTATCAAGTACTTAACAAAAAAAATAACAAATTTTCTCATATACGTATACGCTATATTTATGTATTGGTTAGTTATTTCTCTAAATGTTGCTCCTAGGTAAAAAAAAAAAATACATAGAGTACAACTAGGCGAATAAAACTAAAAATATGCAATACAATCAAACGATACATTGATTTAAAAATTAGAAAACAATTAGGCGAATACAAATAAAATTGTGTAACAATCAGCTACGTTTTTCTGAAAATAATCGAGTTGAATTCGCGATAGTTTTTCCAAATTTGCCCAATTTAAAAGTAAAAATTAGTTTTTTTAATTAATAAATTTAGATTTAATAATCCTCTAAATATAACCGAAAAAATCCATCATAAAAGTTGTTTAGTTTTCTTGTAATATCGCTGTTCTGCATAGTTCTGAACTACTCCGTTATTATACAGAATTATGCAGAACAGCGATATTACAAGAAAACTATAAAACTTTTATGATAGATTTTTTCTGTTATACTTATGCCCGGTTGCAGAAAACATTTAACCTTCGATTAACCTGATTTAACTGGCCGTTACTTAAAAATACGTTTCACAAAAGCTAACAACCTGCCAAACATCTGGTTAAATTTAACTAGACAAAATCAGAAGATTAAATATTTAACCGAGAATTAATTTGCTACTAGCGTTGCCTGTGGGTATAATTAAAACTAGTAAGCTTCAAAATTGGTTTATCACAGTAAACTAATAAAAATTGTTGAGAAAGGAATATCAGCTTTTTTACTGACAGCGATAGTGATAATGATAATTTTTATCTCACGTTGGCTACTACCATTCCTAAATTGAGGCAATATCCAAAACGCCCTGATGTTCTTTTCAAATATAGTGATATTGAGTTTCGAGAACGATTTAGATTTTCAAAAGAACTGTCACGAAATTCAGTGAAATGCTTGATCCGTATCTAGCACCCCAAATAAATAGATGCAAATCTATATCAATAATAAACCAATTATGCAATGCACTTTGGTTTGTTACTTCGCGTATAAATATCATAATTAAATTTATTTTAGTATCTTTTAGATTTTTAGCTACAGGTTGCTTCCAAATGACTTGTGCAGATTTATTCAACTGCCATAAATCGACCGTTTGTAGCAAAATACCTAAAGTATTAAGGAAAATTGCCCTGTTGTGCCGCATGAATAAAATTATTAAAATGCCAACAATACAGGATAAATTGGATCATTCCAAATTAAAATTTTACAAAATCGCACATTTTCATGGTGTATCGAAGCAATAGGTAGTTATACCTAAAAATAAAGTATTAGTTTATATACAAATTGTCATAATAATTTGGTTTTAGATTGTACGAACGTAAAAATTCAATCGCCGGAAGGGGATATTGGAGAAGTATACCGTAACAGAAAAGGATACTTTTCCATAAACGTTCAGTGTGTTAGCAATTCCGATTTAAAAATGTGTGATATAGAGGCAAGGTGGCCAGGATCAGTACACGATCAGACGATTCTGGAAAATTCATTTTTAATGGTAATTATTATTTCCACTTTATTTCGTTATTTCTCGCTATATGAACAAATTATTACAGGTGCGTCTATGCCGAAAGGACTTTGGAGAGAGCGTCTTATTAGGAGATGGAGGTTACGCAAACAAAAATTTTGTACTAACTCCATTGAGTAATCCGCAAACATCAGCAGAGAGAAGTTATCAAAAAGCGCACATATCAACTAGAAATCCAGTTGAAAGGTTATATGGGGTTTGGAAGAGACGCTTCCCAGCGTTGAGTTTTGGATTTCGCGTGAAGGTGATTCAATTTATATATGTACATAATTTGATTTTTATAAGATATTTTTTATTTATTAATTTATAGGTTGGCAGTATTTTGACTTCAATCGTTGCTGCTGCTGTGTTGCATAACTTGGCAATTGAATTGCACGATGGCTTTCAAGACTTTCCAGAAGTGGATACAAGCCTTATAGTTACGTTATTACTCCAATATCACAAGATAATTCAAATTCCTCTGTAAAATCAGCACCCATTGAAAGTCATTTTAGTACATTTTGATAGACAATAATGTGTTTTTCAAATTTCGTTCAATTTATTCATAAATTTCATTGCGCAAATATTTAAAATAAATACGTAAAATTAAAACATAAATTATATCAAAACAAAAACTGATTTCATAAATAATAAATAAATTAATTGGTTTTTTAATTCTTAAATTTTAGCTATTTTCTTTAATTTTTCGTACTGTTCATTTAAAATAGCAAGTTCAACGGTGTGTTATTCGCGTTTCATGGCCATACTTTCATCTGCATTTTTTTGGAACATTAGCAACAGAGAATATTGCTCTTTCAAGTTTGATAGTTTCCAATCATGGCGTTCACGCCTCATTTTCATCAATTCTTGTTCGAATTTGTTGTTATTGGTTAGTTTTGCTTTCTTTGTAGCAGAAATATCAGATAACTCTTGGTAAACGCATCTTACAGCTCTACTTTTTTTTTGGTTATTGTACCGAGTGAGTGGTTTGGTTGTCAATTGGCTTTGATTTGATGTTACAGTTGATGTGCTGAGTGATTGATTTCCATCAACATATTCAAATCTACTTTCAGGCACGTCTTTTGTTGGGTCAACATTTTCATCGAAAGCAGAATCGTTTAAATCAAATACAAATAATATTAACTAAAGGAGTTAATGTCAGAGGCTGTAAGATTTCCAAGGTTTTATTAGCGACCTCAGATATTTCCGTAACTTTTTCCCTCTCCCAGTGGGGAAAGTATCCATCTGTGAATATTATACAATTTAAACACAAATAGATAAAAGAAGGAAATAAATAATTTTACCTTGTCCGCAGATTTTTCTTTTTTGGCTTTTTTTTCAACTGTTCGCAAAGAGTCCTAAGCTGCTGCGTACTTCTAAAAGAACTCATGCTCTGTGTGTTAAAATCGCAGTTTATGGAATCCCAAGCATCATTTTTCATGGTAGAAGTTGTTTTATCCGTTTTTTTGCACTCTATAACATGACGATATTTCTTGACCACTTCTAGAAGCAATAATTTCTCGGAATTCGAAAAATTAGCAGCTCGATTTCTTGAATTGCTTGGTTTCCCTTTAAATGTAAAACAAAGTAGTATTACGATAAATATAACAAATTATATACACAGAATGCACTGGGCTGACATGTGGTAACTATCACTATTTTCGATTCGATGCATTTTCGATAGAATAACGGTATTTTGGAAGTATACATTTTTTTTCTTTCATGTAAATTTTTAAATTTTCATCAAAGTAGCACGGTTTTTTCGTCGAAGCGAAAATAGTGATAGTTACAACATGTCGGCCCTGATTTTCCTTGTATTTTAAAGTAAATATTTCAAAAGTTCGAAGTATGTTTATTTACCATTTTGGTTACTTACCATTTAGTATTGATTCACAGCTCATTATTTTTATTAGTTATTGCAATAAACGTTTCCCCACAAAATATAATACTAGCACACGCGCCGAATTTACGTATATGTTTTTATATTTATTTTTATTAAATAACAAGAATTTTTTATTGTACAAAATGGTGTACAAAATTTTCATTTCGGTAAATTCCAAAATTTTCTAAAAATTGACAGTTTTTGTTATTTTTTATAAATTACGATGATAGGGTTGTGAAAAATATAAAAATATCGATAGTATCGACAGATTTACAAACTAACCATGCAAAATATATTGCGAAACGAAATGAAATTTTAACCGCAGACTAGACTTAACAATCAGCTTACTAACAACGAGTTAATTCATTATATGTGCAACCGGGCATTAGAGAATTATTAAATCTAAATTATTTAACCAAAAAAAATTATTTTTCGTTTTTAATATTATTATTGCTCAATGCCAATTTGGAAAAACTATCGCGAATTCACCTCGATTATTTTCAAAAAATCGCAGCCAATCGAAACATTGATTTGAAAGTAAGGCTTTAATATGCTGAATATGCGCAACGTAAAAACCCGTGTTTTTAAGTTAAAGCATAACATAGTCTAAAGTATAAAAATGCTAAATTGTCGGTCCAATATACTAAATGTCAAAAATGCTACCTGGTTGGTTCATATGAATACCAAGCAATAACTGCAACAGTTGTTGCACGAAACTTCAATGAAAAATTTTGTTCTACAGAAGTCAAAAGTCCCATACATAGGCATGGTTTTTTATGATGGCCTTAGTATGTACTTTAATACAAAAATGCCAAATGGTCGGTCCCTGGGGTCGGTCATATGAATAACAAGCAATAACTGCAACAGTTGTTGCATGAAACTTCAATGAACAGTTTTGTTCTACAGAAGTCGAAAGTCCCATATATAGACATCGTGTTTTATGATGGCCTTAGTATGCACTTTAATACAAAAAGGCCAAATGGCCGTTTCCTGGGGTCGGTCATTATAAAAACCGTTACAAAAAAGCAATTATAAAAAACCATGTTTTTATATGGGACTTTTGACTTCTGTAGAACAAAATTTTTCATTGAAGTTTCATGCAACAACTGTTTGCGCAACAAAGTACAAGAAAAGGTTGGTCTATGAAAAATGTGCAATTTACTATCAAAACGTAAATAAAATGGCATCAAAAGCATCCAAATTCTACAATTTCGTTTTAAAATCAAACTACCTCATTTATGTAATTTGTGAAACTTCATTAAAACCCGGCATAAGGAGCAGCGAACTGTTTGGTCATGATTACGTTGTTTATAGATGCGATCGGTCTCCTGAAACTAGTTCAAAGAAATCGGGTGGTGGCGTACTGATAGCAGTACATTCTAAACTCTGAAATGCTCCAGTAACTTTAGCCCAGCGAGAGTTGAACAAATTGGATTACGACCACAACTTACCATTCGATGAAAATGTGGCTCGCTTACATCCATACACAACAAGATGCACGGAATACAAAATTGACAACCTATTTGACTTTAATTTGTCAAAAAAAAATATCTATTCAACAAAAATTTGGTTTATATTTTCATTTTTTAAGTTTTTTGTTTGAAATTACTATTTTAACTATTGTAAAATCTGAAATCATACATGTAAATTACAAAATTGATTTCTTTAAATAAATAAAGTAATTAAGTAATTGCTGACCAGGTGGCAAGCCGTATATTCAAATATGAGGAAATGACCAAGTTCTGGATGGAATACATTAGTTTCGTGTAAATAATAATAAAAAAAAATCCTCGGATGAAAAACTGGGATAACTTCACATGTTTACGTTTCTAATGGTTTCAAAGGTTTACAAAATAAAGACCTTTTCAAATTTCTCATTGAAATGGATGCTCCCAATAAATAGGAAGAGCAAAATATTTTTATGTCGATTTTTAACTAAAAAGTTGAATGAAAAATAGGCTAAAGTGTAGATGACGTATACATCGCGGAAATCGGGTAAGATGGAAACTTTTAATTGTTTTTTTTTTCTAGGATAGTGTATCTATCATTTTTAGGAGGTGCAAGCCAAAAATTTCAGAAAAATTATCACATTTTCCGGGAAAATTTTGACATTTTCAATTTTTTTGGTGACAAATAGCGTATTATTTTATTCAAAATACGTACAAATGAGTAATTTTTATAAAAATGTTGATATTAGGATTGTATTTTAACAGTTTTTCGATAGTACAAGTTATTTTTCCGGAAAAATTTTGCAGTTTACCCAGGAAAATTTTGAAAATTTTTCAATTTTTTTTACTAAGTTTGGCACTTGAAGAATTGTATAAATTGTGGAAAATTGGGGGTTTGCTCGATTCTTTTAACATTTGTGGCAGTATCAGAAGAAGCGATAAGAGCGAGAGAAACTCTTTGATCTGTGTCTGCAAGGTTGACGAAGCAATTATTATTAATAAAAATAAAAAAAATATTGATAACATAAAAAAAGTGAACATTTTTCCGGAAAATCAAAAAATTTAAAATTATAAATAAAATTTGAAACTTGAAGAATTGTGTAAATTTCGTAAAAGCGGGGGTTTGGGGGCAGCCCCCATCCTCTAAGGTGTACAACGAATTAAAATTACATTTAAATAAATTTATCTTTACAAAAGTTGAGTTTTTTTAACATTTGTGGCACTATCAGAAGAAGCGATAAGAGCGATAAAAACGCTTTGATCTGTGTCTGCAAGGTTGACGAAGCAATTATTATTAATAAAAATAAATAAAATTAAAAAAAATATTGAAAAAATAAAAAAAGTGAAAAATTTTCCGGAAAATTAAATTTTAAAAATTAAAATAACGCAAAAATGTAATTTTTAGCTGTTTAATGACAGTGAAATTCGAATTTCTATCATTAAAATTTGATTTTTTTATCCGCAGATTTTTAATTTTTGAATGAAAAAAAACAAAATTCCAGTTTTGGAAAAACTTAAAATTTTCCCGGAAAATGTGGTGATTTTTCAGAATTTTTTGGCTTGCACCTCCTAAAAATGATAGATACACAATCCTACAAAAAAAAATTTTTAAAATTTTTCATCTTACTCGATTTCGGCGATGTATACGTCATCTACACTTACGCCGAAAAATATTAGTATGGAGTTAAATAAATTAATTATTTGCGAAAATAGCGCGCTAAATATATGTTTCGACATAGAAAATTGGGTGCTCCGGATACATCTATCGAGCACTAATAAAAAAACGAGGCTAATGACTTCAAACAAAAAAAAAGAAGCACACAAAAATCACTATAAACAATTTGCCATTGAGTTTTTGGAGGGTGTTCCCGCTTCATATATCAAATAATTATTTGATCTCATAGTGTACCAATTTTGATGGACGATGAAGAGGAGATCCAGAACAAGCATAATTATTCTAAAAATAAAAGTTAAAAACAGTTTGATTTAATTTTTATTACTGACATAACATAGAGATTTACCAAATCATTAACGATTTTACATTTTCATTATTATATGGAGCGCAAGGCAAAAGGCCGCAAACATTATAAAAGTAGCACAAACTATTACAACACAAATTCCATTATTACAAATTGTTTTCGGTTCTATCGTTGGCAACTTATCTTCCATTGCATCAGCAACAGCTACAACTAAAATCGTAATACTATTCTAAATTCCAATATTAAACCGCGGGGTACACAAAATTCAGGTAACTTACTCTCGTCGCCCATGCTATTTCGGCTCGAAACAATAAGATTTTATATGTGCGAACGAAATTAAATGTTTCAGTATACTTGTGGGTGTATCATTTTCTCGTTGTCGCATATCTATGTAAATATTAATATAAAAATAAATTTATTAAACTTTGTAATTATTTCCATTAAGTTTTATTTTTTATAATTAAATTATTTACCTTGTTGTTTGAGTTGTTGTTGTTGTTTGTTTTGACATATTATCGGGTAAGAAATGTCTAATTTGTGACAATTCGAAATGGTGTAATGGATGCGTTTTGTGGAGAAGTTTAAATGGTATAATTGTTATAACTGGTATACAATCTGGCCTTAGTTGAACTGCTGAAACATAGAGTCCTTAGCCAGGTTGTATACCAGAAAAATTAGTATATAAGTTTTGTTTTAAATTTTCAACACAAGAGTTTATTATAAATTTTCATAGCATATGGTAATAGATTCCATATAAGAAAAACAGGAGAAATAGTTAAGACACAAATTGTATAAAGTTATATTTCTGCTAACTCTTAAATATTTAATTTGTTAAAATGAAAAATTTATTAATTGATAAAAATAAAAAGCATGTATAATTAATTAAATAAAATGTGTAAATTTATTAATCAAAAATACATAAGTGATTAGTAATAAAAAGTGCTGTCCCGCATTATACATCAGCATAGAAGAGCTGATGCCGAACGGTTAAAATAAGTTATAATTATATAACTTCAACATAGAACAACTAAATCTTCTAAATTGGTGACCCCGACGTGATATTATAGTTCCACCGGGGGCAGCAGCTAATACTTATTAGCCAACGCAAAATACTACAAGTCATCCGTAAAATTTTTGGATAACTAAAATTTTAAAAAAAATATTATATGTTCCGAGGAAGCAGTTTGCCGTCTATGTATTCACCAGATAAACGAGCAACTAATAAATCAACCGCAAATTAGAAGGGAGCATTGGTTTGGCGAAGCAGCAACAGGCATTCACCGGATCACCCGTTAAACATAGCTGTATTAAATAAAATCCGCTTCAAAGAGGAAACATTGTTTGTAAGCAGCCGGGAGTTTTTCCAATCATCCCGTATAATAAGACGATAAATTTAAAATTGTAAGTACCATTTATTTATTCTTTATAAAACGTACTCCATTTTTGCACCATTTTTTGCGTCGTCTAAAAATTACAAAAATAAAAATTATTTTTTAAAAAAAAAAAATTAAATTAAAAAATATTTAAAAATTATTTAAAAAATAAATAAAAAATTAAAATTATTCAAATAATCACAATGTTCAGTATTTCTTGCGTTTTTTTTGTTTGTTCATCCTTTTTTCTACTTTTAAGTTTCTTTTTTCGTTTCGTTGTGCGTGGTATCAATACCGACGACGAGGAAACGAATTCCACCTATGTACACTCCTCTGATAGGCAAAATCTTTTATTTTCTAGTAACGAAATGATCACGTTGACTCGTGAACAATTGTGTTCACTAGTGCAAGATCAGGTTCGAATCGTTCTAAATGCACAGTTGAAAGATTCCCATGCTTCGGAAGCATCTTCTAGTGGCAACTCTGGTAGTGAAAATATTGTAGATAACGAAAGTAAAACGGCAAAAAATATTTCGCAAAAAGAGATTGCACATGTAGCTTTTAAGCCACCCCAACCTTTATATGCACAGAATCCCGAGGTCTGGTTTGCTATTTTGGAACAGCAGTTCCAGGTAGCAAACATCGTTACAGAGACTACGAGGTATTCACATGCGGTTGGTGCATTAGATGCTAGGTTGCATAATAAATTTGCCAATCTTATTATAAAAAATAAGGGAAAACAACCTTATACGTTTTTTAAGCAGGAAGTAATTAAAGTTTTAGGAGAATCAGAACGATCAAAATTAAATAATTTGTTGCACGGACTAAGGTTAGAAGACCAGAAACCATCACAATTGCTGGAGCAAATGCATATGAATGCAGGAGAGCATTTTGAAGAAGGCACGGTTAAGCGATTATGGTTGCAAAGGTTACCGCAGCAGGTACAGTTGGTATTAGTCCCGTTTGAAAATGACGTTTCATTAGGAAAGTTGGCAGAACGAGCGGACGCATTAATTGAAACCATGTCACAGCAGCACGTAATGGAAATAAGTGACAAATCATACACAAGCCAGCAAAAAGAATCATCGTCGACAAAAGAAGAGTTGCATGAGATGTTGTGTAAGTTCCGTAAGGATATTATAATGGAAGTATCCGCCTTACGTAGCACAACACGAAGAACTCTTAGTCCGCATAACACAGCTAGAAATTCGTCAAAATCTAGAGAACGAACGTATGATGAAACCGAATGTTTCTATCATCGACGTTTTAAAGATAAGGCAACGAAGTGTGTTTCAGGTTGTCGTTTTCACGATAAGTTTATTGTTGTAAAATCTCAAAAGTCAAAAAACTAAATTCTAGTCAGCATTTTGAGACGTATGTTGATGAAATTTGTGCAAATCGTCTACTTATTTTGGATCAAAATTCTAAAAGAAAATTTTTGGTAGACACTGGCGCAGACGTTTCCGTTTTGCCAGCAAATTTCAGTAACAAAAAGGTTAATGAACCCGATTTTCACTTATATGCAGCCAATGGTACCAAAATTAAGGCCTACGGAACGAAGACAATTTCACTAAATATCGGTTTACGTAGGGTGTTCAAATGGTCCTTCATAGTTGCTGATGTGTCTATGCCAATAATCGGGGCAGATTTTTTAAAAGCAACAGGTTTAGTAGTTGATATTAGAAAGGGTAAATTAATTGATCCGGTTACAAATTTATATTCAGTTGGATCCATTACAAGTAATTCAAGTCCTTCGTTAGCCCTGTTAGATAAAAGTAAAATTAATCCAGAAATCAACGAATTGTTAAAAAAATATGAAATAATTACTCGGGAAACAGGCAATATGAATACACCTAAGCATAATGTTACACACTGTTTGGAAACAAACGGGCAACCAGTTATGTGCAAAACAAGGCGTTTGGCTCCCGATAAGTTACAAATAGCGAGGGAACACTTCGAAAGTATGATGGAGCAAGGAATTTGTCGACCTAGCAAAAGTGAGTGGGCCAGTCCCCTGCATTTGGTACCTAAGAAAAACGGTGAGTGGAGACCCTGTGGGGATTACAGGGCGTTGAATAATGTGACCATTCCCGATAATTATCCAATACCGCATCTTCAGGACTTCTCGTTTCAACTTGCTGGTTGTACGGTATTTTCAACTATTGATTTGGTACGTGCTTACCACCAAATCCCAATTGAACCACGAGATGTTCACAAAACAGCTATAGCAACACCATTCGGTCTTTACGAATTCAATAGAATGACATTCGGTCTTCGGAATGCAGCACAATCGTTCCAAAGATTAATGCATTCGGTTTTAAGGGGATTGTCATTCTGTTTCGTGTATCTAGACGACATTTTAATTGCATCCGCTTCATTGGATGAGCATTTATGTCATGTTGAACAAGTTTTCCAACGTTTAGCCGAAAATGGGCTAGTTATTAAAATGGATAAATGTGTATTCGCGCAAGAAGAAATTGCTTTTTTGGGACATTTCGTAAATAGGAAAGGAATTTTACCATCTCCAGATAGAGTAGAAATAATTCGTAATTTTCCGCAGCCAGTCATTGTCCAGCAATTAAAACGTTTTCTAGGAATGATTAATTTCTACAGAAGATTTATTCCTTCTGCAGCACATGACCAGGCCATTTTAAATGACTTTTTAAAAGGTTACAAAAAGAATAGTAAAATACCAATCGTTTGGACAGAAGAGTCGAAATTAGCGTTTGAAAAATGTAAATTCAAGTTAAGTGATGCCACCCTTCTAGCTCATCCAGACATGTCAGCAAAGTTATCAATTATGGTAGATGCTTCCGACACAGCAGTAGGGGCAGTTATGCAACAATTAATTGATGAAGTTTGGCAACCGCTGGGTTTTTATTCTGTCAGGTTAACCGAAACACAAAAAAAATACAGTACCTACGATCGGGAGTTGTTAGCGGCCTATTTAGGTGTAAAATACTTCCGATTCTTTCTCGAGGGACGAAATTTCATCCTCATTACGGACCACAAACCCCTCATTTACGCATTTAAACAAAATTTAGACAAAGCATCACCAAGACAAAGACGTCAACTAGACTTTATTGGACAATTTACAACGGACCTGAGACATATAACGGGTACAGACAACGTTGTAGCTGATGCATTATCTAGAGTTGAGCTAATTGACATTCACGAGACTATTGACTATAACAAACTGGCTACAGATCAATTACAAGACTCGGAACTGAATGACATACTACAAGACGAGAACTCTGGACTAAATTTAGTAAGACGACCGTTAGCTTTCAATACAGAACATTTCATTTACTGTGACATATCGACGGGACAAGCAAGACCTTTCATACCAAGAGAATGGAGGAGGAAGGTATTTGAGTCGCTACACAATCTGTCGCACCCGGGAATAAAAGCTTCGGTCAAATTAGTGTCTAAACATGTAGTGTGGCCGTCATTAAAAAAGGATATTAAGGAATTGGCACAAGCATGTTTGGCGTGTCAAATATCCAAAGTATCAAGACACACACAAGCACCAATAGGTAATTTCGAAGTGACAAAGGAAAGGTTTTCAGAAGTGCATATTGATCTAGTTGGACCATTACCCATATCCAATAATCATAAATACTGCTTAACCATGATTGATAGGTATACTCGCTGGGCGGAGGCAATTCCAATACCAGATATCATGGCAAATACGGTGGCAAATGCTTTTTATTCAAATTGGATAGCTAGGTTTGGTGTTCCAAATTTTGTCGTAACAGATCAAGGTTCGCAGTTCGAAGCGAATCTGTTTACAGAATTGTCACATTTATTAGGATTTGAAAGAAGACGTACTACAGCGTATAATCCTAAGTGCAACGGTATGATTGAGCGTTGGCATAGGACATTAAAAGCAGCGATTATGTGTCATAACAGAATGGATTGGACGGACATTTTACCACTCGTTTTATTAGGTTTACGTACCTCGTTTAATGAAGAGTTACAATCTACTCCTGTAGAGTTGGTGTATGGAAGTGCGGTTAGAGTTCCTGGGCAGTTCATGGAACCTCCAAATACTTCGATTCCACAGTCCGAATTCGTGAGTAATCTAAAAAAACATTTTGAAGAATTAAAACCGGTAAACGCATCTCGACATTCAAAGGAGAAATTTTTCATTAACAAAAAATTGGAGGATTGCTCTCATGTGTTTATACGTACCGATGCAGTCAAAAGAGCACTTCAGCCTCCATATACCGGTCCTTTTAAAATTTCAAACAGGGATACAAAATTTTTTGAGCTAGAAATTAAAGGTAAAAAAGTTAATATTTCGATAGATAGACTCAAACCTTGTTATTCCGAAAATAATGATGAGTTGTTCAGCAATCAGCCATTAGCGACTAATCTGTCATGGGATGTTGATGGGAAAGCTGATGAGGTGGTTAATTCAGAAACTCCAAAAGCTAAAAAGAAAGTAGTTTTCGATCAGCATGTGCAAGTTAGTAGTGAACCAAGAGAGGTGTTATCAAGGCATGGTCGTGTAATTAAACTACCAGTTCGATTTAAAAATTAAGAAACCACAGACTTCGTATCGTGAAATTTAATACTTACCAATTTTCTTAAATTCCACTGGAAGGGGAGTGTATGTGGGTGTATCATTTTCTCGTTGTCGCATATCTATGTAAATATTAATATAAAAATAAATTTATTAAACTTTGTAATTATTTCCATTAAGTTTTATTTTTTATAATTAAATTATTTACCTTGTTGTTTGAGTTGTTGTTGTTGTTTGTTTTGACATATTATCGGGTAAGAAATGTCTAATTTGTGACAATTCGAAATGGTGTAATGGATGCGTTTTGTGGAGAAGTTTAAATGGTATAATTGTTATAACTGGTATACAATCTGGCCTTAGTTGAACTGCTGAAACATAGAGTCCTTAGCCAGGTTGTATACCAGAAAAATTAGTATATAAGTTTTGTTTTAAATTTTCAACACAAGAGTTTATTATAAATTTTCATAGCATATGGTAATAGATTCCATATAAGAAAAACAGGAGAAATAGTTAAGACACAAATTGTATAAAGTTATATTTCTGCTAACTCTTAAATATTTAATTTGTTAAAATGAAAAATTTATTAATTGATAAAAATAAAAAGCATGTATAATTAATTAAATAAAATGTGTAAATTTATTAATCAAAAATACATAAGTGATTAGTAATAAAAAGTGCTGTCCCGCATTATACATCAGCATAGAAGAGCTGATGCCGAACGGTTAAAATAAGTTATAATTATATAACTTCAACATAGAACAACTAAATCTTCTAAATACTAAACCAAATAGTTGGTTAGTATCATATAAAAACGTCACTTAATTTTGATTAGTATTTTTAACGGGGTTATCTCAAACATATGTTTAATGACCTTGAGTAACATAAATTACATTAAAAAACGCGAGTCTCTAAAAGGAGCGCAGAGACGTACGTCATATTGCACACACATCTATAGTTATTCAGCTAATGGCACTGTAGAGAGAGAGTGCACGGACAGACATGTCATATATAATTACAATTTCAATGAACTAAGCAACTCCCAAAGCATTTTGTTGATTATTTGTTTTATTTTGCACTAAACTTCAAAATCGCCGGTTTATTTCTTTCATTTTTTTAGAGATAAACTTATTCAAATTAAATTCAACCTCGAAAATGGTTAATGTAAGTTTCTCAGATCTACTTGTAAGTAGGCCCCAAACAAGATATTCTATTTTTTATTTTAACTAATTGCAGCGGACAATAAGTGGTCCGCGAACATTAGAGGAACGGCCCCCGTCCTATGAAGAGGCAACCGGTGTCGCAACGTCTAAAATATCAACGGAAAATACATCGATACAAATGCCGGCAACACAGGATGCCACTTCACAAGACAGTAGTTTTTATCGGATGTATTCCGGAATGGCTAAATATGATCCCAAGGCATTCGTATATACAATTTGTATGCTGATTACGGTGCTGTTGATAACGCTTCTAGCAGCCATTCGAATTTCAAGGTTTTTAATTTATCAATATTCAAATCAGCTATATTCTATATAGTTTTGTGATATTTCGTATTTTTATAGAATCGAGAATTCTCTGTGATTTTTCAGGGAAACTTCCGGTCGGGACGATGGCGGGCAATTAAATATGTATACACATCCAAATTATATGTTGTAATTGTGCTGAAGATTTAATGGTCTCCAAATGAAGACAAGAAAAACGTGAAACCACAACTACTCTGCCTATTTTTCTTTTGGACTAAGAATATGTGTTTTTGTCTTATGCGCTCACTATTGAAGGGTCAGACAGCCGCCTGATCAACATGAATAGTAAAGTAAGTGCAAGAGTGTCTAAATATCAAGTATAGCCCAAACATGTCAATTTGATTCAACATCTTTTTCGGTATTTCTAGAACGTACGAAGTGCAGCATATTTGAAATCAAAACGGAAAATAAGGCTACCCCGAATAAAAATCAATAATTCAATATTTAAAATATTTTTTACAATAGAACAGTTAAAGCGCAAAAAAGGGTATTGTGTTTTGTAAACTATAAAATTGATAAAATAAATTGTAAAACATGCGACAACAAAGTGTTAAAATAAAATACCGAGTTTTAATAGTCCAGCAGTATCACGATGGCGCCTGCTGCCACGAAGGTTGCGAGCATGTTTTTGGATGAAGTGAGCTATATTTAGTGAATAATTACGTACTTGAATGGTGATGTACTTAATTATACTGCCTTTATTAAACTCCACTATAAAACATTATATACTATAAAAAATGCTGACATAGGCTGCGTGCCATACTCAAGGTAAATTGCAATTTTAGTAAATTTTTTGGTAAATTGAAATACTGTACTAAAAAGCTGGGTAAATTATTAATATGTTGTTGTTGTTATATTTTGACATTCATTCCACATAGACAGATGTTTCCAAAAAAATTACAAAATACAAAAAAATATTACTAATTCAATAATATTAACAAAATAATACTAACAAAATAATATTTAAACATTAAATAGGTATAATTAATAATAACAGTAATACGAGTAACTAAAATATGGAGCAAAATATGCAGAATATAGAGAAACCAAAAAAAAATTATTCGGAACGATGTATGTAGTTTTTTTGCCATTATATTTACCCAGATTAAGTTTAATTTATTTTAGGGACATTGGAGGAAGAAAAAATGTTAGTCAAAGCGAGAATATTATGGGATAAGCTATTTCAGTCGAAAAACTGCAACCCGCGCCAGTGTTGGCAGTAAGAAGATCAGCTATTTCTTAGGTTATGTATTTTATGTGTTAAACATTTTATTTTGTTACAGGAAAGTTATAATGGAATCAAAATTAAACAAAAATTTAAAAAATGTGACACAAAAATGGCAGAATATTTTAAAAAAGTATAAGGTAAATTTTGTAACCCATTCAAAATAATCCATAATATATAAATTCATTCTAATTCCAGAGAATGACTCAACCTCAATCTGGCGTTTCGACTGAGGACGGGGAATTACTTCCTACGCAGTGGAAATTGTTTAATGAACTCCACGAGTTTTTAAAAACCAGGCATGGTATAAATCCAACATATATAATTGACCAGGATGTATGTAATAGTGCTGGGCCATCCCGCTCATCGAATAGTTCAGCTAGTATGAGCAGTAATTCTATGGAGGATGTTATGGAGGTCAATTCTGACTCCACAGACAATGATACCGACCACTTTTTGCCCGAAAAAAGAATTAAAAAAAACAGTAAACAAGATTCAATGATGCAAATCTTGAAAGAAACATCGGAGGACGTACGCAAAAGCGTACGAAATATTGAGAAGCTGGTTGAATTTGCAACCATTCAAATGTTTCCAGATGCACAGTTTCCCGAACTGGAATAAAACGATAAATCCGAAAACCAAAACAAGACTAAATGAAATGTGTATGTGATAATTACAATGAAATACCCTTATTAATTTTAATATAAAACTAAACACTAAACTAAAAATGAAATATGTGATAATTATAATGAAATACGTTTTTTTAAATAAATGAATTACTTGTATTTATTTTTCTATTATTTAATTTACATGCGAGAACATAATTCATTCCGAAACTGAATCGCATCTCTATGATCTCTGAGACCACTTGAGACATTTTCCGTAGGCACGATTTCCGTCGAATCAAAGTCGGTAAAATCCCCCGCTGCTAAACAAATATTATGCATGACGCAGCATGCACACACCACTTGTACACATCTTTTCACCTGTAGCTCTAACGTTTTGAAGAAAATTGCTCGCCATCTTGACTTCATCATGCCAAATGTCTGCTCGATTGTGATACGCGCCTTCGAATGAGCATGATTAAAGCGTGTTTGTGCTTCAGTCATTTGGTAACCTTTGTACGGTGTTAAAATGCAGATTGGATTTACCATACATTTATATCCTGCATCACCCAATAAAAAATAACCTTCTGGTGGAAATTGAGCCGATCTATATAATTGGCTATTCACCAATACTCGCTGATCATGCACCGACCCCGGATAACCACAACACATATTGAATATTTTATATTCCGCATCGCAAACCGCTTGCAGTTGGATGGAATAGTCCAATTTTCTGTTTATGTACTGATCTCTTTGGTTGGGGGGGCATTTGATTTTTATGTGGCACCCATCGATTGCCCCTACGGCTTTTCTAAAAATTTCGGAGCGAGCTTTATTGGCAAACTTAATTCCAATGTCATCTAATGCTGTTAATGCAGGCGGCTTTTGAACTACGTCTTTTGCCAGTGTTTCGAAAATATTCAAATATTTATGAATAATATTTTTGATAGTGCTCTTTGGCATTATCATGGCCTTAGACACTACTCTGTAGCTCGTACCGCAGGCCAACCAAAACAAAAAAACTATAACCTCAATTTCTATGCTCCAACCGTAAAGTTTTTCCGGAATTATTTCAACCAATTTTCGGAAAGATTCTGGAATTATTCTAATATTTTCCTTGGTTTCTTTTAAATCGCCATTCAAAATAGCTATTATAAGTGGTGGTTTGTAGTTGATGCACCTAGTTCGTTTCGGCTAAAAATTAAAAACAAAATTATTTTAATGTTTATTAATATCCTAAATTCATACCGCGATGAAATTACCTGTCTGGTACTGATTTCCAACAAAATTGAGTCGTATAAAGTTAAATATTTATTTGTCAACTTTGCGACTTCTTTACACATCAACAAAATTAGTGTTAATTTATATTTTGCCTCAGAATTATTAATTTGATCCATTTTTTAACTCTCAAGAAGTTTAATTAAAGAAAATTGTAAACAAATCATCTTTTGACGTTTCTTTTGTTACCTACGAGCCCGTGATTTTAACCCTCCAGACCAGCATATTTACCTTAAGTTTGGCACGATTGAAAAGGTAAATTTGTACTAAAATTATAATTTACCAAATTTTGCGATTTACCTTGAGTATGGCACGCAGCCATAGTGTCTACATTAGTATAATGAACAAATTTAAATTCAGTACTGTACACCGGAAACACCGTAGAAAATGCTCTGTCTAACCTAAATGAATTAACCTAATAAAAATCATTTGCTGAGTTGGCATTTCCCATGACAGTGACTTGTACATATAGTTCTATTAATTATATCTAGAGTAATATTACATTAATGCACAATCAGCTTTCTATCTAGGTCGACCCTAGTTGTTCAGTTGAACATGCTGCGCGCGCCAATGAAGATCGCGGAAGCGGTTGTGGTGGGACGCTTGGTGCTGATCGATATGGTTGACTTCTCGTTGAGACAAGATGCCAAATGTGTCACTTAAGAGGATCCCAATTGTGTCTCCAACTCCTCGCTTGCGATGCCTTTTCGATTTGGTTTCAAGTAGTTTGTTTTCTTCTTTGATGTTGTCAAACTGCAGTTGGAGTTGCTTGACAATGATATCGCAATGTATCGATTGTATGTTGTTACATGCTCTTGAAAGTAACTGGAGGCTTTTCTCTGCTTTTGCGACTTCATCCCAGTAACTCTTCAAGTTGTAGCGTATGATGAGATTCCAATGTGCAGCAAGTAACTGAACCTCTCCTACCTTATCGAAATATATGCCTCCTGCATCTTCTAACTCATGCATCTGCAACTTGGTTGGGTGAGTGTTAACAAATAACGTATTAGTTAAAAGGGATAATACGGTGAGTATCGTTACTGCGGCCTTTGGTACGCGGCATGATCTTCGTGAAGTTGGCTTGCTTTCATCTTCATTTGATGGGCTCTCACCTTCATCTTCATTTGATGGGCTCTCACTTTCATCTTCGACGCCTGGCAGAGGATACAATTTTGCAGTAGGACGTCTAACTTCTCCTTTGTGAGTAGAAACCGTAGCTGCTCTTACGAGATCATCTTTACCAGGGTGAATTTCCTTGATTCGGCCCCTTGCCCACATCAAAGGAGGTAAGTTATCTTCTTTTATCAGTACTAAGTCCCCCACATTTATGTTTGGGTGTTTGATCTTCCACTTAGTGCGGTGTTGAAGCTGGGATAAATATTCTTGGTGCCACTTTTTCCAGAACTGTTGGTGGCTTTGATTTACTAACTCCCATCTGGTTAATATGCCGGGGTTTTTATCTACTACATCGTTCTCCGGTGGAGCGTCACCAGTTAAAAAATGGCCGGAAGTTAGAAGATCCACATTATCTGCATCGTTGGATATAGGACACAGAGGACGTGAATTGAGACATGCTTCGATCATGCATAGCGTGGTGGATAACTCCTCATATGTGAACGTTTTATTTCCAACGACTCGGCATAGATGATGTTTCAATGATTTCACTGCCGCTTCCCATAATCCTCCGAAATGTGGACCGCTTGGAGGTATAAAATGCCACGTAATGCTCTGCGTTGAAAAATGATCCTGGATAATCTTCTCCCACTGCCGTTGGTTTTGGATTAGAAGTTTGTTTGCCTTCACGAAGTTCGTACCGTTATCACTGTATATGTGGGCGATATTCCCTCGGCGCGATGTAAATCTTTTGAATGCTGCCAGGAAGGTGTTTGCAGTTAAATCCGAGACCACTTCGAGATGAACTGCCTTTGTTGAAAGACATACAAAGACAGCAATGTATCCCTTGTAGGCCTTATTTCCTCTGCCTTTTGCGATTCGTATATTCAATGGACCGGCATAATCGACACCCGTGTGTGTGAATGGCCGCGACGGGGTTACTCGACCTCTTGGTAGATTGCCCATGAGTTGTTCCGTCCGTTTACTTTGAAATCCGAAACAGACAATGCATTTTTGAATGTGATTCCTTACTCCTTGAGCTCCCCTGATTATCCAGAACGTTTTCCGGATAAACGCCAACGTTAATGCATTAGTGCCATGAAGCGTAGATGCATGTGCCCACTTGATAACTAGGCTGGTCAGGTGTGATTTAGCTGGTAGGATTAGCGGGTGTTTCTCTCCGAATAGTAGGTCCGAATTTTTTAGTCTGCCTCCTACTCTTATAAGGCCGTCGATGTCTATAAACGGAGTCAGGGAGGCGATGGTGCTCTTCTTCTTAATTGACTGTTGATCCCTTAATGCTGATATTTCGTATGCAAAGAAAACACTTTGAACTGCTCTTACGATTGTGGTTAACGCTGTCCGTAGCTCTATTGCTCGTATTTCTCCGGCACACGTTGGTTTCTTCCTGATCTTGGATATGAATCGGAGAAGATGGGCAATAACCCGTAGGAGTTTTAAATAATCTGATTTGTGGTCGATCAGCTTGATTATGGTGTTCTCAGATGTCGCGTCCTTATTGAGTACGTGGAAAACAGTTGTGGCCCGTTTCAGATCGATACTCGTGTCAAACTTATTCGTGGTTTCATTTACTACCGGTTCCATTATTATTTCAGGTCCGGTCCACCATTGTTCCAGAGTACTTAATTTTGATAATGAAATGCCACGGGATGCATGGTCCGCTGGGTTTTGTGTTGAGGTGATGTGCTTCCATTCCCCGATTTTAGTGTTGTTTTGAATTTCTGATACCCGATTCGAGACAAATGTTTTCCATTTGGTGGCTGGCTTTTGTAGCCAAGCCAACACAATGGAAGAGTCCGTCCATGCATAAATATTTGCCGGTTGCAGTTCTAGAGTTTGAACCACTTGGCTAGTTAAACGTGACAGAAGAAGTGCTCCGCAAAGTTCCAGGCGTGGTAAAGTTTGCTTAACTCGGGTAGGTGCTACCTTGGTTTTGGCAGTCAGTAGCCGTGTGATGATTGTATTGTCTGACAATTCGATTCGACTGTATATGACCGCTGCATATGCCCTTTCAGACGCATCGCAGAACCCGTGTAAATATAGATTTTGTGTGCCTGATGATACTGTTCCTATCCAGCGTGGAATGGATAGGGTTTCAAGGTGTACGAGTTCGTTTCGCAGCTTTACCCATTTTGCTGTAATTTCTTTAGGAACTTTGTCATCCCAGTTTATTTCCGTGGCCCACAGATCTTGTAATATAAGTTTGGATGTAATTGTAATGGGTGCCAACCATCCTAATGGATCAAATTGTCTTGCAATTTCTGAGGCTAGCTCTCTCTTGGTAAGTTCAGTTGTTGATGATATTTGGTTTACCTTGAACCTGAAGCAGTATGATATCGGGTTCCAATGGATTCCTAACGTTTTAATAGTTTCATCTTCGGCCAACTCCATGTTTCCAATTAGTTTATTTGACCCTGGTATGGACTGCAATAGTTTTGGGTGGCTGCTCGACCACTTGCTCAGTTGAAATTGACCTTTTTGAAGTATTGTGATTAACTGCTTTTGTAGAAGTAGTGCATCGTGTAGGTTATCAGCTCCGGTTAGAACGTCGTCGACATAACAGTCTTCTATTAAGACCTTCCTGGCCAGTGGGCAGTGTTCACCTTCATCCATTGCTAACTGATGTAGTGTTCTTATTGCCAAGAACGGCGCCGCTGATGTGCCATAGGTAACGGTAGTCAAATTGTACTCCCGTAATGGTTAATTTGGAGTTTCCCTCCATAGTATCCTTTGATAATCTTGATGTTCCTTTGCCACTTTGATTTGTCGATACATTTTGATTATGTCGGCTGCGAATACTATTTTGTGTATTCTCCACCGTAGAATAAGTGACCATAAATTATTTTGCAGAGCAGCTCCGACATGCAGCGTATCATTCAAGCTCCAACCCGATGTTGACTTCATTGAAGCGTCAAATACAACGCGAAACTTTTTTTCCCTCGAATTATCCTTAAATATTACATGATGTGGAATGTAAAATTGTCCCTTGCAATCGGGTGATGGTGTCATGTGCCCCATTTGAAGATATTCTCTCATGAATTCGATATATAATTGTTGTAGTCTTTCATTTTTTTGCAATCTTTTCTCAATTTGCAAAAACCGTTGCGTGGCTCTTTGTTTTGACGCACCAAGGATGCTGGAATCATTTTCCTTGAACGGTAAGGTAACCACGTAGCGTCCATTTGGATTCCGCTTAACCGTTTGTCGATAAATGGTTTCACACTGTTCGTCAGATTTGGTCAGTGGAGATTCAATCGGTACCTCTTCTAACTCCCAAAACTTGTGTAGCTCTTGAGCTTGTGCTAATTCCTCCTTGCTACTGAAGTTAACCATTAGAGTCCTGGGTTGAACGGTTGTTGCCGGACCTACTATCAGCCAACCCAAACTTGTTTTCATTGCATTTGGATTTCCTCGAATGATCTGAGATTCTGATATGTCTGCATAGACGTCTGCTCCTAACAAGATGTCTATCGGAGCCGGACAATCATATTGCGGATCCGCCAATATTATATTTTCCCACCGAGAATCGTTATTGCGTTTTATTTTCTGCTCTGGCACATCTGATGTTATTTTCTGCAAAACGTATGCTTCTATTTGTAGCTTAAACACCGATGGAAAATGTGGTTGAATTTCCAGTTGTACCATAGAGCTACAGGTGTTATTCGTATTGCCTCCAATTCCGACCAAACTAGTTTGTATGTTTTTCTGATGTAATCCCACCTGTTTACATGCAGTTTCAGTAATCAACGATACCTGGGATCCTAGATCGATTAATGCCCGTAGCGTCACTGTTGTATTTGTGGAGGTTTTGGTTATCACTTTAGCCGTTGAGAGCAGAGTCGTGGTATTTCCATCGATTGCATTGATGGATACCTTTTTGGCATCATTATTGTAGGTGTGCAGTAGTTGATGATGTTTGTTGTTGCATATTGAACATGATTCTGTTTTGAGACATGCTTCTGTTGAGCTGTGTGATAGGCAGTTGGTACAAATTTTTTGCCTATTGATGAAATCTATTCTCCGGTTTGGGGTAATTTGTTTAAAATGAACACAATTTAAAATCTTGTGCCCCCTTTTTTCGCAGTATTTACAGCATTCGCTATTGCAACCTGATTTTTCCGGACATTCTGGTTTTTCCGGACCTTCTTGATTTACCAAAATTTTTCTGTGTGACTCAACCTTGAATTGTTTGCTGGAGATGTGATTTGCACTTTGCAGGGCTTCAAGCACATTCATTCTCTCCATTAATAGATGTAAGAATTGGTCCATCGTGGGATAGTCACGACTACCATGAAGAGATTCCTCATAGTGCTTCAGGCTGTTGTAATCCAATTTTTTGATGTTAATATGAATGAGGATGGTGCTCCATTCATCTATGTTGTAGCCCAGGTTTCGCAACGCTTCTATACACTCCTTTAGTGTATCATGCATTTTCCTAATGTCCTTAGCTGCATTAAGTTGAACTTTTGGAATGTTCAATACGGTGTCAATATATTCGGCTACGATTTTTCGTTTATTGTCGTACCGCTCCATAATGATGTCGTACGCAGTTTTGTAGTTTTCTGCTTGTAATGTTAGGTGCCCTATTAAGGTTGATGGTTCACCTTTTAAGCTTTCCTTAAAGTAGCTTAATTTTTCAAAATCTGATACATGGCTGTTATCATGTACCAGATTGTTGAACGTGTTGATGAATGATGTCCAAATTTTGCAGTTGCCGTCGAATGTTGGAATTTGGATTCGAGGTAGTTTCGGCATACTTCTTGTGCCTTGCTGATTTTTTGACTGATTTTGCCTTATTTTTGATGCTAGTTTTAATTTGATGGTTTCGAATTGTTTTATGACTGTGCCATAGTAGTCATCTATGAAATAAGGCAACGTAGTTTCTTCATCCTCTGCTGCTTCGATGTATATTTCTTCATGCAGCTTTTCGATTTCTGCCTTCTTGGAGGATATTGCTTCGATTTTGATGTTCATTAACTCGGCGTTTTCAGGCTCGTTTTCCAATGCACTATTTGCTTCCCGTACCATGGCGTGGAATTGCCTCATTTTGAA
Organism: Nephrotoma flavescens; assembly: GCA_932526605.1. NCBI lineage: Eukaryota > Metazoa > Arthropoda > Insecta > Diptera > Tipulidae > Nephrotoma > Nephrotoma flavescens. The sequence goes on along the minus strand of OW052220.1, from coordinate 71,348,615 downwards.
TTGTTGTGCTTTATAGCGCTTCGCCTGCGTTTCGTCTAGTTTCTCGTTACCGGTTGTTTTGTTACCGCCACTTGAACTAAACCCAGGTATGCTTGATGAGGTATTCGTCTCTCTCGCTAGTGATTTCCTAAGTGTTTCTAACTCCTTTCTGAAGTTTTGCACTAGTGGTGCCACTGCTTCTCGAGATTTCCAATAATCATGTGTTGGAAAGTTGTCTTTATACTGACTTATTATATGTTCATCAGTATCAACGAATTCTTCATACATATCCTCTAACCGTCCTATTTTGCGGTCGATGTATGTACTTGTCTTCCTGTTGATGGAATCCTTCTTGTGGTTGGTCCAAAGGGTTTGTATCTCCTTGAACCTCTGCTGTTGTTCCTTGCATAGGTTATCCATTATGTCACCGCCTGGTTGATGTTTTATTAATCACTTTGATGGTAGTTGATGGTATATGTGCACTTAATTATTTCGTGGACTGTATTTAATTTTTTCGAACTTGGATGTTGTTTTGCTCGAAGGACCAATGAATAATTACGTACTTGAATGGTGATGTACTTAATTATACTGCCTTTATTAAACTTCACTATAAAACATTATATACTATAAAAAATGCTGACATAGTGTCTACATTAGTATAATGAACAAATTTAAATTCAGTACTGTACACCGGAAACACCGTAGAAAATGCTCTGTCTAACCTAAATGAATTAACCTAATAAAATCATTTGCTGAGTCGGCATTTCCCATGACAGTGACTTGTACATATAGTTCTATTAATTATATCTAGAGTAATATTACATTAATGCACAATCAGCTTTCTATCTAGGTCGACCCTAGTTGTTCAGTTGAACATGACAAATCACAGCTTCTCGTTTACCCTTCTAAAGCAGGAATAATTGAAACCGATCACGCTGAGCGTACCTCAACCCCTATCTCCAGAGCTATGAACTAATTATTAACCTCCAATGCGATCGGGATGATCCTGAGATTCTGAAAATAAGAAATTTTCATTTTTCATTTCCGTATTAGATGTTTGGGGAGGTAATTCGTGAAATGCATCTATTGTTACAAGCTTAGAGGATATTTTAAAAGACACTTCATCTAATAAATTATTTAAAAACGTCAGGTCGATTTCTATGTTGGAAGTCCGGTAAAACTTGATTGAATATATCGCACACACAAAATATGAAAATTTCTAAAAATTGAACATTTAAAGTGTCATGGCTGTAAATAAACTCAAATGAAAGGTGTTTTGATGATCACATCTAGAAAAAATTTCAGGTTGATTTCTATGTTGGAAGTCCGGAAAAACTCTGGAATCTATGTTGTACGTCCAGAAAAACTTTATGTTTTCGATATATACAATCAAGTTTTCCCAGACTTCCAACATAGAAATCGACCTGAAATTTTTTCCAAGTATGATCATCAGTCAGACCTTTCATTTTAATCTATTTTCAGCCATGCCACTTTAAACGGTCAATTTTTAGAAATTTTCATATTCAATTGAGTTTTCCCGGACTCTTCACATTGAAATTGACCTGAGATTTTTTGCTTGATATGTGCCATCTAGTTTTCTCAGTACTAAAATAGTTTTTTATTATTATTTTAATACATTTAATAAAAAAAAGTTTACTTTTGAGTAAGATACGTTAATGAATCGAAATAAAGATTTTTGACTTAAAATGAAATTACTGTTCAACACTCAAATTATTTATCTGTTTTATCGACATTTTTCGGCTGACTATGTATATGTAGCTGCCTTACCGACTTTGATAGACACATTGATTTGTATCTGCACTATCGACATTTTTGGTTGATACAGTTTTGTAAATATAGTCAAATCTGCATTATCGACATTTTCCGGCTGGAGCGAGTCGGCTAACTTTCACAGTATCATTAATAGGCTTTACCAGTGGTAACCTATTAATATCTATAAAGGCAAAGGTCACGTACGTCAGTTTAATACTATAATCGATGAAACTTGTGGTCTGTATGGGGCTGCGTCAAGTGGCCAAGTGTCTTCTGCATCAAGTGGTCAAGTGTCAACTGAGCGAGGTAATGCTGAAAAGAAAACGTCCATGAACATTTGCTGTGATTGTTTTCAACAAATTGGGAGAGGTGTGCGTCATTCTTGCGGTGGAGGTCCTTCTTCCTCCAGCGCTCGAGAAAATGTCTTAAGTCTAGTGGAAAAATTACCAGAGAAACAACAAAATCAAGTAGTAACATCGATTTTAAAAAAAAGGAGGTCCGACGAAAGTACCATGGATGGTGACATTAATTTAAATACCCCAGGGTCTCAAATGAGGGTAACTTTGAATAAAAAGGTTCAAACGGAAGTCGTTTTTACTACCGAAGGCTTGGGACAAATTCCAAGCAACTATTGGCGCATCTCAAAATCAGATGAATAAGATGACTAACTCCATTAGAAGTTTTGCTGGAAAAAAATCGATTCCAAAAGATTACAGACAACATATGCGTGAAAAATCAAGTTCATTGGCAGGCATTTATGAAGAAGCTGTTTGGCCGTTCAAAGCTAAAGTAGGTATGGTTGATAGACCTGTTAGATATGCGAATGCATCAAATCTTCTTGGTGCAATATTTGAGAATCGCAATGTTAAAGCCATCCAGAATGCGAAAATAAAATTGATGGCAGATGGAGGGCAAAGCTTTTTTAAAATATCTATAGCAGTTTTGACAGAAGAAGAAGAAGAAGAATCTGATCAATATTTAGACGAACGTAAAAGAACTCGATATTATACTGGTGGAAGTGTGTCCAAAAACTGGAATTTAAACAGCGTTTACAGATTAATTATATTGTCAATTGTTCCTCAAATAAAAGAAACTTACGAAAATGTAAAGACCTTATTTGAATTGACGAAGGTCAACCAGATACCCTTCAAATTCAGCTCTGACTTGAAGCTTCTACTAATTATTAATGGACAGCAGACTGCAACAGAACATATCGTTGCCCCTACTGTTTCATCACTTTAGCGAATTAAAAACTTTTGGAAAATTAACTGGTGAGGCCGATAAAGAAAATTCGATGGAAGTTGACGTTGATGATACAAATTTGAAAACATTCAAGAATTTAAGAGATGATTATAATAAATTTAAATGTTTTGGCAAAGATAAAAAGTATGCGAGGGAATGCCATATAGTACAGCGAATATGCCTCTCTTTTTTTATGAAAAAGAATCGAAGTTTAGAGATGTCATTAACGAAGAAGAAGAAGAAGATGCCATTAACATGTATGTTCTGCAAAAATGTGTTTTGCACGAACTTCATCTTTTACAAGGATTTATAAACCACCTATTCTGGAACGGCATAGTCCCTGCCGTAGGGCGTGAGGAGGCTCTGCTTTGGCCAACAAAATTGAACTTGGTAGCAAAAAATTATCAGGTGAAATTTTTGAAGGCTTTTCCAAGAATCGGCTAAATTGCTTGATTCTGAAATTTGCGAGCATGTTGGTCCTTTCAAGGTACAGCCATATGTCGCTACTTTTAAGACAATGAACAAAATTGTAAATGCCTGCTTCTCCACAAAACTTGCGGATATAACAGATTTAGATCAGGACTTGGAAAAACTCCGGAGAGATCTGGAAAGTACTGGAACATCTCAAACTCTGAAAATCCATATTATACTTGATCACTTGAAAGAGGGCATTTCATTTTTAGACAACGATGGTTTAGGTTTATGGTCAGATTCAAAATAAATTTAATAAGTCATTCATCATACTTTTTTTATAAAAAAATGCCTTAATTATCAAAATATAATAAAATATATATATATAATGCCTTAATTATCTTATTCTGAACCCGAATATGATAGGCGTTTGGCCCGAAAACTGGCCAGTTGCCCACTATAGGCAACTTTTGGTTATTGTTTGCAGCTTTAAAAAAGTCAAAAAAAAACTGCAAAAAATGACCAAAAGTTGCCTATAGTGGGCAACTGGCCCGTTTTCAGTTAAAATGCCTATCATATTCGGGTCCAGTGACCCCAATAACCATATATATACAGCATAAAAATCTTGGAAAATAAAAAGCACAAATAATTGGGACAGAATCGATTAATTGTGATCAAGAATCACGAAAATGCGAAAATCTCGAAAAAATGATAAGCTAGGATTTCACCGAAAGCGGGATTTTAGTGTACTATTAATTGCCAACAAAACCCCGTTTGCCGTTTTCGTTGCCATTTTGGGTCAACCCGTTTGTACTTGAGGCGAGGTGTGTATTAAAGACATCAGACATAGCTTTTGCGAATCTAACCGGAAGCTGTCTAGTGGGGACCGAAAGTTTTGAACCTGCTAATAAATACAACAACAACAAGTAATTATAATTATAGTAAAATTATATCACAAAAATGAACTTGAGTACGCTATTAGAACAACAAGAAGCGGTAGCAGTCAAAACTCAACAGTTTTATACAAACTACAAAAAAGATGGAGAATAACGAAAAACCATCAAATACCTCGAAACAAGAATTGCCACATTAAAGAGTCTTTATCTAGAATACAAACCTACAGACCAAACATTAATATCATCGACCTATCCACAACTCGAGCAAAGTCACCAATATTTCGAACCCAGGAAAAATACAGCAAAACCTTACGAAGCCTTCATTAAGGAAATGCGCCAAAGAATCAACAGAGGTATCAAAATGGAGAACCTGTGGAAAAAAATTAAAAAAGTCACACAAAAAATATCAATCACTTTCACGCCATTGGTGAAAACTATGAAACAGCTTGGTCGATTATCAAAGAAAGATACGATAATCGCAGAGCCATAGTAACAAGTTACATCTATACATTGATGTCACAAGGGAACATCGGAACCGAATCTACTTCAGCCATTCGTGCTATATACGACACCACCAACGAGTGCATTCATGGAATAAGAAAGATGGGTATCAACTGTCAACATCAATTCTTGCGATCAAATCATAATATACACGTTATAACCAAAAAACTCGACTCTGAACCCTTAAGACTATACGAGATGTCGCTAACAAGCACTGAGCTTCAAACTTTAGCCAACCTCATGATATTTTTGGAGAAGCGATTCTCCGCGTTGGAATCAGTTTTTCGCGAAAAAACCATCAATTTCCGCAAACCGTCAATCTCGGCGGAAAAATTTTAATCCAACAGGAGTAGCCTTCTTAACAAATAATGTGACATGTAAAATCTGCCAAAAAATCATCATCCAAAACGTGAATATATATGAAAAAACAAATTGGTCTCAGAACAACGAATGAAATTAGAACAGCAGACAACCGCACCACATCCTTACTGTCGATGAAATCGACAAAACTCTTAAAAAAATTTGAGAAATCGAAGATTTACATCCGCTAAGAAAGCAAACACCCGAAGAAAAAAAGTGCAAAGAGATATCGGCAGTCAGAACATTACAATAATTAGCAAAGAATGAGAAAAAATCATTGCCAGCTTGCTTCCCAGGTGGTAAAGACGGATTTTTATATCGATGACCTCATGACAGGATGTAACACAATAAAAGAAGCACTGCTGGTACAAAACCAATAAGCCAACTACTTCGAAGAGGCGGTTTCAATTTAAGGAATAGTGGACAAGCAATCATAAGAAATTACTAACTAACGTCACCGTGACAAGAAGCACAGATGTATACAAAGTTAAAATACTTAGATGAAACCGCCAAAGCGCTATTGGGAACCTTGTAGGATTCCCCTGTGCACACTAGATTAGTGACGAAGCGGATCATCCTCACCATAACAGCCAAACTAGTTGATCCATTAGGATGACTAGCCCCAATAATAATAACTCCAAAAATTACGATGCAAAAACTTTGGCTTTTATGGCTTAGTTGGGATGAACCGGTCTCAGAAGAAATCGCAAAACAGTGGGTTGTCTACCTAGAAGAACTTGCCCTGCTTAATGAATTGAAAATCCCCAGATGGATAGGGTATACAAGTGGATCAATCGTCGAGGTCTATGGATTTCGCGACGCCTCAGAACTGATATACCCACCCCCCACCCGACCAACAACGAATTATGCAAGATATTGTGGACTAAATTCGTAACAAAATTTCGAGCATTAGCTGTCTTGAAGTTTCCACATGCCGATTTTAGTTTTGTGATAAGAGACGAGTTTTGAATATGTCATCAATACATCTTCGAACGGAGCCTAACGTCAACCACCCCAACGACCAATATTAATGAATGCGGTTGCAGTAAAGTCACGCCAACGAGGTTCTTCAGATTGGGTAAGTAACAGAAGCCAAATCTTCCGTAACCTCAGTATCATTCAAAGATGAGGCGTAGTCGGGTCACAATCATTAAGAGTATCAAGCTGGCCTGTGCACCTGTTGTTGTCAGAGACATTATACCTTATTGTGTAATGGGCCATAGTAATCGACTGATAGTCAGCACCATCAACCTTACTCGTCACAACCTGATAAAACTCAATTGGACTTAGCAAGACAACCTCCCAAGACATCCAGTAAAGAACAACAACAAACAAAATGCTGTTTTCTTGGATCGCCATTATCCTGGGTCACCGTTTGATGTTAGATATTGGAATCTGGGGCAATATAAATCAGAAAGGAATTGTCATTGGAGAGCGTAATGAACCATGTGCGATACGCACCTATCTGGATTGGGTTGGGTTGTGTCGGAGCCGGCCCTACACCCGCAACTGGTGAGTGAAAGTCAAGCCTCGCGCATGTTTACAGCGGCCAAATGCACCGATGAACAACATTTCGATGAGTTACTGCGGAAGTTGTGGGATCTGGAAGACCAAGCGATCGGTTTCGATTCCCCTTCAGAACTATGTACACAGAATTTTCCAAGAACACATTCATTCGAGACGAGAAGGGTCGAACAACGATTAACCGGTAATTCTCATTTACTGTCCAAATATGCGCGAATTCATTGCATTAAATCACATGCAGTGATCGGAAAGTTTCGAGTAGTGTTCAAAGCTTCGGCCAAGACAAGCAACTTCAAGCCACTAAACGACACAATATTGGCTGGTTCTCAGTTACAAGATTTACTTGTTGACATAATATCTCGGTTTACATAGACATAGCAAGTTTGAACGTACCCGGAAGTGGTTGCACAGAAGCTCTGGTAATCACAAAAATGGACGAGGCGAGGAAGTAAAGCAAAAATTTCAGTCTTTTTTCATTAATTCATACTATCTCTCATCTTTAACACTGAATGAACAAAACCAATCATTCGCAATATACACCCGGGGCCTTTCGCAGCAGCTAAAAGTACATTCCCTTTCATTGACGATTTTATTGTTGGAGGCAGTGGTGACAGGCAAGAATTGTTAGTTTCCGAACCACATCGTCGATGCAAATGAATCGTAAAAAAATAGAGATGTTGAGGCTAATTCCCGCATCGAAAGACGTCGAACAGTAAGCATTCCTAGCAGCAGTTACATGGTACAGCAAATTTATAAAACAGCTGAAAGGCCTTCGTGGGCGTTTGAAAACAGCGACGTATAAAATTTGAGTGGCAACCGGCACACCAGTTTTTGAGAAGCTCTCGCTATATCTGCGGGTAGTTATTCCCGGTCTTCGTAACTAGCCGTTGGATAGACGTATCTAAGAGGCCCAGGTGCAACGAGAGGTTTTGGCACTGATCTTTGATCTGAAAAAGTAGCATCGAAACATTTACCGTTACCATTATTTTCTAAAAAAATCTCGACCACAGCATAAAATATATTTAACTTTTGATCGTGAGCTCCTAGCAATTTTCACACCAACCACAAAAGTCCATTATTTCCTCGAAGGCCGCGAATTTCGTGTATTTACTAATCAGAAACCATCAACTCCGCAAGACAAAAAGTTCCGGAATACGACTATATTTCCGCTCTGGCTTTCAGTGGTTGCGATATAGATAAACCAATTCAAGTCGACTCGAACTTATATTGCGGAACGTGATGAGACTAGGTATTACCAAAAATCAGAAATAACAAGACAAATTCGATCTGAATTTCATATAGATCTGGTAGGTCCATTAGCACCTTCGTATATGGAAATATTTATAAATGTACCATAATCGATCGTTCCACCCGATACACCGAAGCTATCCCACTTCAGGATTATACAGCTCAAACTGTCGCGAAAGCGTACTATATCTAACTTCAACACCAGATTCTGCTTCCCATTAGAACTTACTAGCGATCAAGGTCCTCAATTTGAATCAAGATTGATTGGACTATAGGACATAAGTGTACCCGATAACGTCGAGCTTATTCCTACAGCCTGTTTCACATCATAATAGGAAGGAGAGAAAATGTTTTTTTTTTGGGACGCAATGACTGAGGAAGGATAAAGGCTTAATATTTGTGAAAAACACTCTACTCTATGCCACTAAAGTTTATCCAAACTAACCCAAAAAATACAACAACAACAACAAACTTATTGTAATAGTATTGGCGTAAGTAAACATTCAGGCGAATTTATATTGTGTAATTTCTCAGAACGAAGCGACCTCCCTATTTATTTAAAAGATATTGTTCAGTAGGTCCCATTCTTCAAATTTACGTTTACTTTCCCCTATAAACCTGCGCAGATCTTTAAATACGTCCTTTTCTGTTAGGGGTATTTCTCTTTGGAATTCTATTCCATTAGATATTAAGAGGTCAGCTTCGCCTAAATCTTTTAAAGCGTGCTATTTAGCGTGGCGGGCTTGAATGACAATGCATATAGTTCTATTTTTGTAATAATACTTTTGTATTTATTTGTATTATTTTTGTATGTAGTCTATAAGTATTCACTTCTTGCAGTGTTCTCTGTAAAAAATGAGCTTGAGCTCAATACGGAGGGTATTAGCATGGAGTGGATTTGTTTTTTGACAAAATCTGAGGTTTTTATGCCTCATAGGAGTATTTTTTTCTTTTTTTTTTGTTGTTCATTTATATTGCTTCCATATGTGCTTTTCCTTTACCAAAATTTTTAATGGCAATGAATAAATAAATAAATAAATAATTTAGACGAGATCAGATTTTTTTATTGGCCTTAGATACATTCCAAAGTCATTCTAAGTATTCTCTAAGCATTTACCATGAACTTCAGTGACATTGGTACACTGTATAAACCCAAACGAGTGTCCCTAGTAAATTATTTAATTTTATAATGGGACTGACAGGGTGTCCCATGAGATTTTAAAATGTGTTTTTAATGGGTCTTAGGAAAACTCCATAGTCATTCTAAGTATTTTCTAAGCATTTAGTATGAACTTCAGTGACATTGGTACACTGTATAAACCAAAACGAGTGTCCCTAGTAAATTATTTGATTTTCTAATGGGTCTGACAGGGTGTCCCATGAGATTTTAAAATGTGTTTTTTTAATGGGTCTTAGGAAAACTCCATAGTCATTCTAAGTATTTTCTAAGCATTTACCATGAACTTCAGTGACATTGATACACTGTATAAACCCAAACGAGTGTCCCTAGTAAATTATTTGATTTTATAATGGGTCTGACAGGGTGTCCCATGAGATTTTAAAATGTGTATTTTTAATGGGTCTTAGGAAAACTCCATAGTCATTCTAAGTATTTTCTAAGCATTTACCATGAACTTCAGTGACATTGGTACACTGTATAAACCAAAACGAGTGTCCCTAGTAAATTATTTGATTTTATAATGGGTCTGACAGGGTGTCCCATGAGATTTTAAAATGTGTTTTTTTAATGGGTCTTAGGAAAACTCCATAGTCATTCTAAGTATTTTCTAAGCATTTAGCATGAACTTCAGTGACATTGGTACACTGTATAAACCCAAACGAGTGTCCCTAGTAAATTATTTGATTTTATAATGGGTCTGACAGGGTGTCCCATGAGATTTTAAAATGTGTTTTTTAATAGGTCTTAGGAAAACTCCATAGTCATTCTAAGTATTTTCTAAGCATTTAGTATGAACTTCAGTGACATTGGTACACTGTATAAACCCAAACGAGTGTCCCTAGTAAATTATTTGATTTTCTAATGGGTCTGACAGGGTGTCCCATAAGATTTTAAAATGTGTTTTTTTAATGGGTCTTAGGAAAACTCCATAGTCATTCTAAGTATTTTCTAAGCATTTAGTATGAACTTCAGTGGCATTGGTACACTATATAAACCCAAACGAGTGTCCCTAGTAAATTATTTGATTTTCTAATGGGTCTGACAGGGTGTCCCATGGGATTTTAAAATGTGTTTTTAATGGGTCTTAGGAAAACTCCATAGTCATTCTAAGTATTTTCTAAGCATTTAGTATGAACTTCAGTGGCATTGGTACACTGTATAAACCCAAACGAGTGTCCCTAGTAAATTATTTGATTTTCTAATGGGTCTGACAGGGTGTCCCATGAGATTTTAAAATGTGTTTTTTTAATGGGTCTTAGGAAAACTCCATAGTCATTCTAAGTATTTTCTAAGCATTTACCATGAACTTCAGTGACATTGATACACTGTATAAACCCAAACGAGTGTCCCTAGTAAATTATTTGATTTTATAATGGGTCTGACAGGGTGTCCCATGAGATTTTAAAATGTGTTTTTAATGGGTCTTAGGAAAACTCCATAGTCATTCTAAGTATTTTCTAAGCATTTACCATGAACTTCAGTGACATTGGTACACTGTATAAACCAAAACGAGTGTCCCTAGTAAATTATTTGATTTTATAATGGGTCTGACAGGGTGTCCCATGAGATTTTAAAATGTGTTTTTTTAATGGGTCTTAGGAAAACTCCATAGTCATTCTAAGTATTTTCTAAGCATTTACCATGAACTTCAGTGACATTGGTACACTGTATAAACCCAAACGAGTGTCCCTAGTAAATTATTTGATTTTATAATGGGTCTGACAGGGTGTCCCATGAGATTTTAAAATGTGTTTTTTAATAGGTCTTAGGAAAACTCCATAGTCATTCTAAGTATTTTCTAAGCATTTAGTATGAACTTCAGTGACATTGGTACACTGTATAAACCCAAACGAGTGTCCCTAGTAAATTATTTGATTTTCTAATGGGTCTGACAGGGTGTCCCATAAGATTTTAAAATGTGTTTTTTTAATGGGTCTTAGGAAAACTCCATAGTCATTCTAAGTATTTTCTAAGCATTTAGTATGAACTTCAGTGGCATTGGTACACTGTATAAACCCAAACGAGTGTCCCTAGTAAATTATTTGATTTTCTAATGGGTCTGACAGGGTCTCTCATGAGATTTTAAAATGTGTTTTTTTAATGGGTCTTAGGAAAACTCCATAGTCATTCTAAGTATTTTCTAAGCATTTACCATGAACTTCAGTGACATTGGTACACTGTATAAACCTAAACGAGTGTCCCTAGTAAATTATTTGATTTTATAATGGGTCTGACAGGGTGTCCCATGAGATTTTAAAATGTGTTGTTTTAATGGGTCTTAGGAAAACTCCATAGTCATTCTAAGTATTTTCTAATCATTTAGCATAAACTTCAGTGACATTGGTACACTGTATAAACCCAAACGAGTGTCCCTAGTAAATTATTTGATTTTATAATGGGTCTGACAGGGTGTCCCATGAGATTTTAAAATGTGTTTTTTTAATGGGTCTTAGGAAAACTCCATAGTCATTCTAAGTATTTTCTAAGCATTTAGTATGAACTTCAGTGGCATTGGTACACTGTATAAACCAAAACGAGTGTCCCTAGTAAATTATTTGATTTTCTAATGGGTCTGACAGGGTGTCCCATGGGATTTTAAAATGTGTTTTTTTAATGGGTCTTAGGAAAACTCCATAGTCATTCTAAGTATTTTCTAAGCATTTAGTATGAACTTCAGTGGCATTGGTACACTGTATAAACCCAAACGAGTGTCCCTAGTAAATTATTTGATTTTCTAATGGGTCTGACAGGGTCTCTCATGAGATTTTAAAATGTGTTTTTTTAATGGGTCTTAGGAAAACTCCATAGTCATTCTAAGTATTTTCTAAGCATTTAGTATGAACTTCAGTGACATTGGTACACTGTATAAACCCAAACGAGTGTCCCTAGTAAATTATTTGATTTTATAATGGGTCTGACAGGGTGTCCCATGAGATTTTAAAATGTGTTTTTTAATAGGTCTTAGGAAAACTCCATAGTCATTCTAAGTATTTTCTAAGCATTTAGCATGAACTTCAGTGACATTGGTACACTGTATATACCCAAACGAGTGTCCCTAGTAAATTATTTGATTTTCTAATGGGTCTGACAGGGTGTCCCATGAGATTTTAAAATGTGTTTTTTAATGGGTCTTAGGAAAACTCCATAGTCATTCTAAGTATTTTCTAAGCATTTAGTATGAACTTCAGTGACATTGGTACACTGTATAAACCCAAACGAGTGTCCCTAGTAAATTATTTGATTTTATAATGGGACTGACAGAGTGTCCCATGAGATTTTAAAATGTGTTTTTAATGGGTCTTAGGAAAACTCCATAGTCATTCTAAGTATTTTCTAAGCATTTAGTATGAACTTCAGTGACATTGGTACACTGTATAAACCAAAACGAGTGTCCCTAGTAAATTATTTGATTTTCTAATGGGTCTGACAGGGTGTCCCATGAGATTTTAAAATGTGTTTTTTTAATGGGTCTTAGGAAAACTCCATAGTCATTCCAAGTATTTTCTAAGCATTTACCATGAACTTCAGTGACATTGATACACTGTATAAACCCAAACGAGTGTCCCTAGTAAATTATTTGATTTTATAATGGGTCTGACAGGGTGTCCCATGAGATTTTAAAATGTGTTTTTTTAATGGGTCTTAGGAAAACTCCATAGTCATTCTAAGTATTTTCTAAGCATTTAGTATGAACTTCAGTGACATTGGTACACTGTATAAACCCAAACGAGTGTCCCTAGTAAATTATTTGATTTTCTAATGGGTCTGACAGGGTGTCCCATGAGATTTTAAAATGTATTTTTTTAATGGGTCTTAGGAAAACTCCATAGTCATTCTAAGTATTTTCTAAGCATTTAGTATAAACTTCAGTGGCATTTTTTAGAACATTGGTTACACAAATGCTTAAAAAATACTTAGAATGACTTTAGAATGTATCTAAGACCAATTAAAAAATCACATCTCGTCTAAATTACACAATATAAATTCACCTGAATGTTTAATTACACCAATACTATTACAATAAGTTTGATGTTGTTGAATTTTTTGGATTAGTTTGGATAAACTTCACTGGCATCTCACTCTCCATTTAAATTTAAAATTAAAAACGTCCTCAATGAAGAAGACAGAAACACGATCTTCCTGCTATTCATCACAACATGCGAAAAATGGAAAGACCACCATCGTCCGACTACATCATACCATACAGAACTTCAGTATTTCAAGAACTGCCAACTAGCATGAACCCGCTTGCGCAAATATAAAACCGGTTTTGTTATACAGATATGAAAATATTCGCAAGCAATTCGTATCATCCATCAATAGCAGCAGAAGTTGCATTGAATACTTTTACGACGACGACTTGATAATCGGTTAGCACGATATCATTAACGCAATCCAGTGTCTAATGGTGGGCTTGCTCCGATGTGATGACTTTGAATTACGTAAATGGTAAAGCATTCGATGAGCATCAGAGCCAATAGAGAAGCCAATAGAATGTCGTCACAGTCATCGAAGATGTTTGACTCTCCTGGTTGGGTTTGGGTACACCAGGATAATCACCGCTAAACTCATATTTTAGCAGTGCTGAATACTTGGCGGATCTATCGAAACGATTTTCGATCGATGTCAGAATCGGTCACTGGATTAGTCTTTCGAAAAATCAAGAGCAGCGGTATATAACACTAGCGCACTCCCACAAAACTTATGTACGATCATATAAACCTTCATGGCATAGATCGATTTATAAGTGGATTTTACAAATGATAACAATCCTATCGATGGTGTCGAACCAACACTATTTAACAACCATTCAGTGTGCTGGATAGGTTTTGTTTGATTGCGAGAGGATCCTATCCAAAGCACTCGATAATCCTTCCTAAACACGATCAACTAACTTGTTTATTTATTTCACTGGCTCAACGCACAACACTACATGGTGGTCCACAGCTGATGTCAGCTCATCTATGCAAGTAATGTTTTATCCTGAGCATCAAACTTTTGTTCACTGGCACGTACATAAATGCATATTGCCATCGCGCAACTGCATGTCATACCACTCCTTCACAGTAGCGTGGATTAAGCAGGTATAATTATGGTGAAATTATACAAGGACTGTGGCGATACATCTTACAAAGACTATCGTATTTGGAGCTAATGCCCAACATCTTCTCAAAGGCTTTGATGAATTGGCATTCCTACTTTCACACAGCAAAGCACGAGATATATGAACCCTGAGTTAGAGCTAATGACGCTTCTGTATCAAATCGAATAATGTTTGAATTTGGGATCACTTTATCTCATATTGAAAGATCCAGATGGTCAACCATCCTCACGCAATATCCCTTTCTGGTCGTTGTGCCACCAATCAAGACACATGAACATGATTGATCGAACTGAATTGCCGGAAAGCTCAAAATTATATCAGCAGCTCTAGTGAATTGGGTCAGCGGAATGCCCCTCTCACCTCCGGCAATGCCTGAATTGGTTGAATAGTGAGAAACGGTGCCCGAATCGTTTCGGGAATCCGGCAATTTTGAAGACAATGCCTTAGAGATACACCAAATTAATATGAGATCAAGGCTATTTTGGCAGTTGGCCATATTTTACAATTTCCTCCATAAATGAAAAATATTTTAAAAGGTATTCTGGCCGTCGAAAGCTCTTCAGACGAACGAAAACAATTTGTGGTACTCGAAAACACCAATTTAGATATTTTCATGAAAAATGAAAATCAATTATTCACAAGTTACAAGCACATGACCCACGTGACGACGCTAACTCGAATGTTCAACGCCTTGGCCGTAGAAGTTTACGTATAAAAAGAAATTACCTGATCTGCAAACAATAATCGTGATGAGGGACACCTAACGATAAGATCTCGAGAGGTTAAGTACTAAAACCAAATTATCTATAATTAATTTAACAAATTTATTAAATTTATTCGGATTTACAATTTCCTGGCTTAAACATCAGTTCCATTATATTTTCAGCCGCCTTCATGATTTGTATACAATTTTCCGGGTCATTATAAACGAGATTTACAGTTGGCTTTCTGCATAAAACTCTTATAGAATTACTGTCTATTAGGTCTAAATATTTAGTAACAATCGTATATTCAACATTTGCTTTCAATCCAATTGAGTCACCAAGGCTGAGGAACATTTCGTTCCGATTTTTAGGAGCAGATTGCGTGAACTGAATTTTCTCAACTTCGCTTGTTCCAATGTCTTTTGCTGTAATTTCTATCTCCAAGTTTTTTATAATTCTCACAACTCCGATCAACATTCCATATAAATTGATTTCCTTTGAAACTGAAAATTTTGTTTCTAATAAAATATCTCGAGAAAGTGTACGATATTCGTATGGCGGAATCATTTTTTCTCTTGGTTTTGATATCCACAGATCGCTACCACAGTCACCAAACGTAACTTGTAGTGCAACTGAACATCGATCATTCTCACTTAATAATCCTGGGTATTTTTGAAAACACTCGCGTAATTCATTGGTGGACATTGTTGGAAATCGAATTTTCTTTATGAGACCATCGAAACGATCTCGTCCTTCTCGTAACGACAATTGATGCTGCTTGCAATAATTTTCTATCCAGCCAGCCAAAGCATTGAAGATTTGGATTTCTGTTACTCCCTCTTCGATTTGATCATACTTTAAAGCTTCATTTATAGAATCCGGATGGAGAGATAAAAACGTTTTGTTCTTTATTAAACAGGCGTAGTCATAGCAAAATTTTAAATTAATGCGTTGGCGTGCAATTTCGTATTTCGCGGTAATACAATGGTCAAACAATTGTAGGCACCATGAAAAACTCGTAAGTAAGCGTATCACTCGATTTTCTAACATTATAACTCGATATTTCGTTGATAACTTTAATAAGTCCATCCCATTTTCATCATTAATGTCGCATTCATCCGTGTAAATGAATCGGATGAATTCCAAAAAACTCTCGTATTTAAAACCATTGATCGGAATTAATTTTTTTTCACCCCACGTTTCAACGAATTGCTCTTCAAATACCACACTCCGTTTCATGAGCTCCAGGGAGTGGGCGTAGATGATTTTATCGCCTACACGAAATTCGATATCCGCGAGAAATTTATTGTTGAACAGGGTTTTAGTAATTTCGTCCATCCTAAGGTGAGGCGAACAATTTATTTTGAATTTCATATTGTTCCGATAACCAAAATTCACTTAGCACTTTAACACAACTTTATTTAACACTTTATTATAACTTTTGATATTTGTAGATCGCAAAGAAATCGTTTTCTTGGAGTTTATTAATTTTAAATTAATTTTAATTGACATCAGTTGGTGATCTCTTCACGAAAACTAAATTTGTAATGCTTCAAAACAGAAAAATTACAACAAAAGAAAACTTTAAAATGTAATAAAAAAATGTCTGGCCGGCAACAAGCGTAAAAACAATAGAGTTATACTACACAGAGTAGAAATGTTTTTTCCCCCATATAAAGAAGCATATAATATTTGCTATTTCATTTGAGGCACGTTGGTGAAGGATGGTTATATAAAAAAGCATATGGCTTACTCATATTTCAAAACGAAAAACCCCAAATCAGATGTTTATTTATGTGCGCAGTGACAACCTATGATGACGACTTAATTTAGTGATTTTAAAATTATTAATTAAAATAATAAAAATATTATAAAATATTTAGTTGGTTTATATAGTAGTGTGTGGTGTGCATTATTTGATAAAAAAAATTATAAACTTGTTATTGAAATGAAGTGTATTGTCAAAAATTGTAAAAATACGCCTAAAAGATTTCAAAAAGGCGTATCTTACCATCAGTAAGTTTACTAAGTGTTTACATAAAATAAAATGTAAATTATGTTAAGAAAAAAGTGATTTGTGATAAATTTATCCATTATTTAATTTATAAATCAGAGAAAATTAAGTAAACAATTTTGATTTCGGTGTGGGGTTTTTCATTTTGTGTGTGTGTTTGTAAACATATGTTATATTACCAGTGTCGCATTTCTCTTATTACTACGTACATATTCTACGTGTGCTTCTATTCATAATTATTTTTTATTTTGGAATATTATAAGTATAATTTTTTTATCGAAAATAAAAACAATTAATGCGTACTATATTCGAATAAAAATAATTGGGAATTTGAGAAGTTTTAAATTTCAATCGAGCAAATTCTAAATACGACCCGTTGATTTATATGCTTTCTCTTTTACCCTCCGAATTTGACTCACTTGACAGCTGCTATCATTCACTCTGTAGTATTTAACTTTATGGTAAAAACCTAATTATCAATATTTTTTACCTAAACCCAAGTGTGTTTTAATGACCTTAAAAATAGGGGATGTGGCCTGTTTAGAATGACAAAAACGAAAGAAAGTTGTATCTGTTGAATTTAAATACATCGCACATCTATTAAACACCAATTGGCCCATTCCACACAAGCGTTTTTTGTATTTTGGCATTTTTTTTAAACTAAAATATTTTTGAAATGTTTTCGCATAGCTCGCATCGTATGCAATATAATTTGTTGAAAATAATTAACAAAAATACGTTGATTTTTACACATATTATAAATGAAAATAATTAATTATTTAATTATAATATAGATAAACCAAAAATGTACACCAACATTTTTCTGCTTTCATTTCGTTTCAACATATCACACAAATTTTGTTTCATCGTACGCACGAAAATAAAAGCAAACTAAAAACACATGCGAAAAATAGAACGAAATTTGTTTTATTACTAGCTACTTTGAAAGCGATATCGCCCCAAATTTATTTTATTGTTTTATCACTACACAACACACTCGAAAAATAAAATAAAATTAAAAAACACATTCGAAAATAAGTAGGAAATTTTTTTATTACACTTTGAATCCTTATTTTATATTTAAACACAAATTTTTTTTGTATTGTTTTGTAATTGCTCTCTCGAAAATAAAATTTAAACTAAAATCGACAAGTCAAAAATGTCCTTGAAATATTTTTTATTTAATTTATGTTTGTGTTAGTGTGGTTGAACAGAAAATTTGTTTAGTCACAATCAGCTATGCTACACACAATTTTGGTTTCTGGATTCAAACTATTGCGCAATAGATTTTAATTTTTAATTTTAGACGCTTATTTTAAATTAAATCATTAAATTTTTTTGTCTTGTTTTATTCTTTTCTCTCGAAAATAAAATTTAAACAAAAATCTACATCTCAAAAATGTCCTTAAATTTTTTTATTTTCATTTCAATTTTTTTCGTTTCGGATTCACGGACAAAAATTTTATTACGCAGCTGCGACGTAAAAATTTTGACCGTGAATCCGAAATGAAAAAATTTGAAATGAAAATAAAAAAATTTACGGACATTTTTGAGATGTAGATTTTTGTTTAAATTTTATTTTCGAGAGAACAGAATAAAACGACAAAAAAATTTAATGATTTAATTTAAAATAAGGGTTTAAAATTAAAAATTAAAATCTATTGCGCAATAGTTTGAATCCAGAAACCAAAATTGTGTGTAGCATAGCTGTTTCAATTTTTTCATTTTGGATTCACGGACAAAAATTTTATGTCGCAGTTAAAACGTCTAGAATAAATAAAAAAAATAGCAAAGAAAAGGAATAGAAGGAATGGAATGAATAATAAAACATAATTGCGGTCTTACTTTGAGAAATTTACAACAACAATCCCATATATGTAATTCGCAGCAAATAATAAACATTTTTTTACTATCCGAATAAATCCAAAAACAGAATTTTACGCACATACATAACAAAAGAATCGCTCAAAGAAATCAAATGTGGACGGCGATTGATTTTTTGAAATCATTGAATCACGACCAAAGAATCAAAGTGTGGCGAGGCTGATTCATTGCAAACAGATCGATAGCGATACTTGTTTATCACGTTTCCATCTACCGTTGTATCGATGGAATGACAAACCACTATACCGCCACCTAGTTTCTAATAATTTATTGTAATCATTGACAGTGTGACTGCGAAGTAAATTCGTCGGTCGTTGTTTTAACAGCCTGCTTAAAACTCAAAAACGTTTTGTTTTACTAGATTTTCGAAGATACAGCTGTGCATGTAGTACATAAAATTATAATAAAACTTAATATTTGTTTGAACTAAAGAGAATTTTATTAATTCAATGAATAATAAGTAGGTAAATCTGTAGGTTGCAATAAATTCTTTTTTTTGACAAATAAAGAATTTCGCCCTCCGGAAGGTAGAGAAAGCAAGCCAATTACGCTTACCTTTGTAGCGAACATAGTTCTTAATGAGCCTCGCCACACTTTGATTCTTTCGTCGTGATTCAATGATTTCAAAAAATCAATCGACGTCCACATTTGATTTATTTGCGCGTTTCTTTTTTTATGTATGTGCGTAAAGTTATGCTTTTGAATTATTTGTACAGTAAAAAAATGTTTATTATTTGCTGCGAAAACTACTTCCTTGGTTGAAAAAATATGTTTTTTGCACTCGAAGCACAAATTAAACTAAAATTAACCCAAAAACAACAAATAAACAAGGTGTCCTTGAAATATTTATCTTTGTTGTTGTGCGAGAATCAGTTGAATCAAAAAAAAATATTGCTGAAAAATCAAAAGAATCAAAAATTTCACCGCTAAAAAATTATGGGCTAGTTATATAGACGAAAACGAAACGGACCGAAATGAAACGAACGAATTGAATACATGAAAACATACTAAAATAATTATATGGAAGAAACGAAACGAAAACGGACGGAGAAATTGATTCAATTCAATTTGGTTGCGTTTCGTCTTTGCGGTTATGATTTTTTTGTCATCCTTACAAGCACATGTCAAAGTGTCAAAATATTTTATATTTTAATTGGATTTAAACGCAGAGTATTTAGTTTACCAAAAATAAAATGGATTTTCCGAGTTGGTTTTCATACACACGAGAAGTAAACTTCAAATAATATAAAATTATAAACAAATATGAAAATGTCAAAACCGTTTTCACTAATTCGTCTATATAACCATGCATACTTCGCCTTTCCGTTTCATTTCGTTTCAGTCCGTTTCGTTTTCGTCTATATAACTAGCCCTTTAGTTTGTTGGTAAAGGGGAAGGAAACGAAGAAAGAATCACGATCAAAGAATCAAAGTGTGGAACCACGAATAGCTGTCTCGCATATTATTAAAACCATAAATAAAAGAAACAAGATTATTTATGTAGAGGAAATCTCGTCATTGACACCAGCACGCGTGTTTATTTTTTGAACCTATATAAAGATCGTTTTGTGTTTTTGTTGTTGTTCACGTAAAATTGAAGATCGGAGCATTTGTTTTTATTTTATTCGTAAGCCTAAACACATGTGTCGACGGTGTGATGAAACGAAATCGAAAAATATTGTTTTATTTAGTAAAAATATAGAAAGTAAAATGGAAGAACGAACAAATATGTATATAAAAAAAATATTTTTGCTTTTTAGAGAATCTTTATACAAATGATTTTTTATTTCCTATGAATGTACTATATGTGATATATCCCTTTTTCAACCAAAAAAAAAAAGGCTCAATTAAAGTACAAACCACACAAATGTGTGAGTAAAAAATCATAGTATATAATGTAATTTTTAGTAAAAAAAAATTGGCTTGATTTGAAGTTCAACCAACACAATTGTGTGTATAGATATAGTGTTTGTTTGAACGAAAATAAGTTTGAAAAGAATGCACAAATGTGTGTTGGTTGAAAATACATGCAAAAATAAATTTTTGACATGGTACTTTTGCCGTACCCACACAATTGTGTTAGCTGGCAGCAAAAGGGTGGGGTCATATGTGCCGCATAATGGCCGAATCATTTTTAGAACAAAAATCAGATTTAAATCAATGGTTCCCAGGAACGTAAAATGTCGTCTTCGATCTCTTCTGATTTCTATACTACATGATGATCTCTATTTACAAGAAAAATTCCAAGACCAACCGTATGTTGAGATTGGCACAATAGGTCCATATGGCCCAATCAGTTCATGTATGAATTATTGATTTAAATTAATGGTTCCTGGGAACCACGAGTGTCGCGACCGATCTCATCTGATTCCAATACGACATCATGTTCGCTATCCAAAATAAAATTCACATAACGATCTGTATGTTGAGATTGGCGCTAAGGGATCCTGGGATGGCCCATTTTAAATAAAATATACATTTCAGATTTAAACGAATGGTTCTCTAGAACCTAAAGTGTCGTAGCCGATCTCATTTGAAATCAATTGGTCAAAACGTGTACTACCTCCGAATAGAAGTCCATGGCCATCCGTATGTTAGGATTGGCGCTATGGGGTCATATGTGCCGCATAATGGGCGAATCATTTTTAGAACAAAAATGAGATTTTAATTAATTGTTCCCAGGAACCTAAAATGTCGTCTTCGATCTCTTCTGATTTCCACTTCATGATGACCTCTATCTACAAGAAAAATCCCAAGACCAACCGTATGTTGAGATTGGCACAATAGGTCCATATGTGAATGGCCCATTCAGTTCATGTATAAATTATTGATTTAAATTAATGGTTTTCAAGAGGTCACCATGAAGTATAGAAACCAGAAAAGATCGAAGACGACATTTTAGGTTCCTGGGAACCATTGATTTAAATCTGATTTTTGTTCTAAAAATGATTTCAGACAACAAAAAGGTGACTCCTTGTTTACATTTTTACTTTTAAATTTATTTGAATTAAAAATTCCTTGTTGTTTTGTGTAAATGTAAAATTTTTCAATATCGTTGCAAAACTTGAAAAAGCTCCCAATGAAGCTGGCACTTCCGATACACAATCTCCTCCTAATTAACGGAAACAATTTAAGTACGAAGTTTCATTTCGAATAGTCAATCCGACTGGACTGTACAGAGATGCTGCATTCTGGTGAAATGAAGTTTTTTTTTTATCAAAACTCGTCATTTCCGGTAATATTTAAAATATGAACTGAACTATTTGTGTTTGATTTTAAATTTACACTCATTTTGTTTTTAATCATTGTTTCGTAAAAGTTATATATGCACTTTTCAAAATACCTGCAAAAAAGGGAAAAGCTCCGATGGAAGGTGTCACTTCCGGTGAACCGATTTTGGCCAAACATCATTGGGACCTCCCAAATTGTGGTAAATGCTTAAGCATGAAGTTTCATTCCAACTAATCCATTTTTTTTTGTCTAAAACAGTCATTTTTCAGGGGTGAATGTTATGTGGCCAACAAAACAACCGTCTTTCTTTCACCACGAATCTATCCCTAGATCTCAAACTCACCACAATCCATTTCTAAAACGGAAAATTAATGGTACTTGTCTTTTGGTAAAACTGTTTTGCACTATCAAACATCATGGTTCCTGTTTAAATTTCAGAAAACCAATATGGTAAACTCTAAACTTTTCAACATCAGTGAAAAAATTAATTAAAAAGCTCACGTGGAAGCTACCAGTTTTGATACACAGATTTGCACTAAATTTCGCAAGGTTCTCACAATTAACGGAAAAATGTTATGATGCTCGTTCAAATGTCCGCACCGGCTTTGTTTGCTGACACATTTTCAGGAGGTTCAATTTTCGATGAATTTGTCGCATAAATCAGATGAATTTGAGGGATGGTGTTCGTTATGTTAACTTTGAGGACATCAATTGTTTGGACCTGCAATTAAAGATAGCCCCAAAGGAAAAAGTCTAAAGGCGTTAAACCACACGACACCTGTGTCCAGTTCATGTCGCCACCGCGCGAGATAACCATATGCTTTCATATCACTCGTGCAGACTTGACCATATCGTGGTATGCACTGTGTGATATGTAGCTTCGCCATGTTGAAACCAGTTTCATCCAGTTTAGGCCACAAAAAGTTGTCGTCGATCTGTAGCGCTTGCCGTTGCCGGTTATGACAATGCCAGTTTTGGAAGAAGCACGAACCGGTGATCCCGATCAAAATCCACACCAAACAGTATGGCTTTCTCGGGTTTCATTTGGTGATGGTATATCTCGTATGAATTGGTACTGTCCAAATGCACAAAGTTTGCTTGTTTTTATATCCATTCATCCTAAAGTAGGCCTCGTCGATAAAGATGAGTTTTTTGTAAAATTTGGTTCAAATTTCAACTGCTCCAGAGCCCAATCAGCGAACCAACGGCGTTGTCTGTAGTCGTTTACCTTAAGTTACTGGGTCAGCTGGATTTTATAAGGGTGCAGACTGCAGTCCCCGATGCAATATTCGTCAAGTTGAAGTCGCAAAAAGGTCAAGTTCTTGTGTACGACGAGAAATAACTGCCTCGGGTTTTCCATACACTCGCGCACAGCAGCGATGCTTTCAGCAGACCTTTCATTAGAAATCAAGAGCGTCGCTTCTGAAAGACCCTTTACTTTCCAACTTATTTGCAAAAAATGAAAACACTTCTATGGAAGCTGTCACTTCTGATGGACCGATTTCGGCCAAACACCACTATCCAAATTTATGGTAGAAACTTAAGTATGAAGTTTTATTCCAATTAATTAATCCGTTAGGCTGTACAGGGAACGAATTTTTGTTCAAAACAGTTTTTGTCAAAATACATCATTTCTGCTTAAATTCGGGAAAACTTGGGCGGCTATTATGAAATTTTTCGATATCGAAAAAATACGATTCATTAAAGATTGAATATGGACAGTATCGGATTTTTGCCCATTCAATTGATGAAAATTCTTGATGACGATGATGTTACGATACGCCGATGTACATATAAAGAAAACGTTTACGCACAGATTAATACAAGGTATCTCGAAGATTTTATTGTTACCATTTTTATTAACAATTAATTTCCTTGAGATTTATGAAATTATTTTGGCTATCGAAGGACTGCTTTAAAGAATGCTGTATAAGATAGCAGAAAATTTCCAGCAGAAAAAATGTGTTTTGCTATTCACCGCTAGAGGCATCACTATCACAAAAATGAAATTTTTTCTGCTGATATTGTTTGACATCAGCAGAAAATTTTTGAAATTTTTATGCAAATTATAAATTCTCAGCAGAAAGTTTTATGGAAAATCAAAGAATTTATGAAAATGAAGAGAAAATATATGTTTAAAGGTTTTGAAGCGATGAAAGTAAATTTTGTTTAAAAAACGAATTGCGTATGTGTGTAAGGACTCTCAAAATATACTAAAATTACCAAAATCATCATTATGCAAATACAGAGCAACATCAAACAAATTGCCATCGTTCAAAGCACTCCATACAATTCTGAAGTCATTTTAATGTGAATGTTTTCAGTTTTTTACCAAAAGTGTTATAAAAACCCTCCTGTAACTACCCTGGGTGTATGTTTTTATGGTAGCTGAGATCATAATCTATATACATGAGCAACATAAGATTCACACTTGGCGTCAGTAGCCTTCCATATATTTTTGAAGTCATTTTAATGTGAAAGTTTTCAGTTTTTAACAAATGTGTTAGAAAAACCCCCATGTAACTACCCTGGGTGTATGTTTTTATGGTAGCTGAGATCATAATCTATATGCATGAGCAACATAAGATTCACACTTGGCGTCAGTAGCCTTCCATATATTTTTGAAGTCATTTTAATGTGAACGTTTTCAGTTTTTTAACAAAAGTGTTAGAAAAACCCCCCTGTAACTACCCTGGGTGTATGTTTTTATGGTAGCTGAGATCATATTCTATATACATGAGCAACATAAGATTCACACTTGGCGTCAGTAGCCTTCCATATATTTTTGAAGTCATTTTTATGTGAATGATTTCAGTTTTTTAACAAGTGTTAGAAAAACCCCCCTGTAACTACCCTGGGTGTATATTTTTATGGTAGCTGAGATCATAATCTATATTATGGTATTTCAGCACGACAACGCTCGGCCACATGTTGTAAGAGTCGTCCAGGAATTTTTTTACGCGCTTCAATCGAATGTTCTAACGCACCCGCCGTATGTACCAGACATTGCTCCTTCCGACTGCCCGACTATGCCACAATTTCAAAAGATTTAATTTTAAAATCAAATTTCATGTAATCTCGCTAAGAAATAGCGGTTTCTTTTTAATTTAGAGTCGTATTTGGTGGATCGAAACGAGTTAACGCGAAGTTGACTCGATCCCGTATATATTGAAATTTCGATCCGGGTTCAATCCGGATTGAATATATACGAAGTAACTGTTGTCAAAACCCTTTAGTATAATGTCACTAAACTCATGATCATAGTCAAGCGTAGTTATCTTAATATCTTTATTTTTTATAATTTAATTTTAGAACCTTGCTGATTAAATAATAATTATTAACTAAATTAATTTTGTAATATATGGGTAAAACACGGTATTTAAAAAGATTTTGTTTTCATTATAATTAATTAATGTTATTTTGTAAAAGTATAAGTATAAAAAAACAATTTATAGTCATAAAGATTCGCAAATTATTTTGCTTTAAATTTATTTTTTAAAAATTGCTGAACAATCAGCTTCGTATGAGAAAACAGTTATGACAGTGTGTGCTAGAAGCAGCAAGAAGAATGATACAAATTCATTCAGCTATGCTACACACAATTTTGGTTTCTGGATTCAAACTATTGCGCAATAGATTTTAATTTTTAATTTTAAACCCTTATTTTAAATTAAATCATTAAATTTTTTTGTCTTGTTTTATTCTTTTCTCTCGAAAATAAAATTTAAACAAAAATCTACATCTCAAAAATGTCTTAAATTTTTTTATTTTTATTTCAATTTTTTTCATTTTGGATTCACGGACAAAAATTTTATTACGCAGCTGCGACATAAAAATTTTGACCGTGAATCCGAAATGAAAATACTGAGAAAACGAACAAAGAAAGGTAATATTAAATCTACAACAGAGAGAAAGAGAAACTTCGATTTGTTTTTTTTTTATAGCAAATTTTTATATTTAAACAACTATAAAAATTTGCTATAAAACAACCTAACCAAAAAATTTCATATATTTTTCATAATTTCATCATTTATATTATATTATTTCTTATTATTTAATTTAATTTGAATCGATTATTTTAATTTTTGGCATTTTAATTTTTGTTGTAAACTTATAAATCTATTTTTAAGATGTCTGAAACCGTAGAGTACACAACAAGAATGACAAAATCAACCATAAATGAACTATGTATCAATACCACTACAATAACAGGCCATTTCTTGTAATAATTTTGTTGGTGTATGTAAATACAAAAAGAAATGAGAATTCCATATACGAAACAAAAATACATGGCAACAAAAAAACAATTTCATTATTTTTAATAAATAGTTTGTATCGTTCAAATTAAATTGAATAATACATTGTCAAAAATAAATAGGGATATTTTGTTATTGAATTATTTAATTTTAAATAATTCAATAACAAAATATCCCTATTTATTTTTGACAATGTATTATTCAATTTAACTTGAACGATACAAACTATTTATTAAAAATAATGAAATTGTTTTTTTGTTAATGAATAATGAATCAATAATGAAATTGTTTTGAGAAAACTTTTCATTTAATAATATTCCAATTAAAGCAGCAAATTAGTTTTACACCATAACAACAATTAAAAGAAAAACAAAAATATACGAGATTTTATACTGCCGCTCTTGCATGTTTTTTTACTTTTTTAGTAAACCAAAATATGTTGAAGGGGATCGGTGTACGTCTTTGCGTATGACAACAAAATATTTTGTGTTTTATTTTTGTTCAAATAAAACTTAATTTTTAATTAATACGGTGTAATAAACCAAAATACATTTTAATCAATCAATACTAATGATAAGCCCAATTGCGTGATTTAGTTGGTTGTACATAATTACTAAAAAGAAAAAAATCCAATTCGACAATTGGATTTTTTTGTGGGCTTGTGTAAAATTTACAGTAAAGATTAAAAATTAGGATACGGTTTATCCACGATATTGAAACTTGAGAAGGTAGAATAGCACATAATAATTTTGTGTATTATGTGTGTAAAATATTCCTATGTTTCATTTTCATAATTTACAAAAAACAATCGAATATAAATAAAAAATTTATTGTAACATACAAAATATTACACCCTTTAATCTAAAATTCATTACACAAATAAAATGTATGAAATTAAGTTTACTATTTTTCTTCGGTACTGTATGTCGTGAAACAAAACCAAAACAAATAATACAAGTGCCGAGAGCCAAGAGAAATTAAAAAACTTATACGCGCACGTGTCATTGAAAAATTGTGTAGTGCTTTATCAGTAAATTAGTAAATGAAAAGTTTCTCAGTAGGGTAATATTTTTATTGGAAATGTTTCTCAAATTATCAATATTTATCGTGATCCTTCAGATAAATTATGTTTGTAGATAATAAACCAGATTTATTGGGACAAGTAAAGATTTTTTTTATCGTCCCATGTAATTTTTTGTTCATCCTATGACGCCCATGTTTTTGTTTGTATTTACCTACACCAACTCATGTAATTTTTCTATACAACCATGCTACACGATAATTTGGTTTCTGGATTCAAACTACTGCGCAATAGATTTTTATTTTTAATTTAAACCCTTATTTTAAATTAAAACACCAAATTTGTTTGTCTTGTTTTATTCTGTTCTCTCCAAAATAAAATTTAAACAAAAATCTATATTTTTCGGACATTTTTGAGGTCCTTAATTTTTTTTATTTTCATTTCTATTTTTTCATTTCGGATTCACGGACAAAAATTTTATGTCGCACAATTTTTGTCCGTGAATCCGAAATCGAAAAATAGAAATGAAAATAAAAAAAATTAAGGACATTTTTGAGATGTAGATTTTTGTTTAAATTTTATTTTGGAGAGAACAGAATAAAACAAGACAAACAAATTTGGTGTTTTAATTTAAAATAAGGGTTTAAATTAAAAATAAAAATCTATTGCGCAGTAGTTTGAATCCAGAAACCAAATTATCGTGTAGCATGGCTGATATAGAAAAACGGCCTATTATTGTAGTGGTATTGTATGTATAATCAAAAAGGTTTGGTAGTGTGGGAGAATTTTGTGCATATTGCAATACAATATTTATGTAGATGTGTTGGAATGTTGCCACAAAAACTACTCCATTCAGCTATGCTACACACAATTTTGGTTTCTGGATTCAAACTATTGCGCAATAGATTTTAATTTTTAATTTTAAACCCTTATTTTAAATTAAATCATTAAATTTTTTTGTCTTATTTTATTCTTTTCTCTCGAAAATAAAATTTAAACAAAAATCTACATCTCAAAAATGTCCTTAAATTTTTTTATTTTCATTTCAATTTTTTTCATTTCAGATTCACGGACAAAAATTTTATTACGCAGCTGCGACGTAAAAATTTTGACCGTGAATCCGAAATGAAAAAAATTGAAATGAAAATAAAAAATTTACGGACATTTTTGAGATGTAGATTTTTGTTTAAATTTTATTTTCGAGAGAACAGGATAAAACAAGACAAAAAAATTTAATGATTTAATTTAAAATAAGGGTTTAAAATTAAAAATTAAAATCTATTGCGCAATAGTTTGAATCCAGAAAACCAAATTATAGCTTAGCATGGCTGGTTGAGTATTTTTTTCATTTTTTTATGGCAGTATACTACCACTAATACAATAATTTTGTCCGTAAAATTTTACTGAATACAATTTTTGTTTCTCTCTTTAACCCCCAGTAATCCCCCATGCGTGCGCCCATGTACTGGGTGCGTCGCTAGCCTCACTTTGGATTAAATAAATAATTCTTATTGGATAATCTTGTTTCATTTATTAATGCCGGCAATAAGCGTAAAAACCTAATTATTAAAATTTTTTACCTAAGCCCAAGCGTGTTTTAATGACATTAAAAATAGGGGATGTGACCTGCGTTCAGAATGAAAAAAACGAAAGAAAGTAGAAAGTTGTATCTGTTGAATTTAAATATATTGCACATCTATTAAACTCCAATTAATTATATTCGTTCATAATTAGCTTATGAAATTGAATATTTGCTTTAACTTATAATAACTATTTACATTTTTTGTTATTATGTTATTATCTTACCGATAATTATCACTCCACAGTCAAGGTGTTTACATACTTTGACATTCGAATGAATCACCGAGTCAATGCAAATAGATCGATAGCGATATTTGTTTAACACGTTGCCATCTATCGTTGTATCGATGGAATGATAAACAACTATACCGCCACCTAGTTTCTAATAATTTATTGTAATCATCGACAGTGTGAATGCGAAGTAAATTCGTCGGTCGTTTTTTTAACAGCTTACTTAACCCTCGTCAGGCGGCATAGGTACAATTGTACCTTTTCTGTTTTTAAATACTAATAAGTCTTCTTGTAGAAACCGGAGAGAGTTAAAGATTTGTGAGATCTCTACATTTTAATAATGTGGAAATTCCAAATATTATGTATTTACAAAAATTTTGACTACAGTGACGATTTTCATATAAAATATATTAAAGTACAATTGTACGTCTGCCGCCTTTTAGCGTAGTAAAATTATGCCGCCGGACGAGGGTTAAAACTCATAAACGTTTTGTTTTACTAGATTTTCGAAGATACAGCTGTGCATGTAGAACATACAATTATAATAAAACTTAATATTTGTTAGAACTAAAGAGAATTTCATTAATTCAATAGATAATAAGTAGTAGGTAAATCTGTAGATTGCAATAAATTCTTTTTTTTTGACAAATAAAGCATTTCGCGGAAGGTAGAGAAAGCAAGCCAGTTACGCTTACCTTTGTAGCGAACATAATTTTTAATAGCTTTCTTGTCATTATTAAAGCTCAGTAGAGCTTATCATTAACCATAATGATTTCTGGTAGAGATGAACTGACGAGATCAAAAATTTGTCCATCTGCAATAAATCTAAATTGTTTTACGCCCCAATACACCTTAAAATGAACGGCGCGCACAAGTCGTGTCAAGAATAAAAGACAGCAGGGATAGGAACAAAATCGTCCGCAAAGTGAGAATTGGGGTCGGGGACATAGCAACGGTATTAGCCCCGCATGCCATATTCTGTAGACTGTTAAGTTTCGTTAAAGCACGTTGTTCAATCTAAGAATTGAACATGATACTCAGAAAACAAATGTTTATAAGCCATCTTAAGGCAACAGGTGTGAATTACCTGCAGAGAGAGCATGTATGTCATTAAGAACTTGGGCGAACTAACTATTTGCTGGAACTCTAGATAACGAAAGTTTAAGACTGTTAGAGATGACCATTCCTGATCCTCGCGAGATGCCAACAATAAAGGAATTTTTGGCATTTTTCAAGCCTTGAAGGCAGCTAGACCAAAACCACTGGCAATACTGGACCAACCGTTTCACAACCAAGCACTACTCTACAACTACCAAGGCTCAAAAATCTACATGTAAAAACTTAACGAACATGAGACTTCAAGACTGCTTGAAGCTTCAACAAATGTCTACATTAGAACGGAGCAGATTGGTGAATCAACACAATCTGTGTAAAATCTGTTTGGAGAAGTTCCATCAACCGTGTTTAAAGTCAACACGTTGTTTAACACAACGCACGATGCTTACCACGAAGGTCGATGACAATCCATTAAAGGAATCAGACGAAAAGTACATTGTGACAAATAATTTATTAAATCAGTACGAGCAATCAACAGGCACGCTAGTTGGCCACGGCAATGTTAGAAGCGCAAACCGGGAAACAACCAAAACTTCTACGAACGTTAATAGACCCTAAGTCGCAAATTACATGTATCACTGAGGACACGGCCAAGCAAATCAAACAACCAACGAGGAAAACATGCCTGGAGATTGATGGCATAAACGAGAGTGAAATCAAACCCTCACCAAATCAATCGCCTTCGGCATAGCAGCACGATTTTTGTCAAATTTCTCCATGAAGATGGAATCTTTTGTGCTATACAGTGTATAACACGGCCCCTTCCGGAACAAGATTTCGACAGTAGATATAACCTGATGTGAGCCGATCACAATTATAACTAACCAAACAAAATCGACATCGTATTACGAGCTGATTACTATTCAAATATATTAATGAATCAGGTGGTTAAACGAAATCAAGGAGAACCAATTGCACAACAGACATAGAGCTAGGATGAATTACATTTAGAAATACTTCAGACAACATGCCATCCAGGATCGAGCCATTGATTACCTTAAGTGACATCGATAAGCAATTAAACAAATTCTGGGAAATTGAAGAAATAACGCCGAAGAATCTCATGTCGTTCTGTGTGACGAACATTATCAACAGAATTACCGGCCATATTTTGATGGCCGTTATATAGTACAAATTCCGTTTAACCAAAACTTATCATCTATAGAGTCCAGATTTTAACAACAAACAATATTACATTCCGCATCAAGCTGTAATCAAAATAACTACTACAACAACAAGAGTGAGAGTTGCATTTGACGCCTCAGCTAAGACGAGTACATTATCAGCTTAAATCATATGCAGCTCGTGAGTCCCAAATTACAAGAAGATCTAATGTCAATTCTACTTCGGTGGAGGAAATACCAAGTAGCATAAACGGCGGACATAGAATAGATGTACCGGCAAATCAAGGTACATCCGGATGATCAAAAATATCAAAAAATATTATGGAGAATGTCTCCGAATGACGACCGTACCGTTCGGGACGGCATCTGCACCACATCTGGCCATCAGGACACTGCAACAGCTGTCGACCGAAGAGGAGGAAAACTTTCCAATTACACCAAAAATAATTAAGAGTGATTTCTACGTAGACGACGTATCAACTTATCTGTATACTACGAAGCGGTGGGTTTAACCTGAGAAAATAGGCCTCGTATTATTCACAACTCAAGGTGACTCTCAACAACAATAATGAAAAAATGGCAAAACGGAAAATATTGTCTGAATCATCCAAATTATTTGATATAAAAGGGTGGCTATCACCAACATTGATACACGTCAAAATCTTAATGCAAACCCTATGGATCGCTGGCGTGTCCTGGGATCAGAAACAACAAGAAAACATCGAAAACAAATGTTCCGAAGTAGCATACGCAGTATAGATATACTACTATGACAGGTCATCAAACAAAGCAACGTTGTAGCACCTAGCTACGAAGCTGACTTTACCAAAGTTAGAGTTGTGCGGTTTGATCAACCGCCAATATATTTTTGGACAGATTCGATAATAGTGTTGGGATGGTAAAAAACAAGCTCCATAAATTTAAAATATTTGTGGCAAATCGAATCTCGGAAATCCAGAGATTAAGCTGTCCATCTCAATGGTTTCATGTCAACTCATCCGATAACGCCACAGAATCTGCATCCAGAGGTATCGAAGCTAGTCAATTAGTCGCCCACAATTTATGGTGCAACGGTCTTCAAAATATCTTGGAGGACACAATTCAGCTAGCGCCAATGATAATCGAAAAACGCCAGATCAATTGGAACTAAAACCACGAGTTGTGAGAACCACTACGGTAACTTAAAACAACGTTTTTGTTCAATTATATCAGAGATTCTCAAATTTCAATACTATAAAGAGGGTTGTGGTTTATATTATGAGATTTATCGACAAATGCCAAAAAAAGGTGGGTCATCAAGGTGCTCCCGCGGCAAAAGAAATAAATAAATCTACACATCTTTTGATCAAAATGGCGCAGAAACAACATTTCACCACTGAAATTCGTGATCTTATAAACGGGAAGGGAATAGCAAATAACAGTAAGATTCAATCCTGTATATCGATTTTGTCTCGTGAGTTACTCATTTAAAATGAGTGAAGCAAAAAAAACCGAATACGTACACTGTGTATAATACACAATTATGTCTTTGTATTTGCATTTTTCTTTTGTTCGTATTTGTGTCATTTGTATGATGGAACAACATGACATTTCATACCAGCGGCTTCGCCCCATTTTGGAGGACTTTGGGAAGCTGCTGTTAAGTCGGTCATAAAATGTTTAATAAAGGTTATTGGAGAAGCGACGCCGACTTTTGAAGAACTATCGACGGTCACTTCTCTAGTAGAGGCTTGCTTAAATTCAAAAACCTCTCGCAACTGGACACTTTTTACTCGATGCACCCTTACGAACAATTCCACAAGACACAATGGCAGAAATAAACATTCACGGCATAACACGATGGAGGCTGGTAGAAAAATTAACCAAGATTTTTGAAAAAGATGGCACTCGAAGTATCTAATCCAATTACAATTACATAAAAGGAAATGGTCAGACAAACAACCAAACATGCAAACAGGTGATCTATTACTCATGAAGGACCAGAACGTTGCTCTATTAAAGTGGCTTACTGGACCAGTGATTGAAGTACATCCAGGTTTAGACCAAAAGATTAGAGTGGTCTTATTTCGAGGCACGGGAGAAGTCCTCATAAAAAGGCCGATTTACAAACTATCACCACTACTCATAGTACCTGAGAACGAGGACCATGCAAAGATAAAACAGTCACTCAACCAACAACTACAAGCAATAACTCCTACACGGGTTCAACCTCATCGAAACGCGAAAGGGCGAAGAATGTATCACATCATGGCAGGTTACAAAAAAGAAACAACTATGCGACTGCTATTCGTGGTATACTTGGAATTTTGCAGGTGCTATTTTCTCCTGCTACATCTGAAACTACAATAAACTATCAGATGCCGGTATCTATTTCTATAACACCGGTACTGTCACCTTGATGGCGTTAAGGTGGAAAATATTAGTTCTATAACACACTACATCAATCAATTAAGTGAGACATGTCAAACGGGATGGACAGCGGGGAGGAAGCCAAAACTTTGTGATGTAATCATACATAAACTACACGAACAAATGCAGGAAATTACATCTCAAAATGAGCTTCTCATGTCCACTAATAAAGAATATGTGCTATATAAATGGGCCATCGGGGATATAATAGGATACATCCTTGGTGACGCTTTTGGTATCATGACACAAAAGAATGTCTCTCACATCTAAAACCAACTCGAAAAAGCAGAACGCAATGAGGAATATCTATTGGACACGATAACAAATATATTTCAACACAACAAGGAATAGAATGATAAGCAATTTAGAATTATCACACAACAGTATCTTTATCTCGAGGGATTGGCACACACGTTATCCACGGAGGCCGATCTTATGAGGCGCATCGCAGATAAACAACGAGTTATTATTGATGATATTCTCAACGCTCACCACGGCCACAATGGATCTTTATGCTAAGTTGCACCAATACTACACAATCTAAACAATCACTATACGAAATAAACATCTCAGCACACCATAACCAGAGAATTGATGGATGTAACACAACCGTCCTACAGCAACTGAACTCTACTGAACTCAATTGGGCACCAACCAGTGGATATTCAACGTTACAGAGCCCAAAACGGTTGATTTAATGTGTAATCATCAAGTGAACACGATGACGTTGTAAAATTCAGGAACTCTCTCTCTCTAGATCCAAAATGCACGTTGAAAACTACGGATTTCCATCTCACAACCATCGAGAAAAGGTCACATAGGATTCATTCCTCTTTTATAGCGTTAATAAAACTACAAGATGAAGAAGAGCAACCACCAAATTCACATCAACCACCCCTAACACCAACCAGGGCCGAGATTAATAATTCATCAGTTGAAATCAGTTTGACCAAGGGATTAGTTAATCTTAAGGAAACTATAGCGTCAACAAAAGGCAAACGAAGTGAAATTACCGGAAGTCATACAGCCCTATAACGACGGCCATCACATATTCATTAATGACTGTCGCAATAATTTTAATTGTATTTTATTGTTATCGGCGTAACAACAATAAGCAATAAAGGCCAATACCACGTCCGAAAATTGAATATTTAATTTTTCGGCCCGGAGGTATGTACAAACTTAGAATTGAACATGATACACAGAAAAAAAAATAAAATTGATGAATTTTAAAAAGAATTTTATAATCGTCCGTGAATTTAATTTATTTAAGAATTTTTTTCGGCTTTTCGGACAAAATATGATTTTAATGGACACATATTGTTAATAAATGGCCTCTTTGTTTTCTGCGACTAAAATAGTCGTAAACATTGTATGGGTGTCAATTAAAATAATATTTTGTCCGAAAAGCCGAAATAAAAATTTCTTAAATAGATGAATTTTATTATCTAATCTAAATTAAATGAAATCGGTTAATCTTTCGTTTCGAAAATCTTGTTATATATAAAAAAAATGTAATTTCTAAACCTCTTGTTACAATGTATGCAAAAAATAATGTATAAAAAGACAATTTACGAATAAAATGATTTAGAATTAAAAGTAATTTACAACCATATAGTTCTGACTCTCCAATTGATAAGACCTCGCCAGTTGTCAAATTAAATCCCAGTTACTTGGACTTACAAAACAAATTAAAACTGCTGGATTTAAAACACATTGATTTTACCATAGGCCACCAAACAACAGCACCGTAAGATAGCAAATAGTCGAGGCAATGAAGCACTAAAAAGGCCAAAAGTTTGAAATTTTTGAGAGCAAGACAGATCGGAATGCGGTTTTTTGCATCCGCTTCCAAAAATTATTTGTAAAAACTGCCCCTATTTTTTTTTTTTTGAACAAACCGAAAATTGCATTGCTGCAGCCAAAAATGCATTCAAAAATGCAGTTTTTGGGACGGCTTTTTGGGAGATTAGAGTACTTTGTAAATAAGAGTCAGAACTAGCAGCACCCGGATTTCGGGGGTTTTCGAGATCGCAGATCACGATTATGATGTTCAATATGAACGTGCCGATGAACGTCACCCCCGTGGGAGTCTCCCGAAAATCACGCGGGTAAAGAGAGAAACTCGGCACCCGGGGGTTTTTTGGTGCGCCCGAACCTGGACGAGGACGTCATCCCCGAAATTTTCCTGACAATATCGGCAAAAACAATCCGAACATCATTGTAGGGGCGTGTTTTGGGAGCGCTTAACTCAAATTTTACGTCGAAAACGATCCTCCGAACTCCTAGTGCACCGGTACCTGGGCCTGAACGTCGTCTCCGAGGGTTTTCCTCACACGATCGCAAAGACTCATAGTTTCACACATTCATTGATGTGTAACTCTTGCCTGGAGCCCTCGAAAAAGTTGATGCAGTCCTGTAAAATTCTAAATGCCGGGTTTGAATAGAGCGCGGATAATTATGAGAATAATCTCCGGCTAGATCTCTGAACTTTGCCGAGCGGCCTTTCACTATTCTCGCAACGCTCGAAACTCTTTTGTGTAGAAAACAGTATAAAATCGTTACCGAAATACATTACCAAAGTTCCATAGTCAGGAGAAACACGTGTTTATTTTCTTGATATTTAGGCTCAAGGCAGATTTGAAATCTTTGAAATTGATTGAGAACTTCTTTCAGCAATACGATCCATTCCCTGAATCCATAGAATGCCTCTTAAACATAGCTAATGGAATGAGTGGGAGTCCGAAAACCAATTGCCATAATGCTTTTGAAGAAGATGTCAAGGTTATGCAAGATATTTCGGGATCAAATTTCAAGGATCTAAAATTGTCGCGATCAAGAATCGTTAAAATTATCGCCTCTTGCAACTAATAAAAGTCGGCAATAAAGTGATAGTAATTGACCTCGACGTCCTGTTTCATAGTGACTACATCAAGTGGGAGTTGTCTCCTTCCCCTCAGGGATACTTCAATAGTTTTGGAATGCTGAAGAATACAAAGTCCGATTTGTATTCATGGTTCACGAAAACTCCCACGAAATTCTTACAAAATAAAAACAATAAAAATAAGATTATTGAAATACTCCGTGCCAAACTGACCACAGTCGGGATAGTTTCAGACCAATGTGCAGCAGATGCTGATCGTACGATTGTAACGACAGCTCAAACAGAATCTAGGGACCCTACCAAAAATGTAGTCAGAGTCGCCGAAGATACAGACGTTGCCGTACTATTGGTCGCACTCTGCCCGGTTGACAGAGAAATATTTTAAACCTGAAAGGCCCAATAAACCCGAAGAAGTATATTCTTCGCGTAGCTTGAATGATATGCCAGTAGTTGAGGATACTATTTTGTTGCTCCATGCAATAACGGGGTGCGATACCGTTTCAGCAACATACTACCAGAGAAAAACAAAATTTTTCAAGACATTCCAGAAATTTCCACACCTTCATGCTTATGTTACGAAGTTCAAATTTTTGAGAAAGGGGCGCAGCTAATCCTGGCAATGCACAGTGCTAAACTGGTATTCAGGAAGCGGAATGTCCCTGATGGGGACAAGCTAAAATGGGGCCAGTTACTAGTACAGTACAGGATACTGTACCTGTATATAAAAACCGCTGTAAAGGGGAGAGTAAATTTAGGGAAAATTCTCCCCACAGTAGGCGCAATTCAACAACATTTAAAGAGGGTCTATTTTCAAGTGCAATATTGGCTCCACGGGGACCAACTGACCATAGACCCAACAGAATGGGGGTGGAGAAAGGAAGGCATCACACTGGTCCCTATAGAAATGACACAAAAACCTGCGCCCGCAGGAGATTGTAATCTGAAGACCTGTAGTTGCAGGAAGCACGGCCTCCCTTGCAATCTTGCCTGTAAACTTTGTGAAGGCTCAACTTGCACTAATACTGAAAGATATTTAGTATACATCAGTCGATGACGAAGAAAATGAGCATAGACTAGCGATGTGTCACTTGATTAAGAATTTGATATATAGTTACTTATCTAACCATTTAAGTTATTAATTAATGAGGTAAGGCAAAGTTACAGTTAGATAGTATTTTATTTTAGTTCAATAAAAAAATTTTAAACGCCAAATACATAAATATTGACTCTCTATTCAATCGACTTCTTCCCTCCTCACATAGTTTAAATAGAATCAACAGTTCCACCCAGATATTGCAGTATTGATGTCCGTCTCTAAAACATCATGTTTGGTTGACATTCATGGGAATGACATCGATGTCTAGATAAAGGTGCCAATGCACCAGGTGTTCAGGGGATCGTTTTCGACGTGAATATTGGATTAAGCGCCCCAAAAAACGCCCCCACAATGATTTTCGGGTTGTTTTTGCCGATATTGTCAAGAAAATTCTTGGGGATGACGTCCGCGTCCAGGTTCGGGCACACCAGGTAGCCGATGCCATATTTGGATTCAGCGACCCAAAAAACCCCCGGGCGCCGAGTTTCTTCCCCGCGTGATTTTCAGGAGACTCCCACGGAGGTGACGTTCATCGACGTTCCTGAGCTCCGGGTCGGCTGTGGGTCAATTTGAACATCATAATCGTGATCAGCGATCTCGAAAACCCCCGAGAACTCGAGTGGGGCTAGTTCTGACTTTTATTTACAAAGTTCTCTAATCTTTCAAAAGCCGTCTCAAAAAATGCATTTTTTGAATGCATTTTTGGCTGCAGCAATGCAATTTCCGGATTGTTCACAAAAAAAAAACAAATAGGTGCGATTTTTACAAATAATTTTTGGAAGCGAATGCAAAAAACCGCATTCCGATCCGTCTTGCTCTCAAAAACTTTGAACTTTTTTGCTTCATTGAATCGACTAAAATGTAAGACTTACTATTTCCAAATAGTTGATATTTATTTGTAAATAAAATCCCGGGACTTCTCGAATGCTCTACTACATTTCCTAAAATGGTAGTGTCATTTTGAAGTTTACTTTCAAGCTAAAGCTTCCAGGAAAGTTTACTGTCTAAAGTAACGTCAAGATGTTTGACGGTATCTGATCTGGTGATCGCTTCCCCAAATATAGAAGGGACAAACAGTTCAAAAAATTCAAAATGATGGTATAAAATCTTATATTTTAAACTTAAACACATAATTTACGTATGCACTTCTTTCTTATTTAATTTTTTGTTCTTATAATATATTTCTACAAAATAACTTGCTCATTTTAATTTCAAATCTTAATTTCATAATTCCATTTCAAGTTCTGCAGGAAGAACGATTTCAACATTGAAAAATTCGAGTGAAGAACTTCCTCTTGTGTTGACAGGAGTTCGCAACGCATTTAAGGAAGAAATACATTGTTCCCCGGCTGAGTTAGTCTACGAACAAACACTAAGAGTGCCCGGAGATTTCATTCCTTTCATTAAAGTTTTATAAATCAAATAAAATTTGGAGACAACAAGTCACTAGTCTACGAACAATTTTCCAGAACGGAAAACACAATGAAATTTATCCTTAAACAATAAAATTCATAACCATGTTTTCTCGTTCTGTCTGGAAGCAATAGAAAACCGTATTTTAAACAAACAGAATGAAACAATAATCATAGCGGAGGCACCAGAACAATAGCTCCTCGCGTGTTCGTTCTTACTAACATTTATCGAACTGATAGCAATAACGCTGATTTAAGCGTACAACTTTATTCGAAAATATTTCAAAAAGAAGTTCCAGAAACATGTAATCAGGGCCACCAATCAACGAATTGCGAAAGGATACAGCTAAAACCTATCCGGATTAAGTTTACTCAAAAATTAAATTACTTAAATAAAACACTAATTTCAACAAATATATCTTAGTTAGTATACTTTTATTTTTTTAATAGTTGCGTGTCCGTCCTTTGGTTTTTATACTTGTTCGTTTCTTCTATTACGACATCTCGAATTTTTTTTTTCTCGGAAGGGGAGTAATGTGTAATGTTCAAACATATTGGAGCGATCCAACATTCATCACTCTCACTAAAATCAAAATGAGTTAGTTCAGTTGTTCTTTAGTAAAGTGTGTACAGCTTAATAAATGGTCTTGCATCTAATGACGAGAAAGACAGTTTATTGATTGATTGATTGATTGATTGGACTGTAGAACCAAGTGCTAGCCAAGAGTCCCGGATAACGCCGGGCCTATTCCTACAGCCTGTTTACACATAACAATAGGAAGGATAGGAAAGGTATTTTTTTTTTTTTTTTTTTTTGGGACGGAACGATCCGGTTTCAGACACCTAGCGATCGTACAACACAATTCTAATCTACTTCTAATCTACTAGAGGAAGGATAAAGGCTTAATAGGTTAAATGGATATCGATGGTATTGGTCTTCAACAATTGCTTCTCTAAATCAGCAACCTGAGGAAATAAATTTATTATTTCACGTGCATCTGGAAATTTCCTGTAATATAATTCTACATTAATACTTTTCAGCTACCTAAACAAAATTGATTAATTAGATCAGCTCGGTTACAAATACCTAGGTAAAGCCAATAGTTCATGAACTAATGACAACACAATTCTAATCTACACAACCGGCAATTGGTATTTCAAAGAAATATTATTTCATAACATCTAAAGATTCCTGAATTAAATTCTAAATTAATCTACCGGTTTCCTAAATAATATAAATATTTATTAATTTAATCCTCTACAACTCCACAACTTACAATATAATTTCCTGAAACCATAGTTATTTGAATTATATTAATAATAAATTGAATTATATTAATAATTAATTATTTAATTAATATTAAATTATTAATAATTTCACTCATATAACAATAGGAAGGATAGGAAAGGTTTTTTTTTTTTTTTTTTTGAGACGGAACGACCCGGTTTAAGACACCCAGCGATCGTACGGCACAACAC
Source organism: Nephrotoma flavescens (assembly GCA_932526605.1). Classification (NCBI taxonomy): domain Eukaryota; kingdom Metazoa; phylum Arthropoda; class Insecta; order Diptera; family Tipulidae; genus Nephrotoma; species Nephrotoma flavescens. The sequence goes on along the minus strand of OW052220.1, from coordinate 71,307,956 downwards.
AATTCTAATCTACTTCTATTCTACTAGAGGAAGGATAAAGGCTTAATAGGTGCAGCAACCTGAGAAAAAATATTATTATTTCACGTGCATGTGGAATTTCCTGAAATATTATTCTACATTAATATTTTTCGGCTTCCGAAACAAAAATTGATTGATTGAATCGGCCTGTTCTGTTTATAGACGCCTACAATCACAACACAATTCTAGTCTACAAAATCAGCAATTAATATTTCAAAAACATATTATTATTTTACAAGCATCTGTAGATTTCCTGAAATTTAATTCCAAATTAAAATTTTCCGGCTTCCTAAATAATATAAACATTTATTAATTTAACTCCTCAACTTACAATAGAATTTTTGTAAACCATATATGTAGTTATTTGAACTACAATATATGTATTTACAATTACTCTAAAATCCATTAGTATTTAACCCTTGAATTGAGCAACCACAAAATAGTAAAGAAAAAAAAAACAAAAAAAAAAAAACAAAAAACTCAAAAAGTTGCATCGAATAAGTGAGGCATCCCGAAGGTAATGCTTCCTAGAAAACTACTAATGTTTATATTTCAAATAAATTTAGCTGATTTCGTAAAAATTTCAAATGCGTTACTAATTTGGTTACCAAAGAATATTCGATTAATTACCAAGTCTACATAGGACATATTTATCCCATACTCAAAGGAACTTTAACATTCCTCAACCAATCACCATGAAACAGGGTATGCAGAGTTGGGTTGCCACTCCAGCGTAATGCTGAATTAAACTAGGCCATCTATCAACAAATGATGGCCAAATTCGGTGTGCGAAGCTGTATTTTAACGAAATTTTGGGATTCGGCAATAATGAATGGAATCATGCCGTTATCGGTTAGGAATCATGCCGTTATCTCAAATTTAGTTTGTAGAGCTGGGCTAGGGTTCTAATTAGATCAGCTCGGTTACAAATACCTAGGTAAAGCCAATAGTTCATGAACTAATGACAACACAATTCTAATCTACACAACCGGCAATTAATATTTCAAAGAAATATTATTTCATAACATCTAAAGATTCCTGAATTAAATTCTAAATTAATCTACCGGTTTCCTAAATAATATAAATATTTATTAATTTAATCCTCTACAACTCCACAACTTACAATATTATTTCCTGAAACCATAGTTATTTGAATTATATTAATAATAAATTGAATTATATTAATAATTAATTATTTAATTAATATTAAATTATTAATAATTTCACTCATATAACAATAGGAAGGATAGGAAAGGTTTTTTTTTTTTTTTTTTTGAGACGGAACGACCCGGTTTGAGACACCCAGCGATCGTACGGCACAACACAATTCTAATCTACTTCTATTCTACTAGAGGAAGGATAAAGGCTTAATAGGTGCAGCAACCTGAGAAAAAATATTATTATTTCACGTGCATGTGGAATTTCCTGAAATATTATTCTACATTAATATTTTTCGGCTTCCGAAACAAAAATTGATTGATTGAATCGGCCTGTTCTGTTTATAGACGCCTACAATCACAACACAATTCTAGTCTACAAAATCAGCAATTAATATTTCAAAAACATATTATTATTTTACAAGCATCTGTAGATTTCCTGAAATTTAATTCCAAATTAAAATTTTCCGGCTTCCTAAATAATATAAACATTTATTAATTTAACTCCTCAACTTACAATAGAATTTTTGTAAACCATATATGTAGTTATTTGAACTACAATATATGTATTTACAATTACTCTAAAATCCATTAGTATTTAACCCTTGAATTGAGCAACCACAAAATAGTAAAGAAAAAAAAAACAAAAAAAAAAAAACAAAAAACTCAAAAAGTTGCATCGAATAAGTGAGGCATCCCGAAGGTAATGCTTCCTAGAAAACTACTAATGTTTATATTTCAAATAAATTTAGCTGATTTCGTAAAAATTTCAAATGCGTTACTAATTTGGTTACCAAAGAATATTCGATTAATTACCAAGTCTACATAGGACATATTTATCCCATACTCAAAGGAACTTTAACATTCCTCAACCAATCACCATGAAACAGGGTATGCAGAATTGGGTTGCCACTCCAGCATAATGCTCAATTAAACTAGGCCATCTATCAACAAATGATGGCCAAATTCGGTGTGCGAAGCTGTATTTTAACGAAATTTTGGGATTTGGCAATAATGAATGGAATCATGCCGTTATCGGTTAGGAATCATGCCGTTATCTCAAATTTAGTTTGTAGAGCTGGGCTAGGGTTCTAATAAACTAAGAACCCATCAACCTGCATCGGTACCCCAACGCGTATGAAGCCCCACAGCCTGACAACCCCGAGCCGAACCCGGTCATACCCCCACCCCAGCCACCGCCAAATCACGCACGCAGAAATTAGTTAAATCTCCACCAAGTTCCGCATACGTGACCCGGCAATAGCCGTAGCAGGGAAACGGCCAAGGTCCAATCAGAATGTACAACTGCAGAATCCCACCAAAAAGACACGTCAAAATCCCGAAACAGATTTAAAAGAAGTTCTAGAGTTCGATTTTAATTACATAAATTATCTACCAATTATAAACATTATAATAATAAATAATAATAACGCCTATAAATATATGTACACATTATATATCTCTATCTCACACATGAACTTAAATTACATTGGGTGAAGAAAATGAATACAATTATGAGCCCCTGTCGAAGTGCAGAACAGATGGGCCGAACCATATTACATGCCAGTACTATAGGGTGGCATGGAGCTATGCAATGTGCACATGGTTACGAAAACCTATTAGCAGTACGTTCCCGTGACGTGAAAAGCGAACTGCGAGAGAGTTTCGGTCCCAGAACGGATTGCAAAGATTAAATAATAATAAAAAATAAAAATAATAATAATTAAGGGAAACGACGCGTTTATTACTTTTACCTCGGTGCCGGTTTATAAATTTTGAAAAGGGTGTAACCTTAATTAGGTTGAATTATTGAAATCAAATGAGATAACCGCAGTGGACATAATTCAATTCTGAGAAAAATGGGTGATCTAAAGAAAATTTGGTGAATTTGTTGAGAACCATGTCAGCTAGAAAAACTAATCAGCGCTTCCCATCAAGAGGTGGGGACAATTTATAGAATTCTGTATTCTGACCAAATATATTAAGAATTCTAAGGCCAATTAAAATATCCGGAGTGTTAGCTGGATTTTCAACCAATTCCATTTCATTTCAACTGATTGATTAACTGATTGGAATATGTGACCAAACCTAAGTAAGATTCCCGCTTGACGCCGGACACAACTTCACGCTCTTGTACATAAAACAAGATAATGTAACAGGAAAGGTGAATTAATTATTATGTAAATTGACCCGGTTTCAGACACCTAAGTAGTCAATAGTTAGTAAATTGTTAGTTGAAATGTAATGTAAGACGGTTAGTACAAGACAACACAATTATTTAATATATTATGGAATAATACCCAGCAATCAGAATCATAAAAATATATTAAATTATCGGAAATATAACTTATACTATTTCCAGTGATTGTTTTTACTATTAGGAATACTAATAAAAAGTGATAAAATATTGAAGTTTGAATAATAAAATTAAAGCAGTTAAATGTAATGATTCGTATTACCTAATTAATCCAACTCAATTATCCTGATAAATATTAAATAAAATAAATTAAATAAAATAAAATTGAATTCAAACTACTAAACAATTAGTACAATATAATAGTACTCGTCACTGCCGTCATCTGAAAATCCAACTAAAATCTAAATATAAAGACTAAAACCACATTTACACCATAGCTCCTTTAATAGTATAATAGTATTTTACTAATAAAGTATTTCTCTCGTTCAGTTTACACCATAGTAGTGTGAACACATTATAATAGTTTATTACTCATATATTTCATTAAAATTTAAAAAAAGAAAGTTATCTTTTATCACAATAAACAAGAAAAATTAGAAGAATGACTAAAATGACATTTCGTATCTAAAAAATATTATATAGTATCGTTCTCACCGCAAACATTATACCAATACTTATTAGATACGTAAAACACTTTAATTGCAAAAAAGTATGTAATAAAGTAGCAAAGTATTTTACTTTGAGTTTACATCGTCATACTTTTATGATACATACTCTTATACTACTGGTATAAACGTGGTATAATTAGAATCAAAATTATAATTTCAGGAACTTCAACTCTTTCTAAATACTAAACAAAGTAAAAAATTAAATCATATATTTACAATTATTAATAAGTAACAAAAAAATTTCACTTTTTCCGAATAAAACCTGTCAATATATAATATAATATAATTCAGTGATAGGTTAGGTTTCAGTGGTTGACACTTAGGCCATTTTTGGCCCATTGTGATACCACGCATTCATACTACATCATTAACCCATTCACCTATTCACCTACTCACACAATTACAGTAAACCACCTGCACATTGCAAGCTCCATGTCAACCTGTACATTGACATGGACGGTGGGTCGGCGCTGAATTCTGCACTCCATCAGAGGGTCATAGTTGTGTTTATTAACATCACCGATTGTAATCGATGAAGAAAATTCCATTTGCATCTAGCCTCTGATGGGATTCGAACCCAGTACCTCCCGGTCCAAGTGCCGAAGCTTTAACCACTGCACCACTTGTTCGGTTAATTCAGTGATAATTAGTTCAACTTTTAAATAAATGGTGATAAATATAAATAAACTTAGATCTCGGCATAATTAAGACTTAAACCAGAATTATTTTCCCCAGAAAAACAAATTTTGAATCAAACCATAATTAAAACCACTATGCAGGCCTGCACACAAAATCTTGATTAGTTAATTTAAAATAATGTTAAAGTAGACATGACATGAAATTTACCCTAAACCGAAAAGAAAATAAATTGGTAAAGTTAAATAATTAGGTCAAGTTCTATTTTTTAATAAAACCTGAAAATACTATCGATTATCATTTCGCTGTCTATGTCAAAATATATAAATATAATATAAAATAATAATAATAGCAACAAGACACAATATACTTTACAAGGAAAACAATTACGGACTTGTTACTGTAAAATAAAGGTTCTACAAATTTTATTTTATTTTATTTCCATACTTAACGCATGCCTATCATGCTTAGTTTCGTTTTTTACGAACATATTCTCTTCATTTACACACAATACTATGATAAAGTCGAACGAGAATTGTGTGTGGGTGTGTGTTCCACAATATAACCTGCAGAATGCATCCGCGCCAGTCACACACACACACACGACACAAACAAAACAACAAAACTTTTAAGAAGGATATCAAATATACGTACAAACAAAAACACAAACTTAAGAAATCCTCTCCCGCTCAAACCATATGCGACTAACACACTATGAACATGAAAATGTTAGCTAATTACGAGTAGTAAGTATACTGGTGCATAAAATATCTTAAATTTTGTGGAATAAAAATTATGTAATACCAAAAATATGTATTAAAACAATGACAAAAATGATAAAACACTTAGCTTGAGCATCCTTTGTAATCCAAAAAGTCCTATACATATTGAAAAATTACACACAATGTGTACGATGCACTTAAACAACAGTATTAAAATACATATAAACGAAATTGTTATATACATATTCTACGCCATTGCAAGCGCATCACACACAAATTACTATAACTATTCAATATGTATTTTTCATATACTATGCTTTTCATTATACTTAAAACACAAATTATTATTAAAATTATTATTATTTGTTTACGTGTGCACATATATTAATAATTAATTAATTAATTTAAACACATTTTAAATTATTTATCTATTTATATAGAGGAGAGACAAAAAACACGTCTTTCCTCTACGACGTTCAATCGCCGACCCAATGACGAGAAAGACAGTTTATGTCAATTAATTCATTAAGCATCGAGTTCAGGCAAAGCTCACGCCCTGAATTAAAAAAAAAAAAATTGCCATCGTAGCTAACGTCCCTCAGTGCATTGTCTTGGTAAAAGGACACATTTCTTGGTAAAAGAGCAGCACTCTTTATCTAGCCGATTTTAGTGTTTATGCATATAATACCCAAGAATTCAAAATTATGAGTTTTAGCCGGAAATAATTTTATAAGATTTTTGATGTGTATACTTATCAATTTTTAACCAAATACAAACGAGCGAAAAAATTTCCAGATCTAGCGTCAACATTGTTATAACACTATGATTTATGAGATAAAACGTCAAAAATCATAAAAAGATTTATAATGAAGACAAAATCAAAAAGATATCTTGTATCATATTTTCTAAAATGTATATGCTAATATTTTGTTTTGTGTAGAATAATGCGTAATCACTTTGCTAACCACAATTTTATAAATATTTAATAAGCAAAAAATAAATAAGCACCACCACAAATTAATCAAATTTATTATTCAATTCAAACCCTGGTAATTAATCATCTTAAACATAAGAAAATTAATAAAATTAAATTAAATAAAACAAATTATATAATCATTATTCTCCCCTCCCCGGCCACATCCCGTCGCCCTTCATCTCATAATCCCGGGGATGAACAAAATAAATTCTAAACTCAAATCACTGTAACAAGATACCCACGATTAGACAAATAACACAGCTGTCATTAATTATATACTGGTACAATAGTTAAAATTATTGCCGCCCTAATCATTCGACCCATTCCTGTATAGTACGGAAAATTATAAAATTTTTGATTTTCTTTATTTTTGGTATCCCATTTAGCCGAGACATTGTTGGATTATAGTCGCTTCATTATTTTAAAATTATTAACTTAATTATCCTCGATACAAAAATAAATTTTTGTTACCAACACGCGAAATTAAGGATTCATCTTAGATAATTACTTTTACTTTATAAAGGTATATTTAAGTAACAGTCCGTGGATACGGAGGTACGTAAGGAAAATGATTAAAATATAATAAAACAAAAAAATTTCTGTGATTAATGAAGCTTAATGTTGATTTGATAACTTATCAATGCGGATACGATTATACGATGTGTATAAATAGGAGTTTTGATATATTTGGATGCAGATAAAAACTTTTCTTGTCACTTAATCGCAAGGAAAATTTTATAAAAAAATAATACACAAAAGTTAGTTGTAAAAAATAGTTCCTGTTTTCCTCACTACGAGTATTGTATACGAGAGTATATCGATATATATCATACAGCACAGTGCGCGCGATACTATTTAGAAAATTGATTTATGTACGTTTGGTTGTTGTTTAGACATTTTAATGGTGGCCATAACTTTTCATAAATATACCACGACATTCAAATTTTTTTTTATATATAAATACATGGAACATAAATATTCCGCATAATAATGTAATCGATAACGATAACATTGTTATGGGTAATGAATTTCCGCGTCTGAGTAAGCACTACGCATATAGCCGGCAGTTTATGTTGTTCCTCATTCTTCAAGTTCATTTATTAACTGCGGAGCTGTTTATGGAAAATACGTACGGTTACGCTGACTTGTTTCGAGTATTTTATTGTTCATCAGTATTTTTATTGGATCCTTACCTAAAATGAGAAGAAAGGAAAAATAAATAAATAAATATTTATAACAGGTATAAGTTTTTCTACCGTTGGAATGAGTGAAAATATAAAATTAATTTGACGACTAAGTTGAACGGTTACCTTTGCGAATCTGTTCGCAAGATGACATGATTTGAATGAATTGCACTGTTTGTGGTCCTTTGGTGCTATAAGCTTATCGCAAGGGAGTGCTCTGCGCTATCAATAAATGCAAAGGAATAAATAAATAAACGAGAGAGTGGAGGCAAAAAAAAATTCAATGGTAGCACGAAAATTAACCGAAATCGACAATTCACTGAAAAGGACAATTCACAAAAAAAAAAATCACCGACATCGACAATTCACCGAAATAACAATTCATCGAAAACGACTATTCCTCGACAATTCATCAAAATATAACTAACAGTGTCCCTCATCGAGAATACGGTTTCTGACGTTGCTAATACGGTTTCTGACGTTGCTTAAAACCATACGTTCATGATTCACACCTTCATTCTATGTTAGATTCATCCCTGTTATTGAAATTCCATTTTAATCATTAAATTGAGTTCTATATTTCTCGGTTGGAAACTAAATCGGTTCCACTAAAACTGACTATTTAAAAAGACACTCCCGAAGTTGGGACAGAACTAGCCCATTTATAAACCGATCATGACGATATTGGGTATACATAGTATGGTAATGTGGTTCCAGTAAGCTTATGACTCGATCAATCAAGAGAATTTGTAGTTTGCCCCGCCATATGAAGAATTGAGGGCTGTACTTATAAAATGAAAATTTTATAGTTACAGTTCAATAAGATGCTCCTTAAGCAGATGCAATCTGCGTAATTAGGCGGGTAACAATGGACTAAGTGTGCCGTGGTAACCAACAGAAAAATATTGTGTTAGCGAATGGAATGTATTTAGTTTTTTTTTTTACTGTTGAACTATACTTTAATTTTAAACAGTTTCTTTTTTAAATGAAACAATAATGTGTTTCTAGATTTTATAGTTTTTATTCGTATTAAGGCGGTAATACATGTACAGATTTTGCCTTTTAAGGCAAAAAAAATTGCCTTATACAAAATTGAGAAATGTTCAATTTAAAATTTTTGCCTATAAGGCGATTCAAGATGGCCGACTTTTAACCAATCAGCGCGCATAATTTTTATGCCTTAAAGGCAAAATCTGTACATGTATCACCGCCTTTATTATTCGAAGTTGTTAGCTGTATGATTTTTACATGACTCTCTAGATTGTTCTTTTTTTTTTCATTATACCTAGTTTTGTTTTTCTTCGGGTCTTCTACGAGACTTTTTGTATGGCGTAATGACGTGACATCTTTTATCAATTTATTGTTTTAAAACGATAATTCGATAAACGTCACTGACAATGTCTAAGTGCATCGCACCATAAAGCAAAATATACATAAGAGGACTCATGTAGAGATTCCGAGGTTAATCTATTTTACTTTTGGCAATCTGTATAAGCCTAACAAGAATAACGATCTATAAAATAACTATGCCAATATGTTTATAAGATATGTATATATGGATTAAATAAAGAAAAAATTTAAATTAGTGTATATAAATATATTAAAACAATAAAATAAGATTAACCTCGGAAAAATTGGCTTATAAAATTTCCACTACTTGATTTCTCTTATATATTTATTGCTCAATGATCGCACTTTTAGTTGAGAAACAAACAAATGCAACAACAAAAACCTTTGAAGCATTGCACTATCTCAGATATTTGTTTTTAATCAAAAACGGACCACAAAAGTCAACTCCAGTTGTATTAAAAGAACGAGATGGCGTAATCCTTTCTGATGGTAGATCATCCATAATTTGTTGTAATTGAATGGGTTTTGTTTTGACACATATTACGCAATTTCTTACAATCCTTTTAACAATCGATTTACTATTAATTGGCCAGTATTTTTTGTCGTACTAAAGACAACAAAAGTTGAGGTCCTGCATGAAAATGTTGTTCATGTTCGTGTTTAAAAACTAATAAGGAGAAATTAGACTTATTAAAGTAAAAGTATCTGAGAGCGGTTTAGGTGTAGAATAATATTTTTTTCTGTGTTTCTTGTTTTGAGTTTTGGCGTATCACGTGCGTTCTTTTTTTCGCGCCGCTCAATCAACTATATGTGCAAGAACGAGAGGGACATCAGAAGAAATATTTTTCTACATCGTGTGTTTTGGTAAGAGAATTTTGTATGGGTTGTAGTCTTGATTGGAATTTTATAAAATATAGAGTTTTTTTTTAAGTTGCATTACGTCAAATATAATATTGCCGATCTCATATAAATTTTTTCGCCAAATTTTTTTTTAAAAGAGGGAACCAATGCACAGTAACCTCACTATGCGGACACTTTTTTCATTAAAAAAGTTTAGCTAAGACAACAATTTTGTGGGACATCTATACGTTTCATGAACAAAATTTTACGAAGTTTAAATTTTTTTATCGATCTTTATTTTCAACGATTTGCACATGCTGGATGCACATGTTGAAGTATGTACATACATACTTGTTAAATAAAAACGTAAACAAGAAGCAAAATCAACTGAATATTATCAATGGTTTTTACTTTTCGTAAAATATTATTTTTTTTTGTTTTGTGTCCTTTTAAAACAAAATTATGTTTTGTGTCCTATATTACCTATGTAACTTATGAATGAACTGTGAGAATATTTTATACGATAGACTACATTAGAAAGAAGTTTTGTAAATAAGACTTATTATTATTGTTTTAAATTTAATCAAAATAATTTTTTTTTGAGTTGTATGCAACATTGTTATTCGTATTATTAAGCGATAATTTGTTAATCCGTCGATATTGATAGTAGGAATAATACATATGTAGATTATAATTTTTTAATTATAAAACTAAGGAAGCATATACACGTGCCAATTTTATATTGTCCTTACGAGTGTGTATTTCAAAATCGCATATAAACAAAATTGACTTTGAACTGGTTTATGACCTAGACAGTTTTGTTTTATAAACCTATTCTTAGTCAATATCGTCGATGACGTAAAACTAGTTCTAGCTTTAAATAAATAAATTTTTTATTTATTTATTTTTGGACTGATTGGTTTTGATACCGAAAAAATCTGACAATCATAAAATTTCATAAAAGGGCCCCAATTTAGTACTAGTCAGGTATTTAGGAAGCAAGAATTTTATTAAATTATAGGAGCCTATTATATTATAAAATATTATTTCGTTAAACAAAAAACTTTAGATAATTATTTTTTATTTCAAAATTTTTTTTCTGGAATTGAAGCCTATACAATAAAACACTCTATTACGGAGCCGTAACACTGTTTTATTGTATAGGCTTCAATTCCAGAAAAAAAAATTTGAAATATAAAATTAAAACAGCCTAATAATCATAATTATAATAATTATTTTTATTAAAGCTGATGTTCGATAGCAACTAGAAAAAACTCACGTTCATAGTTGATAAATTTGAATTTGGTTTGATATTCCTATGTTACTGCATTTACTGTATGACGTGCTAAACAGAATGAACTTAATGGTAAATATAGATGAACTGGACGGAGTGTAAATAGCTACTACAATACGAACTATATTTAAATGAATGGACTGAGAAGACTGTATGGAGTAAGGACTGGATGGTGTATTGTGAACTGAATAAATTGTACGAGTATTGGTGAATACAATTGATGATGTCCTAGCTGCCCAAATAAATGGGCAGAACGCTCTGAATGAACTCGATCTTTTAAAATTATTCCCAATTAACAAAAACTAACCAATTTGGCGTGTGTGTTGTTTCATATGAGATGGAATCCTTTAGCTACCTACACACTAAAAAATTTTCATATAAAATGAATACACTTATAATATAAATATAATTCCGTACGAATTTTTTATAGATTTTATATAAGTTTAACATATAACTGAATGTTGTAAAATATTGTATAAAATTTATAATACTCCCTATAAATATTTTGATAGGTCACTGGTATAAATTTGATACTCCAACGTATAAATATCTGTATATACTACAAAATATAAAGTTTATCCATTAAATGTTAATTTTTGTTCATAAGGGATTAGTATTAAATTTATATAAATTACTTATAGAAAATATCAATCCTGTTATCGTATAAAATTTAGTTGCTTTAGTATAGAAATTTCGGAAATTCTAAATGCTAGAATTGAACTCAGTTTTCAATACTGATGAAATGTTTGTCACATAAAAAAAAACAATTTTAGATTATTTTATAAAGTCGATATATTTATCAAAATAATATTATTTTTTAACATAAGTGTTATGATTATTTAATTTTACTTACAAAAGTGTAAAAGAGCTACGATTAAATTAAGTGTAAAGTAATTTATAGGCTACTATATGTTTTGTTTCTTTTTCGTCACACGGCAGTGTCGTAACTTCTGTTGAATTTAAAAAGTTTCAAATATAATTTATTTAGTATTGACTGTGCCATAGCTTGTATCTCATATGCATTATGAAATTTGTCAAACGTGGCAACTAAATAATTCTATTGAGATAAAAATACAAAAGCTACCCTCATTCTCTAAAACTATAAACTTTATTTCATAAAATTCGTTATGGTTATCGTCATCATTTTTTAGTGAGGCTCAGACTAATTCAGGGTAAATAATGACAGAAAGGTTGATAATGGTTTACAATGCACTTTAAAATTTGAGGATCGACTAAATTGCAGCGCATAAATATTTACTCTGCATGGAAGCAAACACTCGAAACTTCTAGATTGGAGGAGACAGAATTTAATATTTAACATATTATCAATCAATTTTAATGAAACACGTTTTTTATAATTAATTTATTTTATTCACTTTTCACAAAAGGCAATCGATTTTTCTTAAAATAAAGATGATAATTAATTACTTCTCCGGATTGACAATAAACTTACGGGTGAATTTTGATCAAACTTATTTTTCATTTACTGCCTTGAAAGATATTGAATTGTTGTAATGTTGCTAATAATTAAATTCTCTTCATATAAGCATTAATGTTCAAGGAACTGAGTTGGTCCGGTCCTCTAACATTTCTTTATAAAATTCTGAAATTTAAACAAGAAAGCAACAAACATAAGTTAATGCACATAAAGTTTTGTAAATTTGTGTTTACCATATCGCTTCAGCACTTTTTTGGTTTAATCCTGAAGGTTATAGCGGCAATTTCTTGCAACGCAAAGTAAGGTTAAAAAAACTGCAAATGAAGGATAAAAATAAATATAACTTATATTTTATTTTATTTTGAAATAATTACCATTTTCTTAACAAATCCGGAAACTAGACCAACTGGCATTTTTGTGGCAATTTTGTACTGGTTTAAATTCACTACTAATTTTTGTTTGAAATTTTGAATAAAATTTGGAGTAAAAAAAAAACAAAATTGGATAGAATAAATGATTTGATTGGTTATATCATAATCTCCCCGTAAATTTTGAAAAGTATTTGAACATTTTAAAAACACTTTGTATTCACAACGAAAAAAAAATTTTTTTTCATTTTTAAAATGTTTGCATTGAAAATGATATATTCAAATTGCGCAGCTCAAATTTTCCTAGCAGCATTGCAATATGATTAATCTAATTTATCATAAGACGCTGCTCAACAATAATTTTAATATTTAAAAATGCACGGTAAATATTGCACTGCAAATTGCAGTTTCGTACTTTATTAAGACATTATTCGTAATAATTACAAATTTGGGTTTATGCAGCAAAATATGTAAATATCTCCGCGCAATTTCTTTCAGTGTTCCAGTAAATCAGTTAATTATTCGATAATAATAAATCGAATAATTAACTAATGATATCTCAATATACAATTAACAAATTATATTAGTTACCACTATTAACAACTTCACAAATCTACAATAAAACTTAAAAACACTTCTACTCACTACACGATATCCACAGAACTGATAAAAAAATCAAACGATCCTGAAAATTCTCGTATAAAAATCCCGTTTTTAACAAAAAATATTCGTTTTCTATTAATTTTATAAAACTAATCGTATAAAACAAAATTTGTATATGACAAATATATTAATTTTATACCATTCTATGTATAAAAAGTGAAATTTTATACTATAGGTTATAAAAAGTATACAAATGGAAGTATAGAAATTGTATGTATACTATATGAATTTGTATAAAATATATTACAGAATTATATAAACGAATTATATAGGTTCAATATTTATAATTTTTATATAGTATTTCTGTAATTTTATATAGTAATTTATAGAATATCCGAAAATTTTTTAGTGTGTACTATCTGTATCTCACATGAGCTGTGGAACCGCTGTTAAGCATGGCCTCGCCGAGCAGGCATAACTTACTCGGTTCTTAAAAAGGCACGTACGTGCGAACATAAGCACAACCTCAACAAAAATTTTAATGTTTGGGAACGCATGATAGATGCTTAGGATCCCTTGTCTTTCTATGCTGAAGCGCGGCAAGGAAAACAAAGCAAGTTCTTCGTTTTTGGCAACTCTGCAGACCAGATGAAATAGGGTGTCCTCGCAAGACCTTCTTAGAGTAAAATTGATTTAGTTACACTCACTAATAGCAGTCGCCATCTTTATTACTTCCCGTCTATATTTGGCATCATCCTTTGCATAATCGCGTTTATTCCCAACGCCTTATTACTAACATAGATGACGCGTTCTTTGAACGACAGTCTCAACCTATTATTCATTTTCATCTAGATCTCTTACTCTTTTCACTGGCATCTAAAATATATCGATGGTAATCTTTTAAGCAGACAGATTAGGCGATAAGGAAACAGGCCTTCGGATGGTTTTATCAGCTTCGGAATATGAATTTTCATATAGTATACATACAATTTCTATACTTCCATTTGTATACTTTTTATAACCTATAGTATAAAATTTCACTTTTTATACATAGAATGGTATAAAATTAATATATTTGTCATATACAAATTTTGTTTTATACGATTAGTTTTATAAAATTAATAGAAAACGAATATTTTTTGTTAAAAACGGGATTTTTATACGAGAATTTTCAGGATCGTTTGATTTTTTTATCAGTTCTGTGGATATCGTGTAGTGAGTAGAAGTGTTTTTAAGTTTTATTGTAGATTTGTGAAGTTGTTAATAGTGGTAACTAATATAATTTGTTAATTGTATATTGAGATATCATTAGTTAATTATTCGATTTATTATTATCGAATAATTAACTAATTTACTGGAACACTGAAAGAAATTGCGCGGAGATATTTACATATTTTGCTGTATAAACCTAAATTTGTAATTATTACGAATAATGTCTTAATAAAGTACGAAACTGCAATTTGCAGTGCAATATTTACCGTGCATTTTTAAATATTAAAATTATTGTTGAGCAGCGTCTTATGATAAATTAGATTAATCATATTGCAATGCTGCTAGGAAAATTTGAGCTGCGCAATTTGAATATATCATTTTCAATGCAAACATTTTAAAAATGAAAAAAAATTTTTTTTTCGTTGTGAATACAAAGTGTTTTTAAAATGTTCAAATACTTTTCAAAATTTACGGGGAGATTATGATATAACCAATCAAATCATTTATTCTATCCAATTTTGTTTTTTTTTTACTCCAAATTTTATTCAAAATTTCAAACAAAAATTAGTAGTGAATTTAAACCAGTACAAAATTGCCACAAAAATGCCAGTTGGTCTAGTTTCCGGATTTGTTAAGAAAATGGTAATTATTTCAAAATAAAATAAAATATAAGTTATATTTATTTTTATCCTTCATTTGCAGTTTTTTTAACCTTACTTTGCGTTGCAAGAAATTGCCGCTATAACCTTCAGGATTAAACCAAAAAAGTGCTGAAGCGATATGGTAAACACAAATTTACAAAACTTTATGTGCATTAACTTATGTTTGTTGCTTTCTTGTTTAAATTTCAGAATTTTATAAAGAAATGTTAGAGGACCGGACCAACTCAGTTCCTTGAACATTAATGCTTATATGAAGAGAATTTAATTATTAGCAACATTACAACAATTCAATATCTTTCAAGGCAGTAAATGAAAAATAAGTTTGATCAAAATTCACCCGTAAGTTTATTGTCAATCCGGAGAAGTAATTAATTATCATCTTTATTTTAAGAAAAATCGATTGCCTTTTGTGAAAAGTGAATAAAATAAATTAATTATAAAAAACGTGTTTCATTAAAATTGATTGATAATATGTTAAATATTAAATTCTGTCTCCTCCAATCTAGAAGTTTCGAGTGTTTGCTTCCATGCAGAGTAAATATTTATGCGCTGCAATTTAGTCGATCCTCAAATTTTAAAGTGCATTGTAAACCATTATCAACCTTTCTGTCATTATTTACCCTGAATTAGTCTGAGCCTCACTAAAAAATGATGACGATAACCATAACGAATTTTATGAAATAAAGTTTATAGTTTTAGAGAATGAGGGTAGCTTTTGTATTTTTATCTCAATAGAATTATTTAGTTGCCACGTTTGACAAATTTCATAATGCATATGAGATACAAGCTATGGCACAGTCAATACTAAATAAATTATATTTGAAACTTTTTAAATTCAACAGAAGTTACGACACTGCCGTGTGACGAAAAAGAAACAAAACATATAGTAGCCTATAAATTACTTTACACTTAATTTAATCGTAGCTCTTTTACACTTTTGTAAGTAAAATTAAATAATCATAACACTTATGTTAAAAAATAATATTATTTTGATAAATATATCGACTTTATAAAATAATCTAAAATTGTTTTTTTTTATGTGACAAACATTTCATCAGTATTGAAAACTGAGTTCAATTCTAGCATTTAGAATTTCCGAAATTTCTATACTAAAGCAACTAAATTTTATACGATAACAGGATTGATATTTTCTATAAGTAATTTATATAAATTTAATACTAATCCCTTATGAACAAAAATTAACATTTAATGGATAAACTTTATATTTTGTAGTATATACAGATATTTATACGTTGGAGTATCAAATTTATACCAGTGACCTATCAAAATATTTATAGGGAGTATTATAAATTTTATACAATATTTTACAACATTCAGTTATATGTTAAACTTATATAAAATCTATAAAAAATTCGTACGGAATTATATTTATATTATAAGTGTATTCATTTTATATGAAAATTTTTTAGTGTGTAGGTAGCTAAAGGATTCCATCTCATATGAAACAACACACACGCCAAATTGGTTAGTTTTTGTTAATTGGGAATAATTTTAAAAGATCGAGTTCATTCAGAGCGTTCTGCCCATTTATTTGGGCAGCTAGGACATCATCAATTGTATTCACCAATACTCGTACAATTTATTCAGTTCACAATACACCATCCAGTCCTTACTCCATACAGTCTTCTCAGTCCATTCATTTAAATATAGTTCGTATTGTAGTAGCTATTTACACTCCGTCCAGTTCATCTATATTTACCATTAAGTTCATTCTGTTTAGCACGTCATACAGTAAATGCAGTAACATAGGAATATCAAACCAAATTCAAATTTATCAACTATGAACGTGAGTTTTTTCTAGTTGCTATCGAACATCAGCTTTAATAAAAATAATTATTATAATTATGATTATTAGGCTGTTTTAATTTTATATTTCAAATTTTTTTTTCTGGAATTGAAGCCTATACAATAAAACAGTGTTACGGCTCCGTAATAGAGTGTTTTATTGTATAGGCTTCAATTCCAGAAAAAAAATTTTGAAATAAAAAATAATTATCTAAAGTTTTTTGTTTAACGAAATAATATTTTATAATATAATAGGCTCCTATAATTTAATAAAATTCTTGCTTCCTAAATACCTGACTAGTACTAAATTGGGGCCCTTTTATGAAATTTTATGATTGTCAGATTTTTTCGGTATCAAAACCAATCAGTCCAAAAATAAATAAATAAAAAATTTATTTATTTAAAGCTAGAACTAGTTTTACGTCATCGACGATATTGACTAAGAATAGGTTTATAAAACAAAACTGTCTAGGTCATAAACCAGTTCAAAGTCAATTTTGTTTATATGCGATTTTGAAATACACACTCGTAAGGACAATATAAAATTGGCACGTGTATATGCTTCCTTAGTTTTATAATTAAAAAATTATAATCTACATATGTATTATTCCTACTATCAATATCGACGGATTAACAAATTATCGCTTAATAATACGAATAACAATGTTGCATACAACTCAAAAAAAAATTATTTTGATTAAATTTAAAACAATAATAATAAGTCTTATTTACAAAACTTCTTTCTAATGTAGTCTATCGTATAAAATATTCTCACAGTTCATTCATAAGTTACATAGGTAATATAGGACACAAAACATAATTTTGTTTTAAAAGGACACAAAACAAAAAAAAATAATATTTTACGAAAAGTAAAAACCATTGATAATATTCAGTTGATTTTGCTTCTTGTTTACGTTTTTATTTAACAAGTATGTATGTACATACTTCAACATGTGCATCCAGCATGTGCAAATCGTTGAAAATAAAGATCGATAAAAAAATTTAAACTTCGTAAAATTTTGTTCATGAAACGTATAGATGTCCCACAAAATTGTTGTCTTAGCTAAACTTTTTTAATGAAAAAAGTGTCCGCATAGTGAGGTTACTGTGCATTGGTTCCCTCTTTTAAAAAAAAATTTGGCGAAAAAATTTATATGAGATCGGCAATATTATATTTGATTACGTTTAGTTTTGAGTTCATTAATACTTCTGCACGAGTATTATTAATTTATAAATAATTTTGTATACGCGTAAGAATTTTAAGTAAACATTTACAAAATTAAAAATTGTGTAAATATCTAGAGAACTAGCTGTAAAAAAAATAAAAATAAAACTTTTTACGCTATTTGCCGTAGGCACTTGGCGAAACACACTTATACTTAATAAACACATTTTTATTAATCACTTGTTTTTGTTTCGCAGAATATTTTGAATATTTTTCAAGAAGTTTAAAAAATCACTCGATCGATTTCGACTTGTTATGCCATCATCAGGAGTATCTACTGAATTGTATTAGTAAAATTTTTTTGTTATATAGTAGAAAAAAGCAAAATATAAATAAAAATAAAAGGAGGGAAAAAAATAAGCAATAAAAATTAAAAATTAACGATGACGAAACAGCCTTATCTGGCCAGATAACCCAAATAAAATCAGTGTGTGCGTTACAAATAAAGAAAGGTATTGATAACTCTTCTACTCCACCATTCTCTTCTTCTGCTGCTTCTAATAATACTAACTTCAAAGTGATTGGTGCGATAAAGAAAAAACTACGTGACCATGACCTTATAGCGTGTAAAGCGAATAAAGGCAATACAATTACCGTGCTCACAAAAGTCGATTACTGCAATAACATTTCTGTTTTTATTACAGAAAGTAAAGCAATAGAGCTTGGCAGAGATCCAACTAAGTCTTTTAAGACTTCGGTTAGTAAGTGTATCAACCAATGCCAGAAGTTATTTGATGGAACTGGTTGGAAGTACTCTGTCATGAATCCATCTGCCCCGATCCTTTATGGTTTACCAAAAATCCATAAGGAAGGCATTCCGATTAGACCAATAGTATCGTATTGCAATGCTCCTGCCTACAAGCTATGTAAGGGTTTCATAAATTTTTTCAATTGTCATACTAATTTCTTTTCGGCTTACTCGGTTAAGAACTCGGTAGAATTGATTAACAAAATTCAAGACGTCGACATTCCGTTACATTCAAAACTAGTTTCATTTGACGTTGCCAGTCTTTTCACTTCTATTCCAATTAATACTTTGTCCCAAATAGTTTGTAATTACTTAGATAGGGATGTTGTAGATGAGAGCTTACGTCGTGAACTGAAGTTAGTTTTTGAGACTTGTATTAAACAAAATTATTTCTGTTTTGATAATACATATTTCAAATTCGCTGATGGTCTACCCATGGGCTCCTCTCTCTCACCTTTGTTGTCTGAAATTTTCATGAATTTCTTCGAACAAATGATCATATCAAATAACAATCCCTATTTTCGTCATATAATCTTTTGGTATAGATATGTTGATGACATATTATGTCTATGGAATGGAACTGATAGACTGTTAGACTCTTTCCTTACTTGGTTAAATTCTCAATATCCCACCATTGATTATACGTTAGAAAAAGAAGAAAATAAATGTATTAATTTTCTAGATATAACAATAACCAGGATTAATTCTACTTTAGACTTCAAAATTTATCGGAAACCCACGTATACAGACGCTGTTATCCCTAGTTCTTCAAACCATCCCCATAATATTAAAATGTCAGCTTTCCACTCACTCATAGATAGACTAATAAACATCCCTCTGTCAAATTCAAATTATAACACTGAGCTTAACATAATTCTTCAAATAGCAACAAATAACGGATATGCAACTAGGACTATATTAAAGTTATTAAATAAAAAGCTAAAGCGTAAAACTTTAACGGGTATTTATCCACCGGACAGTCCAACGCGGGAAAATTGGTGTCGCTTAGAGTATATAGGAAAAACGAGCCAACGGATTAGCAACATCGTGTCCAATTATACCAATATTAGTTTTGCTTTTTATAATAATAACACAATAAAGAAAATGATTTTTAACAATAAACCTAGAGTTGATCGCCTTTCCAAATCTGGCGTTTATAGGATTAATTGCAATGATTGTAGTTTCTCCTATATTGGTCAGACTGGGCGCAATTTTGGAGTTAGAGCTAAAGAACGTTTATCTGGTTGCAATCAATCAACTTTCCATAACCATTTAACTTCAGAAAATCATACAGCTAGCTTGAACAATTTAGACATATTCATATACAACCCAAAGGCAGACGTTTAGATACCTTAGAATCTTACGAAATTCGAAAATCAATATTTCTTAACCAAAATATCCTTAACGAACAGAGAGAAATCCGGTTCTCACCAATTACAGACCCCGCCCTTTTCTATTCTCACGTACGCAATAATATACCTTGAATTTTGTTACTCAACCTATGACTCATCGCCTACCTGTAGATTAATTTTTATTGCTTATTTTTTTCCCTCCTTTTATTTTTATTTATATTTTGCTTTTTTCTACTATATAACAAAAAAATTTTACTAATACAATTCAGTAGATACTCCTGATGATGACCTAACAAGTCGAAATCGATCGAGTGATTTTTTAAACTTCTTGAAAAATATTCAAAATATTCTGCGAAACAAAAACAAGTGATTAATAAAAATGTGTTTATTAAGTATAAAAATAAAAATTGTATCCCAGGGGGCGCCCAACGCAGTTGTAAAATTTTACGGGTGGCCAGTCGAGGCCATTCAGCAGATATATACCAGCGGTTGGGCCGCAGTGGTGGATTTTACGGCGGTCGGCCAAAGCTAAAATTTTTTTAACGGCGGAGAGACGTCGACAAGGAAAAAATATACATACGGGGAGAGGCCCCACAACTTTTTGGTGGCCTATCAAGTTTATTTAACGGTGGTGGTGAGACCACGCCTAAACAAAACTGGTGACGGGTGGCCAGGTGAGGTCACTCAATTATACGGTTCACGGCGGGAAGACGCTCAACGGTCCGGGCGTGGCGCTTGTGGCATGACGGCCACAGCGGTAAATAGTTATATAGTATTAAGGTGTTTTATCGCATCAGTCCACTGCACTCTTTTCTGTTGATTTAATTCGCGGGTTGGGGGAAATTTTTGAAGTAAAACTTCTGTAGACACGCTTGACTTAGGGACTAAGCTGGTAAATGGGTTACGAAAAATGTAATCGAACGAGGCGAATGAAACAATAAACGCAAAACGAAATCATTTTCCTTTAGGATCAGGATGTGCCATGACAATTCATAAATCCCTAGGTGGAACATTAGTTGATACCATTTTATTTTAATAATTGGTTAAAAAAATTGGAAAATAAGAAAATAGGAAAATTGGTAAATGGAAAATTGGAAAATTGAAAAAATTGGAAATTTAGAAATTTGCAAAATTGGAAAATTTGTAAATTGGAAAATTAGAAAATTGGAAAATAGGTAAATGGAAAATTGGAAAATAGGAAAATATGAAAATTGGAAATTTGGAAAATTGGAAAAATGGTAAATTGGAAAATTGAAAAATTTGAAAATAGGAAAATAAAAAAATATGAAAATAGGAAATTTTGAAAGTTGGAAAATTGAAAAGTCATAATATAGACTTCTATGTCACTGACTGACTCACTCGAAAACGCATAGGGTGGCCAATTTTTTTTCCTTCCTTATAACATCTATGTCACTCACTCACTTACTCACTCCAGAACGCACAGGGTGACCAAAAAAATTCGTCCGTGTGATATATTTTATATATGTATTTTTTAATATATTACAGCTCCATTCCACACGAGGTATCACAGAAACCGATTCTTTCTTCGTTTCTTTCCCCGTTTGCCTATGATACAGGTTTTAAGGCGACTTAAACAAATTTTCGATGAAATCACATTACACAAACATAAATGAAATAAAAAATATTTCAAGGCCATTTTTACTATGCGAAGAGATTTCAAAAATGATTTTCTTGTCCATTTTGTTACACATACATAAACATTATCTATCTATATTATCTAACTAGTCGTAGTTGGCTTTGAAAAAGTTACCAAGTTACAAGGTTACCTCTTGTGGCATCAGACATAAACGGCTAGGTGACACTCGAGAACGCAAAGGGTGACCAATTTTTTTCAATATTATAATTTTTCTATATTATATTATAAATATTAAACATATATTAGAAGTTTTAGTTCAGTAGTGTGGTCTAAAGCACACTTAATTTTTTTTTGTGTTTCCTTCTTGTAAAAAAAACTAAACTAATAAAATGAACTACTAAGTTTGTATCAGTTGGGTATTGTAGGAGGGGAATTCTTATTATGTGTCGGGAACCTATTTACAGGCAGGGCTTGTCACTCCCATTCATCCCCTGGGCAGGACATCCACAGGGTCGGAGAGGCGAGTCCAGCAGATGTGTCGTTTATTTGGGGGCGACAGTAAAATCCAACGGTCTCCTCATGGTACTTCGGCGGGTTCATGCTGTCGAAGTGTTAATTGGGGGAGATTCGTTGGAGGTCTCGCCGGGTGAAGAGAGGCTTAGTCTATTGGGCAGACGTCCGTACCCTCTAATGCTACTTCGTTGCAGCTGGGCATCGGCCTTTCGAGGGGGGGGGGGGGGTGGTCTCTTCAGCAGACTGGGTACTTGTCATTCAGAGAGATCTGGTAGTCGTCGGATGCACACACCAGGTTATCATTATATTTTTCTCGTTCCTCAAGTTTCGGCCGACAAATTTCGGCGGAACCTCCGGTTTTTTTCATTCATTTTTAATTTGCGTCCCATTTATAATTATCTGTAAACACGGTGTAGGCCAGAGACATGCACGCCTCCAAATCCCCACGATCCAATAATCTGATGAGTCGGCTGCTGAGCCGTCTGTAACAATATCGTATGATAATTATAATTTCGATAAATGGCCATCTGCTCTTAACAAAGAATCTTTATCGAGGAACGGATTTAATTGTCTTAATTTACTGTTCTTGTGAAGTGTTTTTCCTTGCTTAAAATTTTTAATTTCAACTTTACTGCATAAATGTATTAGTGCATGATTTGTTTCGATTACTGTTAGTGGACCCACTATTTTATCCATTGATTTATTAATGTTATTAATAAACCAAGCAACAAGAGATAACTCGAATTAATTTTTTAATTGAACTGAATTTTGTTATCAAATCGAACGGCAAGCTTTCAGATCTGTGAATGTCCCCGGATTGTGTGTACTTTTATGGACTAATTTTGATAATCACCTTATTAACGAAACCAACGGGGAATTTTCCACCAATTTTATAATACCGCTCCGTTTGCGATATTTAATATGAAAGTGTAGGGGAAGGTTGTGAGCCATAATCAAGTAATTCTAGAGATGTCTATTCAGATCTGTGAATGCCCCCGGATTGTGTGTACTATAATGGATTAATTTTGATAACCACCCTACTAACGAAACCCTCGGGGAATTTCTCACCGGTTTTAGGATACCGCTCCGTTTGCGATATTTAATATGAAAGTGTAGGGGAAGGTTGTGGGCCATAATCAAGTAATTCTAGAGATGTCTATTCAGATCTGTGAATGTGCCCGGATTGTGTGTACTCTAATGGATTAATTTTGATAACCACCCTATTAGCGAAACCCTCGGGGAATTTCTCACCGGTTTTAGAATACCGCTCCGTTTGCGATATTTAATATGAAAGTGTAGGGGAACGTTGTGGACCATAAGCAAGTAATTCTAGAGATGTCTATTCAGATCTGTGAATGCCCCCGGATTGTGTGTACTCTTATGGACTAATTTTGATAACCACCCTATTAACGAAACCCTCGGGGAATTTCTCACCGGTTTTAGAATACCGCTCCGTTTGCGATATTTAATATGAAAGTGTAGGGGAACGTTGTGGACCATAATCAAGTAATTCTAGAGATGTCTATTCAGATCTGTGAATGCCCCCGGATTGTGTGTACTCTTATGGACTAATTTTGATAACCACCCTATTAACGAAACCAACGGGGCATTTCCACCGATTTTATAATACCGCACCGTTTGCGATATTTAATATGAAAGTGTAGGGGTAGGTTGTGGACCATAATCAAATTATTCTAGAAATATCTGTTCATATCTGTGAATGACCCCGGATTGTGTGTACTCTTATGGACTAATTTTGATAACCACCCTATTAACGAAACCCTGGGGAATTTCTCACCGGTTTTAGAATACCACTCGGAATGCGATATTTAATATGAAAGTGTAGGGTAGGTTGTGGGCCATAATCAAGTAATTCTAGAGATATACATTCGGACTTGCTTTCTCCGTTCTGTTGCCTGATTCGTTTAGCATCAAGCAGGGAGCAACGCGTGGAGGTAACAACCTTGAACTCTGTTGCCCTCCTGGACCGCAGTCCTTAATTAATTCTGTTTATAATAGTTAGTTTTAGGTGAGGTCGTTTTATAAAATCTCGAAAGTGACCGGGTATATTTTTACTTGTAAACATTTCATAATGAATAACTCCTTTTAAATAAAATTCATCATCACCTAAATGAATTGTTTTACTTATTTGATCTAGACGTATACTATATGAATTATTATTTGGCAGTACATCAGCAACAATTAATCCGTAGTTGCTAAAATAATTGATTGTACGTTTTGTTTTACATTTGGGACAAATCGACTGTTTAAAATCTATGCAGTTTTGAACATCACTTAATGAGTTTTGATTGACACTAAACACGTTTTCAAATGGAAGATAAAAGGTTTCTTTTAAAATATCAGGATGCTAGTTTCCCAAACAACTACGAATTTCAGTTAACGGTGGAGGCAAAACTTTTTCTAAAATGAAAGAAATATTACAAGTAGCGTCTAATTTGGTAAAATTTCTCAATCGATCGAGGTTCTTGCTATCCTTATATATCTCTAGTAATATTCGACTTCTCTCTTTATACAGAACAGACTTATTAGAAAAAGAGTTAATTTCAGACAAAAATTTGAAAACCCGGTTCGTAGATTTTTGAAAAAATCCCTTAAAATATTCTGCATCTTTGTACAGACACAAAAAAATCTAGGCTAACGCATCAAAAGCATTTGGCCATTTTTCTTTTAACTGCGACGATATGATATTGACAAAGTGGACACAACATACGAAAGTGCCAACTTTATTAATATGGGGAAATTAATTATTCGAGGTGAGTAACATATCGAACATATCGTTCAATTCATGACGGATACAGTCATGAAATTGAAACTAAGCAGGATCGATTTTATTAGCGCCCAAGACCAATCGGTGACAAAGAATTTTGGTTTGTATTCTTTTGGCAAATTTTGATTTAAGTCATCCAAAAATCAAAAAATGGTATAAGAATCGTGTTGCGATGAAATTAATTCAGCGATAGGGATTAGTTGTTTATTAATATTTATTACACACGCATAATAAAGGATTCGCTTATGTGACATGAATGGCAAAAGGAGCCTTACCACCGACTCGCAGTACCGACAATTTTACTGTAAGAAGTTTGCACCATTTAGGAGTTTAGTAGGCACACAATAACTAAATAATACGAAAATAATACAACTATATTCATGATTAAGCCAAAGAAGCAAATGTAATAATATTCCATAACCATAAGCCATAAAGCTATAAAGCGAAAAGCAAATTTGTATTTTGTACCCAAAATCCAACCTATTCATACTAAAAAGGCGACAGTGACAATTTATTTTTTAAACGAAACGCTGAACAGCTTTAAACTAAGTTAAATAAATTATCTGAACGTCCGGTGAAATTAATTTGTACTGTAGACGGATAAAAAATTCTATGCCAGAAGTCGAGATAGGCAACAATTTATTATGTAAAATCTCCTTTCCAGATTTAATTTGATTGTCGAGCACTCTCATTGTTTATTATACATTTGAATTGACATAATTTATTCAGCTATTTCGTGTCGCTTATTTATTTATTTATTTTGCTTTAATTTATTTTTATCTGTTTTAAATTAAAACATAATAATACTCGTAGAATTTCGATACAAAGAAAATCGTTTAAATTAAATTTTTTTCTGCAATTTGTATTTTCTTGTCGTTAAGTTCTTCATTTTATTGTTAGATGGAAAAGCGCGGATGGCGTGCTCGTAAAATATTACGAGACGGTTGCGACGGTGTGTGTGTGGGATATTTTTTGTTCTTTATAGAAATTTATTTTTTGTACTAAGTAGGAAAATATAGGAAAATTCCAAGTAATGAAAATCGTGAACAAAACTTACTGTTGATTGGTAGGTTTAAAGATGTTGAAAAATTTTGATGACATGAATTAAATTAAAATTTACAAGGTACGTTACAATAGCAAAAGTGTTTAAGTACACAGGCAACAGGAATATACTAATGGGGCAAGAGGTAATTTAATTGGATGAGTATACGAGATAATTATTATTGTTCGTCTGTGGCTGTTTTCAACTTACAAGCTATAACAAACATTATTTCGAAAAGTGTACAGGAAGTCACTTATAAAGATTCCATATCAATACGTTATTTAGAACAATTTATTTTTTCGACAATTTTTCCAAAAAAAAAACTCCTTAAACGGGGAACCTGTCATACCAGAAACAATATTCCGTCTTATAGAATATTTACTGTACAAATTATAAAAAACTCCAAAAATTTCCTATTTCATAAGAAACGGAAAATAAAAAACTTCCGTGTTGAAAAGTCAACAATTGCAACTACTCACATTTGCCACATTTATCGGAGACAATTTTGTTTTAATGCAGGATAATGCCCGGCCGCATACTGCACACTCTGTAACGACCTTTTTGTCGGAGGTTGAAATAAACAAGCTGAACTGGTCTGCAAGATCTTTAGATTTGAACCTGATAGAGGATGTCTGGGACATTCTAGGGAGGCTGGTCTGAGGTCGAAATCCAGTAGTGTGAAACACATAAGAACTTCGAAATGCATTCTTACATGTACGGGAAAATTTATCACAAAAAACGAAACTGGAAGCAGTTGTGAAAAATCGTGGAGGTAACACCCGATACTGAGGAAACCGGTTGATTATAAAAATTGGTTGTTATTTTGTTTTATTTGATTTCTTAATCAAAGGTAATCCTTTCAAAAGAATAGTATATAGTTTTTCATAGTTTTTAAATAAAATAATAATTTTTTTCCTGAATTTGGATGTTCATTCTATCACCTATCTTAGATATTCATAAATCGGAGTCTGTTATAAAGATTCCTTACTAATAAATTACTTCAAAAAATTTCATTTCTCGGCAAATTTTTCAATAAAACACATTAAAACCAGAAAAATTCTGATACTCGAAATATATATAACAAATTCCGTCTTATAAAATATTTACTATATGAACCGGAAAGCATACATATTGGTCTAACGGATAAAAAATTATCTTCCCCGAGCAAAAGTTTATTATTTCATAAGAAACGGAAAATGAAACAACTTCGACTTGAAAACTCATCAATTGCAACTAGACATTAATAATAAATCAGTTAAAATTATCATTCCTCACACATATTCTGACACAGATATGACTTCTTCAATAATTTTCTCGTAAAACTCCTTAAAACCGGAAAATTCCAATACCGGGAATTTGCCTTGGCAGTTTCAAGTGCATATGGGATTTTTCTACGAGATTTGGGGAAAACCTTAAAAAACAGTAATTCATAACACGGACCAGCAACTAAAGATAAATACCAAGCAGTAAAAACTAATATTTTTTGCAGTTTTCCGTGATAACCTCTTACAATTGGAAACACACTGAAACAAGGAAATTGTATTGGTCCCGTGTATTGTCTCTTTAGAACGTATTTATTGTCTCGATTTTGACGAGTTCAAAGACGGAAACTCATTAAAAATGGAATAAACAAATATGCATACAACAATTGTCCGTTCATCTGCATATCTCTACCGACGATATATGAAGAACGGCTTTTGGGATCTCTACCTATTTATATTTTTTCCATATACTCGTGCAGTACATCTTTTGAAAGGACTTGGATCACACAACAATCTCGATACAAGTTTAATTCATAAATCCGCCGTTTTTGCGCTGGTAGCAAATTTTTCGTTTATTATAGAATGTATGCTTGTTGTACATATATCGTTAAAAACGCCTTGAAAATGCCGTAATTTTTTTTAAACACCTTAGTACACAAAACCATCGTTATAGCGCGGCAAGCAGTTACAACTTTTATTAGTTCTATATGATCATGTTGCACATCATTTCAAAGGTCTTGAAAGAAAAACAATTTTGGCGCTGATAGCTAATTACTGATTTATTATAGAATAAAGTATATAAGTGTGACATATTAATGAAAAGGTCTTCAAGAATGTCACAAATTTAGTTAAAGCATATTAGTACTCCAAATTATCATAGTGACATAGCTATGGCTTTTAAAATTTAGATTATGAAGGAAAACTTTTTATCTTCAATTTATATCACAAATTCAGAGTTTTGGCGCTTACGAAGTTTACGAAGTTTTAAGTTTGCGGATTTGGATTTTTAGCTAATAATGAAAAAGGAAACAATTTCAAAGATGGAATTACATAACAAGTAAAATAAAGTCAGTATAGGTGGATGTTTCTCACAATCTGCGGTAAACAAAAATTAACTATATAAACTATAGACATAAACGGAGATTGAGACATCTTCGAGAATAAACGAATTTTCAGGGCAAAATATATACAGTGACAAACTGTGACCGGAAACCAAGCAAATAAGTTTAACAGATGAAATCATTTTTCCCAAGCAACAGTGTTCGAAGCAAACCGCTGAGAAACGAAAATTTAAGCAACTGTGAGACTGAAAGCTCAATACAGACAGCCCAACAATTGGATATAAAGAAGGACACATTTAAAATTATCATGCAGAACATCTAATCTGAAAAACGTCGTCCGTTAATGTTCCATTTAAAAGGGGTGTTACCGTGTGAATTATAAAAAAACTTGTCAAACACGGAAAATAAGGACGGAAAACAGAAAAAATACAGAATAGATATGTAACTTAGGACTACAACCATACCAATTGGTACATCTATTAAACAAACTTTTGATACACGATTTAAAAACTATTTTACCACACACAAATAACACATACCCCTAAAAAAAAGTAAATTTAGATAGCATCAAGATGCAAAAATCAAAGTAGTGTTTACGGCTGCTAATTTACAGTACACAAATATAATATAACAAATATTCATAAAATAATTATTTAGGATATACTACACAAGCTGAAAAATTATGATTTCTTTGCAAATTTTTCCGTAACAACTCCAAAATAGCGAAACCTCTAAGACTCGGAAATTACTATTAACTTCCGGAGGTTCCGTCTTAGAAGATGTTAAATTTATGAATTATGAAAAATTGCTTAAAAAGAAAACTCAATAGTTCTAAATGATTTGGTGCCAGAATCAAATTACTCTATCAAAAATTATCTCCTTTGTAAAATTTTCTACACAAATTGCGCAAGAAATAGAATTTTTTCCCTTTATTTCACAAAAGCTATAATTTTGTTGTTTATTATCCAAATAAATAAATACAAAACGGATTATAGAACAAAACAGTTCAAATTATCCTCCATAACACCTAACGACCCCTTAAGGCGGAAAAATTTGGATAATTATAAATTTCTCAATGTGGATGTTTATAAATAATACAAAATCTCAAAGATGGTAATGCATAACACGAAATTAAAGTCAGTACAAAAACCTTCAGAACAATTAACAAATTGGGGTCAAAAATCATGCAAATTTATCCGATTTTCGCGGAAATTCCTATGGATACCATGCCAAACTCTTCTATACAAACACAAGAAACGGAAGTGTGGAAACTTCAAGAAGCAAAACCTAAATAAAACGTCTGCAATATATTATCGGTGCCTAAGACTCAGCTACGTTTAATATTTTAATATTAACTAACGTAGACTGAGATTGAATATCTAAATTTTAGTGCAGCAATTTTTTACAATGACGTATTTTGATGCGGTATATTAAAAGAGGTAGGTTTCCAATTTCCACCTCAAATGTCCCTGCGGCGTTCATAACCCCATTATAGAGCGCTTGGTATTCCTCTTAAAGGTTTTTCGGTAAGATTCTTAATTTTTAGGCAGCTGAGATAATTCCAAATTGGTGACATGGAAATTTTTAATGCTCCTTAACGGGTCATCATGGCCTGCAACAATGACGATAATTTTTCGTACGGGGACTATGATTTGCATGAGCGAAATCTAATTTAGAAGAAATTCTGCTTACAAATGACCCAGTTCACCCGAGAAAAATTGATGAGATCATTGAGTGACCAATTGAATGCAGTCGTTGCAAGAAAATGTTAAGAGATCCAAACCAATTACACTCAAGACCGTTTGTGTGGTGGCTCATCCACAACAAAAAGTGCAAGGTTGTTGATATTATCACCCATATAGATGGTTGCAGGATTGGATACGATCGTAAAGTTGGATTCGAAAAAATGTTTGACGTCACACAAATTATTGTTGGTTGATTTCAATCTTTGCAGTCTTTTTTAAATTCACCAAAGAAAGAATTATTTTCTATTCTGAATTATTTTTCTTCAAGATGGTGTCGCTGGTGATTGAAACACCTGTTGAAGATGGCTTTTTATAGCACACTCATTTCATACGATATCAACATAAACATAATGGCGTGATGATCGGAATTGTTCTCGTTTGCAGCCGTTATATCTATGTTTTAATAGAGGTGGCGTTCAGCTCTTACACGACCAAATAACATACGATCGAGTGAATCTTTGAAAATGCAGTCAACAATAAGACGAGAGAAACTCAGCGATATAAACAGCAAAACTCTCATACTGCATACAGAAAAGTAGCCATCCCGCCACATCAAAATGCTCCAGCATCCCATAATTTATCATAACAGAACGTTTTCTTGCAACTGTAACAGCTTGTTGATTAATATCCGCCCTATAGGAATTGTGGTAGAACCCGGTTTTTTGTGGTTCAATTACGCCACTAAAATATTAAAATAAAATCTCCTAATTACAAACTTTGCTACTCTTATTAAAGGGTGCGGCAGGCTTGGTTCGTTTTTGAACTATATGCGTACTATATTGATAAATGTTGGGAAATATTGAAAACTTATTTCCAACGTAGTGAGTCAGTTGCCGAAACTTGCTTAAAATTGCTGTAGAAATTCGGTAGAAATGAAGCGCCAATTGAGAACAGTCTGAGGAAATTTTTGAGTAAGTTCAGGCATGTTAACCGGCAATATACACATTCCACATCGCAGTTCAGCTCTTTCGATGGAAAATATTGTTACAATAGCTGAATGTATGCGTCAACATCAGAGCACCTCAACCCGCCACCTTTCACAAAAGTTGAACATCAGCGATAGGACTTTACGAAGAATTGAAGGCAGTTGAGACCATCCATTGCATTTTCACTTCGCCGAATGAGCCAATTCTCGATTGAAAAATGTTGAACATCTTAACCAAAAAATTATCTGTTCCGACGAAGCTCATTTTCACCTTGGCGGTTATACCAACAAGCAAAACTGCCGTATTTGGGGCTCAGAAAATTCACACAACGGTTGAGTGTTTGGTGTGGAATATTGTCCAAAGGCATCATAGGGCCATTTTACTTCTAAAATTAGGAAGCAGCCGAACTAACAATCAATGGTGATGGCGACTATTATGGTTTCAACAGGACGGCCCCACTCCCCACTCAGACTACGATACAATTAAACTAAAAGTTGCCGTCTCCTGTTTTATATAAGGATGGGGAGAAGAAATCCTTTATTTTTACGTTTATTTCGGGGCTTTATTTAACATGACTAAAATCATTCGTTTTGACTCAAATATGCACCGTTTTTTCGGTAACTCGTTGCCGTTTAGAAAGCAATTTCATTATGCCGCTTTTCCAGAACGCCTTGTCCCTAGTGATTGCAATCCCGGGATTTCATAAAAGTATAAAATTAATTTAATAATTCTCTTAAATTCATTAATTGACCGCTGACCATTAACAATTTTAGTTTATTCCTTATACATATTTTTATTCTCCTATATAGGAACCTAATATTATATCTCTTTAACAAATATTTATCATTGTGTAATGTACAAAACTAAATAAAACTGTGTTTCCCCGTTATTTTTTCTATACGAGTATTTTTTTTTTCTTTAATCAGAAAACATTCAGACTACTCGGTTAGTGATTTTTTTCCTTTTCATTTTTATATAAAGCTAAAACGTTCATTCGCGTGTAACTTTACGTGTGACTTAATTGTAATTCCGCCGACAAGTGTAGAGTTGGAGCGGGCATTTTCGACGGCAGGAATTGTAATTTCCAAGCTGCGAAACAGAATAGGAGCCCAATTGATCGATACTATTTGTTTTTTAAAGTCATATTTTAAGCATAATGTGAAAGACAATAGCTATTTAAAATTATGTTTCGCGTCTTACCAGAGCTGTGACAAATAATGTTTTATCTTTTTTACATATGAATTTTCATTTATTTTAATATATTTAAATTTTTTGAATAAAAATTAAAACTGAATTATTTAAAATACGTATATTTTTGTTGATTTGTATATAGCCTTAATCCCGGGATCCCGAGATCCCGGGTATAGAATAACTCAACCCCGTAATCCCGGGATTGGTAAAATGGTCCGGGATTGCAATCACTACTTGTCCCTATTAGCTAAAAACTAAGATAGCCAGTTTTGACAAAAAGAGATTATAACCGATTGGCGCCAGGTCCGGACTATAAGGTGGCTGCATAATAGTTTATCAACCAAGCTTCCGGAGCTTCTGGCAGGTCATCATGGACGTGTAAGACCTCACGTTGTCCTGGTGGGACACGGCGCCTTTCTTATTGGATATTTCTGGCCGCTTCTGATCGATTTCTACCTTTAGACGATTCAATTGCTGGCAGTAGAGGTTCGATTGAGCGTTTAGTCATTCGGCATAGTCATATCATAGTAGATGATTCCCTTCCAATCCCACCAAACACACAGCAACACTTTTCTGACCGTCAATCCTGGTTCGCTTCAGAAATGGTCCAATTCCGTTCCGTTTGGAAAGGATTCGCAGATGGAAACACGGTCCATCAAGTTTTTTTGCACCAAGTCGTGCGGCATCCTAATATCGAGGCTCTTTTTGAAGCCAGCCTTATGCAAGTAGTTAAAAACGTTATGTGGTCGATCTTCAACTTTTAGGCGATGCTAAGACAGCCCGCATGCCGGTCTACTTCGATAATGTTGTTTTGAAACGTATGTGAAGTTATCCCAGGATTTGCTCTTATGTGTGAAATTAGCCCAGTCCAGAGTTCATTTTCGGAAACTTGACACGGAACTGTTTTTTTCCTAAATTAGCTTAAATTTAGCTACTAGTGTATACATTTCAAAATTATGTAGCACTGAGCGCGCATTCTTGAAATCGGTGGATATTTCCGTCTGCGGATTATAATTTGCATTAAAATTCTTTAAATTATTCGAATTTTTCGCCGGCTACTTTAATCGTTTTTTTTTAAATTTGTTTACAATGCAAGCCTTCTATTATTTATTTCACTACTAAACAAAAATCGGTGAAAATTTCCGTTTAGGTAATTCAATGCGGATTTATTCCCCCAAATAATAGAAAACTTGCAAGCAAATTTCAAAAAAAAACGATCAAAGTAGCCTGCGAGAAATTCTGAAAATTTTGATAGTTTTACGTTTTTTCATTAAAATTGATAAAAATCTGGGTTGGGATAACTTAACACAAGAGCAAATTGGTTGGCTTTGAAGTTCTTGTCGAGCAGATTTGATTTTCTTGTCTTTTTAATTTTTTATTACAAAATTATATACATATTTTAATATTTTGAATGATATTGCACACATAATAAATAAACCAGACTATCAGAGATGGAAAGCATTAATGGAGCAAGACCTTGCTTACGAAAAAATGTCAGCCACAATATACGCATATATTCAACAATATAAGTATGAATTGTTAAGTATGAACATGTAAGCCTACAGAAGTACACGAAAATTAACAAAATGGAACACAAAAATTAAAACTTTGAATTTTGTCAGCAACTGCATTTTTCATTATAAATGAGCTAGTAAGCTCAAAATGGGGGTTGCAGTTGTTAAAATTATTCTAAACAAAATAAATAAGAGACATGTTAGTGTTGCCTGATTAAAAAAAAATATTTTTTGGGATGGAATTCTGGGATAACTTCACTTACGTTGTTTTGAAAGATTATCCGTCAAATCGTTCCAAACAGGAAAATCACTGAAATCCGAATATATATGTTGACCAATTAAGGGTTCGTCTAAGTGAGTTTTTAAGGAAAACTCCACATTTAGAAACAAGTTGTAGGTGTTTATTTAGTTCTTATCTACGATGCAGACACTTTGATCATGATATCTGGGACCAACAGTTTGAGAACTTTGGTCTTATAAATGGAGACTGATACTGAACTGGTACTTAATTCAACCTGATAAAAAGACTGGAAAAGACGAATTTTTCTACAGGAAACGGACTTATGTTTACACGAAAATATTTATTATAAAAAAAATAATTTGTTTTTAATTATTTTATTTATTTTATTTATTTAAACTCTTTTTTCAATTAATTTTATTTTTATAACAATTTTGATTTTATTTAATATTCTTTAATCAAATAATAACTTAATACTAACTATAAAATATACTTAAATCTATTACATTGACACCCGATCTAGTGTGTCAGCAAAATATGCATAAAGGTATTTATGCATATTATGCATATTTGTTGCGCGTGGATTTGTATGGTATCAATCTGCGCGCTTTAGAAAAGTAGATCCCAATTCCAGATCCCAATTCCGCCAACCAAAATATGGCGTCATGTGCAGAGAATCGTAACTCCTCCCGCCGAAGAGAAGGCCATAGGGACTTTGTCCATATGGTCTTGGGTTCACTGGTTGACTGTGTATTGTTCTGTGTCGCTACTTGCTGTGTTGATTTGTAGCATCTCTTCCAGGTACAATAGATGACAATTGCAATAATAATGATTATGATCAGGGTTGTAGTACTGTGTCCTTGTATGCTGTGAGATAACGCTCGCTCTTGTAATAGCGTGATGTGATCTCTATGTTGTAGGGTCCAATTAGTCATTTGTGATAATGACAATGACTGTATAACGTTTTGACTATTCACGTCGTGATACGGTATAATGACGATATGGTCCTCTTGGTAGACGTATTTCGTACTGCTGTAGGTAATGCCCGAGATATTGACATCTCAATTATCGAATTCAATTAACGCTTGGCCTTTGATAGACTTCGTAAATTGGTGACAAGTAGATGTGAAATCCAGTTCTCCTGGTGTGGCTACGTACAATTTTCCAGTAATGATTTCTGAGACTTCATCTTCTAGTTCGTAGGCCGTATAGTTGCATTGGGCTGGTTGTTGTGAGATGATGCTGGGTATGCAGGTGTTGCTTATTGATTGTAGTGATTGCTTAGTGCAGTAATACTTGTTTTCCAATTCGTTGCATGGTTGTAATATGTATTGATAATAATTTTGTTTGTTTAGGATGATATTGTATCATGGAATCGGGGTAATCATGAGGTTTTTGGATGGAATAGGTTTAATTTTGAAATAACTAAATATTGTTTCATAGAAGGTTGGTAACTGTATACTAAGAATAATTCTAGACTGATTGTAATATCCTTGTAACGTCAATAAATCGTAGATATTGTTTGGGTTGATTATTTTGATTTTGGTCGTGAGACAGTAAATCATTAATGAAATGGATTTCACTGTTGGATAGTAAATGTCTTGAGATGCGTCTGTGTCTAGCTGAACTGAGTGCGTCTAAAATGTCGTCTATGTGTTCGGTTAAGGTATCTATTGTATTAATTAATTTAAAGATGTATTGATCTATTTTGATCATATGTATTCCTGTTTGTGTTGTGTTACTGAGTCTATTTAGTTCAAAATTAATCTTTTTATTACTGTCTCTTACATATTTCTGTACGTAGTTGAATCTATCAATCATACCCTTATTTATCTCAATTTGAGCATCATGTTGTTTATTTAAGTTATCTTGATTTTCGTAAGGACTACGTATTGCTGAACTAATTTCGTCTAGATCGTGTTGGTCTAAGTTTCCCGTAATGTCTTTGATCAAGGAACCTAGTCCGTTAATAAGACCTCTTTTGACCCGTGTAGGTTTCAAAAGGTTAACGTTGTCTTGTAGTTCCTTAAATTTGTGTTCAAGAATTTCTATTTTGTTTTTGAATGCATACGTATAATCTATATTGCTATTAATAGTTTCTTCAACTATGTCGATGTTACCTTGGATAACGCGAAGGTTTTCTTCATAGAATTGGATCTCAATGATGTGGACGATCCTTTTATAACTATTGATTACTCGGGCCTGGCCTATTCTGATCGGTATCAAGCCCTTGTTGTTGTTCAGGTCTTTCAGCGTTTGGCTCATGACGAGCGTGCACCTGAAATGGATCCTTTATCAATTTCATGTGGTACTTGCCATCTTTAGTTAATATAGTGACTTTGTTGTCTTTAAGGATTTTCCTAATTACGTATCCGGGTTTAATTTTTGTGCGTTTCTTATTGCGAACGTGCACTGTTTGGTCGATTCTCAATTTTGGTGGTTTATCTCGACCGACATTGAGTTTATTGATTAATTTAATCTCATGTATACGCTTGCATAGTTCCTCATAGGCTAAGGTGTGGTTAAGAAGGTATTCTTGTGCATTTGGGGGTGTAGGATTGATAGGTTTCCCTAAAATAGTGTTGTGTCCACTTAATAGTTCAAAGGGCGTAAACTTTGTTGTAGAATGTATGAAGTTGTTATAGGAGAAGATAGCACGGTTCACTAACTCTTTAATGCTTAGTTCGGGAGAATTTAGATGTGCAATTTTGGTAAGTAACACCTGAAATGTTGAGTGCAATCGTTAAAAGGGGAGTTCCCAGTTGACGAATATGATGGCGTATGGTGCAATTGGATGAAATGTTCGTCTAAGAAGGCTTTGAACGAAGGTGTGTTCATACTTCCTTCATTGTCGGTAATAATTTTTGTGGGTTTACCGTGTATGCTAAAGAACTGTTCGAGTTTCCTTTGAATTTTTCCACTAGTGCTGGTCTTCATGTAAAAGGCCCCCGCAAATTTTGTGAATTTGTCAAGAAGTGTGAGAAATACGTGACTTTGAAAGGAACAGAAATCTATATGGAGGATTTCCATAGGTCTCTTTGGTGTTTCTGTGATCTCATACTCCAATTTAAGTGGGTGCCTGTCATATTTAGTCTGAAGACATATGGTACAGGTGTTGATGTACTTTGTAATGATGTCCATCATATTCGGGAAATAGTAAGTCCTTTCGATGAACTCGTGATTTTCGACTATTCCTCGATGGTGATTTTCTTCGTGCCGTTTCTTTATTATGGCTTGTTGGTCCACAGGACTGAATACATCCGTTAAGAGTATATGTGTTCTTACTAGATATGGTTTGTGGGAATTTCCAAATTTCTCACGGTATGCTTCTGTAGCTATTTGGAAAACTATATCGTCGCACAATATTCCTGTCACTCGATGTTTCGTGACTTGTGTTCTAATATTAAGGCGGATTGTTGGTATATGATGCCTGGGCATATATATTATCACCCTATGTTTGCCAAATGGGTGTTCATGTTGAATATTTAGCCCTTGCATTTCGGGGTCAACTGTTATGATCAATTGCGAACTAAAATGGTTTAGCGGTGTATTGGTAGTTGGTATAATAGTTTGTTCATCATTATTTGTGATTTGAGAATCCGTAGATGGAGCTGAAGTTTCGGAGGTGTTTAAGTTGTTGATAACGTTAAGTTCGGGTTGCATTCGTGAGAGTGCATCCGCGTTGGTATACTTCGCATCTTTTTTGTATACGATTTCGTAATCGTATTCCTCCAATTTTAATCTCCATCGAACCAATTTGGAGTTCGGTTCTTTGAGATTGAAAAGCCATGTCAGTGGCTTATGATCTGTGACAATTTTGAACTTTTGGCCAAATAAGTACGGTCGAAAGTACTTAGTTGCTCAGACGATGGCTAAAAGCTCTTTCTCTATAGTAGAGTAGTTTTCTTCTATGACCGTTAAGGTTCTTCCGCGTAGCAAATAGGCTTATCTTTTCCTATAGGTCCTTGTGATAGGACGGCCCCAATGGCTACGTTGCTCGCGTCCGTGGTAAGGATAAATTCCTTAGAAAAATGTGGATACTGTAAGATTGGTTCCTTGCATAACAACTCTTTACAGTATTCGAAACACTGGATATCTCTAGTGTCAAGTGTGATCTTTTGATCCTTTCTCAAGGATTCCGTTAAGGGCTTGGTAATTTCAGAAAAGTTTTTGATGAACTTACGATAATATCCTAACAGGCCTAAAAAGCTTTTAATTTCTTTCTCCGTTTTAGGAATTGGAAAGTCTTTAATAGCCTTAATTTTATTGCGGTTTGGTTTGACCCCATCGCTCGTAACGATATGACCCAGAAAGGCAATTTCTCTATGGAGAAATTCCGACTTATCCATCTGTACTTTTAGGTTGGCTTTCCTGAGTTTATTAAAAACGTGTTTTAGGCTTTCCATGTGCTCCTGGATTGAGGTGGAAAAGACGATGATATCGTCCATGTAGCACAAGCACGATTTGTCTTGTAACTCTCCAAGGATATTGCCCATGACTCTCTGGAATGTCGACAGTGCGTTTTTAACCCCAAAAGGCATTCTAACGTATTCGTAGTGCCCATGGTCTACGGAGAAAGCCGTTTTAGGTATATCCTCTTTTCCAACTTCAATTTGGTGAAAACCAGAAGCTAGATCCAACGTCGAAAAATACAGACATTTGCCCAATTTGTCTAGGATATCTGTGATGTTCGGTAGCGGATACCGATCGTCTATAGTTTTTTCGTTCAATTTGCGATAGTCTATAACTAATCGCCACTTGACTTTGCCACTTGCATCGGCCTTTTTTGGCACGATCCATATGGGCGATGACCAAGGAGAGAAGCTGGGACGGATGATTTCATCTTGTAGCATTTTGTCTATTTGCTTCTTTACTTCCTCTTTATGGACGAACGGGTACCGATAACTCTTGGTGAAAATGGGTTTATCATCTTTCAGATTTATCTCATGTTTGACGTCATTGGTAAATGACAATCGTTGTTCTGTTTTGAGAAATAGATCCTGGTATTGATGACAAAGTTTAATGATTGCTACTTTTTCTTCAGGATTGAGATGTTGGACCCTAATTAACTTTGAGATATCTTCATTTTGTGTTTCATCCAATTCTTGTATATAGCAATGGTGGGATTCGACCCGAAAAGATTTTTTTAACAGATCGACTTTAATTGGTTGTTCGATAACGAATGTGTTTTGTTTATTACTATAATTGACGATTTCCAAAGTAGCGTACCAATTTCTACTATGGTATATTCCCTCGGGGATAATTAGATTGCCATTGATTGTAGTTGGCATCACGTATATATCACCGTTCTCTACGTCTACCGGAAGTTCAGCGATAAGCTTACTTCTTGGTAATATAGAATAGGGTTTGGATGAATATTTTGGCTTGAACAGTAAAGGGATCTTTACTTTATCTGTTTTCAAAATTGAATTGGCTAAATCTAATGTAACACCAAGTTGTTGCATTATTTTAAGTCCTATTAATCCATCAAAATATTCATGGAACTTAAACAAAAGGAATTCCATGGGTTCCCTGGTTTTGAACTCCATAAGCCCTGGAATTACTACCTTTTGGTCTATGGCATGGGTGTTAAACATGGGTTTTATATTGATAGGGGGTATGGTACGTATCCGTGAAGGATGTACGAACTCTGGGTTCAGAAAGGATTTATTAGAGCCAGTATCAATTAGTATTTTTATTGTTTTTTGTGGATTTAACCGTACGTGTATGTACGGAAGCGTATATGTTTGATGACTGTTAACATCTATGGAGCCAACTCCGTTGGAGAGGCTTCGGGATGAAAATTTTCGTCAACTACTTTGCCTTCTTCTAAGTCAGGGAAGTATAATGGTGCTTCCTCTTCATGCTGTTCCGGTTGTTCCTCGTAGTTGGTCTTAGTATTGAAAATTTCCTGAGCCCGGAACTGCGGGGGTCCATTTGATTGAAATTGATATTTATTTGATTGGTTAAGTTTGTTAAAAAATGCATACTGGGTGTAACCATTTGGATTGGATGCCGTATCCATTTTATCTACCTTCCTTGGTGGAATCATAGGAGGTTTATGCACGAATCTATTATTATTATTATAGTTCGTGGGACCATTTTGACTAACATTTTGTTGAGTAAAAGGCCTATGATTATAATACTGAGGTGGAGGTCGCTGATTAACTTGCGGGTGAAAGTTTCTATTTTGAAGAATGGGTGGACCATTTGAATAATTATTCCGTTGAGGATTTATTGGTCTTGATTCGATTGGCCTTTGTGGGGTGAAGTTTTCATTCATGGTTGTACCTTTTTTCATGTACGTAATGTTTTGCTCCTTCAAGCAATGCGAGAATGCTTCTGCCAAGCTATGCGGCTGCATAGCTCGAATCATTGAGCCTAGGGACTCTTTGAGTTCAGCAAGGAATGTGTTGAGGCACATTTCCTGATAGAGCTCCTTTTTCGATCTTATCACTATATTATTATGTTCATTTAACTTAATGTGATTAATTATAGTACTTTGTATATCGATTTTTTGTAGCAAAATGTTTCTCAATCGTATCGTTTCCTTAGGTTATTCTGTACAAATCTCTTACGAGATTTGTTTCGTTTCTTTTATCCGCGTAGTGGTAATTAAGTTGTTCTTAATTGCTTCCCACTCTAACGGGGTTCCGTACATTGTTAGTACCTCGTTAGCTTCGCATCGAATTTTATTGCGGATTGCTCTCAGAAAAATTTTTGAGCACGGCTGCCCGTCGATGTCATTACATAAATTAAGAATTTACTCCACGTTCTCGATAAATTCAAAGAGGGTGTGTCGGCTGCCCTCGTAACTTGGGAGGTCTTTGATCGCGTCAGGGATCCTAAGATTCCTAAACACGTCGTTGTTACTATTTCCACAGTCTCTCACATTATCAAAATCACCGTTAACTCACATTTTGTTAGAGGCTGGGTTATGATTAATATTTTCAACTTTTAAATTTTCAAATTTATCTATTAAATTATCTAAATATAGGTTTCTATGTGAAAGTGTTCTATAAACCTTAGAACTTTCTTGATTGTTAATGTCTAAATAATTGTTTTTAATTTTATGTGAAGTTCTATGAACCGTAGAACTTCGATGAGTTATTAAGTTATTTCGATTAGAAGAATTTTTGAACATAAATTATATATCAAAAACGCTTACCATGTAATAATTATAAATGCTGCTTTCATCATCAATGCACCGTTGATAAAATTGACTTCACTACGTATTTTGCTGTATTTTATTATTTTTATTTTTTATATTTTTTTTGCACTGTTCTGGTACGTACGCCAGGTCGTATTTTAGAAATTTTATTAAATAGATTACAGGAAAAAAATTTATTACTTTGGATTTATTATTAATTCACTGAATTTTATAAATGTTCGTTGTTCACTTGGCATCGATAAACCTTCGATACGAGCACTTTTCTTAAACTCCGAAACAACGAGAAAAATTTAGAACGTATGGTTTTTTGATGTTTAAAAACATCCACTACAAACTGCGCCACTTATGTTTACACGAAAATATTTATTATAAAAAAAAATAATTTGTTTTTAATTATTTTATTTATTTAAACTCTTTATTAACAATTTTGATTTTATTTAATGTTCTTTAATCAAATAATAACTTAATACTAACTACAAAATATACTTAAATCTGTTACATTGACACCCGATATAGTGTGTCAGCAAAATATGCATAAAAGTATTTATGCTGAAAACAGATGTGCAGATTTTCTGCATGCAGCACCGCATGCAGATGTGGCACTATTCTGGTAATTCCCTGGGAATAGGGAATTGGGGAAAGATTTTATATGTAATTTCAGTTCAAATATTATTTTTCCGGCCTACTAAGAAGAAAAGTTTGATGCAAATATTTATAAATTGGGAATAATTTTTCCATATCTAAATTGGCAGGGAAAATTATTCCCAATTTTATTTTGTTTTCAAAAACATTACCACTAGATTTTTACCTCAGTATGCCAGAAAAAAAGTTATAAAATAGAAATTACATATAAAATCTTTCCCCAATTCCCTATTCTCAGGGAATTACCAGAATAGTGCCACTGCACGTAAAACACATGAGCATAATTATTTGACACTTGTGTGCGGCATTTTTTATTTAGAGTTAAAGCAAGCTATGAACTTTTTGTCACACAGATAAATATTTTTGCAATTGAAATGGCTTGTATCGCGTATAAAAATTGTTTTTTTTTATAAATTCTGTAATTTTCTCCTCCATCTTGACAAAATTTAGTGTGAAAAGGGGAAAATATCAAACAATGTCGCATGAAGTTGCCGACGATTTTTAGTTTTATTTTTTTTCATGTTGTCAACACCGACGGATGCGCAGTCAAATTAGAAATAGAGACGACGTGCAGAATTCTGCATAGCATGCCTCGTACATGTATTTTAAACCATATACACTAGTGTATTTTAATTTTGATGCATGCAGAATTCTGCACATGTGTTTCCAGCATTATGCTGGAAACACATGTGCAGAATTCTGCATGCATCAAAATTAGAATACACTAGTGTATACGGGTAAATCAAAACGGTAATACGGGTAATCAAAATAAAACTAAAAATCGTCGGCAACTTCATGCGACATTGTTTGATATTTTCCCCTTTTCACACTAAATTTTGTCAAGATGGAGGAGAAAATTACAGAATTTATAAGAAAAAACAATTTTTATACGATACAAGCCATTTCAATTGCAAAAATATTTATCTGTATGACAAAAAGTTGATAGCTTGCTTTAACTCTAAATAAAAAATGCCGCACACAAGTGTCAAATAATTATGCTCATGTGTTTTACGTGCAGATCTGCATGCGGTGCTGCATGCAGAAAATCTGCACATCTGTTTTCAGCATTATGCATATTATGCATATTTGTTGCGCGTGGATTTGTATGGTATCGATCCGCGCGCTTTGGAAAAGTAGATCCCAATTCCATGTTATTTTTGGTTGGCGTCATGTGCAGAGGATCGTAACTACGG
Source organism: Nephrotoma flavescens (assembly GCA_932526605.1). Classification (NCBI taxonomy): domain Eukaryota; kingdom Metazoa; phylum Arthropoda; class Insecta; order Diptera; family Tipulidae; genus Nephrotoma; species Nephrotoma flavescens. Next base: position 71,264,617 of record OW052220.1, on the reverse strand, counting down.
TCTATATGAAATGTTAGGAATGTGCGAGAGGCTATTGAGGAAAGTCTTAACAGACCAGTCAAATTAAAAACGAAGTTAATAAAACTCATTAATGAAGTTTTATATCTATTTCAAGCACAACTTGCAATGATTCACTGCCTTTCGAAAAATTTCTAATTACATAATCGTCTTTAAGGCGAAATTTGCATCACAACTCCTGTAAAAGCATTATTCTCTTCCCCTGAGCTTCAATTAGCACAAATTGGATTTGAACGTTATGCAAAGTTTCACTTTTAAATTCGAAAGTTTTTCAGCTGCAGTAACCTAAAAATATTTTAAAGTATTAATCCAATCAACATGATGCTTTTATAGAAAACCACTCAAGATGTGCACGTTTGTTTAACACGTTAACATGTCAAACATTCTAAATTATTCTAAAATCATAAAATTTCATTGCGATGTGTTACATATTCGTATATGTTTACAGCTATTATAGTAATTTTATAAAAAAGCACAAATGCAAACGAATATGTCGATATATTATGTATATAAGCAAAGTTTGCATGACTGCCAGCAACAGACACACTCAGCATAATAAAACGTGTAGGTGAAATTTATAATTGGATATCGTGCAAATGTCAAAAGGTTATACAGAAAAATTCACTTCGTTGAGTGAATAATCGTACAAAGTTAACTGACCTAATAAAATCATAGAATCGGATGTAATTGATTTCGTTCGATGCTAAATCAACTGGAGAATTTCGGCACAAAATTATCCCACGATTAACACAAAAAAAACTGTTATGGCATTCTAGTTTTCAAGCATATAATAAAAAATTTCTCTGATTTCGTTAAAATGATTAAGTTTTTACTAGTTTCACTATCAAAATTATATATGCATATATAAAACTACTATTTACGAGAATAGTGATAACACATAGAGAAAATGTTAACGAAGTCGATAATCATCATGTAACATAGCGATGATAACATTGACCTCCATATATCGTCGGAGTGAGATAAACTTGTTATAAATTATTTACGAGACGCGATTACCATAATCAGGATTACAATAATACTCTAGTGGTAAGGTGATTGCCCATCGCGTGTATTAGATAATTATGCGCGAAAAAATGGTTGAGTAATTTATCGAGTTGTTTTGCGTATTTTATGTTAATTAATACCTGAGCTATCACCGTTCACCAAACACAATAATAGTTTGGTGTATTTTTTAGCATACTGGCAAGACCGGTCGAATATTAACATAACGAAAATCATATGACGGTTTATTAGCCAAAATCGTTGTAGTAAACAAAACGTCGTAAATTATTTAAGGATATTCAACTTTAGTGGGCTGAATCACCATCGCCGATTATATCCAAAATCGCAATATAAAAATCTTTTGCCAATCGTTTGTTTACAGGTTTGACCGAAAGCCCATCGATTACATTACTGGGTACAAAATTGCTTTGCAATACGTACTTGAGAAAATCCGTTTTAGGGTCGTTTCAAGATCGTAGTTACCATGTTCGTGTTTTGCCACTTTTTGAGGTTACGTCGCTGCTTGCTGTATAACACATCTAAATTTCAGTGTCATTCAGGAACTTTGCCGTTTTGATGGTGCTGTTTCTGGATTGGACCACAACGTTGGCCGGATCTTTTACAAGAATTCTGACACCAACGTTAGAGATTGCATTTTTATTTCTCTTCTTGCATTTTCTATTTCTGCGCTGATATTACGCAACTCTCATCCACGAAAGCTTGATTGGTATCTTCGACTTCAAGCAAAACACTTTTGTAGTAAAGTCGTATTTTTCTAATGACGCTGTTTCACTTCCACCTTGGAACAGTTCGCCAACCTGGTAGGATGCGATTATAATGCTCTTCACTCAATGGGGAAGCCTCAATAGCGGTTCGTCTCTGTTGAACTATATAAATACTTCTGAACTTGAAATCCTCAATAAAGGGTGTGATTGACATTAGTTTGCTCTCTGAGCAACTGGGATAGTTTCTCTTTTGAGGTCGAAAAGTTCGGCTGATGATATTGAAATGGTATAACATCGTCTTTGAGCCAAGCAATAAATTTAGCTTTCGAAAAATCTCGTCCTCTCATTACCAAACAAAATACTTGTATAATAAGGCTTTTCGGCCTTAAAAAATAAGGAAAACTATCAGAAACTTAAGAATAGAACCAAAAGCAGTACAACACAAAATATATAAAAAGTTAAGAGGTAAGATCCGTTCGTAAGGCCTCTTGGATTAGGTTCTATGAAGAAATTAATAATATTTCCGGCATCGCCAGACTTAATAGGTCTCTGTCTAAGATTGATGCATGCAGTCTGAATGTAATGTGACTCCGTGGTGGCAAGCTGACCTCCTCCAATAGAAAAATTTTGGAATTACTACTGACAGTTCCTCGGAAGCACTTTTCCGAAGCACTTTCTCGGTTGCGACTTTATTAACTTTGAGTCTGTTGATTCCGGAGAATCCTACGCTACTGATAACCCACCTGACTGGCACTTAGCAGTCTTAAGAAGAGTTGGCGCGTTAATCCTTCTAAGACCAGTTTATTGGTCTTTCCTAGATGAAGAAATATTTGTTGGTGGGGAAAAGATCACCAGATTGCATATCGCCAAACATATTGGCGTTTACTTCGACAGTAAACTTTCTTGGAAGCATCACTATGAAAATAAATTTCAAAAAGCCCTTGCCAGGTAGTATACTCGAATACAGCCAAGCCACCGACGTTCGATGGAACAACTTCGTATTGGATATTCAAATTACAATTTGAAAAGACTGCCGCAGCGGAAATAAATGGGATGAAGTGTGTCGCGCCGCAAAATTAATGGCAGCCGTAAAGGTGGAGCAGCCGAAACATTGCAAACAATTAAGACAGTGAAATAATGAAAGCACTGGATCAGAAATACGGAAACCAGCACAAACGAGAACTCTACCGCATCGAAATGAAGAGACGCTGTCACAAGGTTGGAGAAATTCTTCAAGAGTACACATCACCTAAATATGTTGCTGAATTATATGAAGAGATCCAAAATGAATGCTTTCATTGACGGCATTCGGCATCCAGTGACAAGCAGAGCGGTGGTTTTGTCACCGAAAACAACTTTCGCTGAAACCATTCCTTGTGTTTTAATTAATGAGATCAAACCATCATTTAAGTAAGCTAACCGGTGGTGCTAAAGCGATGATGTGACAAAAAAGCTATCCATTGGATCTTTAAAATGGCTATTGGCAGGTAAATATTTAAGAGAAAGATCGTTAGAAAACGTCATTTTATATAGGCAACATGTAATGGCAATTTAAGGCCATTTGGATTATGTAATGCTGCAGTAACTTTTGAACGGCCAATGCGGAGCGCGCATGCTATAAAAGATTATATTAGAGAACGTCTCTTGTATATTTAAACGAGACTATCGTCATGGGAGAAATTTAAAAGATCATGTAAGGAATTTAGCTGAAGTCTTCCTACGAATACAATCCGCCAGTTAAGGTTAAATCCTAAGAAATATTCATTTTTTCGCATAGAGGTAAAATATTTGGCACACAAGGTAATCGCCAATGGAATTAGAACAAACGAATTAAAAATATCAATGATAAAGGAATGGCTAAGACTCAACAACTTACATGAATTACGAAACTTCCTTGGAATATGTACCTATTTTAAACGATCGTCTGCAAAGCACTTAGCATCAAAAAGTAAGCACACGTCGACATACTGACGCATTTTCAAGGCGTCCATGTCAAGTTGAAGATACATACCGTGGACGAATGGAACGAAAGAAGAACGTAATTGGCTAATGAAATTGCTACCCGATGAGGACTGGACAAATGGATCAATCCGTAAGGAGTAGTTACTATAGGCCATAATATTGCTCTAAGAGGAAGAGGATCGTCGGCAAACATAGTGAGATTTCGGATAAGACACCCTTAATGAAGGCCTATTGAGTAACGTGGGAAAGCCTTCTTTTAATGTATCATGGAAATGTTCACAAATATTCACCAAAGATTTTATCTGTCTGGATGTACAGTCGGTAGTGGAGTGGTGTCCACAATATGATCAAAGTGCGGCAGTGAAAGGATACGACGTGCACGAAAAAGCCGATGATCACTGCAACTGTACAGCGTCGGCGAACTTTCGAGATAATGCATATGAACGTGGCGAAACCATTCAATATTACGGAGGTATGTACTAGTAATAATGGACTGTGTCAGTAAATCGCCGGATTTGTATCGTATACCTAAACTTGTCAGTTGTTTGGCATAAATTAAACAAGAACAACATCATCCCAAATCAGATGGTATGGTGGAAAGATTTAATAGTACATTGGAAAAATATTTAACAAAGATTGTGAACAAAACTCAGTGCGACTATGATCCACATATACAATTGTTCCCGATGAACAATTTTCGGGAGTAATCTGCATTACCAGCAGATATTAAGCTTTGCAAAGTTCTATCATTAGCGTTATATGGTCAATATTAAGTTGACAAAATGGAAGGAAAATTTGATGATACACAAATTTGAACGAGAATGGTGAGCACGCGATCGAATGAATGCTCGGTATGACAAGAAAAGGGTTGGACCAAAGGTCCAACGGACATGGGGGGGAATTATATACTATCATCACTAAGATAAACGATAAGTATAGTTTACAGAATGAAGAAAGAGCAGCAAGGGAAACCCAAGGTAGTGCATTTGTAATCGTTGGTACTATAGAGAGGTAGTAGGATGGATTCTGCCTGGGACAAAATTGATTCATTCACATTCAAATTTCAAAATTGATTCATTCACTTTACAACAATAAACCAATTTCATCATGCACAAACCGGCTCATCCAGTTGAAATTTTTTCAAAACTTTGTCCAAAAATCACATGAAATTTCCACTTCATTCAAGATCCTGACTAGCGTAAATTGTAACTTAATTTAAAAATCGTTTTATCCATTTTATTTCAGGATGTTTGTGTTATAGAAAATATTCAGAATCGAATCAAAATTTTTTTTATTGTTGTGTCATAGCGGATGTTAAGAACTGTGATGGTAATGATCAACGGAATGACGAAAGGAGAAGTAACGACCAAGCTTTAATGTCTGAGTGTAATGGAGGAAGTATAATGTACAGGAGGTCATAATAGCCCCCCGGTGGTGGTTGTTGTTGTTTTTTAGGAATAACTTTAGATTTAGAAAAATTTTCACACCCGCGTCTTTTCATTATTATGTCATACTTATAAATTCTATAATAAATTCTAGCAATCAGAGCCAAAACACGCTTCTTCCAAGACCCTTGAAATGATGTGCAATATGATTTGATCATATAGGAATAATAAAAGTTGTAACTGATTCCAGCGCTACAACGATGGTTTTGAGTACTAAGGTGTTTTAAAAAATTACGGCATTTTGCAAGACCTTGTCAACAATATACAACAAGTATATATTCTATAATAAACGAAAAATTTGCTACCAGCGCAAAAACAGTGGATTTATGAACTAAAGTTGTATCGACATTGTTGTCAGATCCAAGTCGTTTCAAACGATATACTTGCACGAATATATGGAAAAAATATAATTCAATGTCGTGGTATTGGATGTTTTATGGCGGGATTTTCTATGCCAGGTATACCCGAGCCCCTTGTGATAGAGATCCCAAAAGCCGATTTTTAAGCATATTTGGATCAGGGATGCTCAAAACGTTGAGAAAAATGGTTTTGGATTAGATTAGATTTTTATCATTTTTATCAGAATTTCAATAACTTGGTCTTACAGACCGAATTTAATTACCAGCTTCTTCCATTTTTTAGGAGTATGTACAGACGATTTTGAGTGAGATGATATTTTTCATCATTGTCTAAAATTTGCTTAATAAATAGACAATCGTATATATGAAAAAAACCTTTTCTCTAAATATAAGTACCATTGCGCCAACCCGGAAAATTCACAGAAAATAAAAATCGAAAATTTATATTAAAAATTTCTTCACAAAACAACTCTTCGATTCTTCAAGTCTATCTGAGCTCTTTTATTTGGATTGCAATCAATAAATTGCCATCAACTGCGAAAAAAATCAGACAATTACTTGATTTTTATTTTTGCAGCAACGCTCTAAATTTCCGATTTCATTTCTTAGAAGTTTGTATGTTGGCATGTTGAATGGGAAGATAATTTTTCGTGCTTTTCTCAGGAGTTGTTGAATGGAAATATGTACTATCAACTCGAAAAAAGTTTTGTTGTTGTGTAATGGCGGATGTTAAGAAGCGTGATGGTAATGATCAACGGAGTAACGAAAGGAGAAGTAACGACCGAGCCTTAATGTCTGAGTGTAATGGCCGAAGTATAATGCATATGCGTGATCGGCGGATGAACGGCAGGTCAGTAGAAGACGGAGATAAATAGCCCCGGTGGGCGTGTAGTGGTTAGAATATTGCAACCAAATATTCTAATCGTACATATCACAAATATAACATCTCGCAATGTCGAACTTAATTAGTGTCAGAACGCTAAATCGCAATCCGGTTCTTTCACCACGTGCAAAAACGATCGTTTGATCATCACTGTTTCATGTAATGATTTATTGCTAAAAATCGTTAAAAACTCATCTTTCCACAAGATTCGAAGTGTCCGGGCTGGAAAATTGATCAATACTAGTAATTTTATAAATTCAACAATTAAAATCGGTCGACTGTCATTGAGGGTTGACCACTTATCGTTTTCGTTTGATCATCCTTTCGTAAAGATTTGTCGCGAAAATTTGAAAAAACTAGGCACAATTCGAAGTGTTTAATGACGACAGTTCACCAAACGATTTCGATCGTTGGATTTATAAAATTATTATTACTGGTCTGCTTTCCAGACCCGAAACCTTCGAATTATGTGGGGCGATGGATATTTAATGAATTTTAGCGAAGTAGAGATGACGATACGAAAACAACCAGTGAACAATTCTCACTGGCAGTTGACTAAACCATTTCTAGCGTTGGAGTTATAAAATTTTCCAGCCCGAACACTTCGAATCTTGTGGAAAGATGAGTTTTTAAAGAATTTTGATATTCCTAGGATTATAGATTAATCTATTTGACTTTTTGCATTTTATTTTTGCCAAGTTATGAAGAACCAACAAATTGAATTGATTTTATCTTGTCTTGTGGAACCGGGTTGGAATCCCGATAGGGGCAAGATGCAAACGGGATTTTTTATTATCAGACTCTGTGACGAAAATGAACACGACTATGGCCACCTGTTGAAGTGTAGATCGCATACGCATACCCATCTCGCATGACAGTACCATAGGCTGACATGGAGCTGTGCAATGCACAGATGGTTCTACGAAAATCGGACTTAAAGCCGTACATTCTCGAATTGGCTCGAAGTTGTGGTGCCTAGACACCAGAACAGATTAAACATAAATAAAAAGAAAACCCAAAAAAGAAAAAGTTTTGGACATAAAGCAGTTCAAGATTATACGTTTAAAACCATTATTTCTCAAATAAATTTGTTATCTTACGGAAAAGTCATTCCCAGTTTAACGACTAACTAGAAAGTAATAACCAAATGTCATTTACCCCACACTAAAATTTGGATTTGGATTTACCACTGTACTCATCTTCAAACAGTCTTTAATTCTTCATTAAAGATTGAACCCACATTAAAAAGCAAACAAACGAAAAATAATATTTATCTGTATTCTGTAACGACAAAGAAAAGTTTTTGTTTTCATTGAGGACATATTTTAATTTTCTTCTATTGGCTGAATAAAAATACATAAGATGGAGAGAACGGACAAAGAAAAACAAATTTCTAAGAAATTTTATAGATAAGTCCAATTCGTTTATTTCCGTTCTAATTTCTAATTAATGGTAGGTTTATTCATCATTAATTGGATTGTTGGTGGTGTTTACAAGAGGAAGCCAATAATGCGCAGAACTCTAGGTAGCAACAAATCGCCAAAAGATATAAATTTTGTTATACAAATAAACGTCTTCAAGGATGTTTGGATATAATCTTTATATTACAACAAAGTGCATTAGAAGAAATATAGAACTTAATTCTGAAAGTATTCCAACCACAAACAAAATGTATAAATGAAACTTTGCACCACAAAAACAATGCTCACAAAATATATTACGATAAGAGATATGCATGATCATGTATCATGTGAGTGTGATGCTCAAGCGGTTTATCCCCAAAATGAAAATTATTTTTTAAACATGCCGGATTAAAATCATCATAATACTTTTCAAAATTGTTTCAAATTGACATCCATATTGTTTTAATCCTTTTATGTGCTACTTTACTACAACAAAACTACATATATAAAATGTTGGTAATAATTCAATGCAACATATGTCGGCGTGTTTTCTTCTCCATTTGGATTTCGATATACGATAGGTAGTTCTCGTATAAAAAACTATAATGGATTTTTATTTTATTGCTTGGTATTACTTTGATAGAGAAATGGATTATAGTTGTAAGTATTAAAGTGTTATGTGCTTAAATAATAGTGTACAGTGGATTATGACATTTATCGCATTTTTATTATGTTCGGTTTTATATTTGCGCTATAACTGGGTAACATCATAAACTGATGTAATTTAATCTCATAATTGAGCTGGTATTATGCAATTGAAAGAGCGATGTATTACCCATGAATGAATAACAGCTAGTAATTCGCGAGAATATTTTCTTAAAAAATAAGTAATCTCAATTCAATCAGGAAGAAGTACCATAAATCGAACATATGTTCTGAATTTTTCTCAGGCAACTCCTGTAAACTAGCACGCTAAGCAACGTTTGTAGAACAATCAAATTTGCGCTTGATTACTATAAATCGAACGTACAATTTACAGCAACTTTTCCGCAAAACTCCTATAAAGCAGCATGGTAAGTGACGTAAATTCTGAGATGCGATGGGTCCCATCTAATAGAAAAACAGGTTGCTTTGACAAAATTTGAAATTTAGCGTGTTTAGGACAGACAAATTTGCCTTGGATTGGGTATACAAATTGGTCTCCGTCGTTCAGCAAAAGATGGTGTCGCTAGTAAGTTATGGTTACAATTGCCAGCAAAAGTTATGGTTAAAATGTAAAACGTCATATCCTCAGATCCTAAGGATATATGTCAACAACATAACCTTAAAATATTAGCAATATTTACCAGCATCATATATTTTTTTTCTAGTAAAAATGTCCAGTTTTGAGCCGAATAAGCGTCATTTGCGATGCTTAAGATAGCGGAAATTTGACGGCACAAAATAAGAGATTACAGGACTGTCACTAAATATAATTACTTTTGTTATATAATTACCAGCGGAAATTGTTTATTCATCATGTATCACGTTTTCTTACTAAATAAAACATCTAAAACATCTCCGCGGAATAAAATATTAAAAGCGATCCTTAAAATGGCAAACTGATTGATCTCCGAAGTAAAGGAACTCGGAAAATGAGATCTTGAAATTTAACAATATTCCGTCTTCCCGCCATTTCTTAACGAATTACGAAGAAATTAGTATTGATCAGGGATTTTAAAGTAAGTTAAATAAATTTTAAACTGCAAGGAACTCGGCTATTTCTTAATTAAATTTTGTAAAATTAAAAAAAAACTTGAAAAAAAAAAAAATTTGCATTGCATACAAAGAGGTACAATTTGGAAAAAGTTTATGGACTAGAATTTTCACTAGAATTTTTTGATTTTCTGCGGCCATGTAACTTATTTTCAGTTTTTCAGATATTGGACAAAAACTGACTAAGCTATTAGAAAAACAACCGAAAGTATTGGTTACTAGTGGAAGTTTTTGAGATATTGGACAAAATTCATCTAGACGATGAACCTAGCATTATACCTTTAACCTGCTCACTTACCACATTGGGGAATTCTCAAGCCACGGCTACGCGTAGATTTTTGAACTACAAAAACGATCAAGTAAAGGCTGCAAGCTCAAGGAATCATACAGCAAATTTCTCAACGAATACGAAAGCCTGGGATATATGGTTCCTTTACTCGAAGCTGAGATTGCAAAAGTGAACAATTTCATTCCACAACAGCTCCACAAAGCACTGCAAAGTCAGACTCTGTTTAATCCTTGAACGACATTATGATGGTCGGTCCAGTCATTCAGGGCGATCTATTTTCTGTTTTAATTCGTTTTTTTTCACACATCGATACGTTATTAGCGCCGATGTTACTAAAATGTATCGCCAAATTCGCACGAAGGAATTTGACACTCATTTCAACATTCGTAACATATGGCATAGCAGCATCTTCATATTTGGCCACAAAGTGTCTCAATGTATTGGCTGAAACTAATCGCTCCAAATATACCGAACCATCTGAAGCAATTGATCAAGATATATACGTAGATGATATACGGCAGTTCAATTATTGAAGTAAGGAGAGTTAAGGACAATATCGTTCATATTTTGCAAAGGGGAGCTTCTCGAACTAAATGTTACAAAGTTTTGTCTGTTCGCACATGTCATTGCTTCGGAGTTTGACGACATGTATAGTGCAATTAAACACAGGCATAGTTATTGATCGTTGTGTAACGTGATCGGCTTTATGCTACGCTTTGCCGACAATGCGAGGGTATCGAACGTAAAGAGATCGTGGTCTATTAGCCATCGTGAAAATGATCCAACGAGAATCGTTTACGGAAGAATATAAGCAGATCAGCAGAAACAAACCATTCAACAAAGATTCTCAACTGAAATCCATGTGCCCGTTCCTCGACCAAAACGGTATTATTCGGGTTGGAGGCCGTTTATACCATGCCACTCTTCCCTCATCCATTTACTTTACTATTAATCAAACATTTACATGTTAAATTTCTACACACAGGCCCACAAGCTCTTCTAGCAGCTACACGTCAACAGTTCTGGCCATTAAGTGGACGACGCCTTACACAGAAGGTGGTTAATCAATGCTTCACTTGTCGAAGACTTCATCCCAATATTTGGTAACCATGTTAAACCATCCTAGTGATATGCTACCACTGACGCCGGCCCACTTTTTAATTGGTAGACCCCTTACAAATCATTGGAATTTTCTTCAGGATACTGCATACCCTCGAATGTATCTATGACCCTACGACAAGTAAATTATATCAACCGTCCCAGGATGATTCGGTGGCAAAACGGGAACATTTTCATGTTCACGAGCCAAGGAAGAAACAACGAATCAACCACTTGGAAACGCAACTGGAGGGGGACTGTTATAACCAATTACCATAACACAATACCGAAAACGGCATTTAGAATGACTAGCAAGATAATTTTTAGGTAAATTTTTATGATGGAAGCATATAAACGGAAATACACTAAAGTTCCTCATCTTCACCGGAGCCAATAAGAACTTTAAAAAGTTTGAGTTAGCCGTTCATGCCAAGCCAACCGAGGATCAATTGCCAATTAGGTCAGCAGAACGTGACATCAAAATCCGTCACAAAATTAGTGAACTATCCTTCAAAAGCAATGAAGAATGGAAGTCGAGACACTTATTGATCGAAACTATGAATTGATCATCACACCCAACATACACATTCCATTACAGGAAAACCACCATGCCACGTCCTCAATGTGAAAGTTCGGGATGCATGTTTAACCTGATAATAAAACAATTTGCATAAACTAACTTCGCATAACTTTGCGAAGTGAGGAACTGATATACAACAAATGATACCCGTAGCATGAGGCAGAAAGTGGACAAGAAAATTGCTCAACTTCTCGCGGATGGAATTGTATGACCCTCCAAAAGCCCCTATAAATCCCCAATTTGGATTGTGGAAAAGAAATTGGATAAGCAAATGAAAATATATCAAATGGTAGTATATTTCAAAAGGTTGAATGCAATATCAGATTCCTATCCCATTCCGAATATCTCAAATATACTAGCAAAACTCGATTGATCTGGCTGATACTCCGAAGACCTCATTTTCCACCATGAATGGAAAATATGAATTTCTAAGGCTCCCGTTCGGATTAAAAACGCATCCGAAATCTTTCAATGGATGACAGATAAGGTTTTGAAGGAAAAACCGCAGAAGAGCATTCAAACTACAAGAAACCTGAGAATTTGACAGACCTTAAATCCTTGCTGGAGCTCGCATCGTATTATGGGCGATTTATTTGAGACATTGCACTCATAGCTAACCCGATAACCAACTTAATGAGAGGAGAAAATGTGCAAATCAAAGCATCACAATCCAAGAAAGTGAAGACTGATCTGATCCAGAAAGAGTTAGAAGCATTTCGCAACATCAATAAGCTCTTGTATTCAACAAGGAGATATTGATATTCCCAAATTTTAACAATCCCGAGATATCGGGAAAGTTCGGCAAATTATCTACACCTCCAGGTCACTGAATAAGACCGAAGAAAACTATGCAACAAATGAAAAGGGGATACTGGCCATAATATGGGCACTGGATAACCTTCGCAACTACTTATATGGAATCCACAAAATCAAAATTCCGACAGTCCACCAACCGGTGGAAACCTCGATTGGAGGAATATGGAACCAGGAACCTGGCTAATTCGAACTTAATTCGATACTGTGACGAAACCATCAATGTATTCAGGAACCAATTGACCTTTCAGACCATTTATGCCCACGTAGAGCCCCATCTCTCTCACCACAGACACTATCTTAGTTTGCCGGAGATAAACAATGGAATTTTATGTAAGATCCATCCCTCCGCAGAAGTATGTTCAGCTTCTGCATGAAGAATATAAGGAAATTTTTCTAGTTTCAAAATACGAATAATGCAAAGAGTTGTTGAAGACAATTAGAATGAATAAGGAAAATAAATTCTCCATCAAAACGGAAGAACGCAAGGGGACACCTATAGAATCAAGCAAATTTTGAGAGACTACTATTTACTAAGGATGGCCAGTTTGATCATTAAAAACACTCAAACCTGCGATACCTACATCACGAATCGACGAACATCCTCATCGTGGTGCTATCCAGGAAACACCTATTCCAACATACATACGGTGAGACTGATTTTTGATCCACGGGACGTAGCTTTTTAAAAACGGAGGAGTTAACATCATCAGTAATGTTACATTAGCACAACGTGTCTGCGTGTTGTACGGAAGTACACTTGGGTGCAAAAAAATCTCACAGCTGCATTTTTTTTTTTAAATTTTTCTCGCGAATCGAAAGGTTTTTTTGAATACAAGTATGTCACGTTCAAGATCATTTCATCACCTATCCATTGATACCACATGTGTGTATTGTCTGTTCAAAAGCAGGACAATAACAACAATAGATCACAATAAACCGAAAACGCTCGTTCCAGGTAGCAACGATTGTGGAACTTGTGGTAGGTATAAAAGCATACATTTTATCGGAATTGCCATCATTCGCATATCAACGCTTAGCCTGAGCAGTCTTCTATCGATTATGTCTTCATCCAGAACAAAAAAAAATGAATACCACACCAGAGGTAGCCGCCCAAGTGGTTGCATTAATTGATGCGTGACATAGATATCAAGAAATTAACGGCTACAAGGATCTGGCCGATCTCATTTTACAACGCATCGTAATGACCGCTTTCTTGTGACTCGGCCGAAATTGATCCCAGCCCACCGACGAGTCATTGACGAGCATTTGCATTGGACAGAGGAATAATGGAGAACAGTCCTGTTCTTTGACTAGTGCAGGATGTGTTTACATGGCAAAGATGGGCGAAGAAGAGTGTACAGAAGATCAGGAGAGCAATTTGCAAAATGTAGCATTAAAGAACATGTCTCGTATGGTGGTGGATCGTGCACGTTTTGGGGAGGCATGCTACTGAACGCGAAGACAGATCTTGTGTTTATCATGCAGGATAATCCAAGAATATATACGGCTGGTGTAGTGTACCAGTATCTTCAAATGGTGGATGTGCCTGTCTGCCAGCTCAGAGCCCGGACCTCAATCCCATCGAAAATTAAAGGGACGAGCTGAAAAAAGAGTTCGAGCCCGGAATATTGCTCCAACGGGTCTCCAGAAGATGCAACAGATGATCGCAGAGGGCGGCGATACCTTAAGATTTGGTGGAAACTTGGGTGAAATCAATGAAACATCGAATGGAAGCTGTCATTCAGGCTAGGGGAGAGAATAGTTCTTATTAATAAAAATGTTTTTTTGGTGATTTTCATGTTTTAATTCGGTTTTTACCACTAATTTTCATGCTGTAGATCAAAAAGTGTAGATACATAAATTATAAATAAATGTACGTAGATTTACGGGGAAAAAGGTTTGAAATTCGAAACGCATTCGGTTTAATTAAAATTATTAAAAATAAACAACACTATATTGAGAATCACACACAATATACGCCTTCTTTATAAAAAAAAAAAAAAAATTTTAAAACTTTTAATTCAGAAAATCTTCGGCGCCATAAATGCCGAGTATGGAATTTAGTGTTCTCAACTTGTGATGATGTCTGAAATTTGCAAAAAAAAATTAAAGACAATTAGCATGTTGTAATTGGCAATATGGCCCTACACGTTGAAGCGTCTTTGGTCAAATTCACTAAATTCTTTCATAATTCAAAAAAACATCTCAAGTAGAGAAGAGAGTGAATTCACATTCGGCACTTATGATCCCAAAGATTTTTTGAATTAATAAAAGAATTAAGCGAATTTGGACAAGAACGCTTGCACGTGTATGATTTACAAATTTCAGACAATATCGCGTGCTCGGCACTTATGGTTTCTTAAAAATTTTTATAAAGAAATCTATATACACTTATTTTGTAGTACTGTTATTCCAAACTTTTTTCTCTTGTGCAGCTACACTTTTTGATAATTTGTGCATTTAACCTTTGTTACAATACCTTGAGGGTTATAACATTATTCAATTTGTTTTTTTTTTAATTTATCATTTTTAAAAATAAATTTCCCAAAGAGTGCCCAAAGTAACAGCCACACGATATTTTTATACGTTAATCGGTTGGTATAAAAATTTGGTAAAATCAAATTAAGCATGCGATTTACTTTTATGTCATAACAAATATTTATGAAAATATAAAATACGTTTTTGACGTAAATATGTCTTATTTTTCAGATTAATTTAGCATCGGGGTTCATTTTTTGTATCGTTGATTTATGGTATTTGGTTCTTTATTCTTTATGCGATAAAAATACTACATTACTCCCAGAGTGACAACTCATAAAAATAAAATTATTTTATTAATTAAACGGGCGGTGAACATTTGAACTACACGAAGAATGGAATAATTCTATGCTACTTTTAGGTGGAATGAAATTATTCATTCCGGATTGAAATTTAAATGGAATTATTGTGTTTTCTTGTATTGGTGCGTACAGCTGATAGGGTGACAGGAAGTGTGAATGGGACGCGCACGAAAACAAAACAAAAATATTCTTTTATTTTAGGGATTTTTTTTGTTCGGCAATATTAATTCGGTTTCCTGAATATCCATTCAGTGCTTTAGTTTTAAATTTAATTAAGCGGACGTCACAAATTTCAACGGTTGTCGCGATTTAATTTCGTGTACCACATTTTGAAGAGTATCACGTTTTTAATGGTACGTTAATTTAACAACGAGAGCCAAAAATTTTTCAACGGTACCATAGTTTCAATGGGTGCTGCTATCAACTAGCGGGAGCGCACATAAATTAGTGTGTACCGCGATTAATTACCGGGGTGGCCAACAATGTGGCCCAACAATATATGGTTTGGCGAGACAACGCCCCACATTTTGTGTAACGACGAACCAACCCCCAACATCTGCGGCGGTCTAGCGAGGCCGAATTTATGGATTTTTGGCGAGCCCACGCGCAACAAATTATTTTATGGGTGGTCAGTTGAGGCTACTTCAGTTTCCTGCGGTCTTGACGAAGGACGCCCAACGACACAGGTAACCAACCGGCCATTTGTCAAACTTTATTGGTTTACCAAAGGCGAGAAGACGCCCAACGAGAGGAATTCCACTGTTAAAGGCAGGGATACGATACGCCACAACCGAACAGGGTGACTTTTCCGAGGTCAAAGGTAAGATTTTTTTAAATTAATTTTTTTTTTATCTTTACTCGTCAATTTATTTTCTGTTTTTTCCTTTTACATTTTAAATTCATAATTTTTTTCGATTCCAATTTTATTTAATTTTAAAACTTTTTACGTAATCGGGCGCCACTACGGTCGTTCGACACGGGCGCGGGGTTGCATATTGGTTTCACTCCGACTCGTTTCCTTTCGGTCCGATTTATTTTTATTTACCCGCTGATACATTTTTTTTATTCGTATTTAAATACTAAAATAAAAACCGCACGGCGTATGACTTTTGGCATTCGGCCTCATTTTCCTTTTCGTTTCTTCTTTCCCATATTTACTTGGTTATTTGATTTATTCTTTTTCGTGTCTCATAATACAAATAAAATGAATTACTAAATAATTTTTCGGGTCGGTATGATGGAAGGGGTTTTTCATTCTGTGTCGGTTCCATATTTACAGGCTGGGCTTGTCACTCCCCATCATCCTCTTGGCAAGACATCCACAGGGTCGGAGTGGTGAGTCCAGCGTATGTGTCGTCCATTCGGGGACGACCATAGAATCCACAAAGTCTCCCCGTGGCACTGCACTTCGGCGGTCTCATGCTGTCAAGGTGTCAATTGTGGGGGATTAGCTGGAGGTCTCTCCGGGTGAAGATAGGCCTGGTATGTTGAAAATATGACCCTAGCCGGGGGTCTTTTCAGCAGACTGGGTACTTGTCACTCGGGGAAATCCGATCGCCGCCGGATGTACACAAATGGTTATTATTAATTTTATTACGATCCTCAAGTTTCGTTTGACAAATTCTGGTTGACACAATTTAGTTTCAGTTTATAGTTTGCTTTTATTTTAATTTTATTTCTGTTCCACGGTGAAGGCCAGGAGCATGCAAGCCTTTATTTTCTCACGAATCATGCCACCGTGAGACAGGCATTTGCGTGCTTAGTTGAAAACTGGGGGTTGGCTGCGAGCCGTCCGTAACAACTTTTTGAGTCTACACTTTTTATTAACGTTAAATACTTCACTCCGGTTTTTTTACTTTCGACATCTAACTGAATTCTTAACTTAGATAATGGCTCTTCTGACATAAAAATAGAAAAAATATTTTTAGATTCCCAGTTGCGATAATTTGTATGCCGCGAAAAGTTTCAATATATGTTCAACATATGTCATATAATTTGTTAGAACTTTTTAAAAATAATCTGTTAAAATGAAACTTTCACTTTTTAACGAATAATGCTATTCTTTATAAATTGAGTCTGTACCGATCAACACTGCTGAAACTGCTATTATTTTTTTGCTCAGCCTTGAACATTTAATGTATTTTTGTTCACACGTTGGTAGTTAGAAAAAAAGCCTAAAAATTGCCAACTCCAAATTGTTCTTTTGGTAAACATCAATCATAATTATATATGTATCTACTATAAAAACAATTAAGATGTTCAATGTGCATGCTCATGGGAATTTTTTTTCGCAGTATATGAGATGAGACAAGTTATAGACAAACAACCTTCTAACGACTTTTTGTTAGCAACATACAAATAAAATTAATATTCATTTTCTTAGACAAAGTCATGTATGAAAGAAACAATGGAGCAAAGATAACTATTACCTACGTGCTGCATACCTTTACCGCGAAAACCAGATTTACAAGAATTACACTAAATACGGATGCAAAAAATAGTTTTTGCTCTCATTGCCATTGTGCAATTTGTCGTTTAGCGCAGATTAGCTGCAACACTAAATTTTTATTATTAAATGAAGTTTAGACGGCGGCTCATCGAACTAGAATGAATTGTTATTATTGATTTGTAAACATTTTTTGTGAAATTCTCAAAGATTTATGATTGTTTTCGTAAGGTATAACGAATTCACAATTTATGTAATTATTTGTTGTCCAAACACCCAAAAACATCTGCCGCGTAGTTAATTAATTTACACAACGCCGACACTTTATATTTTATCTGTTTAACCTTTTACCTAATATACAAAACACACACGCACCCGTTTATCGACGAGATTAATCTGCTAGACAATTAACACGAAATAAATCAAAGAAATTTGTTAAGATGACATCAAACCGTATTTTATAATTAACGAAAATGAATTTAACTATTTACATAAGAATAACTTAACACCTGTTAGCAAATTTTTATAGTATGGTTATATGATGCAAACTGCATAAATTTACCAATTCCGCAATATTTCACAATTCCGCTAAAAGTCTGCAAACAATATTTTAGTCACACTTTTGCTTACCTAAAAAGAAATAAATAAATAAAAGTTAATTAAAATTACTGACGTACACTGTGTTAAGATAAATTGAAATTTAAAATTGGAATATTTGTATACAAAGGTCGTTTTGCATCGCAATACCGGCACACCCTCGCCCAAACTCTAACAAAAAGAAAATCTGGTGAAAATCATAATACATTTTTCTAAAAACATTTTAATTCATTAAAATGTTGGGACAACAAAAATAAAAATTCTACCCAGGTACACAAAAATTAATTTTGAGACATATTTTTCTGGAATCGCCTTTGCAATATTTTTTCGTTTAACAGAAAATTTTAATTCAATTCATTTCACGTACACGGGGGGTAAAGACTAGGTATACGTGAAAGAACAAATGTTATGAATTTTTATTAAAGTGATTTACCGGAAAATTTGGAATTTTTAATTTGATCTTGATATTTCTACAATAATTGGTGCACATACTCGCACGTAATCCAAACGAGCATGTTAAATTTTTTGCATAGGAAATGTAGAAATCTACTCACATACTTTTTAATTATCAAATTGACAATGGTCAAATTGATAATTGTCAAATTGACATTTGGCAAATTGACATTTGTCATATTGACAATTGTCAAATTGATATTTGTCAAATTGAAATTTGTCAAATTGAAATGTCAAATTTACAATTAACAATTGTCAGGTGTCAATTGTTAATTTCAAAGTAAAGTCAAAGTACTGAACTGTGTTAGTACTTGCACCTGTGTTAGTACTTGCACCTGAATTTTTATAATAACTAAAACTCAAATCGACGAGTCTGAAAGAAGAGAAATCACATTTCAGGAATAAACCCAACGACAGCAGATTCAATTGCAAGATTTAGTTGTAAAAATGCGGAAAACTCCGGGAAAACCTTATGTGGAACAACGCATGAGAAGTTTGGCAAACAGGATGTAAACCTTTTGCTATTTCTTGCTCTGCAAAGGAGTTCAATGATGCATCCAAAATTCACCTTTGTTTAAGAAAATCAGGATAGGAACCAAGTGCGAATTTTATCGATTAAAAAAATCAATAAAATATCCATAAAATTACAAATAAGATTGTCATTTTACTGGGTGATCAAAAAACAAAACTACATATATAAATAATATTTCTTGGTTCACTTTAAAAAATGGTTCACTTTAAAACCAAAATAAGTCTAGCAGCCTTTGCCTTCTCCAGTTTCTCATACATTTTTTTATGTTGATATTTTTTATCGATGAATTGTGTGCTTGGTTCCTATCCAGATTTATCAGTGCATACATAATTTAAAGATATACTTCTCCCGAAGGGGCCAAATGACTTGACTTTACATTCGACGAGATTGTCCAAAAGCAAAAAGGTAAGTTCCGGATAATGGAATTCATCTTCAACATTGCACCTGTGTTAATGTGAAATTGACAATTGCCAAAATGACAATTAACCAAATGACATTTGTCAAATTGACATTTGTCAAACTGACATTTGTCAAATTGACATTTGTAGTCAACATTTGTCAAATTGACAATTGGCAAATTGACAATTACCAAATTGACATTTGTCAAAATGAGATTCGTCAAGTTCACATTTATTAAATTGACAATTGTCAAATTGACACGATTGGGTTATGCTAGTTTTAGCTGTCATGACATGGCATTTTTCGAAGTTGATAGTCAAAAATGTCGTGATATTAATATTTAGTATTGCCATCTCGTTTATGGGGGATTAAAATTAGGCTATCGTCACGTACATGTTATTATAATCCTTTATAAGAGTGTGATATATTTGAAGTGCGTGAAGTTATCCCAGTATTTCCCATCCCAGGATTTTTAAATACATCCCAGAAAATTTTAAAATGTCACAAAATATGATAATACATGATTTAATTTAATTTTTTGATCATAAAATTATGAAAGCCAGCCGTATGTTAAGATTCTCTCGCACCTAAAGAGTCGTAACCGATTTTATTTGGAATCAATTGGACAAAACGTGAACTATCCCCGAATAAAAGTTCATGGCTAGCCGTATGTTATGATTGGCGCTATGAGGTCATATGTGTTAATGGCCGAATCATTTTTAGAACAAAAACCAGATTTAAATTAAAGGTTCCCAGGAACCTAAAATGTCGTCTTGATCTTTTCTGATCTCTATACTACATGATGACCTCTATCTACAAAAAAAAAACCAAGACCAACCGTATGTTAAGATTGGCACAATAGGTTCATATGTGAATGGCCCATTCAGTTCATGTATGAATTATTGATTTAAATTAATGGTTCCCGGGAACCACGAGTGTCGTGACCGATCTCTTCTGATTTCAATATGGCTCGCTATCTAAAATAAAATCCAAATAACGATCTGTATGTTGAGATTGGCGCTAAGGGATCCTGGGATGGCCCATTTTAAATAAAATATACATTTCAGATTTAAACGAATGGTTCTCTAGAACCTAAAGTGTCGTAACCGATCTCATTTGAAATCAATTGGACAAAACGTGTACTACCTTCGAATAAAAGTTCATGGCCATCCGTATGTTAGGATTGGCGCTATGGGATCATATGTGTTAATGGCCGAATCATTTTTAACACGAAAATCAGATTCAAATTAATGGTTCCCAGGAACCCAAAATGTCGTGCGATATATGTATGCATATAAAATATGTGAATATTCTCGGAAAACGAAATATTCCGAAAAATTTATATTTCAATAAGCTTTAGGTGTTACCAAAAATTAAACGACGGACAACTAAAGAGCGGCAGACTTAAAGAGCGGCGAATAGTATCATCCAACTGTCTAGACTAGATATATGAATAATTCCAATCACAGATTGTTAGTTTTATTTAATGAGTAGTGCGGTTACCTCGGACTGAGGAGCACCGGTTGGTACTTTTGCTACAGGTCCATCTTCAATGGGTAGTTTGCACAATTTCACAATGGGCTTCTTGTAGACTGCGTCGGCACATTTTATGGTTGCTACTCGAACCAATCAATCTTCTCCGGTATAGGTGTCGAGCACTTGTTCCGTATTTGGTCGTTGGCCAGCAAGTTCGGCTGGATTGTTTGCCATTTATTAGTTTGGGTTTGAGGTTTATGGATATATTTGGATGACCAACGTTTCCAGAAGCTTCTTATCATTTACTCAAACAAATGACACCTTGCCTTTAGACCTAAGAAGTCAATGTCTCCTGGTGTCCGTGGTGTCAAAGGTCGAGAATTGCGACATGCTTCAATTTGGGCTGTACCAATATATAATTCCTCGAAGATCAATGTTGGCTCTCCGATTGTTCTCTTGGAGTGAAACTTGATTCATTTGATGCCTGCCCCTCAAACGCTCCCGAAGTGAGGAGGTTAAATGAAATGCCAATTGGTTCCATCCGTCGCCAACATAGTCGCTATGTAATTTGGTAGTGTCGTCATGGTTGTGCACAACCCTCACCTTGAAAAGACACCATTTGTAAGCTGCAATGAAAGCCTCTGTGAGGTCACTAGCTCAATTGTGAGGTCACTAGCTTAATATGTATGGCTTTTGTTACCGCATGCAGCCTCTTTCTCCAGTTATCCTTAGTTGGATTGGACCAACATAATTTATGCCAGTGTTAGCAAATGCTCTTCGCGTCTGAACCCTCGCTGCGTATAAAGCGCCCATAAGTTGTGCCGCCTTGTATTGTGTGTGACGGAAGTATTTGAGGTATATCTGAATTATCTTGCGTACCCGGTCCAACATTTTGCGGTGGGCATCCTCTATGATCCGTAAGGTAACTATGTTGTTCCTGATTAATATTAGAGGACTTTGTAAGGCAACTGGCAGATTTACGTTTTGTAGCACAACGTTTCGGCGTTGGCTGCATCAAAACTATCGTACGTTGTTTCGAGTTGTAAGAAGTCTGGTCCATTCCACCACAAGTTATTATTAGTTAGGGTTAATGGCGCAGTACCTCTAGTACCCAAATGAGATGATCAAAATGCATTTTATTTTAGATACTCAGCTGGCTACAATTTAGAATTTCCGTGGATCACCATAAATCCAATCCAAGGTCCATGGGGTATTGAATTGTAATTCCATAGATGATTTTCTCGTGAAACCAATCGAACGCGGAATCATCATATGTTTGATTCTTGACATTTCTTTCTTGTATTGAATCCATTTGTTGTTCAATGTGGGAGTTAGTTTTTCGTCCCATCAAATGCCTAGAGGCCAAGCTTCTTACCTCATTAATTTAGCGGTAATGGTTATTGATGAGAACCATTCGATGGGCTCTAATAGTTCGGTATCGGGTCAAGATACGCGTCTCTTCAATATATACTCGATACCACTTGCTCAAACATTTCTTCATCCATACCGTCAACCTTGCAAACAGCAGTCTTGTGCCGTACTGCCTACACCGCGTGGTTACATAATATTAATTCTACGCATGGAGACAATGTATGTATACACAATTACAATCATAGTGTCGACAATGTCGATTATGTAGAATAATATGTCGACAATGTCAATTTGTTTTAAACGAAATATTAAACGGAACAATAAACAATAAACGAAATATTATTAAAATGAATTGCAATGAATTAAAAAATTCAATTTTGAAGCAAAACAAGTCGTGGGAGATATATTTACAGGGGTCGGCGCTCGAAGTGCTACCAACTTCACGATATTGCTAGTGACAGCGCGCTCATTTTTTGACAAAAGACTGACGTCTTTTATGTTGTTTACAAGCCGTCGGAAACATATCGTTTTATGAGGCAGTTAAAAAAAGTTATCGAAATGGAATTCAAACGCAACAGTGTGTGTCTTTGTGTTTGGCTGGAAAATCGTAACCAGCCATTGTTAATGAGCTACGACATTTACATGTGAACAAAATGTTTGTGTATCGAACCATTAAACGTTACAATGATACTGGTAGCATCAAAAAAATACAACGCCATGGAGGTGGACATCAAAATTCAGCAACATCGCCAGAAATGGTTTGAAAGGTGAAGTCCAGAATTCAAAATAATAATAAAGCGCAGTTCAATTTGCGAAAAATCTCAATGTGTCTGCTGGTGAGGAAAAAATTGCAAATCAAAAGACAATTTAGAACAGCCAATTACTCTGCGAAAACACACGCCTGCACCAGGGCTGGTTTGGGCAGCGGTAACTGTCTTCTCGTTTTCATTGAACAGGGCGTAAAGGTAAATCAACAAATCTGCCATGAAAAGATTTTAAACGATGCTTTGTTACTTCGGGCACGTATACAGTTCGGTAAAAACCAATTAACTAAAAAATATGAAACGGTCGATGCCTTAGAAAGTGCTCTTCGCCGAGAATGGGACAAAATACCATAAGACAACATTCATGCAGCGTGTGAAACCTTCTAAGACAGACCCGATGCTATTATTCGGGCTACGGTGGCTATATCGAACATTTTTTGTTAAATTTAAAATGTTTTACGATATTTTGAAGTTTTGAAATACAAAAAATAAAAATTGGCAAATTTACAGCATTTTTAAGTAGATGTTGGTTTGCTTTTAGTCATTGACTTTTGAATGATCATCATTATCCTTCCAAACATTTCTTCAACTACAACGGAAATATTTGTTTTACCCGTGATAGGATCGATTTTGTCCCGCCCGAACCAAATCCTGTACTAAATTGGGCTTCCATTTGCAAGCTGACCGTCTCTACAATTTCGGACAGTTACTCCTCCCCGAAGCGCTGTTTGGGTGCGTATCGCAATAAATACAAATCTTGTTTGTTTCAGCAGGTGCAACGGAATTATTTTCATTAAGCTCATTTGATAACGTCAAATATCGAAAAATTTGAATACCTTCCCGAATGAAAACTAATTTTATCTTATCGGAAAAAGTGGTCGGTAAAATGGTCGGTAAAAAGTTAAATATCATCTTAACATTAGATTCCACAATCGATTTCAAACCGATGCCACCTTAAAAACCTTTGCCGACATCTATTTGAAAAAAATTTAAGTAGAGTAAGTAAATCTCAAAATTTTAAAATCTTATAGTTTTAATCAAATTTGATTAGATGTCAATTATTCATTCGTAGTACAGAGAAAGCAATTCCTATTGGAGCAAAATATAGCTGTGATTTCATACAAAAAATGATCAACAGTGCGTTATTTTCCTTTTCAATTTTAGCAACATAGGGTCCAGGCCGCTCCTATTAGTATCACCGCCGCTCGTTATAATTCCCCGCAGTTTGAGAATCTCGTCCATAGGCCATCTGTCATAAAAACCGCTCTCCATATGGCGATTGCGAGTCCTTACTTCCATCAATTTCCTGCAAACACGTTTTGAGATATGTTTCACACATCTCCCTACCATCCATGGGATGCCGAAATGTCCTTCAGGTACATTTCAATATTCTACAAATCGGGACTTTATCCGACCCAAAGATGACCGCTCCAATAATCCTAAATCGATTTTGTCAGCTTTCGTTTATGTTATGTCTCGCTGTTACATTATGCTTGCATTGCAATGCGTTTGAATTTTTCCGTCACCTCACCGCTTCACACCATCAAAATCATCATTTTCTTCTTTTTGCTGCAACCCAGGGTTCGTAAACCTGAATTACTGTCGTTCTCCGTTGCATAAGCAATACTTGCACATACATCGTTCAAATCATCTCCACCAAGCGATCCGCCAACAATCCAATTCACTAATAAATGGCTCACTATGACACTATGAACTCAGAAATGTTGCGACGTTTTTCGATGTAACCGTTGCACCTCGCCTTATACGAAGAAATCGTGTACCCACGATACGAAAAAAGTAGTTTCATCTAAAACTAATACAATAATTATATCGAAAGGAAATTTCAATAAAACCTGAGATCAACCATTGTTTTGCGAATTTAAAATAATTCGCTATGACATTGTGTTGATACTTTGTATGTAAGTAGGTCAAAGTATTTTCCATATATTTAAAGAAATTTAATTCAACAGGTTTTATTGATAGTAAAATACGTAGATTTCTTTCATTCAATTGTGAATCTTTTTTTACAGTATAGGTATAAATAAAGTTTAATTGGGGGAAAAATCTACAGATTTGCTTTGAAACAAATAAAAACATAGTTCGATTTTATTTCAAAGCAAATTTGAATCTTACTGTCAACTCACTTTACGGTGCAACTTGTATCGATACAGTTTCAATGTTGTACACCAGCGTCACAATTAGTGGATATAGTGATACGTTGTATCAATTTGATTTAAATGTAACTTTTTACATATTATGATGCTTGCTTAAGAGCCTTGAATGAGGGGTAATGTTACGATTGCACCAATTGGTTTGTTGGGCAAATAATTCTCCATGGACAATACATTTATTCAACGAAAATTGATCATCTAAAATATCACATAAACACAAACTGATTCTCATTTCACGGTACAAAATTATTTGGGTGTGTGTACATTTCTAGTTGATTACTCGATTACTCGGTATTGACAGTCACGATGTTTAATAATAAAAATACAAACTATCTCAGGGATACATATCCTCTCACACTCACCACTCAAATATAGTGCGACGCGAAGTTTAAGTTAAGAAAAATAAATCTGAAAGGACACGGACGTCTGTAACAAACCTTTAAAGAAATATGTTGAGGTTTGTTGTGTCTGTTCAAATCCACCATCTATCAAACAACACATGTCAAGTTGACATTTGTCAAATTAACATTTGTCAAATTGACAATTGAGAAATTGACATTTGTAAAATTGAGATTTGTCAAATGTTCAAAGTAAAAGTACTTGAACCTGTGTTAGTACATGTACTCCTATTAGTACTTGCACCTGTGTGACAAATTAACATTTGTCAAATTGATATTTGTCAAATTGACACATGTCAAATTGGCATTTGTCAAATAGGCGATTGTCAAATTGACATTTGTCAAATTTACAGTTGTTAAATTGGCATTTGTTAAATTGATATTTGTCAAATTCACATTTGTTAAATTGACATTTGTCAAGGTACACTAACACTTTAGGGTTCGAAAATGCTTAAAAAATATAAGATTTAAACTCATATTGGTACAGCAAATTAAAGAATATTGAATTATGATCTTGGCACTAGTTTGAATATGCAAATTAATTTAGCATTGGTTAATTATGGAACGTTACTAAAAATTAGTTTTGGGTTGAGGCAATCTGCGTTCCATGTCGCCTCATTTACAAAATATTCGATAAATTTTGCTATTCGTGTTAAATTAGAATTTAAATTAAAAATATAAACGTCTTGTTGTACCAAAGGAATTGTGTTTTATTTATTCAAATTTTAATTAGATTTTGTTGTTGTTAGTCTATTTTCTAGGTAGAAAACTTCTCCAAGCATGAATTTTCATATAATATTATACGTCACCAAATATGTAACGGATGAGAAATTTTTTTTCTCGGGATAAACTAAGTACATAATTACAATTTCGATTCGGATGATTGCAAATTTCGCACACAGCGTGCATCGCATCATTGTTTCAAGGTCGAAGACACACAAATAATTAACACGAATTATGCGTATTAAAACCCAATTAATTATATGCAAATCTCCTTGTAAAGAGAAAAATTCAATGCCAATTAGAATCCAATTAAATTACTTTTTTTTTGTAAACCACACACACAAAATACTTTCTTTTATAGCAATTACTTAAGACTTTACTGTTCTCTCATCATCATTGTCGTCGAAGAAAATAGAATCTAATAAATTATAAATTATGTAGGTTAGAATAATACGATTACAAATTTCTCGTACTTCTTTCGGTCGCATCTACACAGTACCAAAATTATTTTTGAACATATAAATATATGTAAACCGTAAGTAGCAGATTAAGATCATAAATCGATGGCGCACTTAATTAAATTTTACGAGTAAATATTAAAGTTATGGTTTAACGCTTTTTTTGGGTCGTTATACGCACTTATTGCGCGAGTGATCGCGATAAATTAGGAAATTTGTTACGTTCTACCACTTCGGCCTAAATAACTAGTAACTATAGTGCATCAATATACTTTGTCTCTATTTATAGACAGTAAATTAACGCCTATAGATACGAGAAGCTTGAGATAATAATGAATTTTTTTTGTTTGGTGCTTTTTATTTATGGAGATATGATTTTCGAAAACTTTTCGCCTACGTTCAATACAAAATATATAAATTCTCATGATGGCGTGCGTTCACTCTCGACCAAAAGATGTGCGGTAGTCAAGAAACAATATTTTTTTTATCGTAGCACAATAAAACAAAAACAAAAAGTTGTAATTTGATTAGAATTTTAATATTAGATGCGTTATTCGTATGCTTTAGCTCCAAATATTTATTCAATCAGTATTTTGAGAAAAATTATGAAAACATCGAATTATTTATTTTAACAATTCTTAACCAATTTAAAGATTTTATTCTTTTCCTTTTGCGTTTAAAATCAGGTAATACTAATTCCACCCATACTTAGGAATTTTAAACTTTTCATGGTCTTCGAAAACCCGTTAGGTATGAGTTTGGCCCACACATTGAATGCTATTTCAACAACAGGTAGTCGGCGTACGTTGTAAGGGAAAACCTAAACTACGACGGTGCTAAAGCCTGATTCAGTGTTGCGTTCGTTCGTTTCTTCCTTCCTTCCTTCTGAAATGTTTTTTAAATCAACCAAAGTTGCTGAAAAAATTTCAAAAGAAAAGAAACGCCATTTTTAACCAATGAAATCGGGTTAAAAAAATTCAGAAGAAGGAAGGAACGAAAGAACGCAACACTGAATCCGCCTTAAAACGGCATTCTGATTGCCGTTAAGTATTCCTTGTCAAACAGAATTATTACATGTCGTATATTCATCTAGATGTACTTGCTGTGGTGGACGTGTGGTGGACAGGGTTGGACGTGGTAGAATCCGCAATGTAATTTACGCGTTTGTCGACATGTAATCTATTACGAAAATTACATAGCGATTTTTTGTGTCACAGACAATGTAGACATCGTCGACAACCTAGGAAAGGAAATGACATTATAAATTATTTTTTCATTATTCTACGTTAGCCGGTCTCATAAAGTTACTATTTAGCTATAAAATAATTGCCTTATTAAAGGGCAAAATAAATGTACGTTATTATATAAACTGGTTCATATGCTGACCTAAACTAATCCTCATTGGCTATAAAATAATGTAACTTTACAACAGTCGCTGATAAACGTGGCATTGGTCAACCTGGATAGTACAATGAATACACTTATAATTCCATCACAAAATAAAAATCCAACCATAACTTTGAGTAGTGATGAATTCATATATTTTCCATCTGCTTCATATGCTCGATTTTATCATCCAATTCCATCACCCACATCGATATCATCACTGTACCTGGTTCACATTTAATTAGCTTTATTTACGGGAGAAATACATCAGCCTTAAAATCAATTTTAATAAAAAAAAATGTCGATAATGTTTTGGCATTCAACTGAACTTTTAATTTAAATTTTGAATGAAAGAAATATTTTTAAGCTCAGAATATTTTTTAACTTATATGAAATTAGATCAAACCTCTGGTCGAATACGTACTCATTACCGATGTTATGAATGCTATCTGAACAAAACATTTATAGTTAATTAAACTCCAGATTTTTTTTTAAATTGGCCAAATGTATGGAACATGTCACCAAACATTCCACAATTTTTTTAGCAATTTTATAGAAATGGCACTGTGATTCCTATAAAATGAATTTTTAATTATGGCTTCCAAACGAACATTTATTTTTATGTATGTTTTTATTATTTTATTTAGTCTGAAATTTATAATTATCCTGGGTGCCCATGCCTATTTTTTTATTCAATTGACAATCTTAGGCATATGTCAAGAATCCTAGACATAGGCCATGCATTCTAGACATAGACCAAGAATTCTAGGCATAGGCCTAGAATCCTAGGCATAGACCTAGAATCCTAGGCATAGACCAAGAATCCTAGACATAAGTGATGAATCATTTCGCCTATGTCTAGGCGAAAAGTACTAAGCATAGGTCTAGAATCCTAGGCATAGGCCAAGAATCTTAGACATAGGTCAAGAATCCTAGACATAGGCCATGAATACTAAGCATTGGTCATGAATCTTAGGCATAGGCCAGATGTGTGCCAAGATAGATGCCAATTATCCTAGATATAAGCCAACAATCCTAGATAAAGACCAATAATCCTAGGCTTAGGCCAAGAATCCTAGACATACATAGGCCAAGAATCCTAGGCATAGGCCAAGAATCCGAAACATAGGCCGAAAGTCCTAGGCATAGGTCAAGACTCTAACCATCTGCCAAGAATCCTAGGCAAAAATCAAGAATCCTAGACATAAGCCATGAATACTAAGCATTGGTCATGAATCCTAGGCATGGGCCAGATGTGTGCCAAGATAGATGCCAATCATCCTAGATATAAGCCAACAATCCTAGATAAAGCCCAATAATCCTAGGCTTAGGCCAAGAATCCTAGACATACATAGGCCAAGAATCCTAGACATAGGCCAAGAATCCTAGACATAGGCAATGCATTCTAGACATAGACCAAGAATTCTAAGCATAGGCCTAAACTCCTAGGCATAGACCAATAATCCTAGACATAGGTGATGAATCCTAGACATAGGCGAAAAGTACCAAGCATAGGCCTAGAATCCTAGGCATAGGCCAAGAATCCTA
This sequence comes from Nephrotoma flavescens, assembly GCA_932526605.1. Lineage (NCBI taxonomy): Eukaryota > Metazoa > Arthropoda > Insecta > Diptera > Tipulidae > Nephrotoma > Nephrotoma flavescens. Next base: position 71,234,720 of record OW052220.1, on the reverse strand, counting down.
GACATAGGCCAAGAATCTTAAACATAGGCCGAAAGTCCAAGGCATAGGTCAAGAACCCTAATCATACGCCACTAATCCTATACATAGGCCAAGAATCCTAAACATAGGCAGAAAGTCCTAGGCATAGGTCAAGACTCCTAACCATCTGCCAAGAATCCTAGGCATAGGCCAAGAATCCTAAACATAGGCCGAAAGTCCTAGGCATAGGTCAAGACTCCTAACCATCTGCCAAGAATCCTAGGCATAGGCCTAGAATCCTAGGCATAGGCCTAAACTCCTGGGCATAGACCAAAAATCCTAGACATAGGTGATGAATCCTAGACATAGACGAAAAGTACCAAGCATAGGCCTAGAATCCTAGGCATAGGCCAAGAATCCTACACATAGGCCAAGAATCTTAAACATAGGCCGAAAGTCCTAGGCATAAGTCAAGAACCCTAACCATATGCCACTAATCCTATACATAGGCCAAGAATCCTAAACATAGGCCTAAAGTCCTAGGCACAGGTCAAGACTCCTAACCATCTGCCAAGAATCCTAGGCATAGGCCAAGAATCCTAAACATAGGCCGAAAGTCCTAGGCATAGGTCAAGACTCCTAACCATCTGCCAAGAATCCTAGGCATAGGCCAAGAATCCTAGACATAGGCCATGAATCCTAGGCCAGATGTGTGCCAAGATAGATGCCAATTATCCTAGATATAAGCCAACAATCCTAGATAAAGCCCAATAATCCTAGGCATATGCCAAGAATCCTAGACATACATAGGCCAAGAATCCTAGACGTTGGCCAATAATCCTAGACATAGGCCAAAAATCCTAGGCATAGGCCAAGAATCATAGGCATAGGTCATGAAACCTAGACATAGGCCAACTATCCTAGGCATAGGCCTAGAATCCTAGGCATAGGCCTAGAATCTTAGACATAGTCCAAGAATCCTAGACATATGTCAATTATCCTAGGCATAGGTCAAGAAACCTCGACATAGGTCAAGAATCCTAGACATAAGCCAAGAATCCTAACCATCCTAACCTAGGTATAGGCCTAGAATCCTAGCCATAGGTCAAGAATGCTAGGCATAGGTCAAGAATCATAAGCAGACATACATAGGCCAAGAATCCTAGATAAAGGCCGAGAATCCTTGAAACTTTGTTCACACGACGGATAAAAATCTCGGATTTTTCTATCCCATCGTTTTAACCAATTACATCACGTAAATTATACAACAGACAAGCCTCTTTTCATAGAAAATAGTTGAAACAAATTGAAAAATAAATCTCTGATGGCAAAATCCGAGATTTTTATCCATCTAGTGAACACAGCTTGACATAGGCCAAGAATTCTAGGCATTGCCTACATCGCGTAGATAATTTGGTATGATACCAAAGGGCCGAATGTCGAAGGACCGAATGTCGAAGGGCCGAATTTCGAAGGACCGAATGTGTCGAAGGGCCGAATGTCGAAGGTCCACATGTGTCGAAGGGCCGAAAGTGTCGAAGAACCGAATGTCGAAGGGCCGAATGTGTAGACGAAGGGCCGAATTGTTTTTGTTTTTTATTATTTTTTTGTTTTTAGAAATGTATATTTTTATTTTTTTCTATTTAAGGGGACATAGCACCTTCAAATTTTCAAAAAATAGAATTTTTTTTTATGATAGAATATGTTAGAATGAACGTTTAAAAACATGATTTCAATGATATAAACATGAGAATTTCAAAAAAAACATTTATTTATATTTTTCTTTTATTTATTGCGAAGCGCGCCTTATTTAAAGCGCAATAATTTAAACGCGATTATCTCGAAATGACGTTTTTCAAGTTTGCGTGTAAGATTTAGAAAAACCTACTTATCCAACCGTTCTAAAATTTTAACACGTTGATCTACATATATTTCTGCTCAGAATGAACTACAAAAGGAATAATCAGCTTTTATATTTTTGAGTTACAACTAATTGGGGGGGGGGGACAAGAAAGCTGCATTTTCGAAAAAATGCCGCCATTTTTTTATTTATCAACCAATTTTTTTCCATTTATTTCATTCCAAGGGCGATTTAATGCTGAATAACACCCCGATTTTTTTAGACGTTTCTGAGAGCAATTATGATGCACGCCGTGAATTTTCAATGTTTTTGGAAAACCCTTGTAGCAGACGACAGTGGGCTAAAAAAAAACCTAAATTTTTTTTTTTGCATACTTTCAGTTAAATAAAATGTCAATGGAAAGTTTCATTCAGATATCTCTTTTTATTCCAAAAAAAAAATATTTGAAAAACTTTTTTTTTCAATTTTGAAGGTGCCACCCCTTAAATTATTTTTTTTATGTTTTATACCATATACTTATTATCTGAAGGCTGACATAGGGCCGAATGTCTCAGGTGGTGCATGACAAAATTTTGGGTTAGGTTCCAAGACCGAATTATCAAAATCTCGAGAAAAAAGTCCCGACTTTTAAAATCCAAACTTTCAAAATCCCGATTTTCAAAATCCCGATTTTCGAAATCCCGATTTTGCTGAAACCTTAAAAATCCCAACAAAAGACGGGATTTTTTTAAAAATATTAAATTTTCAATTTTGTTTTATAAAATCCAAAGCCCCTCGTGCCCGTGACAGTTATGGAAGCCGTTAGCTTCTACAATTATTGCTATTCAAAATACCGGCCCGTGGGCGCACGAATTCATACATTTTTGGTTTAAAAATCGGGCTTTTGAAAATCGGGATTATGAAAGTCGGGATTTTGAAAGTTCGGATTTTAAAAGTCGGGATTTTGTTTTCAGGATTTTGATTTCGAGATTTTCAGAATGTCGGGCAAACGACCACAACCCCAAAATTTTACTTAACCAAAATGTATCGCTGACTGGATACGTGGAATTTCATGAATATCCAAAGATGAAAAACAGTAAATACATAAATTTATGTCTAATAAAAAAAAATTTACAAAATATTCCATAAAACAACAAATTTAAAAAACTGTATTTCTAAAAACAAAAAAATATCGGGCTTTAGACCCATTCGGCTCTATGATACATTCGGCCCTTCGACACATTCGGCCGTTCGACATTCGGTTCTATGTTTTTTTATGTTTTTTGTTTGTTTTGTCCTTCCTTCTTTTATATATTGTTTTGCTTTTTTTCAATATATAAAACAAAATTTTTACTTTTAAAAATCAGTAGATTCTCCTGATGATGACCTAACAAGTCGAAATCGATCGAGTGATTTTTTAAACTTGTTCAACAAATTTTTTAATTAAAACATTCAAAAACCTAATTTTTGCGAAATAAAAAACAAGATGATAGTGAAGTTTGTGCTAAAAAAATTATTAAAATATTACACTGTTAAATTTATTATTTTTCCTATTGGAATTTATTTTCAAACGAAAATTATTAAACTGAATTCATTCTTAATGTTGTGTCGTTGAATCTAGAAATATCTAAAATTCTGGCAGACATTTTTGAGAAGGTAAAGCATACACCTATTCCTAAGATTTAAGTAAACTATATTTTTGAGATTCATTCTATTAAAAATTATATTTAGAAATTGAGCATTTTTGAACGGTTTCAAATAATATTCCAGCCAATTCTAGAAATGTCCACGGGGTTTCACTTACATTTTCGAATAGATTACACAATATTCTGCCGTTATAGTGATTGGCAGCCAGTTCTAACGGGTTTGGCTATGCCTATAATAGAATTCATGTTTTCATTTGTACTGTCACTACCAGAGATGTCTACATAAGTCAAATTTCTACCAAATAACAAAAACTATACATGTGTGCAAATATACAAAATACGTTTACATGAAATACTTTGGCAAAAATTGTTGCGTGGTTAAAACAAATTAATAATTAAAATGAATTAATACAATAGTCCCACATAAATACATGGTTTTTTATGATGGCCTTGGTTTAATACAGAAATACCAAATGGTCGGTCCGTGGGGTCGGCCATATGAATAACAAGCAATAACTGCAACAGTTGTTGCACGAAGCTTCAATGAAAAATTTTGTTCTACAAAAGTCAAAAGTCCCAAATATAGACATGGTTTTTTATGATGGCCTTGGTATGTACTTTAATCCAAAAATACCAAATGGTCGGTCCCTGGGGCTGGCCATATGAATAACAAGCAATAAACTACAAAGTATTATAAGCTGTCGAAAAATGTAGACGAGATGCTGTGGACATCTCTGGTAGTGACAGTACAAATGAAAACAAGGATTCTATTATAGGCATAGCCAAACCCGTTAGAATCGGATGCCAATCACTATAATGGTAGAATGTTGTGTAATCTATTCGAAAATGTAAGTGAAACCCCGTGGACATTTCTAGAATTGGCTGGAATATTATTTGAAACCGTTCAAAAATGCTCAATTTCTAAATATAATTTTTAATAGAACGAATCTCAAAAATATAGTTTACTTAAATCTTAGGAATAAATGTATGCTTTACCTTCTCAAAAATGTCAGCCAGAATTTTAGATATTTCTAGATTCGACGACACAACATATAGAATGAATTCAATTTAATAATTTTCGTTTGAAAATAAATTCCAATTGGAAAAATAATAAATTTAACAGTGTAATATTTTAATAATTTTTTTTAGCACAAACTATCATAAAACAAGTGTTTAATAAAATGTGTTTATTGAATCGGAGTGAAGTTTATGCCAAAATAACAAAATATACACTGCCTATAAGTACTTAGAATTGAAAAAACACTCAAATATTGAACTTTCAATATAATATCTAAAAAAATTTAATAAACACAAATATTTTTACACTATACGTAGCAAACATCTAATTTTTGAGGAAAGTTTTGAGTGAATTTTAAAAAATAAAATTTTTTACAACAAACTCACTATGAATTGCACAGAGATGATCGAAGTTGATCTGAACTGCCCCTACGGATTGCACAGAGATGATCGAAGTGGTTCTGAACTAGTAATTGATGTAAGAAACCAATCTTATTTATGCTCGGAAATTTCTGAGATTGTTGTTATTCGAGACAGAACGTCATTGAGTGAAATATAAAAATTCTTAAACATTTGAAATTATTTATCTCGGCCCCTACGGATTGCCTAGATACGTTCGAAGTGGTTCTGAACTAGTAATTGATGTAAGAAACCAATCTTATTTATCCACATGATCGGAAATCTCTGAGATTTTTGTTACTCGAGACAGAACGTCAATTTCCGAGATACCTTCGTAGTGGTTCTGAACTAGTTATTGATGTAAGAAACTAGAGACAGAACGTCATTGAGTGAAATACGAAAATTCTTAACCTTCATCTTTACAACCAGCATACCCGGGTATGTCCATATAAATATTTTCAAATAAATATTTTCAAATGTTTAAAAATTTTCGTATTTCACTCAATGACGTTCTGTCTCGAATAACAAAAATCTCAGTAATTTCCGAGCATGTGGATAAATAAGATTGGTTTTTACATCAATTACTAGTTCAGAACCACTTCGAACGTATCTAGGCAATCCGTAGGGGCCGAGATAAATAATTTCAAATGTTTAAGAATTTTCGTATTACACTCAATGACGTTCTGTCTCGAGTAACAAAAATCTCAGAAATTTCCGAGCATATGGATAAATAAGATTGGTTTTTTTACATCAATTACTAGTTCAGAACCACTTCGAACGTATCTAGGCAATCCGTAGGGGCCGAGATAAATAATTTCAATTGTTTAAGAATTTTCGTATTACACTCAATGACGTTCTGTCTCGAGTAACAAAAATCTCAGAGATTTCCGAGCATGTGGATAAACAAGATTGGTTTCTTACATCAATTACTAGTTTAGAACCACTTCGAACGTATATGGGCAATCCGTAGGGGCCGAGATAAATAATTTCAAATGTTTAAGAATTTTCGTATTACACTCAATGACGTTCACAAAAATCTCAGAAATTTCCGAGCATGTGGATAAATAAGATTGGTTTCTTACATCAATTACTAGTTCAGTACCACTTCGAACGTATCTGGGCAATCCGTAGGGGCAGTTCAGACCAACTTCGATCATCTCTGTGCAATTCATAGTGAGTTTGTTGTAAAAAATTTCATTTTTTAAATTTCACTCGAAACCTTCCACAAAAATTAGATGTTTGGTACGTATAGTGTAAAAATATTTGTGTTTAATAAAAAATTTCATATATTATTATGAAAGTTCAATATTTGGGTGTTTTTCAATTCTAAGTACTTATAGGTCACAGTGTATTTTTTGTTATGTTGGCATAAACTTCACTCCGATGTTTATTAAATGTAAGTGTGTTTCGCAAAGTGCCTACGGCAAAGAGTGTAAAAGGTATTGAACGAATATGATTCGCCGAAACACGAAACCAACTCGCTGAGCAATTGAGCATTAGTTAAGAAGCTGTTTCCAATCGGCTACGAGAGACGGGAAAGATTCAAAATACCGGTAGATGGCTACTATATGAGTCGAACGACAGGCAAATGGAAAAGCGCTAAAACAAATGTGACATTATGCTCGCTCGGTTCAAAAGGAAGTCGTTTTTGCATCATAAAGTTACAGGTATGAAAAGTGGATTTATTTTGAGAATCCCAAGTGCAAAAAATAATGGGTGGATCCAGGCACATCATCCACATCGACCGCAAGAGCAAATCGCTTTGGCAAAAAGACGATGCTCTGTGTTTGGTGGGACCAGAGGGACGTGGTCTATTATGAGCGGTTAAAACCTAGGTAAATGGTTAATACTAAACATTACCAACAACAATTGACCGATTTGCACCGTTCGCTCCTTGAAAAAAGGCCAGAATGCCGAAAGAGACCAAAGTCATTAAATTTTTCCGTTTTTCTTCATGACAATTCCTCATCACATACGGCAAAACAGGCTCGCGACACGTTCGAATCACTCAGCTGAGAAGTTCTACCTCATGCGGCTTACTCACCAGACCTGGATCCTTCCGATTACCACTTGTTTGTATCGTTCGGTCACTCACATGCTGAGCAGCGGTTTGATTCGAACTACAAATTTATTCTGTATTTAATTTAACAAAAAATTAAAAAATATTCATTCTTTCATTTAAAACAAAACCAAACCAAAATCACTTGTTTCATCAATAGTTTTTTTTAATTTTTTAAAAGTTTGTAGTCGATTTAAAATGGGTAAAACAAAGGAATATTCTTTGGAGTTCAGAGCCGCGATTGTAACCCTAAAAAAAAAAATTATAAGGGAAGCTTGAAATAGGTGCAAGGGGGAGGGCGAAAACGAGCTACAACCCCAAAAGAAGATAAAAAAATAGTGAATCTCCTAAAACGCAACCCTCAGGAAAAAATCAAACAAGTTCAGAGTGAAATAAATATCACTCACAAATTCAAAATCTCTCAGATGACTGTACGAAGACGACTACACGAGGCAAATGTGAAAGCCTATACTATTCAAAAGAAGCCGTTCATAAGCCAAACAAATAAGAGGAAGCAAAATCAACAGACGAATCATGTTTTAGTTTGGATGAAACCTATGGTAAAAAATATTTTTATTCGACTCCCGAACAAAAAAAAAATCGCACCGTTATTATGCCAACACGGCCATAGTGGTGGCGGTAAAATAATGGTACTTCGAACTGTTGAGCGAGCGCGCATTCCGGATGTTAATTGATTTGCCAGCATTTTATATTGCAGCAAGACAACGCCCCAATTCACAAAAGTAAAATCATCAACAGTATATTGGCCATCGCAAAGTCCGGATTTAAACCCAATTGAGAATATGTGGAATTATTTAACGCAAAAAATGGCGGTAGAAATTGGAAGCCAGCCAAATGACACTTTTGCAGTGTAACTACCAATACACATAAATTCCAATTGGAATTGTACAGACTAGGTACGTATTATTTTCTTATTAGAAATTCCATTGGCCTGAAAGATACCAAATATACCAATTTGGTATCAAAGCAATGAATTTTATCATTAATTTATCGTACTAAATATTTATAAAGTACTTTATTCAGCACAAAAGGTTTGTACATCAAATTTTAAATTAACAAACAAAATTAAACTCGTTAAGCTTCTACGAAAAGTATAATCTTCTAAAAGAAACCATGGCAACAAAATGTTTTTGTACAAAAGACTTAAATACTACAGTAGATTATTAAAATATCTGATTTTGAAGTCGATTCAAAATGTTTACACACAAACTATATCTCATTTATTCCGGCACCAAGTATCTTCTTCTCGTAATTTATTGTATTTTATATTATGTTTCCCTCCCAAAAAGTCAAAAAAGTGCAATAAAAATAAAATTTATTATTTTCTTTGATTAAAATCTTTAAAGGTAAATAAAAAATATATGGTATGGGATATACACAGTACCAGAGATGTGGCAAAAAAAAAACACACCACACGAAGAAAAATTTACGAATTCTTACTTTACTTTGCATATAGATACGAGAGTAGGTAGCATAATGTTAATATCGCAAGAATTTCAAATTTGGTTCAAACGGATGGATAAAGGCAACCAAGATATAGTGGTATAAAAAAATGGTTTGGCATTTCTTTACCAACATAAATAACATTTGCCAAAGCCATATACATAATATACACATAAAGAGCAAAACAAGTTCTTTATCTTTTATTAATAATTAAGTATGTATATTATTAAGAAATACGATTTTCTTTTCTTACGTGGTGGCGTAAAATAAATGGTATGTTTTAATCTGGAACGTAGTTGTGTCTTCATCTCTAAATTTATATATTTTTCTTTACTTTATTGTCATCTCATATAATTCCTCAAATTTGTTGCTGTTCATAATTTTATATTTCAATATTCACTCCATCAAAATTTTGTTTTTGTATAATTTGGTTTCCAAAAAATCCAAAAAAATCTTCAGCCCAGCATATTCTTTTCCGATAAGAGAGGATGGGATAAATATGGAAATAGAAAAACATTTTTTATCATATACAGCATCTTTTGTTATGCCAAGTTCTTCTTTATACAGTCTGAGTATATCACAAGTAGTTCACTTTATTCGGTATCTATCTAAGTGCAGGGTGACAAAGTATCGCAGTTTCGGAGTAAAATGGCTCGGCCTATTATATCACAGTCATCCTATATTCCACCCAAACCCTTATCATAATAATTTCGAGCTTTTCCAAAACTAAAGTTTTCTTCAATATTTATGTTTTTGTGAACTTTATTATATGCTGAGTATTAATATTGTGTGTGTGTGTGTATCTCGTAGAGAGGAAAAAACTCTTGATTGTTAATTTTTCTTTACGTTTTCTTCGTTTTGTTTTTGTACTTTTTTTATTCTTTTGTAACCTGAAAATGTTTTTTTTTTTAGTTTTGTTGTAATTTTATTTTCGGATTTATTTCGGAGTACTTCAGGTTCCTAAGAGTGTTGTGCTTTGTTATTGTTTTATATCGCTTAAGAAGATCATTGTTTTTTTTATAATATTGACAAAGGAGGAGATTTTTTTTTATTTCGTTTCTAGGTGCTACTGTGCTACGCTTTATGTACATATTATGTTGTATAAAGTGGGTTCAAGTTCTTACTTTTATATATCTCGTTATTTCTTAATTTTCTTTTAATATTTTACTTTTATAATTTTTTGTACTTTATAAGATTACGCTTTTCTTTTTTGTAATAAGTCCATTAAGTATTTATGTATGTAAGTACAATAGTGTGATCATGATGATGGGTACTAGCAGTGCCTTCTATAGTACTGGCCTGTGACAACATTAATTTTTTGTCGATGACGTCAACGTAAGTCGACAACCAGATGTCAGCACAATTAAGTAAAAATAATACACCTTGCCTCCTTATTACTATGGCAATAAATTTCACAAACTTAACAGATAAAAACTTAAATTATTATAAAATAAATTAATAAATTATGAACAATTTTAGTGTAATTGATTTTCTTAATTCATTAATTGAATTTTTCCTATCCATAGCCAAGAAGTTTAGTGAGCATTTAAAGAAATTGCGTCTATTTAGATAACGCAATACGAAGTTTTAGTGTATTCCACTATAAAAATATAAATGAACAATATTGTGATCATTTTGTTTATATTTTGTCATTTCGATTTCATTTCTGTATTTCTATTTTATTTAGTGCCACATAATTAATCGAAGATTTACGATGCATTTTTTCTGTGTTTTACATAATATCCGTAATTATTTTGCTATTTTTTATTGAATCTACGTACCATTACAACAATTTCGAATTAAATGGTATTACAAATCGACTTATGGTAGATAAAAATGACAAAAAATCGCCAAAATCTAAAATAAAATGTACATGCATTACTATAAAAATTAAAAAAGCATATCCTTCGGCTTCAACAGTTTGTTCGAAACTAACAAAAACAAACAACAAAATTACAAAACAACTGGAGAGGAGAGAGAAATAATATATTTTTGTGTATTGTTATTTGTTTGTTTTATAATTATCATGTTTCCATGAACCAGGTTGGAGTTAGGTTGAGTTGAAATTAGGTTTTCGTTAATTCCAAAATGGTGTTGATCGTTTCCATGGAGTAGAGTTAGGTTGAGTTGAAATTTTGGTACAGCTTGATAAAGTTAATTTAATTTGTGCCTAATAATACTCTATGTATAATTTTATATGTCCGGAAAATTATTTTAAAATAATTTTTTGTTTTAAATATATATATTTGTGGTTTAAAATTTTTAATATAAATTTCCTTGACATTAAAAATGAAAATTTTTCATTTGCCACCATTTTGAATTTCAACTCTACTCAATCCCATTAGTTTCGTCGAGTTCAAAATAATTTAACGAAAACTCAACTCTACTCTGTTTCCATGAACGCTAACTCCAACTCAAGCCACTTTCAACTCTGCATGGAAACAATATAAATGTTGTATGACGGACCACGGACGAATGACGAAATTTATTTTGGATTTATGAGAACGAGGTGTAGACAAAAACTAGAAAAAACTGGAAAACCAAAATAAAAAACGAATAACCGTCTACTTCGATGTAATAATTACAACTAAATATATTTTGTAATGTAATTTTCCTTTTTAATATTTATCTGCCATCTAGTTGAACCATCGACTTAGCGTGTCGTCATCAGTTGGTGTAAGCGGCCAGTAGTTTAGAAGGCATTGGTACTAGTATATGGGCTTACATATACATACAGTGATAGACATTCCTATAAATGCACTAATTTTTTCCATTTAAACCATTTATTTCTTCGCTGTTCTTTCTCTATCAATTTTTCTTACTATAGTTTATTGTTTGTCTAACGGGAACTTGCCTGCACTAAAAACAAAATAACAGTACGGCTATTGCCTGAACCAGTCAGACTTAAGAGCTTAAGTTACACGCCGATTGCACCACTTCGGTTAGTGCTACAGTCAAGCATGTGAAGTTAGCCCACTTTTTCATCCCAGAAAAAACAAATTCCTCAAATAGTATTGTTTGAGGATTCACCTCATCCCAGTTTTTTTCAATTTAAACTTGTATAAGACGGACATTTTGTTTTTAATTTTTTTTTTCTCAACGACAAAATATCCATCCCAGATTTGTTCATTTAATTGTTGTTTATGTACTCTGCGTATGAATAAATGAAAATAATTTTTCGAAGTGAAATGATAATGATTGTATGTTTTGATTAAAGATAAGAACAATATCAGTCAATATATTGTTCCAAGTTGGTAACAGTACGGGCTTACAATGACTAAGAGGACAGTACAAGCCGTATGGTAGTGTTGGCGCAAATGGCCAACTTCCATATGGCCCCATATAAGAATAACAGAAAATTAAGCCATTCTCCTAGAAATATGATTTGCCGGAAATGATTATTTATGTTTCGAATAAGCTATGGTACGGACTAACTGTGGCCAGTCTGACAGTACCAGCCGTATGGTAGGATTAGCGCAATTGGCCAGCTTCCATATGACCCAATATAAAAATTAATAATTGCCATTCTCCTAGCAATATGATTTGCCGGGTATGATTCTTTGTTTCGAATAAGCCATGGTACGGCAATAATTAGTTTTTGTATTGGGCCATATGGAAGCTTCTTAATTGCGCGAATCCTACAATACGGCTGGTACTGTCCGACTGGCCACAGTTAGTCCGTATCATGGCTTATTCGAAACATAAATAATCTTTTCCGGCAAATCATATTTCTAGGAGAATGGCTTGATTTTCTGTTATTCATATATGTGGCCATATAGAAGTTGGCCATTTGCGCCAATGCTACCATACGGCTGGTACTGCCGTCTTAGTCATTGTAAGCCCTTATTGTTACCAACTCAAAACTGTATCAATCGTTTCCAGCAAGTTATATTTCTAGGAGAATGCAAATTTTTAATTTTTGTATTGGGCCATAGGGAAGCTGGCCAATTGTGCGAATCCTACCATACAGCTGGTACTGTCCGACTGGCCACAGTTAGTCCGTATCATGACTTATTGGAAACATAAAGAATCATATCCGGCAAATAATATTGCTAGGAGAAAGGCAATTTTTAATTTTTGTATTGGGTCATATGGAAGTTGGCCAATTGCTCGAATCCTACCATACGGCAGGCTTATTCGAAACATAAAGTATCATTTCCGGCAAATCATATTTCTAGGAGAATGGCTTGATTTTCTGTTATTCTTATATGGGGCCATATGGAAGTTGGCCATTTGCGCCAATACTACTATACGGCTGGTACTGCCCTCTTAGTCATTGTAAGCCCTTACTGTCACCAACTTGAAACAATTTATTGACTGATATTATTCTTATCTTTAATCAAAACATACAATCATTATCATTACACTTCGAAAAATTATTTTCATTTATTCATACGCCGAGTACAAAAACAACAATTAAATTAACAAATCTGGGATAGATATTTTGTTGTTGAGAAAAAAATTAAAAACAAAATTTCCATCTTATACAAGTTTAAATTGAAAAAACTGGGATGAGATAAAATAGAATTGTTTGAGGAATTTTTTTTTCTGGGATGAAAAACTGGGCTAGCTTCACATGCTTCTACAATCGCCAAAATTGTATAGGCTTCCCGTCACAAATAAACAACTGGCCTCTAAAATTTTGATAGTCGTACGGCTCTCTTAAGTGGTCCAAAACGGAGCACAACTTAAGCTCTTAAGTTTGACTGGTTGAGGTTTAAATATACAAAATAAAACAAAAAATCTTCGATCAGTCAGTATTTCAGAGACATTCGTTTAAACGCAGTACGTCAAAAGTGAATTTTTATTTAAGTTTTAATTTTTTTCTAATTTTTTCATACATATTCAAAGGTAATACAGCAATTAGGTATTTTGTTAAAAAAAATCATTTTAAAATCACTTTAAAATCATTTTTTTCGATGTAATACAAAATGGTGGAGGTCATATGTATGTGAAACTGGTACGAAAAACCAGCCCGAAAACACCTTTTCAATTTTGGTGTGTTTCTTTGCTAAATTAAAAAGTACCTCGAAATTTATTTAAATTTTTTTTTTATTTTAAAGAAAATTTATTTTTTTTCATTTTTTCTTGCATTATAATCGCAAACAAATTTAAATTAAAAAAAAATGTGTCAATTGGCATGGCGAAAAAAAAATTAGTAACCAAATTTCGCCTCGCAATTAAATAATTTGCAGCCGGATAGAGGATACCAGTACAACCTATTTTTAAGAACATATTTTTGGTTACCCTAGTGACAATAAGGATTCGCCACCTCCTGTTTCAATTAATGCCGAAAATGAATGTAGTTTGTTAGAAATTACTAGCCGTTTGGAAGCCAACCTAACGGTGTCGTATCTAATAATGAAAAACAGCTACCCAGTTACAGAGAAATGTTTATGTTTTTTTCTAAATAATTCTGATTGTTTAGAGAATATAATGCATATTATTAATAATAACGTTTTATTATCCCAAGACATTTGTGGTTTTAACATCGAAAACGAAACCTCTAATAATTATGAAGTAATGAAAGATCCTATCGTGAATTTAAAGCAACATAAAAATATAGCTGAACTGTGCAATACGAATGACATGACTCCGACTGAAGTCAGTGAATTTCTTACAAGTAATGATGAAAATGTCAACTTTTCGGACACAATATATGTATGTATATTTGATGCAGATGGTATTTTTCCAAATAAAAATGTTGAGTTACGAAAAATGTCTTTTTAGAACCAACTAAAGTGCCTGAAACCGTTGGAACAAGTAGCAACTGAAAAAAAACTTAACAAATTTATGTACTCATCATATTAGCGGAACATTTCAGTAAATTAAGTAGTTGTTTGATAAACATTAAGGGATATGATGTGTCAAAAAAACATCTTACCATTGGAGCATACTGTGGACATTCTACCGAAAAAAGCCAATGCAACAATTTCAAATTAGTTAACAGGAACTTATCCATGAGTAGTTTTGTTGTCTTTTCTACGAGTAAGTCCATAGTTTATTCATTTGTAAAATTTAGACGTTCTTCCGCATAGTGCAGAAATATTCATAAAAAGAAATTATTAAAAACTTCAGTAGAAGGTTTACTGAATAATTGATCGAAGATGAAGATTTTGTTGTTAAAAGCAAAACTGTGACAACAGCAAAAACTCAGGATGTGCTCAGGAAAATTCGATTGGAAGCATTATGCTCTAACGAAAATGGATTTAATAACGTAATTGACATTGCTAAAGAGACAAATAAGTATGAAGAAGATGAACGGTTTGTTCAAAAAATTTGTTTCATTCCATTCCAGGTTATTACTTAGAGCAAAATGCAAATTGAGGTACTAAAATCTATACGTGAGCATAATAAAGATGCCGAGTTAACTGTTTATCTCAACGGGAATCGGAAGTGTATAGTTAGAGCTCCCTACAAAGAGTGTAAAATAATATTATACTACGCTCTAATAATTGCTGCGAAAGTAGAGGATACCGATATACAGTGACTCTCATAATTGATCACGTTTTTATAACATGCTAATATTTTATTATACCAAAATAAAACTAATAGTATTTTTCAAGTTCCTTTTTCTAATTCAACTGTTTATTTAATAATTTATTTAAAAAATAAAAAAAACAATTCGTTTTGACATCACATATGTAAATAATCAATTAAAAATATTTTTCATGGGAGTGATCAATTTTGTGTCCAGCCTATAATCTTAATTTAATATGTTGTATAGTCTCCTTTAGTTTTCAAAGCTGCAGTAATTCTATTGGGCATGCTTTCTACCAGCTTTCTGGTTGTTTCGGCTGAAACGCCTCGCCATTTTAACTGAACTCTATCACAAACATCGTCTACAGTAGGCGGTGTGTCTGAAAAATCTATAAGAGAACTCTTAAACTCGTCCCAGAAATGCTTTATAGGATTTAGGTCGGGGGATTAAGGTGGACACTCCAACATTGCTAAGCCTTTATCCTCCAGCCATTTTTTCTTAATTTTAGCGGTATGCTTGGGGTTGTTATGTTTATAAAAGACAACGTCCCTTATGTTATACTGCCGTTTTTACACGCTCTCAAGGATATTTTCTACCATAATTTGTATGTAGGATGCGGACGTCATCCCACCCTCGATTTTTTATCTGGCCAATACCATGCGCCATCATGAACCTCCATACCATTATGGAACTACCTCCAAATTTCATTGTTTCATTTACATTATGTGGTAATAAAATAGCTCCGGGTTTCCGCCAAATCCACTTGTGACCGTCGGAGACAAACCGGTTAATTTTTTTTTCCAGTCCAGTTTTTTATGTTTTTGCAAAATTGAGCCGAAGTTGATGGGGCCGTTTTGTAAGAGGTGATTTTTTCGTTTTTACGTAGTTCTTCATTCCAGCTTCCTTCAATGTTCGTCGAATAGTTTCTGCAGAAATATTGGCTAAATTATTGGATAACAAAATTGTCCTCATTTTTAGTGCATTTTCTACTATTTCATTACGAATATTTTAGATAATGAACTGATTCGCGCGCGTTGTTAATTTTCGATATTACTCCTAATGAGTCGTGTAATATTTGGAAAATATCTCTATATGTTTTAACTTCTCACAAAAATTGTTCAATTTGGCGAACCTTATTTGTAGGAGGTTTTTGTAGTCGGTTTTTGACAAGAGGAAGCACCTATTGCTTGGATAATTCATATAAAATTAGAAAAGAAAT
Source organism: Nephrotoma flavescens (assembly GCA_932526605.1). Classification (NCBI taxonomy): domain Eukaryota; kingdom Metazoa; phylum Arthropoda; class Insecta; order Diptera; family Tipulidae; genus Nephrotoma; species Nephrotoma flavescens. Next base: position 71,218,637 of record OW052220.1, on the reverse strand, counting down.
GTTATTTGAAATTTATGGCGTTAATGCAAATTGTACGTCAAATATAACCGAGTATGCCGATCCTGGACTTACAGGTTTCCCAAGCTATGCAGTACAATTTAAATGTACAGTATGTTCAAAGTTTTGTTGGAAAAGAGAAAATTTTTATATATAAATTTGTTAAAAATCAAAGAGCTAGGAATATCCAATCTTGGAGACTGTATAGAAAAAGTTCCAAAACAAAAATGCAAACATTGTGGAGATCAAACGTTCATTGAATTGCAAACTTATTCCAAATACGTATCAATATAAACCGAACTCGATAGTTCAAATGAAACAAAAATTAGTATCGGGGATATTCCTTCTTGCATCAAAATTCTAATGGTGTTTGCATATCTAAAACGACATTCAATTTTTGAACGGAATTTCTTAGTAAATTTGATTCTAAGAAAATTCATATCTCAAGATTTTCACCGATCGGCATACTTGCCATACTATAATATTTTGGTAGACCTATATGTGCACTATACATACGCCAACCCGTTTAAAATTCTAATGGTGTTTGCATATCTAAAACGACATTCAATTAATGAACGGAATTTCTTAGTAAATTTGATTCTAAGAAAATTCATATCTCAAGGTTTTCACCGATCGGCAAACTGGCCACTATAATATTTTGGTAGACCTATATGTGCACTTTACATACGCCAACCCGTTTAAAATTCTAATGGTGTTTGCATATCTAAAACGACATTCAATTGATGAACGGAATTTCTTAGTAAATTTGATTCTACGAAAAATCATATCTAAAGATTTTCACCGATCGGCATACTTGCCACTATAATATTTTGGTAGACCTATATGTGCACTATACATACGCCAACCCGTTTAAAATTCTAATGGTGTTTGCATATCTAAAACGACATTCAATTTTTGAACGGAATTTCTTAGTAAATTTGATTCTAAGAAAATTCATATCTCAAGATTTTCACCGATCGGCATACTTGCCGCACTATAATATTTTGGTAGACCTATATGTGCACTATACATACGCCAACCCGTTTAAAATTCTAATGGTGTTTGCATATCTAAAACGACATTCAATTAATGAACGGAATTTCTTAGTAAATTTGATTCTAAGAAAATTCATATCTCAAGGTTTTCACCGATCGGCAAACTGGCCACTATAATATTTTGGTAGACCTATATGTGCACTTTACATACGCCAACCCGTTTAAAATTCTAATGGTGTTTGCATATCTAAAACGACATTCAATTGATGAACGGAATTTCTTAGTAAATTTGATTCTACGAAAAATCATATCTAAAGATTTTCACCGATCGGCATACTTGCCACTATAATATTTTGGTAGACCTATATGTGCACTATACATACGCCAACCCGTTTAAAATTCTAATGGTGTTTGCATATCTAAAACGACATTCAATTAATGAACGGAATTTCTTAGTAAATTTGATTCTAAGAAAATTCATATCTCAAGGTTTTCACCGATCGGCAAACTGGCCACTATAATATTTTGGTAGACCTATATGTGCACTTTACATACGCCAACCCGTTTAAAATTCTAATGGTGTTTGCATATCTAAAACGACATTCAATTTTTGAACGGAATTTCTTAGTAAATTTGATTCTAAGAAAATTCATATCTCAAGATTTTCACCGATCGGCAAACTGGCCACTATAATATTTTGGTAGACCTATATGTGCACTTTACATACGCCAACCCGTTTAAAATTCTAATGGTGTTTGCATATCTAAAACGACATTCAATTGATGAACGGAATTTCTTAGTAAATTTGATTCTACGAAAAATCATATCTAAAGATTTTCACCGATCGGCATACTTGCCACTATAATATTTTGGTAGACCTATATGTGCACTTTACATACGCCAACCCGTTTAAAATTCTAATGGTGTTTGCATATCTAAAACGACATTCAATTTTTGAACGGAATTTCTTAGTAAATTTGATTCTAAGAAAATTCATATCTCAAGATTTTCACCGATCGGCATACTTGCCACTATAATATTTTGGTAGACCTATATGTGCACTTTACATACGCCAACCCGTTTAAAATTCTAATGGTGTTTGCATATCTAAAACGACATTCAATTTTTGAACGGAATTTCTTAGTAAATTTGATTCTAAGAAAATTCATATCTCAAGATTTTCACCGATCGGCATACTTGCCACTATAATATTTTGGTAGACCTATATGTGCACTATACATACGCCAACCAGTTTAAAATTCTAATGGTGTTTGCATATCTAAAACGACATTCAATTAATGAACGGAATTTCCTAGTAAATTTGATTCTAAGAAAATTCATATCTCAAGATTTTCACCGATCGGCAAACTGGCCACTATAATATTTTGGTAGACCTATATGTGCACTTTACATACGCCAACCCGTTTAAAATTCTAATGGTGTTTGCATATCTAAAACGACATTTAATTGATGAACGGAATTTCCTAGTAAATTTGATTCTAAGAAAATTCATATCTCAAGGTTTTCACCGATCGGCAAACTTGCCACTATAATATTTTGGTAGACCTATATGTGCACTTTACATACGCCAACTCGTTTAAAATTCTAATGGTGTTTGCATATCTAAAACAACATTCAATTGATGAACGGAATTTCCTAGTAAATTTGATTCTACGAAAATTCATATCTCAAGATTTTCACCGATCGGCAAACTGCAGTATACAAACTGCATTATCGGCATTTCAGCCGAAATTTCAACATAAAAACTACTTTATCGACATATGTATTGCGACACATGGTTGACGATTTTTGGATATCTAACTATGATCCCACATAAACTTTGGCCTCAAACTTTGCACAGATATTCTATTTATAGGCTTGAGCCTAATAATAAATCCCGCTTTTACGACAAATGACTAAAGCGGGCTACACGAATTTTTGACTTCGATTGAGGATTTTCGGAAATCTATCTATGATCCCACATAAATGAAAGAAAACACTTTGAAATGAAATTTTACATGGATGGTTATTGCCTTCTAAGCCCTGAATTTTTAAATTGTAGTACGCTTACATGACAAAAGAATTATGTTAATTTCGCGAATTTTCATATATAATATTTTCATATATAATATATTTGAAATTTAATAGACATAATAACATAACCTTAAAAATTTACTAGTACATAAATTTATATAATTTTATCGATTCGATTTACTTATTTATTTTAAACATTCTGTTAAATAATTATTTGATTTTTCCAGTTAGAATTGGTCGATAATGCAGATTCGGCTGAACTTTCTGCTAACTTCAGTATGTAAAAACACCTGATGCAAAATATGTCGATAATGTAGATTGGGTTTCTGCTGATATTTTCTCTTTAATAAAGTGCCATTTCGATTAACCGTTGTAAAGTTTTGTACACTTTTCGAACAGAAATCTATACGAGTGTCCCAAATGAAGTGTTTGCACAAAATTTAGTTTTTTAAAGAGATATTTACAAAGGTGTGCATTTTTAACAGTGTATTTGTAAAAGCAGTGGTTCTTGTAAAATAAGCTCTCAATAGTTTTTAACATCCAATTTATTTTTTTAATTATTTTGCTTCAATATGCTAAATTTATCTTTCGGGAACCGATCTATGAGCCTCGTCAAATAATTTTCGAATAATATAAATGATCAAAAATTTTATCGTGAGAGTTAGACCTGTTGTATACATGAACTATGTTTCTTGTGCAGAATGCTTTAGTACTTTAGTACTTAAACCTGAGATGAAGTTTTATTCTCACAAATATATACGGGTGGTCCTAAGATTTATCAAAAAAGTTACTCTTATTTGAGTTTTGGAAATCAAAAGGGGAACTTAACTACTTAACGCGCAGAAATAGCTAGCCAACAGAAAAATTTTATCCCAAAACTTCATTTTTGATTCTGGCTTAATTAATGATTACCGGCTCGGTTATATAATCTTGATAAAATAAGTATGTGTTATGGCATTTACTTACAAATACTTAAACGGCTTAGATAAATTACGCAAGTAGTGATAAGGCGATTGATTGATATATTCACAGGTAATTAAATTTACTTGCGGGCGTATGTCCATGAAATTGTGATTTTTTTTTAGTGTCGTGTGTCTAGAAAAATGTAAAAGTTAAAATTCTTTGTTCAACATTTGACAAATCCGGTACATGATTGAAGGCATATCACATTGAAAATGTATCATATATCGTTGGGCGAACAAATACCCGCCCATTCTGATATTGATATGCATCGCGTAAATTTTGCAAAATTTGATTAATATGCGCTGTTACAAAATCTTGTTATACGTACCATAATGTAGTTGTATACGTCTGAAAGATTTACGTAAGACGTAACAAATGTTATATGTACATTTTAATAGAACGACTTAATTCGCATACAAAAATAACAACGCCAGCGGCTCAAATAACATTAGGAATAAGGAATGTTTTATTTTGATTATATCTTGAGTGTCGCTTTATTATTATACGAGTTTATAGAACAAAAATTCTATAATACATAATTAATTTGTGAAATGTGTGCGCCCGTACAAAAGCCACCCACACCAATATTCATTCAAACAAATAGAATTAGGATTCACGTGAACATTATATACAAAAAACAAGAATAATTATTACTAATTGCTAAAGAAATAAATAAAATGTGCCCCGAGATTTGAATTTAATAATCTTAAGATATTATTCTTGATTAGCTTCTGTATAAATGTAGGTATACAGCAAGTGTTGACAGCAAAATCATATTACCCCACCAAAAAACAACTTTTATACATTCTCTGATTCTTCACTCGTCACAGATCGATTTAAGATTAATGACTTTCTAAAAATAAAATCTCTTGTTCGCTTTACAGAATTACAAATTACGATACACCGTGTTTATCCATTAATCAAACCAAAATTAAGAAAATATCGATCGAAAATTTGTGCTAACTCTAATAAATTGTTTTGGCGGTATATTGACTCCCCCTTTCACTTTTGTTTTTTTTTCATAAAGCAATTACCTTACCTCACCATAATGAAATATTAGAGCGAGAAGATTTTTAAAATTACTTACGCGGATTTCTGTGCAGAGGAATTCGAATTTCTAAGATGTGTAATGGATCTTACCTGAAATAAAATATAAAAATAGCAATTAATAAACAATTTAATACTTTTATTGCTATCATAATTTTTATTAATTAAATTAAAATAAATAATAAAATGTTTATGTCTTATATTTGTATAAAATATTACGATACTAAACTAAATTTACGACTTCCTGTCGGGCAATAAATTTTTATTCGGAAAGCCGTTATTGAGAATCTCGTATATATAGCGAGTATAAATTTAGTGACATTTTATACAGACTTGCACGAAGTCGTACACAAATCTTAGCAGTAAAATACTCTATTGATTTTTAAAGGATATCTGCCAACCGGAAAAGGTAAAAACTTCTAAAAAATGTGTGGTTGTTCAATTAGAGCGAAAATTCATATTGACGACCTCCTCAAAGTTAACCGAAAGCAAAAATTGTCGATAATGTAGATAGTGTCCTAGATTTACCAGCCTCAACTAAACATTTCGGTTGATAGATACTCCTCAACAAGGAATACTAATCAATTTTAATGTTTTGATAAAATTGAATCTGGTCGATACCCTTTGTAACCCCATCAGGGTTTCATCACTTTTGGGTCTGTCAAACGACCGCATAGTGGTATGAATCATAAAGTATGTTAATCCGGAACTCCAGACAATTCAATGCATAAAGAATTTATTGAATTAGCAAAATTTTGCCAAAAAACACCCTTGTAAGTTGTTTAACATGATAAAGCCTATCAAATGCCAATAGCAGCATCAATGATGCAGCATCTTAATTTGGAAATTTTGACAAATTACACCTCTATAACCCCATCAGAAATTTTCCACAATTGGGAAAAAGTTGACCAACTGTAGAGCTTATCAAATGACCATAGCGGCATTTATGATGAAGTGTATTCATGTAGAATGCCAGGTCATTTAATACCTTTTCAATATGTATATTGAATTAACGAAATTTTGACAAATTACACCTTGGTAAGCCCATCAGAATTTTTCAAAAATTGGGCCGAAGGTGACTAACATTATGGCCTATCAAATGACCTTAGTGGCATAAATGATAAACCATGTTAATCTGGAACGCCAAGCTAAATTTTGAAAAATTAAACTTACCGGACTTTTAGTAAAAACTGTTTTGTACAATCAAAAATCTTTATCGCTGCTTAAATTTCAGAAAATCTAAAAATTGAAATTTTAAAAATTTAATCTTCAAATTTATTCGAATCTTTACTCCATGGCGTTGTTGTAAATGCTAATGTGTTCAACATCTTAGCAAAAATTGAAATAGCTCCCGAGCAAGCTGCTACTTCTTACCGGTCCTCAGATGTCCACCAAATTTCGCAAGCTCCAAGTTTAGTTATAGAAGCTGCCACTTCCGGTGGACCGATTTCCGCCAAAAATCACTGAGTTCTCCCAATTTATATCGAAAAAGCTTAGTTACGAAGTTTCATTCTGATTAATCAACCCGTTTGGGTTGTACAGGGACCGATTTTTTGTTGAAAATCGTCATTTTCGTTTAAATTTTAGAAAACTGATCTGAACCAGTATTGTTGCAAAATTAATTTAAAAATTTTATTCGATAATCGTGATGATAAACTTTTCAAAATATTTGGAAAAAACAACAAACTCTTATAGAAGCTGTCACTTCCGATGAACTGATTTCGTCTGGGCTAGTCAAAATTTTTCATGGTTACTATGTAAAAGAAAGTAAAAATTGTTATGTCAAATTTTCAAAGAAAAGTCTTTTTGGAATTATCAGCGTTAAGTACATAGACAAAGATAGCTCCAAATTTACTATCAAAAGGAGGGTATGATATCAAAGGGCGCAATGTCGAAGGGCCGAATATCAAAGGGCCGAATGTGGCGAAGCGCGGAATGTGTCGAAGGGCTGATTGTCGAAGGGCCGAATGTGTCGAAAGGTTGAATGTGTGGAAGAGCCGAATGTCGAATAGCCGAATGTCGAAGTGGCGAATGTGCCGAATGAGTCAAAGGGCCGAATGGGTCGAAGGGCCGAATGGGTCGAAGGGCCAATTTTTTTTTATTTGGTTTTTTGTTTTTAGAATTATATTTTTCTAATTTTTTTATTTAATTTAATTATTTTTTTTAATTTTTGTACCATATACCTATTATCAGAAGGCTGACATAGGGCCGAATGTCTCAGGTGGCGCATGACAAAATTTTCATTCACCAAAATGTATCGCTGACTGGATACTTGGAATTTCATGAATATCCAAAGATGAAAAATAGTAAAATACATAAATTCTTAAGAAATTCTTGTTTAATACAAAAAAAAATTACAAACTATTCCAAAAAACAACAAATTTAAAAAATTATATTTCTAAAAAAAAATCGGGCCTTCGACCCATTCGGCCCTTTGATATCTTAGGTGCTTCGACACATTCGGCTCTTCGACATTCGGCCCTTCGACACATTCGGCCCTTCGACATTCGGCCTTTTGAAATTCGGCTCTTTGTACCCATTCCAAAAGGAGTACGACAAAAGTGCGCATTATCACTCTTTCTGATTGCCTTAGTGTTGAAGTAAACTATTCAAGCATGTACGTGGGTGGTCCCCAATATAGTGTTAATTAAATAGTGTTATGGTGTAGCCTTTAATTATATAGTGAATAAGTGGTATAACGCCACATACACAGACTCTCGTGTATGTAGGACGAATATAGTGAAAAATAACAGTGAAAAAATTTACCGTAATATGGGTCGATATGAAAAAAACGTGGTTGTGAAAAATTTTTGATTTTCGTTAATACAAAAGTGATATACAAAATATTTTGACTTTTTAAATATTTTTTTTCGGATTTATGTGTATTAGTTATGAAGAAGTATAGATTAAGAGTGACTATATTATATAGTGAATAACCAAATATTTATAGTGAAAATAGTTAGTGACCACATACATAAACTTTCGTGTATGGAGGGTGGAATAAACGAATTTAATTAAGTGTTAAGTGATAGATTCAATCTAAAAACTACTAGATGAACAATTAGTGAATAGTGCAGTGATAAAAAAACGGTTAAAATATATACACAATACACACAAACATTCAGTGGATATTACAGCAGCGGTTGAACAACGGGACAGTCTGCATGAGTACAACACAAAATATAACGGTAAGAAGTACACAGGTACGTGTAACATTTATAAACAAGAAAAAAAAATCTAGCACAATTTTTTCAAAAACTTGGATACATAAAATACAAAAAAAAAACAATAAACATTATAGTTTCAATAAGTGAGAAGTGTTTATCATAAAAAATGTTTAATAGTTATAACGAAACGGTGTTTGAAGTGGATAAAGTAACCAATACAAGCAGTGCCACTACCAAACGTGCACACGAGCCAGAAAACCCGGATGAAGACGCAAACATGGGATCAAAAGTGGTAGTCAAAACTACGGAAGACAACATCGCGGCTGCAAAAATCGATAAGAAAAAAAAATACCACTAGATTATCAATGGATTCCAAAACAAAATCAACGGAGGAGTTGGCTGAAACACAAATCAAGCGACAACAAATGGTGACAACCGTTGCGAACGAAAAAGTTAGAGTCTTAACCGAAGAAAATGACAATTTAAAAAACACGATACAAACAATGAAAGCGGAGTTGGATGGACTCAAAACCATGATCACGTTGAACACCACGCATAACACAAATAACGGAACCGAATTCGGACAGAACCAACAAAATATTATTCAGGCAGCAAACAACGTACCTGCAATAACGAAACCGGTTCTCGGGAATAGAAATCACAGACGACAATATAATCGAGATAACATCTGGAGACGAAGACTTCTCCGCATTCGAAAAAATAAAAAAAAAACTGTTAGACAAAAAAATAAATCACATACGGTAACAAAAAAAAACGGTTGTACAAAAACGACAAGCACTGCCGACAATAGGCATTCAAAATTCACAAACAAACACAAAAAACGGACCGAAAAAGAACACTCGACCACCACCCATACATATACACAATCAACAAATAAACGACACAATAAAACTCATCAAGGGGGTAAACATCGAAAAATTCAGTATAAAAAGAGTTAATAACAACAAACACACATTACAAACAGAAAGCATCGATAATTACAAACAAGCAAAAACGATATTAAATGAAGTAAACACACCGTACTTCACATACACACCCAAACAAGAAAAACCGAAAATAATAGTTCTAAAGGGATTACACGAAAAAAAGATCTAGACGAATTAAAAACGCTAATACAACAACAAAATATAACAGTGACAAATATCACACAACTAAAAACCAAACACTCAACAAGTCAAGATAGAAAACTGCCATTATACATTGTACAATGTGCACCCGACACCAACATGGGATTAATCTACAATATCAAAGCATTGAATTAACAGACAATAACTTGGGAAACATTAAAAAAAATGAAACGATTATGCAATGCCATCAATGTCAACGATTTGGACATGCGGCAGCAAACTGCAACCCCAAATACAGATGTGTCAAATGCGACCAACAACATGATCCAGGACAATGCGCAATAACAGACAAGATTAACAAAGAGGACGTATATTGCACTAACTGCAATGCCAAAGGCCATCCAGCCTCATACAAAGGCTGCCCAGTATACCAGGCAACATTAAACAGACTTAAAGAGCGGATCAACGATAAACGCAATAAAAAACCAGAGCAAATCGCGATTACAAAGCACACATACGTCAGCCAGGAGAATGGCTCATTTGCAGACATGCTGAAGGGTGGAGGAAAGCACACAGCAAAACCAACAACAGACACAACAACAACAAACAACGATAACTCACAAACAATCCAGTTACTATCAAACAAAATCGACAAAGTGGCTGAAGCAGTAGCACAACAGGGAGGACAGATATCAACGCTACTTGCACTCATTCAACAGCTAGTGAAATGAGCAGCACAAACAACAATAAACTAAAAAAATTAGCGATCAATGTAAACTCCCTAATAAATACACAACGAAGACTCAATTTGTTGGAGTTCCTAAATAATCACAACCCAGACATCATGTTATTGAGTGAAACAAAAGTAAGCCCTAGACACAAAATAACATTTAAAAATTACAACATAATAAGACAGGACCGAGCACACAGCAAACAGGTAGGTGGTACCGCCATAATAATTAAAAACAAGTACAATTACCAACAAATACGAACAAATAATGACAACTTGAACTCGGGCATAGAATACACATTGATAAAAATAACTGGAAATAACGAGTGTTCGCAATCTACTGTACGAGCTGTAACCTTAAAATAATGGAATCGCACTTCCAAAATGAATGGCAGCAAATATCCAAGCACGACCTTAAAATCAGAAAACTTATTACATAATAGCAGGGGATCTAAATGCGACGCATCCAAACTGGGGAAATATAACAACCAATATAAGAGGAACAAAACTCAACGATTGGATGGAAGCAAACGACATCGAATACAAGGCGCAGATGTACAAACCACACAGCCCGACTTTCCTCCGTTCAAATAATATATTAGACTTTGCTATTGTCGATATGAGGAAAAACATACAAACAAACGACCTACAGGAAATATCGGCACACACTTATGAAAGCGACCATAAGGCGATAGAAATAATTTTCAACAACTACAATAAAGATAAACATTCTTTTAAACTAGACACAATTAACGTAAATGCAGATACACAATTAAAATTTAACTTCAATAAAGCAGATTGGCCCGTCGCAAAGCTACAAAAAGCATATCAAAAAAACTTAAAAAACAATAACATAACACAAATAATAACCATAGACAGAAATATTACAGATAGCGAAATAGAAGCTCACATAAGCACAATAACACAAATAATCACAAACAATATAAAACAAACGATCCCAAAAACAATACGGAAAAATAATATGGAGTGTTATACAAATAATAACATAAAAAACTTATATAAACAAAAATCTAATAGAATCACACAACTAAAAAACGGCAGAAGGACGGGGAGAATAACAAACCTACAAATTACAACTCTGAAGCCGTATACATACGTCGGATGAAAATCCGGGATTTTTGTATCCCATCGTTTTAACCAATTACATCACGTAAATTATACAACAGCCACGCCTCTTTTCATACAAAAGAGTTGAAAAAAATTGAAAAAAAATCTCGGATGTAAAAATCCCGGATTTCCATCCGACGTATGTATACGGCTTGAAGGCAGAAATTAAAAGGATAAACGAACTGATATCACAAAATGTACAGATGGAGGTAAACAAAAAATGGACGGAACACATGACAAACATTAAACCAGGACCAAAAATGTTTAGTCAAATAAAGAGGATCACGACAAGAGCAAATTCAAGACATGAAAAAGAGATTAAAAACCTGGAAATAGACGAAGACGAAACAAACTCCATGCAGGCATTAAATATCGACTGGACGAATATGGAGAAACAGGGAAACCAGTATAGTAGCTGGGAACAACAGTGGCACTATTCTGGTAATTTCCTAAGAATAGGGAATTGGGGAAAGATTTTATATGTAATTTGTATTTTAAAATTTTTTTTCTGGCATGCTGAGGTAAAAATCTAGTGGTAATTATTTTGAAAACAAAATAAAATTGGGAATAATATTCCGTGAAAATTTAGATATGGAAAAATTATTCCCAGTTTATAAATATTTACATCAAACTTTTCTCCTTAGTAGGCCGGAAAAAAATATTTGAACTGAAATTACATATAAAATCTTTCTCCAATTCCCTATTCCCAGGGAATTACCAGAATAGTGCCACAGGACAACTTAAACATCATCGGGCACTATATACAAAAAACAACAATACCAAATACGATGCTAGGCAAATCCCACCACGAGCGGATCATTAGACAAATAATACACCCATTAAAACAACAATATACACAAAATAAACTAAACCATGTAACAAAAACACAGTTCACACAAAATAACACTGCACTAAACCCACAAATAAACAACAGTAACGTCAATAACAAACATTATTTTACAAACACAGACGAACTAATAGCTATCACTAAATGTCTAAATACTAAGAACTCTTACGGACTAGACAACTTACCGTGCGTCGTTATAAAACACTTGCCAGTCGAGATACTACAAGAAATTTGCAGCCTAATAAACCAATGCCTAAACAATAGAACGTTCCCGAAAATCTGGAAAACAGCGAAAATCTACCCAATACACAAGAGAGGGAAATCACCCAAGAATCCGACAAACTACCGCCCAATAAGCCTATTGTCAAATCTGGGAAAAATATATGAAATAATAATATACGAGAAAATATATGAACATACAACGGAGAACAAGCTAATGCCAGATAACCAATTCGGCTTTAGACATGGTCACTCCACAATTCACGCTATAACCAAACTAACCTCAGACGTCTGCCGAAACTTAAACCAACGAAAAGTGACCGGAACATTACTAATAGACATGGAGAAGGCATTCGAATCGGTGTGGCTCGATGGACTGTTATATAAATTACACGAAATGCATTCAGTCCCGACACAATACAAATACTACACGAACTATTGTACGACAGACAATTTAAAACAACTAACGGCAAAGAAACTTCCAACAATACGTTCAACATATACAACGGGTTACAACAGAGGTCAATTACGGCGCCAATACTATTCAATTTGTATATCAAAAAATTAATCGAAAACGAACGACTAAACACGCAGGATGTTCAAACAATAGCTTATGGTGATATATATAACACAAAACAAAATTCAAACCATAACACAAAACATACAACAGGCGGTAGATTTTACAATGGACTACTTGCACACATGGAGAATCAAAATTAACCCGGCAAAATGTGAAACAATACTGTTCAGAAAACCTTACCAGCTACCACAGAGCAATACACAACGTCATTGGGAGAAATTCCAAATTAAAATAGCTGGTACGACCTGTGTGCAAAAGCCATCAGTTAAATATCTCGGGATTCACCTGGATAAATTGATATATCTAGATGCGCACATATACGGACAAATCGAGAAGGCAAAAAAGATGTTTCAACCAAACCGAAGGATATTCTGCACACACAACATCACAACGAAGGAACCAGACACAAATAGGAACCAGATACCCACCGATATATCACCTGGAAAGGCGACAAAACGAGAAGGGATTCGGAGAATTTTTCAACAATCCAGCTGAGTATCCATTACATGAACGTTTTAAATTTTCAAATATCCTTATAGATACACAAAAGTACGCTAGAAAACGGGATAAATATTGGTGGCTAAGACAAACGCCCCCCACGACCCACCATGGCGCAACCGGACCGACCCAAACAATCGGATAACAACAACTGAACGACACAAAAAGCCCCATAACGAATAATGAGCCGAGAGTGGGAGTGGCGGAGGGTTGCGAACACTGAAGCCAGCAGCCCAAAACTATCCCACCATCACTCTCGGACTTATTTCGCCTAAAAAGTGACCAGGGCTGGGATGTTCTAACATCACCATGTTTCGATAATTTATCGAAGCTTATTTCTCGTTTCTGTAGAATAAAATTTATCTCTGTTTCAATTTTTATATTATTTACCAGCCTGCTAGATTGCAATATTGTGATGTTTCTACTGTGTTTCTATCACCAAATAATTGTTTTTTGATTGTAGAACGAAAATAAGTGAAATAGATATTGTTCAAATATATTCTAGTAGGTTGTGACAGCAATAGAGAAGAAATATTTGATAAACGAAATAGAAGTCAAATTAATTCTAGATGAAAGAGACGTATACTTCGATAAAATATCGGAAAATGGTGATGTTAGAACATCCCAGCCCAGGCATTTTTAACTTTTTGAGCCTATCACGATTAAGTTAAAATTTGAAATTAATCTCAAAAATAACGTAAACATCCCCTTTGGTTTATATAAATACTAAAATACATGCATTGAGCCTCAAATGAGCATTATGCACAATAAATTGTAAATGTAAAGGCATTTTTTCAATCAGCTTTAGCCTAAACATATAAAGTTGAAAAATGAACAATAAACAAATAAAGCCTTGATTTGAGAAAAAAAAAATGTGTTTGGTCCTTGTTTGTATGGGGCAGAAGAAATTTGGTTATGCTAAAAACTGAAATAAGAAATTAATATTGGGTCAATCGAAGATGGTTTAGAGGTTTCGACTTGAGCGCCAAGTTCGATAAAACCGGTGGTATTTTTTAATTTTTCACTTTCAAACAAACAGTAAAATGATTTAAAATTGTTTCTCAGCCTAAATAAAAATTGTGGTGAATAGAAGATATAAATACTTTTCAAAAACATCAAGTACACCGAAAAAAAAGAGTATGGCTTTTTACCTAATTATGATTAGCTGAGATGTAAATTGCATATTCAGCTAAATTTCTATATGATTAATTAAAAATTATTAAAACTATACTAGGTGTTTCATATAATTGTAATTAGGAGAAAAAATACGCAACAAATTTTAGCTATTACCTTCAATTGGTAGCATAATCATATAAATATTTAGTTATTTAAACATTGTTTTAAATTTGCTCTTCCTAGGTCTGTTTAGTATAATTATTAGGCAAAATTTCCTATTTAAAATAGGTAAAATATTTAATTAAATTAAATCGAATAGCTAAAACATTTGATAATTATACATTTTTTCACCTTTTCACTTTTAACTAATATTTTAGCAGAATTATAAAAAAATGTTAACACAAATAGAAAAATATTTAGTTGAATCAAAAGAAATCTTTGGGAAAAAGGATACATTTTATATTCGTGTTTAATCATGTGAAAGCGTCGAACAAGCAACATTGTTTTGTTTATAAGTGGATGGATAGTTTCTTTTATAATATTGTAGTGGGAATAAAATTTCAAATATTATTAATATAATCAAATTGTTAATGTTATCATAAAAAAAAAAAATACAGGAAGTTATACTTTAGTGTGTTAACATACAATACAATACAATAATATATACATTATATTGGAAAATAGAAATGTAAAACTTAGTGCGAAATTTCGGGTGACAATCATTTGTATAACCAACAAAATTGTGTGTAATACGTGTGAATAAAGTGATTTCTCTAATTTAGTAAGTGTAATTATTTTGTCATTATAGAACTTTGAAATAACATCGTTTATACTCTATGTAACTGTGTAATTGTCTGTGAACCTTTATAACGGTGTAAAAAAAATAGGGCTGATGAAATTCACGAGGTGCGCGACTTAACAGAATCTGAGTATTTACTAGTGAATTGGGGGGTGGAGAATTTAATACTCAGTTTTGCAGGTACGGTGAATTGTAAGTGGAATTATATATAAAACAACTTTTATTAAATTGCAATTATTTTTGATTTTATAGAAAAAGGTATAGACATTGAAACTTTCAGACAGCTCACTATAGATGACATTAATTGTCTCATACCAGAAGAACAATTTGGCTTGCGAATTAAATTCAGAACTAAATTATTAGAGTGGCGTCAATCAGAGGTAAGTTATTATAAAATTTTACAGTGGTTAAATACGGGATACGAGAAACAAAATACAAGATGTTTGGGTTATTGAGGCAAATAAAATAGGTAAATAGTTTATTTTATCATTTTGGATTCTAAATCATTAAACCGATTTTACCCATAAGTTTGCTATCCAGCATAATTTTATAAATTTTTCTAGTAATAATAATATATTAGAACATATTATAATTTAACGTGATATTGATTATTTTAATATATTTTAATAGAATGGGAACTACTCGTATTTGGAAATTAACTAGAACTTACTATATTTTAAATGTCATAAAGCAATAGGCGATAATAATTGAGTTTATATTTGTGTAAAGAGATTTGATTTGATTTTAGTTCAAGATTAAGCTAACATGCTTTTATATTTGCACTCATAATCTGTACACCCTGCAAGAATTTTTATATTTGGGTATGGCTCACCAATCGCTGAAACTTTGTCACTTAATTCTTCAGTTAACGATTGGATTGCTAAGCTAAATATACCTTCACCAATTTCCACTGCCCCATACGTAAGCTCAGAGTCGTCAGCACAGCAGACCTCTTGCATTACTTTCGTAAGTTTAAATTATTATATATTTTATACATTTAATAATTGATAGTTTTATTCAGAATTTATCACATTTACTGGATACCACAGCCGGTAAATGCATAATTGAATATTACAATACAAATAAATGCTTATCAAAAACAAACCGTCAAACATTAACCAGCATTATTTGTGAATACTTGATTGATCACAATTATAAAATAAATGATGACTTTCTTAACAAAGTGGGAAAACAAATACACAACATATCCCTAACCAGGATTTGGTAAAGTTTTGGAACTTCTTACATTATAATAAATTTTAAAAGCATAATTATTTTCTATACATCTACCAGAAAATTTATTTGGGAGAGAAAACTACCAAGACCAGAGGAAAAATTATTGATAAATTCTACAGTTTATCCAAAAAATTTCAAAGCAAAGGGGCACTTGTCAGTAGATATAAATTAAAACGCAAATTACCAACACCTGACGCAGCTATTGAAGAAAATGTTGATTTGGGTATGTTTATATGATTGGGCACAATTAAATTTTCCAATATGTGTATTTATATAGATATTTAATTTTAGAAAACACTGAACTAGTAAACAATTATACTTGGTTGAATCAAAACAAGGAGCCTGAAATTTTGGTTATTGAGAAATGGAAAGCTTCTTATAGTCTAAGAAAGTCACATATCAAAAATAAACACATTCAAATTTTCGATGAATGGCCACTGCTTACTCAACAGATAGGTCTTACCCAGGTAATTTGAAAATATTGAAATTGCTTATAAGCGAGTGATTTCGCTGTTAAACATAAAACTGACTTTAGCTTCACAAGCACCTCTCATATGAAAGAAATTTATTAATGTATAAGGTTTTGTAAATTGTTTCATTCGTTTGAGTATTTCAAAGAGAAATAAGAAAGCTAAAGATGATTTTGTTATACAGATACTCATTCCGATTTATATTTTCTTATATCACAAGTAATATTGAATTAGATTTTGATCAATTATATCCATGTAAGTCCCATTTACTTTTTACTAAATGGCCAACTTTTAAAGAAAAGATAATAGCGATTTTCTCCAGAAATTTAAAGGATGCAGCATGCAGTAAGCAATTACAAATTCTGCAGACACTGACAAACGAAGGTATAACTTTTATTATTCAATACTTAACATGAATATTTTTTCACCAACCACAATATTTTTTATTTAGATTCTCGAGATGTTTTAATTAGTCTTATGCTTCACGGTATATTAGTGCCTGCAACTATTAAGTCACAGTGGAAACCATTGATCCTTGACTCACATAATGCTTTCTGTCGTTTAATACCGGTATGAAACTACTTCGATAATTTTGTTAATGGATAACTGAATTCAATATGCACTTTTATTTTTTCATTTTATTTTCAGCACAAAAATTTCCTAGAATCGGAATTAAATAAATTAAAACAACAATTAATTTCAAATAACCGGACTTTACAACCGTTGGTATTGGCAGTAGGAAAATCGTTTGAAGAAATCGAAACGTATTTCATATATTTAAATAGCTATTACTACGAAACGTCTAGTATTTTAAAAGCAATATCTTCAATTTTCCATATCTTTTACGCTTTAAATATTTCTTATCCAGAAGAATGCATTCAATTTTGGGATTTTATTGAAATATTCTTCTATGAAATTAATACATCAAAACGTAAAAGTCACAACTTAATATCACTTTTAAGTGATCTAAAAAATTAAACAATAATGTATTGCTGTTTTGTTTGTAACGAAAATTTTACAAATATTAATTTTTATATAAACCATTTGAAATATGTTCACAAGCTTAAAAATGAATCGAATTTTCAATGCTCACATTGTCTTCATTCAACATTTCCAATCTATCTACTCATATAAGCGTCATACAGGGTGGCGCACGAATCGTGCTACAAAAACAAAACGTAATAACTATTTTTCTGTGTGACTAATCTGTTTTTTATTTTTTTTATTTTGCAGATTATTATTTAAATTTACTAAAATGGATGCTTGGAATACCGAAACGAGGATTTGGATAGTGCAGCGCTACCATGCTTTGCAGTCCATCATTTCCGTCCAGAGGGAATTTAGGCGGGAGTTTGGCGGCACTCCCCCGAGTAGATGGACCATTATGAGGTTGGTACGCATGTTTGCTGAATCTGGAAGCATCGCACGTAGACCGTACAATCGAGATCCCTATGTTCGGGTCGAAGCCACAATCGCAGCTGTAGCATCATCAATTCAGGCAAATCCAAGTGTTTCGACTCGAGAGTTATCGGCGCAAATTGGAGTTAGCAGACGGTCATTACAACGGATAATTCATGATGACTTAAACTTGTTTCCGTACAAAATCCAAATTACAAGCAAATTAAAACCTCTGGATTTGCCTATTCGCCTGGAATTTTGCCGGAAAATTATTGAAATGGCCGAAGAAGACAACAACTTCATAAATTGCTTGTTTATGTCTGATGAGGCCCATTTTGATCTAAACGGCAATGTAAACAAGCAAAATTGCCGTATATGGAGTGAAACTAATCCAGAAATACTCCATGAGACGGAACTGCACCCAGAACGAGTGACAGTGTGGTGCGCAGTTTCATCAAGATGCATTGTCGGGCCATACTTCTTTGAAGTAAACGGTGAAACAGTAACTGTAAATGGGGACCGTTATTTAAACATGTTGAAAGATTTTTTTTACCCAGAACTGCGGCGAAGACGTATCCCTTTTAACAGCATTTGGTTCCAGCAAGATGGAGCAACTGCACATATAGCCAGACCGGTTATGGAGGAGCTCCAACGAAAATTTCCAAATAAATTAATATCCAGAAACTCCACTTTCCGCTGGCCCCCAAGGTCACCTGACCTCACTGCACCAGATTTTTTTTTATGGGGTTATGTCAAACAAGAGGTGTTTAAAACGAAACCAAGGAATTTGACTGAATTGAAGCAGTCCATTACAACAATAATTGAGGCGATCCCGACTTCAACCCTTCAGTGCGCAATGAATAATTTTCTGATCAGGTGTCGCACATGCGTGAATGAGCATGGAGGTCATTTACGGTCTATCATTTTCAAAACTAATTAGTTAAATAAAAATAAAATTGAATTATCTATACAATAAAAAAAAATAAAGCCGATTAGTCACACAGAAAAAAAGTTATTACGTTTTGTTTTTGTAGCACGATTCGTGCGCCACCCTGTATAAAAAAACATGAATTGGAATTTCCAGAATCTAGGGACTGTAATAATAGTAACAATAATTTAATCAACGTATCTATTTGCTCGAAATTAGCATCAACTGCATCAAATAATAATTTATTACAACTTAATTATTCTAATTCGTCCGAAGTTCCTAATCCTAGTCTCAATCAAATCACTACTCAATCAACCACCACTAATCCTAGTCTCAATCAAATTGTTTTAGCATTGTTTTTAAAGCTATATGGAAAACCTACACTAAACAGAAGTGTTGTCAATGAAATTATAAACGATTTTGAAGAAATAATAATGGCAATATTAAATTCGGTCAAGGGTTTAGCAGAAGACAATTTTTTTGTAAATGCAATTGTACGCTTGGAACAGGAACTTAAGGAGAATTTTGAAAATTTCAACACCGAATACAAATTCAAAAATTATATTAAAAAAAAATAATTTGTTTAATGAGCCTAATGATTTTCTTATTGATAATTCTAAAACAGCGCAAAACATACATAGCCAACCTGCCAGAGGAGTCTTGCTGCCTATAAAGGAAAATTTAAAGAAATATTTGGAATTGCCTAATATGCTAGGTAATATTATACAACAAATGAAAATGTTTGAATCGGAAAATCAAATAAAAAATATTATTCAGGGTACCAGTTGGCGCAAAAAGACATCAGAAGTGGAGGACAAAATCTACATACCGTATTTACAATATCAAGATGATCTAAGGAGCCAAGAGGGGATTTCATAAACTATCTGCGTTTTATCTTTCATTTCCAACACTTCCTAGATCAAAATCATCTAAATTAGACCATATTCACTTATGTTGTTTAACTAAATCGGCGCATCTGTCATATGGTATGAAGTCAAATTTTGGAATGTTATGTAATGAACTGAAATATTTAGAGGAATCTGGACTAGAAATTGCATTAGGTGATAACAAAAAAACTGTTTACCTAGTTATGGCCGCATAAACTGGAGATAATCTCGGCTTAAATACAGTACTAGGTTTTACAACATCATTTGCCGCAAATTATTACTGTAGAATATGTAAAGCTGATAAAACAACTGCCAAAACATTAGTTGAGGAAAATGTGACCATTATGAGAAATAAACAAAATTATATGGCTGACTTAAATGAGAAAAATTTAACTGAAACAGGAATTAAAGAGGAGTGCATCTTAATTCTATCAAATCATTTGATGTAATAGAAAATACTTCAGTTGATATTATGCACGACCTCTTCGAAGGTGTATGCAATTATGAACTTTGCTTCATAATTAACAATTTAATAAGAAATAATTACTTTAGTCTAAAAGTTTTGAATAATAGAATACGTGGTTTCGGTTTAAGCAAATTAGAGAACAGAAAATTTTATAATCAAATTTCAGTCGAACATTTAAAAATAATAAATTAAATTTTACCGCATCACAAATGAAGGATTTCTGTACGTATATTACATTTATAATAGGTGATTTTGTTCCCGATGAAGATCCATTTTGGAAATTTTTATTATTATTGATTGATGTAATGCAACAATGTTTATTGCCACATTTTAGTGAAACCGATATAAATCGATTAAAGGACTTAATCAGTGATCATCACCGAACATTTATTAATCTATTTAATACATATTTATTACCAAAAGCTCATTTTATGTTGCACTATCCTGGTATTATCAGAAGACTGGGAACATTAATTAATTTATGGACGATGCGTTTTGAAGGAAAACACAAACAACTTAAAAATTATACAAATGTAATTACATCACGGAGAAATATTTGCCTCATTACAGCGATTAAATTACAATACGAATTTGCTTATTTTCTTAATTCTGATGATCAGAATATTAAATCTGAATGCGGAAAGCCAGTTGCATTAAATGTTTCAGATTATAAAATAGTTTACAATTATTTGCAGCTTCATAATTTAAATTCAAAATCTGTAGTGTCTGTTAAGTACATAACAAATAATAGTATAAATTTTACAGTTGGTGATATTCTAATTAAAAAAATTCAGCAAAATATATTTTTATTTTATGAACTTAAATTAATTTTAGAACTTTTTGATGATAAAAAGTATTTACTGATTTGTGATAAATTAACAATTCAGTCATTTAATAAGCATTTGAATTGTTGGATAATTAGAGAAAGAGAAACAAATAATATTGAATTCGATTTTATATTTACTACAGAAGAAATTACTTATTATCCAACAAATTACATTAAATTGCATAATGGTGACAAAGCTGTTAAAGTAAAATCACCATTTAAATAAATTTAATATCTTAATGTTCTGCAATTTTCATGAATTATATGTATTATAAAAATAAATAAATTTAAAAATAAATTGTATTTTATTTTACTATTATAGCAACAAGAAAAGTTATACTGCTAATGAAACCGATTTCGTTATCGGTTTGAATTATATTACGGTATCCGGCAAATTTTTTTTTCTAAAATCATCTAAACAAAGTAGGAAATTCAGCTAATTTGCTTGTAAAATTCATCTACAATTCTCGTTGTAAAAATATATCAGTTTAGCTATTGTTGTTTTGTATAAATTTGCTAAACTATTAGTTGAGTTCTAAATTATTTCAATAGTTATTTTATATAAAATTTTAATTAATTTATCTAATAATTTAGTAAATACAATAAAATAAATGTAGCTAATGCTATCTGGTTATTTTAACTAAATAAATTGGGAAACTGAAAAACAGGGGTACACTTTAGATGAATTGCCTATTTTTTTAGGCAATTAGTTTAATGTTTTTTTTCAGTGTAGCGACAAATAACAACAAATAGCGAGTTTATTGCCCATTTTCGAAACTAATAAAAACATAAATAATAAACGGGTTTTTTAAATCCTGGAATTTGTATCAAAATTAGAAAAAAAAAATAAATAAAAATGAAGTATAACGTCTAAACAAAAAAATATGTTATGATGTCATTAAAAGCGAGTCATAATGACTTAACATGGTTGTGTTTTATGATGTCATTATCATTCATCTCATTAGTTATTGTATTTAAATCCGCCTTATGACCTGTTATGGCCAATATGTCTCATTATTTCATAAATACACAAATTTCTCGAGAAAAGGACACAAATTTGTAATAACTAAATCTGGTCCGTTTAACAGTTTTATTAATATTTTTAAGAAAGTGCTACTAAAGTTGACAAAATGGCAGCTAATTTACCGTCCGCAACAGAAATTTATTTTCTTGGCCTTATGAAATTATTGATGCTAAGTTACCCTCAAGAAAGCAACTTTGTCTCTTTTATTTTAAAATCCGTACCGTACTGGAAAATTAACTGTTCTGGAAAGTGCAGTTCTGACAATCCAGAAAGTGTCTATTTTTTGGTCAAAAGCACGAATTCCAGTGAAAAAGGAACAGCATTCCATTGAAAAATTGGAAAAATTGTGTGATGAGTCAAAAAATCTTCTAAAGAATAAAAATAAACTTTAAATAGTTTACCGTGAAAAAGAAATTGCCTTTAATAGTAAACTAGATGATATTTTCGAAACCGTTATTTTATAACCGTTATTTTAACTTTTAAACTAAATGTAATAATTAGAAAATTAAATAAGATAAGAGAATTAAATGTTAACCAAATCAGTGGCACGCGCTCTAAATAATCCCAGACCCATATTGAAAAAATCCAGTGTAGAGAACCGATTATTATGACGTTTTTGCATTCTTACAATTGTATTGGATAGTCCACAGTTAGTCCTTACTTGCCATGGCAAAAGTTTTTAGCATAACCTCACATTTCTAAGGGGTGTCCCGTTAGATATTGGAACTTTCGAAAATAAGGTCGACCACCCTAATGCACATAAATAAAAAATCATATATTATGTGTGCACTATTCAGACATTCGTGTAATTAAATAATTAAGGAACATGAATAAACTATTTACGTATGTAGTATGAGTACGTTTATTTGGATTAATTAAAATATTTCAAAGCCGATATGTTAGATATGTTAGAAATAGGAAAAATTTTCGATTTTCTTCCTTCATTTTGTTATTCAATTTAGTAAGATACCTACCTACACCTTTCTATTGCAATAATAATCAACTGCTAATTTATCCAAATTTTGTTTTTTAAAGCAACGAGCAGGGCAGCTTTACCAATTACAAGAGGGTTTTCTATAGTTCCCGCTGGAAATACGGTTAGCAACAATGTAACGAATTTTGTTTCGTCCCAAGTGGCGTTCCGGTGTCCACCCCCTTAATGGAAATTGAAAGTACCGAGATTCAAGTATTTTGCAAATATTGGGAAACGGTATTTATGTTTTGCTCCATCATTAAAAACAAAATAAAAAAAAATATCGGATGATCATTTCGGGTACGGTTTCTTGTTTGGATATAAAAGCGAAATTTGAGAAACACGCGGGGAGTTGTGTCCAGTATTTCATTTAGATTAAGTGAAAAATTTCTATCCAAATTTATTTGTTTTTATATGAACTTTTATTAAATAAATAATTTTCTGAGTGAAGGATAAAAATTAGTCAAGTAAAAATTATACGTTTAATATAAAAAAATTGATCATAACTATTTTAAAATCTAAGCTAATAAAAGTAAGCATAGTTTGGCACGATAGAAATAGACAGTGACTATAAGTTAAAAATAAATAGAAATAAATAAAATGTAAATGAACGCAAGTGGCGTGGACATTTATTAAAAATTTAATATGTGAATATAAATCTTAATCTAAATAATTTAATAATAAAAACGCTAATAATAAAAATAACTATTTCAACTATTATACGAAATAAAAACTTAAATAAAATTCAAATTGAAATTTAATTAGTTGATTGGAAAATAATATGTGTTTATTACGGTGTTTGCAACGCGCTGGGGATGGTGTTGGACCGTCGTAGGAAGAAGACGTGTTGTTGTTTCCTTCCGGAAAGTAAAATAAAATAAAGTGAAGTGCAGTTTAGTGAAATAAATTAGAATATTATTATTAAAGTGTTGTATTTATTTTATTTTATTTTATTTCTTTTTATTGGGTGCAATAATTGATTTTTAATTATTTATTCATTGTAAATTATTGGTGTAGTGTAGTGATATAAAAATTGTTTTTTTTAATTAGTGCGCAAATAAAACAAATACATTTATACTTTGTTGTGTTGTGCTGTGTGTTATTTTTTGTGTTAGTGTTCCATTTTTGGTAGTGTTCTATTTGTGTTTGTAGTGTTCTATTTGTGTATACTTTGTGTTGTTTACAAAACCAAGTGCTTTCCATTCCAATTAATGTGCATCGTATTCTATGTACAAATTAATAGTGGAAATGGGTTACGGTTTGTACCAAGCGGACACACATGCATAAATATATTAACAAATTATAAATTTGTGTATACACATAAATTATGTGACATAATGCTTCGCTTTATGTATTTATGTATATGCCAGAATCTACTTTAATATAAGTCCTGCTTACTCTTCTCATTGACAGATACCTATTTAAAAAAAACTAACAACGAGTGTGTTGGTTACACTAACAATGCAATGTAAATTTGAGTTTTTTTTTGTTCATTTTTTGTTTGTTTCTGCATCAACACACTTATACTTAGTTATTTAAAAAAAATCACTATGGAAAAAAAATTTCCAATACATCTTTACTTAGTTATTATTTATTTCATATGTGTGGAGTTAGCACGACTTATATTTAAGAAGATTCTGTATATGCGCATGGATATAAAATTTAATGCAGTTGCCTTTGATTGTATGTGAGTTCGCTTGATTTGTTTGATCCTATTATATTCTATTCTCTTTTATTTTGTTTTATTTGTGTTGCAATGCTCATGATTTCTTCTCTTATGATCGTATCCGTACGATCATTTGAATACCCAGTAGTACAAATCAGCGCACAAAGAGCGCATAAACAGCATATAATTAGAGCGCTCAATTTTTACTTCAAATTGATGCACCTAATTCCACGCTATTCGTATTGTTGTCGACCAAAAACTCGGCTTTGTTTCCCCTAAAAATTGATTTATCTCTCTTTCATTTCGATTTGAGTATAATATGTAACTGTTAACCGTTGGTTTACCAGAAAATAATATTTTTTTAATGTATTTTGTTGTATCAAAACCAAACACAATCATATATTATTGATTGTGATTCTTTTTTGTTGTATGTACCAAATGTGTATTGTCATTCAGATACAACTACACATTTTTTTAATTTTGTATATTTACTTTATATGTTATCCATGTATTTCCACCTGAAAAACATTTACAAACGTCTATTACCTTCACCTGAAATCTGGAGACTGATAGAAATGAAATAACAATTTTTGAAATGAAATTGATAAACAAGAGATTAGGTGGGGATAAAAATGCAGTACATAGAAGAAACCGAAGTAAATTTATTTGTTTTCTCGCTTCGACGTGTGCAAATGTTTCCATCTATTTCATTCTGCTATCAGCGTTTGTCTGCTGGGTACATACGGAATCCGTATGTATTCGGGTGATCGTTCTAGATACAAAAATGTTTATTATGTGATTTTGGTGGTGGGTTGAGTTGAGTATATTGTTAGTCTGCTGTTTTGAATAGGACAATTTCATTTCTCCCGGAACATGTAGATGTGTGCTAGTATGGTAATAATAAAATAATTGTTTAATTGTATTCTCTCTTTTTGCTTCTTCCCTTTTGACTAAATTATATTTTGTTTAATTATGAGCATATAGGTATATCAACCTTGGTAGTATAGTTGTGAGTATATTTACCTAGATTTTGTTTTTTGCTTGATATAAATATCGGGATGCATTTGATATGGGGCGTTGTGTTGTGCCATCGCTTCGGATTGAAAAAAGTCGAGATTCGAAAAACTCGGGATTCGAAAAAGTCGAATCGAAAAAGTGAAAGTTGTATCATTTTCAATTTTTGTCGTTTTTTAAACTTGCAATACTTTTTCTAGAATGGAATTTTAGCTACATTTATTATTACTTTGGTTTTAAACGAAGAAGCTTTATCATTTATCGCGATTCGAAAATGGTACAACATACCGCCATTCGATTTTTTTCGAATTTCGGTTCGAAGTGGTGGTGAAGCATGCCGCGCCTGGTGTAGTGGATATTTATTTGAATAAGGGCACATAAATAATAGGTATTTACTGGGTTTACTGTACTTGTGCATCTTTGTGATTCTTGTAATTCTTGTATACATGGTATTAGAATAGGATGGTTTTATTGGAGTAGATCATTTAACACATTTTATTTTACAGTAAGAATATTATGTTAATTGTGTAAGATGTATTGGTTTTGTTTATAGGTTTGTATTATGGCTTTTCCTGTATGCATTGTGTGGGAAGAGTGACCATAATATTTCATCAATTAAAAATATGAATTTTGCGTTTTCTTATCGTATTCAGGAATAGGGGGAATGTTTTTTTTTTTTTTTTTAAATTTACTTGTATAGCAATATGTATTATAGAGTGGAGAGACGATCAAGATGAGTTCATTTCTGCTTGATTGAATAACAGCTTCTGTTGCTTTATTGCGTTTATTCATTTACTTGATTTTTTAAATATTATACAGATGTTTATAATAAATTATATCACATTATTCTATATTATCATTGATTAGTTTATTATCTTATTTGATTATTTTAATATTTTACAATTTTTATAATGACTTTTATAACGTGAATCCAAATGAACAGCATAAATTTGTTAAATCTATGGTTTGTAAATGGGCAGACCCAGAGTAGACTAATTTTTCATTATTCATCTACCTTTCGAGGATGTTTAATTTTTGGTATGGGAGATTGAGCGGAATTCAATCTGATAGAGGATTATTATAAATCGGCGGCTTGAATTAATGTCTGTAAGTCTACCATAATGTCGTCTGGTGCGGGTTTAATGACCTTGATAGCAACTCCAGCTTGTGCATCTAATCTCATCAAATGTTGGAGGCCGCCTCAATGGAAAATAGTCGTCTTTCTTAGCAGAGGCTGGCGATTGCACTTCTGTTAACTTTAAGATATCAAACCAACTAGAGATTGGAATGTACTGCCAGCTATTCAGACTCGTATCTTGCCGATATTGTTTTATATTTGAATAGTTTCTGGTATTCGTTCATTTTGTATGCTACAGACAACAAGATAATGGAACTATATATAGACAATTTTTCGATTTCTGCCCAGATTCTGCATTGTTATATCGCTCTTTGGCGGTTTTAATGAGTAATAGGGACGGGGATTTTGCGGATATAATTTCTGTATTGAATACTCCATGATATCTTATGATATGGGTTAATACCAACAATTAATTTTTTGTGGATTTCTGCTGAGCTAAGGTGTGCATTTAAGTCTCTCAGTAGAACAAAATAGCGTGACTTAGGATAGCGTTATACTATTGACAAATGTGGTGCTCGGTGGAACTGGAGCTTTTCACCTTGTTTGTTTTTTGTAAACCACAAATGTCAATATTGCATTGATTTAGATTAATGTGTTACGTTTGTGC
This sequence comes from Nephrotoma flavescens, assembly GCA_932526605.1. Classification (NCBI taxonomy): domain Eukaryota; kingdom Metazoa; phylum Arthropoda; class Insecta; order Diptera; family Tipulidae; genus Nephrotoma; species Nephrotoma flavescens. The sequence goes on along the minus strand of OW052220.1, from coordinate 71,190,796 downwards.
TCACTGTTGAGTGCACGAGCATTCCAGGTCTCAAAGCATAGTGAGGAGAGGGCTGATCTTGTTTTACTCACAACACATTTTAAATATTGTAGTAGGTCTGTGGCATTGGACAGGAGCAGAATATCTGCAGAAAACCACTTTAAAACCGTTTTTTTAAATTTTTCGTTACTTTTTTTGAAAATCGACGAAAAGGGCGATTGAGTTCCATAGAAATACACTAAGACTTCAAACTTTAAATGTGATATCCAACATTTATGTTTCTGCAGTTGTCATGTTTTCGCTAGTTCCATTAATATGTACCTGTTGGCTTTAGTGTTATTTTATATAGAAACGTTATGCCTCAACCAGTCAGACTTAAGAGCTTGAGTTGCGCGCCGATTGCACCACTTCGGTTAGTGCTACAATCACCAAAATTTTATAGGCTTCTCGTCACTTCTCGTTATATAGCGGAGGTCCAATTTCTTATGGCAGTAGAAATTCATGTCCAGGTATTTAGCAGGGGGTCAATATTAAGCGGTATGTGGAGTATTCCAATTTCAATTCCTCAGTTGATTTAATAAAGCGGTATAGTATATTGAGGTATATCACTATTTCAGATTAATTTCACTTTTACTATACTTAAACTCGGCATTGACTAGTTTCAAAATAATTTTATTTGATTTTAATTCTTTCAACCTAACTGTTTTCGAAATGCTCTGAGGATACATATACTATTTTTCTTTTGTGTTTAGACTTGAGTAATATTCCCATAAATGGCAAATCAGTTTTGAAGTGGATATTTAGTCTAAATGATCGCTTTTTCAACAAGTACACTTATGGATTGACGTTTTAAATTTCATTTATTCACTATTCTAATTTCTAAATTTATTTTCTAGGTATAATTTATATTAATTTATTTATTAAATATTTAATTTATTAATTTAAGAAAGATTCTCAATCGTAGGAGGGGCCGTGTCTCAGGGGTTTACGTTTTTGGACTTGCTCATTCTGCATTTCTCGCTGACAATATGAATGTTTGTATGTGGTATAAATTATATATTTGTATTATATATTAAGATGTGTATGAATGGGTGATATTGTGTATAAATATTTATATTTATGTACATATTATATGAATTATTATTTATATATAATTAGTTAATTTAATTAATTATTATTGAATTATTTAGTTTTACCTTATATAGGTGGGTGCGACTGAACCAAATTATTAAAGTGTTGGATTTTATGGAACATTATTCTTGGTGTAGTTCAATTTTTAATTATTTTACAGATCTGTTTTTGAATATAAATTATATTTACTATTTCTGTTTTAATTGTTTATTGTGTAGTTTGGAATTTTTTTTATTATTGTGTTACTAACTATTGGCTTTACCTAGGTGTCTGTAACCGGGCCGATTCAATCAAATCAATTTTGTTGCGAAAGCCGAAAAGTATTAATTTAGTATTCAATTTCAGGTGATTTCCAGATACATGTGAAATAATAACATTTTTTCGTAGGTTGCTGTTTTAAAGAAGCAATTGTTGATGACCAATACCATCGTTATCCATTTAACCTATTAAACCTCTATCCTTTCCCCTAGTAGATTAGTTTTGTGCTGTCTTTGTGTTACTAACTATCGGCTATACCTAGGTGTCTGTAACCGGGCCGATTCTGTCCCACTTAACTTACCTATCCAATCCTTCGGTTTTGTTATGTGTAAAAAAGAGTGTACGGTGGGCCCGGCGTCAACCGGGAGCTCCTGTGTAAGAACTTGGTCGTACATTCAGAATCAATCAATCAATCAATCAATTACGGTGTTTGCAACGCGCTAATTTTCATTAATGAAAATAATACTTTGTGGTGTGTTATGCCGTGTCATGGATAATCTTGATCAATACAAATACGGTGACAGAAGTGGTATTGAAAATGATATTTGGCGAGATCACAAAATTATATGCAAAGTGAAAATTTTATCTATGAAATATTATTTATTGCACGTTAGTTCTTAAAATTAAAGTTATAAAATAAAGTAAATTAATTATAAATTAAAATAAAACCTAAAAATATATAATATATAAATACATAAATTAATCATCTAAATAATAAAATCAACGGAATTTTTGTTTAACCGCATATATGGGTTATCTCCAACGTCATCATTACGGATTACGCGTAGAACATTGCCGGCCAACGCTTCGAATAAGGTACCTTATAACATTTTTTTTTGTTTTTCTATTAAATAATTTTATGTTAGTTTTAATAACTAAATATTTCATTTGCATTTAAATTTATTATACTAGGATAATATGGCATTTAGCCCAAATTTTGTTGTAATTGGTACAGGACAGTAATTTGTAAATTTCTTTTTCTTTTATTTTTTTTTTTTTTTTACTATGTTTTATATATCAATAAATACGGTTCTGGTACTACTCATATTAACTAATGTTTTTTATGATCCGCTGTTCACAACTTCGTCGTTTTTCTCTGCTTCTCTGTTCGTTTTGCTTTTCAGGATGGAGTAATATAATTCATTATAGGATGTGATCGTGGTGAGTATCGGTAAGTCTTAGGTAGATAATTGTCGGTGCTAACATTATATCAGTAAATTTTATCATTCGGCGGTAACTCCAGATTTTTTTTGCAAGCTTCCCTTTCTACCCACACCATCCACTGAGCCATTGCCGGGCTAACCCAATAATCCGCCGCGGAAGCCTATGCAATTAAAACACTATCATTTCTGTTGGGTCGATCTGGGCAGAAACAAGTACAGGAGTGGAAATTTTCCATCTTTGACAACCTCGCCCGTCTTGCGGATCGTTACAATACCGTAATTCGTTCTTTTAAAAACTTCCCCCGAGAACAGTTGTCTCCTCGTGTATGTAAAGTTTTCGATGGAAGCATGTGAAAAAATAGCGCAGATTCATCGCAATTTCCAAAATTTTCACCGCAAAATACTATTTTTTGCATAACTGTCTCTCTCTCATATTCTCGATAGAAAAAAAAACAAAATATTTTGCTATGATTCCAAACATTTTTTGACAGCAATACGCGGTACAGTATAGCTACGTTGTCGACTTGTTAAACATGACATAAACACCAGTGCCTTTGTAGTTGTAATGAAAAAACACAATGAAACTTTATTCGTAAAGAATAAAAAAAATATCCGAATTAATAACAAAATTTTGTATGAAGTTATCCTTCAAATGTATATTCCGTTCCTAGGAGTTCCGTTTAGCTCGATAGGTTTTTCATACCAATTAGCTTCACGTTGCGTTTCCGAGATAATGGTTTCCGAGTAACAGGAGTTTTACTAATATGGTTAGTTCGTACCACTCAATAATAGATGGCATATCATATCTGATGTTTTATGTATCAGATCAAACTGTACTTACTTATCTACCACCCTTTTGGTGGTCAGGTTGTAGTGTACGCTGATCTACAGATCTACAACACGTACTCACACTGCCTCCTCGTGGCGGCCTCCGCTAACTACCCCGTAAAAAGAGTAAGTAGGCATGTGATGTGACCTCCTTTAGCAGTTTGCCAATAAACATAAATAGTTGCTAAATTTCATCACCTGGCAGAATTTTTGTGGTTGCGCTAATGCCTTACTGATATGAGATTGGCACTGGGAGTCACTAATTCGTAAAGCATCGAAAGTCGAACTAAAGTTAAATATGTGTTTAAAACAAAAGTAGTGCAAACCTATCTAGGAACTCAAATTCTGACTCCACTGATAATAACAATTGGAAATAGTATTACCATTATAGATGATGTAGACGAGTTCTTCTAGCTAGGAAACTGAGGCAACAAGACGTGTCAACAAATACGTTAGTTAGGTCTTACTAATGTCATTCACTCTGAGAATTTCAATTCCAAGTCATGGGAATAAATAATGCAAATTTTGGTTTACGTTTACATAAAGCGACATCTTTGGGCAATTTTTACATATAACGCAACCTAAGCGAAGAAAGATACCTAAAAAAATCAACACCAAATAGCAACGGTGGGAACTATTTCCTTCTGTTCGCTCTGAATATGCAGTTTGAGACACCATAGTTAGTTCCTTTCACTAAAATCACACTAGCATTCATCAGCTGCCGAAAAACTTTTAATGCTCCCAAATCTGTACTACTTTCAAGCATGTGCATATATAAATTTGAATGCAATAAAGCAAAAAATATATATAACATTTAGAAACAGTAAACATTTATTGATTAATAAAAGATTGCCGTCTTTTATACCAAATGGCATCCATCAAAACATTTATGAATTTATTTTTTATTTGTTTTGCATTTATATATGTTTGTCAATAAACTTTGCCAGATATGTATACACAAACCAATTAAACGTCGCTTACTAACGTCTCCATGATTTGAATATGACGGCCACAATTGACGTTTTAATTGAGAAACTCAAATTAAGAAATAAATTGTATCGATTAAATCGGGTGATGATTTAATTGTGTGCGCCATACAAATTTCGATGAGCTCATGTACAGTATACGCATAGTTACAATTGGTCGAGTGTGCCACTTTACATATCTCGAATGTAGTACCAACCGTACTTCGAATACAAAGCTTGACGAATTATGTGTAGTAATCTCGACCCTTTTATTTATGTTGTTGCTTCGGTGGATTTGCTTGAAAATAATTTTTTTTTATCCCGTTTATGCGTATTTATATAGAAACGTATCTATCTGTGTCGTAAAACGAAATCCTTATCATCGACCTGAATACTAATCCAGCCCCAGATCAAGTGATAACCTTTTTTGCTCGAGTGGATATGTCTTTTGTGTATATACATATAAACGAACCTTGTATTTACACACTCAACAAAGGATTTTGCAGTGTCGTATTTATTTTACCTTCATTACTTATACCACTAAAGTGCTTTTACCACTAAAAGCTCGGCATGTAAATGGATTTTGTGTGACCGATTGCTCATTCAAAAAAAAAAAAACATTTTTTTCTGTGTTAAGTTTAAACGCGCACGTCATAAACGGAATTTGAAATATATAATTCAAGGTTGTTTGATTTGTTCGATTCCAATGCATAATCAAACAAGTTTAAGTTGTATAGATTATAAAAAAATATCTTTAAGATGTTTTGAAAATAAATCACATCTCGCGTATATACAACGAGATATGTGACCTCGAAATTTTTTGAACATATACAATGCGTGCGAGGTGTAGGTGGTTAATTATAATTTATAATGTTTTAGTATATCAGCAAGTTGTGGCTCAGATCATGTATCTTACCACCCGCACATATATAGAGATACACCCCAAATTAACGTCGAATAATTTATTTGGGATTATTTTATTATTTACGCAAGCCGCATTAAGAATTATATTAAATTTTGGTTTTGAGGTGCAAAACACGTTCGATGCTTAATCTTCGTTTATTTTCCCAGAACTATATTCGAATATAATTTATGCAAACACAACATAAAATAACATACAAGAATACGTATAGTTATAACGGTACATTAAAATTTTCCTAGAATTTCTCTAAGTTCACTGGAAATTGTGTAATGAATTTATGCGAATGAATGACAATTGGGTCGAACACATCCAGTTATATTTACATATATACTCGTACATGTGATATATCATCGATAAATTGTATCGACATATTTCTAGATGTAGACACAAAATCTAAATGTGATTAGAATTTGTAATTCCGATTTGATATACCGATACGAGTATGATAATTTTGTTTTTATTTACACTTCTAAAGTTGAAATTGAACTTGAATAAATTCCTTGTCGATTTGAATCTCATTGTAATTTTTTCTAGCTAATTGCGACGGTAAGGTTACATACATCTATGTATATGAGTACACACACGAATACGTTTCTACCAGCTTTAAGTGTAGCAAGTCATTCTACACAGTTTTAGATGACAAGATACTTACGAAATATTTTATTGAGATTTCAATAAAAACTAGATTGCAATTTTATGACCCGTAGAACTTCAAGTTCTGTTTCGTTCGTGTAAATTTCTTACTTCCTTTAATTTTATGGACTTATTTTTCAATCATTTTATGGATTTTTGATTTAGATTGTAGAAGCAATGAGTTAGCAAGTTTTATGCATCACGAATGTGCTATTGGTAAGGCAAACTTAAAATTGTTGCTAAACTATGGCACAAGTAGCACGATGCATATACTTTTTCAGCCAGAACCTTATAAATCAAGCATTATGTATATGATTTTTCGAGAGAAACCTTATAATTTCAGCCGGAACTCGCTACAGTCAAACGAACTAGAGCACAAGTAGCGCAATGCAGTGTGCATCATTATAACCTTATAAATCCAGCATTATATGATTTTCCGGTGGAACCTTATAATTCCATCCAGACCAGAAACATGGTTATATACAGCGAAAACTAAATATGTCAGAAGTAGTACAATGGATTGTGTATCATTGTGCACTACATCAATTTTCAGCCAGAACCTTATAATTCCGACCGGAACCTGATAAATGTTGTATTGAAGGATTTCATTCGTGAATTTCACAAACGGACTCCTCCTTGTACTCAACTGGAATGTGTTTGAAAGGTTTTTAAACCGATCCACTTGTCCAATATATTTTGAAGTGAGCCAACCATTATTACGGCCTCAGTATGAACGAGCTGCGTGAATTGGCGTATCAATTCACTAAGAAACTTGAAGTTGAATATTCGCAGATTTGGAATGACGACGAGAAAGCGGGCAAACATTGGCATTACAATTTTATGCACCGCCACACTGAGTTCGTTTTATACACCCCGGAACAAAAATCCATGCAGCACGTGATAGGCTTTTTTAAATCAAATGTCGAGAAGTTTTTTTAAAACTATGAACCTTTGATGGATGAATATAACTTCGAAGCAACGAATATTTATAACATGGATGAAAGCGGATTTTCAACGGTCCCGACAAACATTGGCAAGGTGACAATGGCCTGCCAGTTATGCTAATGGTTGTGGCTGAATGTGCCAGCAAGAGTTTGTGTGCTATATTCACCATTTTATAAATTTCACAAAACCTTTAGGTAGCTTCCCCTGTGTTATTACTTCCCGACAACCATACTGATAAAGACCTATTACAAAGTCACACTGTTCTGCATGGCAAAAAATAATGCCAACAAGGTAGGACTTTGGATCATTCAACCTTGCTCTCTCGATTTAATTTTTTAATTCTCTTCTTGTTCTTTTAGGTAATGGAGATTCGTCATATTGCTGGCCTTGTCTGAAAGACTCTTGATCTGGCATTGACACCCAACATCATTAAATCCGGATTCAAAGCATCCGTAGTTCATCCATAAGCCCCAGACATCTACTCTGATGTTGATTTTATTTAAGCGGTCGAGTGGAATATGAAAGAAGCTGGCTGCGATGATCGCAGATTCGAGCAGACTCGAATCGTCTTTTTTGGGTCAGATGTTGCAAATGAAGTGAAAGCGGTTACCACACCAGAACGTGAACCTGACGAAATTGTGTTGTGCTTTAAAGGAGAGTTGCTGCTTTAAAGGAGAAAACCGCTAAGCGAGCAGCCGTCTCCTATCCGAAGAACAGTAAAAAAGAAGTCAACTGCACCTAGCAAACCGTCGACCAAACGCTCTAAAGAAAAGAACTCTTCATCATCTGATAATGATATCGACTTCTACATCATCTGTTTGAAGATCCTGCCATGTTGACCGGTGCAAGTTCACAATTCATCGTGGTACTTGTGCTATAGTTGGTTTGGCTGTAGTATGGTTCTGGCTGGCTTTATCAGGTTCCGGTCGGAATTATAAGGTTTCGGCAGAAAAATCATATATTGCACAATGAAACACAATCAATTGTGCTACTTGAGCCAGAGTTAGTTTAGCTGTATATAACCATTCCATCGTTTCGGGCTGGAATTATTAGGTTCCACCAAAAAATCATATAATGCTGGATTTATAAGGTTCCGGCTAATGATTTATACAGTGGACAATGATGCACAATTTATCGTGCTACTTTTGCCGTAGTTGGTTTGGAGATATGGTTCCGGCTGGCGTGACGAACACAAAGAATCAGAGCAAATAGATCCATGATAGAGTACTTCCAACCAGTGCCATCAAATAAATTTTGGCATTGGTTGAGACACTTACTGACCGAAGTCTTAAAAATCCTAGTCGTATCCTTGCCAATCTCTATTTCTTTGTTTTCTGTAATAAAATCAGAAATTTTATTATAGTAATCGACCCTTGTCGATTACTGTAATAAAAATTCAGTGCGGCTGTTACAACTGCCAATGAATTTACGATTCAATTAAAAGTTATTATTGAAAATGGTGGATATTCTACTAAATAGGTTTTAAACGTAAACGAAACTGGCCTGTTTTAGAAAAGACTTTAGAAAAAGGACGTTCGTTTCCAAGTCAGAAAAATCGTGCTCCGGTTTTAAAATTTGCAAAGATTAGCGTACACTTTTGTAACAAGATTTGAAATTTAAGCCTCTATTAATCTACCGCTCCGAAAATCCTCAGTACCAAAAAATGTAAAAAAGTGATATTCCAGTTAAATGGGGTGCAAATAAATATGCCTGGCTAACTGCTAAACTGCGCAATTTCCTGTAATAACTTCACGCATATCCTAGCAGTTTCGTTATTTTGTATAAATGTCAACTTTTCGTTACTTTTTCTGATAAGTAAAAACAGCGGGGTCAATTGTGAAACGTCATCTCACAAGCTGTGTCGTGAATAAAAATATAATTCGATTTAACCATTTTTGTTTTATTTGGTTAAGAATTATAAAAGTGGAGACGAAGATACAAGGACGGGCAATAACACTGGAGAGGATTCTAAGGAATCTGCTATCCTCCAGTAACTAACAAACCAAAATAAAATTTTAGAACAGTTGGCGTTAGCAACGACAACAAAACACGTGCCGCAATTTTTTCCTTTCGAGAATGGAAAATATTCATGGAACACGCATCTGACGCAGCTCATTCAGCACTTTTTGGCAAATGGCGTGGAGGACGAAGATCAAAAAGGGCGTTTTTGCTGTCGAATGCCAGATTGTACTTGTTGGATATATGAAACAAACTGTTCGATAGTCTGGTAAGTAAGACGTTTTCAGAGCTTACAGCTATAGCCTCACGACCCATTTCGAGTCGAAAACTCATATGCCATCGGCAAACTATGTGTTTCACAAAACAGGTATGAAACGTAACCAAAATTATTCTGAGTGGTTGACTGATCTGCATGGTATTACAAAAAATTATAAATTTGTTTGCACAAAAAGTGGCTGCACTCAACCATATGTAGATTTTCTAATCCGCAACGTTATAGTGAACCCCCCACGAAGCGGTAAGAAACATGTGCATTCAAAAAACAAATCCAATGCTTGAGAGTGTACTCGAAATAGCAAAAGCGTATGAAACAACTGTGCGAACAAATGCAATGTTTATGGGTGAAAGTTCATCGGCATCGCAAGTATTCAAGGTGGATAATCATCATCCAAGAAGAGATCATTGTTCTCTTACACCGTTGAAGTGATGTCCGCAATGTGAAATTGATCACGATCGTCCAAATTGTCCGTATTAAAAAGCTACGTGAGAACGATGTAAACAATTCGGCCAGATTGCCACCGTATGTATATCGTAACAACGTGGTCAATCATCTAGACGACAACAATCGCAGGACTCAAACAAGGTATATTCTGAATGAAATTATGTTTCAACAATTGTTCAAATCAACAGCGATGCTATGAAAAAGAAAATGTGGATTGGGGTCCGCATTAATTCGGAACCGGTTAGAATTTATCTAGACACTGGAGCAGCTTCATAAATGATCAGTTCAAATACGTGGCAATTAATTCTCCCGCATATCAACCATCAACGACTCGATCAAATCATATATGGGTCAACATACTAAAGTAAAGGGAACCGTCGATGTCCTGTGATCTAACCAGGTTTAACCTGTGATCGTCGTAAACTCAAACGGTGCTACGGATATTCTTGGCATGAACTGGCTTCAAACATTGGGTTTCTAGGTTGTCCATGATAACGGACAAATAGAGATGTCACCTATCAGTGATAATTCAATCTCCTCTTACGAAAATCTACAGAGTCGAGTGCGTGAAATTTGTAATCGTCATCAAAAATTCGTCAACCTCGGGTTATTATACGACGTACAAGGCAGACATTAATTTAAGAGAAAACGCAAAGCCCAAATTTTTCAAGCCACGAGTTTTACCGTTCGCCATAAGAACAGCAGCAAAAAACGAATTGCAACGATTGGTTTCGCAAAACGTTATAAAACCAATCCAAACTTCAACATGGGCTACTCCAATCGTACCAGTGAAGAAACCGAATGGTAGAATACGAATTTGCGCCGATTATATAGTGACGGTCAATCAATGGATTATGCGAATATCAACGCATGCCTTTCGAAATATCTAGCGCACCATGCATTTTTCAAAGACTGATGGAGCAAATCACAGCTGATTTAGAATTTTGTGCTGTATAGACGTTCTCGTTATATCCGGCGCTAACAATGAAGAACGTTGAGCAATTATTATCACGATTAGAATCCAACGGATTCAAACTACAATTAAACAAAAGCGAATTTGCGAAGCCTGAAATCGAATATTTGGGTCATATCATCATGAACCGAAACGGAATTCGTCCAACGTAGAAGCGATAAAAAATCTGCAACAACCGAGAAACGTCAAAAAGGCGGAATCTTTATTGATAGAATGAACTAATAATCGTTTTATCAATAATTTTTCTGTAGCTTCACCGCTAATCAAGTAGGTAGACAGGACGTGCAATTTTACTGGGGTGAAGCGCAAGAAAAATCGTTCAATGAACTTTCGCTACAGATTTTTCAACGAGAAGTCCACAGCAATAGAGAAAAACCTACATCGTCAAATCGTTGGGGAAGAAGAATGTAACTAATTGTTGGCACAAACCATGGTATTTGGAGAAGACACCAAAATCAATTACGACGAAGCATTTTGTCATCAACTACTATGAAAAATCGTCACGTCAACACAATTGGAAAGCAAGCCGAGTAAAAACGTACATTTTGCTAATTTTTCTTTCTCCACAGAACAAAATCTTCATCAAACAATTTTGTTCAATGAGAATCGTATGCCAAATGACGTGCAAGAAGAATCGCGAAATGACGTACAATCACAACAAGCACCTGCAAGTGTACAAAAATAAAATTCTCCGACGTCAAGTAATGGCCTTCGTAGTACTTGCGGCAACACCCGTGTGTGATAATGAAAAATGGGAATCTCCACAAGGGATTGTAAATAACGATACGGCACAAAAAACAACAATTTCAAGAACACAACACAATGAAAATCCAACTTTACAATGCGAAACACCAATGAGAAGCTCAAATCGTACAAGGCAGAAAACCGTGTTATTCCAAGCAAAGCATTCAAATATCGATCGACTAGTTTTTTAATGAAACTTTAATTTGCTTTAAAACTTCAACTTTTAAAAAATTGTTTTTTAATCAATTTTTTTTTAATTTTTTATCTGTTAAAAAATTAACGCGGGAGGAATTGTTAAATTGAACGATTCTACCATTTTTGTTTTATTTGGTTATAAAATTTCCGAAGTAAAAGTTTATTGCACTACACAAAAAATATATTTCAATGTTTTAATGAGATTATTCGATAATGCCCCAGGACATCCAGTGTATGTAGATGACCTTTCGGAAAACATAAAATTCATGTTTATACCATCAAACACGATTTCAGTTATATAGCCAATGGATCAAGGGGTCATCTCTAGGGTTTGCAAACAAGTTAAACCCGGTTTCTAAAAGCCGGGGGTTTCAATGAAATTCAAAAACCGAAAACCCGATTTTTCTGAAAAAATAACCGGGTAATTTTTTAAACTTCATATGAAACGATTTAACATAAATTTTACACAAGAAGACAAACTACGAGTTCTCAAATCTATAATTTTTATTGGAAATTCATTGACAAAAATTCAAAATGAGGAAGCAAATTGCAAAATTTGTAAAAAAATGTGGTATCGACTTTGTAAAGTCATATAAAGAGTCAACACAACTTCAACCAAAAGTTGATTGAAAACGAAGGGACTGCCGATGTAGGGCCAAAAGTTGAACATTCAAAAAGAATAGTCTTCAGCCTAATATATTGCAGTTTTTACGACGACCAAGCTTAGAAGAAATTGTACCAAGATTAGTTGCTCTAGATGGTTTGTCTAAAGACAAATTACTAGATCCATCTTTATTAGGGAATCCATCAAATTCTCGAGATTATGAGTGCCCCAAATCCGAAAATACTGTAATGAAGATGATTTTAAATTTTGCTAGAAACATTGAAAATGAACTTAAGGCGGATTCACTGTTGCGTTCTTTCGTTCCTTCTCCTTGTAAGAATTTTTTAAGCAACTTGGATTGATTTAAAAAAAACTCAGAAGGAAGGGGGAACGAAAGAATGCAACACTGAATCCGCCTTTTGTAATGAATATTTATATGGGATGAATATTCAGAACTTTTATTAATATTTTTCACTGGACACCCATTATATTTAATTTTATTCACTCAGCGCAATTTATTATGTTGCTAAAGGTTTTAGGGTAATTTATATTTTTATAAACATTTAGTTGAAATTGAAAAACTCAGAATAAGATATTATACTTTTTATGTTTTTTTATTAATTTATATTTTTAGTTAAATGTATTTAAACTACAATTAAATTTTATGTAAATTATTTTATTGAAATTTCAAGTTTATTATTGATTCACTTTAAATTACAGATTACTCTAATTTCTACAAAATGTTTAGCTTATATAGCCAGATAGCTGTTTCCCATAAGGTCGTGTGCTTGTGTGCAAAGGTATTAAGCTTTAATTTGTATACAAAATTAGTGTATTGCTACATATATCACACCTCACCCCTTATGAGAAAAAAAAAAAAAAAAAAACATCATTTTTTTTTTTTTTTTTTTTTTTTTTTTAAATTTACAAATCTAATTAATATGTATTATCATTTAAATAAACAAATTTCATTATTTTAACAATTTTTTTTAATGTTTGTATCAAAATTTCATTTTTAATTACTAAATATGTACAATAATAGATGTTTGAATGTTTTATATAACAAATAATTATTTATTTCATATTTATTAGAACATAATAGTAAAAAATAATTATAGTTTAATTATAAAAGTAAAGAACCTAAAGTTATAATAATTTATTTCACCTAAACCAATTTCATTTAATTGAAATAATGTTGTAAAAATTAAAATAAATAATTATCTAATTTCTGAAGTTAATCATCAATTTCATCTCTTTGATTGTTATCGATAAAATAATTTTAATCTATTATTGTGAATAACTTTATTTTTATTTCCTATTCGAATTTCAGTATTTTCATCTGTCAAAATATCTGTTACGTGATAAGGTCCTTCCCATAATTCGTCAATTTTTCCACTTGAAGTTTCATTTTTCAAAAGAACCTCATCTCCTATTTTAAAAGTATCATAGTGTACATTTCTATCATAAAGTTCTTTTGATTTTTCTTTTGTTTTAATTAAGTGGTTTCTGGCTACTTGCCAAGAATTTTGAAGTCGAAATTTAAGTTCTTGTGTGTAATCCTCATAATTATAAATGGGGTCCGGTTGCTTGGTTAATGAATTTGGAATCAATGGTTTGTTACCGAATAATAGTTCGTAAGGCATGAATTGTGTTGACGTGTGAGGGGTAGAATTGTAAGCAAAAATTGCATAAGGGATCCATTGGTCCCAGTTTAAGGGATCGTCTTGCGCGTAATTCCGCAGGTATTCGCCTAAAGTTTTGTGTGACCTTTCCAAAGCTCCATTGCTCTGCGGGTGATAGGCAGTGCAATTAATTTTTTTTATTTTCAGAATCTTGCATAATTGTTTGAACAAGTTGCTCATAAAATTTTGTCCCTGATCAGTTAATATAGCAATTGGACATCCGAACATACATATAAAATTTTCTACAAATGCTTTTGCAATCGTTGTAGTTTCTTGAGTACTAACAGGAATTGCACAAGAGAATTTGGTCAAGTCGTCTTGAATTGTAAGTATAAATTTATTTCCTAAATAAGATGTCACTAATGGACCAACAATATCCATGGAAATTTTTTCGAAGGGAGTAGAAGATGTTGATGTAATTTTCATAGGCATTCTTTGACTTCGACCATGTTTATTATGTTGACATTTACTACATGTTTTAATGAAATGTCTGATACGACTTAACATTTTCGGAAATTCGTAATAACTTTTAATCCGATTAAATGTTCTTATTATTCCTTGATGACCTCCCAACGGGGCTATATGAAATTCTTGTATAACTTGAAAAATTTCTTCTTCATTTTTCAGATGAATTCTATTATCAGAATTGGATTGAAGTTTGAAGTTTGAATTAGAATTATTGCTTGGATTTAAAACGGGATGCTTAGATAGTTTAGGATTTAAATTTTTATTCGTTGAATTATTCGAGGAGGAATCAGGAAAAATTTTAGAAATCGGTGCTTCAGACTTAGTAGTTTCATTTTGTATTTGGTCAACTTGAGAATTGTCAGAGATTTGTGAATAGTTTGCTTCGGACACTTTTGTTTGTGCACGAGTAACGACATTTATTAAATTTTCTTCGATCGGGAGTTCTATTCGTGAAAGTGCATCAGCATGTGAGATTTCTTTTCCAGGTCTATATTTAATCTTAAAATCGAATTCTTCCAACTGGATTCGCCATCTAATTAATATTGAATTGGGATTTGCGGTGGAAAACAAGTAAGTTAAAGGTTTATGATCTGTTACTATAAAAAATTGTCGCCCGTAAATGTAGGGACGAAAACGATTTACAACTGCCCATTTAATAGCTAGAAGTTCTCGTTTAATCGTAGGATAATTACGTTCAGATTGGTTTAACACACGACTCGCATAAGCGATAGGATGGTCCTCTGAATTAATAACCTGTGATAATACAGCTCCGATAGCTACGTTGGATGCATCGGTCGTAATAAAAAAAGTTTTGGAAAAATCTGGAAATTGTAGTATAGGTGGTTTTGTTAAAAATGATTTTAATGTACGGAATGCTTCGTCTGCGAATGCGTTCCATTGGAAATTTTTTTGCTTACCTCTTTTAATCGCTATGAGAGGCTCGATTATATCAGCGTAGTTTTTAATAAACGATCGGTAATACCCTGTTAATCCAATAAAAGACTCTAACTCTGATTTATTTTTAGGAGTAGGATACATAGAAATTGCTTCTAACAGCTTTGGGTCAGGTTTTATACCTTCGTTTGTTATTAAGTGACCTAAATATTTAATTTCGCGTCGAAGGAAATTGCATTTTTTGGGTTGGAGTTTTAAATTAAATTTACGAAAACATTTAAAAACTTCAACTAGTTTCTCATTGTGATTTTTTAAATCATATCCATAGATGACGACATCATCAAGGTAAACAAAACATTTAAAGCTGTTTAACCCAGATAAGACGTGGTTCATCATCCTTTGAAATGTACTTGGTGCACCTTTTAAGCCAAAAGGCATTCTCGTAAAATGAAAATGACCTATATCAGTACTAAAGGCTGTCTTCTCTTTGTCCTTTGGATTCAACATTATTTGGTGATACCCACTTGCTAGGTCGAGGGTTGTATAATAATTGGAATTTCCCAGCTGCTCTAAAATTTCATTTATATTTGGTAAGGGAAAAACATTATTGATTGTGATTTCATTAAGCTTACGAAAATCAACAACTAGTCGCCATTTTTTATCGTTTGAATTTGATTTTTTAGGAACTAATAAAAGTGGAGAATTCCAAGGGCTAACACTATGTTCTATTATTGAATTGTTTAACAATTCTTGAATTTGCGAATTAATTTCTGATTTCATTGACTGTGGTAATCTATATTGTTTTTTATGTATAGGTTGAGAGTTTGGCAAAAGTGGAATGTTATGGTAAATTTTATTAGTCGCTGATAGTCTATCACCTTCTAAATAAAAAATGTCATTGAACTCACGATAAATATTTTGAATTGATTTTTTCTCTTCTGTATTTAAATGGTTTGTATCAATTTCGTCATCTAATCTTCTTAGTCGTTCCTCGAATGAATCCGACCATTGTGTTGCATGATACACGTTATAATCTGCTAATTTTTTTTTTTTTTACGTCTAAATCTTTTAATTCAGTTTCATATTCATTGTTATTTAAAATACTAAAAACAGCATAATTATTTTTAGGTTGTACAACACAATTAGCTAGAAAAACACCAGGCAGTAATTCTTGAGACGGACAGAGGTACTCTTCATTTTCTTCCGATCTAATAGGTAATAAGATGTACTTTTCGGATCTTGCCGGAATTATATATTTTTGATTTGGATTATTAAGCAGAGGAATAGTAAATTTTATTTTATTTTGAATTATTTCGAGCGATTTGATATCATAATCAATTTTACATTTATAATACTCTAAAAAGTCTTTTCCTAGAATACCAGCACAAGGTATGGGAAATGTATCTGGGACAATATGAAATTTATGAGCTAATTGAATCCGCTTTGGTAATACAATATTTGTTTGTACCATTGCCAAAGTGTCAACGCTATTTAAACTTATACCTTGAATTGATATTTTTTTATCCGGATAACAAAAAGTTTCAGGTTTTAAAACCCCTTTCTTAATTAAGCTTACATCCGCTCCCGTATCAATTAGGAAATATGAATCAATATCAGAACAGACATCTAAAGTTAAATTCACATATTTAGAATTATTTTGATTATAAAGTATAGAGAATAAAGTAGTGGAAGATTTAGTAACAGTATTTAAATTTGAATCTGAAAAATGTAAAATTGTAGATTTATGTTGTAAAATTGTATCTTTATTTAAAGTTTGATCATTTGAACACGAATTTATGGAAGTTCTTGGACCCGAACGGCTGTGTTCACTTCCTCGGATCCTATTTGGTTTTCCGGTATCGGGTATTTAACTACTTTAACATTAGAAGATGTAGGAATTTGTTTCAATGACTCGTTATATTTTCTTTTATAACATTCCGAAATTGAATGACCTTCACGTTTACAATAATTGCATGAAATAATGTTACTGCTTATTCGATTTGAATTCGAGTTATTTTGAAATATTTTTGATTGGAATTGTTTGTCAGTCCTTTGAATAGCAGAAAGGTCAAAATCCCGATTTTGAGTATTTTGTAGCATAGTACTGTTGCTGCTCGAAGTTGGATTAAAATTCGAATAACTTAAATTATGATTTTTTCTTTTATAGCATTTATCGATATTGTGACCAGTTTTTTTACAATAGGAACATACTATTTGATTGTAACTTTGACCAACCGAGAATTTAGAATATGTACTTGTAGTTGGTTTATGACTTATCTCTTCTTCTACGGCTTGGGCAATAGCGTCATGTAATTTTTCGAAATGATGAGATTTAATAATTATTTTCAGATTATCTTTCAAGCCGTCTTGAAATGAATTAAGTGCCGTAGATTCATTAATATTTTTTATTATTTCGGCATGAGCTAATCCCTGCTTTGAAATGCATATATCATTTAATTCGTTCAGCAAGGTTTCTATTTTAGATGCAAAACTTTTGACACTTTCGTTCTTTCCTTGAACAACACATACTAATTCGGCGGAAACTGCACCTTGCGACCTACGTTTGAGAAATTTATTTTCTAAGGCAAGTTTCAAATCTTCCCATTTGTCATAATCTTTGTAGTGAACCAATTCATAAGCTTCACCACACAATTTTGTTTTTAAAATTTTCATAAAAAATATTTTTTCTTCCGGTTTAGTTATTTGAGACCAAAAGACTTCAACACAAGAACAAAATTTGTGTAATTCACTAAGTTTGCCGTCAAACAGCGGAATAATTTTCAGCGCATGACTTATGTTTAACGCCATATTATTTATTTCAATACCGTTTGTTTGAGTCGAGTTATTATGGTTTTGTGCTTCAAATAAATTTTCGATTGATTGAGAATTTTCACTTAACACTTCATCTTCAGAAGAAGACACTTCAATTTTGACACGGGGATTAAAAATCTCTGTTACAGAATCGTTATTTTGAAATTCACTCATAAGAAATAGAAACAAATAGTGTATTTTCATTAAGATTTCGTATACCACTATTTTAAAAGACACATAAAAAAAAATACCCAATTTTTTAACTAAAAATGAATTTGATGAAATGATTAACAGAAACTAAATAACGAATTATATATAATTATAATGATTTAAATGAATTATTGTTTTAAATATAATAAATTATTACTTACAATTTGATCTTCTTTGAATTAAATTTTAAAATTGAATTTATTGGAATGCGTTGTTGAACAATTATAACACATTTAAACCGTTTTCCAAACTGAATGTGTCACAAATTGATGTTGAATTGTTACCGTTGATGTCAGATGTATTGATGTAGTTGGTATATATGTAGAATCCAATGCCTTTGTTGTATTTATCATCGTTGGCTTACGTAATAAAAGAAAGGCTTATAGCAGGTCATTTCTTCTTACAGCTAGTTTTGTGATGACTGCAAATTATAATAACCGTTTGATCATATTGATGAAGGTGTTTTTATGTATACTACAGATGACTTCTTTACAGATGCTTTTGTGATGCATATACATTTAATATCCTGGATGATGAATCGATGATCGATGCGCCCGATTAATTTAGGATTTGGGCGTTTTTTTTTATTTTATTTAGATGTTGATTGTAATTTTTTTTTTCAATTTCATGATACGATTTTGAACAGAGAAAAAAAAATTTTTGTTTGCGCCGAGTTTTGCTTTGGTTGTAATTTTTAAAATGAATTTTTGAATTTTTATATTAATTCTACGATGATGCCACAATTTTTATGATGATGTCTCATACTTTCAATGTCTTTTACGAATGATTTTTTTTTTTTTTAACATGTACCACCGTTTTACCTTTACCAATTTGCGAAATTTTATGCCACAATATTATTTGATTTAAGTTAAAATTTGATATTATAAAATTTGTATATTATATGAGCACTGTTATATGACTGACTTTTGTCAGTTAAATTTGTTTATAACCGGTGGTAATATATAAGAGTAGTATATATTCGTCATGAAACACTTTATATTAAAATCACTGTAACTATTTTTTTATAAGATTGTTTTTGGTATGTTTACCGCTGCCACCAATGTAATGAATATTTATATGTGATGAATATTCAGAACTTTTATTAATATTTTTCACTGGACACCCATTATATTTAATTTTATTCACTCAGCGCAATTTATTATGTTGCTAAAGGTTTTAGGGTAATTTATATTTTTATAAACATTTAGTTGAAATTGAAAAACTCAGAATAAGATATTATACTTTTTATGTTTTTTTATTAATTTATATTTTTAGTTAAATGTATTTAAACTACAATTAAATTTTATGTAAATTATTTTATTGAAATTTCAAGTTTATTATTGATTCACTTTAAATTACAGATTACTCTAATTTCTACAAAATGTTTAGCTTATATAGCCAGATAGCTGTTTCCCATAAGGTCGTGTGCTTGTGTGCAAAGGTATTAAGCTTTAATTTGTATACAAAATTAGTGTATTGCTACATATATCACACTTTAAAGAAAGAATAAAATCAAAACAATTCAATAAACTATCATCAACTTTTGATGAGTGGACAAACCTATGCGGGCCAGAAGATAACTGAACCTGAATCTTTATAATTCCGATTTGGAATTTATAAATTTGGGTTTAATCCACATACACGGAAGATGTGATTCATACAAAATGAAGGAACTAATTGATCAACGAATTAACAAATTTAGATTGGTTTTGAAAAATGATATTGTGGCCAAAACATGTGACGAAGGAAGCATCAGTAAATATTAACTTTGGCAAAGAATCAGAAGCTGAAATTATTCTACCCACCAAAAAATCACTCCGATTAATGGAAGCAACAATAGAAACAAATGAATTTGACGAATCTGATTGTGATATCCAATATGATGATGAACTCGACAATGAAGAATATTGTGAAGTTAAATATTCTGACAAAAAGCATTAGATGATTTACAATAATTAAATATGCTCGAAAATATTTCTGAAATAATGCTTAAATATATTTGTGATGATTTGTCACCCGTACAAGTATCAATGGAAGTTTTGGGACAAAAAGACGCTACAATAATTACGTCCAAAACCCTAATCACATTCATGTTGAATAAAATTGATCAGCTAAATACGGAAATCAGCAAAAGTTTATACAATTCATTAAAAAAGAGGGTGCTAGAATGTAGAAAACTAATTTAGGCTGCGTACCAATAGTCGGGTAAATTGTTTACTACGGTAAAAATATATTTTAGTACTGATTTTTCAATCAGTTTACCATCGTGTTTTTTTAAAAATAATTCAATTTACCGAAAAATTTACATAAAATTGGCTTTTAGCCGACTATTGGTACGTAGCCTTAGTATCTTTGGCGAAGTCGGAAGTATTTGAAAGGTCCAAATACAAAAACTAAATCACTAACTCAACCAGGAGTTTCTCTGCCATATTTGTCAAAAACGGAAATGCTTAATTTTGGCAAGCGGTTAATGGAAAGATTGTTTCAAATAGAAGCAGAACCACAAACCTTGGTGAATAAGGATAGTGAGATTAACATAACACATGTGAATAATTACGTTGAAATGTTGCTTAACGTTGAACTTAACATAGCTATCGAAAAAGAGTGCGTGCAAAAAACGCAAGAAGTCATTAATGTCAACATGTTTAGAAATGAATGTTATTTTTTTGAAGCAACACAGAAAAGAACAAACATGTTAGAATTGCTTTTCAATGCCTTACTTACAGTTAAATCAACTATAACGGACTCAGAAAGAACCTTTTCTATATCAGGGAATTTTTGCAATACAATTAGAAGTCGTCTTGGTGATGAGTCGATAATAATGCTCTAGTATTTCTAAAGTATTCCTAATTTTCTTTAGAAAAAACAGTAAACTTTTTATTTGTACTTCTTTTTTTTGCTTTGGTTTTTCGATTGTAATGGCACTTTTTAAGCTATTTGCCGTAGGCACTTGGCGAAACACACTTACACTTAATAAACACATTTTATTAAACACTTGTTGTTTAATAAAATGTGTTTATTAAGTAGTTAGATTGTAATGGTGTTTGTGATTATTCCGTATATTGATCTATTTTCAGCACTCTCGAATTAAATTCACAACCGCAGGAAATTCTTCCATATTAGCGTCAATCTGTATGACATATATATAAGTAAGTGTCGATTATCATAGTCGTTATCATACAAATTGACGCTAAATGGAAGAATTTCCTACGGTTGTGTATTTAATTCGAGAGTGCTGAAAATAGATCAATATACGGAACAAACACAAACACCGATTAAAACCGGGTTTTAGATTGAAAAAGCCCATAAAATCGGTTCTACAAGAAACACTGTTTTTGCAAGCCCTGCATCTCCAATTATAAGCATATTATGTTAAGGGTACCTTTAGTCAGCTTATTTCAGCAACTGACGGAGATGATAAGCCTATACTATTAAAGATTTCTGGAAAAATTATAATATTCTGATGGCTATCGATAACATCAACCGCAGTCACGGTAGGAAGTGAAATTATCATGCTTGAACGGAGTTTGGTGCCAAATTTGGTCCGAATGCATCTCCAAAAATGATGTTCTAGTTATGGTGCCCATTAGAGAAATTTCTGAATTAGCTAGAAAAGCAAATTTTGAAGGCGTGGATGAAATTGATGAGGTTTTAGTAATACAGAATGAACAACTTAATAAGGATAATGAGACTGAGATGGCTGACGTAATTCTGGAGGAAAGAAAACTTACACATATTAGTACCAGAGACAATGGACCTTCTTTCATCTGACGATACTGATGAAAACCGAAGTACGTATAAGTGGCAAGAACTGTAGCTGATGCAATAAATTGCTATTAACTGATTTATTTAGAGTTATGAAATAAATATTAATTTGTATCATTTTAGTTATAATCTTTAAATATTTACAATTTTCTCACAATTATCCCGTTAGATGGAACGTATTAAATAATTTTCTATATATAGCATTCTATGGAAAAGCTTATTTAGATTTGTGTCGTATTTATACGGTACCAATTATTGTCGCAAATCGAGATATTGGTGTATTGCGTTTTGTATAATAAAACACCTTCCACTTTTTGTTTGTTTTTCAGTCAAAAATCCACTTTTCAAAATCCCGTATTGTAAAATCCCGCATTTTGAAATATGAACGTTTCGTACGGGATTTTGATTTACGGGATTCTGTTCCGCTTCCAATTATTATACAGTAATTTCATGGATCGATCAAATTGTGGCATGAATCGAAGAAAAATTTTAATTGTAAGTGTTGGGAAACTGAATTTACAGAAAATTCAATTACCTATTGCTTTTAAATAATAGCTAGTTGCCTTCATAGAGTCTACAATCCAATTAGACAAATCATAATTAACTTCTGTAACGAAACAAATTAATTAAAAATTTATTCGAATTGCTTATTTCAAAACACATCTTTAAAATAAAATTGTACTAGCAAAAAATCATATTTTTTACATTCACTTTTATTCTAACATCGTCAATCTACAATGACTTTCAACAGTTAATTGAAAAGGGTTAACATATTTGTTTAACGCACATTTGGTTGTTGTTTCCTTTATATACCAATATGGTTCAAAAGCTATCCAAGTGTATATTACGACATATAAGTGGTCACTTTATCATGTCTAGTGAGGTAATTCGCATATGTATACGAATTCGTAACACGTTTTGTTATAAATATTAAAAAAAAACATTTTACGCTCGTTTTCAGCTCACACGTCAATCAATTCTATACCATATATTATTTTACCTGCCTTAAGGCGTTTTGTATTTTTTGTTTGCTGATGCGGTTAGAAGAAAGTGATCTTGCCATTCATTCAGTCATTGTGCTTTACAATTATTATGGACCGTTAAATTATTCCTCGTGTATAATGCGCGAAACATAAATAATTATTATTGTTGTTACATAAATACGGAACCCAGCGTTTAAGATAATAAAAATAAACTTTTAAGTTTGTTGCGATCATAAAACATTTTAAAACACAAAAGAATGAAATGAAAGCATAAGTTTTTAAACAAATTTGTTTTTCCCATCTCATCTCACTAATTTCATCTTTATTGTATTTTTTTTTTCAAATTTCTTTTGAACTTCCTCGAATAAAAAATTCATTTCTTTGATAGATTGAATTTTAATTCTCATCATAATCCAAGACTTTTCTTTTCGGTACCTTTTTTTGTTGGTGTTTTATGGGTGACATTGAATTTTCGCATAATCTTCATCTGACGTGTTTCTATATATAGATGAATCGGTATCTAAGTTCCCATTATTGTCTTATGCACGAGATAAAATGTCGTCACTGCGCGCTCTGTTGCTTACGTTGTTTATATATTGAATTTTTAATAAATTGTGGGAGTTTTGGTTTGATTAAAGCTTTCCGGCTTCCGCACGCAATAAATCACTTCAAGGTTGACTTTTTATAACAAATATACGAGTAAGTTAAATTTTCAAGTTAATCGATATAAGATGATACGGTGGATGATAAACGCGTTTGTCGTTACACCTGGTGAAAATTGAATAAAATATAATTGATTATGAAAATTTGAAAGTGAATGAAATCAATCGATTTGAGATCAAATGAAAGGTTAAATTTAAAAATCGTGCTCCCATAATAAACTTTCATATATATACCTAAACTGAGATCATGGTACATTATTACTCTTATACATTACCTTTTAGGAAAATTAAACAAATTGATTGGTATCTCTGATAAATTTTTAGTTACAAACCATTTTCCTAGATATTTGAAGAGATAAATTTTACTCAATGTTGAATGTCCATTATCGGCCATTCCCAGAGATGGTGATTCTGGTTTGATTGATAAACTATTAGGTGTTTACCAAAAAGCTTACGGAATCGGCTGTGACAATAAAAAGCGTACACGACATAACAACCGAGTGTTTATTCGCAATAAGGAATACGAGGATCAAAATTGAAACGTACAGCCCTTTCATCATTTTCACCTTACTGAAGAAATTAGACGCCGAATTACGACGTCTAAATGAAAGCTCACTGGAAACCCCAAGAAGATTTCAAGAAACAAGCCAATTCTTGAAGTTTCTAGAGAAGCGTTTTCATTCTCTAGAATCAGTTGGCCCCACCAAATAAAACACCACCTCAACAAACAAGGTTTCAAGCTCTACCATTAAAACGCGCTTTCTTTCGCGCGATTTAAAACTATGACCACCTCCGAAAGAAATCAAATGGTAATACTACACAATTTATACAAAATCTGTTTTGGCCAAAATCATGCGATAAGAGGCTGTAAGAGCAACACAACATGTTCTACCTGCCAGGCCAACCATCATACGTTGATACAGGTAAACAATCGGGAGCGAGAAAACAAATATGCAAAGCTGAACGTATCAAAATTCGACGAAGATTGCGACCCAGTTCTATTACTTACAGCCCCAGTCAGAGTACAGAGTATTTACGGTAGTTCCATCATCCTACGGGTGCTGATCGTTCCAGGATCACAGGCCATGTTTATCACAGAGCAAGCTGCACAACAATAAGGTTTGCCAGGAACAAGAGTTCTAGCCGAAGTTTCCGGAATATCAACAACAAAAATCACACCAACAGATAACAATCGACATAAGTCACCGATTTCCACAAACTTTTTAACATATGCACAAACCAATTCCTTGGTTTTGAAGACTATAACAAAACTACTTCCAGACAAAAACATTCTGGGGTTTTGATGGAGATCTACAAAAGGAAATAATTCTAGCCGCTCCTACCTTCCGTTGATATTTATGGTGAGATAATGTTAGAAGGAATAAAAAGGGGGTGTGTGACGAAATCCCGGTTTTGTATAAAAAAAATCTCGATTTTTAGGAAATCCTGGTTTGAATTTTTAAAATTTGACATGTGGGAAAATATAACTCCGAAATGATTTTTTGACAAAATTCAAAAATGAATTTGCGATAAAGTTCTAGAAAATGGTTAATAGGGATAGAATTTGGCCATTTCTTAACAGATTTTGTTGAAGTTCGACACGTGCGATGGAAATGGGGTTCTAAAATGATTTTTTGATAAAGTTCTGAAATATGGCTATCGCTATAGAACTAGGCCATTTTTTAACCGATTTTTTTTAAATTCGACATGCAGGTCCTAAATGGGATTCAAAAAATGCGTTTTTGATAAAGTTCTGGAATAAGGCGGATAGGGATGAAACCTGGCCATTTCCTAACCGATTATGCCGAAAATCGACATATGGGATCTATGGGATTTTAAAATAATGTTTGATAAAGTTCTGGAATATTGTCATTAGTTCCAGCTAGGCCATTTCTTAATCGATTATGTTGAAATTCGTCACGTGCGATGGAAATGGGGTTCTTAAATGATTTTTTGATAAAGCTGTGGAATATGGTCAATAGAGATGGAATTTGGCGATTTGTTAACCGATTATGACACGATCTAAATGAGATTATTGAATGTTTTTTTGATAAGGCTCTGTGTGTCTGGACGAAAAGGGCGATAAATTTCAGAACTTAGTCGAAAAATCATTTTACAATCTTATTTCCATCACACATATCGAATTTTATCATAATCTGTCAAGAAATAGCCAAGTTCAGTCGCTAATCTCCATATTCTAGAGCTTTAGCAAAAAATCATTTTAGAATCCCATTTAGACCTTACTTGTATAGAGTTTTAACATAATCAGTAAAGAAATGGTCAAGTTCCATCCCTATCGACCGTATTCTAGAACTGTATCAAAAAATCAGTTTTGAATTCGAATCAATGTCGAAGGACCGAATAGCGAAGAGCAAAATTACGAAGGGCCGAATGTGTCGAAGAGCCAAATGTCTCGAAGGACTGCATGTGTCGAAGGGCCAAATGTGTCAAAGGGGTTACTTCGCGTTTTTGGAAACATAATTTTTTTAATTTGTTTCAAGGAATATTTCGTAATCTGTAATATTTAAAGGTGCACCCCGTTTTATTAAAAAAATAGCGGTTCTCTAACGTACCCGCAAATTGCTGTATGGGAATCTTCTAAATAGAGCGCTCTTCCGATATAACAATTAAAATTTGTTTAATTATACATAGTATTGGACAAACAATCTGATGTTTAAAAAAAAATAAGTGTTCTTAAACAAGTGAGACAGAGTGTATTCAGTTAAGAGAGAGGAAAAAAAAATTCATTTTTTTTTGTTAAAATTTCTATAAAGGGTAAGTAATAAATCAAAAATATGTTTTACTCCTTTCTAGCAGCTTTGATTTAATTGGGTCTATTTCTGTAGTTCTTAAACCTACATGAAGTGAGTTGTACTCTTCTTTTACAATGTGTAAGAAGCAATAAAAAATATAAATTGTTGTTGTAATCCGCAGTGATATTAACTTAAGTCATAATTAATCAATTATGGTTCTGTGACTCCAGCCGTCAGTGATGCTAATAGTGGCTCCGAGGCTTGCAAGCCAGGGACTAGCGGTTAGCGGTAAGAAAGAAAATGTCGCTGCTCCATTGGTTCGGAGATACAGAACCAGGCGTTCGGCCTTCCGTGTCTTGGGCCCACTAGCTACAGTCCTGGAGGAGCCGTAGAAATGAAATGAAATTCTGTTAACTGGGCAAAGAGTTGTATTGCCTGGAGCATGGAGGTTTGGATGTCAACAGGAAACGGACCAAGCTTCATGTGAGACAGCCGCCAAAGGGGCTAAGCTTTTTACCGAAATTGTGAAGGAAGATGAGTCGGTGCTAGCCATTGTGGATGAGAGCCATGAGGAGGGGAGCATCACAGGAGAAAAATGGAGGCTGGGGTTCAATGCACTTGATCTCGCTTTTCTCAAAGTCCTTGGACAAAAACCGGACCCCCGTCAATTTGTAGGGATGCAGGGTGGTATCAGCGACGGCTGAAGCTGACCTCGTGCACAGATCAGAGATCGGCTTTCTTATACAGGAAGACGATCGAGAAGTTAGGCGAGGTATGCCCAGGAGCCGGCTAATCTGGAAGAATCCCTGAAGATTATCCAGGTTTGCAATATAGATCTTCCGACGAGGAACTGGAGAATTGTGAGGCAGGAGGAACCCAAGGGCAATATCAGATTATCTATTAGGATAATCAATAGGGAATGGCTATTGATTATCCTAATAGATAGGCTCTCCTGTCAAAAACAAAAGGTGTAATAAATGTCAACTTAGGTTCAATAACACTTAAGGTGTTCAAGAAGGACGAGGGCGGGGAAGAACCGAGTACCGCGCAACCCGACAAAGAGGAGGAAGAGGTCCAGCCTGTTGAGGGAAGCTCGATTAGTGTTAACGGCGGTTTTAAAATTGCAACTAGTGGCGCACCCAAGTGAGGGGTAAGAGAGACACATCGGACTCTGAGCAAGGAGAAGTGAACCTCCTTAAGTTTAGGCACTGCGGAGGGAGTGAGACGGAGGAAACCGTCGACTCCGTCGGGTCCAATTGACCGATCTAGCACGGCTTTCGTAATAATGTAAGTAAATACTGTTAACATAGATTAGGTTTGTGCAGATATACACTGTACAAAACAAAAAACGCAACAGTAAATGTTTTAGAAAAAATACCCTATTTTCAAACGCTTGTATCTTGCTAAAATGTCGGTTTAATTTTTTTTTTTTTTACTCTTAAAATGTAGCAAATTTAGTCTACTTTCCGATGCTGATGTCCGTTTTTTGTTATTTTAGTTTTTTTATGACTTTTTTTTGAGTCAAACAAAAATGTTATTAACGAGAAAAAAAATCCCAAACTTTAACACTGCCAACGAACTATCCTGATGTGTCATTCGAATCCAAATAAGCCGTTTTGTAGAGAATTTAGAAACCTTGAGAATGAGATTATTGAAATTGATGTACGATAAATCGCTGTTGCGTTATTGTAGTTTCAGCGAACTGTTGTTAGAACCATGAAATGTGTTTTTATTAAGAAATTTGTTATAACAATTTTTCGTGGAGTGCTTAGTATGCAAGATAAAACTTAAGATAAGTTTACGATTTTTGTCATTTTTTTCGCTAAAACTGCAATAACTCAACAGCGATTTGTAGTAAACAAAAAAAATTTAAACCGACA
Organism: Nephrotoma flavescens; assembly: GCA_932526605.1. Taxonomy (NCBI): domain Eukaryota; kingdom Metazoa; phylum Arthropoda; class Insecta; order Diptera; family Tipulidae; genus Nephrotoma; species Nephrotoma flavescens. Next base: position 71,162,668 of record OW052220.1, on the reverse strand, counting down.
TTTCACCAAGATACAAGCGTTTGAAAATAGGGTATTTTTTCTAAAAAATTTAGTGTTACGTTTTTTGTTTTGCGCAGTGTATTTCGATCACACCGAGGCTGCGTCAGCGGTGCTACTTCTCAGACTTGCTAATTCAAGGGAGGAGCTAGCTCTGATCTAGAAACCATGGATCAATAATAACAAGGTCTGTGGCCTGTGAGCAAAGCGATACACCCCATTATACGCTTGCGGGACGGATAACAGCAGATCTTGTAACTGGTGAAAAATAATATAAATGTTTTTCTACATCCACAGTATTGCAATGGGGATATCACTGCGGCCTTCAAAGAAACGGAAGGTAGGAGATTCTGGCTTTCCGTCGCAAATATGAACCGGGAGAAGCCAGTGCCGCCAGATATACTGGGGCGCTTGTTTATGATGTAGAAAGGATGAAGATCGGAGTTATCCTAGAGTGCACTGCGAACGCACACCATACCATCTGGGGTAGCTCGGACATCATTGATAGGGGTGAGTCACTTTTTCAATATGTTTTAAAACCCGACCTCATTATTACAACACTTAGTTTAATGATGTCGGATCCTGTCGTGACACAATGGGCCTAAGCACGCGATACCAATTAATGAAACCTAACCTAACCTAACTTTGTATATTAAAAATCACAACAATGTACAACCAACACTTATACATGCAATAAGAAATTAATTGGATTGAATGAAATTCCAATTAGATTTGTATACGTATAGCTTATAGCCGTTGAGGAAGTCATGCACGCTATAAAATCCAACTGACACAGGAACTTGAGGTAAACGTAGGATCGGTTCCCCGAAAATTCTGCGACAGGTGCCAATTTTGTTTTTCACAATTATGAAAACTACAATTTTACAATACATCGAATACACAATTCATCGAAGCAAAATTTCTCATCTAAAATTTTCTTTTGAGCATCAGCACTTACCTACCTGTAATCTTTACCTAGATTTCCTATATCTCTTTTTCAACCAAAAAAAAAATTACTCAATTAAAGTCCAAACTACACGTATCCTCATGGAAATCAACAAGGAAAGTCAATACAATTACTTCATCGACGATTACTACGGGAACATAACATCCGAAGTAGAATCCCTAACAATCAAAATGGAGCAAGAGTTAACTAAAACATCTACCTCAACATTGCCCGTGAAATTATCAAAAGTGGAAATACCCACGTTTCACGACAAATACTATAATTCGGGTAGAAGGTATACTAGAAAATTCAAAGCTCCCGTATGAATAACGACATCCGGTTATAATCCCATACAAGGGACACTTTCCGACTTGGTCCTGGATTGGGGCCATCGCCAAAGATTACATGGGAGTAATTCTCTGACTTTGGCATATATTCGTAAATGGTTCTGGATCATCAGAGGGGTTCAAGGAGTTAAACAACACACGCAAGATTGCATCCGATACCATATATTCAAGGATAAAATCTCAGAACAGCTCATGGGAAACCTGCCTGCTCCTCGAGTCACTGTAACTCGACCATTCACATATACTGGAGTGGATTATGCAGGACCCATTAACATACGGACGAGCAGAGACCGTGAATATAAATCCTACAAGGGGTATATATGCATCTTCATCTGCCCCAGTTCCAAAGCAATTCACATCGAAGTAATATCGGATTTAACCACGGAAGGATTCGTAAGCGCCTTTAGGCTATTCACTTCACGGTGGGGCAACGAAGCCCATATATACAGCGACAACGGAATCAACTTTGTAGAAGCTAGTAAACTAATGCAGGTCATAATTTGACATTTTATCCCCACTTTAGCACCACACTTCGAAGGACCGTGGGAAGCAGGAGTAAAATCCATCAAAACTCATCTTAAAAATGTATAGGCGATACGAGGTTAATATTCGAGGAATTAACAACTTTACTAAACCAGATCGAAGCGCGCCTAAACACCAGGCCACTCTGCCCATTAACTGAGGATCCAGAATCCGTAGAGGTGTTAACACCACGGTATTTCATCTCGATGGAGGGTGGTGGATTACTTACATCGTCTACAGCTGCGGCCCAAGTGACGAAAGGAATCAAAAACCATCGACAAATGAGACATTGTCTTATTACGAGATGAACTGTTACCCCCCGGCCAGATGGAAATTAGGCCGAGTTCTAGAGTTACATCAAAGCAGGGTTGGACTAAGCCGGGTCGTAACTGTGAAAACCACTGATCACCCCAACATCAAGAGACCAATACCAAAGCTGTCACCGTTGCCTATCCAACAACCGATAAGTGAGGCAGATAATGAAAAGATACAGGACATAGCGAACCATCCCGCTCGCCGACGACAACCAAGTAATCTCACAAAATGAATCGAAGTCCTGTCAACTATACTAGTCGACTTTTATTACTGACTTGTGCAGTGGTTAGTGTTATCAATTCGGTATAAACTCATCCATTCGGAAGGGAACCGTATGCCATCAAGGAATGGGCCAACTTAGGAATATACTTTGATAACATCGCAAAGCTAGAATTATTGGCGACCAAATGAACACTGGTCATTCGATATAATTTGACCATGTAATCACCATCCAATGTAACTTTCTAATACAACAACTACAGTGGCAATTCAACAACATCAAACAAAACAACGAGCTCCTGACACGCAACGACTATCACAGAAGAAAACAAGGATTGGAAGATACCATTGGAAAAGTAGCAGGGGACATGTTCGGGATTCTATCTCAAAGAGAAGCAGAGCAGTATGAAGAACAGTTTGAACAAATTCAACACACCTTAAAATTGTTAAAAAATCAAACAACTGAAATTATTCAAACACAGCAGCGACATAATCGCCCAACAGTTGAAACAACTCGTGAACGCAAACCAATGAATGGAACACGAGTTAGCGGCATTGAACGAGTACCAGACGTTTCCAGATAAAACGTTAGCAACAATATTGCTCTCGTTGCAGACACCCAACGGAGCCTACTACAAGTACTAACCGGGGCTAAAAATCATATCATTCATCACTCGTTGTTACCTCCCGAGCAACTGGAACAAGAACTAGCAAACCTATTGAAGCATGTGCCAAAATCAATTATTCTTGTCGGGCACGGACTCTTGGAGTTACACTATCTATACCAATTAATGATGGTTGGAACCCGCGTAACACAGTCAAATGCCATCATCGCTATCGAATTGCCATTAGTTCAAGCATAACGTGGAACAAAACGCCACGGAGTAATTCTTGAACTTCTCTTTTGCGACATTTCCACAATATACACTCGTCAAAGTGCATCATCAATGTGAAATATCCATGTTTTTGGATGCACCAACACTACCCTAGAATCCTGCGCATTAGAAGTGTCCACGGCTCAAAACTTCTGCATGAAACTTCATGGGGCAAATGAATGGATATTCGGAACCGAACAACTAATGGTGAATGAGTCAATATGCGGATCATCAACATCAAAAATAGCACTGGAACACTACGGCATCCTAGAACTACAGTCAGAATGTACACTCAGGAGTAATAATTTACATCTATATGCAAGCAGTAATAAGATTGTTACGAGACGACTCAGCAGCCGACCCGCAGATTTCATCTGAACCACGCAGAGGCCTCACACGGTGATTTTTCCGGCTACATCTCAGAGAGAAGTGCTATGGGTCGTGGGGTTTGAGGCTTGCGTGGCTCCTGCCCTACACCGTGATTACAGAAATTCTAAATAAAAAAATTGCAAATAATAAAAAATTATAACCCGTGTTCCGCCTTAATTGGTCGGCCGAAACTTGAGGAACGAATCAAACAAAATCATAATGAAATAGGCTCGACATGGAATGAAATCCCCATCTCTATCACACCAAAACGAGAAAAGTTTAGCAATTCATTTTATTTATCCTCTCAAACAAAATTTTGAAATAAAAAATCACCCAAAATATCAAATCAAACAAGGAAGTGAAGTCGCCTAACGGAGTATATGTCGAAAAGGAATAAACAACAAAAATGGCTGCCCCCGTGAAAGGAAATTTGATGTGGCGAGACCAAAGTGTACACCGAGCGCGCGAGAGACAACGGTATTCGGCGCTCAATTACATTTTTTTTACTAACAAAATCAAATCAAAAAATAAAAATTTTAAATTTTTGAAAAAAAATCAAAACTAAAAAATAATTTCTTAAAACTAATAAAAAAATCGTACCTTGTGTGTTACGGCTTTGACGCCTTCATACCACAGGTGATGGTCCACCCGGACCGTTGCGGCTTGGCTACCTGCCGAAACCGTTGGGTACGGGCTCGCCAAAACCCGTATGTATCAACTTTTGGAGGGCGACCTTTTTGCCTTTAAAATAAAAATTTGCCACGTCTGACCACCCGTAAATCGTATTATTGGTATTCTGTTAGGCTTGTCTCGCCTAAACCGTTAACCGTAACTGGCCACATATAAATAATTGTTTAAGCGTAACCTCACCATAACGCACACAGCACCAAACGTTGGACGTATTTCCGCCTTTGGACCAATATTGTGTAGAGGGCCGGTTGGCCACCTGTTGTCGTTGGGCGTTGTGTCGTCAAATTAACGTCAACAGGGGCGGCCTCAACGGGCCTCCCATTAAAAAAATCCTTTGGGTGTCCTTCGTCTTAGGTCGTTACATGCGGTTGGGCGTTGGCTCGCAAAAACCGTATACATTTAAGTAGCCTCACCTGGCCACCCGTTTAACACCACTCGAACGAGCCACGTACGTAAATAAACTTGTTGTGCCTTTGTAAAAACCCGGCCACTTATATTGGTGCAGCAAGCAGCAAACTTCTGTCTCAAATCACCACACGCCAGATTAACCGTTACACAGAAAACCTTTATAACTGGCACTCAACGGTATCCATATAACAAAAATATAATCGTAATACCAAAGCAAATGAACATGCCACGCGTAAAAGATGGCAGCATCCCCTCCGCGGATATTATATTTTGACTAGCCACACATTGACTGCTTTTTACACACTTGTTTTGTATTCCACACACACTCCAAATAATTTCCAAAATAAAACAATGCCCAATAAACTAGTCTTTATATTTTTTTCAGATTTTATTTTTCTATTTATTATCATAAAACTCACTACACAGTCTTCGTATATATTTTTTTTTTTTAATTCAAGATTAGAATTTTTTATATCAATCAACAGACTTTTTTCCCACACAAAAAAAAAAAATTATTTTTATACAATTCCAATCAAGACTCGACTGCCAACAAAAAATTCGCGCACCAAACAAAACTTCTAGAATATTTTGTCTTTTTTTTCTCGTGCGCGTCACGTTCGCCCTTATTCTCCCGCGCGTCAACATCTACCAAAAAAAAAAGAACAACCAAAAACCAAAAAAAAAAAACAAAATACTCTATATCGTCGCGCTATTGCACACACACACACTCGATGCACATTGGTCTCGCTCCATCAAAATTTAATACAAAGCTTGGCAACAATATATATAGATCGAAGAAACCAAGCTACCGACGCAAACCCCCAAGCAACAGAAAAATGCAGACTGGATCAATTTTACTCATGCCATCGCCACGACGATAATCAAGCCCAAGTTTACCACAGAGAAAAAATATTCCAAATTGTTACACACGAAGTCGAAACAAGATCAGCAAAGTAGATGGCGCCTTCGTTCCATCATTTAGTATTTAACCCATAACCGTGCACAACCACCAATTCCAATCTCAACATTACAACTCCAGATACGAGACTGCTGGAGCAAGAAATACGTGACCAACAAATGGACGAATCGAAGGCGTTGGATTCGCACCATAACCATCATTACGTCATGTCTCACCTAATGTTCTGGGCTCTCATAGCCATTGGAATTTTGGCAATAACAAAATACATCCGCGCACGACGCAGACATCCGCCGATATCACCACTCGAATAAACCATCCATAAATCATGGCGGTCCGGGAATATGTTAAGAACAACACAACATAAAATAATCAGTCTACAATATTTCCGGATACTCGACACCATCGCAAATATTTTTTTATTGATTCTCTCTCATAGTTTTACTTTTTTTTGGTATTTTTGCTTAGGCAGTTATTAATTTTGTATAAATAAACTATTTTTGTAATAATAAAAGACAGAATGAAATTGACCACAATCAACTCAGTTTTATATTCTCACATCTAATTAAACCTCACCCGTGGTAATTTAATTAGACGACAGCGCTAGTCTAACAAAGCTTAGTCTTACAAACTAAACAGTACTTTGCTAGACCAACAGATATAATTTTATTTCGATGAATTGTAAAATTTCCATAGTAATTTCCGTTGGGACCCGAAAAATGTGCGAAAACGAATTGTGCGAAGATACAATTCATCGAAAAATTCATAATATACAATACTTTTCGATGGATTGTTTTTTCTTTCACATATTTGATTTTTCGATGAATTGTTCAGTGTAGAATTTTTTCCGTGTAAAATTGTTTGTATTACAATTATTCTTCTCTGAATTCATTTCGAACAACAGTTTGTCATACTTTTGTGATTATGTTAAATTATGTTGCGCATAATTTTCGGGTTGCCGACGGAATCTCGGTCCGTACTTCTTCTAAAACGAAACAGGCATTGCCATAACTAAATAAACGGCGAGCGCTACAGATCGACAATAAGCAACTTCTTGTGGATGAATTGGATACCAGCGAAATGCGGTTCGAACAGGACGGCGCTATGTGCCTCACAGTGCTTCGGCAACGTGAAGTGGCCACCGAGATCATGCGATTTAACGTTTTCAGACTTCTTTCATTGAAGCTAGCTTAAATCACAGTTCTATGCAAATAAACCGCAAACAATTGATGCCCTCAAAATCAAGACAACGAACGCCATCCAGTAAATTCTGGCGGATTTATGCGACAAAGCCATCAAAAATTGGACCATGCCATTAAATATTCTTTCATCTAAAAATTTGTGGATATTTCACAGACATTCTATTTTATTTACATTTCAAGATAGAGCGTCCTTATTGAAAGACACTTTACGGTATTAAAATATAAGACTGAACAGAACTGTCATCGTTGTTTGTCTCTTTCTAACCTTAACTAGTTACTTAGCTTTCAAGAGTTCTTATTGGTTTGACTAAGTATAAGAAATTTAATTGCTTTCTTATGAATACACTCAGTATTTACTTACCTATCGCTCGTTTTAATTATAACTTCATTTTTAATAAATATGTGCTACTTTTCCACCAACCCATCATCTAAAAAATTTTATAAGTACGTTGATAATGACTTAAAAGTAGCTCAAACTTGCAAGTGTTTACGATTTCAAGACGAAAGCAACGGTATTTTTAATTGGTATCGTAGTTTACGTAAACTGCATTTGAAAATAAATGCAACACTCAGTTGCAACAACAAACGAGTCAAGCAGCATTCAAAATTTAATAATATTTTGTGTCGAGAAATTAGTGAAATGAAAAGCAAATCGTGTAATTGTGACTGGTATATGGCATAATTGTGTGTTACATAAATATGTGCGCCATAGAACAATACAATAATTTTCAAACAATGTCGCTTACAACAACAACAATAATAATAATAATTATAAATAATAAAAGTAAAAACAGCATTTAATGTGCCGAGACAGTAATTGGTTGGGAAATTTTGCTGGTGCGGTTGTGTGTTGACAAATATGCCATGGGACAGTAGACAATGTGTCAATGTCCCATGCATGCTATGTTCTGTTTATTTTATGTTGCGCGGCCACCTCGTCGCATATTTTTGCAAAACAAAGCGCGCGTAATCAGAGCAGAACATGTGATTATGCTTAATTGAATTTCATTGGTTAATTAGAATTTAATAGGTTACATGTGTATATCTAAATGGTATGGTTTCTAACAAAATGTGAATACGGAATTAATAGAATGGAACGGTTTGGGCAGACGTAAAATACGTTGATAGTTCGTTTATACGCGGTGTTGGTTATTGTTTTTTTTGTATAGAATTGTGTGCAAAACACGTGATGTTGAAAAGAGGTAAACACAACAATATTTATTCAACTTAGTTTTGTGGCATCATAAATAACTTTTCTTCTGAGTATCATCCCTTCTACTCGAAAGCATAATAAACGAAAACAAAAATATTGTTCATTCACAAAAATCGAAAAAAATGTCGTTCATAAATTCTATAGAGTAAACGGTCACCAGCGTCTTATCGTAAACAATACTTGGATAGTGGAAATTTTGAAAAACTAATGAAAACGAATGTAAATTTGCGAAAAATGTTGTTTACACACAAAACGATTTCCTAATATAAGCAGAAGAATTGTATGTGGAATTGAGATCGTGTTGGGTTTGTAGAGCATTGAAAAGGAAAACAATTTCCGTTGATTTATGTTTTGTATTGTATGTACATCAAGTTAGACATGCGAGAAATAGATACACATCGCAAAAAAATTGTATACTGCTGCCTAAATGACGCCGCACTAAATTAATTTCGGTGTTATGATTTATGACAATTTAGTTGTGTTTACGAATTGATCAAAATCTTTTCATTTCTAATGACGATGCGGAACATTACAATCTAGATTTTACCAGTAAAGTCGGTGTGATCAAGATGTCAAAGTATGTGATACATGGTTTACTTAGGTACGAGTTGTAATACTTTGTTTGAAATATAAAAATTAATTTGACTCCATATCAACTTATTTCGCTATATAAGACCATTCCAAGCAAGCTACTAAGTCCTACACATTAATACTCTTAAAATGTGTACTACAGTGACAAACATTATTTCTGAGCTTAGGACTAATGAGTTGCCGATTGCTAATAGTGTAACCTTTGCAAAACTCTACATGTTACCTTAATAGCCGAAACACCTCTACTCAACATACCGAGAAATAGAATCGTTAAGCATCATTTGTCACCTTCCGAAACCTCAGCTTCAAATCTATCAAATCCATCTTCAACCGCCACGCCTAATCGTACCACACCGGTTACCAATTCTCAACCAGCAATCAGAACTCACTTCTACCCTCTACACCGGTATCTGATGTAGCCAAGATACTGTTAAAGTTAGCCGAAAGTTCCCAGCCGAAAGATGGTAATGCAGATAGTGAATTTGCTATCCCAGCCGAAAGATGACAATGCAGATATTAATTTGGCTATTCCCACCGAAAATATTTTAAAATGTCGATAGTGTAGATTTATTTATTTATTTATTTATTTATTTATTTATTTATTTATTTATTTATTTATTTATTTATTTATTTATTTATTTAAAGAAATCTATTTTGTAATTTACATGTATGATTTCAGATTTTTTACAATAGTTTAAACAAAAATTAAAACAGTAAATTCAAACAAAAAGAAAATATAAAATATAAACCAAATTTTAGTTTGACAAATAAAAATTTAAAAAATAGTTCTTCAATATATTTTTAAAGTTGTTCTTTGATAAATTAAAATCAAATAGGTCGTCAATTAAGTTGAACGATTTCGTCATCCTATTAATGGGGTTGTTTTCTCCATAGTTAGTAGAATGGTGTTCAAGTGCGAAAAATTCATGGTTTCGAAATGTTCTGCATGGCACGTGAATTGATATGTATTCCAAGATGTAAGCTGAATCAACGTGACCAAGAAAAACGTTACCAATAAAAGCCGCGCCCAAGAGAAGTCGTCTATTTTCAAGCGTGCATATTTTGTATTCCGTGCATCTTGTTGGGTATGGAGGTAAGCGAGCCACATTTTCATGGAATGGTAAGTTGTGGTCGTAATCCCAGTCACTTTTCTTTAACAAAAAAATCAGGAACTTCTTTTGAATGCTTTCAATTCTTTTTATGTGCACAGCATAGTATGGATTCCAGACCGTTACAGCGTATTCCAGTTGAGATCGAACATAAGCGAAATATAGTGAACATAAGGTTTGAATATCCTTAAATTCACCTGTCCATCTTTTAACAAATCCGAACATGGCATTCGCTTTCGCAATACAATTTTCAATATGCCTATTGAAACTGGCGTTTTCGACAAATGTAACACCTAAGTCTATAATCTCATTGACTCTTTGCAGTACTTCGTTGTTGACTTTGTATGAAGTAATAACCGGATTTCTTTTACGACGAAAAGACATGATTTTGCATTTCTTAGTATTTAAGTATAGTGAGTTTCGATCACACCACTCACTTAATCTATCTAAGTCTTCTTGAAGTTTCTCCGTATCTATAACAAACCATTAATAGTACGAAAAATTTTCACATCATCTGCAAATATGAGCACGTCTGAGTTTTTGATTATCTCGGATATTCGGTCTATGAAAACGATAAAAATCCAAGGTCCAAGGTGTGATCCTTGGGGAACACCAGATGTAACTTTAATAACGTTTGATTTTTCACTTCCTATTATTACAAATTGTCGCCGGTTTGATAGATATGACTTAAACCAATTTATGTAATCGAGAGAAAACCCAAAATCGAATAAACTCTGGAGTGCTTTATGATGACAGATAGAATCAAATGCTTTACTGAAATCCGTGTACGCTACATCAACTTGACGGTGCTTTTCTATCTCGTTAATAAGTTTACTGGTGAATTCAACCAGATTAGTCGATGTGGATCGGCCAGGCATAAACCCATGCTGGTTTATTGATATATGACGTGCAATTGTGGATTTAAAGCTGTTGCATAATACTAACTCAAATAATTTCGGAATTGATGATGTTGTTGATATTCCTCTGTAGCATGTGATATCATCACGCTTACCCGATTTAAAAATTGGAGTAATTTTTGAAATTTTCCATTTTTCGGGAAACACGCCGGTGCTTAAGGAATGATTGAATAGATAGCATAATGGAATTATTAAAATTTCAGCGTACTCCTTCAGAATAGAAGAGGGTATATCGTCAAGACCGCAACCATCTCCAAACCCCCTTAAAGCCGATAAAATGTTGTCCTCAAAAATAATGGGAGGAGTTATTGATGTGTTGTTGTTGCTGGGTTGTTCGTACAATCCACTAGTAACGCTTGGTCTGTAGACTGATTGAAAGAACGACGCGAACATGTCAGCTGCATCGATAAAGAAGATTACATGCAATATTTAAACCGAAAAATGCCGACAATACAGATTTAAAAGTTACAAATGACGCCGTCACATTTAGCTGATGAATGGTTTGTATATAAAGATTTTGATAGACGAACGGCGATCTGACTGTACCAATTTGATGAACCATAACCATAAGTAGAATTTGATCCAATATGTTTGGCGTGGGTTTTATTAGGTTATATTGGTGAAATGTTCCATTTTCCGTTGTTGTGACGATAAAATTGTCCATCTTTCGAGATTTTACCAGATGGACACAAATCTGACTGCCGATTCGATAGCCGTGGACACAAATCTGACTGCCGATTCGATAGAGAGGGTATGAAAGTAGTCGATAAAGAAGATTTAAAATTATCAAGCATCGTCAAGAATCGTTCGTCATTCGAGATTTTGTCACCAATCTGACTATGCCGATTCCATAGCCCATGACCATAGGTAGATTTTGATTATAGATTAAGGGTGGGCTGATTGGGTTAGAGGGGTGAAATTTTGATTTTCCCATTTTTCATCCATACATCGTTCGTCAGTCGAAATTTTGGCATGCAGACACCAACCTGATTATACTGGTTCGATAACTCATGACCATAGGTGGGTCCTGGGTATAGGTCGGGGTGAGTCTGATAGGGTTATGGGGTGAAATTTTGATTTTCCTCATTTTGTGTCGATAAAATCGTTCGTCATTCGAGATTTTGGCATATAGACACCAATCTTGCTATGCCAACGACGAACGATTCTTAACAATGCTTGATAATTTTCAGTCTTTTTTTGAACAAGATTTTTGTTATTTGAGAGAGAACATCATTGAGTGTAATACGAAAATTCTCTAACATTTAATTTACCCTCTACGGCTCGCACAGAGGTGATTGAAGGGGGTTTGAATTAGTGTTTGATGTAAGAAACTAATCTTATTTATCCACATATTCAAAATTAAATTTTCTGAGATTCTAGTAATTTGAGAGAGAATATTATTGAATGTAATACGAACATTTTTAAACTTTTTAAATCATTTAACTCACGTATGTGAAGTTATCCCCGGATTCTATGCCCGAAATTAAAAAAAATTAATCAGGCAACACTAACATAATTATATCTCTCTAACTCATGTGTGAAGTTAGCCCCGCCCCGTTTTATATTATATTTCATTACAAATAGACTTCATATGTGAAGTTATCCCCGAATTTTATTATATGAAAAATAAAAATGTTTATTAAAATTATTTTAATTCAGAAAACAAAAAAAATAAATGTTATAATTTAATAAAATGAAGTAAAATAATTTTTAAAATGGCTCATAAATTTGTCAGATTATAATAATAAGACGGAACATACATATTTCACATTTAAGAAACACACGAAAAAAACGTACCGTTCTAACCTCGCGAAATTAGGCTCCAAGCAAAATATTTCCATATAATTTATTTTGGACCAAAAGTAATATTTAAATTTGACATGTAAAAAGTATTAGTTTGTCTGATCAGAACTATATGGTTTTTAGATGGTCAGACCCTTACGTCACTTTTTGCGAAATATGAACAAAATCGTACCGTTGCAACCTAGCGAAATTAGGCTCCGAGCAAAATATTTCCATATAATTTATTTTGGACCAAAAGTGATATTTTATTTTGACATGTAAAAAGTATTAATTTGTCGGATCAGAGTTATATGGTTTTGAGATGGTCAGACTCTTACGTCACTCTTCGCCAAATATGAATAAAATCGTACCGTTGCAACCTTGCGAGATTAGGCTCCAAGCAAAATATTTTCATATAATTTATTTTGGACCAAAAGTAATATTTTATTTTGACATGTAAAAAGTATTAATTTGTCGGATCAGAGTTTTATGGTTTTGAGATGGTCAGACTCTTACGTCCCTTTTCGCCAAAAATGAACAAAATCGTACCGTTGCAACCTACAAATCCGACAAATTAATACTTTTTACATGTCAAAATAAAATATCACTTTTGGTCCAAAATAAATTATATGAAAATATTTTGCTTGGAGCATAATTTCGCTAGGTTGCAACGGTACGATTTTGTTCATATTTCGCAAAAAATGACGTAAGGGTCTGATCATCTCAAAACCATATAGCTCTGATCCGACAAATTAATACTTTTTACATTTCAAATTTAAATATTACTTTTGGTCCAAAATAAATTATATGGAAATATTTTGCTCGGAGCCTAATTTCGCTAGGTTGCAACGGTACGATTTTGTTCATATTTCGCAAAAAGTGACGTTAGGGTCTGACCATCTCAAAACCATATAGCTCTGATCCGACAAATTAATACTTTTTACATTTCAAATTTAAATATTACTTTTGGTCCAAAATAAATTATATGGAAATATTTTGCTCGGAGCCTAATTTCGCTAGGTTGCAACGGTACGATTTTGTTCATATTTCGCAAAAAATGACGTTAGGGTCTGACCATCTCAAAACCATATAGCTCTGATCCGACAAATTAATACTTTTTACATGTCAAAATAAAATATCACTTTTGGTCCAAAATAAATTATATGGAAATATTTTGCTCGGAGCCTAATTTCGCTAGGTTGCAACGGTACGATTTTGTTCATGTTTCGCAAAAAGTGACGTTAGGGTCTGACCATCTCAAAACCATATAGCTCTGATCCGACAAATTAATACTTTTTACATGTCCAATTAAAATATCACTTTTGGTCCAAAATAAATTTTTTGGAAATATTTTGCTCGGAGCCTAATTTCGCTAGGTTGCAACGGTACGATTTTGTTCATTTTTGGCTAAAAGTGACGTAAGAGTCTGACCATCTCAAAACCATATAACTCTGATCCGACAAATTAATACTTTTTACATGTCAAATTTAAATATTACTTTTGGTCCAAAATAAATTATATGGAAATATTTTGCTCGGAGCCTAATTTCGCTAGGTTGCAACGGTACGATTTTATTCATATTTCGCAAAAAGTGACGTTAGGGTCTGACCATCTCAAAACCATATAGCCCTGATCCGACAAATTAATCCTTTTTACATGTCAAATTAAAATATCACTTTTGGTTCAAAATAAATTATATGGAAATATTTTGCTCGGAGCCTAATTTCGCTAGGTTGCAACGGTACGATTTTGTTCATTTTTGGCGAAAAGTGACGTAAGAGTCTGACCATCTCAAAACCATATAGCTCTGATCCGACAAATTAATACTTTTTACATGTCAAATTAAAATATCACTTTTGGTCCAAAATAAATTATATGAAAATATTTTGCTTGGAGCCTAATCTCGCAAGGTTGCAACGGTACGATTTTATTCATATTTGACGAAAAATGACGTTAGGGTCTGACCATCTCAAAACCATATAGCTCTGATCCGACAAATTAATACTTTTTACATGTCAAATTAAAATATCACTTTTGGTCCAAAATAAATTAAATGAAAATATTTTGCTTGGATCCTAATTTCGCAAGGTTAGAACGGTACGTTTTTTTCGTGTGTTTCTTATATGTGAAATATGTATGTTCCGTCTTATTATTATAATCTGACAAATTTATGAGCCATTTTAAAAATTATTTTACTTCATTTTATTAAATTATAACATTTATTTTTTGTGTTTTCTGAATTAAAATAATTTTAATAAACATTTTTGTTTTTCATATAATAAAATTCGGGGATAACTTCATATATGAAGTCTATTTGTAATGAAATATAATATAAACGGGCGTGGCTAACTTCACACATGAGTTAGAGGGATATTATAATTATGTTAGTGTTACCTGATTATTTTTTTTTAGTTTCGGGGATAGAATCCGGGGATAACTTCACATACGTATTTAACTCGGCCCCTACGGATCACACAAATGTGTTCGAAGTGGTTCTGTAGTTTTGAATTAGTGTTTCAAATTTTATTTATCTACATGTTCAAAAATTTCTGAGATTGTTGTTTATTGGAGAGAGAACAACATTGAGTGTAATACGAAAAATCTTAAGCATTTGAAATTATTTAACTCGAACACTACGGATCGCACATAGGTGATCGATATGGTTCTGAATTAGTATTTTATTTAAGAAACTGTATATTTGAAAGTATAAATGAAACCTCTTGCATAATAATGATGAATATATGACTGGTCATCATCGTTCACATATACTGCATAAAAGAGACAGGGTCGTAAATCAATCAGAACAGCAGTTTCATATCTATTACATAAGACTGTACATCAAATTACTAAAATGAATAAAATAAACTTTCAAATTTCCACAAAATGTATTCAATTAAATCATAAATAGTTATTAAATAAACAGTCAAACGGTTTAATGAACCGCACAACTAAATAACTAACCACCACTTGACGTAAAATGAAAGCACGTTGGCTCGAATTTCGTCGATATTTGCGTAATTTTTTAATAGAACGAAAGCTCCCACCAAATATACCAATATACCATGGTCGTTTATTAAAATCGCATAGTTTATTAAAATTAAAATTCACCAGACGATGCAATCCACTAGACGAATATTCATCATAATATCAAAATGTGAAATTACAGTATGTAAATATATATAAAATTATGATACGCACGCTCTGAATATTTGATGCGATTGAATTCGGTCATATTTAATCGTATTACTAGTCTAACGTTGTATTTTAAAATAAATTTGATTAAATTAACCATTTTCTCTTTTTTGATTCTCGTTGTATTATTTTCGGCTTGACGCTCGACAACAAAGTAAAATTAATAAATTGGAAGTCATTGCCAAGGTTTCGATTATTTTTCGGAGATTTATTAATGCAGTATTTTTAAAAAAATTCCAAACTGCGTCAGTCTAGCGCCTACGTATATCGTTGGCACCGCAGCAGTGTATTCGGTTAAATTAGGTTTCGGAGAAAATTTTCACTTTTTTTATGAAAAGTGAAATTTACAATTTCGTTGTTTTCGTTTTCTCAAAAAAAAAAAAAAAATTATAATCAAACACAATTCAAAAGGTAAACAATGTTTGAAATGTTGAGAAGGTAATTTTATTTCATCTTGAAAAGTCACGACGCGATGAATTTTTTATTTTTATATACAGAAAAATAAGAAGAAATAGAAATTTGTATTCTTGATCAAAAGATGTATCATCATCAAAATGGTTATGGGTGTTTGTCTTTTCGTTTAAAGTTTGTTTTGTAAATTATACGAAGCTGTAACATGCGAATAATAAATCTTTTTAAAATAAATTAAGTTTATATTTTAAATAGGTTGAGTTAGAATTTAAAAAAGTTCTGTAAACATATTTTGCACAAAGAACATTTCTCTTACGTTTTTCAAATAAACACGTTCAAGTTCATAACGAAAGCGCGTCAATATACGCCCTTTACGGTCTAAAAATTTCATTTTCAATTAAATCGATTTTATTTCATCGTTTATATGGGAATCGGATTTGGTAAATTTTTAAATTAAACATGTTCAACCAAACAGAACAGTGTGACCTAAAAATATATTGCCTATGTAGAAGACTGAGGTTTACCCAATGATCCGCGAATTATTTCTTCTCGAAATTAACGATAATCTGTGTGATAAATCGACTATGTCAAAATTGACAATAGAAGGTGTTTAATTTTTTGAGATGACGTGATCCACCTCACAAATTTATCTATTTTATCATCAGATTTAGTTCCTGCTTTGCTTGGAGTTTTGACCTTGAAATAAATTGCATATAGCTAATATGAGACATCATATCGGACGCAGATCTATTTACCGATAGGTGGGTATACGGTTTTTATTGATAGCCTGATTCAGAAAATTAATGAATACCTAACAAGTGTATTGGTATCTCATAACAAATGATTCCGTCAACCATATAGCCAAAAAGTGTTTGCATATTCAGGTCTAATTTAGAGGACAACAGTGCAAACTCTGGAAACTTAAACCCCGAATTCTTCGAGAAACTCGTACGAGTATTAAATTACGGTCAAACGTAGTTTGTAGTATGGAATGGTTTCGAATAAGAATTTTTGAATTTCACCATACCGATTTAACTTCACTATTTCTTAGCTGGTTATGGTCAAATTCGATCGAGAATTCTAATTTAAATTTTGTACGTTGGAAGTTCTGCGGCCGTATTCTTCAAATCGGTGAAAATTTCCCCAATCGGAATACAATTTGCATTGGAATTCTCTATAATATTCGAATTTTTCTCCGGCTACTGTAATCATTTTTTTAAATTTCATTTCTTTTTTTAAATTAAGAAAAATAATTTTTCCCTCCTACTAAGGGAAAAATTCCGACTGGGTAAATCGATGCGGAATTCCCTTAGTAGGGAAATAAATAATAGAAAACTTGCACACAAATTTGAAAAAACGATTAAAGTAACCGGCGAAAAATTCGGATATTATAACGACGATTGGGGAAATTTCCACCGATTTCAAGAATACACGCCCTGGGGCGACATCAATAATTTTACCGGTTTTATTCTGTTGTTTCAAAAACTTTATAAATTCGTTGATTGCTTTTTTAACTAATGAGTGATAATCTTAAGAGCAATTTCTTCAAACTATATAACAAAACCGTTGAATTTTTTTCATGTGTATAATTTACTTCCGTGTACCATGCTTTATTTATGATCTCGGACCTGGATGTTTTCCGTGTTGAGTAGAACTCGACTGTTTCTTAATCGCCATTTCTCCGCAGCCATAATGACACTGTTAGTTGTGATTACGATACTGACACTAATTTGGAACAATTTCCCATAGTGAATTTTATAGGAAGTTCTAGGATGTTTTCGATTGGGCATTCGCGGGACTTAACAATTAATTACGAGTTATGATCTGGAACTTGATTTTAATAAGTGGAATTCGACTATTTCTTAATCGATTGTCTAATTTTTGACTATGGCAAAATTCGGTGTGTAGAGCAGGATTGAGATTATGGCACGAATGCTGGATGAAGTTCTGAAATACCAAATATCAAGTTTGGTTAAAATTTGAATTGTATCAAGTCGATCTCGATCATTTCTGGACGAAGTTCTAAAATCTGTGATTGAAACTTAATCACTCCTTAGCCGATTTTGGTTAAATACAGTTTTACGGCGGAAATTGGTATTTTAACATAAATTTTAGATGAAGTTCTGGAATTAGTCCATCGTTAATGTAACGTAGCCTTATTTCAATCGATCTTGGTAAATTGTTTGGTCTAAGATAAATTTTTCGAAATTTCGGCTGTTATATATGGATTGAAGCTATTTAGCGCTAACAGGATCTGGTTTTTATTAATAGTACCTCCTGTATGCAACGAGTTAGTTTCTCGATAAGTGTTGGGCTCCATTCAGTTTTCAAAGCTTACTGCAAAGATGTCTTTTAAGCTAGCAGAACTCATACAGCAGAACATTACAAGAGAGTATGTATAATTGTAGATTAATAATAGACTAATTAATTGCTCTATTAAAATTTTTGAGCTCCATCCCTTCCAACTAAAACGTGGGTTCTGCTAGCTTTAGAAAAAATGAGCAGAACTCATATAAAAAAAGATTTAAAAACAATTGCAAAAATTAAAGGCTAATTTTAGGCTAATTAAATGCCATATTTAATTTTTTTTATTCTGCTGGATCTAAAAAGTGTACAAGGCTTTATCATTTCAATGTAAGCAGGATCGAAATCAATTGACATACAAATAATTTTAGGCTCATTATGGCCAAATCAAATGTACCATTTAAAAAATTTAGGCTCCACTCGTTTTTGGCAAAACTTCACGTCATTTAATCTAAAGCAAGAAGAACCCTCGAAAATGGGGCCAAAACCGAAATTAGAACGCAAAACGAGATCAAATGACAAACAAAAAACTTTAGGTTCATTATGACCTAATCAAATGCCCCATTAAAAAATTTTGGGCTCCACCCGTTTTTGACAAAACTCCCAGCAGCCCGATTCTGGTTTTTCATATAGGAAAAAGAATTAGGAAAATTATTTTCATAGTATTTTTGTCAAAAATTTCATTTTCTGGCCTACTGAGAAATCATGTTTGTTCTAAAAATTTATAGTTCTGGAAATATTTTTTCCGTTCCGAAATTGGATAGGAAATATATTCCCAATTTAATTTTATTTTTGAAAAAATTTACACTAACTGTTTACCATAGTATGTCAGGAAAAACATTTTTGTGACAAAAATACTATGAAAATATTTTTCCTAATTCCTTTTCCTATAGGAAAAACCAGAATCGAGCTGCAGGTCATTTAATCTAAAGCTAGCAGAACCCAAATCGAAAATCGGACCAAAACCAAAATTAGAACGTAAAACAAGATCAAGACACAAATAATTTTAGGCTCATTATGGCCTAATCGAAAATCAACTATTACTTATTTCTCGTTTCTGTAGCACTATTCTGGTAATTCCCCCGGAAATAGGGAACGGGGAAAGCATTTTTATGTAATTTCTGTTCAAATATTTTTTTACGGCCTACTGAGAAGAAAAGTTTGAGTAAATATTTATAAATTGAGAATAATTTGTCCATATCTAATTTGGAGGTAAAAATTATTCCCAATTTAATTTTGTTTTCTTGGGGGATTACCAGTATACGAATTTTGTTCAAAAACCGTGACTTGAGAGTTGGGAGTATTTCTGTTATTTCATCAGCACAGATGTAAATATAAAATTTAATTTCAATTTGGATCAATCAACAATAATATTAATTTTGTGCATATAGTAGGTTAGTGAAATAGCAGCAAAATTCCCAACTCTCAAGTCTCAGTTTTCGAACAAAATCTGTATACTCTGAATAGTGCCGCTGGAGGACTATTGACAACTTCAATTTATTAGGACTTTGATATCAGAGTCAATTATGCATTTGAAATCTAAAATATATACCGGGTTATGTCGTGTTGACACAAAGATTAAGAAATTGATATACTTTATACGTGTATCTTGTATTTGGATTTTGTGAACTTATAAAAACTTATTCAAGACATGCTTCATAAGACAGCAGAATATAAGAAATTACGCGAACACTATCACAAAATAGAATTTTTGTAGCTATTTTATAACCAGCGGCAATTTTTTATTAATTTTCTACCTCTTTCACAAAATAAAACATTCCAGCGAAATAAAATCTTAAGTGTTCTTTAAAATGACAAATTGGCTGACCTCCGAAGTAAAGAAGTATCGTTCACAGTCACAAATTTTAGTGAAGTAATTCAAAATTTCGAAGGATTTAAATTTTGTGGGATTTAAAGAATTTTTTTGTTAGACATGTTTTGGGATTAAAGATTCGAGATTAAATTATTGGGATTGTATTTCAAAATCTCGTTTCTAATAATAAAATTTTCGTGTTTCGATATGAACTGCAGAAAGAAAATTTCTTTCAGAAATACATGAAAATTTCATTCCTCTAATTACGAAGAATTGTGACTGATGGGATCTAAGTGTGTGTGAATTATGAGATCGAGTTTTGGTTAATTTGTAAATATTTTTGTGGATTACTGTTTTAAGTTTTAGCACGGGTTATCGTTACCTCCGACTACTGTGCTGTTAATCGGAAGATTATATGAGAGTTTATCAATAATAAGCTGGTGGATGAAATAAAAGTGATATGAATGCTAGACTAAAACGGTTCCAACATTTATAAAAAATTATCGAATTTGCCTTAACCTTGGATAAACATTTGTAGTGGCACCAACTAATCTATACAAGGTGAATCAATGACAAGTACACAAGTTACGCCAATACTTTTTCAGTAATATTAGCTCGACACCGGTGAACAAATGACTGGTGCATGGAAAACTATTCTTAGACACCAAAAAATGTATATGCTCGCGATCCAAGACCAGATAGTGAACAGAGTCCGATCAGTTACCATAAGATCTGATTTTCGTACGATTTCACGGAATTTGAAGATTCTCTACAAGGTTATTCACGACCATCATCACCAGTGATGATGTATCCACAACAACAGAACAATTCTGTGGAAGCTCAACCACAATGACAACGATGGTCACCTACTCACTTAGCAGATTACCTCTGCGAATAAGAAAGCAGATGATTAACCCATTCCCGCACACTTTTATATCGATGACCATGCTCAGAAACACACTTTTTTTTCAATTCATTATGACTGCCATATGAAATTGAGCATTCTTTATATGTTTGGAAGTGAAAATTATTACATTTTCTCACAGTTTTTCCATGAAAATTCTCGACGGCTATAGCCGTCATTTGCTCATCACATCATTTTTCTCTGCAGATTTTTGGTGATATGTGGGCAAATGACGGCTATAGCCGTCCTGCATATTTTAATTAACCCGTTGCCTCAAATGACTGTTATAGCCTTCGAATTTTTAGCGATATGTAGACAAATGACTGCTAAAAAGCCGTTTTGCATATTTTAATTAATTTTAATTTGTAATTTAAAGTACATAATCTATTTAATTAAAATATGCATGGCGGCATTTGCGGGAATGGGTTAAATAAAATCACTGGCTACGATTTGTACATGTAAGAATCTTGAACGTGCGGTTTGCTATATATGTTTTCTATGCATTGGGTGGTTTAGATAACCAATCTAGCGAGATGGTTGAATCTGTATACCGATAAATTTTGGGGTGACTTGACAGGCATAACAATTTTTGGACTAATTCTAAAAGCCGAACTAGAAGGGTCGCAGCATTTAGTTCTAAACGTGGAATCGGGATTACCTTGACGGGAGCCACCTTAGTTTTGGCTGCAATTGGCTGCAATTAGGTTGGTATGTACTATCGAACCTTCTACCACACGAGGGTATATTGGGTGGGGGGACTCTAAATTGGTTAAATCGTTAAGTTGATTACGAATGAGACACCTTTTCACAGCGATATCTCCGCAATATCCCTTAACCCAAAGCGACTGGAACATATTTTTTAAACAAATAGTTACCGGTAACAATACCCCTAGAGGGCAAAAATTCGGAAGGTCTCGGATAAAAATTATCCCTTTCTGAATTTGGTTGTCATTGGTAAAAATAGTCGAAAGAAAAAATTATCTTGGTTGGGGTCATATTTTATGCCTAGAAAAGATATTGATTTAGAATCATCGGATATTTCCCAAGAGGCTATTTCCCTGTTTTCAATTGGAATGTTATCTAATAAGGCGGGGTGGTTTGCTGACCACTTACGTAGCTTAAAACTTCCTTGATTGAGCAAACATATGATTTACTTTTGCAACTGTAAGGCTGCTTCCATTGTTTCTCCACCTGACATCAGGTCATCCATATATAAGTCCCGTTTTAGGATCTCGGAGCCAATTGGATATTCGCTCGCAAGTTTATTTCCAAGATAATAGAGTGACTGAGTAACCAGGGACGGTGCGGGACCAGTACCATAGGTGACTGTGGCCAGGCGGAAGTGCTGGATTTTGGACCTTGGGGTTTCACGCCAAATGATCCTCTGGTAACCTCGATCACTTGGATGCTATGCTTGCGGAATCGGATTAGGATATCAATTAGCTTATCTTGAAGAGTAGGGCCTACTACAAGATTGTTGTTCAATGATTCTCCGGAAGTGGACTTAGCTGACGCATCGAAAACTATCCGGACCTTGGTAGTGCTACTGGCTGTTTTGAAAACTGGATGGTGTGGATGATAAAGTAGTTGGTTGGAATGTTTCACGATTTCTCGGCCAGGAATAATTTCCATATGCCCTAACGATAGGTATTCATTCATAAAATGTGTATAGGATTCTCTGAGTAGAGGATCTGCTATCAATCCTTTTTCAAGCAAATAAAACCTTTGGAGTGCTTGTGAAAAGTTGTCACCAAGATTTGGTGGGCGCTGGATGAATGGCAGCGAGATTGATATACATTTACCTACACTTTATATATATATATATATACATATATATATATATATATATATATATATATATATATATATATATATATATATATATATATATATATATATATATATATATATATATATATATATATATATATATATATATATATATATATATATATATATATATATATATATATATATATATATATATATATATATATATATATATATATATATATATATATATATATATATATATATATATATATATATATATATATATATATATATATATATATATATATATATATATATATATATATATATAATATATATATATATATATATATATATATATATATATATATATATATATATATATATAAATATATATTGTATATATATATATATATATATATATATATATATATATATATATATATATATATATATATATATATATATATATATATATATATATATATATATATATATATATATATATATATATATATATATATATATATATATATATATATATATATATATATATATATATATATATATATATATATATATATTACATTTTCATTGAATAAGTTCACAGACTTCGATTCCTCATCATTCATGGTTGGTTTGGTGGGTAGTTTCTCAGTTTCCCAAAACCTCTGGAGCAAGTTCTCTATATTGGACCATTCTAACGAGTCGTTCTTTAACTGAACATGCAATGAGTATGTTCATTGGTAAGGGTGGTTGGATCATCCAATTTAAAGCTTCCCCCAATAATTCAGCCAAATCGGCTGTTTCGCGCGATAAGGATATTCTCCATGTGTGCTACTTTACCGTCAGTCAACGCCTGGAATAGGTGTTCGCAACCAAGTAAGATATCGATATGGGACGGCGTGATAAAATTGGGATCAGCTAAGGATTTAAGGGAATTGAAGTATGATTTATCATCATTAATAAATTCCATTGGCAATTTAGAGCAAATGGTAGGAAGTATATCCTCTTGTACTGATAACATAGTCATGATCTACACAAGAACGTATTTTAAAACTTGATACCCCTTTTGACAATCCAGCATTAGAATTATTTAATGTTTCAACTGAATTGTTAGCTTTTGATCTTGAAATCCTTAAATGGTTGATGCACATTTCTGTGGCAAATGAACGTGTGGACCCTGAGTCGAGTAAGACTCGACATTTCGTCCAGTTCCCGAAACCATCTTCAATCTCAATTTCAGCTGTAGGGAGGACGGCTATCATACGTCGTTTTGGTTCAATATAATTGGCTACCATGGTTTTAGATTTGGTCAATTCAATGGAGATATTCAGTATTGCACGATCTGTTCCTTCTTGGGTCTAATCTTTTGATTAGTTCTCGTCGTTCGGTAACATTTTGGTTGCGGAATTTAGAACAAGTAAATAACTTGTGGTTCTCATTAACGCATATCGGACAACGGAGTTCTGGGTTTATGTGGAATGATTTGGATGTGGTAGGTAGGGTCGGTGGATTGTGGCTATGTTTCGAACCAGATTCTCCTATTGCATCAATTCTCTTGGATAAGAATGTCAACAGTTCACCTGTCGTAGGAAACTCGTTTTCTGACGTCTCATATTTCCATATCCGTTTAGATTCTTCATCGACTTTCTCTGTAGCCAAATAAATGATCCAAGGATCACGTTCAATTGCTTTGGGACCAAGTCGAAAGTAGGAAACGTTAGTCTTGGCAATTTAAAATCTGATTTGAAATTGGAGAATAATCCACGCAATCATCCAATTTGGTAATTGGTTGAAGACTGAATTGACGAATTAATGATTGGATTTTCGTAACCAGTGGGAAGTATTGGTCAACAAAATCTTCAATTTCGGAGACCTCTGTGGAATCTAATTGGAACAGTTTATCTTTGGTGGCGATAAACTGATTATAAAATTCATGCACTTTGGACAACCGAGAATTCAATCCGTCAATATCACAATCCCTTTCATTAACGAAATTAGCTATTTTGGTTAACTGACCTTTAATCACGGCATTACGTTTTACAAGCGTACCCGGGCGATCGATAGTGGATTCTAGAGGCATTTTACCGAAATAAAGTTGTACTCAAACTCACGATAAGTTAATAAAAACGGTTACCTGGATTTTGGATGAGGTTAAATTAACCACGTGTCGCCGATCTTTCAAAGGACCAAATTTAACGATGTACAAAATACTGGATCAAAATTTATTGGTATATGTGTTTGCACGATCGTTGTATATACAAAAATAAAACAAGTAATGAATTCAATTAACAAAGCTTTATTCACTCTTGCTGGGAAAATATCCGATGTAAATTTAAATTCAAAATGGTTGAAAAACTTGAGAACAACAAATTTAATTTTAAGGATTAACAAGTGATGTTTTATGAAAATTTTAAATTTTACTCAATTACAAAACAAAATGATTTGTCAAAAAAGAGTTTACTATAATATTACAACCGCGAAATCTAACATAGATTCCAGAGTATATATTATTAACGGAATAACCGCTAACTATTTATTTCTGGGTTGTTGTTATTCTGAACAAACTTCATTGTGTCATTGCAAATTAAAGAAAACCAATGTTATTAAAGATTTCCGCCCAATTATTTTGAAGACAAGATTAATTGCATGAGAAATCCCACACTGTACATCATAGGCCTAATATAAGAACGACTATTTAAATAATTGCTTGTACAAACATAAAAATCAATCAACCAAAAATGATAAAACAATTAATTTGGTGTTATGCACACCAAAAAACATGAACAGCTTCCAGAAATAGAATAGAGGTAGGCAAGTAATTGCGGCTGTTGTTTGGCACCTTCGCCTTTTAAATAAATCAAAATTCGTGTTTATCAAATTAATATTTAAGAAATGTATTTTGCAAGAATCAATTATTTTTTTATTTAATCTGTCCAATTTTAGGTACAACAGACACGTTTTATACCAAATTACCCACCACAAAAATATGGTTTGAAATGGGATATAGGAGTATATTGGGATGGGTTATCATATCGACCCCCTGCCGCATAAAACTGTGGGTTTTTGTAAATGGCTTCAATTACATTTGGAATTTCTTGTTTCTATAAACAGAAAACATTTTTGTATATGTATATGAATGTGTTCGCAACGCGACAGTCATAAATGTCACGATAACCGCTCAATTATGCAGACTTTGGTATTTCGTATATACGTAAACCCACAAAAAGGACGTACGAGTATACTGAACAATTTTTTTGTTTTGAATAAAATGAAAACATAAAAATCCCAAGAGTGAAATTTCTAGAAAAACAAAATATTTTTGGTTCATCCAGTTCCATTTTACAGTGTTTATTACGAAAAGCTATATATAGAAGCAACAACAAAGTATGGAAATTATATTTCACACAAAAAACCATTTAGCCGCAGAGAAATCGTGTTTACGGTAAATAATCTTTTAGAATTTGTAACTGTGCTGAAAATATCAATATACCTAATTATATAATTCGTCGAATTGCATAGGGACATTAAAATTCTTCAAAAACAATAAATTTAAATGTTTTAATTAAGGGACCTTGTACATAGTTCATAGTTTTGTTGTAGAAATTCTGTGCAAAACTTATCAAGGTAATATTTGAGCAGTGTCTGTGATTTTTAATTCAAATGATTGGAAGACCGCTATTTGCACTCTATGGACCGCTTTGGGCCGCTATTTGCACTCTATGTGAGTTAAGCTATTTAGAAAACCGAGTTCAAGGAAGCCAAAAAAGGTAAAACGCGCTGAAACCTTTTCCTGTTGAAATTACAATCTAATGTCAACTTTAGAGTTTGAAAACACACCATTTCCAGTACTAAATTCTGAACTTATCTCAGAATTCTATTGTTGTCATAAAAACCGAGTTATATTGCGATCGGTTTGGAAATGAATAAGTTTTATTCAAATTCCCCATATTGTTGTTCTATACTGATTCGCCATTTTGCAGAGCTAATCTGGAAATTAAGTTGTACATACAATTTTAAAGAATTCACTTAAATCTAATCATAATGAAGTAACTCATGACAACCCGACTTTGGCAAAGAATTAAAATGTTATTAAAAATCCTAGGTCTACCACAATTGGCCATATACCATCCTCCAAAAAAAAAAAAAATAATAATAATAATCCCACTTTCATCCACCATATACATACCTAATTTAATCACAATCGGTTAATATATAATCAAGTTCCGTCCCATATTCTGGATCAAATATCATTGTAGAACTCATTTCTTCCCACGATACCGTATTTCATCATGAAAAAATTTAACTCACGGAACAACACTCAGTTGTCACTGAACGATTTTTTCTAATATTTCTAAAACTAAGACGGAGATGCGACGATTTCAAAACCACATAGCCTTATGGTCCTATTACATGGAAAAAATCTGCTGTCAGTAAAAATAAAAGCGAGAAAAAATATAGGTTTTACTGGTTGTGTACGAAACAGAACATGTTGTCAGTAAAATTTTACTGAGAGAATAGTTGTGATGGTGGTAGTTTACTGCCATAATACTGCTATGAAAATGTAAATTGGAGTGTTTTTTTATGGTAGTATTTTTCACATATCTACAATAAATGTATGTAAAGATAAAACATTTTTCACATACTCATACAAAATAAGTCGTTCGCCATTTTTATAGTCAAATGTCGATTTGTTTTTTTTTTGTGTTGAATTTGTTAACGTTAGTGGTTTTTTGTGGTACATACTGGGTACGTGCTGGGGAAAAACATATTGTTACGGTGACACCTAGATTAGAGTAGAATAAGTTAATTTCATTAATAGTTCAATTGCATTTATGAGTTATACTCAACATTTAGGCGTCATTTCTATACTAACATATTTGCTCGATGCGCATTTAGGATTATTCTGGAAACAAATATTTTGGTATATAAAGGCGCGCGTTGACGTGGAATGCTGCGTCTTATTTTAAACGTGATACAGTGAAGGTTAAATAGAAAGATTATTAAAGTGATTATTAAAGCGATTATTAAAGTGATAATTAAAAAGTGTGTTATAATTATAATAATAAATTGTGTTGTATAATAAATTGTGTTGTATAATAAATTGTGTTGTGTAAATAAATTGTGTGAGTTCAAATTTGAAGCAGTTGTATTTATTCACAATCCAGTGATTTGAACCTTGAGTGACAAGGCAAAATCGTAACAATATTTTATTACAAATTGGAGTCTTTTTTTGCTATAATTACAAAACTTTTGAAAGCAATTGATTTATTGTTTCATTTTAAATACATGTATGACGCAATTTTTTGAAAAAAAAAATTATCTGCAATTTAGGAGCAAAACTCCGAAAAATGGCAAAATATTCAAAATTATTGGAGTTAACGTAATGGAATATATTAAACACCTATTTTTTAATTTTTTTTTTGTTAAGTTTTATCTTTAATATTAGTATTTTGTTGGACCGCCATTTGCTTTTATTACAGCGATACACCTCCGATTCATTGAATTTGATAAATTTTTCAAAGTCTTAGGAGGTATGGATTTCCAAATCGTTATCAACAAACTTTTTAAAGCTTGAATCGATTCTGGGCGCTTTCTTGCTACTTCTAGCTTCATTATAGACCAAATATTTTCAATGGAATGTAAGTCTGGACTATACGGAGGCCAGTTCAACACATCGATATTTGTTTCTTCGAAGTACTTTTTTACCTTTAAATGAAGAGACAAGAAAAAAAACAAGTTTTTAACAAATTATTTATGTTTATACGAAAGCCAATTTTTCTATCTACAATTCAAAATTAATAACTCACAACTTTGGCGGTATGGCACGGAGCATTGTCCCGTTGAAAAATAAATTTGCAAGTCTCGACAAAAAGCTTTTACACCGAAGGCTCAAATTCGTTGTGTAGGACCTGCAGATAAACAGCTGCTGTAATGCTGGAACTATGGAAGCACAATCGACCGGTTTCATTTCCAGAAAAGCATCCCCAGACTATAACTCCTTCATTTTTCGGTAGAATTCTTAAAAGACATTCGTTGCTTAGCCTCTCGCCTGGTTTTCTTCTTACGAGAATTCTACCATCTCCAACATGCAGCTTGAATTTTGATTCATCGGAGAAAATCACATCATTCCATACCTTTGGAGTCCAAGAAACATGCTACTGGGCCCATAGCAAACGTTTTTTTTTAAACTAGTAATGTGAATTCAGGCTTCTGGTTTAAGTTCTCTCAAACCAGATTTGACAAGTCTTTTTCTCACTAAGCTGGGTGAAATTTGTATTCCCGTTGCTCGCTCAACATCATATCTTATGCCCGATGAAGTTTTAAAACGGTTCCGACAACATCTTAATATAATGAAACGATCTTCCACTGGTGTTGTCTT
Organism: Nephrotoma flavescens; assembly: GCA_932526605.1. NCBI lineage: Eukaryota > Metazoa > Arthropoda > Insecta > Diptera > Tipulidae > Nephrotoma > Nephrotoma flavescens. Next base: position 71,133,468 of record OW052220.1, on the reverse strand, counting down.
TCTGGGAATTCCAGAGCTATTCTTTCTTTGTGTACTGCCCATAGTCCACGCAACAGTACCTTAAGAAATGTTTAATCTTTCTGTTATTTCACGCGTGGTTAAATTTTCTCGCGCCTAAATCAACATACTGCTTTTACATATTGCTTTTACACTGCACCTTTAAGGTGCTATTCCACTAGAAAAATTCCTGAAATTTTACTGATAGTAAAAAAAAGAGGAAAAGAGAAGAATGTACGAAACTCTATGTAATAGACAAAGACTTTTTTTTATACACTACTACATACTCAAATATTTTGTTACTGAAAAGGTTTTTTGTTTCATTCCGCCAACTACCAAATATATATTTTTTTCGTCCTTTAATTTTACTCACAGTACATTTTTCTAGTGGAATTCCAGCGTTAATCCGACATATTTATACTTTTACGTGTCAAATTTAAATGTAATTTTAGTTGAAATACGAGTTGTATGGATATGTCTGGCCCAGGGCCCAGTTTCGCAAAGTTGCAACGGAACGATTTTTTTTCCAACATTTCTAAAAGTAAGGAAGGGATGTGACGATCTCATAACCACATAGCCATAGTCCGACATATTTATACTTTTAACGTGCCAAATTTAAATGTAATTTTTACTCAAATACGCGTTGTATGGATATATTTGGCCCAAGGCCCAATTTTGCAAAGGTGCCACTGGACGATTTTTGAAGTGAAAACATCTTTAGCGGCAGAGTAACTGAAAAAAAATATTCCAAGTAATGCCTCTAAGCCATGGAGAAAGCGCATTCTTCGCTACAGAATCTACGACATGACGTCACTGTTTGACGAATATAGGAGCGAAATGGTGACCTTGCATATCCCGTTTAGAAACGAAAAGGCTAGTGCTCGTTGAAGCAAAATATATGCAGATGTATGACGAGAACGAGAATATTATTCAACAACGCCATCGAGAGTTTGAGCCCGATTTAGACATCCGAAAAACGATGGAAATTTTAAAACGGAAGTGCGCGGATGCAGGCAATTGAGATGAAACCGCTTATCTTGATCTTACGAAGCTAGCTACTCGGTTCAACAATGAGACTGATACATTTGCAAACTTCTATAGAAATCCGGATTCTGTTAACTTCTGGCTACTCTGAATAAACTGGACGGATTGCAAAGATACGGGATAATATAATGAAGAAGGAAGCATTCAACCGTCTCATACGCATGACTAATATGATCGCCAAAAGGGTTTATTAATTCATGTTATCGGACTTCTGCGTGACAAGCAACAAGCCGAACCCATTCAAATTTTCTTTACGAAACCTACTGGTTGGGGCCAAACATTTGTCATCAGTTTATTGATGGAAATTTATAAAAGGTTCACAAATACTGATGGTTACTGCAATGCTTACAATTGTTGTGGTTCCACGGGTAAAACACCCGTCGCGATCGGGGTTCCACTGTGCATAAAATCGCTCGCAAATATCGCACACTATTTAAGTATATATGTGCGGTCTCATCGTGCACGAGGTTAGCATGATTGGGACTGAGTTGCTGGAGCAAATCGATGCTAGATTGAAACAAATTACAGGTACTTCGAATAACTTTGGAGGCGTAAATATTGAATTTTTCCGCTGTTTGTATCAAACAATTATATGATTTAATGTTTTAGGCCTAGTAGGTAAGTAAAACAAATGTAATTCTCATAATTTTTATTCCCATTTTTTGACCAAAATTCGGACCATGACAACTACGGCCAGTACGCGCTACTGCGATTTATCGTCAACTCAAGAACTCCTTGGCCGGCCCAACTTTGTAGCGGAGTTTAAAATTTTACGAGCTGACGGAAGTAATGCGATAAGCCAATCAAGAATTTTCCGAGGTTTTAACCCGCATAGGAAACGGTGATGTACTGAATGAACCTGGACAACGATTAATCGAATCTCGTTTTGTGTCCAAAGAGTTTGCTCAAAAAGAGTGCCTAAATGCTATCAGGCTCTTTTTTCGAAACGCATCAGTAAATCATTACAAAATGTTTGTGCTCAACGCATCTTCGCATAAAGTGATTTCAGTTGCGGCCGATGTTTTTGTAGGCTGTAGCATTATCATACAAATTGCTCAAGCGCGGCAGTTAATACACAAGATGTCTGTGCTTGAAACAGGCGGGCTACTCTTTGAATTGGTACATACATCACCATTAAGCGGTTTTGGATGAGATTTCCCAACTCCAACCGTACGGGGCAGGTGGCCAGGATTGCGCCTGTCACAATTAAATTGAAGCCAACCTTGTACATATCGCCGAAAACGCATCTGTATCCCTAAATCCAAATAAGACAATGTTTGTAAAGCGCCGTCAATTTCCTTTAGCCCCTGCTTGTGCAGTGACCATACGCAAGACTCAGGGTGCATTTTTCGATGGCGCCGTTTACGAATATGAGAATAATCACAGAGCCACTACAATTGAAGGGCTTTATTTAATCTTAAAGAATGGATACGATATTTTTCACCACGGATTGTGAACAACACATTCCACGATTGCCTTGCGCAACGATTTGAATAGGTTAGCCGCCAACCAACTAGTTACATCCCAAGACAATATTGATCAATTTTTGCGCAATAAAGATATGACGTTCCTCACGTTCAATTCTCAAAGTTTGAGGTTGCATTGGGTAGATCTGGGAGATTTAGTTACGCAGAGCTGCAGTATACTCATGCTTGCAGAGACGTGGCTGAATAATGACGAGCAGATATCTATACCATTTTTTAATTGTCGCGTCCAATTCAAACGGAAAGATCAACGAGCTGGTGGGGTCGCCTTGTACCAAAAACAGGAATATCTCACATAATCGCGCCGCATATGGAAATTTTTTTGCGACAAACTAGTGGTCTCGGAGTTGCAGTAAACAGGTTGAAAATATTTGCTCGGCCAAATGTTTAATGCCATACGGCAAAATCTATTCTTTGTTATTATTAAGAATAAAAGATACGTCGGTACTCGGCGAAACGTAGCAACTATTCAACACGGCAGTCTTCTAACGGCAGCTCGATTCTCCTGAGTCTCAGTTTGCGCCTCATATTTTAGTTATCACAAGGCTATTATTTCCTGGATATATAATGATGTTCCGTTGCCACGGAACGATTTACTTCTAACTTTTCTAAAATAAGGACAGAAGTGTGACGATCTAAAACCCGCATAGCCTAAATCCGACAAATTTTTACTTTTAGCGTGCCAAATTTAAACGAAATTTTAGTTCAAATACAAATTGTATGGACATATCTGGGCTAGCGCCCAATTTCTCAAAGTTGCTACTAAAATATTTTTTTTCTAACTTTAAAAAATAGGGCAGAGATGTCACGATCTCAAAACCACATAACCTAAATCCCACATATTTATAGTTTTAACGTGCCAAATTTAAATATAATTTTAGTTCAAATACGAGTTGTATGAATATATCTGGCCCAGGGCCCAGTTTCACAAAGTTGCCAAGGAACGATTTTTTCTAACATTTCTAATAGTAAGGCAGGGATGTGACATTCTCAAAACCACATAGGCATAATCCGACATATTTATACTTTTAACGTACGAAATTTGGGCACAGGGCCCAATTTCGTAAAGTTGCCATGGAAATATTTTTTTCTAACTATTCTTAGTAGGGCAGAGATGTCTTACGACTTCGTGTGTAACAATTTGGAGTATTTTTTTCTCGGTGGTGAACTTTGGTTTGAGTGTCGTCGTGGTGATGGCATGACTAGAATTGATTTGTTTGCGGAAAAATTGGCTTATAAAATTTGCACTATTTCATTTCTCTTAAATATTTGTTGCTCGATGATTGTTGCCAAGTTTTGTACTAAAAAAAATATCGGAGCGAGACCAATGTGCATCGGGTGCGTGTGTGCAATAGCGCGACGGTATAGAGTATTTTGTTTTTTTTCTTTTGTTTTTGTTGTTATCCTGTTTTTTGGTGGATGTTGATGGGCGGGAGAGTAGGTGCGAGCGGGACACGCACGAGAAAAAAAAAACAAAAAGACAAAATATTCTAGAAGTGTTTTGGTGTGGTGCGCGAATTTTTTTTTTTATTGGTCAGTCTCGCTTTGGATGTATAAAAGTCTAGTTTTGGAATTTAAATAAAAAAAAAGTTAGCTTCTAGTTTTGAATTTCATAAGTTAGAGCATAGTTTTGCAGTTTATTTTGAATGAATAAAATTAAAAAATTTGGTAATTTAATTTTATATAAAACAATCAATTCAATCACGAATATTGTGATTTGTGATTAAGTGTATTGTGTAACATAATTTTGTTTTTTTTTTTTTGAGTGGAATATATCAACTAGTGTGTGAAATTCGCATCAAAGGAAAAATTAAAAATATTAAAAGAAGGTTTTTGGTCTTTCTTTAATTTTGGCAGGCCTATATTACCCAATTCTGTTTGAGTTATAAAAAATATGTGGGAAAAACTAAAGAGAAATTTACAAGGCCAGTAGAAGCCATTCGAGTTTTGTGTATTGAAGTAAACTAGTCGATAGGGGCTAGCCGCATTCAACGAGTACCGTATTTTAACGGGGCCGTTTTAATTTTTGTAAGGGCGGGGAGACGCCGATCGTTCAACACTGCTTCGATCTAAGGCGGGAGGACGCCCAACATTTTTATTATTGCCCAACCAGGCAAAATTACCCGTGAAGGCAAAAAGGTCGCCCAACGTGGATTTGTATACGGGTTTTGGCGAGCCCGAGCCCAACCCATTAAGTACGGGTGACGAGGCGAGGCCATTCCCTTGAGAAAAAAAAAATACACGACCAACGATCCGGGTGCGGCGTACACCTGTGGCGTGACGGCACCATGGCCGCAACAGTAAATTTTTTTATTTCCTTAGTATTAAGGTATGATTTTTTTTATTTTTTTTTTTGTTTTAACTTTTATTTAAATTTTTATTTTTTTATTATTATATATATAAATATATTTTGTAATCGAGCACCACAAAATTACGGTGTTGGAGTACGCGACCGGGGTCGCACATTGGTCTCGCCGCATACATTTTCTTTCGGCGGCCATTTTGTTGTTTGGATTTTTACGGGATTTCGTGTTGGATTTAATTTTTCTTTTGTTTTTGTTTTCGCATTTTTCTGGATTAAGTAAAATGAATTATTAAATTTTTTTTCGGTTTGGTGTGATTGAGGCGGAGATTTCATTTCATGTCGAGCCTTTTTTAATATGATTTTGTTTGATTCGTTCCTCAAGTTTCGGCCGGCCAATTAAGGCGGAGCTTGGGTTATAATTTTTTATTATAATTTCTGTAATCACGGTGTAGGCCAGGAGCCACGCAAGCGTCAAACCCCACGACACATCGCACTTCTCCCTGAGATTTAGCCGGAAAAATCACCAAATGAGGTCTCTGCGTAGTATCAGATGACATCTGCGGAATGGTGTTGAACCATTCCGTAACCGATGTGACTATCTCAAAACCACATAGGCTAAATACGAGTTGCATGGATATATCTGTGCTAGCGCCCAATTTCGTAAAGTTTCCATGGAAATATTTTTTTCTAACTTTTCTAAAAGAATGACAGGTGTGTGACGATCTCAAAACCACATTACCTTAATCCGACATATTTATACTTTTAACGTGCCAATTTTAAATGTAATTTTTGGTAAAATGCCAGTTGCGTGGATATATCTGGCCCAGGGCGCAATGTCGCAGAGTTGCCACGGAACGATTTACTTCTAACTTTTCTAAAAGAATGACAGAATTGTGACGAGCTCAAAACCACATAGCCTAAATCCTACAAATTTATACATTTAACATGCCAAATTTAAACGTAATTTTAGTTCAAACACGAGTTGCATGGATGTATCTGTGCTAGCGCCCAATTTCGTAAAGTTTCCACGGAAATATTTTTTTCTAACTTTTCTAAAAGTAAGGCAGGGATGTTACAATCTCAAAACCACATAGCCTTAATCCGACAAATCTATACTTTTAACGATGTAATTTTAGTTCAAATACGAATTGTATGGCCTTTCGCCCAATTTCGCAAAGTTGCTACTAAAATATTTTTTTTCAACTTTTCTAAAAGTAAGGCAGAGATGTGACGATTTCAAAACCACATAGCCTTAATCCGAGAAATTTATACTTTTAACGTGCCAAATTTGGGCACAGAGCCCAATTTCGCAAAGTTGCCACGAAACGTCGGTTTTCTAAATTTTCTAAATGTGTGATCATCCCAAAACTACAAAGCCTTAACCGACTATTTTATACTTTTAACATGTTAAGTATATTTATCGTGCCTAATGTAATTTTAGTTCGGACCAATACATGTGCTTTTGATATAACGGTTGCATGGCTAAAATCCGCAAAATTTAAAAGTAACGAATTTAAGTTTTGTATTTATCTTGAGTTTTAATAAATCCCGGGCTGGGCTAATTTCACACAAAAGCAAATATGGTTTTTTATTGATTAGTATTGCCTGATGATTTATTTTTATTTTCTGGGATAGAATCGTGGGGTAACTTCATATACGTATTTATCGTCATTCTTTTGACAGAATTTATATTGCACATCGCAGTAAAACCTGACTTAGATCTACGTTAGAGCAATATCAGATAACCTTTTTGTTACCATGCAAAAACCACGACCATGGTCAATTAGATTAAAAAGAGATGGTACACCAAATTTGGAATAGCAAGATTATATGTATACTTATTTGTAAAATCTTTTAAAATCAAAACAAATATTTCAATCGGAAGCAGAAATGTGTAAACATCTCAAAACTAAGTCGGATTTGCAATCATATATAGAATTGGTTGTTTACGTGAAAGTATTCAAAACAATAAACAAATGAAAAACTGGGTTGGGAAATGTTGATGATTTGTAAATAAATTTAATATGTTTCATCGTAAAAGAGTTTAAATATAAAAAAAAATACTGGAATGGAACTCTCATGCCTTTAGCTTACTTTTGAATTTTTTATGTAGCTTTTTAAGCTCTACAACTCAGTAATAAATTATTAAATTCCATCTGCCATCTAGACCAAATTTCTGTTATACGTACGTGTTAAAAAACCAATAACTGAATTTCACATAAAGCATGCGGTAATAAATATTTTATGTGAGTCCCCTAACTAGAAATTAACCATTAAAAATACACCAATTTCACATGAGCATGACAAATAAATGTAATTATTATTATTTATAAAACCCAAGAAGAAGAAAATAATTTTTCCTCATTATACGAATGCTACAGAAATAAAACGAAAATAGCAGAAAAACAGTTATTTTCTTAAACCAGTTTGCTGTTGGCTTATTTACTTCTCCATATTTTATATCTGTACATGCACATACTTACAGTTTTCATTGAGACAATATACGAGTTTATGTGAGTCTATATGTTCATATACATATATAAGAAAATGACAGCAATTTCCTTTTACATAACACATTCTTTCGTATACTCGATTCGATCTCGACTAGAACAACTTTTATTGTATTGACTAATTTGTCCAACTGTTTTTAAGTTCATTTTCTTGCCTTGATTCTTCAGCAAAAAAACAAAATACTTAATTCGATTTTTATCTTATAATATTCTTTTGCTTAATTTCATTCCACTGATGCATATAAGATTACCGTTATGGGAAATGGTTTTTATTTTTGTTTTTGCTATGCTCTGGTGCGTAATTGATGAGCTTGGTAGTTTTTGAAATGAAAAGTGAAATTTTCTTTTGGATCTGTGTATGTTAAATTATATGACGCCAGTAAAATTTATTTGATGTATGTTTTTCGAATAAATCTTAGCAATGGGATACAACGAAATGGAGAATTTTTATTTTTTGTGTTTGATTTACGAATTGATCGAAACGGAAATTCGTGGTGGTAGATAAATTGTAAAAATATACGTCATTTATATCACAAAAAAAGAAATGGATTATCTGATTTTATAAATAAGTCGTTAATTTCAATTGTGTACATAGAACAGAATTTCGCACATGTTGAGAGAACATCGTTGACGGAAATTACAGAGATGTTCCTATAGAATTCCTAAATGCAAATTTTAATATAAGACGTAGTAAGTTATAATGTTGCCCACATGTTGATACAATTTTTTTCAATCTCAGAACAGCTCAAAATAAAAACAAATGTATAATCTCTTATTTTGTCGCTAGTCCTAATAACTTGTGGCGTTTCCTAAAGTTAAAGACCGCCAACACAGTTTTCTAAATTTCTTTTCGTCTAAATTTTAACTTTCCAAAATTTTTATTCGATCTCAATAAATTATCGAAAAGTCTTTTACTCGATAGTAGGTGTAGTAGGTAGGTTTGAAAAAGCAATTTAAAAAAATGAAAATTTGTTTTTTCAATCGAAAAATAAAAGCGTAATAAAATAATTGATAAAGATATAATTTTGTATCAATGTGTGATGTAATGTATACGTGCATTGGTAGTGAATGTAATTAAGGATTTATGTAAAAAAATATAAATTAAATTTATTAAATCTTGACATTGAAGTGAGTGATGTTGTGAAGAAAATGTGGCACTCTCTTTACCAGAACAATAAAATAATTAGAGGATCAACTGTTGTTGACTTGGTATGTTGGGGGGGGGGGGGGGGGGGATAATTCTTTAATATTGAGTTCAATAACTATGCTGTATACGATAGCAGAAATTTGCCAGCAGAAAATAAGAGATTGCGCTACTTGCCACAAGTGGCAGCACTATTACAAAAGAGTTGTTTGTTCACTAATTACCACCAAAAATTGTTTATTCATTTTGTATCTCTTTCTTCACAAAATAAAACATCCCGCAGCGGAATAAAATTATTAAAAATGATCCTTAAAATGACAAATTCAGAATCTTCGAAGTAAAGGATCTCGGTACATGATATCTTGAAATTTAACAATATTCCGTCTTTCCGCCATTTCTGAACGAATTACGATGAAATTTAGATAGTAGTATTGGTTAGAGTTGAAAGTGAAAAACGAATTATTAGTGAGTTTTGGGCAAAAGTTTAGGATTCGTTCATGCTGGACTAAACTTAGCGATTTCATAACCAATCCTTAAGAAATTTGTCTGTACATTCTATACGGTTAAAATGAATTTTGAGCTGGAGAGTATACTGAGACTACATGGAAAATTGAGGAAAATTAATGGATAAGAATATTCACTATTATTTTTTTGATTTTCTTTGACCATATAAGTTCTTTTCAGTTTCTGGCCAATATCTCAAAAACTGCCACTAGTAAACAATAACTTGGGTTGTTTTTCTAATATATAAGGTCATACTGAGACTTCACGGAAAATTTTAAGGAAAATGTATAGATTAGAATTTTCACTATTATTTTTAAGGTTAACAGCACATGTTTCCACGTAGGGTTAACATGAAATAGTGTCATATTTTGTAGCATATAAGCATTTTCTTTACAGTATAATTGTAACCTCAGCACACAAACCGCAAAAATTAAATAAAGTTTTGTAGTAAAAATTAATACTTCCGACGTTAGTTATTAATTCGGACCTCACCAGTGGTAATCCGAATATAACATCACTAAATCAAAGCAGATGCTTAATTTTCATTGGAGCCGGATCTCAACGTTAACGAGATCATCATACCAGTTAACAACATACACTAGCAGCTCCACCGACCACGTCACGAATCGGAAGCAGTTTTGGTATAAACAACAAATATTTACTAAATCGTAACGCACCAACCTTCAAATTTAACACACCATGACCCTCGAAGCAGAGGAGCTCATACAACAACAAGATCACATCGCCGATAAAATATCCGCCATGAGGCGGAACTATGCAAAGGTCAGCGGCCATCACAAGGTTCAGAGTTATTTACAAGAACGTATGGAAAAACTGAAGGAGCTGTATTCAAAATTCATCTCAGCCGACGATAAAATCTTCGAGACGTCGTCGCTAAGCGATAACTACTCCTATCTTAAAGATAGGAAGCAGGTAGCTGAAAATAACGAAGTTTGGCTGGCTGAATTACAACAACGATTAAAGTTGCTATCCGACCGTCATCTTCTAATGCCAACAACAATGATCGAAAAAAGTCGGAGCCACCTCGTACTGAATCGATCGAGCAGCATGACTACTCGCTATTCAAAAAACAAGATGTACTCATGCGCCAGATATACAAAAATATCGCATCGATTGAGCACTCATTAGATACTGCAGAGTGCTTAAAAAAATATTTGCAGCTAAAGATCAACTAGTTGCAAAAACACATGGATGTGATCGACCAGTTACACATAGAAATTTTGGTAGAAATCAATTAAGATGAACAAGCGACCTGGTATTTTAAATAGGACTTCCACGGCACCTTACAGGCCAAGGTGGAAGCAGCGATTATTAGATTACAACAGCTCCAGAGAGAAATACCGACAACAACAGGAGGCCCAAAAATAAAATTGAAGTTCATTCAACGACATATTTGCTCATTCACCGAAACAACAACATTTCGGATACAGTAAAAATGTCACATATCTTAAGTCGAACTTACATAAAAGTGCAGCGCAACTTATCAGCCACCTTTCAACAACCGGCAAAAATTATGAAATGGTTCCAACCTACTACAGCCGAGATACAACAACCCCCAACTGCTGGCTACCAAATACTTCAATTTACTATTGCCACTGCCAACGATACAAGTTGCAACTACCGGGACGTTAAAAAATCTCCGCGAAGGAAATGTTACTAAACATAAAACGGCTAAATTTCAGCTCACTATTTGAGTCATTAGTAACATTCTACTTGATCAAAAAAAAAATGGATCCAGAATCTGCCAGGCTGTATGAATCAACGGTATCTAATCCAATCGAAATACCAAAAATATCAGAGTATTTTGATTTCATAGAGAGAAGGTTCCAGTCACTAGAAGCAATGGGCAGCACAAAATCAACGCGAGCACCTAACGTAGCACCCCACCACTAGAACGTATACATGCCGCCACTATCAGCCCTCACAGTTGGGTTAAAACGTGTAGAGAACGTCATGGATTAGAGCAATGCGAGCAGTTCCGAAGAATGCCAACGTTAGACAGAGCAAGGCTAGTAAGTGACTGAAACCTTTGCGTACATTGCCTCGCACAACATAAAAGGGGTCAGTGTAAAATTTGCAACACGTATGGTGTGCAATGGACACCATCATACACTTCTGCATTGCAACAACGCAGCATCTTTAAGCAAACTCTTCTGATCAATCAACAAGGACTTCTGTTATTACCCAGAGTCGCTACTTTAAGGGCCTTGATAGACTCAGGATCTCAAGCCATTTTAATATCATTAAAGGCCACTCATGTATTGAACGCAAACAAAAGAAAAATCAACGTGAATATTGCTGGCATAGGTGGGAACAAGGCTGGCGTTTGCAGACACTCCATCCACATCAAGCTAAGCCCAAGATCTCCGGGATAGTTTTCTATGCTTGTTGACGCTCTGATTTTCGACAAGCTTACTCAACAGATGCCTGAAACCAACATTGACAAAAGTAAATGGAAGCATCTGGAACGAATACAATTAGCCGATCCCCAGTACAACCGCTCGCAACCAATCGGCTTGGTGATTGGAGCGGATTACTATTCGTTAATAATAACCGACAACATCATAAAGGGCAAACATCATGAGCCCATGGCTCAAAACACTGAAATTGGATGGGTCATAATTGGCAATCTGGGGAACAATGAGCATCAAACAACAACCACTATGGTGACAACAAAGGACAACAAAATGGCCGTAGCCAGATTGCTACAGCTCAAGAGAAAATTTACAAAGGATGCCTCATTCAAGCAGTTGTATCACCAGTTCATGTTGGAATACCTGGACCTAAAGCACATGGAGTTAGTTCTACGGCAACCAAAAGAAATCAAAGTGAATCAAAACTATTACCTCCCACATCACGGTATTCTCAAGGAAGGCAGTACAATAACCAAACTACGAGTAGTGTTCGATGCTTTAGCAAAGACCACCACGAGAGTGCCATTAAATGATTTAATGATGAGCGACCCAAAATTGCAGCAGGATCCTGCGGACATCTTGCTCCGATGGTGACGGTATAAATTCGTACTGACTGCAGATATCGAGAAAATGTACAGACAGGTATGGATTCACGAGGCAGATTGAGATTACCAGAGAATATTATAGAGAGACGACCTCGCTGAGCCTATGACTACCTACAAATTGAATACGGTGGCCTATACAACTACAGCAGCCAGTTTTCTAGCAGTACGAGCCTTGTTACAACTAGTAGGTTTCTACTAGCAGCACTTATCTAAGAGCATCCAACGTCCTGTCCGGATTTTTACGTTGATAACATGCTAACTGGAATTGATACTCTAGAGGAAGCATCAATATAACGGAATTAAGAGAACTCACGGAGGAAGGTGGTTTGAACCTAAGAAACTGGACTTCCAATTCCGAGAAAATATTGGAACATACCCCAGGCGAATTACATCATAAAGGCAACGTACAAACCAAACTTTCCGATAGCGTAAAAACCTTAGCGATCTTGTATCATCCCTCTACAGATGCGTTTGAGTTCGATGTCAAAGGATTGTAATTATCACATAATCAAGCGATCATTGTTGTCGGATTCATCAAAATTATTTGACCCCATAGGGTGGCTGTCACCAATAACCATGACGGTCAAACTAATGATGCAAGAAGCATGGACCATTGGAATAGAATGGAATGATTCGCTACCAGCGCCAGTAAACGCTAGATGGACGAACTACAAGGAAGAAGTGTCCATAATGAAGCAGATAATGATTCCTCGGTGGATTGATACAACAACAGGAATCATCAATTGAGCTGCATGGATTTTCTGACGCATCCGAGTCTGCGTATGCTGCAGTGGTATACTGTCGTACAACTGATAATATGGGTCACATTACAACCCCCTTACTCACAGCAAAAACACGAGTCGCTTTTATCAAGATGAAATTATCAATCCCACGTATGGAGCTTAACGCAGCCTTGCTACTAGCGAAACTCATAAGCCATACTCAATGTGCCCTGAAACTCAGTGGCATAAAGAGTTACGCCTGGACGGACTCAACTTTCGACTGACTCAACGTTAGAGGGGAGCCAAACCAATTCAAAACGTTTGTGGCCAATAGGATTTCTGCAATAAGAAGTATGCTGCCAACAACTACATGGCATCATGTAAGGTCAATTGAAAAGCCGGCAGACATAGCGTCACGAGAAACAACCCCTTTAGCTCTTGCTAAGGGTAACTTATGGTGGAGAGGTCCAGATTTTCTTCATGTGGAATTACGGTTGGATTTTGATGTACCCGCACCAAACAACATACAACAAAACTCCCACAAACAAGCCAGGTATACCATTGAATAAGGAGCTTCAAGATGCAGAAACTACAACTCTTAAAATCATGCAGCAACAAGACTTCCATAACGAAATTCAGTGCCTCAAATCCCTTAGGCAATTATACAAAAGAAATAGACTCTTCCGTTATTAGATAATGATGGAATACTAAAAGTGAATTGTCGGCTACCATATTCCACCCAGACGCCTGCCAGCCGAAGCCAAATAATCTTGGATAAACACAACACATTAACGTTGCGAATAATCGAAAATCCTTACCACAGCAGTTTTCACGGTGACATTCAATTAACTTTTTCACATTTAAGGAACAAATACTGGATTATTGATGGCAAGCGAGCGGTGCGAAGCGTGATTCAAAAATGTCTAAAATGTTTCCGCCACAAGCAACGTATGTCAGAACAACTAATGGAGCCAGCCGCCAGAGTGCAACCAGGAAGAGTATTTGCCAAAACAGGAATCGATTATGCCGGTACCATCCAATTTTTTTATGATTTTTATGATTTTTTTTTTGTTTAATTGTTTAAAGAGTCTTAAAGACTATGACAAACAATTTAAGTTAATATAAATGTGTACTAGCATATACATACATTAAATAACGTTAACAAAAAAAAAGACTATTTTTTATCAGAAAAAAGAGTTACAAAATTTATGAGCAACAAGAAAATTATGATTAAGTTCTAATAAATAATATATTTTACTGAACAATATATACATATATGTTATTCTATTTTTTTCCTCTCCATTATAATTTTTTTTTATTTTCCTTAATGAATTATCTAATAAACTTAATTGATTATTTATCCTATTATATAATTGATTATTTATCCTAATTGAGAACAGAAGGAAGAGGGCACAAGCCCTACAAAGGATATATAGCTCTTTTCGTATGTATGGTAACTAAGGCGATCCATATCAAAATAGTAAGCTGTTTTACAACGGAATCCTTTATTGCTGCCTACAAGCGTTTCGTTTTCAAGAGAGGCTTGCCTCCGACAATGGAACTTACTTTGTCGGAGCAAATTCTGCATTAAAAATAACTATCGCTTGGCCATGACAACATTACCCAGCGACATTGCAGCTATATAAGCTATTGATGGAACCAATTGGCACTTCATTCCGCCTCACACTCCTCATTTTGGAGGTATCTGGGAGGCAGGTATTAAATCAGTAAAATTCCATCTCAAGAGGGTTATTGATGATTCAACATTAACATTCGAGGAACCATGCACGGTGACAACTCAAATTGAAGCGTGTCTTAACTCTCGGCCTTTAACACCACTCACAAATGATGCCTCTGACTTAGCAGTAACAAGTTCAGGGCATTTCTTAATTGGTGGTTCACTGTGAGCGCCACCATGTGCAAACATCGAAACTATGACATTGCAAACAAGATGGCACCTAACCGAACAATTAATACAACATTTCTGGAAACGATGGTTTTCTGGCTATATTCATCAACTTCAGCAGCGAACCAAGTGGACAAAGCCTAACTTTTTGTTAAACGACTAAGTATTAATAAATGATGATCAACTACCTGCTACCCGGTGGAAGCTGGGACGGGTTTTTGAAACTCACGCTGGGAAGGATGGCTTGGTTCGAGTCGTCACCGTAAAATGTCATGACGCAACATATAAAAGGCCAATTACAAAATTATGAAAGCTACCGACCGAAGATAGATTGAAGGAAACATTGCCACCATTACAACCCAATACTAGCGTGAGAAGTTCAACTGATAACAATTCGGCAATAATCTCGATTTGCTTTGAAAATGCCTGTCCTCTTGTTAATAATCATTATAAGGAGTAAATCTCTCTCTATCGAGAAAATTGCTAGGGAAATAAAAACAAAAATAGCCCAAAAGGCTTACAATAAATTAACAATATGTCGACTGTCACTAGTCTTAATTAAATTTTGACTTCAAAAAAGGATGTTGATAAATTTCTTCCTTCGTTAACTTTCCTGTTTTCCTGTGCTATTGCGACTTAATATAGTTATCCTATATTAAAAGATAAGTTGCTCCTTCAGTTGCAAGATTGCGTGACATTCGGTTTTACTCTAATTGGTACTTCTGCTCTAAGAACACGGAGTAAAACAGAACGCCACACAACCTTACAACATACGAAACAAATGATCCTCTAATATAGAATAACCATGTTGTAGCTCGGAAAATTTGAACATCAGAACTCTAACAGAAGCATCGATAGTAGCACAATTTGAAAAAGAAATGAAACGTTGCAAAATCGAAATTCTCGCCCTCGCAATGAAGTGATATGGAAAAACAATGGTGAAGTAAACACAAACGAAGGAAATTACCTGATATTCTCTGGACCAAATGACACACATCAATAAAGTGTATAGGCAGCTAAAACAAAGAAGGCACTAATGGAATAGAAACTAGCTTATAACAGAATAATCGTAGCAAGATTCTATTCAAAAGAAGGAAAAACAACCATAATTCAGGCAAATGCTCCAAGAGAAGACGCAAGATAAGGAGAATAATACAAGGAGATTCCAAGTAAAAATTGGAACAGATACCTACCTGATAACCATCATGAGTAAACTAAGCAACATCAACAGCTCATCGACTTTTGTGTCACAAACCAGCTATGTATTCATAGGAGACAGTAAATTTCCCCACAAAGATATACACAAATACACATGGAGATCGCTTGAAGGCGGAACAAGAAACCAAATACATACATTATGATCAACAAGAAATTGGTCCCGTACAAAAATTCACAATGACCGCGAACTGGTAATCACACAATTCCCCACTGTATCTATCGATTATAATTCACCACTGTACCTACTCTTCGTGGATTTTGAACGTACACTCGAAACAATACAACGCAGGAACGCAATGTTGAACTCAACAAGGATGGTACTCTCGCCACTACTGTATACTGTTCCTAGTAGTATTAGAAAGTGTCATGAAAATTAGATAGCGCGTCCCCCAACAACATCGAGTGAGGATTAACGGAGAAACGCAATGATCTGGATTACGCAGATGGCATATGCCTACAAGCACGCCGCCATACAACAGTAAGTACAGAACCTATCAAATCCAAGGTGATGCAATCCAAGGTGATGACGTTAAACACCAATACTCACACCGATATACTTATATCAACCAAGAAGAAATGAAAAAGTTAATGAATTTGTATATCTTGGTTGTACATTTCAGTTGTAAGAATATTCAATTCGTGTGTGAAATCCGTGTTGCTGTACGACTACGAAGCCTAAAAGCATACTTATAAAATCAACAATAGGTTACAAGTGTTTGTAAATAAATGCCTTAGGAAAAATACTGAGGTGCTTCTGGCCCAACAAAATAACAAATGTTCTTAGGCAGACGAATCAAGCAGTTATTGAGACGTAACAAGAAAATCTCTGGAATGAAACCCACAAGGGAAAAGGAAGCGAAAATAACTCGGAAAATCATGTGGCGATAAAGAAAAAACATACCGTTAAACACCGGGAAAAATCTGGTAAGTTTGACAAACGTATTTTCCGGCAGTTTCTTACAGTGTATTAGACTTAAAAAATTCAGATCACTGTCTAATCGAAATTAAATTAACAGGTTCTGCCTTTAACACAAAATAAACATCTCGAAGAACCTCTGAAGTTTTTCAAATTGATTTTAACCAGCTACAGGAACTACTATTGTTTGAAGAATGGACTGAAGTTATTCATGCCTAGATGCTTCAAAGGCCTACGATAATTTTATTAAAATCTTTCAAGGTCATATTAAAAATGCACTTCCATTATGTTGTTTGCCAATAGATCAACGAAGCTAAAGCCATGGATGTCTCATGATTTATTGAGACTAATACGTAAGCGAAATAATATTTGTCGCCTTGAAAAAAAACATAACAGCAACCGTAGATTGAAACAATATAGCTTGACGCTGTATGAATCTGTTAACCTACAAATTGATATAGCCAAAAAAAGCTTTTATTCTCAAAAGTTCATCAACAATGGTAGTGATGCTCGTAAAAATTGGAAAACAGTCAATGAAATAATTAACGGACAGCCTGATCCAGTTGAAATTAAAGAAATCATTGAACAACAGGCTGCATAATATCTGATACAGTTCAAATCGCAAATAAACTTGGATAAAGCCAACCAAAATAGATTAATATGTCAATACTACCAATCTACGGATAGTTGCATTTTTTTCGGAAATCTCACCTGGAGAACTGTATTTTACCATTCTCTCGCTAAAAAATACTCCTGGTTTGGATGGTATTTCAAACAATATTGTTAAAAAAATGTCCTGGTTGTTTGTCAATTTAAGTTTGGTAACTGGGTTTTTCCCTAATTCGTTAAAACCAGCTTTAGTTGTCCCGATCTTTAAAAAATAATGATAAAACAATCATGAACAACTATCGGCCAATCTCACTACTTTCAGTATTCTCGAAAATATTTGAAAAAGCTATAAAAAGTAGAACTGTTTCGTTCCTAGAAAAGAGAGATTTTCTCTCTCCCGACCAATATGGTTTTAGGAAAAATAAAAATACTGAACAAGCTATTGCGTCCTTCCTAGAACAAGTAACTGAACATATTGATAATTGATCCAAAGTATCTACTCTATTTATAGATTTAACAAAGGCTTTCGTCAGAGTCCAACATAACACGTTGTTAAAAAAGCTATATTGTTGTGGAGTCAGAGGGATAACCCGGGATTGGGTGTACTCGTACTTGAATGGGCGAACGCAATTGGTAAGAGTAAATGGACAATTGAGTGATGAGTTACCGATTAATGTGGGAGTCCCACAGGGTTCTGTCTAGGACCTTTATTATTTTTAGTGTATGTAAATGGAATCTTTCAACAACCATTTTGAGGGTCTCCAACTGCTTTTGCTGATGACTGGGTTGAAGTCTAGACTATTATTGGTCTCTAGAAAAATGTATGTTTTACGGCTATTTTCTCCGCAATATTTACTTAGAATGATCTACTTAGCGGACTCTATTCTGCAATACGGATTATCATGTTGGGGTAGTGCGTGCAATGCTACGCTACATCCTATCTACGTGCGACAAAAGCAGTTAATCAGCATTATGTGCTTCAAACCATCTTTTTCGCCATCGTGGCCAATATTTGAAAATCTCAGTATACTGTCACTACGGCACATATACGTTTTTAAGGTTCTAAAAATATTTTATGTTAACCCTCATGTGAGTGAAGAAAAAACATCTTAATTTGAGTGATTAGCTTATTTTTTCCACGTTCGTCTAAGTTGTACCATTTCTTATTTTGAAGTATGATCGTAATCTATAGCAATAGAACTTAAAGTTCTCATAAAGTTTAAAGTTTTTATTGGGAGTAAAACATACAAAAATAAAGTCGATGAAGTTAGCCCGAGCCCGAATTTTTCGGTGGATTTCTTGGATAAGTGTAATCATCCCGAAAAAGTGTAAATACATTAAAAAATGTAGCACCACCCCGAAAAACAATTTATACTTGAGAAAAACAAAGAATATAGAAAAACAATATTATTGTAAAAAAAATACTGGTAAAATTTTTTTTTTAATTATTTAACCCGAATAGCGATTTGTGTAGTTGTTATGGGTCAACGTTAAATTCTATACCGCAATACCTGGAGATAAAGCCAAACAAGCGGCATATATGGTCAGACAGGCCACGAGACTAGCTAAAATGTAAAATTGGCATCAAGTCCATATCAGGTGGAAATAATATGGGTCCACACTAAATTCTATACCACAATACCTGAAGATAAAGCCACCAAGCGGCATATATAGTCAGACAGGCCACGATACCATCTAAGATATAGAATAAACCTCAAGTCCATATCAGGTGGAAATAACCTTTTTTTTTTAATTTATTTATTAAACCCGAACAATTTGTGTAGTTACTATGGGTCCACACTAAATTCTGTACTGCAATACCTGGAGATAAAGCCACCAAGCGGCATATATGGTCAGACAGGCCACAATACTAACCAAGGTGTAGAATTGGCCTCAAGTCCGTATCAGGTGGAAGTAACCTTTTTTATTAATTTATTTGTTCAACCCGAATAATTTGTGTAGTTGCTATGGGTCCACATTAAATTCTATACCACAATACCTGAAGATGAAGCCACCAAGCAGCATATATGGTCAGACAGGCCACGATACTAGCTAAGATGTAGAATTGGCATCAAGTCCATATCATGTGGAAATAACCTTTTTTTAAATTTATTTGTTTAACCCGAATAATTTGTGTAGTTGCTATGGACTATCGTAGTATCTAGTATCGTGGCTTGTCTGACCATATTTGCTGCTTGGTGGCTTTATCTGCAGGTATTGCGGTATAGAATTTAATGTGCACCCATAACAACTACACAAATTATTCGGGTTATATTTAAAAAAAAAAATGTTTGCCAATAATTTTTTTACAATAATATTATTTTTCTATATTCTTTGTTTTTCTCACGTATAAATCATTTTTCGGGATGGTGCTACATTTTTTATGTATTTACACTTTTTCGGGATGAACTTATCCAAGAAATCCACTAAAAATTTCGGGCTCGGGCTAACTTCGTTGACTTCAAAAATACACGTCTAAAAGTGCAAAAGGTACCCAGGTACCCACGTCAGTCACATTAGGGTTAAAAGTGGAAATAATTTTGTGACTCATGCAGGTTGTATTCTCAGGTCGAATCATCTTTTTAAAACATATTCTAAAATTTAGATTAGACCTACGAAAAAACTTTTTTAATATCGTTGCACCAATCTTTTTTAACAATTTACCTTTGGATATTCGAAAGTGCAGCAACTTTTTTAGTTTTTCAAAACATCTTAAAGAATGGATTCATTAAACTAAAAATATCGACCATCTTTTTCAACTATTAGTTAAAAAAAAAAAAATCTTATTTTCACAATAACTTAAATATGGGAAGGATAATAAAAGAAATAAAAATTATATAAATGTAGTATTTTAAGAGGTTTTAATATATTCATGTGTAATGTGTTATATATTTTTTTTGTAATTTAGAATCAGTCACGTGATCTATTTGACCCAAAAAAAAAATTGAAGGGAAGTGTTTTGTATATTTTACTAGGTTTGAAAGATTACTCAATAACAACGATTTACTACTCATTGGTAATTTCCATAGAAGTGCACTTTTTGCCGAAAAGTGAAGCTACACAACTTAAAGAAAAGAGTAACTACTGAAAAGTGTAGCAATGAGAAGATGTAAATAGCAATTCTTTGTTAAAAAGAGCATCAAAATTGTATATTAAATGTAAATATTGGATTTAAATATTATCACAACACCACATATACCCGCATATGCTAACAACTCTTAGATTTTAGGAATCGATTAGAATGGTTGAGGTAAAATTTAAACCCAATATCTGCATCTAGTATACATTTTTAAGATCTTTTTAATAAAGATTTACTATTTACACTTTTTCATATCTATGAACTTTATAATAGTTACACTTTTCGTTAATTTAATTTATCGTTAAAATTCTTACTTACGTAGGTGCAATTTTCTGTAAATTGCAGGGGAGTTTGATTCGACTTTGCTATTATCATAAATACATGTCACCAATTATTGTTAAACGTCTTGCGAATTGGATTGAATCTATTCTCAAGTCTCGCATTGGGGAAGCACTTCCCATCCGACTACCCCAAAATGTCATATTTTACATAAAAATTGTGAAACTCGATCGCATATGAGTACAAAATCTTGCTTGTGGAGCATCATCAAGTAATTTGGATATGTTCTGACTGTATTGGAATCTGAGATTTCCATGTTGATTCTCTGTGCACCCTCGTGATGCTAGTAGTAATGCTAAAGATTACATTATGGGGTGGCCGTGAAACGCTTATAGTGGATAATACTAGTCTATTTAATTGATTTGATTGCTTTTGAATGTGCGATCAAGTTTTTTTACAAAGGATCTTCCGGTTGCCAACGAGCACACCGTACACTTTTTTACACATAACAAGAGAGATTGGATACGTTAATTATAGTTGGGATAGAATCGGTCCGGTTAGATACACCTATAGCTATAGCCCATAGTTAGTACGGCACTTGTATGATGGATACTGCTACGTTAGCATATGATGGATACTAGCTCACTGTAAATTAAATGAAATCCCTCATCTTTTAGCCATAGATAGTTCACAAAACTAGTTGGTCATGAGCATGTTGTAGCTTTATCATTCCACTGGTGGATACGTTAATTATAGTTGGAAAACAAGTTATGTAGTGGTTAAAGCTTCGGTGACATAGGGCCAGGAGGTACTGAGTTGAAATCCCATCAAAAACAGGGAACAAAAACAAATTTTATTCAAATGATAGTTGTTGCTGTTAATAAACACAACCAGGTATAACCCGATGAAGGAGTGAAGATCTCAGAAAAAGTCTGAATTTCCTGATGTGGAAAATAATAATTTTTTATAAAATAAATGTAAATCAACTGATGATCAACCTACTTTTCTGAATCGTTTTGCAACAAATTTCGAGAGTGGAGATTCGCAAAATTAAAGCATTAACTTTCAGATTGAAGTTCGGATTACCTCATAAGGTGCCTAACTTTACCATTAATAAAATTCAACAGAGAGGTAAGGTCATACATGGGAACGGAAACAACTAAAACTTTCCGATGGAGGCGGTTGTGTACGATTTGTGATGTGTGATCATAGACCTTCTGGTTAATAATGAATTAGTCTTGCAAATCGAATCATACAGCTTAATCCAATCCTTATTTGAAAATTTATTTAAATTTAGTTTACATAAAATATAAGTTCAATTCAATGTCAAATTCTCGATTACCTTCGCTAAATAATACATAACCAATTTATTTTAGTCGTAAATCCCATTAAAGTTTACCTACATCAAAAACGTAACTGCAAACTTGTAAAAAAAATTATACAATTTTCATTATTATGACATAATAAAATCGCGTTAAATAACCCTTTCAACGATGAAAAACCACATAAATCGTATTTATTTGCCACAAAATGTTCGCATACGAGCGAAAAACGTATAAAACCATAAAACCAATGAAACCGAATAAAAAGTTGAAAGTTTAATGACATTTAAAGAAATCCAGCATAACAAAAGATTAAATAAACACAACAACATTGGCGAAAGAAAAGTTAAATAAATTATTTTCAAACCGTGACAACAAAAATTTTCATGTTGTGAACAGTTTACAAAACAGTTTATTAATATTTATATGGTTAACCCTTTACTGAACACAGACATGTATATCGCGACCCTGACTTACCTCTAAAATATAATTAAAATCTGTGATCAAATTTAGAACACGGCTTAAGCACAATTAACAATGAAAGTCTACCCACATACAACATGTTAAACATAAAACTAATATGTGAACTACATACATAAAAATTGTTACTTTGATGTGATTACATTCGATTTATTAAAATTTCTTGTAATGGATACGGTGATGATTACATATGGAAGGTGTTTACCTACGGCAAACAAATTAGTTTCCAAGTAGGAACATCGGTATATTGTCTTTAATATACAATGAGCTTTGATGAAAAGCCATAAGCATTCATAAAACTAGAAATACGTACCTAAGTATGCAAATAAAAAAAAGTTCCAATTTAATTTCGTTCGATGTGATGAAAAATCGTACAAAAAATTTTGTTATCGTCCGGGAAAAAATTCGAATAAGCTATAGGAAGGAGATATACGTATGTATGTGCTGAATGATTTATAAATGAGATGTTGTTTGTTACAGATATTATATCCATATCGTCCATTTTTCTGAGAATAATACTTTGTATCATACATGTACGAGTATGTATACCCTTTTCTAGGATTAATAAATAACGACAAACTGTTGAAAACAAAAATTCGGAATCTAGCAAAAAATTGCCTCATGATGTTATATATGTTATGATAGCTGGAGCTTATAAAATATTGAAACGTTGAATATGTCTGACAGTTTTATGTGCTTGTTTATTATTTGTTTGTTGTTACTATTATAAGTCATTTTTACGGAATCTGGACTTCCTACATTTATTTCGCTTAGAGTTTTTAACGAAATACAACAAAATTTTGCAATGTTTGGGAAATTTTTTTGCTTGGTCCAGTAAACCGCATCGGCATAACAACATTATTATGAATTACGTTAAACATGTGACAAATGTGTAGTGTGGCAATTTGTAGGTAACAAGTAAAATATTTTATGTGTAGCTTAAAATTGATTTATTTATTTACTCGACTTTTCGACGCTGTATTCCGTCATTTTCAAGAGTATAATAAATTTCTTACAAAGAATAAAAATTATATAAAACATAAAGTTCGAAGAACAGGTGATTTTTTCGTGTCCATCACGCCAGCCGGAACCAAACAACGATTGCACAAGTAGCACGATGCATTGTGCATCATTGTGCACTAAATGCTTTTTCAGGCGGAACCTCATAGTTCCAGCCGGAACATGATAAAGCCATCCAGAACCCTACAACAGCAAAACCAACTATGGCACAAGTAGCACGATGCATTGTGCATCATTGTGCACTGTATAATTATTCAGCCAGAACCTTACAAATCCAGAAATATACGATTTTTCGGAAAACAACCTTACAAATTCAGCCGGAATTAAATACAGTACAAACTCGATAAACAAAACACGTGTTGTTAATTGCAATACTCGATATTTGCAACAATGTAAATTTTCTATTATAAAACTTTAGAATTGCAACAGAATAAAATTTTACCTCGATAACTGCAATTTTAATAAACAATATTCGTTTTCGCGAATAAACAATATTCGGTAAATTTTCCTTTTCAATATCGTTAAAAAAGAAAAAGGATTATGGTGCCATGATAAATTGAAACATTTGAATTTATCATTCGACAAGGTGTACAATGCGGATGGATCTGGTTTTTTTGGAGAACTTTCCAAATAAAATGCTTGTTCATCATAACGAAACATGTGCACCAGGCCGAAAACTCTCTAAAGAACAGATTATTTTTTGCCAACCTTCTTTAATCGGAAAAGCTAAACAACTGAAACCTTTTGAACAATTATCGGTGATCCGATTATATGTCTGAAAAATGGCAAACAAAAATGCATGTATGACGAGTTGTTCAAAGAATAATTTGAAAGACATTTTATTACTGAGGCAAGAAATTCGGTAATTTCGTTTACTTGCTACACTTAACAAAAACTTAAAAAATATTTTTTTGCTGTTTTCGGTCGCTCATTTTTGAAACAAAATGGACTGGAAGAAAAGGCACTGTTAGTGTTAGATCACAAAAATTTATGTACTTTTGATGGACTTATACTTATAATGTGCCTTCCGCCAAACTGTACCGAATTGATTCAGCCAATGTACCAAAACGTAAACAATTTAACCAAACTAACGTATAAAAAATTTGTTAAATCATTTGCACAAGAAATCAAGTGAACACGATTTTGAGACTGCATTATAAAGGATTAGCTTGGGCCTGGAAAAATCTCGAATCAGCAAAAAATTGCGTTGGAAACGAATAATGCTGGAAATTGACGATTATTACTCCGAACATCACATCCTAGTGATTGTAATCCGTAATAGAGCGACAGAAGAGAGAGCAGAAAATTTTAATCCAATATTGACTTTAATAAAATCTCACCTAACGAAGTATCTGAACATGATAGTTAACGAGTGGATAATCGAAAACTCTTTGCCTAAAGAGATTAACGAAGTGGGATTAACAAGAGTTAGTAAATGAATCCAAAAAAGAAGTCAAAAATCTAGAAAATGTTCAGTTTAAACATGAACTGTTTTGTATTAGATCGGGCAGAATGAAACAAAGTCCCTGCATAGGATGTTTTCTGAATGTCTCTGAATTAAATTCAATTGTATACGAAGTTATAATTTTCTGTAATTTTTATTTTAAAGATACATATCTTTGTTGAAAAATCAACAGTTTTCCTTTTCATTAAATTTTTCAATGTTTAAGTTTTACTCGATATTTGCAACTTTTCGATTTTTGCAACAACCATGAACTTTAATTGGTTGCAATTATCGAATTTGTACTGTATACCTTATACAGGCAAACTAAGTATGGCACAAGTAGCACGATGCATTGAGCATCATTGTGCACTATATAAGTTTTCAGCCGGAACCTTATAAATCCAGCAATATACGATTTATCACGGAAACGATGGTATGGTAGTATACAGTCAAACTAACTACATCCCTAGTAGCACATTGGATTGTGTATCATTGTGCACTAAATGATTTTTCATCCGGAACCTTATAATTATTGCCGGAACATGATAAAGCTATCCAGAACCCTACAACAGCAAAACCAGCTATGGCACAAGTAGCACGATGCATTGTGCACTATACTTATAACTTTTCCGCCGGAACTTTACAAATCCAGAAATATACGATTTTTCAGGGAAAAACCTTACAATTTCAGCCGGAACCATACCCTCTACAGGTAAACTAACTATAGCACAAGTAGCACGATGCATTGTGCATCATTGTGCACTATATAATTTTTGAGCCGGAACCTTACAAATCTAGTAATATACGATTTTTCTGGGAAAAACCTTACAATTTCAGCCGGAACCATACCCTCTACAGCTAAACTAACTATAGCACAAGTAGCACGATGCATTGTGCATCATTGTGCACTAAATGCTTTTTCAGCCGGAACCTTATAATTTCTGCCATAGCCAAATAAAGCCAGGTAGAACCATGCAACAGTCAATCCATCTATGGCACAAGTAGCACGATGCATTGTGCATCATTGTGCACTATACAATTTTTCAGCCGGAACTTTACGAATCCATAAATATACAATATTTCGGGGAAAAAACTTAACAATTTTAGCCGAAACATACAGTCAAAATAACTACTGCACAAGCAGCACAATACATTGTGCATTGTGCATTTCCGGCTGAAATTGTAATGTTTTTTCATGAAAAATTGTATATTACTGGATTTATAAGGTTTCGGCTCAAAAATTATATAGTGCTCAATGATGCATAATGCATCGTGTTACTTGTGCCATAGTTAGTTTGGCTGTAGAGGGTATGGTTCCGGCTGAATTTGTAAGGTTTTTTCCCGAAAAATCGTATATTTCTGGATTTATGAGATTCCGGCTGAAAAACAGAACAGTGCACAATGATGCACAATGCATCGTGCTGCTTGTGCTATAGTTGATTTGGCTGTGTACGGTTCTGTCTGGCTTTATCGGGTTCTAATCGGAATTATAAGGTTCCGGCTGAAAAAATATTTGGTGCACAATAATGTACAATGTATTGTGCTGCTTGTGCCGTAGCTATTTTGATTGTAGGTTTCGGCTGAAATTATTAGGTTTTTTTCCCTGAAGTATTGCACATTTCTGGATTTGTAAAGTTCCGGCTGTAAATTATATAGTGCACAATGATGCACAATGCATCGTGCTACTTGTGCCGTAGATGGTTTGACTGTTGCAGGGTCCTGGCTTGCTTTATCTGGATCCGGCTGTAATTATAAGGTTCCGGCTGAAAAAGCATTTAGTGCACAATGATGCACAATGCTTCGTGCTACTTGTGCAATCATTGTTTGGTTCCGGCTGATATGGTTCCGGCTGGCGTGACGGACACATTTTTTCAGAATGCCTAATATTTACATACATAATTTAATTGTTAAATAAATTTATTAATTAAATAAAATGTTATCAAAATAATTTTCTAAATATGTATTTCGAAACCTCCTTGGCATTTACCAAATTTTCAGATGAATTTTGAATTTATGTAAATACTTTCCAAAATCAACCGATTTTGAGAATTGTTTAAAAAATTTTAACATTCAACTACCAGCGGAAGGCTAGTATCTCTTAAATGAGTTGAAATCGAACTCTGAGACACCTCCGTGAATCCGAATTTTCAGCCTGAAATTTTAATTTTTAACTTATGGCATACGTTTTCTGTCTCATGACACATAATATACTATAAAGCAAATTTGTGTCACGCGCAAATTATAACTGTTAATCGATTGTGTATTAAATAGCTATCGATTTAATCGTAGCTTCTAAATTTTGATAAAAATAATAAAAACAAATTTATTACTGCTGAAATATCAAAGTAAAAAAAAAAATTAATAGGCCAAATTTTCAACAAAAAAAATCTAAAAATGTTTTCAGCAGAATTATGTGAACTAAATTCAGCTTGAAAAAAAGTTTATCGGAGATTACTTGGAGTATATTCTATTAAACCTCGCCTAATAAACGGATCCACGAGCACTAGATATATACCACTGGAATTGCTAAAGTTTTGACTAGAAACCGACATAGAAATAAGAGACATTTAGAAACCTAGAGATTTGATGCTGTATAAGATGGCAGAAAATTTCCAGCAGAAAAAATGTGTTGTGCTATTCACCGCTAGAGGCACCACAATCACAAAAATGGAATTTTTTCTGCTGATATTTTTTGAAAGCAGCAGAAATTTTTTTTAATAATTCTCAGCATAAAGTTTTATGAAAAATCAAAGAATTTATGAAAAAGAAGAGAAAATGTATGTTTAAACGTTTTGAAGAGAAGAAAGTTAATTTTTTTTTTAAAACGATTTGCGTGTAAGGACTCTCAAAACATACTAAAATTACCATAATCGTCATTATGCAAATACAGGGCAACATCAAAAAAATCGCCATCGTTGCTACTCTCAGAAATGTACTGAAGTTATTTTACTGTGAAATGTTTTCAGTTTTTTAACAAGTTACAGTTTAATTTTTCAGTTAGAAAAACCCCCTGTAACTACCCTGGGTGTATGTTTTTATGGTAGCGGAGATCATAATCTATATAAATGAGCAAAATAAGATTCATAACTGGCGTTGGCTACTGACGGGGGTAATTACAGTGGGCTTTTTCTAACACTTTTGTTAAAAAACTGAAAATATTTCACATTAAAATGACGCCAGAAATGTAAGGAGTGCAACGATGGCGTATTTTTTAGGTTGCCTTGTATTTGCATAATGTTGATTATGGTAATTTTAGTATATTTTGAGAGTCCTTACTCCTTACACTATACGTACGCAAATCGTTTTTTTTTTAAATAACTTTCTTCTCTTCAAAACGTAAACATATATTTTCTCGTCTTTTTCATAACTTCTTTGATTTTGCATAAAACTTTCTGCTGAGAATTATTAATCTGCATCAAAATTTTAAAAATTTTCTACTGCTTTCAAAAAATATCGGAAGAAAAAATTTCAATTTTGTGATCGTGATGCCTCTAACGGTGAATAGCAAAACACATTTTTCTGCTGGAAATGGTCTGCTATTTTATACGGCATACAAATTTGCAGAAAAATTGTATCTGGAATTATCTGGATATATTTGTTTGAATACCTTAGTTTGTAATGAAAACTTCAACAAAGCCGGCGGTATATACCAAGTGCTGGCGAATCGACCATTAGGCGAGATTCAAACAACTGCATCCAGATAGATTTTTTTTGGAAATATTCCAGTTTTTTAACCAACATTTTAACGAATCCTATATGGCATACGTGAAGTGATTGCGAATGGTTTGTAAGGCGAGATTCAAACGACTAGGATCCAGTTAATTCCAGATAAATTTTTTGATCAAATCTCTCAGTTTGTAGTCAAAATTTCAAACGACTTTATCCATAAACACCAAATTAAAATTTTGGGCTGAAAGTTCTTGCTAGATTCATAGTGGTCAATCACACAATGCTAATTAAGCTTTCGCATTGTCGTTTTCAGATTTGGTTTGGACTGCCTACCTAGGTTTCCCAACAATTGAAGGGATAAATTAAAACACGTAAAAGTTATAAAGGGTGTTCCAGTAAGATTTAAAAATTTAATAAAACAAAAGCGACTTAATATATTTCAAAATTTATTTTTTTGTTTGAAAGTACAATCTTCCTGGGGGCCTATTATGGTATTTTCGATAGCGTTTATTTTCAAGAATATCAAACGTTTCGATAACATCGAAAATAGATATTATGACATTTTCGATAGTGTTTTACTTCGATAATATCGAGTGATTTACGAAATCAAAAATAACTTTAATCAAAATGTGACAGATGCAGTTTTGTTTGTTTTAGTGATAAGCTGTATCCTGTATTGAAAAAATTTCTAAAAACTGATCAAAATTAGTTAACTAAAATATAAATATAAAATTCATTTATATTATGGACTCGAGCATTGGATTTTATTTACAATCGAGTGATGATGAATTCAAGGATGAAGTGGCACTGGTCAATATTCATCATGAGAGATTTCGTGATAGTGCAAACGTGCTCGACATGCCAAATAAAAATCCGGTAAATAATTACAATAACAATTTTCATAATTTATCCATTTCTAACAATCATTTTTGTATATTTTTAGTTTCATCAAATTATTCAGAATATCGAAGCAATGATTCAGAGATATTCTGAGTGAAGTTGTACGTTTAGATACCTTAGAATCTTACGAAATTTGAAAATCCATATTTCTTAACCAAAATAATCTTAACGAACAGACGAAATCCGTTTCTCACCAATTACGGATCCCGCCTTGTTCTATCGTCACGCTCCTAATAATATGACTAATATGTCGGGTAAATAAATGTACTTCAATGTACCTTGAATTTTGCTGGCAGCCGATCAGTTTTTATTACTAATTTTTACCGAATAAACAACAGAAGGTTGGGACGAACAATAGGTTAATTTTTATTGCCTATTTTTTGTTTCTCCTTATTTTATTTCTTTTTCTCTCTTTCTCTCTCTCTCTCTCTCTCTCTCTCTGGCACTATATCCCATCAAGGGATTTGGTCGCCTCAAATGAGGTTTCATAATCATATTATCATTTCGGATAATGAGTGATTAATTCATTGATCCCTAACCAGAACCCGGCATTTAAACTTTTATCGTTCATTAATCCCAATTATTTAATTTCATCAGATATTTCTTCCATAACCCCATTACTCAGTATGTTTCCTAATTTGCTAGCAAATGAAACAGATAAAGATAATATAATGGAAAAACTGAAAGTGATGAAGTTATTTTCGCACCTATTAAATTTGGATGCAACAGACATCGTAAAAATTGGATCGATAAGGAATTTAATATGAAAGCTGCTTTTCGGTGTATTGGCCAATTTCACGATGAGTCTAATGAGTTTGCCTCATAGTGCGTGCATTTTCAACGCAGAATGAATCTTTTCTGGTCTAAATAAATAATACACACACGAAAAACAAAAATCGTTTGTTAATCGAGACGATAGACTCAATTATGGCCGCGAGAGATTTATTATCAGAAGAGGAAAATAAATCGGTCAGTTCAAAAAAATCGAGTGAGGTTTGGATACCGTGCCCAGAAGTTAATTCAATTTACTTATCTATGTATATTATTTCTATATACATATTCAAGTATTTTATTTAATTATCTATTTACAACAATGAAATGTTATATTTATTTTTCTGCTTTAGGATGATTTATAATTTATTTTTATGAAACAATTTGATTTTAGTTAATAGTGTAAACAAATGTGATGGTACTGTTTATCATATGAAAATATTGTGATGCTATGAATTTAAATATTATAATATATTTAAATATAATATATGTACATTATTAAAAAACAAAGGAATGATTTTAGTTAAAAAAAAATGAATTCATTTCGAAACATTTTTTATTTAATTATTGGGTACATTTTTATTTTTTCTAATGATAACGCTGGTCGTAAACGTTGTGGGAATGTCAGTTTATTTATAAGTAACATTTTGTCTAAAAAAAGACCGAAAAATCTTTAAAAACAAATATAGACAAATTTCTTTAAACTTTAAAAAGTAAATATTTAAATACCGCATATGAAATAGCAATCATCAAATCCTTGAGTTTTAAATAGCGATCCGCAATTGGGACATTTACCTTATTTGGATTCCCCTTACAAAATCTACTATCGTCACTACACGTTTAGCCAACCGTACAGTGGATTTTTATTGCACCTTATGGATGGTACCACTACTTCGTTGCGTCGACCACGCAGAGGAGCAACTCCCGTGTGTAGTTGGGTAGTCAGTTGGGTACAGTCCAGTCTTGATAAAGCCTCCGTATGCCTTTATTTGTATATATTTCACTTCATTAATTTCACTTGTCGTTATACGAGTATTCACTTGTTTTTTACTTTTGGTCTAATACGCTTAGTCAGTTATAGACGACACTAATAACTTATTCCCGGGGGTATGGCAGTGGCATGTCTGACAGTGTTAATCTTATGAAATTCGGTATTTGATAGATTTAGAATTTCATAGTAATTTCCGAAATACGAAATATGGAAATAGATTTTAAATTAAATAAAACCAGAGGAATAGTATCCAAGATTAACCTTATGTGTTTCTTGGAAATTTTATTCAATGTTACGGGTTTCAGAAAGTCGGTGAAGTTAGCCCGAAATTCCATCCCGATTTTTTTGGTACATTTCTTGGCTAAAGTGTAGTCAACCCGAAAAAAGTGTAGTCGTTACAAAAATGTAGTGCTATCCCGAAATCCCGAACTTTGAAAATGTAGGATTATCCCGAAATTCAAATCTAATACAAATTTAATTTTAATTTACACATTTTTAAAAAATATTTTTTGAAAACTGTCAAAAATTGTTGCAACCTCTTATTGTGAACTAACCGTGCAATATTATAATTTCATAAAAACCATTCTGAAAATTTTAAAAAGCCTATTGGAATAAAACATACAAAAACAATTATTATTAGAAAATTAAGTTAGCGGTATATACGGCTATTTAGGTCTTGGCTGTGCTAATAAACCTTGCGAATTTCATTTTCATATCAGGTGGAAAAATGATGTAAATGATGTGTATTTGTGTAGATAAAGACTTCGCGAGTGTGAATTTTTATTTGCCCCACAGAGTATTTGCCC
Organism: Nephrotoma flavescens; assembly: GCA_932526605.1. NCBI lineage: Eukaryota > Metazoa > Arthropoda > Insecta > Diptera > Tipulidae > Nephrotoma > Nephrotoma flavescens. The sequence continues at coordinate 71,101,308 of OW052220.1, read as the reverse complement.
CACAAAATTTTATAGTTTGCTAAAAATTATTATTTTTTTTTTTTTTTTTTTTTTTTTTTTTTTTTGTTTAATTGTTTAAAGAGTCTTAAAGACTATGACAAACAATTTAAGTTAATATAAATGTGTACTAGCATATACATACATTAAATAACGTTAACAGAAAAAAAGACTATTTTTTATCAGAAAAAAGAGTTACAAAATTTATGAGCAACAAGAAAATTATGATTAAGTTCTAATAAATAATATATTTTACTCAACAATATATATATGTTATTCTATTTTTTTTCCTCTCCATTATAATTTTTTTTTTATTTTCCTTAATGAATTATCTAATAAACTTAATTGATTATTTATCCTATTTTTATTTTTTGTTATATATTTTTTTTTTTTTTTTTTTTTTTTTTTTTTTATTTTATTTTTTTTTTTTTATTTATTTTTTTTTTCCTTCTATACATTCATCTTTGAATACTTCACTTCCTCTTCCCCTACACTTTCCGCAAGTAAACATTTTGTTCGCAATCGACAACAATCCAGAAACCGAGAAATCGCTTCTAAAAGTTTATCCGACTAGGTCTCGAGCCACTTTGTAATTAAATATGATTTTAGTGACATCTGGTATTTGTATATATTTTGCTCATTTTTTAAAGACCCTGGTAATTCATTAAATAAAAAGAGACATTTATAGAATGGGTTATTTTGTCCGCGTATTGTGCTTACAGTAGGTATATAAAAGTTGGTATTGTTATTCCTTCGGGTGTTGTACGTGTTCAATCTAAAATCAAATTTCGAGTTCCTGAAATACAATTGTTGCTACCTGAAATACATTTGTTGTCACCTGGAATACATAAATCATCGCCTGAAAGAAAACCATCACCAATTTATCGTCGAACCCAACACTACAGCTGAGTTATTAATATCACCAGCCGAGAATCGTCCCTCATTTAATATATGTAGTTATCTGAAATGTAATTAGATTAATTTAATTAAGTTCATACGTATATTATAATAATTACTTACCTTGTCATTATATTCATCTTGATTACCTATAGAAATTAGTATAAATATTATTTAGATAACAAACCAAAAACATATTATGTAAACAATATACATAACATAATTTGCCCTTGAACTTGATCTTCAAAACACAACAAATTATGTCATGCATATTGTAACACAAATAAACATACACTAGAATTTCTCTATATATTTATTAACACATATAGATACTTACCTTTAAAAACAATAAGGATAATTGGTTACCTAAAATAGTAATTAAGTTAAGATAAAAATAATTAAGTTAAGATAAAATTCAGTTTATTATGTATATTAAATATTTCTTACCAGTTTGTTATGACATTTCTGCATCACACAATTACTAATGTAATTATCTTATACTACCACCAATGTAATTCCTATTTTATAGAAAGTGCGTTTAATACTTAATATATAATTTGTAATGCCATCTAGTGGCAATTAAATTACGAGGCGATTGATCACCCTCTATGGTAAAGATACCAACATTTTTGTAATTAATATTTTGTAAACCAAAATAAAATTCTCTCTGTCATTAACCACCATAGCGACAAGTTGTGTTTGATTTGTTTCGTGCTTAAAATTAAGAAATAAATTTGTACAGTGCAGTTGTGTAGCCGGAATACTATTTCTACATAGTTTGGTCCTTCGAGCCGGATGCGATACCAAAGCGCATCAAAGGTAATAGTATACCGAAGACGATTGTAATTCGAGACAAGCCAATACTGCAGCCAGCACGTCGAAATACCCACCGCCATTCACCGCATGGTATTTCACCATAACTGGTTGGCAGCCAACTATATAGTTTACAACCCAAGCACCATCAACCGCGTGCCGAGATAGCAGCCGCCATTCATCGATTGGTATCCATTTCCAGTTGGCAGATAAGTACGAAATTAAAAACCAGCCACCATTCACCGCGTGCCCATAATCCAGCCGCCATTTGCCGAATGATATTTTAATTAGTCTCCAGTTAACAGTCGAATACAGGATTGAAATCAGGTGAGCCGTTCCACATTATTTAAGTGATTGACTCCTAACCTCAATTTATAAAAAATATATAATCGAATTTAAAATCATATTTCGAGTGGTTGTGTGCCATTTTCTGTGTGCTCGCGCTGTGTTTCTATAATTAACACATTTAATAAGTTATCGACCAGTTTAGTTATATTTCAACCTAGTCTTAACATGGAAGCATTAATTAAACGCAAAAGTGTGATCAAGGGTCAGTTAACAAAGATTGCTAATTTTGTAAATACGAAAGGCGAAAACTCCACTTATGACGAGTTGACAATCCGGTTAACTAAAGTGAATGATATGTATAATCACTTTATTTCACTCGAGGATCAAATATTTAACCTGGATGCGGAAGCGAATTCGGATATGGATATTTTCGACGAAGCGTATTATTCAATCGTTGCGAAATTGCAAGTGCTGATAAGACAACTCTCGACTAAGGCCGCGATACCGACTCCTCGCGATGATGCCGATGTTTCCTTGAATACCACCCAAATCAATTTTCGATCTGATTTTAAATTACCGAGACTGAGTCTCCCTACTTTCGATGGCAATCTGAAACAATGGCAATCATTTTATGATATTTACATATCCACGGTCCACGAGAACACAAACCTATCATCCGCCCAGAAGTTCAAATATCTTCTAGGGCAGTTACGTGGAGCCGCATATACAACTGTTTGCCATTTCCGTGTAGACGATGCAAGTTATTATGAAGCGTTAAAACGATTGGTCAAGAAATACGATAGAAAACGGACTATAGTTGAAGGTTACATTCGCGAATTCCTTTTGTCGCCAAAATTTAGTAAACCGTCAGCCATGAGTATCACTAAGCTTCATGATACGTTAGATGAAACCATTCGAGGTCTAAAGGCCCTCGGAGACCTAGCAACGCACCGGGACCCGTGGTTAATCCTTTTGGCAGCCGAAAAATTGGACGATGATACAAGGCAACTATGGAAATACGAGTCAGCTGAAAACGATTATCCAACGGTTGATGAATTCTTAGAATTTCTATCTAAGAGAATGAATTCACTAGCTGAGCCTACAACCAAACGATTTGCTGCCCCCAAGTCACCAACACCGATTAATTCATATTATGCCGCTATACAGTTACCGCCCTGTCCGCTCTGTGAAAATAAAGAACATAGATTGTACGAGTGTCCTAAATTTCGTGCAATGGACATTATCTCGCGCCGCGAGTTCATATCCAAATCCAACCGCTGTTTTAACTGCCTTACTGATCGACACCTAATCACGAGCTGTAACAGCAGAAAACATTGTCAAAAATGTTCCAAACGGCACAATACCTTGTTGCATTACGTCCATACCCCACAAATAACCGAGGGTTCACAGAATGATAAAGAATTACCAAAAACGTATGTGAACGTTAATCAAAATACCGTTCAGCCCATTTCCACTCGTAATATCGAATCAGCTACCACGATGTTGGCTGTACCGATGTGTCGATACCTAGAGAAACCAATGCCAATTAAGAATCCAGTAGAAGTAGCCCGTTCGACTAAAGGTAATATCCCTATCTTACCTACCGCAAAATTGGACGTACAGGATAAATATGGGAACTGGATAAAATGTCGAGCTCTGTTGGATTCGGGGTCGACGCACAATTTTATTACGGAAGGTCTTATAAGCCGATTGAAAATCTCGCGTTCAAAGTCGGATATCACAATTAGTTCCATTAATCAATCGCGATCATGCAGCTCAAGAGGTAAATCCAAGATTACACTACGATCTTCAATCAATCCGTTATTTTGTATGAATGTTGAAGCGTACATCCTGCCATCAATATCGGCAAGATTACCACACGAATCCTTCGATAAAGGATTGTTAAATTTTGAAGCCAATACGCCGTTAGCCGATCCAGAATATTATCTTGCAGCAGATGTTGAGTTGTTATTGGGATGTGAGACTTTTTTTGAGATATTGTTAGACGGCAAATCCCAACCTAACCCAGATTACCCCTATATACAAAATTCTAAACTCGGATGGTTAGTTGGGGGAACTATCTACGATATCGAACAACCTACTTCCAACAGAGGTAAAACCTGTCTTCATGTTGATGCTGAAACTCTTCAACGGTTAGAAGTAGCTATCGAGAGATTTTGGCGGACAGAAGAGGTGCTTTTACCTAAGGCATTGACGACCGAAGAACGAAATTGTGTTAAGTTCTTTAACGCAACTACCAAAATAGAAGAATCCGAAATTCGAAATAAGATAGTCGTGCAGTTACCCTTTAAAAACGACCGTCCTGGAATTGGGGAGTCGTTTACGCAAGCACAACGTAGGTATCAACTTTTAGAGAAAAGACTGGTTCGTGATGAAGATATGAGAAAGCCATACGTTGAATTTATGCAAGAATACCTTAAGTTAAATCATATGGAATTGATACCGGAAGACGAAATTTCGAAGCCTAATAATCAAATATGTTATTTACCACATCATCCGGTTGTGAAGGATTCCAGCTCAACCACAAAGGTTCGCGTAGTTTTTGATGCTTCGGCAAAATCTAGCAACGGGTACTCTTTAAATGACAACTTAATGGTCGGTCCGACCGTGCAGGGTAACTTAGTCAACCTTCTAATACGCTTTCGAAAGCACCGATACATTTTTTCGGCGGATATCGAGAAGATGTTCCGGCAGATTTCCATCTCCGATAGAGATAAAGATTACCATCGTATCCTGTGGAGAGAAAACCCAGGTATGAAATTATCACAATACCGTTTGAAGACAGTAACCTACGGTACATCGCCAGCACCGTTCCTAGCCACCGCTTCATTACATTACCTTGCCGATAAGTATGAGAAGAGCTATCCTGAAGCCAGTAAGATCATTAAGGCGGATTTTTACATGGATGACTTATTGAGTGGAAGTCATAGTCTAGAGTCAGCAATAAAATTACAGGACGATATCATACAACTGCTCAATTGTGGTGGATTTAATATACGAAAATGGTCGGCAAATCACCCATCGCTACTAGAAAACATTCCACCGGAAAGTCGCGAAATGTCAGCATGGGAAGTTACAGATAATAAACGAATGATTTCGATATTGGGAATCAAATACAATGCTCTAGAAGACTATTTCAGTTTCAAGGTATCATTGCCAACAGCACAAACAAGGATTACTAAAAGGTTATATTTGTCTGAAACTTCACGTATATACGACCCGCTGGGGCTTTTATCACCCGTTACGATTGGTTTTAAAATTTTATTCCAGTCCCTATGGTTGGAAGGCATTGGCTGGGACGATGAATTACCATCAAATACCCTGAATGATTATTTGTTGCTACGAGAACAGCTGGAAGTGTTAGCTCACTTAAAGTTTCCAAGATGGCTATGTACAACCGATGAAGTCGAACTGCACGGATTCTCCGATGCGTCGAGGGATGCTTATGCAGCTACTATTTACTCGCGAATTATTTCCCCTAATGGAGCTGTTAAAACTAATCTCGTCATAGCCAAAACGCGAGTAGCTCCCATTAAAACGCTCACAATACCAAAATTGGAGCTAAACGGCGCCACATTACTGGTACGATTGCTAAAATTAGTGGTAGATTCGCTCCAACTGTCGAAAAATGCATTTATTCATTTGTACACCGATTCAACGATTGTTTTACAGTGGCTCTCGAAGCCTCCGAAAACTTTAGAGACATTTCAAGCAAACCGAGTTGCTGAAATTATGTCCTCTACGAACCCAACGCAATGGCATTATGTACCGAGCCACGAGAACCCAGCCGACAAAGCAACCAGAGGTGTTACACCAAATATTTTTGTAACCGATAACCTTTGGATACGAGGTCCCAACTTTTTAAACGAAAATCCTCTAGTCTATCCGGCTTCGCCAATAAGAGTACATGACGATGCCATCCCAGTCATTTCAAACTTAGCCTCAATTTCGCAAGGCTTTGATGTTCTCGAGAAATTATGCCTTAAATATTCAAACATAAGAACCTTAACCCGTGTTTTAGCATACATTCTGAGGTTCAAGAAAATACTTCAAACCCGAAGAATAGACCGAAAGTTTGGCAAACACTTATCCGTAGATGAGATTATAAATGCCGAATATTGCCTATACCGATTTGTCCAACATCAAGGTTATAAAAGCGATATTAACTCATTACTAAACCAAAATTTATTACCGAATAAATCTAATATTTTTTATCTTTATCCATATATTGACAACCACGGACTGCTGCGAATGCGAGGACGTTTGGAGAACGCTGCTATTAGTCACGATGCAAAGCACCCCATAATACTGCCAAGCAACCATGTTATCACCGAAAGTATAATCCGGGACATACATAGCAGGAATTTACATGCCAGCCACAAATTAGTGCATACCATATTAAAACAACGGTTTGCCATCCCTAGAGCAAAAAACGTTATACGCCGGATTATCCATCTATGTATCACCTGCAGACGCTTCAATACCAAGTTGGAACAACAACTTATGGGTCAGCTACCCGGCTGCCGTGTCAATCCACCAGCTAGGCCATTCATCGAGGTCGGTATCGACCTAGCTGGTCCATTTATTCTTAAACCATACAGGAGTAGAGGTGCCAAATCATATAAATCCTATATAGTAATATTTGTTTGTATGGCCACCAAAGCCACAACGATTGAAATTGTATCAGATATGAGCTCCGAGTTGTTCGTCGCCGCGCTAAAACGGTTTAGTGCAATGCGCGGACTGCCACAACACATTTACTGCGACAACGGCAGTAATCTAGTGGGAGCTAGTAGAGAACTTAAACATCTTTATAACCAATTTAAAAATGAAGTCCAGCAATCCCAAGTAAACGATTGGTGCAAGGATAACCATATTCAGTGGCATTTCATCCCCCCTGCCACTCCCAATTTCGGTGGTCTATGGGAGGCTACCGTGAAATCCTGTAAATATCACCTACGCCGCGTTATTAAGGATGTTTTGTTGACGTACGAGGAATTTCTGACAATCATCAAGCAAATCGAAGCGCTATTAAATTCTCGTCCGTTGGGCGAATTACATGAAGACGAGTGGAACCCCTTAACCCCAGCTCACTTTTTAATCACCCAGCCATTAACGATGTTACCCGAACCCAATCTATACCCAGTTAAAATGTCCCACCTGAGCCGTTGGCAATTGATCCAGCAGATGATGCAGGGATTCTGGAAACAGTGGTCGCAAGAATACGTTACCTCGCTGAATAAATTCTACAAATGGTACAAGGTGAACCACCAGTTCAAAAAAGGAGATCTTGTACTCCTACGAGACCCGAAGTTGCCATCAGCCAAATGGCCCATCGCCAGAATATACGAAATGCATCCCGGCCAGGATCAACTCACTCGTATTGTATCCCTCAAGTTACCCGGTGGCCGCATTCTCAAACGACCGATAAGTAAACTGTGCTTCTTACCTAATATTGACTCAACTGAGTCAACGGCGGCGGTATGTTCAATCTAAAATCAAATTTCGAGTTCCTGAAATACAATTGTTGCTACCTGAAATACATTTGTTGTCACCTGGAATACATAAATCATCGCCTGAAAGAAAACCATCACCAATTTATCGTCGAACCCAACACTACAGCTGAGTTATTAATATCACCAGCCGAGAATCGTCCCTCATTTAATATATGTAGTTATCTGAATTGTAATTAGATTAATTTAATTAAGTTCATACGTATATTATAATAATTACTTACCTTGTCATTATATTCATCTTGATTACCTATAGAAATTAGTATAAATATTATTTAGATAACAAACCAAAAACATATTATGTAAACAATATACATAACATAATTTGCCCTTGAACTTGATCTTCAAAACACAACAAATTATGTCATGCATATTGTAACACAAATAAACATACACTAGAATTTCTCTATATATTTATTAACACATATAGATACTTACCTTTAAAAACAATAAGGATAATTGGTTACCTAAAATAGTAATTAAGTTAAGATAAAAATAATTAAGTTAAGATAAAATTCAGTTTATTATGTATATTAAATATTTCTTACCAGTTTGTTATGACATTTCTGCATCACACAATTACTAATGTAATTATCTTATACTACCACCAATGTAATTCCTATTTTATAGAAAGTGCGTTTAATACTTAATATATAATTTGTAATGCCATCTAGTGGCAATTAAATTACGAGGCGATTGATCACCCTCTATGGTAAAGATACCAACATTTTTGTAATTAATATTTTGTAAACCAAAATAAAATTCTCTCTGTCATTAACCACCATAGCGACAAGTTGTGTTTGATTTGTTTCGTGCTTAAAATTAAGAAATAAATTTGTACAGTGCAGTTGTGTAGCCGGAATACTATTTCTACAGTACGAATGTATCTCACCTACAGTAGTAAGGTTAATGTTGGATTTAGTGAGACCTAACTGAACTTTTCTAATGAACGTCAATAATTGAAATTGGCCTAAGACGTCAATAGGCAATATCTTGGATGTAAAGATGGATTTACTTGCCGTTAATAAGGGTAAACGTTTAACGGTTTTAATTACCCGATTTTGTAAAACTTTCAGACTTTTCTTTGTATTTTGAGACGCAGTTGTCCAGAGTGAGCTCATATAGTTAAGTCTAGAATTAATATAAGCATTGTAGATCATCCAAGCGGTTTTTTCATCAATGTAGGTCCGTATTCTTTTTATTGCAAAAATGTAAGGCCAAATAGTTTTTTTAAGTTTTATTGTGTGTTCTTTCCAGTTAAGATTCTCATCAATCACTAACCCCAAATAAGTCGTATTTTGAACTTGATCGATTTTGTTATTATTTACAAACAGATGAGATGGAAAATATGTTGGGAAATCTTTATTTTGGAAAAATATGTAATTAGTTTTCGACAGATTTATATTCATTTTGTTCGCACATAGCCAATTTTCAATTTTAAGTATATCGTTTGTGATTTGTTCGATAACCGTTAGAGGATTTTTGGATTTATAAATTAAAGTCGAGTCATCTGCATACATAAACAATTTGCCTGGCAGTTCTAAATTAAACATATCGTTAATAAAAAAATTAAATGCTATTGGCCCAAAGACTGACCCTTGTGGCACACCCGTTAAGATTTGTAATGGTCTGCTTTTAAGACCATTTAGAACAGTATATTGGACACGATTAAAAAAATAAGAAGAGAGTAGTGAGAAAGTTGAGTTTGATGGATTTAGCCTTTTTAATTTTAAAAGTAGAATGTCATGCGGGACAGTATCGAAGGCATTTTTAAGATCTACTGAGAGCATAGCAACATAGTCCTTGTTATCCATTCCTAATAATATTTCATTGAGAACAGACATTGCAGCTGATTGGGTACTCGATTTTTCAACAAAGCCAAATTGGTAGGGGCTTATGATCTTGTTCTTCAGAAAATATGTATGTAATCTCTCTACCATAATTTTTTCAAAAATTTTCGAGAATACGTTCAATATAGAAATTGGACGGTAATTAGCAGGTATCATTTTATTTCCTGATTTAAATATAGGGTGTACTTTCGCAATTTTGAGACAGTCTGGGAAATGTCCATTACCTATGCATTCATTGATTAATTGGACAATGTTAGGAATCAGGAAATGTTTACATAGCTGAATACATTTTACAGAAATTGCATCATACCCTGTCGCAGCCGATGTATTAAGTTTTTTGATTATATCATCTACCTCGTTATAATTAGTAATTGAAAAATCAAGAATAGGCAGCGCGTCATATTTCAAATAACTAGAAAATTCTGGTGCCGGATCATGTTGTGCAGATTCTTTTATAACATTTGTGATGTTCACAAAATGACTATTAAAAGTGTTAGCTATTTGAAGGGAATCATGTATAATTTCTGAATTTTCATTGATTAGAGCAATTATTTGGTTAGCACCATTATCATCTTTATTAAATATCATTTTCTTTAAAATAGACCAAGTTGCTTTAGGATTACCTATTGATTTTTGTAGGTTGTAAATATTAAAATTTGATATAAGTTTTCGTTTACAATAAACGGCTTGATTTCGAAAATACTTAAACCTTTCCTTGTAATATTTATTATTAGGATATTTCATTTGCAGTGAATAAAATGTATTTCTCGTCTTGACAATCAATAGGAATTCTTTAGTGATCCATGTGTTAGATTGTTTCCTTGGTATTAATTTGATGTTCTTTGCAATAAGATTCGACAGCATATCAATTAGTTCTTTAAAAGACTTGATTGAATGATTATTTGATCTCAATAAGTGGATGATGATTTGGGAATAATCAATCATACTAATAGGCGATTTACTGCAATTATTATTGACAACCTTGTCCGACTTATCTACTAGGATGATTCTATGATCAAAGTCAGGTGAATCAAACAACGCGATGCTTAATTCTGAATCAATTAAATCTGTGTAAATATGATCTATTGATGATGGCGTTGTGGAAAATCGGGTATAAAATTCAGAATTGAGGTTATTAAGAGCCACAAAGCCGCAGGAAGAGACTATCGACTGTAACATATTTGTTTTATTCTCAGATATATTAAACAGATTAATGTTAATATCACCTAGGACTACAGATTTCGGAAATTCTAATAATAAATTTTCCAGAGCAGCAAAAAATACGTCATCAGGACATTTTTCTGTGCGATATATACCAATTACTTTACTACGATATTGGGGTAGATCGATCACAATAAAACTGGTGTCAAGAAGATTTAATGATTGTTTTTCTATAGCTAAAACGGAGTTGATAACATAAACGGCAATCCCACCACCTCTATTGTCGTCTCTTGTACAGAAGAAAGACTCGTATCCAGGTATCGAATAGAATGAGACCTCATTGCTGTAAATTCTCACTCGAGAAGTCTTTATCCACACAGATTCACATCATCATTTATATCATTTTTCCACGTGATATGAAAATGAAATTTGCAGGGTTTATAAGCACAGCCAAGACCTAATTAGCCGTATATACCGCTAGTGCAATTTATCTCTGGTATTTGCTTCACAGAATTTTATAGTTTGCTAAAAATAGTTTGCTAAAAAACACAGATTCACATCAAAATTTACTTCATTTTTCCACCTGATATGATTATGAAATTCGCAGAGTTTATTAGCACGGCCAAGACCTAAATAGCCGTATATACCGCTAGTGCAATTTAGCTCTGGTATTATGGTTTGCTTATTTTATTGTCATGAATTGCCAATGCACTTTTCGATTTAACTTAATTTTCTAATGTTATTTCTTTTTGTATGTTTTATTCCAATAGGCTTTTTAAAATTTTCAGAATGGTTTTTATTAAATTATAATATTGCACGGTTAGTTCACAATAAGAGATTGCAACAATTTTTGAGTTTTCAAAAAATAATTTTTTAAAAATGTATAAATTAAAATTAAATTTGTATTAGATTTTAATTTCGGGATAATCCTACATTTTTATGTAACGTTTGCTTTTATGCAAGAAATAGCACTACATTTTTGTAACAACTACACCACTTTTTTTGGGTTGACTACACTTTAGCCAAGAAATGCACCAAAAAATTCGGGATGGAATTTCGGGTTAACTTCACCGACTTGTTTCAGAAATATAAAAGAAAGAGACTTGATGATTGTCATGGAAGGTAACGGCCACGGAAGAAAATATTCTTTTCGACTACATCTTCTATTTTTAACTAATTTTATAATCAAAAAATATATTTAAATACCAGAAATATAATCATATCTAATTCGAGCAACAAATATAAATCTTACAACCATATTCCAAATAGAAATTGATTATGATTGCACAATAATACAATATCATTACAATGTAATTGATATAATCATTTTCTATTTACAAAAACTTTAAGATAATTTTACAATTCAACTAACAATCTGCACAAATCTATATGCATAATACATATACATACATAAGTAATATACGTATTTAAGAGAAAAAATTTTTGGAATATTCAATTACCAAAACTAATATTTAGTTTATAATTAATATTTATTTTAGAAACGTTAGATACAACGTAAATCTCCGTTGTATCTAAAGTACTTACTTAAATTTATTTATCTAATGGTATCTATTAGATTTACTTACACAATAAATATTTTTGTATGTATATAACATTTATTACCTGGAATAAAATAGAAAAAAAAAATTAATATTATAAAATAGTTTAGAGTGTATGTATATGACATACAAAAGTACATAGAAAATAAATTGATTTTCAATTAATTAGTCGTAAGGTATCCCTGTTGAACGTACCCGAACGTACATTGCACAAAGTAAAATATTTAATTTCCGTATAATTTTTAAATATACTCAAAGATAAATAACTTTTTTAGACGAAATTATAACTTGGAAAATAGAGCAAAGGATAAATTCATTTCCGAAAATTTATTTTTATTCAAATCCTTAAACGAATTTATTATTAATGTTATTCAAATCCATACAAATATCCACTCTACCCCTTGCGAATTTCTTTACGACCTTTCCTATAAATTAAAACCACTTTGAATCCCATTAAAAACATTTAAACAAAAATTTCCTCAGCATACAACAAATTTTATATCATTGACAACAACAACAAACGGATGACAAAAACAAATAAACGATTGACAACAACAACTCGCAAATTCTATTTCATGTGAAATTAGTTATTTTTGCGTTGCATAGGAAGGCAGAAGGGAAGTGATATAGGTGGACAATATGCGAAATAACTGGTTTAATTTTTGGCCAATGAGGACAAATCTATCCATAATAAAACGGAAATGGTACAAAAACAAGTTTATACATAAAGCGAATGATTGCAAATAAAATTTAATTTCCGGAGAAATTTTAAAAGCATAGAATGGTTTGGACAGTTCGCTCCCGCTAAAAAAACACGGAAAAACGACCAAATTCAAATTAATTTTCTAATCAACTCATTTTTGTTTTGTATTATACATACACAAACTCGGTCGGATACAACATATAAAGTTGTCCATTGTGTGCTGTATAAATATGTTGTGCTGAAAAGAAGAATGTTTTCAAGTATTTTATGATATTCATACAGACATATACATTTTAAAGACATATTCATAACTTCAAACTTGGGTATGTACTTATATATAAATTTTTGTGGTTTTAGTTTTCATTCCTTCCATGTATTGGAAAATTAAATTTATACGGTTATATACATTTTTTATGTAATGTAAAAAAAAATATCAACAATATACTCGTTGCGCTATTTCAGTTTACTTTTTAACTTTTCTCAACAAGTTTAATTAAATTATGTAATAACAATAATAGTAAAATGGTAAATATAGATTATTAGAGCAGATTTTTATGTATATAAAAAAAATGATTGCAGGTTTAACCTTTACACAATCGATCTAGTTTTAATGTTAAATCCAACTGTGCTAGAGGGGCTCAGTAGTACTATAAACAAAATCAATCAAATTATTTGATTAAATTGAGAAATTTCACCGTCTTAATTAAATCTTGCTACATTTCGTGGATTTTCGTGCGTTGCTTATTTATTTTTCTCAAAACCGTCAACGCCTAATAGATTTTATTGATCTGGTGGTATTACCAGTAATTGATTTTGGTATTTGTAATATTTTGCTTAATATATGAATTATCGGTATAGTTTACAAATTTCAAAATGTGAAAGGTAATAAAAATTGTAAATATATTTAAAGTTTGTTTCGGAGCCTGCGCATTGAGACAAACTGCCCGCAATACATCTAAGGAAATATGATCTTTTAGCGTTTGGATAGTCTCCTGTGTTTTGATTTTTAGCATATTATATTGCTCGGTAAAAGCATATTTTTAAATTAATTTTTAAATTTAAATAATTTTCCTCTTACCAAAATATAAATAACGAAGTGATATATGCTGAAACCTCACTAGGTAATCAGAACTCTGGTCCGAAAATTGGCTACTATGAAAAATCACAGGATATTTCAACATTGACATGCATTAGTGCTAAAATTAATACCCCTCCTCCCCTTCTTGTAGGTAACTTTGTAATTAAAATAGGAACCCTTATTTTTTATTGCAGATTCGGATTATACGGCTTACAGTACGTAGGATTTCTTTGAAACACTTTTTTTTCGATTCATGATAGATAGCGCTGTTAAAATTAAATTTATATTAATTTTTATTTCGCTTTCTCTTATTGAGAACCTACGCATACGATTCTGCAGTAACCCAGAAACATGCGATTATAAATCTGCTGTCAAACAAATGATTTTTTTATATTAAAATTATCGATTCAGTTCGGTGATTATTTCGAAAACAAAAAGAAATGTTTGCGATAGGCTATTAATACAATACAAAATGGAGTATTTAACTGTACAAGGTCCTGCTTTATGGAGAAGCTGGTCGTAGTCTTGATAATGCTGTCCAAAGTCGGGTAACTTTTTGACAGTGGGTATGTGAACAATTCAGCAAAATCCAAACTTTATTCGCTTCGTATTGTTCTTCGACGAGTTGTCCTTTCAAATCATGGTGGTGTAGAATAATTGGCAACCAACTCATCGGTCCCACATTTTTGAAGGCAACCTAAATGGTCAAATGTACCGAGACTTGAGCTTAGAATTGCGACAGAACATGTGGTTTCAACATGATGGTTGTCCAGCACACTATTTGTCGGTAGCACGTGAAATACTTGATCGTGGTTCGGTAAATTAGAGCTGGTTCGGTAAATTAGCCTGCCAGATCTTACTTCGCCAGATTTCTTTTTGTGGGGCTTCACCAGCCAATTAGATTTCTACAGGTAAGAATTTCCAAGTTATTTGGATGTTTTTAAAACAAAATACAAAAAAAAAACATTTATTTGCAAGCAGATTTATAATCGCATGTTTCTAGGTTATGATAATAGTTAATTTTAATTCAAACGTATTGCAGAATCATTTGCATAGGTTCTCAGTAAGGGAAATCGAAAAAAAATTAATATAAATTTAATTTAACAGCGCCATCTATCATGAATCGAAAAAAGTGTTTCAAAGAAATCCTACGTACTTTAAGCCGTATAATCCGAATCTGCAACAAAATACAAGGGTTCCTATTTTAATTTCAAAGTAGGACGGGGGCCACCTGTAAGAAGGTATGGTACCCAGAAGGTGTACACAGATCAAATTATGAACATCGTGCCTCAATAAGCCGAAACAGTTTTAAAACCAAATTAACAACTATAAGATTCGATGATGCGAATACTGATGAAGCTCGTCGCGAAAGACGAGGGATAAGGCTGCACCTACAGTACGTTTTATAACTATATGTCCACTTTTCTAAAAACTACAAAAAATCAATAAAATGAATTAAAAAAAAAATGCCGTTGGTCCTCCTTTGTTTTCTGGTATTGCCAAAATCCTGTTAGGCATACTTCTAATCAATGAATTGATGGCTTCGGGTGATATTTCCTCCCAGGCATGTAGAATGGCTAATTTTAAATCATTTATTGTTTCGAATTGCGTGTAACTCTCGTAAATTTTTCTAACTAAATAATAGTCCCAAAAGATTTTCAATCGGGTTTTTGTCTGGCGAACAAGCAGACCACTATGATAGAGGTATGTAATGTACTGCAAATCATGATTTTGCACTTCGGCTCATGTGTACGGGACCTTTATCTTGCTGGAAAAATCTATTTCCTTCTTGATTCATATACAAAAAAGGTAGAAGGTGCGGTTTCCTAAGACGCATCCACGCTGTTCATTTTAGTAGGCCTTAATCAACGGCATATGTTATGCGTAAAATCATCTCTTGTTTGGTCCTCTGGTTTTGTTGGTGCCATATTAGATCATTTAAAAAATTAGCAGCGATATTATGATGACGATTTAATCTTCTTCTGATTTAAAAAAGAAAGACCTTCGTCGAAAAGGGCTTACATTTTGCATTTTTCCATATCTGATAAGTACTTTGCACGTGGCATTGCTTTTCTACAACACTTATCTATTCGGAAGATTAATTAATACAAAAAAATTGAAACTACTACAGGGTGGGCCATAAGTCACTGAACATTGTATTTTTGATATAATTTTTTTCTTTTGATTTTTTTTTCTTTTTATTTTTCAATATTAGAAACAACGTTTCGCAGATTTAGTAGCCATGTATACGATTGAGGAACGAATAAAAATTGTTGAGTTTTATTTTGCTAGTCAAAATTCAATAATTCAAACCCAAAGAAATTTTTTTTTTTAGCACCAGAAATGCACCATCACGAAATCAAGTACGCGCAATCTAGTCGCTCGTTTTCAGTCATCGGGATCTGTTAGTGACTTATTTCGGAGTGGAAGACCGCTTAAAGAACGAAGCCAAGATAATATCGAACGAGTTCGGGAGAGCGTAAATGAGAACCCTGAAACATCTTCCAGAACGTCATTGTATAGAATAATGAAAAAATATGTACATATTGCCGTTTCCGTACAAGGCAAAATGGTACATGAAATTTTGCCGCAAGACTATGCCATCCGCTTAAGATTTTGTGCAAAATTGACCGAGTTATTAACGGATGATCAAGATTTTACGAAAAAAATTATAATGACCGATAAGCGCATTTTCATTTAAGCGGTTATGTTAATAAGCAAACATTTAGAATTTGGAGCACTGAAAACCCAAGAGTGATTCAACAGCGCCTGTTGCATCCACTTAGAGTCACAGTTTGGTGCGCAATATCAGCAGACAAGATCTACGGCCCGTACTTCTTCCAAGACAAAGATGGCAATGCATTGACTGTAAATGGTCTCTTCTTAATCATGAAAAATATCTTTTGTAATCAAAATTATTCATTTTCAATAACAAATAACAAAAATATATTAAAAATACATTGTTCAGTGACTTATGGCCTAACCTGTATATAAGCCGGAACGAGACAAATGATCATAAGGATACTGTGCTTATACAGTTATGAAACAAAGGAATTTTGAAAAATCTGTTTTTTGATAAATAATTTAAGTACGGGTTTTGTTTCAAAAATCAGTATTTCCGAATTTAGTTAATTTTTGGCATTAAAATTTTTGAAGTTTTTTATTCAGTTCGTTAAAAAAATCAAAAAAAAAACAATTGGATATATAGTTATGAAACGTACTGTATCTCAGAATTATGGTTGATGAATTATAACCTCAAAAAATACCGGCCGCGTTCAAGCAATACATACATACCGTTAAAACCGACTAAATATGGTTTGAAATTTTTTTGGGCCACCGACTCGACATCGCCTCATCTGTTAGGTGGCGTCATCTATCCGGTTCTTCAGTTGGTGTGACCTTCTGAAAATAGTGATCGAAATATCACTACCGATAACTTCTTTGCAACATTTCCTCTGGCTGAAATGATCGCCATACGTAAATTGACTCTAATTGGAACATTGCGTAAGGACAAGAACTCTTGTGAAAAAAGGAGATAACAGATGTTACGCCTGTTTTCGCGTTCCGCGAGAATGGTGGTTGGTATCTTGCCCTAATCTCTGGAAGTGGTTTGTTATTGACACAGATTGATAAAATACTCAATATTTGGAGTGAAAAATTGCAATAAACATACTTGATATTTTTTTTTTTTTGTTAAAGCTCTTATTTTATTTACTTATATGTTTCTTTAATATCTTTTGTATGGGTGGGTGTACTACGAAATCTCGGTTTTAAAAATCTCGGTTTTCAAAATCCCGGTTTCAAAATTTCGGTTCTCAAAATCTTGATTTTCAAAATCTCGGTTTTCAAAATCCCGGTTTTCAAAATCCCGATTTTCAAAACCTCGGTTTTCGAAATCCCGGTTTTCAAAATCGTGTTTTTCAAAATCCCGGTTTTATTTTCTTCTAGTTCTAATTGCACAAAATAATTAATAAAGTTTTTTTAATTGCAAGTACTTGCAATATTTTGTAGTTGCAAGATTAATAAAAAAAGCAATATCTTATTAATGCAATATTTTGAAATGCAATAATTGTAGAGGCTGACGGCTTCGATAACTCTCACGGACACTTAGCCCTCCATCCAAATTCCATACCTATTACCCATTTTTTAGAACTTTATAGCAAACTCATTTTTGAATTTCGTCAAAAAATTATTTAAGAGTCCCATTTTCCTACATGCCAAATTTTAAAAATTCAAACCGGGATTTCCTAAAAATCGGGTTTTTTTTTATACAAAACCGGGGTTTTGAAGACCGGAATTTTGAAAACAGAGATTTTGAAAACCGGGATTTTGAAAGAAGGGTTTTTGAAAACCGAGATTTTGAAAACCGAGATTTTAAAAACCAAGATTTAGAAAAAAAAACCGAGATTTTGAAAATCGAGATTTCGTTACACACCCCTTTTGTATATATTATCTTTTTTAAATTTTCTTTATTTAAATTTTGTATATATTTAATATACTTAATAATAGTTTTTAATAAAATTTTCACTACTTTGCGTTTATAAGATATTAACAGTGTAAGTGAAAAAAAAAACAATTCAATATGGCGGCTATTGGAATCTATTTGAATCCAATAAGAATTATGCTTCCGCCATGTTTTCCAATTGGAACCGTTTTTTGCTAGAAACTTCACGGGCTGGTATACGGTTTGTAATTTTAGACGTTTGTTGTACATCTTGTTAATAAATATTTTCGTATTTGTTTTTTAAAGTTGGTCTTATATTGGCGAAGTGCACCATGAAGTCTGTAGCTGTAAATTTCTGAGTTTCTATGAAATAGTTAAAAAATTCTAACTAGATTTTTATTTAATTTATTAAAAGAAATTGGTGCTCCTGTAGCAACCACCGCGGTTAGTGCATCTATTTTACAGAATTATAAAAAAGTCCATGTTGGTCCAATCGAGTTCTGCAAACTGGAGTTAGACATGTTATTTCCTTCTATTTTACAATTTTTTATGCTGTTCCCGCATGTAGTCACCTGAAATTGTACCAACCCAAGCAACAGTTGCTTGACTTCGCTGTTGATGTTTTCGCATTATCATTTTTTTGCCACGTGCCCCCAATTTAGACATTGTCGGCTAAATAATAGTCTTTTTTTTAATCGACATACTTAAATTTAAAAAAATCGTCCGGGATTGGTTTTGCATACAAAAGTTTGACATTTGGTTAAAAAATAATCGAGTTAACATTCGATGTGAATATCCCGGTGGACGCCATATTCTCTCAACAGGTTGATGTATTGGGGATACAAATTAGTTTTGAGGTTTTTTATAAATTCGAAACTTTATTCAAAAAATTGGTACAATGTATTTTATTTAAAGTATTGCCCATCGTTAGCTAGGACTTTTCTCGTCTTCCACCGTAAGGATTTCGAGCCGAAAATTTTTTCGTGTTTTGGAACGATCCGAGATTCGACCCAATTTATGGTTTCTTCGTAAGCACTGAAGTACTGTTCGGTCAGGCCATGAGTCATCGACCGAAACAAGTGGTAGTCGCAAGGAGCAATGTCTGGTGAATACGGCCGGTGGGATAGGGCATCCCAATAAGGCGCGTACAAAGTTTCCTTGACGACTCTTGCAACATGCGACCAACCTTAACTCACGATTTTCTGCGCTTTGGGTTGTCGTAGTGAACCCACTTTTCGTCCTCCATCTCGATTCGATTACAAAAACCACTTTCGATTTTGTCTTTGGAGCAGTTGTTCGCACGTGAAAAGCGGCTTCCGACATCGTAAATTACTTATAATGAAAATTGTTCAGTGTCGAGAGAGACGTTTAGTGGTGATCTTAAATGACCTTGAAATTCATTAATTTGTTATTGGACCTTGATTCGTGCCAAACTCAAGAGGAGCTCGCTGAAATATTGGGAGTGACTCAACAATCGATTCAA
Organism: Nephrotoma flavescens; assembly: GCA_932526605.1. Taxonomy (NCBI): domain Eukaryota; kingdom Metazoa; phylum Arthropoda; class Insecta; order Diptera; family Tipulidae; genus Nephrotoma; species Nephrotoma flavescens. Next base: position 71,081,501 of record OW052220.1, on the reverse strand, counting down.
ACCCGTGGTTAAGAAGCCTGACATTTAATAAAAAAAAAACTCACCCTATGTAAAAGGGTTTCTACGGGTACCTATAATGTTGCAACATAGCTAACTAAAAAATCATCGAAATCAAAAACAACTAATTTTGGTTTACCACAAAAAAGCAAAAATTCAAAAAATATTTCCCTTCTGTTTTGAGCTAGTCGTGAGACACACGTGCAACAGCGTACCACCAACCAGCTGCTTTTTTAAAAAATTTCTGCTCCAAAGATTCGATAACATTTGGTTTCTAAGTGTTCATCAACTGAGATGATTACAGATTTACAGAAAATTCATATAGAGATCTCCCGGGCGACGGGTTCCTTTTTATACTCGAAGGATGTTGATCAAATTTGTGAGGTGGATTTTTCGAATCTACGTAAGCGATTGCAAGGAGTACCGATTTCCGGAAAACGCGATTAAGAGTCCTTCAACGGGAATCTGATGTTTCACAATGTTGCACCATATTGTGCGATGTTGCACTACGTTGATTGATGTTGCACCATTTTGCAACATGTTGCTCTAACATGTTGCGTCATATGTGGGTTGCTTTAATAAATGTCTAACTATATATTGCATCGCGTTGCGTAATGCTGCGCCGTACTGCGTGGTTCGTTACTAATTTATATCACTCCAAATTGAGTATGGCAGCTAGAAATGTGCAACAAATAATTTCTGAAATATGGTATTTTTTAACCAACGATGATGAGATTTAGTGTGATACGTGGAAATAGGTGTCTAAATGATTTTGTAGTGCACACAGGAATATGGTCAACTGGGACTAAAATAGACCGTTTTTAACGATTGAAATGAATTGGGTATGATGGTGATGGATATATTGGATTCTAAAATTATTTTTGGAGAAAGTTCTTGAATATGACCAACTGGGATTAGAAACTAAACTATTTATTAAGCGATCAAAATAAATTTGGGTTGTAATGGCCATTTATAAACATTTTGTAAAAATTTAAATTTCAGGACAATATTGAATTCTTTCGTGAGCTGTTGAACGCCCAAGTCCAGTAGTGCGTTAGATTTGAACGCCAAGAAATTGTATGTTTGTGCCTAGGGTTTCACGATCGATTTTCATGAAAATTTGATGAGGATTTTTATATAGTATTTCGGAAAAGCACCACTTATAAATTGGCCGATTAGAATAAAACTAGAGAGATCTTTCTAAGCACAAGAAGATAAAACTCGGGTTGTATCAGATAACAATACGTTCCAATGTAAATTCAGGATGTGATAGTGGAAAATTACCAACTTTAAGGGGACTAAGCCACTTATCAAAAAATTAGGTCTCGGTTGGTATTATAAAAATATTCAGGTGGGATTGTCAAGTGTTCATCGACTGCGGTAAGTATAGATTTAGAGAAAAATGGTTTAGAAGGTTTCCTAGAAGAACGGGTTCTGTTCGAGTTTTTTTTCTGCACGAAGAATGTTGATAAAAATTGGGTGGGTTTTTCAAATTCCAGTAAGTGATAGCAAGGAGTACTATTTTGCAACATATTGCTCTAGCTTGTTGCACAATGTTGCAATAAGTAAATGCAAAATTGACATGGCAGCTAGACAGAAGCAACAAACAAATTTATGAAATATGGTTTACTAGGAGCAAACTAGACCATTTTTTAATGAACGATGATAAAATTTTGTGTAGTAGATGAAAATAAGGCCATTTTTAATGACCAAGATGAAATGCGTCGTACATTTGAAGGAATATCATCAAACTAGGACTAGAAACCAAATTACAGAACATTTTGTATATATTTTTTGCAGGAAAATGGATAATATTAGATTCTTTCGTCAGCTAGAGATTTTGTGGGCACCGGCAATTACGTTAGATTTCAGATTTAGTTTTCCTTCGCGCCAAGAGTTTCACAAACGGCTCGATTGATCAGGAAAATTTATTTAGGGTTTTTATAGGATTCCGAAAACAGGAAACTGGTCAGCTATTCAATTTGGTTGAAATTGAGATTACAAAATGGGTTACCTATTTGGTTTTGCAAAACAATGAACTAAATTAATAAAACTGGGTTCACAATTTGGCTCTGAAAATTTGACTATTTAACAGAATACTATGCCATACGACAAACTGGTGTTGCTTTATGAAAATTTCAATCTAATATGAGTTCCTATTATGATACTGGTAAGTCCGAATAAATTTCAGTTCGAATGATAAAAATGTCGTTACAATATGAGATTCTGGAGATGGATTTCAATATGACTTCTGGAAATGACCTATTTGAATGGAGCTTTGGAATTTCTCGACTGAGTATATGCAAATGATGATCAACCGATTAAAATGAAATCGGAAATCAATTAGTAAGCTCTGAACGTTGATTTTAGTGGAACCATTTAGTAACCGATTTGGATGAAATTCTGTCCGTATGCAGAAAATGAGATCCTAACTTGAGTTGCAAATGTTTATCCGGAAAATTAGTAATTTGAATGGAACTCAGAAATTTCTCAAATGATTTGGATGAAAATCGTTTGATACAACAAAACTATTGAAACAAGTAGACCATAAGGACTGTATTCCATTTTCGACATCAAAATACACGTAGCATAATAAATCTTGTTGGGAGTTTAGGACGTTAAAGAAATATATGGTATTACTATAGAATGCAAGCAAACAACGCTAAAAACCCTGCTAAAAAGATTACTCATCACATAATGTGTACATACATATGTGAATAATTTTATTATTTCATATCGTACACATTCTCGTAAATTAGCGATTTACGTCTGTAATTTATATTTACAACGCTGGTACATGCTGAATGCTCTAAAGGCATTCATTATTATTGCAGTCAATTAAAAAAATTTAAATATTTAAAAGTAACGAGTGCTATAAAATCATGTGAATAAATATAGCAGAACTATGCGAACAAAACAATATAAATCATAACAAGTCAGATAGTAAATTTATAAATATTATGGCAAACATATGTATTATTCTGAAATCTGTATATGAGAAATAGTCTATTGTTTTGTGGTATAACTACTTAGCGTAATTGGTGATGTTTCCTCAACCATTAAATTAAGCATTTTGTCGTAAACATAATTCTTTAATGTTGTTTAACGTACTGCAAATACGTTTGTCTTGATGTAGCTGTTGAGGTGTTTTCTATTTATATAACTTTTGTATTGCGATACCAGTGGTTTGGAAAAGTTTACAGGTAAATTAAAAAGCGAATTTCGATGACACCTGAAAATAAAAGGTCTAAATTTTTTCAAAAAATGGTGTGTTTGTGGCAGGCAAATGCCAAATCAGCTGCAATTGGCTTTTAAAGTGACTTCGTATCGAAATTCAGTAGGAGTATGAATAACTGGATGAATGTAAGCAATTTTGATACTATTTGGTATTAGGAACAAAATAGGATTTACAAATACTGTAGATTAAAAAAAAATAGTTAACTAAATTTTATGAAATGCCGAGGTCAAATGGCTTTAAGTTTAAGATAAAAATAAAAATCGATGAAAAGATAAAAATCTTATTACAACCCACATACCGAATTCTATAAAAATCGTTTACGAAATTGCCTGTTTTCACCCTAGTTAGCCTTGTTCCGGATTCTAAACTTAATCTAACTTCGTCAAACTCCGATTACGAATCCTTTTGTTCTCACTTTACAAATTTCATAATAGTCAGTTAAGAAATAAGTTGGTCTTGCCATCTGCATTTATGATTAACCTCATACTTATTTCAACCTCTTCCCCCATCTTTTAACTTTTAAAAAGGTACGTTCATGAATCTCGTATCCCTTTTCACCCTTATGGCGTATATAATATGAACTTCTAAAAACTAATTTTCAGGAAAACCTTTAATTTCAATTTGTCTGCGTTTTTGTATTCTTTCTGCAGGCGGAACAGGATAATCAATCGGTGTTACACAGCTCATAGAAAAATTTTAGTTTAGTTCATAAGCAAAACGTTTAAGGGCAGTATAAAATCAAAATGGTTTACCTTAAAATTGCTCCTGCTGATTTTTCAAAATATCAAATTTTATTTTATCGACCAAATGGCACATAGTAGTTAAAGCTTTTGCGTTTGGATCGAGAGGTACCGGGTTCGAATCCCACACAATGAATTGTGCATCATAGTGCACGATCTGATTTTTCAGCCGGAACTAATATTTATAATAACAGCCAGAACTATTTAAAGTCAGCAAGAATCGTATTTTTATCATTCGGAAGCATTAAGAGTTTGCACAATGAGTTTGCATTATGGCGCAAGAAGCATAATTCTGCACTAAATAATTTTTCTGCCGGAACCATATTATGCCAGTCGAAACTAAATAAAGCTAGCTGGAACCAAACCAACTACGGGTATAATCTAATTTTTCTGCCGGATCCATTTAAAACCCCCCGGAAGTTGAGATTATTCAGCAGATATAATTGGGACATTCAGCAACGAGTAACTAATTTTTAGCCGGAACCAATGTGGGGCCAGCCGGACCCATTTAAAGCCAGCCGGAACCAGTGTTTTATCAGTCGGAGCCATTATGAGCAGTTGCGCAATGAGCACAATGCGCCGAAAAAATTGAAACTTATAAGCTTTTAGTCGGAACCATAACAAGCTCAGCCGGAATCGGTACATAATTCTGTTTTTACAAAATTCTGTTTTTACAAAATTCTGTTCTTTCGAAATTTTGTTTTACATAATTTTGTTCAAGAAGTTCTGTAATTTTAAGTACTAAAAAATATATTGAAAATATTTTTCATTTAGGTAATCGAATTTTAACAAAATTTTTGGTTTCCAAATTTTAAACAAACATTGAAATCATATCAAATCTTTCAGTTTATAAGCATAAACTAATTGCGATCCTTAATTTAAGAAAATCAAATTTTCCCAACCTGCGACGTTTTTTATAAGTTGTTAATTTTTTTTTTCTTTTTCGTATGATTGACTTTTGCTTTCTAATATAATTCTAGGATTTTATTTTCTCCACCAGCATTTTTGACATTATCATCCCCTTTTACAAATCACCTGTCAATTTATGAAGCCCCGCATGGCGTTTCCCGACTACCACTTTCAAACGTCGGTGCCGTGCTTCAACGCTGTTTTGCGTTCTTGGGAAATACTCCGTCCCGGGTTTGCTTTGGCACACTGTCCAAAATATTGCAGAAAATACTGACTGATTTGTTGCCCTTAAATAGGAACAACAGTTCTTTATCATTCTAATTTCCAACGAGAACGATACTGAGTTTCCATATAGTTTTTTTATTTGCGTTTGGAAAAAAAATTTCGCTGAAGCGATAATGGCTTTTTCAAAATCACAAAACATTCTTTGTGGACTAGGTTCAATTTCGAACTTTAAAAATATTTTTTTATTTCAAAAAAGAAGTAGCCGTATAATTTTAGAATTTTCTGGCTCATTAAACAAAAAACTAATGGTATAAATTTACCGGTACCACTACAAAAGTGCCATCTATTATCCAGCATGTTGACTCCGCTAGGAGTTGTAGAGTTGATCTAGTACCCATTATGATAATATTTTCTCCGCCCACTTCAGACTTCAGAATTCTCCTTCCAATCGACGTAATTCTTCAGGCATGCCAATAAGGGCAAGATTTTGTGGCTCAGCAATTATATTCTTTCTTATGCGATGGATCTTCATGCAATGGGCTTCTTTTGTTGGTAAAAAACTTTAACATTCGGACATTGAACGGATTTCTTTATGAGATTGCAGAATAAGCACAATGCGCTTAAATCGTTGTACAACATATAAGCTTTCAATTGGAGTTATAACAAGGTCAGCCGGAACCACTACACTACACCACCACACATTTTAAAATACCAATAAATATCAAGGCGGAATCACAAGAGGTCAGTGGCAACCAGCAGCCTTATATGTGGTTCCAGTTGTTAAAACTCTTGTTCCAGCTGGTTTAAATTAGTTGCGGCTGGTTTTATATAGGTTCTAAGTTCCAACTGAAATTCAGATAGTGCTACTTGTGTCACTGTTTGTTTGGTTCGGGCTGGCTTCGTATGGCACCGAATGACTTTGTAGTGGTTCCATGGTTAGGCCGAAAGCTTATATTTTGCACAACCATTTAAGCACATTGTGCAAACTCCTGATGGTTTTTTCTGTTAAACTCTGATTCCGGCTTGCATTAAATGTTCTCGGCTGGCTCAATATTGGTTCCGGCTGATAAATCTGAATGTACACAATGTATTGTACTACTTGTGCTATACTGGGTTTGGTTCTGGCTGGCGTTATATGGCTCCGGCTGACCTTGTTGTGGTCCCAGCTGAAATCTTATTGGTTTTACAACCATTGTGCTCTTTGTGCAAACTCCTAATGGGTTCGGCTTATACAACTGTGGTTCCGGGTGGCTTAATATTGGTTCCGGCTAAAAAATCAGATAGTGCTACAGTTGGTTTGGTTGTGGCTGGCATAATTCCGGCTAGATCTATATGTTTCTAGTTGACATTATACGGTTTCGGCTGGTATGGTTCCGATTGGCGTGACGGACACTAATGTTTAGCTTAGTTAATGCGGGGCAAAATGTATAACCCGAATTTATTTCAATGGAACCCACCACACCAAAAGTTTTCCAAATTAAGTGTACGCTTTATTTTAAATAATGGTGACATTGATGGTAAATAAATAACACTACCGGTATTTGGGTGAAGATAATTCCACACTTTAACCGAAATACTACGTTTTACCACAGTTTATTTAGGTTACAGCTGGTCTCCACAATTTTCTCGTCCCCAGGAGATTCCATTCTAAGACATCATCATCATCGTCTTATGGAGATCCAAACATGAGCTGAGAGCATAAATGGTACGAGTTATTCAAGCAGAGGCGTTAGACCGTAAAGGTCGCTGTGACAGGCCATTTGACGTCAGAACAGATAAAATAGTCGTAAGAGTTGACCATCCCGCAAAGAAAACCGACAAAATTGCCAAAATACTACAACGTATTCAGCATTATTGAATGTAATCGCCACCTAACTCCTTTCCATTATTTTTGTACGGTTGGTTATTCGTCTGATTTTTAATTGTTCAGTTTATACAAATAAATTTGCAGCATTCAACAGAGTCATTAATTTTAGAATGCCGGATGAAAACCTGATAGCAAATCCTTTCAAAATACGTTCTTTATTCAACAAGCATGAATTCATAAAGAAAAATCAAATGACTTAAACCAAGGAACTTAGGTACCGTTATATCTATTAAAACCTGCTCAATATAAAGAGTCTGTATATAAACTATCATATGATTTCAGGATCCTTAATGAAGTCTGGTAATAAGACGTGAGGAACATGTAACATCTTTTTGGGTCGATAAGAACAATAGAAAAAAATATACCCATCAACCATAAATTAAGTCTCAAAGATTAGCCAATGGCTGCTAAGGTGGTGAGTATAGAGAGTGTGTTTAATGAACGGCGTTTTTTATTCCTCCAAGTTCAAAACACTAGGCTCAGACAACATTTTGCTAGCCTTCTGTATATGAGGTACTGGTATTTATTTTGGACCACCTTTTTAAATATTTAGAACATGTTTGGCTTTAGGGTACGTTTCAAAATTGTGGCGGAACGAATATCGCGAACGAGACACTCCACTTCCAACTCCTCTGGTTCTAAAAGTGTGACGTCCATTTTGCATTTTGAATTGGGTAGGGATAAGGAAAGAAAACTCGCTCGATTCGGCAAGAAAATAAATGACGTAGTCTTTATTAATTTATTAAAAATACAAAAATATTTTATTTCAAAATAACTTTACTAGAAACTGAAGGTTTCAGAAAAAAGTGAATTTATAACTATATTTCCACACCCACTATAACTAGATAATAAAAACGTAAAAAAAAAATTAATAATAAAAGGAATGGTTACCTTGTAAAGTTTTGTGGAGTCCGTATTTCCACGGTTATTTAAACACGGATAAGACGAGATACCCTCGAAAGTGGCGCTTTTCGATGAGAACCTATTTTTGAGGGGCTCGTTAAAATTAAATTACAACAACAATTCAACGTATGAATCAAATCGCGATAAACAACCAGAAAGTTACCTCGTGCGTTGGATAATACCTAATTCGAATGCGAATTTGTTTGACTTCCGCTCGATCCCACGGGTGATAACGTTGGATGCGTGGTTCTACGTCTGGCGTATCCCACACTGTACGTCTTCGAGGCCCTTCTGGTGAATCCCACGGATTTGAATTCATAAAAAAACTAATTATAAGGAAATTTAATAACAATAACGCAGACAGCGAAAACTACCAACACATCCAGAAGTACGCCGATAGTAAACAATACAACAAAATAATAATAGAAAAATATAATGGGAAGAATAATAAAAGGAAGGAATGGATACCTTGTAGTGGTTTGTGGGGCACGTATTCCCACGAATGTTTACCAACGGATAGGACGAGATACCCTCGAAAGTGGCGCTTTTCAATGAGAACCTAATTTGGAGGGGCTCGTTGAAAATGAAAAAACGATACAAAAACCAAAAAAAAAAAAATATCAAAAACCCAAAACTACCAACACACCCAGTGGTATGCAAGCAGGATAATAAATTCAAAAAGAAGAAAAAACGATACGAAGAAGAAAAAAAATGAACTACTAATTGTACCCGCGGGTTTCAATACAACCCAAATACGAAATCAAATCAAACCAAGAATATCAAAAATATCATAAATATCGAAATATCAAAAAAATCAAACAAAATTTAAAGAAATTTTTAAATCAAGACAACAAGACGGATGGTATGATGAGGGAGAGGGAGATCCCACTCCGTGTCAGCTAAATAATAAAAAAATAAAAAAAAATAATAATAATAATAATAATATAAGAATAAAGTGTTCTGTTCCTCAAATTTCGGTCGAGAAATTTCGGGAAAAGACAAATGAAGCTAAAACTAAAGCCCAGACAAATGACATCCGAGCTCCACCACAATCGAACACAACACAGTGGAAATGGGAAGGAGCTCGAAAGTCGGATGTCCGAAGAATAGCGGTATGACACCCCCATCTACGAACAAACAGCCCGTGCTGGTTGCGATCGCAAATGGGAATGCCAACCGGGAGACTGGCTTCACTAAGTGCACGCAGAGGCCTCCACGGTGATTTTTGCCGGCTACATTCTCAGGGAGTAGTGCGAAGGGTCGCGGTGATTGAGGCATGCGTGGCTCCTGGCTTACACCGTGATTACAGATATTCTATAAGAGAAAAAAAAACGCAAATAATAATAATTGTAAACCGAGTTCCGCCGAAATTTGTCGGCCGGAACCTGAGGAACGAACCAAAAAGAAAAAGAAAAATTATAACGGAGGAGAGGTGCCCCAGTGCGCGCATCCGTCCGAACTCAAAAGGTGATAAACACCGGTATCGAATCGGATGCGGGCACCAAGGAACCACCCCCTCCCCCCTCTATGCCGACACTAAGAGAGAAGTCCCCCCCTCATCACACTAAATCCCGGAATTTAATAATTCATTTTTTTTTTCAATTTAGACACCCACAAAAGATAAACCCAACTTCCCATGAGAAACAAAAGAAGAAAGAGAAAGAACGAGAGAGGGAGAGAGCAATGCGCACGGAGCGCGCGACCGTTATCCGGCGCTCGATTACAATAGGTTATATATAATTCAAAAATTAAAAAAAAATAAAAAAAATTAAAAATAAAAAATTTGCAAAAATAAAAAAAATCGTACCTTAATAACAAAAAAATAACCTGTTGCGGCCTTGCGCGGCCGTTACCGTGGCGGGGCCTCTCCCCGATACAAAAATGGGTTGCGGCCTTAGTGCCGTTATGTTGCGGGGCCTTCCCCCGATACCAATACAAATGAAAATGGGGTGCCGGTTGGCCACCCGTCTCGATGCGGGGCCTTTCCCCGATACCAATACAAAATAGATAAAACGAGGGCATCCGTAAATAATTGGTTGGGCGTTGCTTCCAAAAAAAAGTGTTGGCCTTGATCGGCCGCCAAATAAAAATATCATGGCTGGCCTCAACTGGCCGCCGGATCCGTAGAGAGTGGAGCGGCCTCAACTGGCCACCCGTTAATCGTCCAACGATGCGGCACTTCCGCCGGAATATCAAAATAGAATGGCCTTGGTTAACCACCCGGATGTTGCGGTATCTTACCGATCAAAAAATAAAACTCGTGAATGGCCCCGTTGCTGGCCCCTCATACGTTGCGGTACTTTCACCGTTTATATAATAAAAAAATCACCGAGCACCCGTAATAATGCGGCACCCGTAATTAATGCGGCACCCGTAAATAATGCAACACCCGTTATACCGCGAACACCTCGATTCTCAGCTGCCCGTATATAGCTTGGCAGAATGGCCTCGATAAATAGAACCAAACGAAAATTTTCTTTATTTCAAGGATACTACTTTAAAATACAGTAAAGGTTTTCTTGTATTTTGATATAAAACCAGAAATGTTTTAAACAACTAAACTGTGCACATAATTTTGATTATTTAGTTTAGATTGCGAACCATAACTTGCCACCCCACTCATTGAGTTTTCATATGCTTCACCATGAACTCACTTCAAATTTCGACAACATAAAGTTCTTTTTATTAACAATTTGTATTTATTTATTAATTAAATAATTATATTTAAGCAACCACATAAATGAATCATATACAATTTCCCTATGACTAAACGTAAATTATCAAATTTGTTTTAATTTATAGGTGGATTTACAACGCAAAAACTTAATTGCATAAAAAAAATCTAAACTCGAGCACAAAATTATTACTCGATTTTTCTGTTCACATTCCAAAACGAGACTTTTTTTATCAAAATTCCAAACCAGACTGCCTTTACAAAAAAAAAAAACTCTCACACCGAATACGACGCGCAAAACGTTCTAGAAGAATTGCCTTTCTTCTAGATATAAACGAGAAGCATATAAGAAAAACATTTTTCTAAAACGTTTTACTTTGCACACACTCGATGCGCATTGGTCTTGCTCTCTCGTCATTCTTCTTACCCTCTCGCCACCATAAGATGAGAAACAAAACAACAAAGGTCGCTTGTGTGTTCAGCGCACAAAAATCAAACAACTCCGAAGCGAAGACACCAACCGAGGGAAATATAAAAATATAGAAGTAAAGACACCAACCGAGGGGAAATATAAAAATATAAAAGTAAAGACACCGACCGAGGGGTAATACAAAAATATAAAAAATGTGGTTGCGACCGCACAGTCGTAACAAGTTTCCGGCTTGTAAGTTTGTTATAATCATAAAACTTGTTGATAAATTTACGTGCAATCTGGGAAATTTTAGATGGTCCTTTTCCAACTTGGGGTCCGGCTGGATCAAAAGCTTAACTGGAAAAATAAAACCTGACGATTTACTATCACTCTAGTTTCAAACTACAATACGTGTACTGGTTGTACGTAGGGATGCTCAAGACCATTGTTTCCTTTGCTGTCTTGGTAATGAATGCCCTATAATTGAAATTGAACTGGATGTAAAGCCCTTGCTCAGTTGCAGAGAATGGTGCGTTTGGGAATTGAGGGGCTAGTAGGTATACCCAAGTTTAGAGGTCGCGTCGGCCACTTTCGTGGGACCGGAACTGAGTCGGATATGAGTCGGATTTTTTGATGCTTGATTTAACCCGTTTCTATTAACCTTCATTAAACAACAAAAAGCCGTTTAGCAGATTTGAACTTAAAAATGATGATCAGCAATTGTTTCGGCTCACATTTTACTTTTCGTGAATCAGTTAGTGAAACCTAAGAAACTGTAAATGTTGGGATTCATCAGGGGAGCAAACATTTTTGAGAGACAAGCCAATTACTTTTGCACACTGTTTACAACAAAAAAGAAGGTCCTAATGGGCGCCTATAATATGACGTCGTGACACCAATGGGAAGCTAATGAATCGCCATAGGATGCGGTTATTCAATCGATTTTAAATTTATGGAGCTATTTATAGACGGCAAATTTAGTTTTGGTATTCTGATTTTTCAAATAAAGAACAAGTCATCGCAAATGCTAATAATTAGCTCGCTACTGTTACACCAAAATGATTGAGGCGCTGTACGAAAATTTTCTATTTCTCAACGTTTTGACAATTGTGATGTATTGGATTTATCAAATTCTGACTAATGTCAAACATTGTATATAAGTAACCTAATTAGGTATAGTGGAAATTATAAAAACATTTTTGAAATTACTTTCCAGATAATTCAATTTTTCAAAATCCGTATGGACATTGAATATCTAACTAAATTCTAATTTGCTAGTGGATTGGGGAAAATAATATTCTAATCAATCATTGCTGGATTAAAAATTATCTTGTTGTTCGTTTTTCATATTTTCGAATAGAAATCGATCGGAAAGGTTTTGTGCATGTTTACAGTTTACATATAGCTGCATGTTTCTTAAAGTCCATAAATACATGGACACAACAATAAGTCTTAATCATAATTATTGCTTACTCATATTACTTTCTTCACAAGAGATAATAATTGTGTAATTAAATGAAAGTATATAGTAAATTTGCGGTACACACAAGAACAAAGCCAACCATGAATCACGAGTCTTGTAAAAAAAGCTACATGTTTACGATTTTCAATGGTGCGAGATGTATTTTTTTAGGTCATTTACCGTGCGCGAATCATACAATACTTGAATTTCTAAATTAAGTGGAATTTTTCCGTGTTCGGCGTCTAATCAATTTTTGAATTTGTTATTTTTTTTTTTTGACACAATAAATTTTTTCTCTATTTGTATAGAAAATAAATAAAGAAATTGGGGTGAATGATTAGAAATATGCCACTATAACGAATTATATTTGTAAACATACTAAAATATGATTGTTAGATGTCACACCATCGCGTAATTTATTCAATTTGTAACACAATGACGATTACTTACTTCATAAAATTCATTGGACATGCGACGAATTCAATCTTGCAAGCTCGAGCTGTTTATGTTGAATATAAACATTAATTACTTATTAAAATCAATTAAGTCGTTTAACTTCCGCTGATTATAATCCGTCGAGTGTATGCAATGATTTAAAGATGCCGAAAATGATGCCATGTTCACGTCATGAATTTACAGCGAGAAATGCAAGCCCATTATATTCCGGAAACATGTCCAAGCACTCCTTCAGTTTTGCAGACGAAACTTATCACAGTAAACTAAACACAGATTACAGATTTTTTAATTGGGTTTTGATAAAGGAATCAAGAATACTATTTATCCGAAAATCCGAAGTTTCATGAAGTTCTGATTAATTCTACTCCCCTAAATATAAAGACAATGCTCGATCCAAATGCAAATTCTTCTAGTAACAATCCGATTTAAATTCTAATGGAGCTTGGATACGTAAATTATAGATTTGGGGAAACATTTTAGTGTTCCGAGCTCGGAATTTTGGTTTTTCGGAAAAACGATGATGATTAAACGAAAACCGACAGTCGAAGCTAGAAAACGATTCAACATATCTGGAAATAATGAAACGAATATGGGGAGCATGAAAAATCCGTTAAATCCGAATGTTTTTAAATTTAATCGACTATAGATTTTGCACTTGTTCGGGAAAATGGTCACCTAGGACAGAAGTCGTTTATTTCTTAACCGATTATCAAGGGATTTTGTTTGTTGGATGGAAATGAGATTCATAAACAGTTTTTGGAAGAAGTTCTGGAATATGGCCATATGGGAAGGAACTCAGGTATTTCTTAGCTGATTATATTGGGAATGGGTGTGTTGAATGGGAATGGGATTCTTAAATTATTATTGAATGAATTTCTGGAATATGGCCACCTGGGACACAACTCGATCATGGGATTCTTAAATGATTTTTGGAAGAAGTTCTGGAATTTGGCTACCTGAAGTGAAACTCGGTCAATTCTTAATCAATATCCTCATCTGGGGCGGAACTCGTTCAATTCTTAACCCATTATGATGGGATTGGGTATGTTGGATGGAAATAGAATTATTACATGATTTTTGGAAGGAATTCTGGAATATGGCCGGACGGACGTCTGGAATAGGACGAAACTCGTTGAATTCTTAACCGATTATGATGGGATTGGGTATGCTGGATGGAAATGGGATTCTTAAATGATTTTTGGAAGAAGTTCTGGAATATGGCTACCTGAGACAGAACTCCACCTATTCCTAACTTGTTATGATGGGATTGGGTATGTTGGATGAAAATGGGATTATTAAATGATTTTTAGAAAAAGTTCTGGAATATGGCTAAAAATCGGTTAAGAATTGAACGAGTTCCGTCCCAGGTTGCCATATTCCAGAACTTCTTCCAAAAATCATTTAATAATTTTATTCCCATCCAACATACCTAATCCCATCATAATCGGTTAAGAATTGATCGAGTTCCGTCCCAGAAGGCCATATTCCAGAATTTCTTCCAAAAAACATTTAAGATTCCCATTTTCATTCAATATGCCCAATCCCATATCATAATCGATAAACAAAACTGGAAAATAATAACGGACGAGCGTCCGTTAAATCGGGGTCTATTAAATCGAGGGTTTACTGTACTTAATAAAAAAAAAAAAATGGGTTAGGGAAAAAGAAATGCATTATTTTTTCGCTAGATGCCTTTAGTGATTTACGGCTCGCGATGTTTTTGTCACAATATGCCAAACTTATACTCGTTCGAAAGAGGGATTCAGTTGAGTTCTAGCGTATCCAGGATGGAGGTAAACAAAGAGAATAAAATCACCATATTTGTGAAATTGTGTTCCAGTAATTTTGATTTCAAAGATACACAACGCACTGGAAGGCCTATCGTCAAAAATGTCCATAAAACCCCAGAAAATATCGAAGTAGATCGGCATAAAAGCTGTCGCAGTATCGCGCCGGAGCTTAAGATCAACTACAAAACAGTTTTAAAGCATTTGCATAAGGCTGGCTTCAAAACGAGCCTCGACGTTTGGGGTCGCACCAATTAACGCAAAAATATTTGATAGACCGTGTTTCCATTGCGAATGCTTGACCGAACGGAACGAAATCGAGCCATTTCTGACAATGTCAAGCGGAACGATCTTGTTCGAAGGCCGTGAAGCGATCCAAAACAGGATTGACGGCCAGGAAGGTTTTGCTGTGTGTTTGGTGGGAGTGTAAGGGAATCATTTACTATCAGCTGCTGCTCAATGCACAAACGCTCAATTCAGACCTCTTATCAGAAATTGGACCGACTGAAGGTAGCAATCGGCCACAAGCGGATTAATCAATAGGCGAGGTGTCGTATCCACCAGTGGCACTATTCTATTCCCTGAGAATAGGGAATTAGGGAAAGATTTTATACGTAATTTCTATTTAAAAAAAAAAAATCTGGCATATTGAGGTAAAAAGCTAGTGGTATTTTTTTTTAAAAACAAAATAAAATTAGGAATGATTTCCCCTGCCAATTTAGATATGGCAAAATTATTCCCAATTTATAAATATTTACATCAAACTTTTCTTCTCATTAGGCCGGAAAAAAACTTTTGAACTGAAATTACGTATAAATTCTTTCCCCAATTCCATATTCAAGGGAATTACCAGAATAGTGCCACAGGGCAACGTGAGGCCGCACACGTCCAAGATGACCCGCCAGAAGCTCCGGGAGCTTAGTTTGGAGGTTAATATGCATCCAGTGTTAATTAAAATGAAAATATCAAATTCCCTTCCGTAAAGAAAAATAATCAATTATATTTTAAATTAATGATCCATAAATCCTCAATTAGGGGCACTATTCTGGCTTTTCCATAGGATAGAGAATTGGAAAAAATATTTTCGTAGAATATATGTTTGGATGGAAATTACTTCTCCAAATTTGTTACGCTGTAGCAGCCATGTTGTTGTAACACCATCTGTCAAACTTATTGTGAATTATTTCACCAAGGAAGGTTATAGCGTTGAACAAAGTGTGGAAATCTCATAACTTAATTTTCAAAATGAGTACGTTTGACTATTCGATGTGTCGTGCCTAAATTCGAGTCAACTGATTCAGCACACGTACGTTACCGAAACTCAAGGTCTGCTGTTGTGCGGAAGAGTGTACGAAAAAACCCGAAGCAGTCAAATTCTTGTCGGTTGCAAGAAATTGGTGTTTCTGCAACTTTTGGCGAATTTTAATTCGGGAATTGAATGTTCATCTGTATAAAATCCAACTGGCAACGCCGTGCGTTCGCTGATTAAGCTCTGGAGCAGTTGGAAATTGATCCAAATTTCGCCCAAAAAAAATCATCTTCAGCGACCCACCCATTTTTGAGTGATGGATATGTGAACAAGTAAAATTATTAGATTTGGGGCGTAACCAATCCACACGAGAAACAACAGCACCAAATGCATTCCAAGAAAGTCACTGTATGGTGCGGATTTTGGTCTGGCGGAATCATCAGTCCGTACTTGTTCCAAAAACGAAACTGGAATTTTTATACTTCTTGTGGCCTAAACTTGCTGGCATGCGGCAAATTCACCCAGATTGAAGCGACAGTCTTCGAAACTTGGACCCCCAGAATATGTGCCAGAAAGCAAAGCCACGAGGACATTCTAACGACGTTATATTTCATACTTAATGCCATAAAATATTCTTTCAAATACAAATAAAAATTAAGTGTGTATCTCACACATAAGTCCTTATTGAAAGATCATTTATTTTTCTCGCACACAAATGGAATCAGCTTTATGTAAATATTTTCGAGATAAAGTTTAATGGCGGAATTAGTTTTCCCTGTATACATTTAACTTCTTTTCGAAAATATTTAAAAAGGCTTGTTCCGTCAATATTCCTTAGAGAAAGCCGGAATTGTGATGCATGAACTAAACTAGAAGGCTAAACAATTCATCGAAGACGATAATTGATTGAAAATTTAAATCGGTGACAACGGCATTGAAAATTACAATCCCCGGAATTAAATCAGACAAATTCTTCTTTTTCTTATTTTTAGATTTTCCTCATTTACGGATTTTGGTCGATTTGTGTACAAGGGGTTGGAATATAGCCATTTCAAATTATATATGAACTTTAGTGATATTCTTATGAGGGTAGTGGATTGGAATTCTAATAATCTGTAATGACAAAATGAGAGAAAGAGAGCACCTTGAGGTAATCAGTACCTCAGTCGCAAAATTGACAGCACGGTAAAACCAAATTCGGAAACATAGTGAATTGCTATCGAGGACAGTGTAAATGATTTTCTAAAAGCCGGTAAAATTAATGATTTATAAAATATGTTGGGGGCCGAGAAATGGCGGGATAATCGAAAACAAAGAACTCCGAGTACATGGCAAATGAAGTTTTCTGCACTAACCCATTACCAAGTTTACTTATTAGGTTGGCGGTTGCTTTAATAACCAGTCCTTAAAGCAATGCGCTGACAACAATAAATAATATTTACTCTAGGTGTTATTCCAACTGCTCTGGGCTCATTTTATCAAGATCACCCCATAGTCAAACACAATCCCCGACTCAGCAAGGGATGAACATGCTGAAATTTGCACAAAACTTAGTGAAATAGAAACAATGGCATCACAACTTAGCAAGGGAATCGCTAAGTTAAAGAAGGAAAATGAGGAGCTTAAGAAGACTATACTGATGGAAGAACAGCACAATTGCCAGTAGTTTCATACAGATGATGAGGAACTTGTAAAAGAAATTGTTTGAATGCAAAAACATAAGAAAAGAACCAGAAAAAACGAAGAATTCTCGCCAGAAATTGGCCAGCATTCACAAGCAAAAATTAATGAAACTACCAAACCAGTACCCCTTGTAACACAAGATTAATACCGGAAATTTTAAGGCTTTAAACACACCCAAAGAAATTGCGGGCGAGATAACAGATGCGTAAAACAAAGCTGCAAAGTGTATCAACTGTAAAAGGTAACACTCCGCACACCATGAGTGGTAAAACTACAAATATTAAGAAATAAAACGCGCCAATCTACTTAGAACTTTAACGTTACAAGAGAGAGGATTCCAACTACAACTAGAGTGCCGCCACAACCACAGTCCATAGGAGCAGAGGGGAGATCCTACTCACAAATATGGATAGAGGTGAATCTACCGTAAGAATAGTATCAAACATTACGAAGAGCCCGCTATCGAAAAAGAAAAATATTTCAGTGTCTCCTCCATTTATTGTCCTCCGCGCCATCAGTTAAAAAAGGGAACTACAGTCAATTTTTGATAAATTACTAGAACCAAATTTTATCATAAGCGGTGATTTTAATGCAAAGAATACTTTTTGGGGATCTAGATTCTAGACTTACAAACTCTAAAGGAAAAGAATCATTTAGAAGAACAACTGTGAATTTCACTTTGACGATAAACCAACATTTTGACCTACGGATACATAAAGTACCCAAACATTCTTGATTTCTTAAAGAAGTTTTACAGAAATACACGAGCATCGAAAACTTTTAAGGACAACCATTTGATTCACATCGACTTTCAAGAACGGCTTGATTTTGCAATTTCGCTTCGAGAAAAAGTTGCAGAAAATCCCGATTTTATTCACAATTTAATAATGAGCGACAAGGCCCATTTTTGGAGTATAATGGGTAAAGAGCATTGGCCCATATTTCTTTGAAAAGGAAGTCGCAGCACATCAATTACTATCAATGATGCTCAATATCGGACGATGTTGGAAAGTTTTTAAGGCCAGTGGTTCCAACAAAATTGAGCTACATTCCATACTACAAGAGACACAATGGTTCTGTTACCAACATCTTTGGCGAGCAAATAATCTTGAACAGAAACCTTTTCAATTGGCCGCGTTCATAAAATGTGTTGGAATGGCCATCACTTTTGAGATATCATTTTTCACGTTTAAATCAAATAATAAATAAAAAAGTTATTAAAAATCCGCACTAGAACAGTCGTGCCACCCTGTATTTTCTATTACTAAATTACAATTTTATTTTCTGAATCGAGTAAAAATCACTTTACAATAACAAAAATTTTCAATTGGTTTTTGTTGACAATTTGCAAATATTTTTAAGAGTGTGATTTTTTAATAATGTCCAGTGGCTAAATTTTTTAAAAATAATTACATTTCAGAGTTGTAAAAATGTAAGGTAGGAAACTAATTTCTCGAACTACTCGATGACGGTTCCGTTTATATATTTATTCTGTGGTCAAAGTAAGAATTAAGAATTTGCATACAAATAAATTCCAATTAATTATCACTTCCGTAAATCTTTTTCACGCCCTATTTTACGCCGTTGCCAGCCAATCAGCTTCATGGCAGCCTATAGTACTGACATGAAAGATGGGTCAGCCGATAGGCAATACTAGTATGAATATTTTTTTGTACGTTTTTCTAGATATTTCATGATTCCAGAAGTCGGGACTATCGTAATAATGTTTGTTTAATTCTGTCAATAGAGTTAAATTATAGTTCTTTGCACACTTAAAAAAAATCGTCAATACTAATAAATCCGCATTCTTATAACCTATAATATAAAAACCTGTTTGTCGAATTCGCCTTCGAAATACTTAATTAAAATTATAATTACTGTATAGAAATAATCAAGTAAAATATATAAACCATGATTCTATTTACATTGCACCATTTATTTCCAATATAAACATTGTAATTACAGGCAGGCGCTCAAATTATAATTCAGTCGCCGTGATTTAATTACAATAACCATAATTATTTATATTTTTATTATGACAAAATACGAATTTAACGAATCGTAAAATTTTATTTCGACCTAAAATTTATGAGCTACCGAACGACAAACACAAATTAAATTAAAAACTTTTTTATTTTCTGTTTGGCTGTTGATATTTGGGCCGATGAATGAAGAGATAAATAAATGTATTCAATAAACGCCCATAGTAAATGAACTGTGCGGTAGAATTTAAAATGTCAAACGATAATTAGGTCCCGTGGAATGGGGGCGGCCAAATAAAATGTGTATCTATTATAGGCGCAGAGAAGGGGGCACAATAATAATATTTGTGGAACATTTTAACCAATAACCTAAATTTTATAGATAAAAATATTATTTTAATATTTATTTTAACAATAAGCGGTTTAAATTATTTTCCAATTTTGGTTATAAATATTTATGTGTAATTTCCGATGAAATGATAAAATAGAAATGATTGTTACAAAACGTAAATACATTGACGATAGCAATCAAAGGTAAAAAATGGTATTTTATGAAATCACGTCATTCATACGCAATTTTGTAGGTAAATATTAAAGTTAAAATAAATAGTCCATCCCGTTTCTCTTGAATTCATGGAGTGGGGGGGGGGGGGGGGGTAGGTCCCATATATAAAATCATGTCATCAACTTCAATTTCAGTTTCCTTGGATTCATAAGATTAAGTTCAAGTTTTAAGAGTCGTAGCCTAACTTAAACCTTCACAGTTTTAAAATATAAAACATGAATAGCAAAATTACCGGCCCAGGTTGGTACCCCTGAAACGATCTTAAAAATAAGATGAAAGAACTCTGGCTTATAACCTCCATGGGCTCAACATTGCCATCTGTAAAGGTTACAATATTGCATCCAGATATTATAATCCTAAATATCGCAAATATTACATCTCCTGACATGAATACATTTGCGGCCAACTTTTGCCTCAACAATGGGGATAACGCTCTACGAGAGAGTCAGACAGCGGCAACAACCACAATAACAGCGACTATGTCGACCCACGGCAGAACCTTCCACAACAACACCCACAGCAGCTAAAAAATAGCAAACTGCTGCCTTAAAAAAATATTTTTTTTTTTTTTTTTGTAGATAAAATATTTATTTTGTATTTTAATGCATTAGGGCATGCAATTTCTATGTTCCAATATCCAACCGCGTGCATTATGTTTTATTTAAAACACTGCGCTGGCCGCTGGCCGCTGGCACGCATAGTACAGTGAACAAAACCAACTTGTTCACATTCGCTTTTATCATACGGTCAATCAGGCACCTTCTATGATTCAGCGACACACTTGGTGTAGTAAACAACTCCACTTTTGTAACCCTTGAGTTACAAAAAAACACCAGCCTCACCAGTCACCCCCAACTCTATTTCAAAAGCAGCCCCCGGAACTTCAGCAGCATCAAAGCCAAATGTTGCTAAACCCTGAAGATGCCAACTTTCAAGTACTGTGGCTGCCAATGTCTTGCTTTAAAAATGCAGAGTGATCCGTAGCGCTCCATGTCAGATCAAAAAAAAATCGAATTTTAAAACGGTTAACTAAATTCAGTTAAAAATCCATTAGCTTCGAGCACAGATGGAAAAGCTTTAAAGGGAATAGAACACAAACAATATTCGAGGCAATTCCAGGATTCAAAGAGTAACCCATCAGTCGCAGTAATATCAAGAGGAATGAAACTAGTGATTTTGTCAACTCAGATTTGCGGTGGCATGGGCCAAAATGGTTACATGAACCTGAGCCGGAGTGGCCAGAATCAAGAACGGCGGGAAAACTGACATCAGCACACCTACAATGTTCAGGGAAAGGCAGAACTATCTCCACGTAGCAGAATGTAGTGAGTAGCCAGAATAAAAAATGAAATATATTATTCAGCCTAAACACGTTGTTTAATGTAAACCCACATCACATGGTGACAGAAGAAAAAAAAATTAAAATATTAAAAATAAATTAAAATATAATTTAATTGCAGTGTTGAATGGTAAAAAAAGGGAAGTTTTCTACGCCACGTATTACACGCGGCATAATTCTAAAAAATAAATCAATCATAGGAATCGATATTAAGAAACGAGAAATTCGAAAATATTAACCATGAATGAAGGGGGAATTCGACAACCAAAACCCTTAGTATGCACGGGTGGAAACGTCTACAACAATTGGTTAGACTGGATTAGGATTACGCAACAGCGACTGAATTTAACAAAAAGGAATTTTCAAGACCTCAATTGGTCAGGATGCCGGTACAATTTTTGAATCATTTAAAGCCGAAAATCAATTTAACGTATGAACCATTTGTATTTAACAATCTCACACAAACAGTCAGTGAGAAATTTGAGGAGTATTTAACTAGAATTAAATTACAATCGTTAAAATGTAGTTTCGAAAAAATAACGGTTGATGAAGTTGGAAAGGAGAGGCTAATACTGAGTATCTGTAAGGATGAAATTCGCGAAAAATTAATTAATAATGATACGTCATCAATATTTGTAAAGCAAACGAGATAGCATCCTTACAGATGCAAGCAGTGAAAGTAGAAAAAGAAGTTAACGTAGTGAATATTAAAAATACTAAAAAAAATATTCTGAGTAACAATCAAAATCAAAATGGTCGGGAATACCGTCGTTTCTAAATTATACATAAACTCTACTAGGGTGCATTTGTGACGTTATTCATTTTGCTCGTCTTTCGTTTTAGCAAAAAAACTTCTAATCGATTTTCTGCAAATAACTTTTTTTAGTTGTGTCACTCTCTAGCAAACCGACGTTATATTGATTCGCTAAATATCGAAAACAATAACGACGGCTGGTACGAAAAAGTAAAAATTAATACTTAAATCACTTGTCAATTGTAAATTAGATACGGGGGCTGAATGCAACATGTTGCCCAAAAATATTATAGTACAGTTAAATCTGAAGGTTGACAAGACGATGACAAAAAATCTAGTAACGTATATCGGCCACAAGATAAGGGTACTAGGCGAATCAAACATAATATGAGAAATACAGAACAAGTTAATTAATGTAGTTTTTAAAATAATCGAAGGTAACGTCACACCACTACTAGGAAAAGCAACTTGCCAGGAACTTAATTTAATACGGAGAACGAACGAGGAAAACATGTATTCGCTTGACATAGATGAGACAATTTTCGAAGGATTATAGGTAACCTTAAAAACTATGAATACGACATAGACTTAATAGACAACCCTAACCTCGAAATATAGCCACCCAGACAAATAGGACACTCGATTCGAGTACAAATTAAAGATGAGCTCGATAAAATGGAAAAAAATGCAGGTAATTAAAAGCATAACTGAGTCTACTCCAGCAGTTTCACCTATGGTAGTAGTAAAGCAAGGAGACAAAATTAGAAATTGTCTAGATCCATCGAACGTGAAGAAAAACATATTAAGAAGACATTACCCTCTTCAAACATTGGTAGAAATAACGGCTAGGATAAACAAATCAAAGTTCTTCACACTCTTAGACTGTAAGAAGGGCGTTTGGTAAATTAGAATTTCGGACAGAACATTAACATATCTTGCTTTTGCCACCCCTTGGGGAAGATATACCTGTTTAAGAATGTCTTTTGGACTGGCATCCGCGCCAGAAATATTCCAACAGATAATGAACAATCTTTTGGACAGCATACCAAATCTGGAATGTTCAATGGATGATATCCTAGTACATGCAGAAACACGAGACGAATGTAAACAACTTACCAAACGAGTAATAGATATAATAAGCAACGCGATTAAAACTGAATAAAGAGAAATGCCAATACAAACAACTCTAAAATTCTTGGATCACATGATCACCGAAAGAAGATTGGAATTAGACAGTGAGAAAGTATCAACAATTCACAATATATAAACACCAACTTCATCAAAGCAAGTACAAAGATTGCTAGGGATGGTCAACTACGTTGCAAAGTTCATTACAAATTGTTCAGAATTAACGGAGCCATTAAGAAAGTTGATCAAAAAAGATAGTACATGCAGAGATCAATTATCCCCAAATTGAGAAAGGAGCCACGACTATAAGGTTTGCTTGCAAGAAATTCCATGAATATATTTATGGGAAACAGTTAACAATAGACGCGACCACAAGCCATTGGAGTTAATATTTAAGAAACCAATAACTTCAGCTCCACCGAGACTCCAGCGAATTCTGTTGAATGTTATGATATACTCTCCGAAAATAATTTACATAAAGGGCAGAGAAATTCCCATAGCTGATTCTCTAAGTTGTGATATCAAAAAAAGGAATAACGAAATTGAAGAAGAAGAGTTTCAAATGCATCTAGTTGTACCTTTCTCAGAACATGCATTAGCAGAATTAATCGAGGATACAAAAAACGACGGTGACCTCCAAATTCTAAAAAATTATATATTGACTGGCTGGCCAGACGAAAAAAGGATACCTTTGAATCTCAAACATTTCTCTATATTGGTCATATTGGAATACAAATCACTACGAGAATGGTTAGACAAAGCTTATATTGGAAAAATCTAGCAGTAGATGTATAAAAACTGGTTGATAAATGTGCTGTGTGTCAACAAACACAACGCAATAACATAAAAGAAGTTATAACACCAAAACCTGTTTCGGAAGGGTAATTCCAAATACATAGTTGGATCGGATTTTTAACGTTCAACGGAGATGAGTATTTATTAACAATTGATAGCTACTCAGGATTTCTAGATCTTGAAAGACGAATACCAGATCACTACAGATTATAAATCAGTTACAACAGTGGTTTGCAGTTCACGGTACTCCTGAGGTACTTGAAACCGACAACGGGCCGTAGTTTTCGTCACATGAATTCCGAAATTTTTCAGGGGACATCAAGTCCAAAACATCCCAGATCAAATGGATTAGCGGAACGTGGTGTCCAAACAGCAAAACTATTGCTAAAAAAAATGTTTCATAGATAAAACAAACATCTATAAAGCTCTACAAAATTGGAGAAATACACCACATAATGAAGAGTTAGGATCACCTAACGCAAGACTACTAAGTAGAGTTACACGATTGCAGTTACCAGTAAAACGAAATCAACTGAAGCCAAAACCAGGTCATGATGTACAAGAGAATTTACAAACACTGAGCAACAAACAAAAACAATATGCTGATAGAGGAGCAAGAGTAGCACCTAAACTAAACATTAATGAGCAAGTTAGATTATAGACTGGACCGAGACAATGGATATCAGAAACAGTAGTCAGAAACGCAGAAGCTCCGAAATCAGTTTATGTAAAAACAGAACATGACCAAATATTAAGACGAAATACTTACCATTTAAGGCTGTATGGTACTCAGAAAAAAAATCTGTTTTGATGTCGATATTTAAATGCCCAAGAATGTGTCCAAGCTAAACATTTTTTTTTGTCTTTTTCCTCTAAACGATATAATATTATATATGTATATGTTTTTGTTTTATTTTGTTACTGTGCTCTTTCTGTATTGTATTGATTACTATAAAGCTTTGACAGTATTAGTTTTGCGTACATAAACGGAACGAAATTGTATATGATTAAAATTGAATACGAGAAACCAAAAGCGACTCAATTGCAAGAAAATAATTCAAATTTCGTTTAGTAGTAAAATATGTATATTTTAAACAACGGCGTTTGGCTTTTATAGATATGTTAAATCTCGATATGAAATTTTAAATTTATTTTCAATTTTGTACAGTCGCTGTTTATAATAATAGTAATATGATCTAATTCTGATGATGTAGCGGTTATATGGGAGCTATGTTTGTCATAGCTGTGAAATAAACACAGCAATATGAAAATGTTTTTGATTATGATTTTACATTACTAACTTATTTTGAGCTATTTTCAAACCAAATTAATTGTTAATCCCTGTATGGTTGAATTTGAAACAAGGCAAGTTTGAATGGGATGCAATGAAATGGAACCAGCTTCACCAGTACAAATAGACCGAAGTGTCTGGGTTTCATCTATGGCAGAAAATTAAACTAGACTCCTATAAGTTATTAATAAGCTGAACTAGTAATAATAAATAATACTCATTTGTTCTAAACATATCTCTAATACTACCGACTACTCCTCAAAACATGTTTTGATGAGAGATTTGGAACTCATATTTGGCCAAATTACCCTAAAGAATTACGCTAGAATAGACAGCAAAAATTCACGGTAGCTTATTCTTATTTCAAATCGTATCATAAACTCTCTCGATGAATTTAGACAATAATTGAATTTGACATAACAACCAATTTAACTTCAGAAGGTTTTATAATAAGATAATTATTCAAAAGCCAACTGTGTTAACAGAATATACTTGCTACAGAGATTGTCGAAGATTGCTTTACTCATTATTGTATTGGTCAGTAAGTTTTTCAAAATACAACGAGTTACCGTCATTAGTGATGAAATAAGAGTTAGTGCACTTACTACATTTTCCACTTGGTCATGTGGCTTTTTAAATATTTATTTGAAAAATAATTCATGAATCATTGTATCAACTATACCTTTGTCATTAATATCGAAGACGAGCTATATATTTTTATTAAAGCAACACTTATTGTGAACTTTCAAATCTAATTTAAAACGATCGAAGCGGATGGTTGTCCTTAAAATATAATTTTTTAACAAACCTGGGTTTATTTTGATTCTATTTACTCTATGGTGCTGTATTTGTTTAATTAAACACAGCAACCAACTCAATGTAACGGAAACGGGTCGACCGGTCCACCGTGTAGGACCTCCTAGAAGTTATGCTTAAAAAAGTGCACATCGAACCAAAGTTTAAGTATTACCAACATACAGTCAGTCAGTAACGAAAATGATATACACACTGATTTTTGAGGAAATTTTAGAAAATATAAGGATTAGGGAAATTATTTTGAAGATTTTACAAATTAAATCCAAAAATACAAAATAAAATGTCATTTACCGTTTATAATAAAAAAACAAAAAAAAAATCAAGATTTTTTTGGAACGAAAATTATCATACACTTATTGTATGATCCTTGAATTTTTTTTAAATCATTTACATAAATTATGAATGAAAATGTAATGATTGCGAGTTGTTTGGCCGGTGTTAGAAATCAAACTACAAACGGAGAACGCCAAATAGTAATTAATATGAAACGTACTGGAAAATCTATGTGCGAAATTGGCAAATTATTTGGCCGAAATTTTTCTACGGGGGTCCAAATAATATCCAGATTCAAAGTCACACAATCGGCTGAAAACGGGCAGCGAACAAGGCGAAAAGCAACATTTTCCAATCGGGACGAGTGAAATATTTTGGATTTGGTGAGAGAAAATCCAAATTCAAGCGCTCCAAAACTAGCTTAAGAAATGGAGAAGGTTCTTAATAAAGCTACCCGCCACCAAAATATTACAAGGGTTTTGTGGAAACATGGATATCATGGCCATTCATTTCGAATGTTAATTCCAAAAAAGAATTGAATTTGCAGAAAAATTAAAAATAGAAGACTTCAACTTCTGGAAGACGTTTGTTTTTACGGAGCCGATTTTCAAACCCGATGAATTCGGAGAAAACCCCAACTATTAAACATGATGGTGGTTCAGTTATGCTTAGGGGTTCAATCTCAGCGAGTGGGGTAGGTAAACTTGTTTTTATAAATTAAAATTTGAATCGCTGGAAATACATGGTATTCTAAAGGACAATTGGAAACCACCCGTGGAACAATTGAAGCCAATGCCATCATGAATCTTCGATCAAGACAACAATCCTAAGCATACGGTACAAATACCGTACAAAAATACGGAAAGAATGGATTCTGAAAAATGTCCCAAACCAGTTACATTTGCCACCTCAATCGCCTGACCTGAACTGCAATGAACGTTTATGGGATCACCTGGAACGCCCAATTAGAAAATAGAGGATTACCAGCAAAAAACTTTGTAAGAAACAATAATGAAAGAATTGGGTAAAATTTCACCGGAAGTTACCCAGAAATTAGTAGAATCGTTTTTTGAATACATAAAGATATTACTACTCTGAGTTCTGTCGCTACGTTTGGTTAATGTCTCTACTAGTCACATGTATAGGGTAATGTAAAAACACATTTATTTTTCAATTAAACAAACATTTTTATTTCACCTTATACGCCTGCAAATGCAGATCTTTTACCAAAATTCGTTGCACAACGCTTCTGGAAATGTTTAATTATTGACCAAGTTGCCGAGTGGAAGTCCATGGATTCTCGGCCACAGATTCCCTTACTGTGGCTATATTTTCGAGTGACCAACAAGGACGACGACGAACAATGATTTTCTGATCGATCAGCGTAATTTTGGTCGCAATATTTAATTTAAACGCCTCACTGTCGATTCATTTGGCGCATTATTGCGACCGAAAACTTGACGTAAAACTTTCACCATTTTTGTAATGTGTTTTACAATAATTAAACGTTGTTGGTTTGACTGCTTCTCCATATTCTTAAATCGCGTGGTCTGTACGTAACAATTGTCAAAAAAAATCACCGTACAACTCGTATTAACAAAATGGCGGGAAATTTAAATCCGATGCTCTTGTAGAGACACCCTTTAGATAGAGGCATAGTTGTGCGAGAGTGGTTTTTTCTTTCTAGCAACATAAAAACGGAACAATTTAATAAAATTGTTTTAATAATTGTTGTTGTTTTTTCTCTATAAAAATTGCATTTGTATTGTATATCAACATTTTATTACATAAAAAAATATTAAACAGGCTCTGATTGTACCATCAGTATATAACAAAATAAATATATGGTTGTATGGAGTTATCATTGACAGAGTCTACACTATGCAAATTCACTGATATTTTTTATCAGGGTATCGATGTATGTGTGGGTATTTTATATAAATTTTGACGCGGACAGAAAATATCAGTGAATTTGCATAGTGTAGACTGTAGGACCCAGGTGAATGAGGTAACCTTAGTTTTAATTTGTTTCGAAAAATATAAAAAATAAAATTTAGTACTTAATACAGATATCATATGCTACAGAATTCTTTGACACATGAAAAGTCAAAAATATGTCATTTATCATCCTAGAGTCGCTAACAACACAACAACGCGTTTTGATTATCCAAATTTATTTCTTTCAAAAACAACAACATTTCGTAAATTACGTGGGAGTTTTGGTCGATATGAACTTCTTACTGTGCGTGCCATTGGCAAAACTATGGATCGTTTTGAAAAAACTGGTTCAGTGGAAGGTCGTAGACCGTATTAGCTTGTTCATCCAGTTCCTATACTCTTGATGCAGTGCCAGCTGTTACTCAAAGTGTTTGTAATCCAAGCCCATCAACCAGGCAATGTTCACAAGAACTAAATATTTCACGAACCACATTACGACGCATTTTGCATGTTGGTCTTCATTTGCATCCATAAAAATTCAACTAACTCAAAAATTGAAGCAAAGACCATTTAAATCGTCGTCGTTTTGTTAATTGGATGCTTGAACGAAATGAAGGTTTTTAATCAAAAATCCCTTCAGCGATGATGCAATGAGCTTCATCTTAACGGGTATCCGTCAATAATGTACGTCCTTAATGGGTATAAGTCAAAATTGTCGAATTTGGGAAGCGGAAAATCCTCATGTTATTCAGGAAGCAGAAGTTAACCCTCCAAGAGTCACTGTTTGGTGTGGTTATGGGGCTTTTGTGACCGAAATTGAATAAATTGCGTGTCAACGATCTTTGGTTTCGACAAGACGGAGCGACATGTCACGCAAGTGGTGCAACAATCCATTTATTGTTAACAAAATTTACTGCATGCATAATTTCAAGAAATTGTGAAGTTCCTTGGCTACCAAGTAGCCCGGATTTAACACCACTTGATTATTTTTTGTGGGGTTATTTAAAAGTTAAGGTGTATGCTTATTCGAGAATACTGAAAACAGACCAATACACGGAACAATCACAAACACCATTGCTATCGAAAACCTAAAGTAAAATGTATGCTAATCACCCACAAACAATTCAACAACTTAAAAACAACACTCGAACTGAAGTTGAGGTCATTAATCCGCTTTTATTGGAAAAGGTCATCGAAAAATATGATATTTGGATGCGAGGCTGTAGACGAAGCCGAGGTGGGCGTATGACCGATATTGTTTTTCATACATAAATGGCATTCAAGGTGGTTGCCTTATCAATAAAAATGTTTTCACCTTTCTATTGATATATACTTATATATAAGACCTAATTTAGCCAGTACAACGTTTTAAATTGAAAATCTATTCCTTTTATCTTCGATTTTATTATAAAACCAGAGTAAAAAGAGAAAAACTTTCTAAATTTGGGCCTATTGATATAGATATTGGTAGATAATTGACCTTTATTTGAGGTTAGGTTTCAGTGGTTTGACACTTAGGCCAATTTTGGCCCAATATGATGATACCACGCATTCACGCCACTTCATTAACCCATTCGCCTATTCACCCACTCTCACACAACTACAGTATACCACATGCACATTGAAAGCTCCATGTTAACCTGTACATTGACGTAGACGGTGGGTCGGCGGTGAATTCTGAACTCCATCAGAGGGTCTTAGTCGTGTTTATTAACGTCACCGATTGTAATCGATGATGAAAATTCGATTTGCATCTAGCCTCTGATGGGATTCGAACCCAGTACCTCCCGGCAAGTGCCGAAGCTTTAACCACTGCACCACTTATCCGGTGACCTTTCTTTAAAATGGGTAAACTTTTGAAACATAAAATGTTTATTTCGAGCCTACATTAGAGCCTCCAAACTTGAAATAATTTAATTTTTGACACTATTTTACTACAAATTAGTCACAGATATACCAGTAGATAAACAAACAATGACGTAAGAAATTTATTCCGTACATTATCGAGTGTTATTTTGACAAGAAAAACAGACACGTATATTTTTGTTGGTTTGTGTCCTTCAGTTATCCCGTTATACGGTTAGGGAATTCGTCGGTTTTTCCAATTTTTAATAATTTTATTTACCAGTTAAATTGAACTGATGTATTTCCGGTTTTACTGAATAAATGGTTAAAATTAGTACAACTTTAGAAAGACCGTAGATGGTGTTAAAAAATTCAATAAACAATTTCATGAAAGTACCATTATTTTAAGAGCTTTTGTGAAATAAATGTAGCCAAATGTTATGACGTGTAGGGGGCGCAACTGAATTCTATAAAGAAGTGTGACCCACCGTTCGTAAGGTGAAGGTTGTACCTTTCTAGATATTAACTTTGAATTTGTACAAGACCTAGTTTCGTCGGTACAGCTGTTTCTATATTGTAAGTATTTCAAAAATGAGGTATTCCAATTTAAAATAATGTATCGGCTAAACTCATAAATTAATTTTATATTTATTAGTAAAATTTTATAAATAAATTTACTTTAAATTTTAAAAATAAAATGTTAATTACTAAATATAAAAAAAATCGAAAATATGTACATAAATTATTTAAAAAGTAGCACTGTCTTATAAACAACACAAAAATATCTCGTTTTATGAGTAAACAAAAACAATGACACGTGACTTGCATGTGCAGTAAAGCAATTCGCGCAACACAAATACTACTATACCATATCTGCCCGGCTACACACATTTTGGAAAAAACGATATACAAAAATAGGAAAAGACGAATCAAGGATTTATATATGTATATTTATATACACATATAATATACATATAATATACTTATATACAATAAGGCACTAAACGCAAATGTTTTACAAAACGTACTTTTTCTTAAATTATATAACAGTATTTATGATTAATTATAGAATTATCACAATTATACTTTAAATTTGAATGTGTTATGTACCTCAAATAAAACAAAAATTCAACATCTGTTTTCTTGTTATAAAACCACCAAACGATAAGTTTCAAATCGTGTCTCCGCTAATTTTTTGTTGTAATATTAAGAATTTTTGAGTAAGCCATCTATATTATAATTTAGCAATTAATTTTCAGCCGAGACATTGTACATGACAAAAATATCCTATCGTTATCAATCGATAAATATAGTGATGTTGATCGTTTTTTAATTATATCTTTGTTATTTTTATGTTAATCTTTATAATCATGAATTAATCCCTCGAAAATACCATTCTGTACATGCCAATATAAAAAACAAACATAATTTGGTGGAAAAAAATAGAATAAAACGATTCCTAAGATGGCAACATTTTTAAAAATTCGTCAACTTTAAATAATAATTGCGGATTAAATATACGGAATTTTAAAATAATCATGTATTAATCCCTCAAAAATACCTTTAGCTTTGCGTTAAAACAAAAATTATGCCATTAGCTAAATTTTTGTAGCCACTAGGTGATTTGCGCGTAACCCTTATTTTGATAAAATGAGTACCATACAGCCTTAAGCAAAACGAGAGCATTCATTCCCCAAAAGAGAAAGTCGTTCGTTACACGCTTAGCGCCATCAACACAAAACGAAGTCAACTCGTGAGCAACCAGATCAAGTGACTGAGGAAATCTCTCACTCAAATGAGGGAACAAATAATAATGTTAGAACTTCTAGTTTTGGAAGACTACTTAAACCAGTTAAAAAACTTAACTTGTAGAAAAAGTATCGACTTAAAATTGGATTGCAATAATACTAACGGACAACGAGTTTTCTTCGCAAGGCAGGTCATTAGCTCCATTTTTGGTCCAATTAAAGTTGCAAAACATGAATATCCTTGGAAGTAGTGATATCATCGGATTCATCAAATCCAATCGAGTTAGATGGCTGGGCCACGTTACAAGGTCCCAACAACAACGTATGATTAATAAAGTATCCCAATAACAACTACTCGGTGTTCATCGTAGAAGAACCGAATTACGCTGGCGTGGGGGAAATCGAACAAGACCTACGTATAATAGAAAGAGGGAAGGTGAGAGAAAAAAAAGAGAGCGGGGTATAAAGAGAGAGAATGAAAGAGAGTGAGGGAGTGTGAGAGAAAGAAAACGAAAGAGAGAGACAGAGAATGAGATAAAAAGAAAGAGAGAGAAAGAGAGCGAGAGAGAAAGAGTCGTCATAAAGCATGTATGTATGAGATGGCATAAGTTGCAGTTTTCGTGTGTCATACAACTTTATTAATTTGTACAAACAAATGTGTATAACAGTATGCTGTTTGGGGTTTTGATCCGTTTATTGACTATTTTATAAATTTTCATCGTTTATTTTTCTTCTTTGCTTCCAAAAGTTATAATTAAAACACCAACAGCTTGTAAATTCACATCTTAATTTGTATACTAAAGGCACACAACAAAAAGATATACTTACAGTAGGTGCAACAAGAGCGTGTACGACAATAAACTA
This sequence comes from Nephrotoma flavescens, assembly GCA_932526605.1. NCBI lineage: Eukaryota > Metazoa > Arthropoda > Insecta > Diptera > Tipulidae > Nephrotoma > Nephrotoma flavescens. Next base: position 71,048,561 of record OW052220.1, on the reverse strand, counting down.
AGTAAAAATAAGTCACCATTACTGTTAATAATTACCTGGCTCCGTTTGCCCATACTACCAAATAAATTTTCCGCATACTGTGCTGATAAATGTTTCCATATCATCCGGATAACTAAGATCGCTCAAATTTTTTATGTGATATATTTTCAGCTTAATCTTCATGAGTGCCCATAAATTTCAATCGGTTTGGCATCAGGTGACTGAGATGGTCAATCTAATGTTGTGATGCTCTTTTTAAGTTTAAATTCCAAACAGAGCATGCTATGGTGTTTTGGAGCATTGTCTTCTTGCAATATTCAATTAGAGTTCACCGCTCCAAACCATACAAAATTCGTGAATCAATCTTATTCATAAAAAGTGCGTTTAGGTTCCGTCTGGAAACCATTAATTTCCCAAAACCTTGCTTGGTGAAGCGTCCCCATACATGGAGCTAGAGCGTTTAGTTGACCAAACACGCCTATTAATATTAAAACTTCAGAAAGGATGACTCACCGGTAAACACAATATTTGTAAAATTTTTGTTTTTATGTTCATTCGCCCACTGTAAACCCTTTTCCAGGTATTTTTGTGTTACCAGTGGTTTAACCAAAATATTTTCATAAGCGTAGCCATGTTTCATAATTATTCTATTTCGTATGGTTGTTTTTGGTATAATTCTTTTGGAAATTCTTTTCCACCAATTTTACCACAGTGTAAACGAAGGATTTTCAGGTAAACGCATTCTGTACAAATGTTTTCGACTTTTTTGTATATTTTGCTGAACTTGCAAACGACAAGTTTGGTCCTTTCCGATGTATACATGAAAATACCACTTCAAATCGTATTTTATAAATCGGAGTCATTTCTTTCATAGATATGTTATTCTCTAAACAGTTGCAGTTAAACTAATTTTTGTTTTAGAGCGTCAAAGAGGAATCAATATGTCACGAATCTTTTATTGAAAAACTAACAGAATTTTGAATTACTCGAGTCCGCAATGCCGATTCATATTTAGCTATTCAGAATATATCACCAATGTTATATTTGTTAGTCATGATCAGAACTACGGAAATGTACTTTAATTATAGATTTAGTGGACAGTAAATTAATATTTAAGCGCTTTTTGAAAGTACGGATATGGTACAACATGCAATTGTAATTGAAACTTATTTTTCGTAATATTATTTTTATGTTCCACTTATTAGGTAAATTTATTGAACCAGGTTCCGCAACTGGATTTTTTTAGTGTCAGTATAGTTCCATTTCATTAATATTTTATTCGCTAATTGACCAGCTTACACAGTAGACAAGGACAAGGTAGGAACTAGGAAGTACCAGAGATCAGCCTTTATTTTATCGAATAATTTTAAATAAGATAGTTCAATGATAAATACAGTATACGTACACGTCCATCTTAGAATATATTCTCGTATTATTCGCACTTATTAAAATTAATAAGCAATAACATAACATAAAATATTCATTAAAATGACCACCGCATGCGACCTTAATGTGATTAACTATGAATAACATGTGCGATATCCAACACACCGTACAATAAATAAAAACCAATAAAACAGAACCCGACACTATTATACGAATATTGCACTCTCCACCGCACACAACGTCGTTACCGACTTACAACCTTAAACTTAATCTTTAATTAAGCCAGATAATCGTTACGATTAATAATTTATGAAACCGCCAAGGTAAATTATCTGCTGTATTCGTTCGTATAAACAAATTTCGCATAATTGAAAGTCGTGTACGCTTATGTATGGCTAAACACGTACCACGTTTAATTTCATAACATTAAAGAGTTTTGCTATTATTAGTCGTCTATCTATAATAAAAATAATAAAACTACTTAATTATAGTTTCCGGTTTGCAAAAAACTTTAGATAAACGTCTTATGATATGATATTCTCGCACATTGTGTTTTGAATACGCGCCCGGATAGACAAAAAAAATTTTTTTTTTTTTTTTGCTTTTGACCGGATCTTAATTTCTTATGTGCCGCAGAGAGCGCGGTTATTGATATTATTTTGCCAGATAACCACTGCGGTTATTTTCATTTTCATTCTAAATCAAGTTTATTGTTTATCGAATATATTTATCTTACAACTGGTTCAGCTAAAAATATAAAATGTAGTGCAAACTATGTTAACCCATTGATGGATTGTGTACTTGTTGCATGTTTCAATTACTACACCATGGTCGATTCATAATACTTAACCGCGTACGTGTTAATAATTTTGAATAAAGCTCTCGGTCTTTCTTTTTTTGTTTTTTTTTTTGTTGTGTTCTGTTTCGTTTTCAGTTTCTTTAAGAAGTCATTGTGTATTCGAAAGTGAAATTAACGCTTTACAAAGAAATATACGAGTCATATTTGAACAGTTATTTAACACAGAAAAATTATGAATTTTTATTTTATCGTCTTTCGATATACTCGCGTAGCGCTAAATGAATACAAGAGATAGAAAACTAAACATGGAATCGTGATTGTAATTCCAGATTTGGTCAAATCAATTTATATTTATATGGAAATATGAGTTTGTGTTCGGAACTTCGATATTTTTGGAACGAGCATGCCTTTCCTTGAATGGTTAATTGAAAATGAAACTGTGAGAAGTTAAATGTCGACTAAGCATATTAAGACATTATACGATGTTGTATATAGTGTAAAGTACAAAGTCCATTTTATTAATTGGAGGTTTGTTTTGATTTTGCGGTTACAACTATCTCGTAAAACTTTGTGCAATGTGAGGTTAAGCATTGCCATTTTAAATAAAGGTGCCGCTCAACTATTTAATCTTATAGGTAGCGATTCTAATTGCAAATTTTTATAATTCAGTAATACTTCATTATTATTAGTCTTTGGATGCTTGGGGCAATCCGATTAATTGATTAATTCTAGTTCTTTAGAATAAAGGAACATTTTTATTTATATATAAGTATCTGAGGCTGTAGTAAAAATCGAAAAAAACCCAGGAGACCAACCACCCTGTTTATCATTGTTTTTTTTGTCTAATTAATGCGCGTGAATATTTTTATAAATTTATGCTAAAAGAAAAACAAAAAATTAGGAATAGTTTAGGAAATATTCCGCAAGCCTATAAGTGTAGTAATGATCTTTTTTTCTAAAACTGAACATAAGTCTAAGTATTGATATTGATCAAAATTTATATGATATGACATATTTTGAGAGATACTGTTATACCAATTTAGATCGGTAGAAAATTAAATTCTAAGAACTTTTCTAGTACGTCAATTTTCTCTACAATTGATAATGAAAAAGCTACATGCGGAAGATTAATCGAAAATGTACAGAGCGCTAAATCAAGCTACCGAATGGATCGTAGAGAACAGTGACGTACTAGAAGAAGTTCATAGAATTTAATTTTCTCCCGATCTAGATTGGTTCGAAAATGGTTCAGCTACCAGGAGATGAGTTTCTATTCTGACTATAATAGTTTACTACAATAGCGCATTCAAAATTTTATGTTGATAACATGACTGAAATGCCTAGTTTTTTTAGTTTTGAATTTTTATACGACACAATTCATTCGGTCTCATTCGGACCCAGTGTTCCTCTAACTTTTCTGGAAAACTCGTGTTTTCTAGTTGGATTGGGTCTAGTTCAAAGTGAAAACATTTGCTCTCAAAGTGGTAACCTCTTAGAAGTATCTTAGAACAAAGGGTTTTACTTCGACTTTTACCTCTACAACTTTTGGATATTAGACTCAGTGTTCCCCTAATTTTCCGGAAAACTTATGTTTTCTAGTTGGATTGGGTCTAGTTCAAAATGTAAACACCTACTCTCAAAGTTGTAACCTCTTAGAAGTATCTTAGGACAAAGGGTTTTTACTTCGACTTTTACGTCTACAACTTTTGAATATTAGACCTCGTGTTCCCCTAATTTTTACAGAAAACTAGTGTTTTCTAGTTGGATTGGGTCTAGTTCAAAATGAAAACACCTGCTCTTAAAGTTGTAACTTCTTAGAAGTACCTTAGGACAAAGGCTTTTTATTTCGACTTTTACCTCTACAACTTTTGGATATTAGACTCGAGTGTTAACCTAATTTTTCCAGAAAACTCATGTTTTCTAGTTGGATTGGGTTTCGTTCAAAATGAAAACACCTACTTTTAAAGTTTTAACCTCTTAGAAGTATATTAGGACAAAAGATTTTTACTTCGACTTTTACGTCTACAACTTTTGAATATTAGACCCAGTGTTCCCCTAATTCATGCTGTTTTCTAGTTGGGTTAGTTCTAGTTCAAAGTAATATTATTTTAAACTGTTATAATTAGGAAAGTCTAGGACAAAATTCAGGGTAATTTATAATCGAGTGAATTTTTACCTAAACTTTGTCTTAAAATTGTTGAGGATTTAGGACAAGTTAGGATAAACGACACGATAATGTTTTACACTTCATTTATTATAGTTTAAAAATAAGGAAATTATTATATCACAAAAAATAGGTATATCAAAAAAGTTCGTGGCCTTTTACCGGTAGATGGCTTTACATTCATATATCTCAGTAACCATTGATCGTATCGGGTAATTCTTATGTGACATTTTAACTTGTACTTTGACATACAAAGCATTAAATTCGGTAAAGTGAATAAAAAGTTACAAAATTTTAAAATAATGAAAGAGGAGATAAATAATGAAAAAATTCGATATCTTTTACAATTTTATTACGACAAAGGTAAAAACGCGGCTGAGGCTTGCGATGGAGAAGGTGCTTTATCAAAATCAGCTGCAAAGATATGTTCGCGCGCTTTCGTTCCGGAAATATGAACGTCAAAGATACAAAAAAAAGCTTGACGTTGGGTACCCCATGAATTAACAGTTAATAATTTAATGGACCGGATTTCTATCTGCAAAACCCTGCTGCGAAATGAGGTGTCTCGATTTTTTGCCTCTAAACCACAGAAGTTCTAAAGTCATGGGGTCATGGCTCTACCAGAAAAATGGCAAAAGGTCATCGATTAAAATGGCACATATTTGGTTTAATGTAGTTCATTTGAAATATGAAAATTCTTTGTTTCAATGTCACCCAAAAAAGGCCACGAACATTTTTGCCTAACCCTATATTAAAATCATAAAAAGAAAAACTTTCAACTCAATTGAGTAAATGACAAAGGTTGCAATAATATAATTCAATAAGATTGGCATTCATAAAGTATCGACTGTTTCATCGGAAAGTCGTGACCAAATATTCGTACAGAGAAGTCCTGCGCGGAGAAGGCTTTCTCTGCTTCAACGCTGGTTAGTGGAATGGGTAAAAGCGATTTATGTACTAAATCTAAATAATAGCCATGTTGGCATACTAACATTTCCTTTATTTTCAACGACTGGTGGAAAACGTTCAACTGCTTTCTAATTGCTCTGTCCATCATCTACCTAAACTTTTCAGTTGTTATTATTGCGAGAATTTCATTTTCTATTCTAATACATTATGCTTTAACCTCATCTATATTTTATCGGTTTACATCAAAATTACCTTCCAAAACTTCAGTTCCTTCTACAACTTTTAAGAGCTCGGACTTTTTAAACCTAATAAATAACTCAGTTTGATATTTTTCTGCATTCTGTATTTCATAACGACAAGTACTGCACCATACCTTGATAGGTGAGTACGTCTTTCTTTGATACGATTAAATAGAGCCATTCTTATTTCCAGTGAAAATGGTGTATTTACTTCATGCAATTTAGTGAATAAAAAATTAAAAGTGACATCAGCATTCAGAAGAGTAGAATCTCGGCGACAGTGATTCAACGCTGGCTTAACAGGCAAGTGAATCGATATTACTTCTGACATCAATTCTAACTCTTTTTTGGAGGACATATTTATAAGCGGAATTTCCATCATTTAAAGACTTTTGAATGCAGGCACGCAAAAAATAAAATCGCTCCAGTACATCAAGACAGATCCTTTTTGTTTTGTTCCTTTTAATCTAAAATTAAATTAGGCTCATGGCCGAATTGTATTTCGACATATTTTTACAAAATGTGGTCATTTTTTGTTAGTTAACGTCTTAAAATACGAGCAACTTGTAATTTTAGACTATCACCGCCACCAAAGGAATCCCCAAAATTATGTTCGAAATCGCAATTATCATTTTCGTCAGGTTCCACCTCTTCAACTGCAGATTCGTTCATCATCTGTAACAGATCGACTGAATCTCTATCACTAGTATTCTCATTGTAATGAGCAACATTTGTCGTATAGTATCTTCTGGCCGTTTTACCAACTGAATTCCGTGTGCAAAACAAAGTTGCTGATCGACTCCGGTTAATTTCCCATACTTTTCGCATTACTGATGCATCATCTGTAGTTAAACAAGGCGTATTATAAAAATGTAAATCATATTCCAGTAATGTATGTGGCAAAGGCTCATTAATCATTTCAGTAGGCAGATTTCGTTTTATTCGCACTAATTCCAGATACGAGCGTTTTTGTTCAAATATCGCCGATTTCTTACTGAAGTTCACTCATCAAATTTGAAGTGTAAACAATTACTCGCAGCTTTTTGGTCTCTTAAATCTTTTTTGACGTTTTTAAGAATTGTTTTACCATACTTTAATAAAATGGTTTTAATTGTAGTAGGCGCTTTCGGAATATTTCCAAATTCTTTTGATATCAACAGCATTCGAAGATCTGCTGATTACAAAATATCAAATGGTAAACCATCTTTTAGTGTCATACGAGATATAATAGCGCGCAAAAATTCATCCCGAAGCTTCGAAAAATAGCCGGTAATCTTCCAGTAATGTATGTGAACAATGAAGCTAGTCCTCGTCCAATCTCTTTGATGTTATCAACAGATAAACTAAGAATCAGTTATAAAGTAAGGAAAACGGCGTTAAACTTATGCTGCAACACCAGTCGGCTGTTACTACACCAAGAATCTATGGTTTGGCATAATAATGACCACAGCAAACCTTACAACATCTAAGAATAATTGCAAGTTTTAAAATCAAACGTATTTACAGAGCATAAACCTGGCGTGCTGCGTGCTGGTTAGCTCGATACACCAGTAGACTCCGAATAGAATCTGTCGTGCTGTAAGACAAACGAACAATTCTCCGTCAAAACATTGCCTTATAAACATTATCTTCTATACGAATAGCGGTAATCTTTGAGGCTGCTTTGCTTACGTCAGAAAATTAACTAAAATTTTCGATCCTAGACTAGAGGCTGCTAGAGGTAGATGAAAACGAAAAATTGAGAACAACTGTTCTCGCAGTATATGGACATCGCACTTTGAAACGTAATTAATCGGACCGACAAAGTTATTCCTGTTAAAGCAATTGCTCCGACTATGGCAAAATTAAAGAGGGGCGAAGCACTTGAAGAAATGTTAAAACCACTTTTTGCATTTAATTTGTATGATTTAGCCGTTGCGATCTACGATAAACACGGAGAAGGATTTACGCTAGTATAAAGCCATACAAAAATACCTCACCGAAGATCGGTGACTAGCACTGTACGCATCGACTTAACTGATTAACCATTTAACGCTTTACAATGATATTGATTTTAGAAGTGTTTTCAAAATCCCTTTGAGAGAATGCTAGGGTCACAATAAACAAGATCTGGAGTGGAGAGAATCAGCGTTAGACCAAAAAGTGAGAGATCACTAGGGCGGACGACAAAATATCTTTTTATGAGACCTAAGTACCAGAGAGAGAGAGAGAGAAAGAAATTAAATTATTTTATTTTCGCGGTAGAAGAGGTTAGATAGAAAAAGATAAATAAATATAAAGTGAAATTAAACAATTTTGGTTTCAGCACAATTTAACAAAAAAAAAGGAATTCGTGATTAGAGCCTACATGAACGACAGTTGGTTTTAAAAATAAATGCAAATATCTCAACAGACGCGATATAAGCTCAATGAGAAAAGAAGTTCTGCCACTTGCGAATGATGCAAAATAACTATAAGCATCTCAGCACTTAAAAATTAAAAATATATAAAATATTCAAGTAGCTACATTAAAGAATTCAATTGGTTTTAGGACGAGCATACACCAATCCAAAACAGAATCTACACTTTGCACAGACATTGTAACTTTACCATAATTATTTGGTGGAACTGTTACCATATAATTTTGAGGCATAAACTCAGACGATAACATTCATGGACCGTAGTTTTGGACATTAAGATAGACGTACAAAAATTAGTTTACAGGAATACAATAAAATAAAATAGTTATATAATTAACTAACAAAGAACTCGAATACACCACACTTGATTTCCAAAGTGAAAAATTTAATTTTCCGGAATTTTGGTAACAATTGTCTTATATATTGAAAAAACATTATTTCAACTTAAATTTCGAAAACCCCACAAGGTCAACCTTTGTTGAAAATGTAATCTTTAGATTTATTTTTTAATTCTTTGTCATTTTTGTTAAAGCTAACATTATGGCAAAAATTGAAAAAGCTTATACGGAAATTACCACTTCCGGTACACAGATATCCCTCACATTTCGCAAAGATCTCTGGATTTATGGAAAAACCTTCAGTATAAAGTTTCGTCCTGATTAGCTTGAGATGCCAAATTTTGGCGAAATAAACATTTCCTTTATCATTTCAGGCAAAAAAGCTTTGTCGTTAATGTTATTTACTTTTCAAAATCTTATTTGCATTTAACGAAAAAGCTCCTATCGAACTTGCGACTTCCGGTGGATCGATTTCAGCCAAAAATCTCGGAATATCTCAATGTAAGGAAAAAGCTTAAAATTTTGTGTTCACACATCCACACAGACATATTCATGAAGAACTGTTTGAAACCCACTATTTCGGACTTCTTCGATACAGCGAATGGTAAATCTGTAAAAAGCTCGAGGTCAAAAATTTCCATGATTACTGTACTTTATTTTACTACGTAAAAGAAAATAAAACCAATTTGCGTTTTTTTCACGTTTATATTTTATTTCGTATAAGATACTTTTTCAATTTCGGGTTTAGGGCCATTTTTGATTGGACTATTTTTGCAGAGCCTGGCAGACTATAAAGTCCTGAAAAAAATCTTAAGCAAAGAAACCTACAAGGCAACGCGACCACCTCCTAAAATTTTAACTATCTCACAAAGCCTTACAATCATAGAAAAACTGTTACACCACTCTCTCTCTCTCTCTCTCTGGCACTATATCCCATCAAGGGATTTGGCCGCCTCAAATGAGGTTTCATAATCATAATTTCATTTCGGATAATGAGTGATTAACTCATTGATCCTAAACCAGCCGTGAAATTTTTTTCACGAATCAAACCCGGGACCTCCAGTCGCTGGAGCAAGCATGCTGACCACTTTGCCACCGGGGCGGGGAAACTGTAACACCGTTTCCCATTAATCCGGCGCTTATCTTTTTGCAGCGATTTCACACGAAAACCATCGAATTCTTCTTTATCAACTTCGAAGTTCATGAAACTTGGGGAAAATGTGCTTTATGTTCAAAATGGATTCAAGAAAACTGGTTTTTGTTTTTTTGGCACTGTAACTACTTTTGAAGAAGAGCGCTCCTCGTTTCCTTGTCTTCGCAAAATTTTTAAAGACTTGTTTCTTAAAAAATACTAAATCGATCTTGATAAATGAGCTCTCAAAAAAAAAATTATCAGTAGTTTTAGAAATATTTTTTTTAAAAATTTATATTATTTCGTTATGTGAGAAAAATGATGAATTTTCGATACTTAACAAAAGTGTCAAAACAAAAATGTCATATTTGTCGATTTTTGTGATACGATCTTTTGAAAATCCCGTCATCTGCCTATTTTGAATTAAACAAAAGATTTTCTATTATAAAAAAGAGTCTTATAATGAAATATGTAAAGAATTATCAAAATTTGTCAAGCTCTACAGGACATGGGAAACCCCGTAGCTACAAAATAACATAAAATTTATCATTGAATAGATGTTACAATAGAAAGATTTGTATTCAAAGTTTCCCCAAAGTTAACTAGATGAGTTACGAAAATGTAAATGTATCCGATAAATCGTTGAAATAGTAAAAAAATTCCAGCTTTCAAGGACACTTTCAATCATTTTTGTTTTCGATTAATATAAGCCGCTAGCGCTTCAACCTTCAAACTTGAAAAATAATCAGTCTTTCGCAGTTAAAGTTGATAAAATTAGATAAAGGATACAAGTATTTTAAAATAGTTTTTACATTATTGAAACAAGCCAAAATGACATCTTGCTTGAAATTTGTAAAATTACTAAAATTTTAATTTTTTGCAAATAGTGCAATAAATGTGGGGTTAATTGGTTGGGGAGGGTGAATGGGTTTGGTCATATACAAATCTATCAAATGATGTTAAAATAATTAAAAATGTTTGTATCCTACATCAACTTTAAACAACCTGCAAAAAACTGAAACTTTTCTCGCAGCCTCCTAGTGGCAAAAAATAGGCCGACAATAAATATTACTGAAAGTGTTGTTGAAAGGATATACATACTCCAATAACTGGAGAAAATAACTTGACGTCAGTATTCCGACGAATATGGTCATTGTCTATAGTTGTTGCAGTTGCTCGTGTTAAAGTACCACCCGTTGTAACTCGAAAAATTGCCGATGATTGCAAAATTCAGAAAAATTTTGTTAAATGCCGTATTCATGAAGTATAAGCCCCATGAGAGGCTCTAAATGTCCAAATCAAAGAAGAACCTGCGAAGCGTTTCCTTCAGGTGCTGCAAAGTCGGCTACAATTCATGAAATTGTAGAAGCAAACTGGAGTGCTCATTCTGATACATGGGATATGGCGAAGCCAACGGGAACGATATTACCGATAGGGGAAGCGCCCAGCACGAAAAAAAGCAGAAACTAACACTACTTCAAATATATTTAAATTAATGCTACTGACTATAACGGCAAGGCAACAATCTAGAAATGCGGTAGTGTAGTCCATCAAGGAAGCTCACTGAGTTTCGTCAGATATGTTCGAGCAAAAATCAATGGAATAAATATCTACAATCAGTGTAACCCTCCAAACTATGCAAAAGTGCAATATATCCAGTTTATGGAATGTTTCGTTTTAGATGCGAGAGACCACAGTCCCACAGTAATTTTGGAGATTTTCAATGCATCTGCTACTGACAGGATTATACTCAAATAAATAGAAGAGGTTAAGCGCTTCAGAGTTCTGGATATTGTCCTGAGTCGTGTGTATTACCGACAACACTTAAACAGTTGGCAAAGGTCAGCAACGCAATGGGGAGGGGAAATTTATCCCCATAAAGTCGGAAATCTTTTGATGAGAACATGTCCAGGTTTATGTTCTGAGACATCGACTTGACGGGAACCACTAACATTAAGGCAAGTCAGCTAATAGGCAGCGATACCAGAGCATGTAACGTTACTACGCCTAAAAGCCGTCGAGCTATAGGTAGATCCAAATTCGAATGTGGCAGAAAAATCAAGCTTTTTTCCATTCTACCACCTCTACCAGCCAAACAAGAAGTTCAACAAATATTTGACCGTTATCAAATTATTTTCTCAGAGAGAGATTTTTTTCTCTCAGGACACCCACTCATATAATTACAGTAAGTAGTAAATATACAGTATTAGCTTCATCGAGCGTAATATTGTGAAGAAAAATCCCTAAATGGCTGTAAATGCGCATCTTGTTAAAAAAACTTCTTTAGTGGCTTAAATATGTCGAAAACAAAAATGACTGAAAATGATTTTGGAACGTTGTATTGTTGAAAAATTAATTTAACGCACATAATATGTAGGATTTTGGTTGCATGCCCTCTTGTGGCAAAACTTTAAACTTAAATCTTTTTGATTGTAACACCTAACAATAATAAACTTAGATAACAAATAGATAATTAAAATGAGACATTAAAAAATACTAAAGTCATAAAATTTCTTTTAGTAAGTGACACTTTTTTAAGGAACTGGGGTAACCCATGTTTTGTAGAGCTTGCAAAATTTCATCTTTATGTAGGGTATGACTTTTTCAGGTTTTGTCCCCTATTTTATCCTCCCCCTCCCGAACGCAGTTTTTAAAATTCGTTTTAAGCCCGATACCTACCCGAAATCAATAAAAATTATTCTTATCGGATTGCATAAGAATAAAATAATCATCTATCTATTTACCTTGTTAAACAAATATTTTAGAAATTTTTAGCCCTTTTATTAAAATTTTCGTAAGAGCGAGAGTTTTCTATACATTTAGATAAAATATTATTACTCTTTCTCTTTCTATTTCGCTGTAATAAGAATGATATGCGAAATCATTTTTATGTATTTTTAGTTAATTTTAGGAATCCTAGTGTAGCAGCAAAATTATTCCTTCGTCGTTATTTTAAAAAAAAGGGAGAGAACGGAAAATTCCATCAGACAGATTTTGTTCGAAAATTGAGACTTGAGTGTTGCGAGTTTTACTGCTGTTTCAGTAACCTACTAGACACACAAAATTAATATTATTGTTGATTGATGTAAATAATAATCAGATTTTATATTTACATCTAGTGTGCAGAAAAACTCCCAACTCTCAAGTCGCGGTTTACGAACAAACTCCGTATACAGAATTCGTATGCAGAATGGATATCACAATATCTAGATTTTAAAATTTTTAAACCGTAATGACAATGAGCAGGCAGTTGTGCGCATGAATAATGCTGTTTAAAAATAAGTGTGAATCCAACAAAAAAAAGCGTACGATAGATTAAGAGAACATTTGTCAAAAACAAGACATCAAAATTCATGTGAACGATCGTTAAATCTAGTTTGTTCTACATCCCTTCAGCAACCGACGCTATGAACGATATTTAAACCCAATCTATTACACATCACAGATGTCCCTCATTTAATTCATTTTGCGAAACATTATCAGATATCTCTGGTTCATTGGTTCAAAACTGAATGGGAAAATTTTCGCGCTAAGTGAAAAATGAAATGCTACCATATCGCGAAATATTGATACTGCTACTATGGAATTTTGAACTTCAGCTTCGATTATTGACCCTTTTAAAAGGTTGCTAATTAAGGAAAATTTCCAAATTTTAGAATATTCATCAAACACTACAATCAGAATATTTTATCGAGTTTCTTTATTTTTATTTTACTATCCCTGCCATCTGTTCTGGGGCCAAGGCTCTTCCAACGGTCTCGCAGTTTGCGATTTTCGTCCTTACTTTTAACCACTGTGCTATTCGGTCGGTATTTTATCGAGTTATCTCCTCAAAATTTAAATTTAGATGTGTTTCAATTTTGGGTTGAGGCGCAAAATATCTACCTTGCAAAATTAAGTAAACATATATTAATTACAGTATGGGGGCTGTGATGCTGAGAGGGGTTTTATTCATTTGCGACATTTTCAATCACCTGAGCTAAAGCCTCTGATGAAACATTGATAATGCAAGTATCGAATTAAATTTGATTTTTAATTTTAACTCATTTCTACCCATTTTCTGTACATTTTATATTTTTGACCCAACTTCATTCCATTGGTGTAAAATATGTATAAACCGATAATTACCCCCGAATGCAAGCATTTTTATTAGCCGAGAAAGTCATACCCTATATGATACAAAATCTGAGTTTAAAGGTAACGAGGAATAAGACGAAAGTATTGAAAGCCACATTTTGCAAAAAATCTTCAATTTTCTAATTAACTTTTCTAAAATTGACGTTAAGTTTCGTTCATTTGAGGCGTCATTTACTAGACTATCCAACTAATTTTATGTTGAATTGCTTTTCTTAAATTTACCTTTTTTGCGAAAACATCAAAACGGCGTGCACCTCTGTTCAAAAGTATTCCTGGTGACTAATAGCTATAACGATTGATTTAAATGCGGTATTTTGTATTGACAAATATTGTATTGCAAAATTTTTTCAATTATTAGTTGCAAAACACTGGAAAATTCAATTAGGTACAAACCGCACACATTTGATACGTTTAAAAGATACCGAATCTCATTTTCCGCTCGATCAACGAAATTGTATATATCTAATAAATTAGTAAGTAATAATTTCCGATTTCCAATTTAGAAAAAAAAAACATAGTTTGGTGTAACGTTAATGAGACGAAAACTTTTTATTTATACGATTTTCACCTTACTGAAAAACACGCAGATTGAAAATTTCTCTTCTCATCTATACGACTCGAAAAATGATTAACATTTTGTGTGTTGTGGGCACGCGGCGTGATTTGTGTACGCAAAAAAACTATGATTTATGTAAAAAAGCAACATAAAACATAAAAATATACTTTAATTAGTAATTTATGAGTTTTGGTTTTATTTCCATTAAGATGGAACGATTAATTTCTCCGTATTTTTAAGTATATCCATTATTTCTGCCCTAATGATGATGGTGCTGATTATGTTAAATGTGTATTTAAATGCAATTAGAGCATAATTGTGCATTTTAGAAATTTGTTTGTTACAATCGAAAGTTTTCGATAAAAATCGTGATAAAAATATTTATTTTAATTTCACTATACTTATATGGAGATTGGTATTAAGTGGTGTGAGAATATCAAATACAACGACCTACGAGGGCATATAAAATTTCTAACGTTCTCGTATTGTATATGTATACGATATGACACCTTTCAAATTATGTATAACAACAATAACACTTTACAATTACATAGAGTACAACACTATTTATATATATATATATATATATATATATATATATATATATATATATATATATATATATACGATATATTATTAGATGAATGTCTTACTTTTGGCATGTTAAGTAAAAAAAACTAAACGAACTGACTGAAGGTCGTAATTCTTGGTATTATGAAAGATATAAATTATAGCGATTATTTTACGATACGAAGCTTTCTGTATGAAATAATATTTTCAACGATATTTTTTATAATTTATTGAATTGAAATCTCAAAGTTGTTGGTTCATATTGTCAAGGAAGTAGGAAATTGATTGATTAATTCGATGTTATGAGTTTTATACATATGAAGATAATTTAATTTTGTGTCTGCGCATAAAAAGCCCAACAATGGGTTGTTTTAAGATGAGTATTATCTAGTTTGTATCAGGCAGAACCAATTTTATTCCATAGTCACTGTTGTTATCGTATTATTCAACCTTGTAATACATATACGTCATTCGATATATTTTTGAGCGATTAATATTCCCAAACAGAATATTATGCCTGGGCATGATGAAATGATAAATGTCTACGTTCCATATACGTTACCATTGCGAAAATAATCTTTAGACTAATTTCCAACGGATATGTGATACGAATTTTTTTCCCCGTCGCTGTTATCATACATCGTCTAGTAAGCTAGACTGAATATTGTTCATTGCTATACTTACGATTATATGATTTTAGTGAAAGTAAGAATTGTTTTGTTGTAGCTCGTGCATTTACCTAAAATGGAAACAAGAAATAAAATAAATTAGTTAATAAATCTAGATTAATTATCATATCTAATATTCTATTGCAATATTCGATTATAAATTTCATGTAATTCATAAGAAAAAGAAAGAGGTCTGCACAATTTATACACACTCATTATTTTTTATAGATTAGGGACTCAGATCCTGGGTGTTTCGCAACAGCTATTAATTGAATAATTATTTGCCGACCATTTTCTTGTATAGATGTATTTTTTATACTGTTAAAGCTAGCCGACTCGCTCCAGCCGAAAAATGTCGATAATGCAGATTCGGCTGTAATAAACGTCCCCAATATGCAATGCCAACGGAATTCCGTTTGCATTCGCGTGCAGAAACCACACTCTTCTTTCTATGGAAAGAACCTTGTAAAGCAGACGGAAATCTGTACTACTCGCCAAAGAAAACTGTCACAAAAATTCCAGTGTGGGTGAGAATCCCATACTGTTAAAGTTAGTCGACTCACTCCAGCCGAATAATGTCGATAATGCAGATTCGGATGTAACGATTAAATTATACCAGCCGAAAATGTCGATAATGCAGATTCGGCTGTAACGATTAAAACATACCAACCGGAAAATGTCGATAATGCAGATTCGCTTGTGACTATCAAACACCAGCCGAAAAATTTCGATAATGCAGATTTTACTATAATAGCAGAGTTGTATTAGCCGCAAATGTCGACAATGCAGATGCAAAACAACTTGTATGTCAAAGTCGGTAAGGCAGATTCATATACATAAGCTGTATTTTGTTGAGAAATAAAACTTTTTTGCTTTAGCTGAATCAGCGCTATTCAACTATTTCAACCAATGCAAATCTGCATTATCATTCAGCCAAAGCAAAATTCTAAAATGCTTTAATTTTTGCTTTAGCCATAGTGGTGTGGTTGTAATTGTCTCAACAAAATACGCCGATAGTCAGCCGAAAAATGTCGATAATGCAGATAAATAATTTGGGTGTTAAACAGTAATTTCATTTAAAGTCAAAAATATTTATTTCGATTTATTAACGTAAATTACTCAAAATTATTTTTTTTTATTAAATGCTTTAAAACTATAACGAAAAACTATTTTGTTACTGACAAAACTAGATGGCACATATCAAGCAAAACTAACTTAAAAAATTTCAGGTCGATTTCTATGTTGGAAGTCCGGGAAAACTTGGTTGAATATATCGCACACACAAAATCTGAAAATTTTTAAAAATTCACCGTTTAGAGTGGCATGGCTGAAAATAGATTCAAATGAAAGGTCTTATTGATGATCATACCTGAAAAAATTTCAGGTCGATTTCTATGTTGGAAGTCCGGGAAAACTCGGTTGAATATATCGCAAACACAAAATTTGAAAATTTCTAAAAATTGACCGTTTAAAGTGTCATGGCTGGAAATAAATTCAAATGAAAGGTCTTATTGATGATCATTACCTGGAAAAAAATTCAGGTCGATTTCTATGTTGGAAGTCCGGGAAAACTCGGTTGAATATATCGCACACACAAAATTTGAAAATTTCTAAAAATTGACCGTTTAAAGTGTCATGGCTGGTGATAGATTCAAATGAAAGGTCTTATTGATGATCATACATGGAAAAAATTTCAGATTGATTTCTATGTTGGAAGTCCGGGAAAACTCGGTTGAATATATCGCACACACAAAATTTGAAAATTTCTAAAAATTGACCGTTTAAAGTGTCATGGCTGGAAATAGATTCAAATGAAAGGTCTTATTGATGATCATACCTGGAAAAAATTTCAGGTCGATTTCTATGTTGGAAGTCCGGGAAAACATGGTTGAATATATCGCACACACAAAATTTGAAAATTTCTAAAAATTGACCGTTTAAAGTGTCATGGCTGGAAATTTCTGGAAATAGACACAAAAACCGAGTTTTCCTGGACTTCCAACATAGAAATCGACCTGAAATTTTTTCCATGTATGATCATCAATAAGACCTTTCATTTGAATCTATTTCCAGCCATGACACTTTAAACGGTCAATTTTTAGAAATTTTCAAATTTTGTGTGTGCGATATATTTAACCAAGTTTTCCCGGACTTCCAACATAGAAATCGACATGAAGATTTTTCCAGGTATGATCATCAATAAGACCTTTCATTTGAATCTATTTCCAGCCATGACACTTTAAACGGTCAATTTTTAAAAAATTTCAAATTTTGTGTGTGCGATATATTCAACCAAGTTTTCCCAGACTTCCAACATAGAAATCGACATGAAGGTTTTTCCACGTATGATCATCAATAAGACTTTTCATTTGAATCTATTTCCAGCCATGACACTTTAAACGGTCAATTTTTAGAAATTTTCAAATTTTGTGTGTGCGATATATTTAACCAAGTTTTCCCGGACTTCCAACATAGAAATCGACATGAAGATTTTTCCAGGTATGATCATCAATAAGACCTTTCATTTGAATCTATTTCCAGCCATGACACTTTAAACGGTCAATTTTTAAAAATTTTCAAATTTTGTGTGTGCGATATATTCAACCAAGTTTTCCCAGACTTCCAACATAGAAATCGACCTGAAATTTTTTCCATGTATGATCATCAATAAGACCATTCATTTGAATCTATCACCAGCCATGACACTTTAAACGGTCAACTTTTAGAAATTTTCAAATTTTGTGTGTGCGATATATTCAACCAAGTTTTCCCGTACTTCCAACATAGAAATCGACATGAAGGTTTTTCCACGTATGATCATCAATAAAACCTTTCATTTGAAACTATCACCAACCATGACACTTTAAACGGTTAATTTTTAGAAATTTTCAAATTTTGTGTGTGCAATATATTCAACCAAGTTTTCCCGGACTTCCAACATAGAAATCAATCTGAAATTTTTTCCAGGTATGATCATCAATAAGATCTTTCATTTGAATCTATCACAAGCCATGACACTTTAAACGGTCAATTTTTAGAAATTTTCAAATTTTGTGTGTGCGATATATTCAACCAAGTTTTCCCGGACTTCCAACATAGAAATCGACCTGAAAAATTTTCCAGGTATGATCATCATAAAGACCTTTCATTTGAATCTATTTTCAGCCATGACACTTTCAACGGTCAACTTTTAGAAATTTTCAAATTTTTTGTGTGCGATATATTCAATCAAGTTTTCCCGAACTCTCCACATGAAAATTGACCTGTCGTTTTTAAATGATATTTATTAGATGAAGTGCCGTTTAAAATATTGTCCAAACTTGTAACTATAAGGGCATTTCACGCCTTACCCCTCCAAACATCTAATTCGGCACTTAGAGTATTTTGGATTGGTATATTAGTTTTAATTGTTTCGAATGAAAATTTATTTTACATTTTTTAGTTGGTTTTTATGAAAAACAAAATAAACATTTGTAATATAAATTAATTCATTCCGGCATTAAATTCGTATCTGCATTATCGACATTTTCCGGCTGGGATGTTACCGACAAAAATCGGCTGTCATTTTCGTTTATTAGTTTGAATCTACATTATCGACATTTTTCGGCTGGAGTCGGCTAACTTTAATAGGGTGAGAATCCCGACTAAAAAAAGAAAAAATCAATTTAGAAACATAGTGGAATTTCGTCGGAAACTCAAGCTTATTCCATATACATTTCCTACTAATTTAATACATGTACCGCATGTAAATAGAACACATTTCCACAATACTTTTCTCATGAAATTTCTTTTGCAATTAAAAAAGTTTTTGTCGTAGTTTAATTGTACAATTTATTTTATTTTTAACTTTTACAGTGTTTGTTTTTACATTACAGCAACTTTCTGATCCCATAAAGTCAATTCGATTTCGAAATTCCCTTGTAATAACCTTAAGACAAAAATAAAAATCAAATAAAAATACACAAAATATCAAATGTTATTGACCAAAATTACCAAGATAACCAGTTTCCTTATAAGTCGGCAAGGCAGATTCGTATAAATGGCCAGCCGAAAAATGTCGATAAAGTAGATAAATATTTTTGGTGATAAATATTTTTGGTGATTACTAGACTGTAATTTCTTTTTAAATCAAATATGTTTATTTCGGTTCATCAACGTAAATTATTCAAAATTAAACATTTTTATTAAATGCATTAAAACTATAATAAAAAAAACTATTTTAATTCTAAGAAAACTCAATGGCATATATCAAGCAAAACTTCAAAAATTTCAGATCAATTTCAATGTGAAGAGTCCAAAAATTTGTATAAATAGTTCGCACACACAAAACTTGAAAATTTCTAAAAATTGACCGTTTAAAGTGTCATGGGTGAAAATAGAATCAAATGAAAGTAAAAATTTTTTAGGTGTAGATATTAAAGAAAGATATTTAATTTAATTTAATTATTGAAAAATGCAGAAAAAGAAAAATTACAATAGCTGTTATACTAATAATACATAAACATACATAAAGGATAAAATAAAGTTATCCCATACTTTCATGCCACGTTTTTTTTTTAAATACCACTAGCCGCACAAGTGTTAAAAACTCATCCCATACTTTTTACATTTTATATACATAATACGCACGTCTCACATCACGATTTTTTTTCATCCTATACTTTTTGATTTTCTCATTCCATACATTTTATTTTTATTCAAAGTAATATTTTACTGAGCGGTCTTCGATATTCTACGAATTTGAGCAACGAAAATTAGTCTGGGATGGGTACTTCTATTAAAAGATCCACCGATATATCAATGCCGATAGTTTGGCAAGTAGTTTTCTGTTTACGGTCGACTGACTGGACAGTTTGAGGCGGAATGTTCTCGTTTCGAAAATTATCGTGTCCGTGCTGTGCTGTTCATCTATATATAGAAAAATGGTGTAAAAAATCAGTTTGGGACATCAGTTGAGAACGGCTGAACCGATTTGGCTTTGTTGTGTTCACAATTGCCAGGAGATGGTTCTTACCAAAGAAGATTTTGGGAAAATCTACCGAAAAAATCGGAAAATTCAGATATTCGGGAAATGATGCTTTGTACAGGATTTCGCGCGTATCCGATCCAGATGGTTTTTTAGAAGAGAAAAATTGGAAAATCTGAGTGGAAAACTCAGAAACTCCAGAAAAACTCGCAAAAAAATTGCATCTTTTTTCTATGAATAAGTTGTGAAGTTTTCACACGATGCAAAGTTTGAAAATTTTCAGAAAATCGTGAAATAAATTGATAAAAACACAAAGTTAACGAGAAAAATAAGAGATGGCGCTGCGGTGTGACCATTAATGTCCCAACCCAGTAGATGGCATTGTATGTTGACTTAGGCCATCGAGCAATAAATATATAAGAGAAATCAAGTAGTGCAAATTTTATAAGCCAATTTTACCGAGGTTAATCTTATTTTATAGTTTTAATATCTTTATATACACAAATTTATTTTTTTTCTATATTTAATCCGTATATACGTATCTTATAAACATATCGGCATAGTTATTTTATAGTTCATTGTTCTTGTTAGACTTATACATATTGCCAAATAGATTAACCTCGGAATCTCTACATGAGTCCTCTTATGTATATTTTGCTTTATGCTTAGGCGTTGTGCAATTCGACAGCTGTCTTTTTCGCATTGTCATTTTCGATTGAGCGAACGGGTAATTTTTCTTTTTCTCTTGCTGCTATTAAATTGGAAATTTGAGTATTAATTCACGGTACCATTATTACAATCATATGAAGTTCGGTGTGATGTTTACGATTTCGATAATTTATTCCAAAAATTTAATGGTGCGTGACAAGTGCGGTTATCAAATTGGATTGCGGGATTGAGATTGATTCGATCAGTAAGTTATTTTTTGTTGATTAATGATTATCTGGCATGTGCAGACATTGCAAAATATTAAAGTTCCAAGCAGAAACGCCGGGCTGTGTTTTGCCGATAGCAAAGTTAAATTGCCGGTTTTGACTTCGCCTTCGATGCCATTGCGTACTTACCTCTATGGAGATACAACGCTCTCCAGACATATTCTCGCACACACGCAACAGTACAATCAATGCTTTAACATGAAGTCGTTTCGAACCGATGTTGCTGTTCGTCAACCCGGCTACAATCCCACCTATAAGGTAATGACGTCACCACATGTTCATCATTTCGATTAATTTGAACGATTGTACTCATTACATTCAAAATTGCCCTCTATTTTAAAGATTCAAGGGCAAATTTATCATCGGAAGCGGAGCGTTGATTCCACCAGCGAATGAAGGACTCAAGTTCCTTCAAATTTATTTCGCTGGAAATTCTGAATTCGAATTAAGTTATCGTCTTGCGCTTTTCAATACGTCAAAACGAGAGAACTTTAATGTCTTTAACACAATGCGCTGGTCGGTTTGTTTAAAACTGCGCAGACAAAAGACCAACCGGAGGCCATGTACGTCAGTACAATACTCCCACTATGGACGAAATCGCAGTTGTGATAGTTGGCGAAAATGTGGAATCGCGTGATATTGTTATCAAGCACACGAAACACATCGATCATATGATGCACGTCAATATCCATTGATGTTTTGTCATTGAGAGGATAGCTATACCACTTCCAGATAAAATGGTCAATTCGTGAAGAAACGAATAAGAAGGTCAGTTCCATGCATTTTATACTTATTCGTTTAAGATGCGACAAAGCGTAGAAAATCATCTTTTGAAATATCGTCGATATGTTCAAGATCGAAACGGAACATTTAAATTTCATCCATTTCAATCAATCAAAACTACGTTCCGAGCAGTACATTCATCTGCGCGATGCCATTGTTTGGCAGCCCACGGCATATGCATAAATATGCGCAGGATGCTATGACGTATGTGCGGCATTACGGACGGCTACATTTGTTCATCACGTTCACATGCAATTCGAAATGGCCTCAAATTAACGGTAATCTACTACCAGGACAAATTCCCAGCAATCACCACGACATCACGACAGATGGTTTTCGGACCACCACATTGTTGGATGTACTCAGTAGAGTGGCAGAAACGTGGATTGACACATGTACACATCCTGCTGTGGTTAATTGAGAAAATCAGGCCAGACCAAATCGATTCAATCATCAGCGCCGAAATGCCAGATCCTGAAGCCGACTCGGAGTTGTTCGCGGTAGTCGCAACAAACATGAGTCACGGTCCGTGCGGAGATCACAATCCAGATTCATCGTGTATGGCCGATGGGAACTGCATAAAACAATATCCCCGTCCGTAGCTGGCATACACAATTAGTGGAAACGAGTACGATGAAATTCCTACTTTGTTCGCGATCTTCATAGCGACGTGCCATCCATCGAACGCATTGGAATTGTGGAACAAATAGAAGGACGAGATGGCTGATGACATTTTGCATAGGGTTCGCACTGCAACATCGAATTATGAGCTTGAAATGAACGACGAGATACGCAACGAAGCTTTGATCATGATCTAAGACATGTGCGTGTTTATGTGTGGCACCCATTTGTCACAAGTGTCCCGCTTTTGAATGCACAGCAAAAGAACGTGTACGACGTATTGATGTAGGCACAAATCATTTGTAATTTCATTGCTTTTGGCCACAATTCGCTAGAGATCTCAAATAGCGTTAGCTGTTACATCATCCAGAATTGCAGCCACATTGCTTAACGGCGGCCAGACGGCACATTCTGCATTGAAGTTGCCGATGAATATCCACACGAATGACAAGGCAGTGTGCGCAATTACCAAGAACGCGGCGATGGCCAAGGTATTGCAAGAATGCAAAATCATCATCTGGGACGACTGTACAATGGCACACAAACGATCATTGAAAGCTTTCAATAGAACGATGAAGGATTTACGAAGTGACTCAAGACGTTTTGGTGGAGTGATGATTCTGCTGGCCGGCGATTTTCGCAAAACAGTTCCTGTCATTCCGAGATCGACAGCTGCAGATGAACTCAACGCATGAGAAGAAGTTGCAGTTGACCGCGAACATGAGAGTCGCGTAACAGAACGACTCATCAAATGCTGATTTTTCCAAACAACTGTCGGCGCTTGGCAATGGTCAAATTCCTGTTGATGTTTCGCCCGGATTGATTTCGTTTCCCTCGAATTTTTGCATGTTTACGATATCGCAGGAAAAGCATATTGTGGCTCACACAACCAAAAAGCTCGTTTAATAAAATGAGTGGACTGTATTGTTTGATTTTTAATTACAACTTTATTTATTATTTAATTTTTTTTTATACAACTTTATTTAATTTTTACAATTGGTTGTGCTGCCCATTACGATGATTGGTTTTTTCACACTGAACTCCTTTGCTCTTTTTAATTTCCATCGTATTTTTAATCGCGTCGTCAACATAGTTTTCTCCCTTTGATTTATCCATCCTTCTCGTTCTGATAAATATAACGATTGAGCTACATACATATTTCGGAGTTAATCTGCTACAATATTATTTTCACGTAATGAGACAGTATTTATAAACGTTAAAAATCATTATGTCAACACAACCAAGGTAATTACATAATTTAGTTTAATTAATTTAACTTAATTAATTACAATTCTTGCAGATACAGATAAACAACATACAGATAATATACAGACAATGAGATTCGATTTACAGACAGATAAGTACATATTATTATACCGGCATTGACCTCTATCACCCAGTTCCATCCAGCTTCATTGTGTGGAATTGCGGTGTTGCCAAACATTACTCCCCTCAAACAAATATCATAGATATTTTTCGTAGGGTTAATCCTCCAACGGCAGTCGATATAGTTTCGCGATTGGACGTTTAAACTTAGCTGCTTGTGTTTGTACCGTGGCTACTCGGACTAGGCCGTCAGTTCCCGGGTGTAGTTCGGTGATACGACCAAGTTGCCAGCTACAAGGGGGTGAGTTACTATTCTGTATTAACACGACATCATCAATCTTCAAGTTTGGGTTTTGTAGTTGCCATTTAGTGCGTTGTTGTAAAGTGTTGAGGTACGTGGAGGTATATCGGTGCCAAAAGGTTTGAACCAGCTTCTGTATTTGCTCCCAACGATTTAACCTGGACATGGCTATCTCCTGATAGTCTGCATGAGGAAGTGCGGTGATCGGGCCAAGAGTGAGAAAATGTGCCGGTGTTAGAACATCTATATTACAAGCATCTTCGTTTTTAATGGCACATAATGGCCTGGAATTTAACACTCCTTCTATCTGGACCAGCAAGGTCCCCATTTCTTCGTATGTGAGATGTGCATTTCCAACTAATTTGATTAGATGAGTTTTGATTGATCTGATAGCGCGTTCCCAGATTCCGCCGAAATGGGGTGAAATTGGTGGAATTAGATTCCATTTTATTCGCTTATTTGTTGCATAGGCATTCACATGGGATTTACACTCTGCTGTATTTAATAATTTATAATGCTGATGTAGTATTCGCCTTGCTCCTATAAAGTTTGACCCATTGTCGGAAAACACTTCAGTGGGTGCTCCCCTCCGTGCAACAAACCTATCTAATGCAGCTAGAAAGGCGTCGGTTGTCAGATCTGAAGCCATTTCGATGTGTATCGCCTTGGTGGCGAAGCAGACAAATACGACGATAAAACCCTTAATGAGTTTAGCACCTCTGCCCCTTTTCGATGCAAGTAGAATCGGACCTGCGTAATCGACTCCAACAATTGAGAACGGGCGACTTGGTGTTATTCTTGCATGGGGTAAAGTACCCATTTGCTGGGTTGATCGCAGAGTTGAAAAGCGGAAACATGTAGTGCATTTATGACAGAGCTTGCGACATTGTCCTCGAACACCGAGAATCCAATATTTGTGTCGCGACAATGCTGTTAGCAAGGTTGGGCCTGGGTGCAAAAATGTTGTGTGTATAGATTGTAATATCATGGTTGTAACTGGATGGTCTCTTGGTAGCACGATTGGATGTTTCATCTCGTAGGTACAGTGTGAATTGTGTAAACGACCGCCTACCCTTAACGTATTCTCTGAGTCGATGAACGGGGCTAACGAGCGTAACTTGGAACTAGATGCTACTCGCTTAAATTTTGTTAGGGATTGAATGTCTTCAGCGAATTCTGTTTGTTGAATGTACCGAATGATTGTCATTTCAGCCTTGTGTAGTTCATCAATTTTGATACTTGACGACAATTTTTGATTAGACGTTCGGTTATGAATAAATCTTAGAACGTAAGCCATCGACCGAATTAACTGTGACCACTTCGAGAATCTCGCAATCAAATGAGGTATTGGCTGTATTGTGTCGAGTTTTACCAATGCGTGGAAAAGGTTGACTTCTTTAGACCGAGTTTCTTGAAGAGTATCGATGATAGTTGTCTTTACTGGCCACATCTCTTGCGTCGATGAGAGCCATTCCGGACCCTTGAACCACAATTCATTATTTACTAAGTCATGAGCCTTGATTCCGCGTGTCGCCAAATCTGCGGGGTTTTCCTTGCTTGTGACGTGTCGCCATGCTGCGTGAGGAAGTAATGTGTGTATAGCTGATACACGGTTGGCCACATATGTCTTCCATCGTCTAGGATGATTTGAAAGCCATGCAAGCACTATCATTGAATCGGTCCATAGGCAAGCACCAGTGTCTTCTAAATCATACGCGATCAACACCTTTCGCATCAACTTTGTTAAGAGGTGAGCTCCGCACAGTTCTAATCGCGGAAGGCTAATTTGGTTTAATGGCGCAACCTTAGATTTTGCTGTCACCAGGCTGACAAGATATTTTCCTTCGGTTTTGACTCGTACATATATTGCTGCAGCATATGCAGATTCACTAGCATCACTAAATCCATGGAATTGAATGTCATGCGAAATCGAGCCAAGATAGCGATCAATTGTTACGGAATTTAGAAATTGAAACTGTCCGTGTATGCCCTTCCAATTTTCTTGTAGCTCGTGCGGCAAAGTTTCATCCCATGTCACCTTCCGAAGCCATAGTTGTTGCATAAAAAGTTTCACATTAATGGTGAAAGGAATCAGCCATCCTAACGGATCGAATATTCTTGCTGAGATGGATAAAACAACCCGTTTTGTACATGTTTCGAATGGTATTGCTATAATGCGAAAACTAAATTCATCTCTTTCTGAATTCCAATAAAGGCCTAGCATTGTTGATATCGTTTGTTCTTCTGCGATTTGTGCGATTCCATCTGTATCACTGAGTTTTTTTAAATTAGATTGCCACTTTCTTAACACAAATCCTGACTTGGTTAAAACTTCTGATATTTCCTTCTTTAAGGATTCAGCTTGACCTTCGCTCTCAGCACCAGTCAATAGGTCGTCAACATAAAAATTATTTTTTATAATGTTAGATACCGTTGGATGGTCGACCTTGCAATCCTCAGCTACTTGAGTTAAAACACGAACTGCCAAATATGGAGCAGCTGACGTGCCGTAGGTGACAGTTGCTAATTCGTATTGATCCACTGCATCACTGGCCGATCTACGCCAGAGTATTCTTTGCAAAGACGTTTGAGATGGATCGATGAGGATTTGCCGATACATCTTTTCGATGTCGGCGATTAAAGCCACCTTGAAACGACGAAATCGTACGATAATTGTCCATAATGACTCTTGTAGAGTAGGGCCAACCATTAAAGTGTCATTTAATGAAATACCATTGGATGTTACAGCTGAACCATCAAAAACAACTCGTAATTTTGTGGTAGAGCTAGTTTCCTTTAGCACACCATGATGTGGAAGAAAATACAATTGACGTTTCTGATCATTAGAATCATGTTGGTGAACAAGTCGCATATGGCCTAATGTAAGGTACTCATCCATAAATTTGTGGTACATTAGTTTATAGTCAAGATTACGATTAAACTTTCTTTCCATGGCCAATAGTCGCTGAAAGGCCACCTTGTACGATTGACCCAAGTGGTGAACATTGCTCTTCAGTGGCAACTTGACTATGAAACGCCCTTCCTGATTTCTGCGATATGTAGAGACAAAATGACTTTCACAAGCTTCTTCCTCCGTTGTCCAAGGTTTAGTATCTGTCAGTTCCTCCTGTTCCCAGAACTTCCGTAATGTCTCGTCCAGGCATTGTTCATCAATAATGTTTATATGATAGGTTCTCCGTTGTATTTCATCCCTTGGGTTAATATGTCCTGAAACTCCAGCGACTACATACCCAAATAATGTTTCACGTGCAATCATGTTATTGATCAGTTCTATTTGATTATTGCGCAAGATATGGAAAAAGTAATCGGCACCAAGTAATATGTCAATTTCCTTTCGTTTATGGAACTTTATATCAGCTAATGGTATTTCGGCAAGTTGATTAAATTCATCTGGATTAATCTTTGGTGAGGCAGGTAATGTTGTAATTGTCGGAAGCACAAAAGCGTTAATCGTTAAATTGTCCATCATGTTGAATTGAGAATAGATTTGCAGTGTAGTTTTACCCAGTGTGTTCACATTCGAAGTAGCAAGCCCTTCTACTCTTAGTCGTCCAGAGCTGCAACGAAGTCCCAGTTGTTTTACACATTTTTGTGAGATAAACGAGATTTGAGATCCCGAATCTAATAAAACATTGCTCAACGTAATTTGTCCGTACTGATTTTTGACTTTAACAATGGCTGTCGGTAATATGGTACCGCCAATCTTAGATGTGTTCGTTAGGACAGTATCCAAAGACGAGGCATTCGGCTTTTTATCATGCGTGCTCTTGTTGATAGCGAGTGGAGTTGATTCAAGTGATTTATCCGATAAAGTATCATTATTTGCAATTGTCTCTGAGTGAAGCAAGGTGTGATGTCTGCGGCCACATTTACTACAATTTCTCTGACTCAAACATTGACTTGCTCTATGACGAGGTGACAGACAATTGAAGCACACGTATAACTTGGCAGCTTGCTCTCTTCTATCTATTGAATTCAATTTCTTAAACTCGTCGCATTGGTGAAGTTTGTGGACATCCTTACATAATAGGCATTCCTCGTCAATATTGGATACAGATTTCAGTTGATGTGATCTTGCTGGTTGAGACCTTGATGGGATTTGCCGTGGTGATTCACAGGATTCAAGAGCATCACATCTTTCGCTGATGAACGTTAACAATTCCTCAAATGATGGGTATTCCTTATTAACCGTTTTGTAAGCCCATGCCTTTTGTGTTTCGTGATCAGTTTTGTTAAGAAGCAGATATATTAGCCATGGGTCACGATTTTTGGCTTCTCCACCTAATGCATCTATTCCCCGGTTGACATCATCGATGTTGTTGAATAGTTGTCTAAGCTTCGTGACAGAACTTGTTTGCAACGACGGTTGCTCAATAAATCGCTTGATCAGTGAGTTTAAGACATACTTCGGTTTGTCATAGCGTTCACATAATTTTTGCCATGCTTGATTATAATTTGCCTCAGACACCGGAATATGTTTCAACAGATCTGCTGCTTCATCGCGGAGATATCCTCTCAAGTACTGGAATTTTTCAGCATCAGTCAAACCAATTTTGCAGTGAACGGTCGCAGTATAAAGATCCTTAAAACTAGCGAACTCCCTATAGTCACCCGAGAACGCAGGAACGTTGAGCCTTGGTAACCGAACGGAACAGTGTGGTTCGTCTAAGGATTGGGATACCGTTTGATTTAACGAACTCGTAAAGGTACTTGATAAGTTGATTAGAAATTCATTCTGCTCCTTCAACACACGTGACATCATTTTCTCTATGCAAGACGACTCTACTTCTTCCTTCGGTTTAACGAGAAATTGATTTAATTTTGTCTTAACATTTAGGTACTTCGCTTCGTATTCTACCATTTCGGATGGGACATCGTGTACTGCTAATTTGGCTTCGTGTTCACAAAAGTCGTTGAAAACCTTTTCTAAAAGGTCCAGCCTAGTGACGATTTCTGATGTCAATGTTCGTTCACTTACACTATCTGCATAATTAACCAGGCGGGTCAAACTACCCTTAGCAATGCCTCGTTTTGCAATATATTCCTTGGTAACCGTTGTCATTTTATGTGATTAGAGTCGTAAGAAATTACTAAAACACAATAGTAGGACTCATTCGCACCTACACAAGAATTACCTTCACTAGACAGTGCTTTCTTTTATAAGATGTAGACGACTACACTAAATGCAAATGTCACCGAATTCTCAACTATCCGAACGTGATGATGAATAGTCGGCAAACTGTGTCACTCCCTCGACAGGATTTGTTCCCGAAACTGATCCCGGACTCAATATTCAACCGCACTCGATAATCAACCCACAACTGTCACTCGTATAATAGCTTCTCGAATTTCTCAAACAAATATGCGATCCCGCTTGGTATAAGCTTCCTAACTTGCACGCGTACGACGATTCACTAAATTTGCAATAAATGTTCAGTACGATGCACTCGATATAGCATAAACTTCTAACAATTGCAAATAAATATTCGGTACAACGCACTTGATGTAGTATTAACTTGTTAAATAACTTGTTAAATATGCAAAATACGATATGCAGTACCCGTCTCGATGGAACGTGCTCGATAATCAACCCACAACTGGCACTTGCACTAGCTTTTCGAAATTCTCAATCGAAAAATGCGATCCGACGTGCTTGATATAAACTTCCCAACTTGCACGTGTACGACGCTTCAAAATGCGATCCGACGTGCTTGATATAAACTTCCCAACTTGCACGTGTACGTCGCTTCACAAATTAGTAATAAAATATTCGGTACGATGCGCTCGATATAGCACACAACTTCTCAAATTTGCAGTTAAGTATTCTGTACAACACACTCGATATAGCACTCCTTCAATATAACACTCACCCAACTTTGATGATGACCCTGAAGGCTATGTCACTCCCTCGATGGAATTTGAGCCCGAAACGTATCCCGGACTCAATATTCAAACAGCGATGCGACCTTCTTATAATCAACCCCAACTGGCAACCGTATTGGCTGCTCGAGTTTCTCAATGAATAATTGAAATATGCAGTCCGACGCGTTCGATATATCACTCTCCAATCCCAGCTTGCCCGCGCACGACGTTTCTCCAATGTTGCGATAAAATATTCGAAATAACGCGCTCGAATCGTACTTCCAACTTGCACCCGTACGACGGCTGTTAATTGCGATAAAATGTTAGGTATAACGCGCTCGATATTACACAACTAGTGAAAATAATTCCAAAATGGCTGCAACACGTTGTTTCATATAATTAATTAATTGTTGATTCGCTTCCGCCTTCTTATTATCAAATTACACAGGATCCGGCTCGAAGGACCAAATTAATGTGGCTCACACAACCAAAAAGCTCGTTTAATAAAATGAGTGGACTGTATTGTTTGATTTTTAATTACAACTTTATTTATTATTTAATTTTTTTTTATACAACTTTATTTAATTTTTACAATTGGTTGTGCTGCCCATTACGATGATTGGTTTTTTCACACTGAACTCCTTTGCTCTTTTTAATTTCCATCGTATTTTTAATCGCGTCGTCAACATAGTTTTCTCCCTTTGATTTATCCATCCTTCTCGTTCTGATAAATATAACGATTGAGCTACATACATATTTCGGAGTTAATCTGCTACAATATTAATTTCGCGTAATGAGCTACAATACATATTTCGGAGTTAATCTGCTACAATATTATTTTCACGTAATGAGACAGTATTTATAAACGTTAAAAATCATTATGTCAACACAACCAAGGTAATTACATAATTTAGTTTAATTAATTTAACTTAATTAATTACAATTCTTGCAGATACAGATAAACAACATACAGATAATATACAGACAATGAGATTCGATTTACAGACAGATAAGTACATATTATTATACCGGCATTGACTTCTATCACCCAGTTCCATCCAGCTTCATTGTGTGGAATTGCGGTGTTGCCAAACACATATCACGAAAAAATTTCTGGACATCCGCCGAAATTGTATGAATCACGATTGGCACAGCGATTTTGGCAGCGAATAACAAGGACAGTCTGACAGTAGACAGTCTGAATTACTTGATTCAAAACCAAATCGCGGGCGAAATGCATTGTTACAAATCCGTTGACTGCGTGACCAATCAAGACGAGGCAACCAACATCCGACCGAGTTTTTGAATGCGCTTGATTTACCGGGAATACCACCCACCGCATTGGCTGTGAAAAAACTGATGAACAACGTGATTCAAGCGACGATCATCAAGGGCAAATTCAAAGGAGAGGATGTTCTAATTCCGAGAATAACTCTGATTCCAACTGACATTCCGTTCGACCTCAAGCGCACTCAGTTCGTTTAGCGTTCGCTATGATGTATAACAAATTGCAAGGTCAATCGTTGTAATTGTGCGGAATAAATCTGGAATTCCCGTGTTTTTCTCATGGTCAGTTGTACGCCGCGAATTCGAGAGTTGGCAACTCATCATCGTTGTTCCTTTATGCGCCGGAGAACAAAACGAAAAATATTGTTTACCACAATGCATTGTATTGATTTGCGTCTGTATTAGATTTAATTCCCCTCGAATAAAACACTTTGAATTCTTTTAAATTCTAATTTAAAAACTGACTCCAATTCATTTCCACACTGAGAGAAAAAATTCAAAAAACAATACATTAGTGTTGATTTTGATGAAAAAGAGAATGAAATGTCTGCTCAACTCATTCGTCTATTGAGAATCGAGTTGAGTTGTTTCATCTTTTCTCTCATCAAAATCATTTAGTGAAGGACAAAAGTATTTGCTCGGGACGATTGTTTTAACTTCGAATATTTTCTCGAAGTTCGAAAAAACGACAAAAGCGACACCGTGACAAAAAATCTAATTACGGTAAATGCGATAGGACAAGAGAAAAAAGAACACGAACGTCCTATATATAAGTTATTTAATATATGTTTAAACCCTCATAATATATTGGGGACAACGAGTCAATAAGAGCATCCTCCGTGCTTCGATTATGCTGAAAACCGTATTGTCTTTTACTAAAAAAAGAATTTTTGTGAATGAAGTCAATAATGCGTGAGTATAAACATTTTTCAAAAATCTTACAGACAACCGAAAGCAGGGAACTTGGTCTATAGTTAGATACATTCTGCTAGATATAGATCTGGGAAACCTAAACTCAAATTAAAAATATGTGCTAAAGGTTTTAATATAAATAATGCTATTATTTTTATTAAATTATTGGAAACGTTATCAATGCTACTTCAGTTGGAACTCTTCAAATTCATAATAAGGCTATATATCTCGTTTTCAGAAATCGGATTAAAGAAATACCTATTAGAAATGGATTTTTTCTTTTCATAAAGAAACTCACATAATTCAAGTTCACTAAATGTCACTTGCTCAATATGTGCAATGGTTAAATTTCTCGGAATACAAGCAATTGAATATTTTGCCCATGGTAAAATGATCATCATGTATAAACCCATTACCTAATGTTCATTCACCAAATTCCATTGACTTTTAGAATTCCTTAAGCTATTTTTACTTTTCGATATTTTTCCCTTAAATTATAATTAGTTGGGTGTTTTTTCAATCTTTTAAACAAATTATTTTTAGCCCTTTTCTTCTTAAATAGTTCAAAATTTGACCAATTCTTCAATCTAGAGTTTACAAAATGTCTTACAGTTTTTTTAGACTAATTAAGTAAGAATATGCTCCGTTGACATCTGATATATTATACAAGTTTTGCCATGAAATATTAGTAAGTAACTCATGTAAATGGGCAAAGTCAATTTTAAAACATAACATACTAATATTCTCAATTTCTACATTACTATTATATTTCACTAGAAGAACTGTAGCATAATGATCAGTAACGTTCAAATCAAAAACTAACGAACTAAGTAAAATTTTTGAATTTACAGTTTGCCTAAGAAAAATATGATCTACACAAGTAGAGGAATACTCAGTTACTCTAGTTGGCTGATTAACCAGCGACTTGAAACCTTTAGCAGAAAGAAGAAGCAATTTTCACTTAAAAATATAATATGCGGTAGCTTTCTAAGACTTTGCAAATGACAAGTGAACTCATCAAAGTTTTTTCTCATACTCCGAAGATTCTGATGTATAAAAAAAATATGAAAGTCATAAAACTCGTTACATCTGATTTTTAATCTTGTACACGAATTCAAAACAAAGTCTATTAGACTATTTAGGCAATTAAGTATAATAAATAAATTAATTTAAAAAACAGACTTCACACTTGAAAGACCTATTTACAAGTACTAGCCAATTATCTATACGACAGAGAAAATTTGCCTAAAGCTCTCTCAAATTTAAACCCGTGTCAATGTATTAGTAAATATGTAATATATGTATGCGATATTGAAACACAAGAAAGAATAATTAAAAGCAATAATGACCAATCGCCAATGACCAAGCTAAATCGCTATCATCAATATTAAAAATTTGTTTTACTTTTAGAATTTAAAAACTAGATTTCCAAACTGAATGGTAAGCATCGACGAAATCCAATCACATAAATATGAAACAAAACTGCTTAAAGCTAACATTGATAAATGAGTCAGAAACCGCCCTATGCCAAAGTTGAACAACCAAAATTCAATTTTCATTCTACAAACCACTTTAGATCATGCTTGGTTCATTCAAGATGCACACACAGTAATGAAGAAATTACCTTGGCACTAAGTTAAATTACACAAAATGTACCTGTAGTGGTTTCTGGAACGTATATATAGGTTTTGCACTTCAAATTCACGATTTTGCAAATCATATTCAATTTTTTTTATTTCATTCACAACTTTTTCCAAGTCAACCTTAATTTTTTATACCTCATTGTCAATTTTTTGCAAAGCAAATTCGTGTTTTTTCAAACTAAATTCAATTAAATGCAGAACAAATTTTAACACAAATTCAAGTTTTAATATTTCAATTTCGTAAATTTTTTACAACTTTTTGCAAAACAAATTCAGTGCTCCCAATTCTGAACCGATTCGGAATTGGGTATGCTGGATGGAAATGGGATTCTTAAAGGATTTTTCGAAGAAATTCTGGAATATTGGGACGGAACTCGAATTTCTTCCGAAAATCATTTAAGAATTCCATATAAATCCAACATATCCAATAGCATCATAATCCGTTAAGAATTGATCGAGTTCCGTCCCATTTCCATCCCCAATTTCGTTATAATCGGTTAAGAATTGGGGGCACTGAATTTGCTTTGCAAAAAGTTGCAATCATAATCGGTTAAGAATTGATCAAATTCCGTCTCAGGTGATCTAATTCCAGAACTTTTTCCAAAAATCATTTGAGAATTCTATTTCCATCCAACAGACCCAATATCATCATAATCCGTTAAGAATTGATCGGGTTCCGTCCCAGATGGCTATATTCCAGAATTCCTTCCAAAAATCATTTAAGAATCCCATTTCCATAAAAAAGACCCAATCCCATCACAATCGGTTAAAAAATACCGAGTTCCGTCCCAGATGGCCATTTTCCAGAACTTCTTCCAAAAATCATTTAAGAATCCCATTCTCGTCCAACATATTCAATCCCATCATAATCAGTTAAAAAATGACCGAGTTCCGTCCCAGGTGGCCATATTCCAGAATTTCTTCCAAAAAACCTTTAAAAATCCCATTTCGACCCAACATACCTAATCCCATCGTAATCGGTTAAGAATTGGGAGCACTGAATTTGTTTTGCAGAGTTCCAAAAAATTTACGAAATTGAAATATTAAAACTTGAATTTGCTCTGCATTTAATTGAAGATAGTTTGAAAAAACAGGAATTTGCTTTGCAAAAAATTGAGGTTGATTTAGAAAAAATTGAAGTTGACTTGTAAAAAGTTGAGAATGAAATTTAAAAAAATGAATATGATTTGCAAAATCGTGAATTTGAAGTGCAAACCCTATATATTGAAATTTTGTCATTTAACGTATGACGTGAGCTGGTGTTTGGCTTAGTTAAACGTGTTAATGTCAAGAGAATTTTTCAAACTATGTGTACATCGTAAGTGAACGCAGACGAAGCATGACCTAAAAATTGTGAGCTTTGGCCAGATCCTATAATGGTTTCTGGAATGGAACTATTAAAATTTTGTTTTTCTGTTTATAACCTGTGGCCCTACTCTGGTTTTCCCCGGGAATATGGAATTGGGAACTAGTGACGTTTTTCTAGCAGTTATGGGAAATTTTCATTCCCCAAAGAGTATTCTGGCGCTTGGGATTTTTTTTTATTGTAGAAAAATAATTTTTTTTCCCCATTATTTTTTTGGGGAACTGTGATTCCTATATTTTGGAATTTTTAAACATGAAATTAAACTTGTAATTAGGTCGCAATACGTGATACATTTGGGAACGAAAATAAATATTAGTGCAAAATAGGGAATTAACTAGTGCAATTTGTAATTACAGCACATGATATTTGAAATACGCAAATGAGGCAACAAAAATGTTTATAGAGTTCGGTCCGAACCTTTCCCGTCTTTTTTTATTAAATATTGTGTCAGTGGTTCTGTATTGCTGCTATAGTTTATAATATTCAATTGTTTTTAGTAAGTGATTTTTGGGAGTTTCGCGGTACTGCCACTATAGGGCGAAAAACAGATATTGCATTGACAAAAAACAGCGCATTGTTGATTTATTGGAACATTCATAAACAATATGAAATCGCCAGAATAGTTGGAACCAGTAAACATGTTGTGTCCAGAATTAAGAAATCACTCCAAAATAGCGAGGTCGTGGCTCCACCGCACAGAAATTGCAGAAAACAATAGAAAACATCCGAAAGAGAAGACAGAATCATCTTAAAATTAACTTTGCATAATCGTAAACGATCAACGACTTGAATAAATGACATTTTAAAGAAATACGACATCAACATTTCGAAGAGAACATTGCGACGCCGCTTTAAGCAATTTTTAGTAAAACAATGCCGTCCGACTGTTAAACAAAAATTAACGCACAATATGATACTTAAACGAATTGCATGGGGTCCAAAATCGGTTAAAAACAATTTGAGTTCCAAAAACATACCGCAATTGGATTGGCCTGAAAACTGTCCGGATATGAACCCAAAAGAAAATGCTTGGACGGTTCTAAAGAAGCAGTTATCAGAAAAATATATCAAAGACAAACAAACATTGATTAAGGAAATTAAAATCATATGGTTCAATGACCCACTTATTAAAAAAACCTAAATAAACTCGTTCAAACTATGCAACAAAGAGTCGAAATGTTGCTCAAGAATAAAGGAATGTGGACTAAATATTGAATAGTACCTCTATTAAAACTTTTATTTAATTTCTTTATATTCATTAAATCTTAATTTAATAAACGAAATGATTTGTTAAATGAATTTTATTGATATTGAATTCCCCGAAAAAATAAATTTTATAAAAGTTGCTAATTCAATGACCACCTACTGTATTTAGCCCTGTCAACCTTCACTCTGCGTATGGTGCAGTGAGCATTATCCGTGTATGGGAGGAAAAATACCCCAATAGATTTTGTACCTAAAAATTATTTTCTACAATAAAAACTATTATTTTAGCTTTACTTCTAATTTATTAAAAATAAAAATACAAATTCCGTTTCAATAATTCAATAACTTCTAGTAATTATTTTTTTATTTGTATTTTTGTTGGTCTGGGGTAAATTTTACTCCCCTACACAGAGTGAAGTTAATGCTAAGGGAACCCCTTTAAAATGTGTTTCGACCGTGAATGGACCAAGCATGGTTAGTGGTTTCTGGAACGGATATGTTGAAATTTTACATTTCAACATATGGCCTGGGGTGGTTCTTGACTTTGTTAACTCTGGTGATGCCCAGAGAATTTCTTTAAATTGTCTTTGCATCTTGGATGGACCAAACATAGTGGGATTTCAAGAACGAAACTATTGAAATTTCGCTGTTCAACGTATGACCTGGGATGGTTCGTGGCCTGGGGACATTTAACCATGTTAATACAAAAAGAAATTCTTCAAACTGTATTTGCATCTATCTTAAGTGGACCAAGCATGATCTAAAAATATTAGCCTTGTCTATGGCCAAGAGCCTAAAATGGTTTCTAGAACTTAAATGTTGAAATTTTGCCGTCCAACGTATGACATGGGGCGGTTTTTCTCTTATTTAATCTTATTAATGTCAAGAAAATTTGTTCAAACATTGTCTGGATCTTTAATGGACCATGATCTAAAACTATTAGTCTCAACTGTGGTCAAGCTCAAGAGCCTATAGTGGTTTCTGGAACGGATAAGGAAAATTTCCTGATCGACGTATGGCCTGGGTTGCCTTTGTTTTATTTAACCCTGTTAATGCCTAGATAATTTTTTCAAACTGCCTTTGCATCTTGGATGGACCAAGCATGATCTGAAAATGTTAGTCTAAATTTTGGACAAGAGCCTATAGTGAGATTTCTATAACGAAACTATTGAATTTCGCTGTTCAACGTATGACTTGAGGTATTTTTTCTGTTATTTAATACTGTTAGTGTCAAGGGAATTTATTTAAAGAGTGCTTGCATCTTGAATGAAGTAAGCAGTCTCATCTATAGCTAAAAAGCTATACTAGTTTATGGAACGGATATATTAAAAATTTGCCATTCCCGACCTAATTTAACCCTATTAATGCTAAGAGAATTTTTTCAAACTATTTTTGTATCTTGAAAGGGCCAAGTATGACTTAAATCATATAATCCGCCCATTTACAAATTATTCACGCATATGAAAAAACCGGACCGTGGCAACGTTTCAACAGCCAAAGTAACTACTGCGTCAACCAATCAGTTTTATTTATCAATGACCGTCGCTTCATCTAATACCATCAATGGCTTTACTTCGATCTACTCCAGTATCCGAGGTAAAACCAGGGATTTCCGCTTAGGCATACTTGACAAAGATGTTGATGTTATAATAATCAGCGAGACCTGGCTAGATATGTAAATGTGTTATCTGAAGAATAATTTTCATCTGACTATGTCGTTCACAGAAAAGACAGATATGATTTTGACACCAGTTGTAGAGGCGGTGTTGTTTTAATTGGTGTAAAGAATTCAGCCTCCAATGAAGTGATCGCCTGCCTTGACATCATTGCTGTTCGCATCAGACTAGCTTACAATACTTCGATTATTGCCGTCGCCGTTTACGTTCCTTACGGACCTGACCGGGACGTCTACAACACGTTTATCAACTGCATCGACGCAGCCTTTATATTTACAGTTCGTTCTGGTGACCAAATTATCATTGTGGGTGACTTTAACTTACCCCTACTACTTCCACCTCCATTGTATTTGACCATTCCAAATTTACTGAACAGGAGGTTCTGGATCAACTGCTCCTTCTCGAAGTTAGTAAGGGAGCGGGTCACGACGGTCTTCCACCGATCCTATTCAATCGTTGAGCTGTAAGTCTGGCACTTGCAGTTACCTTCTTGTTTAACGAAAGCCTTCGTCATGGTTTTTTTTCCGGATCCCTGGAAAATATCATGTGTTCATCCAATTTTCAAGGCGGGTAATAGAAGCGAGGTTAGTAATTATCGTGGGATCGCTATCCTCTCTGTTTTACCCAAACTGTTTGAGTCCATGGTTCACAGAGTATTGCACTTCCATACTAAGAGACTTATTTCTCTTTTTCAAGATAGATTTTATCCCGGTAGGTCTACCGTGTCTAACTTGTCCTCTTTTTGTGGTCATTTATTTGACAGTCTAAATTCTAAGCAGCAGCTAGACGTTGTCTTTACTGACTTCGCAAAGCCTTTCGATGTGATTGATCACTCTATTCTTATTAGCAAGTTGGAGAGTCTTGATTGTCATTTAATTCCGGGTTGCCTTCTTACCTCTCAGATCACTGGCAATCCTTAGGATTCTGGATTCTGTTTCACCATTATTTCGGGTGCCTCAGGGTAGTTATATCGGCCCTCTGTTATTTTCATTATTTATTAACGACGTTGTTAAATGTTTTAAGTTTGTGAACTGCCTCCTCTTTGCGGACGACATGAAGATTTTCGCCCACGTCTCTAGCGTGTTAGACTGCAAATTGTTACAAGATGACTTAAACCACTTTTACAGTTGGTCAATTAACAACATACTCCCTTTAAACGTGATTGAATGTCTTTCTTTTTTCCGTATCCGCTCACCTGTTTTTTATCAATATCAACTGTACAACGAAACCATTGATCGGGTAGAGTTCATTTCGGATATTGGCGTGATCTTTGAATCTGATGCTACATTTACCAGACATGTTAACGCCATTATTTTAAAGTCGTACATTATGCTTGGTTTCATTAAACGAAACTGCAAGGACTTTAGTGACCCGTTAACTTTGACATCATTATACGTCTGCTTTGTTCGATCAATTTTGGAATATGCATCTCCTGTTTGGTCACCCTCCTACCACTGTCATTCCGAGAGGATTGAGAGTACCCAGAAACAGTGTATTCCCTTCGCACTACGGCGTTTACCATTCATGCGTGCTGTGGATTACGTTCTTCCGCCTTATCAGAATCGATGCAATCTTTTCAAACTGACGTGACGTAGCTTCCGCGCTGTTTGTGCGTGATATCATTAATTCCCGTGTCGATTGTATCGAGTTATTAGCACGTATCAACTTGTATGCTCCCGAACGTCGGATGCGTCA
Source organism: Nephrotoma flavescens (assembly GCA_932526605.1). Taxonomy (NCBI): domain Eukaryota; kingdom Metazoa; phylum Arthropoda; class Insecta; order Diptera; family Tipulidae; genus Nephrotoma; species Nephrotoma flavescens. The sequence goes on along the minus strand of OW052220.1, from coordinate 71,008,685 downwards.
ACGTGATGGAGCTTTATTCATCAATCGAGCGTAAACGAACTACGGTCTTTTTGATTCAATTCCGAGTGCAATCGCGGGTATTTAACAAGGTCTACGAAGCTTTTGATTATCACTTGTCGAGAAATTCATTTAAGAAAACTTTATATAATCTTTTGTAGTCGAGCTTATGTGCCGTAATTGTTTACCAATTGTTTTGTCGTGTCGATTGTAATCACTGTAGGCACCATTTATAAATAAATAAATAAAAGTATTGGTCTGGGTGAGTGAAACCGACTGACTTGTGGAATTTTTCTTAAATTTCTACTATTTTTTTCTCTTTTTTGTTTTAACTGTTTGTTTTGTATTCTACTAAACGTAATATCATTCCTTATAGGCGGTTTGCTCTAATGAATCAAAAGGTATTAAGTATTCAGCTATATTAAGGTTATACATATTTATGGTTGATGATAACCGGAACGCTTCGCAGAAAATATTTAACCTCTTCTCAAAAGAATCACAATATCTTTTGAATACGTTCTATGAATTCCAACAAAAGTTCTAAATCCTACAATGTTTTTGGCAATCTTGTTTACTTAACAATAACGACTTCTAAGAATTCTACTCAAAAACACCTCACAAACATTGTAAATATATATCATTTGTCACTCTGAGTGCTATAAAGGGTTTTAAAACACGAAATTGTGGAAACGCTATACCCACCCAAAATTAATAAAAAAGTTTAAATTAATGATGTAGCTTTTTGTGTAGGAACAAAAATGTTTCAAATTCCTAGGAATTCCAAAACTTTTGAAAAAAAAAATCCCACTAGGAAATTGGAATCACATTTCCAAAAATAAAATTACGATTCTAAAGATGTTTGTGATTTATTAAGAGATAAAATAATTTTGTTCCTTCCGCGTGTGTTAATTAAGCTTTTGCTGTTCATTTTGAATATTTGAGATCATATTTGCAAACAAATTTAAACAACTTAATTATGTAAATTACAGAATAAAAATTGATTTATCACAATCAAAGAACCAATACCGTTGTTTGTATGTATACCTAACTATACGTACCAATATGTGCTTAAGCGAAATTAATCAAAACCAATCTTTCCGGATACACATATTTTAAGAAATTCATTTGCGCATTCAAGAATATAAATACTTAGAGTTGTATAATTTATTTTTATGTAATTGCAAATTTGTATTTAATTAAATCTGTACAATTAATTAACTCAATAAGCGGCAAAGGCATTTTATATTTTTCTACTCCACGATATCTACAAAAACAAGAAAACGCGAATCACCAAAGAAATTTTATATAGACTTCAAATTGTCTTGAACAAAAATGCTTAATCAAAATTTAAATTATGTGAGAATTTTTGTATGCGGGGGTAGTATGTATATGCATAGGCATGAAAATTTTGGAAAAACGAATGGAATTTGAAATTCAAATTTTTGTTGGTATGTACACGAGTATTACAGGAATTTATTTGCATTTCAATATCAATATTACCGGGTGGTCGATTTATCAAAAGACATCGAAAAAAATCGTAAAGTTAATATTTACACTCGTAAAAAAACGAAATTTGATTATTTTTCTGATTGCAACGCCATCTACAAAATATCAAAACATAATTTCAATTAAAACGATAAAATGTTTTGTCGCTTAGAATTCCAAGATAGCTCTCTTATTTTTGTGGAGCCGAATTAAATAAACAAAATAAACATCATTCATCAGATCCGTTTTTTATATGGTGCATATTTTTCGAGATATTTCGATGACTTCATTTAAATCAACCACCCGGTATAAAAGTACAGCCGGAATTCCTAAAAATAATTACCAATTTAAATATATTCAAAAGAACTGCGGAACACAAATTCTAAAATAAGAAGTCAAAATTGACGTTAAACATCGTTCCTTCGTACAAATTATTTCAGTCAGTCTCAAACAGGCACTCCTTCATCAAAAATAATTCAAACAACACAGGTTATGTGGTCATTCATTTTTTCAATCAGGGTTTCTCTACCATCGATTTTGAATCCGATGCGAACTACTTTAAATATTAGAATTGTGCTCAAACATCTCTTGTCTCTATCGAGATGAGTTGCTAACTCCTTTTTTTTTGAGTTTTTTTTTTCTCTTTGTTTAAAATTGTAAATTCTTCCTTAATTTAGTTGTAAATTCCTTTATTTTTCTTAATTGTTCACGGAGTTAAACGTTTTTTTTCTCGCACTGATAGATATTTCCAGTTGAAGATCTTGATAATTAGGAGCTTCGTCCAAATGGTATTTAACCCATTTGGGCTCAGCCCAAAATCCATAGGGTCTGACTCCGAAGAGTGTGGATTTGGCAGCACCTCTGCGGTTTCATTTTGCTACTGGATAAAGAGACAGCCGAAGCCCTCTGAGTACCCTAGGCTGAGGGGCAGAACAGAGGAATAAAATAAATTAAATTAACTGTAGATTAAAACAACAAAAAATACACCATATTTTATTTTTTTTATTTATTTTATTTTATTTCATTACCAGCTTAATCATTATAAATAAAATACATTGTGTGTAAAACATTATTAAAACTAACAAGATTAAGAAGGTAAGATAAGAGAACCATTGGATCAAATAGATCACGTGACTGGTCCCCTGATTCTAAGCCACAAAAAAATATTTGAATTCTATTTACAAAATTAAAATCAATTTAAAGTCAAATTATTTTACAGTTAAAATTGAGAGAAACAAAAATTATATAATAAAATTATAACTACATCTTAATTACTACACATGAATATATTAAAACCTCTTAAACTACACCATTTAATTTTAACATATATAATTTTAAAACCAATAAAAACAAAAACAACAATATTTTAAACCAATAGTTGAAAAAGATGGTCAATATTTTTAGTTTGATGAAGCCATTCTTTAAGGTATATTGAAAAACTAGAGAAGTTGCCGCACTTACGAATATCCAACGGTAAATTGTTAAAAATGATTGGTGCAACGATATTAATAAAGTTTCTCCGTAGATCTAATCTAAACTTAGGAATATGTTTCAAGAAAGTATGATTTGATCTGAGATTATACCCTGCATGAGTCACAAAATTATTCCCACTTTTAACATAGAATATTCTAAGTACCTTGAAGACGAATATGTGACGTAGAGGAAGTATGCTGAGGTTTTCAAATAATGGCCACGAAGGCGAAAAAGATGGTTTAAAGCACATTATTCTGATTAACTGCTTTTGTCGCACGTAGACAGGACGTAGTGTAGCATTGCAAGCACTACCCCAACATGATAAACCATATTGCAGTATTGAGTCCGCTAATGCAAAGTAAATCGTCCTAAGTAAATATTGCGGACAAAATAGCCGTAAGACATACATTTTTCTGGAGACCAATGATAGTCTAGTTTTCAGTCCTTGTGTGTGCGCTTTCCAATTTAAATCTCGATCAATAATAATACCTAGATATCGAAATTCATCAACAGTGTTCACTAAGAAGCAGTCATTAGGAGGGCATTGCGTGTTATTGTTTCTGCTGCATTTGAAAGTATGATACGTTGTCTCAAGATACAACGATGAGGTATCCCTAAAATGTAATAATTTCGTTTTGTGACTCAAAACAAAATTATGTGCTTCCAACCAAATAGACAAACTTTTTAAATCATGATCTATGAGCATGATATTTTCTTGATAACTTGGACTAGCATATGTAAACGAGAAATCGTCAGCAAAAGCAGTTGGAGACCCTCGAAATTGTAGTCGAAAGATACCGTTTACATACACTAAAAATAATAAAGGTCCTAAGACAGAACCCTGTGGGACTCCCACATTTATCGGTAACTCTTTACTTAATTGTCCATTTACTCTAACCAATTGCGTTCGCCCATGCAAATACGAGGACAACCAATCCCGGGTTATCCCTCTGAATCCACAACAATATAGCTTTTTTAACAATGTGCTATGTTGAACTCTGTCAAAAGCCTTTGTTAAGTCTATAAATAGAGTAGATACCTTGGACCCTTTATCAATATGTTCAGTTACTTGTTCTAGGAAAGATACAATAGCTTGTTCAGTATTTTTATTTTTCCTAAATCCATATTGGTCAGGAGAGAAAAAGTCTCTTTTTTCTAGGAAGAAAACGATTCTACTTTTTATGACTTTTTCAAATATTTTCGAGAAGACCGAAAGTAGAGAGATTGGTCTATAGTTGTTCATACTTGTTTTATCATTATTTTTAAAGATCGGAACAACTAAGGCTCGCTTTAACGATGTAGGAAAAGTTCCAGTTACCAAGCTTAAATTGAAAATAAAAGATAAGACATCAACTAAGAACCAGGACATTTTTTTGACAACATTATTTGAAATCCCATCCAAACCAAATATTAAAGTTAACCGACTCCAGCCGAAAAATGTCGATAATGTAGATTCAACTAATCAAACTAAAATGACAGTCGATTTTTGACGAAAACATCCCAGCCGAAAAATGTCGATAATGAAGATACCCATTTTATGCCGGAAAGAAATTATTTATATTAGAAATATTTATTTTATTCTTCCTAAAAACCAACCAAAAATTTAAAATACGAAATTTTCATTCGAAACAATTAAAGCTAATACACCAAACCAAATTTCTCCAAAGTACTGTATTAGATGTTTGAGGAGGTAAAATGTGAAATATATCTATAGTTACATGTTTGGAGAATATTTTAAATGAAGTGCTACCTAATAAATATCATTTTAAAACGTCAAGTCAATTTTCATGTGGACAGTACAGGAAAACTCGATTAAATATATCGCACACACAAAATTTGAAAATTTCTAGAAATTGATCGTTTAAAGTGTCAAGGCTGGAAATAGATTCAAATGAAAGGTCTTAAGGATGCTCACACCTGAAAAATGTCAGGCCGATTTCCATGTTAGTAGTTGTACGTAAACAGTTTTTTTAGTCAAAATGAGAGAATGAAGCGTATTTAACAGACAAAAACTGTTTACGTTCCATCTTGGTGATTTACCCGGAAATTAGAAATATTGCATTACTAAGAATTGAGACGACGATCGTTGAAGAAAATTAGGCGTAAGTGTAGATGACATGACGTATACATTGCCGAAATCGGTTACGATGAAATTTTTTTTTTTTAATTTTCTTTATAGGATTGTGTACCTATCATTTTTATGAGGTGGAAGCGAAAAATTTCGGAAAAATCATCAAATTTGCCGGGAAAATTTTCAGTATTTCCAAAAAAAATTTTTCATTTTTTTCGAATTATAAAAATTTGAATTACACTATCATGTAAAAGGTAAAAATTACATTTGCGTTAAAAATACAAATGATTGTATTTGATATACAATACTAAAATTGGGAACTATCGAAAGCCGCTTAGCATTTATCTCCTCCTTGCAGTTCCAACATCAAAATCAATTAAAAAACTTATCATTTTTTAACTTGATTTTTTAACCAGAGATTTACCTCAATTAAACGATGTTATCATTGTAACATTTGCGGATCACACTGCAGTTCTTTCAGTAGGAGACACTATCGAGGAATCGACAACAAAACTTCAAGAAGCATGTGACAAAATCATAAAATGAACAAAAAAGTGGCGTATCGGGCTCAATGAATTGAAATCTACGCAAGTGAACTTTACTAATCGAAAAGTCAGCTACAATCCTGTAATAATTAACGGTCAGCAGATTCTGTATGCAAATAAGGCTAAATATCTAGGCATGAACTTAGATACCAGGCTCAGATGGAAAGAGCACATTAACATGAAAAAAGATGAACTTAATATCAAATATGTATCGAAAAATGTATTGGCTGTTCGGGAAAAATTCGAAATTGTCAACCGAAAATAAATTGCTATTATATCAACAGGTAGTAAAGCCTGTATGGACTTACAGAATGCAGCTCTAGGGCTGTACAAATAAAACCAACACCAAAATACAAACTTTTTAAAACAAAGCGCTACGTGGTATAGTTAACGGTCCTAAAGTACCACGGCTTTAGCATGACCTTCATAGGGACCTAAATATCCCGACGGTTCAAGAAGAAATAAAAAAACGTGCAATAATCCATGGACAACGTATTTATCAACATGTAAATGAAGAGCTTCGTGGTATGTTGGACACTTCACATCCTTACTGCAAATTGCAGAGAACGAAACCAATTGATTTAATGGATTAAGGACACCAGAGCAAAGACTACTTCAGTAAATAACCTATATAAATGGAGTTGGTCAATGGGCCTGTTCTTGTAATAATTTAAATAAATAAAAAAAAATTAGATTGACATAACAAAAAATGAAAATGTCAAGATTTTCCCGGAAAATGTGATAAGTTTTCCAAAAATTTTGTAAGAATTTCATCTTACTCGATTTCCGCGATGTATACGTCATTTACACTTTAACCGAAAATTATACTTATGGGATATAATCCGACAATGGCTTGAGGCGGCATTGTCCCAGGGCCACCATATGAAAACAAACTTCAAGTCGCGGTACAATGTCACTTCAATCATTTAGTTCGAACACACGAACATCACTCGGCAGAACACACAATCGTTATATGATCACACCTAAATTATCCAATAGAAATGGCAGTAATTTGGAAAAACTTTTCAAATTTTATGCAAGGAGCATAAAATTGCCATATAAACAGGATTTGTTGTATTGGCTTGATTCTTGTTGGCTAATTCGGTTAAGATGTGGCAGAGTTGTCCTTTTCGCTTTGTACCAGCATTATGGGATGTGTAGCTTTTGAAATATCGGTGGGACCGATGTGTATGTCGCCAATAAATCGTTCGTTGTGTTTTACTATCAAAACTTTGATCAAAGATTTGCATTTAAATGTGTTTATGGGAGCTTAGCTGGGTACTGTTTTTTTTTTTTAATTGTAGAGCTTATACTTTCGTGGTCGAAGTTAATTACCGAGTGTACGTACTGCTCTTTTCGACCCATGGGTTGTTGTAGGAAATATTCCAGTATTAAAAATTTTGCATTTTTTTTAATTTCCCAACTCTTGGCGTCAGCAAGTTCCGATATTGTGTAGTCAACGTGAAGTTGAGCTTAGATGAGTATCAATTACGGCTAATGGTGTTATGACACTAACTTTTTTTCAACTTAAAAAAGTGCAACAAAGTGCTATAAAAAAATTATGCAGAAAAGAGATAGCCAGTGGAGATGATACTATTTCTCAACTGTCAACTCAATCATGTTATTGTTTCAATCGTCTACTAACAGTCCAGTAAAACTAAAAATAATCAGTTGTTGTTTTATTTTTTCAAAATTCGTTTTTTCAACCGGACTATGTCAAAAAAAATTCATTTTAAGGATGTGCATATAGAAGCACTCTAAAAAAGTTAAAACGTCAACATACATATGGAATGCAAATAACCTAAGTTACAAAAATAAAATGAAAAAAAAAATATTTTTTGGACGAAGATGGTTGATGAACTGAACACGGAATTTCCAAATGACGGGCCGTTTATTTACAGTGAGTTCAATTACTTATTTAATGTTTCCAGTAATATAAATTGCTAACTTCTTCTTTATAGGCGAGATAGTCCGGAAATGGAATAATTTAAAACCGTATTTCACAAATGAATACCAAAAAATATTTAAAGCGAGTAAAAGTGTTGTAGCACCACCACTGAGGATGTGGAATTCTCAGAATCTACATGGAAATTCTTCGACCATCTGATTTTCTTGAAAGAAACGTGCGAAGCAATGCCTTCCATAAACAATTATAATAAAAGATCACTAAGTGTATACAATTTTTAATCTTGATTTAGCTTACTTTACTTACAATATATCAACTTATATGTAATATTACTTTTCAGGGACTATTAGGGGATTCGATTTCGGATGAGATATCGCAATCGTGTATAGAGGATTGAGGAGCTGAATATTTAGACACGGAGAACAATTTTACCATTCCAAACACGAATACATCAACCCCATTATCAACCTCATCAAATTCCGAAAATAAAATTATCCGAAGTCGCACTTCATCCAACTAAATAAACTCGGGGTTCAAAATCGAAAGAGGAGCTGGCGGACGCCTGTTTGAAATCGACAGTCGAAATCAATACTCTGCTCAAAACACAATCGAAGCAGCAGCATTTCGGCGATTATGTCGCTCAATAGTTAGACAATTTTGACCAAGACTTAATAGCCCTAGCAAAAAATAGAATAAATACAGTTTTATTTGAAATTACGGAAATACAACTGAAAAAAAATGAAAGCAAAGAAAAATAGTTTTAAATAATATATTTCGAAATATTTGTTAATAAAAAAACATGAGTTCCTAATTTTTATAAAATATTTTAAAACAAGTTTTTAATAAATGAAATATATTAATTACAATATTTATAATATTCTTAAATATTTAAAATTATTTCTGGATAAAATTTTGTGAAATAATTTTCGAAGTTTCTTCTTATTTCCGCTGCTTTTTTTATTGGGGCACCAACTGTTTCTCTATTATTAGCACTTTGAAAATGTCTTGCATTTACTGCATCTACTTCTTCAGATGACATTAGATCCTAGTTAGTTTGGTTTTTAATGTTGTCATTCCTTAAATATTTGTGAAGATATATGCAAGCTAGAGCTACTTTGATAGTCTCATTAGGTTCTCTGTAGATCGGCGAGAACAGTACTTGGAACCTATTCGCAAGTATCCCGAACGCATTTTCTACTACCCGTCGATTTCTACACAGCATATAATTGAATCGGCGTTGCGATATTGTTAGGTTTTTGTGGCTATAAGGCTTCATAATATAATTTGACAGCGGGAATGCATCATCAGCTAAGAAAACATATGGTGATGACACTGTAGTAGCTGGAAAATCGCTAGGGGCAGGCATCGGTACAACATCTGCTTCAATATCAATAGATCGGATTTCAACCAAATTCCTGCATCGCCGATGCGGCCGTTTATTCCCACATCCACAAATATAAACTTAAAGTTGGCGTCAACGATTGCCATTAGCACAAAGGAATTTCTCCCTTTGTAGTACCAATAATTGGACCCAAACTGCTTCATTGGCCTTATCTTGCAGTGTTTACCTGCAAAAAAGGGATTAACTACCGTCAATTGTACCGATACAATTCGGAAATCCCCAAATTTTATAAAAACTCTCAGAAATTACGAGGAAATCAGACTCATTATTTGGAAACTTTAAAAACTCTTCGTTTAATGTTTCATAGAGCACTGGAAGGGTTTCCTTCATAATTTTTGAGATTGTTGATTGTTGAACTCTAAATGGAAGCCGCAAAGATGTTTGTGTCTCACCTGAAAAAAACAACCATTTTATATATGTTTACACAAACGCAACTTATAATTATATACCAGTGGCTAAACATCTTAATGTTATCAGCAGGCGTACTTCAGCGGGTATACTATTTCTAAAGTTTGTATCTATTTTGCTTATAAATGGTGTAACTTTAGTCAGAATTTCCTGGGATTGAGTCGGCGTCATTCTTAAAACATTTATATATAACTTTATACCCTCACATTGTATTTCTTTTAATAGTTTATAGCTAAATCCTTCGGTTTCACGCTGAAGTAGCCATTTCGCAGAATATTTCTTTCTTCGTTTCTTCTCCTGTGTTTTATGTAATAAATATGCGGCAATATTTAATGCATTTTGGTTGGCAACCGCAAGTATTTCCAACCGTCGGTTCTTAATTTTAATCATTATTTCCACTTTTATTAAATATTTTTATTAATTTATTAGAACTTAAAACTTTTTCATACAATTAATTTGAAACAACTGCATCAAACGCAATGTCAAAAACACAATAAAGTGAAATAAATAAAAAAAAATAATGAATGTTTGATTATTTTCTGCTACAATTGCTCGATTAACTACTAGAAAATATTGAGCTCCGATTTGTTTCTGACATTTGAATATTTTTTTTGTGAATATGGTGTGTACACTCACACGTTTTAGTATTTTGTATACATATCAGTTTTCTCTTTCCATTTGAATCTTTTTACGTTGAAAAAAGTGAGTGTTATAACACCATAACACTTGTTATGGTGTGAGGATCGGATTGAGGGAAGAACGAGTAAGAAGTTTAGTTCTTAAATGACAGTGTATATTTCGTTGTAATTCCGAAACGAGTAAATTTGACGGTTGCATTTTTTCTTGGCTGTCCTGATGAGCAATAGTCAACTTCATCGGCCAGAGTGGGCCGAAGTGTTCTTAAATTTGGAGTTTCAGGTATTCAGGTATGAGTTTTGAGTGTTCAGATGCGCTGATTATAGTTTTTTGATGAACTTTTTGGAGGTTACAGTTCTTGGAGTATAGGACTCTTCGTCGCCTGACAAGCCATTGTCATTGTATACGTTGATGAGGGTAGTTTCTTCCAGATTGGGATTGTGTTCTAGTAGAGCTTGGCTCGTTAAGCGCGTGGTGGATTTCGTGCGAGCAGCTTTGGTGGTGGTGTGTGGTTGGAAGTAGATCGTCGTAGTGGTTTCTAGCAAACAGTAGGTGTTATATAACGGTTTCTTAAAAGGGAACTGCGGGCTCAGGAGTAAGATTAGCTTAGTATTATGTATAAGCGTGGTATAGATTGGTCTTAATTTTTTTTTTTGCTTAGAAATGTTATATGGCTGTTTGGCGCCACCACAGAGGCTGTATCATAAGTGTATAGGTTTGTTATGCTAGTTGTGCGAGGGCGTGTTTTGTTAACAGATTATGGTGACTGATCGAGGCTGATGGTGTTGGAGTGCCATTTTCAATTTTTTGAAATCTTATACATTTCCATGATTTTTATTAGTTGCGTCTTGGTACAGGAATGGATTTGAGATTGAAGTGACGAATGCTGGGTTGATTTTTAGTTTACTAACTGTGAGTTTTTGCACTTGAAGAGTTATTCCTTTTTTATTTGGATTTTCCCCGTGGCACTATGGATGCATGGTGCTTTATTGTTTTGACATGAAATGTTTTTAAAGAAGCAGTTCATTGTTTGGTTGTTTATTAAAGAATTATGATCAAGATGAATAAAAAGAACTGATAGTATAATTATCAGTGCTTGTAGCGGCATTAAAATATTGTAATTTAATGGAAAAATAAAAGCGAACTATGTTTGGTGTGATATTATCGTTTCAGTTATACGGACACAAGCAGATTCACCATGGTGTAAGAATTTAACTTGTTATAAATTTTAATTTTAAACAACCTTCATATTTTTGATATTCTATGGATCATAAATTCAGACTGGAGGAATTAATTGCCTCTCTTTGAAAACGATCACGATATATTAATGGGAATTTGCAGAAAATGTTTAAGTTTTTGAAAAACATGTTAAGACTGCATTAGTTTTAGAACATTTAACAAAACGGTTATCCATTTGAAAATATCGTAGGTTGATTGAGTAAATATATCGACGCCTGTTTTATAAAGAGGCAATTAAAAACAACCTGAGAGATAATTGTGATAGCTTAATACTTAAACTCCCTAACTAAATGTAAAAAAATTTAATTATATTGTTCGAAATAGGAGAGTCACCTGAGAAGGACCACTTAGTTATTTTATTTCATTCCAACTTATGTCATCAAACAATACACAGACATAAGCACACACTGGACCAAATCAAACTTTAAAGAAATACTTAAGGAATTTCAAGATTTCCGAATTCAGAATGAAGGAAATATGACTCAGTGACTACAAAATATGACAGGAAGAGAATGGAAACTCTATCGATGGCGGCAAACAATGTGTTAACGTGTCAACCTCAACTCAATGCTGTAGCAAATAATCTACGATGGAAAACAAATTTGGAGGTTAAAACAAACGAGAAAACAGTTCAAAGTATCTACGAATCAGTTATTTTAGATTGTTAAAGAAAACATTATCAAAGATTTCAAACAATTGGATACGGATCCGGTTCGGAACCGCTTCGATTTATTACCAATTTCGTTCAATTTTTTATTAGGGAAAATCCTAATAATTTTTTCTTTCTTCAAAATTTTACGTTTACTCCACATAGAGACTGGTAGTTCAAAAACTACAGGTTTATGAAATTTTTTCGATTTCGTAAAATTCGATCAGTCGCGAAAATTCGTATTATGAAATTTTTTGCTTTCGCAAAATTTGAAAATCGTCGAAAAATCCGCCCTATTATGAACCAAAAAAAAAAAATCGAAATCGAATTTTACGAAAACCAAATGTCAAAATTCGACTGCTCTATAGGTGACGAATATCGTATTTTACGAAAATGAAAAAAAATCATAATAGCCCCCAGTGGCACTATTCTGGTAATTCCCTGAAAATAGGGAACTGGGGAAAGAATCTATTTGTAATTGCTACTCAAATATTTTTTTCCGGCTTATACCCTGAACAATTTTCATAATATGTAATTTCCTCGTATCTTGCATCGTTTCAGAGATAAAAGCCTGACATTTATTAAAAAACTCACCATGTATAATAGAATTCGAACCTTTGCCATTATGAAATGTTTGAAAGAAGGTTTGTTGGTGTCTAGCAATTTAGATATACTTATGTAAATAATAAAATTATTTTGATAGAAAGAGGAAACTAATATATTTATTTTGACGTTTATGAAGTTGGCCCAAAATTCTGGCACAAAAAATTATATTTTTGCCGCTGACAATACCGTCATCTATTTTGATAACTAGTATGACAGAAAACTGAAAAAACATTGAATATCACATAAATTCCAAGATTAAATATGAATTTGAATGAAATGAATATAAATAATACAATTGTATTTTAAATTTATAAAATTAAATATACTATTAATAAAATAAAAAATATACAAATTTAATTCAAACATGATCATGCTTTAAATGAAAGTGATAAAGAACATTTCTCAAAATACTAGTAATTTTTTAACACAAAAACTATAGTTGCCCCAAAAAAAATCGTATATCACGATATTTTAATGATGTCAGCCCGACATTTTAGTGTTGTCTTGAAATTTATGTTGAATACACTCAGCAAAAAATTCAAGTTTTCATAGTAGAAGGTTGTCTAATATAGGCTGAAACTTCTTACTCGTAAACGCTAGAACCAAATTTGTCCAAAAATCATAATGAGACCGATGACCAACACCGAAAATCTCAACTTCCATTAATTATTATGGTTGTTCGAATACGGCCGAATATAGGCCATTCTCGGTATGAGGACCCATCACAACCTCCTGAAACTTTTTACACGTAGAGGCTAGAACAAGATCAGTGCGAAAAGCTCAGTGAGACCGATGACCAACACTGAAAATCTCAACTTTCATTGAATATTAAGGTTGTTCGTAAATCGGCATCACAATTTCCTGAAACTTCTTTATTTTAGTTAAATATGAATTTTTTGAAGTAGAAATATTTTAGTTTTTTGGGTTGACAACATTAAAATTTCGTGACATACGATTTTTTAGGCAGACAGTTTATACGTGACAGAAATTATAGTTTTCGTGTTGCCACTGCGTTTTGTTGGGCTGACATTTGGGCCAACTTCACATACATTTTATTTTGGAAGTGCGAACGGATTTGATATCACGGCAAAATTATGCTTCTGACACTTCATACGTTTCGCTATTATGATGACGTATTTTCGAATATATGCTTTAAAATGAGAATGAATTGACTGCCGGGGTCCAAAAAGTACAAAATGTCCCTATGGGATTGAGTCTTAGATAAAAATGATATATTTAAAAATACAGAGTTAAAATAAATTTATTGATTGACAATATGTATTAGACCTTGAGATGACATTGAAAGAATCTAAAAAGTTTACCTTAATTTTAAAAATTGTGACCTCTATTTTTTATTGTATATTCGACTAGAAAGGAACTGAAAATATTACTAGAAGGTGCGATGGGAAAGAAAGGTGCTTTATACGAGGTTGTATTTTCAAGGTCACTACAATTCTATTGTTTTTGGTAACTATGTATATCGTATCGTATTTTACAACAAAATGAGGAAAATTTGTTTTTGATGGGATTCCAACTGAATACCCCCCATTTTTCATTACTGCGCCACTGGTCGGTAAGGGTTAATATGCAATCATTGCTCATCGAACTGAAAATTCTTAAAAGAATGGTGATAGAAAAGTAAAACAAAGAAACTTCGTAAAAATGGTTCAAAAAATATTGCTCTATACAGACACATAGTAAATGCATTTTGTGTAAATCGTGTAAAGCTGCACTTTTATATCAGTAAGTATTTATCCAATTTAAAATTTGAGAAATTAAATTACCCAGCATCCATTTTCTGATATATACACTATACGACTATAATAATAGTTTTTTACATATACAGATATAATATTTTGTACTTATGGTATAAGTAATATAAGATCCCATCTGTATATTTTTTTATTAAATCTCGTAACATTATTAAGAAGTTTCATAATATCCATTATGGCAAAAAAATTTTATTTGAGACTTTAAATTCGTTTTGCTAGCAACACATTAGATGGTTTAAAAAAGTATTAGATTAAATTTTTCTCGTTTACCGATAGACGGTATAAAAGATTTGAAGCTCTCGTATCTTTCGTTCATAGAAAATACTGAAGATGGGAAATGAAACACATACATCATTTAATGACATAACATACTTAAATGTATATAAAATAAAAAATGCTTTTAAGGAAAATGTATTATCCAACTTCCTATTGAATTTAAAAAAAACTAGTGGTATTTTGAAATATTATGGACCCAATTAGCCGTAAACCTTCTATATTCCATTATTCAGAATTTTTCAATAAATATATAAGTCTGCCGAAGAATCAGCACTACAACCACATTTGTTGATAAGCCTGGCGTATGCACGAGCATATATAGTCAGAATGTGGTTTGCACTGTGATTCATTTTGAATCGAAGCGGTTTATAATTCATTTATCGTATTTGTTTTGTTGTTGCTGTTCTTATGTGCTATTTTTGATAACTCAAGAGTTATACAGTATCACTATATTACACAGCTTGTAGACATTTATGATGCTCGCAACCTTATCAAAATGTCGCATGAATCATTTATATTAAATATGTATGTTGCTTTATTTTAGTTTGTTATATAATGTCAGGGGAGGTTATGTGACCTCGGACCCAAGATAAGTAGTTGATGTGGAATAATTGGAAGTTGCCAGTATAGTACGCCCCGTTATAAAAGTTAATAAACATAATAAATTGAAATACAGTGCATCAGTTGCATGTTTTAAAAACCTAACGTGGATCCGCAAGAACATAGGTATATAAGATGCGAATCAGATTTGTGCTAACTTACCTAAAAGCAACAATAACAAATTAAAATGCAGCGGCATTACTTAATGGTCAACCATAAAAAAATTATAAAATTAACAAAAATTAAAAATTTTGACGACACTAATTTTTAATAACGATTCGTAACGATTATGCCGCAAATATTGTTGAATATTGAATGACAGCTATTTATTGTTTTTGTTTATTTTTAAATAGCACGATACAAATTTTATTTTTTTAAAAAATAATTTTTATTAAGTGACAATTCATATTTAACGAAGCTTCGTTAAATTTTTTTAATTTAAGTTTAATTTTCCATGGACGAAACCACAGAAACGGTAAAAGTTACGTTTATATTTTTTTTAATTTTTGTATGGTTACCCACCCCTTTAATAATTTTATTACAATAGTTTTTTTCTAGAGATGTTGACATTTTACCGGATGAAAAAATAGAAATGGTTGTTTTGGTAAATTTCGGAAAAAAATAATTTTTTAATGCTGGAGTGCGGTTTCGATTTTAAATTTTATCATTTAAAAAAACTTCAATGGTTGATTATAGGAAACCTGGGCATTTCTCGATTTATCCTTTCTCAGATGACAAATAATTTCAAGAATTAATTCAAACAAATTTTTGAATATTTTGGCTAAACTACAATAACAAAAGAAATTATGGAAGAATTTTATGGCATATGATTCGTATTGTGTTGTCAGCCTACACCTGACCAATATACACTCGTGGACAGAATTAACGCATATTTTTTATATGTACTAAAAAAAAATCCCGCTGGTCAATTTTAATACTACTAGTATCAAATGATAAAACATTTATATTTTTGTCAGAAACCACCTAGAATTAAAGAGTGCATGTTGTTTGAAATTCAACGCAACGATCGGCTTTTGTACCATTGCATGTCGATTGTTTGTAAATGCAGTACCACTAGTTCTTGTAAATGTGAAAGTGACTGCTACTCAACTGAAAAATGAGTTGCTTAGTGCCCGTCCCGTGAATAATAGTATCAGAACAATTAGAAAAAGATTAAAAGAAGTGAACCTAACTCCAAATGGTTCCTAAAAGTTCCACGACTTCTCCTTTACAAATCCAGCCGTTTAGAATTTACTCATACTCATGCAAATTGGGGAACTGATAAATGGAACACTGTTCTCTTTTCAGATGAGACCAGAATCCAATTATGGAAGCCAGACGGATGTAATCTTGTATACAGAAGGGTTGGAGAACGCTACGCACCATGTAACATAGTACAAAATGTAAGCTTTGGTGAAGGTTAAATAATGTTTTGGGGTAGAATGAGCTGGGAGGGCCGTACGGAGCTGGTGGAGATTGGTTTGAGAATGAATGCAGACTGGTATGTTCGCAACATTCTTGGCGATCACGTTTTGCTATATGTGGGTTTCATGGGTTATGTCAGTTTTGTGTTAACGCTCCACTACACGTAGTTGCAACAGTACATCAATATCTCCAAGACATCGAAATTCATACACTTAAGTGGCCACCAATGAGCCCGGATCTAAATCCAATCGAATACGTATGGTACATTCTAAAACGCCATATTAGAGCTAGAAATCCCGCACCAGATTCGATAGCAGACCTGAGGGTTGCAGCGTAAGAAGCGCGGAATTCCATTCAGTAAAAAATGATTCAAAGCGCTCTACTATAAGTAAGCCCAGAAGAATGGAAGCTGTAATAAGAACATGGGGAGGGGGAGACTCATTACTAAATTAATCAAATTGTAATACAGCTAATTTTAATGTTTTAAATCCGAAAATTACAAAAAAATAGTTCGACACATTTTCACATTTTGGAATGACAAATAGCCGCTATAACTCCATAACGCCACATTTGTGCCTCGTTCGTGAAAAATATAAATTTGGGACCATTTCATACCAGTTCCATTGAAATTGGCCAGCGGGATTTTTTTATTGCAAAACAAAATGTGCGTTAATTTTGTCCGCGAGTGTATAATGTGCAAATAATTTTTAATGAGTTGCGGTTCTCGATTTGAAATTTGATCATTTAAGAAACTTCAATCGTTTATTATAAGAAACCTTGGCAATTTTCTAAATCGTCATTTAGCCGAGGATCTTGTATTGGAGACAGACAAACCATTATTTGAAAATTAAGTATGATATTAAGTAGATATTTTGGCAGTGTTAGCACAATTTTAAACAATGTTCTTAATCTGTCAAAGTTATTGCAAAATGGGCTTCCCGAAATTGGCAGCACCGTAAGTGAAAGGTCTAAAATTTTCGAATGTCCGTTAATTATAATGTTCGCTGTAGAACGATATTTTGAAGAATAGGAGAAATATATTTACGTGTAACACTATTTGCCGTAGGCACTTGGCAAAATACATAATTAATTGATTGATTTTAAACTTTTTGGACAAATTTTTTAATTTAAATATTCAAAAATTAATTTTTTGCGAAATGTTTAGTAAAATGCGTTTATTAAGTGAAATCATTTTATTTTGACGGTTTGCACAAATTAACTGACAGGCGTAATAAATGCATTAGTTAAATAGCCCTAGGTCAGAATATTTAAAATTGGATGTCATCGGGAAGAGATTGCGTTACTGAACAGAGAATAAAGGCGGATTCAGTGTTGCGTTCGTTCGTTCATTCATTCATTCAAACAAATTTTTCCACCAACCATCTCTTGTGAAAAAATGCGAACGTCATTTTGAAGCAATATCATTGGTCGAAAAAATTCTTCGAATGAATGAATGAATGAACGAGCGACACTGAATCCGCGTAAAGTGAAGGGTTGTCAACTATTCCAAAAAAAGAGATTTATATGTGAAGTATATCGCCAACATAATAAAGTCGTAAGTATCTAAGCTCAATGCAAAGTAGCAATCCTAGAACGGAATAAAAATATTGAGGAATAATGTTCCATAAAACGGCTTGAACTTGAAATCCTATATTTCAAAATGCCGTTTTCAAAATCCCGTATTTTAAAATCCCGTATTATAAAGAAATTAGGTATGTTGGAGTAAAATAGGGTTTTAAAATAATTTTCAAATGGTTTTACGTTTGTGACGTTAAAAAGTGTTCTGCTAGCTTCTGACGTTAAAGTTTAGGAAACAATAATTTATGATAAATTTAAATTTAATCACTGCACATACTTAGTATAATTTATGTCAAAATATAAAGTTCTTCGCAAAAATCGGCGGAAGTAATACTTAAAAGTAATTATCTTAAAATCTGGAAGGAAATTATGTGGGCTGTCTAAATATGTTTGTGACATTTCATTACCACTAAAATTGGCGGAAGTATTGCTACTCTAGGGCATTTACCGCAAAATGTGCTCGCATGGTGACTATAAGTTAACCGAAGAAGTGGACTCTCTAAATATGCATGATACGTCAGTTTATTTTTATAATTTGGAAGGCCCTTGTGCAAGTTGACGAAAATCCGTGTAATGGAACTGGCAGGTTTATTAATTTTTGCAAAGTTGCCGAAAAGTAACGAATATACGAAAACCAAACCAGAATTATTAGTTTTTAATAAATTTAAATATTAAATTTTCCAGAAGAGTTGCCATTGAACGTTTTCTCAATTTTAAGCAGGAATAATGATTTTTGGATAAGCAAGACAGTTTTTACCAAACTTCAACTTAAATACAGGATTTTCAAATACCGGATTTTGAATAATGGTATTTTAAAAAAAAAATATGGGATTTTGAGCCGCTTCCGGATAAAACTTAATGCCAACAATCATTTTTTATATTCTGTCCACAAAAATCAAATCATACAACCTTCAAGGATCAGCTAGAGTGGAAATAAAGGCGGGATGTGGTCTGCGAGACCCAAATTTTTATATTATTGCAATCGGCTCATCTTCTATAACCATATATAGAAAATAACTTTTAATATAAGTAGGTCATTCAATACACTAACTAAATCTAGTTGACAGCATATGAATACCAACAGCCTGTAACGCTTCAGGATACAAAAAAAATGTCATAAAAATTAATTTTATTAATAAAAAACAAATAAAATCGATTTCAATCATTAAAATCAACTACCCATCAACATTACAAATAATAGGCACTTACATTATTAATTCAAACATGACCCAAATATGTTAATCCGCCCAGTTTTAAAATATTTAGTAACTAACATCCACAAGACAAGCGAACAGATTCTTATCACCTTATCAGTTATGTCCTTATGTACAAGGATGACATACATCCCGTACAATTGAATTGTAAGCAACGTAAAATCATTAGCGATTATAATCAAACACTGGATAACAAATAAATTATTAATCATATAGACATGGAGCAACTGCAGATATGAAAACGTTGTGAAAAATTATTTAAAAGGACACGACTGCGAAGTTCTACCCCTCTTGCGGTATTCATCAGACATAGCTCAGTCGTCTCTTTCTGAACAGCGGTTCAGTTCCCGCGCAGAGATCGAAAATTGGCTTATTGATTGAATTTCCAAAGGCCAGGATTTCTTCAAAGAGGGAATCCGTAATTTCCCTGAAAGATGGGGGAAAGATGTAGCTGCAGATGGAGCATACTTTCAATAAATAATTCTTTCACTTTCTAAACCAGCAAATGTGTTTTATTTTTATGGAGAAGGACGGATCGAGTCATATTCACACCCCTAATAAATCATTGTGATCTCGTGTTACAGATTTATTTGGCATCGGCTCGACGTTTAGACTTATTAATCATTATTGCCGTTGAGTCTCGATTTGTAAATGGTACAACCAAACTCAGGAGCGCAATCATGAAATACGACCGGAAAATTTAAACGGATTTAAAAATATTTTCAAACTTATTAGATTAAAATTATTCAAATTTACCATGATGGATGCAGACTTCTATAATATTTGAAGAGCAATTTAAAGAGCCTCTTACAAGATTTTCGAAATTCTTTTTTTACCGGTACAACATTTCCGCTTAAAACTGCTCGATTGTGAAATAGTTGTCGAATACAATTTTTAGGTTAAATTTTCATTTATATGTGTTTTCATACAAAATATCTACGCCAACTTTCACCATTTCTCGAATTTTTTTATGTTTGTCCAATAAAATATTTTCTAACAATTCATTTCTCCGGTCGGATTTCATTATCTTGACTATGTGTATACATCAAAATAATTATTTATTTCCGGAATTTTTACAATTTTGAAATACAAAAGACTTCAATGCCATCTCATAAAATGAAACGGCGACGAACCTGGGGCGAGAAAAATGAGTTTCGAAAATCTTGTAGGCGATAAGCAACTTCTCTTAAAACATAATATAAGTTGCTTTTAAACATCAGTCTGTATCCATCATAGTAAATCTGAATACTTTTAATCTAATAAATTTGAAAATATTTTTAAATCCGTTTAAGTTTTTCCGGTCGTATTTCATGATTCCGCCCCAGTACTGGACTACAAGCAGCAAACTGCTGTGTAGTGTCTAACTAATTATAGTTTATTTTTTTAATGTTTGCTTTAATAATAAGTTTTTGGTTTTCATTGTTCCGAAAGGTATCATTGGGATGCGTTGGGCGTTTACAAGGCTCCATCCCTTTGTGTTCCGAAAGACAGAAACAACATTTTCTTGGTCGAGGAATAAAACATAGACGAAAGCGTATTCGCTAGCTTTTACATTAAATCCAAGTACTATTTCAGAAGAAATAAGAAATGGCGTCATTATAGCCCCCCTAAGCAAACGCGAGTTGCTACTGGAATTACTACAGAGTAAGGTGAAAGCAAAGACTTTCCAGACTCCTAGACTCGCTAAATTACATAATTTTACTCCGCAATTGATGTTAGCGATAATGTCTTTATTTTTTTTATTTTTTTGGTAAGTACAAGATTAAAATATTCTGGAGTGGTTATCAACTGACTGTGAAAAACCCTCCAGAATGCAAGTCCATCCTCAACAAGCGCATTAGTTCAATGCCACTCAATTGTTTTCCGGGTTAACCAGAAATCATTTGATACCATTTCCGATTGCAGACTTTCACTTCAATAAGTATATAGATGCCATCTTCCCGATGAACAGAGATCGCGTTGATGAACAAAGAAGAAATGAACGATTGTCAACTATTCCAATAAAAGAAATTTGTATATGAAGTATTCCCAACATAATAAAATTGTGTATACCCAAGCTCAATGAAAAGTAGCAATCCTACAACGGAATATGAATATTTAGGAATTCTGAGATTTTACTTTAGATCAGACTTTATTAGGTCTAACTTTTGAGCAAAAAACCTCGAGAGAGATATCTCCTTAATTCTAGCAATTCAATTTTTAATTTGGCCTATTTTTCATATTAAATACAAAAGTACAATGCAACCATAGCAATGCATAGATAAAGATAAGGCGCTAATATTGATTATTTAAAAATGGACAATTGTGTTTATTTCTTTATTCCGAATAAGCCGGAAGTTGTTAATTTAACCAATTTTAGATCTGAAAGCTATAAGTACTGAGATTTTGTTTAAGATTAGACCTTTAAATCGAAAAGAAGACATAAGAAAACATAATTTCGGAATATAAGTAGGTATGCGTTTTCCACAACACTATCGTATTTTTCCGGGATGGCGTTGAAATCAGCAAATAAACACAGAAAAATTGAAGTCATTTTTGGTCTGATTTTTCAGGCCAGCTTCACATACAAGAAGCCATGTCAGTTCCATTGTTTTGGCCGTTCTTTCATATCAAGTGTTAAGTTATATACTCATGTTTCGTTCTTGGTTACAAATCAACTGAAAAACTTGGCTTTATTGTTGTGAAACACTCGATTGAAGTATTCTTACAACTATGGTTCTCATTTCATTCTGAGCACACACCTTCAGCATAGATTTCTCAAGCCAAATTTTTCAATCAATATACAACAGTGGTGCATAACCTTTTCACCATTTCTGGCGTCATCATTTCATTGGTATGATATCAAAGGGCCTAATGTCGAAGGGCCGAATGTCGAAGGGCCGAATTTCGAAGGGCCAAATGTGTCGAAGGGCAGAATTTTTTTATTTAATTTAATTATTTTTTTTATTTTTGTACATATAGCTATTATCAGAAGGCTGACATAGTTATGTAGTCATGTTTAATAAAAAAAAATTTACAAAATATTCCATAAAACAACAAATTTAAAAAATTATATTTCTAAAAACAAAAAAAAAATCGGCCTTTCGACCCATTCGGTCGTTCGACATTCGGCCCTTCGACACATTCGGCCCTTCGACATTCGGCCTTTCGACATTCGGCCCTTTGTACCCATTCCATTTCATTCGGTCGACGATTTGGCCGCCTAAATTCTTCCACCCAATATTTTATTGTTATATAAACGAAGTAGTAGACTCACTCAGAGTAGTTTCAATTGAAAGTACATATTGTATCACATTACGATTAGCATTTTTATCCAGTGCTGACATGTTCTACCATCACAATTTTCGATACTTTATCCAACTTTATTTCTCGTTTTCCTAAACTAAAATGGACAACTGTTTCATTTATGAATTATTTCTTTTCTATTGCTGTCACAATCTACTAGTACAAATGCGAACAAATTGTTTTTCTTTAATTTCATTCAAGTATCGAAAACAAATTATTTTGTGATAGAAATTGAGTAGAATATCACAATTTTTCAATCTAGCAACCTGGGGTGGGATGTTGTATCATCACTTTTTTCGATACTATCGGAATTTACATCTCTTTCATCACAAATTAAATTGATCGTTTTTCTATTGTTCAATTTTGTTCCATCTATTGCGATTTCTACCTATTCGAATAAAACATTATGTCGCTCTACTCTTATTGTATCACCTACTTATTTTAAGAGTGTTACTTTATCGAAAAACAAAAACGAGATAAATAAACAATTTATTGTAGTAGTGTGCAATCGCAATATAGCAAGTAAAATTGAAAAATGAAACGACAAGCAACTTTCTTTTAGGAAAAAGAGAAATAATATTCGATACATATCGAGAAAAGTGATGACATCCCACCCCTGGTAAATGATATAAAATGTGAAATAGTGTCACATTTTATTCTAAAGAAGCAAGAAGATGATGTTCGATAAAGTATCGAAAATGGGTCCCATTTGAAACGCGATATTTTAAAACGCGAATTATCAAAACCCGATATTTCAAAACGCGATATTTCAAAACACGATACGGTACAAAACGCGATATGGTACAAAACGCGATATTTCAAAATGCGATATTTCAAAACGCGATACAGTACAAAATGCGATATGGTACAACGCGATATTTCAAAATGCGATATTTCAAAACGCGATATGGTACAAAACGCGATATGGTACAAAACGCGATATTTCAAAACGCGATATTTCAAAACACGATATGGTACAAAACAGGATATGGTACAAAACGGGAGTTTAGGATCGGGTTATATCAGGTGGGTGAAGGGGAAATTTAATTTCAGTTTATAGGAATGTAAAAATCGATAGGAACGATAGTATATAGGATCGGTATCAGATGGGTCACTGCACTCCCGCCGCTTCGCAACGCATATTCTGTACCATATCTCGTTTTGAAATATCGCGTTTTGAAATATCGCGTTTTGTACCGTATCGCGTTTTGTACCATATCGCGTTTTGAAATATCGCGTTTCGAAATATCGCATTTTGTACCATATCGCGTTTTGTACCATATCGCATTTTGAAATATCGCATTTTGAAATATCGCATTTTGAAATATCGCGTTTTGTACCATATCGCATTTTGAAATATCGCATTTTGAAATATCGCGTTTTGTACCATATCACATTTTATACCATATCTCGTTTTGTCATATCTTGTTTTGATATATCGCATTTTGAAATATCGCGTTTCGAGCGGATCCGATCGAAAATGTGATGGTAGAACATGTCAGCACAGGGGCGGGATTTTGTAAAATCACAATTTTCGATAACTTATCGAAGTTTATATGTCTCGCTTCTCTAGAATAAAATGGAATACTATTTCATATTTTTATCATTTTCAAGCCTGCTAGATTAAAAAATTGTGATGTATCTACTCGATTTCGATCATCAAATAATTTGTTTACGATACTTCAACGAAATTAGAGAAAGAGATAATTGTAACATTTATTCTAGTAGGTTGTGTTAGCAACAGAAAAGAAATAATTTATAAAAGAAACAGACGCCAATTTCAGTTTAGGGACGAGAGACATAAATTTCGATAAAGTATCGAAAATATGATGTTACAAAATCTCGCCCCAGATTTATAAATTCAGTGAGGGCGGTAACTATTGATGGATGTCACACAAATATATCCTAATCAACGAAGTTTCTTCAAACGTTGAAGTTGGTGGTTTCGACCAAAGTAATTTTTTTCAAACAACTGCCATCGAAACACCAATTCAGATTCTAACGGGTTGGGCTTGAAATCCTGTATTTCAAAATCTCGTATTTCAAAATCCTGTATTGCCAAATCCCGTATTTCAAAATTTCATATTTTAAAAGCCCGTAAAATATTATAAAAATCCCGTATTATAAATAAATTAGGCATGAAGAAGTTCTAGAATATGGACACCTGGGTCGGAATTTAGCCACTTTTTAAAATTAAAAAATCCCCAAAAATTAGCAACATCAATTTAATTCGAACAATCTAAGTATAATAATTATATGAAAAATTTTATAAAAATAATAACAACAACGTAACTAAAAATTAAAGAAGACTTTCGGTGATAATCGACGTATTTATTAGAAGAAATTTTTTTAATTAATTATGGGATAGCTTATGTGAGATTTCACTTTGAAGCACCCTATCAGTATCAACTGTACTCCAAAGTAAAATCTCATATAAGCTATTAAAAGTGTATTTCTAAGCTGTACTAACCACTTTCTAAAAATTTATTATCGTTCCGAAAGGTATCACACTTGATACGTTGGGCGTATACCCATAATTAAATAGAAGAAAATCTACTATGGACGACGGTGTGTTGCGAAAGACAGAAACAAAATTTTCTTGATCGTAGTCTGGTCAATTTTGCATTCATATATCATCAAGAATCATTTCGGCTTATTTTTTTTTTTCAAAAACGATACCAGCTTTGGTGCAAATTAAATTTAAAAGTTCTTATAAATTCTCTATTTGGATTCGCTACTAAAGCGATGTGTGTATTTGTTCCACCACATGTTTTTAATCATTTTTGTTTGTACTCGTACATCATAAAACCAGCATTTATTGAAACTTTGCACCCACAAATATTTCTCTCCGATATGTGACACACGAAAAATAGCCTCAAGCTCTGAAGAAAATCTATATGACTTTCCTGTTTGGAAATGTTTTCTTATAATAATTCACAACTCATATTAAACTAAACTCAGGACTATGTTCCGAATTATAATGCGAAATATTACGAAATAGGTCGATTTAAAAATATAGTCAACCCTCCTATATGGAAACCACGTTAAAAGAACAACGCAGTGGAGTTGCATAATATTGGCAGACATTTTATAGATCTTTTATTCGATACAAAATTTAGCAGTTTTGGTATTTCATTGGCAATTAGTCATGGCAAACTGTGCAAATATTTAAATAAATTATTGAAACTTGTTTAATGCAATGGAATTGATTTAAGGCGGTGCCACATTACAATTTCTAGGAACGTTTTCTGAAAACTTTTTCTTATTTACGAATAAATTATTGCATATTTTTTATTTAAATCAATGAGATATAATGTAAAATAACTTTATTTATTAAAAAAAAAAAATTGAACAAATAGTCATTTTTAAATTTTTCTGTTCCTAGAAAGGTTTTTTTTATTCGAAAATTTTTTAATTAAAATTGTTCAATAGTTGTAAATTTATTATTATATATGTCAGTCACATCAAAATCAGATCAAATATATAGATAATTTATTTCAGATTTGTGTTTCTTGTACTTCATTTCCGAAGCACCGATGAATGAAACGACAAGGAAAGCGTTATCGCCAGCGTTTACAAAGAGGAATGGCAACATTAACCAAAAGTACTATTTCAGAAGCAATACGAAATGGCGTCATTTTAGCGACTCGTAAATGATCGCGAGTTGCTTCTGGATTACTACAGAATAAGGTGAAACTGAAGCCATCCTGTTTGAATGCACCGTTTGGGCTCGGTAATATCCATATTTTCATCCCGCAATTTCTAGACTGTTATAATGTCTTTATTTACAAGTAGGCAAGCGGCGAGACTTACAATTGGGTTTATAATGAGGCAAGAACGTTTCAAGACATCTGGAGTAGCTGTGAACTGACTGTGCGCGACCCTCCAATATGGAATGTCGTCCTACACAAGCGCATTACTTTAATGCCAAGTAATTGTTTTCCGGGTTGACCAGAAATCATTAGATACCATTTCCGCTTGCAGACGGGCGGGAGAAAAATGATTTAAAAACTCACTAATTGGTGTGAATTCGATTACGTTTGGTTTTGCGATACTTTTATTAACGATCAAAAATTCGAACTATAAATTGTTACGACTCCGAAGGACAAACTGGAACAAATATGGAGAGGTGTTGAAGGAACTACTGCCGCTGCAGGTTCCTGGACTTCCAGCGACAGTAGAGGAATTAGATGGCATGGTTGATATTGTCACAAAGGCATGCAATCTTTCATTTAATGCTGCGTGCCCCCTAATAAAGCCTAAGGGTTAGCAGAAACCGATATGGTGGACCAAAGAGTTAGGAACATATCGGAGTGTATGTAGGAGAGCTTTTAATAAAGCTAAGAACACAAGGGAGGTTCGGGATTGGGACTCCTATAAGGAGGACCTCAGAAAGTACAAAAAAGAGTTGAGGAAGGCACAAAGGGGGTCTTGGAGACTCTTCTGTTGTAGAATGGAAGAGGTCTCTGAGACTTCTCGCCTTAGGAAAATTCTAGCTACTAACCCAACCAGTCCTAGTTATTTAATTAGAGCAGACGGGTCATGGACAACTTCAAGTGCGGAATCTTTGGAGCTCCTCATCGAGACCCATTTTCCGGGAAGCTTTGAAGATTCGACAGAGCCTGGAGCTAATCGAGTAACACCTTCAATAGAGATGGAGGGCATCGCGGATAAGGAGCGAATCCGTTGGGCGCTGAACAGGTTTAGACCTTATAAGTCGGCGGGCCCGGATCTGATTATACCAGCAGAGATCCAGAGGAACTCAGCAGTCATCCTCCCCTGGCTGGAAGGAATCTTCATGGGATGTCTGAAACTGGTATATATTCCTAAAAAATGGACAGAGGTCAGAGTGGTCTTTATCCCGAAATCGGGAAAAAGCTCGCATGAAAATCCAAAGGATCTGAGACCTATAACTCTATCATCCTTTCTGTTGAAAACCTTGGAAAGGTTGGTAGATATAGGTATTCGATCAAAAATTGAGCCCAGGAGTTGGGCAATGTCGCAGCATGCGTACTGTAAGGGAAAGTCGGTGGACACAGCTCTGCACGATCTAGTACGCATGGTTGAGAAGTCAATTTACTCGCAAGAGTTCTGTATGGTAGCATTTCTCGACATTGAGGATGCCTTTAATAATGTTAAAACGGAGGCGATCATGGAAGGATTGCTATTTTTAGACGTGGACTACCCCATATGTAGGTTGATAAATCAGATGCTGGTAAGCAGGATTATTACATCGAAACTGGGGGAGGCCACCATTAGAAGGCGGGTGGTTAGAGGAACCTCGCAAGGAGGTGTAATGTCCCCCTTTCTTTGGAGTGCTGTGATGAATGGATTGCTCTTAGAACTGGAGGGAGAGGGGATAGGGGTTGTAGCGTATGCGGATGATGTAGCGATAGCTGTCTCAGGCAAATATCTGGATACGATTAGGGATGTTATGCAGAATGCACTTATAATCGTTACGAAATGGGCCAGCAAATGTGGATTAGGGATTAATCCCTCCAAGACAGAGCTGGTACTATTTACTAAGAAATATAAAATTCCGGTAGTCAGTCCTCCTACCGTGAACGGCACTAGACTGGCTTTTGCTGACAGAGCGAGATTTCTGGGCATAATCTTGGACAGTAAGCTAAGCTGGAAGCCTAACATTGTAGAAAGGGTGAATAAGGCTAATGTAGCCATTTACTCGTGTAAGAACGCCATAGGGAAGAGATGGGGTCTAAAACCAGAGCTGGTACACTGGCTCTATACCGCTGTGGTAAGACCTGTGCTGATGTACGGGGTGGGTGTGTGGTGGCCAGCTCTGGAGAAGGTAACATATAGGAAGATGTTGGAGAAGGTGCAAAGAACGGCCTGTATGTGATAAGCGGGGCGCTTAGGTCAATACCTACACGCGCTTTAGAGGTTATGTTCCACCTTATTCCAATCGAATTTTTTGGTAAGCAGATGGCAGCCAATGTGGCTACAAGGCTCTCGGCTGTCTCTCAGTGGAAGTGTCTTCAGGCGGGACACTCAACGATAGTTAGATCGCTTAGGGAAGAACTGGTGAATCTAGATTATATTAAACCAACATTGTGCTTCGATAGAGTTTTCCGGACCATCTGTCCTTCGAGAGAATCCTGGAGGAACGGATCAATACTGGAAAACGAGGCACTGCAATTTTTCACGGACGGTTCTAAGCTAGACAGCAAAGTAGGAGCCGGAGTCTTCTGTGAGAAGCTTAATGTTAATATTTCCGTTCGTCTCCCTGACTACTGCAGCGTGTACCAGGCTGAAGTGGTGGCGATAGGCGAAGTCGGGACATGGTTGAAGCATAACGTGCTATCCGTTAGGGATATCGCGATTTATGTGGACAGTCAGGCGGCGGTCATCGCTAGAGGCGGTTTGTCTGAAGTCACGGGTGGCGCTGGATTGCCGATCATCTCTTAAAGAGATGAGCGAGTATTTCAGTATCCAGATAATCTGGGTCCCTGGTCACTCGGACATCACGGGAAACTGCAGGGCGGACGAACTAGCTAGGTACGGTACGACTCTCCAGATGCAACCGGAAAGGGCAGGTCTGGGGAGGCCTATAGCAGCGCTTAGATCGGCGCCCAGTAAAAAGGCAATCGCCTTGACAAATGATAGGTGGACCAACACCCTCACGTGCAGGGTAGCAAAATAGGTTTGGCCAAAACTGGACTTGCGGCGCTCCAAAGCACTAGTATCCCTGGGAAAACGAGAGTTAAGATTGGTCGTAGGGATACTGACAGGACACTGCCTTTTTGGGGAACATGCAAGAAGGCTGGGTCTACAGACGAATGACTTTTGTAGAAGTTGTTTAGACGAAGAGGAGGAAGAGACGCTAGATCACTTCCTATGCTCGTGTCCGGCACTATCATACAGAAGGCATAAGTATTTAGGTGTGTAAGGTATGGACAGCCTTTCGGAACTCGCGGGCTGTGGAATACGAGATATTTTACGCTACATAAGTAGCTCTGGATGGTTTCAGCAGGAGTAAAGGGGAGATAGGATCCTGTGGTATCACAATGGGCCAATACTGGCCTAAGTGTGCGATAGCAGCCACTCTAACCTAACCTAACCTAACCTATGACTCCTTGGACATAACATTGTTTTCCAGTTTTATTCTGGATTTTAATTTCATTTCAATCGGTTGATTAATGTATCGTAGTGTCGGCATTGCCGTTTGTGAGAAAGTAACAATACTAAAGTCAAGTCCTACGGGAATTAGCCGTGGCATTTTGTATTGTATTTTCGTTTTGTCCATCTTTATTGTAAACGTGAACAACGAGTAGTTGCACAACAGCAAAGATATAGAGAAGTATTTTTGCAGTGTTTCTCGTTTTGTGTGCGTTTGACGCGCGGTGCGAAGGAGAGCACGACTGACGCGCATGGAAACAAAACCAAAAAACATACACGAAAGATTTTTCTAGAATATTTTTTTATTTGGTGCGAGAGTTTTATTTTGGTTTTTGTTACGATTAAGTTGAGTTTTTGGTTAGTCAACATAGTCGAGTGATTAAAAATCCTAAACTTCCACATTAGTCGAAAATCAATTAAAATCCAAGATTACCAATACAACGGGTATCGGTTTATTTTTTTACCGGGTGGACGCCACCGCACATTTTACGGGTGAGCCTCCAGCTTTTACGGGTGGTCTACGCGTGGCTGGTTAATCAGCGTGTACCGGTGCGAAGACTCGTGGTCAAGTCATTTTATGTCAACGGGTGGCTTATTTAAATACGTAGCTTCTCTACGGGATGCCTCACGTGGCTTAGAATAAAAAATTGTATATTAACGGGTGCCGCCATTTATTAACGGTACGAAAAGAAATCCAACGGAGAACGAAATTTCAACGAAATTGATATTGTGCAGAATTGATATTTTCGGGTGTAACAGCGAAAGTGCCGCAACACGTATAGAGGCGCCGCATTTTATTTACCGACCATTTGTAAAATTTATATTTGGCGAGGCAACGCCCAATATTAAACTACGGCGTTTGGGGTGGGAAGACGCCCAACATTTGCAGTTAGCAAAAGCAAGACAACGCCCAACGGTCCAAGTGTAATAACCATCTGTGGCAGGATGGCGACCAGTCCGGCATGTAACCAACCTCGTGGCCATTTGCACTATTTGTTTAATGGCGAGACAATGCCCAACGCAATGGTTCGTCAAGTGTGCGCCAACATTATTTACGACGGCCAGTCGAGGTGAAAGTCTCAACGGTCCGAGCGTGGCGCCTGTTGCATGATGGCTCCCCAGAAAAGCAGTAACCTATTTCGACAAGTACACTGCAACCCAACCGGGTGACCTTTACAACGTCCAAGGCACCGTTTTTGTATTTTTTTTTATTTGATTTATTTTAAATTTTCTTTCCTTAAATTTTCAATTTTTTTTTTTTTTTATTTTTTTTAAATATACATTTGTAATCGAGATCCAACTGACGGTCGTTGCACGCGTCGGGTGTGCGTTGGGCTCTCGCTCCAAACTTGTTCGCTCCACCCTTTTAGTTTGTTTTTTTTTGTTCATGATTTTGAGTTTTTGTTGTTTGAAAATTTTTCATTTCTCTTTTCTTACCAATAAATTCAAATAGAACGAATTACTATTTTCTCGGTTTTTGGTACGATGGGAGCGGCGGAGTGGTGTGTCCAGCAAACGATCCCTCCATTTGGGGTGACCTTAAAATCCACTCGTATTCCCCGTGGCACTCCGACAGTTTCCGCCCGGACTGTGTAATGTGGGAGAGTCGCTGGAGGTCTCTCCGGAGAAGAGAGGCTTTGTCTGTTGAGGAGACATCCCTACCATCATATGTTACTTCGTTGTGGCACGAGTCTCTTCAGCAAATGGGATACTTGTCATCCGGGGAGATCGGTCGTCACCGAATGAGCACACCCGGTTATATTTTTTTCACGTTTCCACAAGTTTCGGCCGATGAATTTCGGCGTGACTTCTTTTTTTGTGTTTTTCTTTAAAAATAGTCTGTTATTCCACGGTGTAGGCCAGGAATAGGCAAGCTTCAAAATCCCCACGACCTAAGTATTCACCTTGAGAATGAGCCGCCAAAATCAGTGTGCGTGAGGCCTCTGCCTATTTAGTGATATCTGCGGGTAGATGTATAACATCCGTAACAAACTTTTTGACAAAAAAAAAATTTGAAAAAAAATAGTGTGGCCCTATTCTATTTTGTTTTTTATTAAAAAAAAATCAGCACGATTTACAATACAAAAGCGGAAAATTTTGCAGCAATAAACATATCGTGTATAAAGGAGTCGGCGGCATCACTCAGGAGGTAAGCGTCAGGAGGTAAGCCATTCTAAAGGTTACCTAATACAGATTCTTATGCCTTCCGTCTATTTTTGTAGAAGTTTCTTAATGGTGGTCCAAAAATTCAAGGCAAAAAATATCTTCCAAATGATCTGTATATTGTTTTATTTGTGTTCAAATTAAGTTTAGATACAAAAGAAAATAAATGAATTAAAATATCGCTTTCGCTTCATCAAGATAATTGAATTAAACTCAGAATCACCAGAACCGGGTTTTAGTGGTTTTGCCAGTATTTAAATTACGAGAACCAGGTTTCGAAAATCGGTAAAACAAGAAACCCTACTTTGGCGACAAAATCATTAATATTGTAGTAGCAAGGGCCGAAACATCTGCCCAAATTCAAAAAGATTTGTGAAAACCTCTCTGTTGCTTACCTTCGCATCTGCCGGCATAGTTGCATGCCATAGCAATTACATAAACCCACTTAGCAAACCGGAAGTTTGAAATATTACAGGAAAATTTGTTTGATTTTTTTCAATTTTCGAAAAATTGAATTTGATGGAAAAACGGAGTTTTTGAGCAAGATCACTTCAAAATCCAGATATCTTCAACGGATTGTTATTGATTGTGCAACTTAAACATAGAACGAGTTTTAAAAGTAAATCTCTTAAAAGTTGTCAATATTTTTAGAGAAACTCGACAATTTCTACACTCCGCGAATTTCAACATTTTAATAATATTAACAAAGCGAAAAAAATGTGGTAAAATTTAATTTACACTTTACCATAAACGTATAATGTTTTAAGAACAAACTACATTAGTTTTGAGTAATAATATCATCAAATTAGATTAACTTCTGTGTCAATTTACCACACGACCGCAATCTGCTCACTGCTAATTGAATTGATTTAATTATTTGCTCACGAAACAATTTTAACTTAATTAATTTTCTATTTGTTTTTCCACAGCCGACATAATAAAGCAGCTGTACCAAGAAAATTGTTTATGTTATGCGGTTAAACGATTATAGTTTTATACAGATTAATCACAAATCGAATTATAAATTTATAAATGCTACATAAGCCATTACGCCAATTTTACTTTAATATTTATTAAAAATGAAATGTAAAAACCAACAAAATTCGATTCGATAAATTTTAAAATTCTATTGTTGTTTAAATTAAAAGAGAAAATTTAATTGAAGTACAACACATATTCAAATAGAAAATATATTTATTCTAAACGCTTCTATTAGCTAGTTATATGAATACTCGATACAGTGACACAATAAATTATTCGTACACTTTTGTAATTTCGTTTGTTTTTATCATTCTTAACGCGTTCACGACCACACGACGCATATGTGCGTCGTGCGGTTTATACAAGGAAATTTTGTTCTAAAAAACCGGTGACTCGTTTATGCGTCATACTATTAATAACGTCACAAACCTCACAAAACACATAAATAAACCATTTATTCTACCATTAGGCTTCAATTAGCTCATTTCGTGTAAATTTATCATCTGATTTGTGGCCACTCCAGGCTAGGGTAGCAGCTCGGTCGTGAACGTGTTAAACGGAAATTTTTTAAGCTTGTATTTTACTAATTTATGGTGTACGAATGATTTACTGAATCACTGTTCACAAACACAAAAAAGACATAAATTAATTATTTTATTTTACAAACGAGACGACATTCAGAAAATAGAGGAAACTCTATCTAATGACATTTTTTATGACTGTGTGTGCTACATTACGATTTGAATACACAAACACAAATATAACTTTTACTTCTTAACCTTCTTTAAAAGGCTTTTTATTCTTTGTAATTTTATTCAACATAGATTGGTAACAGGTGGGAATTATTCATTAGTTTTGTAGCCGGGAAATTTGTTTTGTTTTTATCTCTTTTACAAATTATGATGTAAAATTATTTTAAAGTAGATGCGTGTGGCTTGATATAAGTTTTTAAAAAAGTTAATGAGATTTTTTTCTTGGTTTTGTTGTTCTAAGTAGCTTAACATATACGAGAGGAAAAATTGGTGTTCTAGAATTAATTATATATTATGGTGGTTGGAAAACTGGCAAATTATATTTGTACTGCAGTATGTTTGAGTGTATTATGTTGGAAACAGCGGTTTAGGCGGTTTTTTACGATAAATGAGAAGCTTTCTGAAATTAGGAGATGTTAAAAAATTTACTAATTGGCATTATAACGTTAAATTTCATAACATCATAACACTTGGATTTCTGGTCCTATATATTCCTACCTGATAAGAGATGGGCAATGCATAACAACAGTAATGAACAAAAATAAAAACGGCAAAGGGAATTATATTGATCCTTCTCTTTTCCTTTCCCAATTCATCCCAAAAAGCAAAAATTAGTATATCATGCTATGTTAATTTTGGCTGCAATTTATTCTGTCGTGATCAAATTGTCATTTTATTCCAGGAAAAATTGTGGTTTTCATTACGCGTTTTACAAACAGTTTTATTCAAATAATAATAATTTTTTACGGACGAATTCAAATCTCACTGAAAATGCTTATTCTTTCATTCACTCGAAAACGAAATGATAAAACCACCTTTTATTGTAATATTTACCAGAAAACAAAATTTTCAGCGAGATATTAATTTGACTGTACACTGCTCGGTGTGGAAGTCGGAGAAAATTAGTCCACATAAATTAGTTCATAAACTGCAAGCCAAAACAAACTCTGACTTCTTTCTATATCTGATAATAGAAAGTAATTAACTTCGGTCTTAAGCACTAAGTAATAGAAATCTTTAAGAAAATGGCGTAGGGCCAAAACCACTTTTCGGCGTATTAAAGGTCGACAAGACTTTAAATGTGTCCGTTCGTCTGAATGTATCTATCGATGATATCTATTGTGCAATCCTGTACGTCAAGGGTGTCAAACAGTAAATCATCCAAAAATCCAAAAAAGGCCAGGATGGTCTTTCGTATTATTCCCATATGCTCGTGTAATATTTCATTTAAAAGGGTTTCAATAAGACAAAAATAGCTGAAGCATCTTATTAATCAAAAGTACCGTTGCGGCGCTGGAAGCAATCACATTTTTTTACGAACGTGCTGCATCAAAAAGTATAAAGTCTGCTGCTCGAGTGCGAATTTATGTGAATATTAGAGCATCACAGCAAGTACCGTTGTAAATTTGTAATCTAAGATATTCTAACTACAGAGGCGGATCGTTTGAATTGTACAAACGGTTTGGAGGAATTTAATTATTGCAAATCTGTTAAAATTTGAAAAAAGGACAACTGCTTTTAAAAATCGGTTATTATTCAGCGTGCTGAATTAAATTTTGACATTTCTTTGTTGAAATTTTTAAGGTTATAACAATATTTATACCTTTAAGTACCTGGTGTAGAGCTTTCCATGATCTAGAAACACCATGGATAAAAAAAGAAAGTCCAATTTCTGTGATGAGGAAATTAATTAATTATTAAAAATTTTAGACAAACGACGAGAACTAATAAACTGTAAGTATTGCATTTTGCATGCTGTGTGTTAAAAACCAATTCCTCGATTTTCAGATGATTCTGAGTTGTGCAGCGAGGCATTAATAAATGCATGGAACGAAGTCGCAGAGTAATACTCTGCCAATACAATCGTAGGCAGAATTGGTGAGGAATTACGGAGTAAATTTAACATTTTAAAATGTAGGACAAAAAAAAATTCACAAATTCTGATCGCAAGGCGACTGGTGGGGTCCTCCAAAAAAATTAAAAGATTACGAGGAAATAATTATTAATATTACTGATCAAAATGCAATTAAAGGATTTATGACGTATTGTGATTCGTTTAATAATGTACGAAGTTTTTTTTTTTTTTTTTTTTTGATACGTTAGTTGTGCCATCTTCACCCGACATCTGCGTTGACGAGTTGTTCGTTCCACAATCACGAGGACGTGTCGGTACCAGAAGCAAATCCGACTAGGAATTTGTTGGAGCAAAAATAAAAAAAAAAACATCCCGAACCTCGGAAAGTGCAGCGGGTGGTGAAATAATACTATTAATAAACGAAAAATTATTGGTTTCTAAGGCAAAACTTAAAGAAATGGAAAGACAAAATTATTTGTTAGCCGAGATTTTAAAAAATATGAATTCAAATAAAACGGAGCTACATTCTGTAGCAGCAGATGCTGGGTTATATGGCCGATCTCACAGTACAAGTAATTACTCAGCTCAGCAGGCTCCTGGTTCATGTTGTGATTCCTCCAGGAGCATCGAATACTTAGATTCACAACCTTTTGATTTGCAATACACATTGCACGTGCATTGTAATGTAAAACATGATACACAATTTTGTAATTAGATTACAAAATTATATATGTAGAATTTATTTATTTATTTTTTTGTGATAATGAAAAGACATTATTTTTATAATTTTTTTATTTCATACTGTACACAAAGACTGGAGTTTAATTAATATAAATTTAATAAACATTTTCAAATGTATTTTGTTTAATTTCTTCTAGTTTGAAAATTATAGTTCAACAACAAATTACGATTGGTTGTTCCTCTACACATATGAGTTTGTGTATTCAAATCTTGTTCAAAACTCGTATTATCGTAATCGTCTTCAGAATCTGAGAATTCATCTTGGGCTGAGTTTGGCTCATTTTTCATTCGTGCGATGTTATGCAGGATAAAACAGCACATTATAATATCATCAGATCTTCCTAAGTCATATACCAAAGAAAACCACCGCTCTTACATATATTCTAAATTTACTTCAAGGACACCGAATGCCTGCTCGATTATTTTACGAGTTTTTTATGGAAATCATTATATACACATAGTTTCGACGAGTGTTGATGGATTAAGAATTAGTGTCATGATGCAATGCTGCAGTGGATAACCACTTGGGAAAACTTTCTGAATGTAAAAAGGCATATAGCACTGACATTTTATAAATATGCGAATCATGAGTAGACCTCGGCCATCGTACTACAACGTCCGTAAAAATATAGTTAGAATCACACAACTAAAGTAAATTATCTACATAAATAACTACCTAAATAAGCATATACGCATAATTCCAATATTTACCGCTTTAATTAGTTCCAATATTTACCGCTTTAACATTAATAGAAAAATATCCTTTTCTATTGAAAAAACTGTGTACATCTTCTTCCACCTTTGGGTTTCTTATCACAATATGAGTCCCGTCGATACATCAAACAACATTTGGAAACCCATATTTATTATAGAAGTCCCGCTTAACCAGATGTATTTCATCGGAAGAAATAGGAAATTTAACAAAATCTTTAATTTTCGAATTCAAAACCGTTAAGAATTGTTTTAACAATTTACTTACAGTTGATTGTGGAAAATGGTGGTAGTTTAGTTCTCCAGTACAAATTGGAAAATCCCAGATCCCAATACATTTAAACTTAAAAGAACCTATCCAAATAAAATGTTGTAATAAGTTTTCTAGGATATTTTCCAAAGGGGAAATAAAATAAATATTTACCGTTAAATATAATAAGGTGGAATGGTTTTGCTTCGAAATGTTGTCCTTACAAGCTCTGTAGAACACAATTCAACAATAAATTTAGCGGCATCCTTTGTAAACCGATATCTTTTAAAAAATATTTCATCGGTACATTCGAAAGGTATTGTGCACATCCCTGAATACTTTTCTAGGAACTTGATTTCTTTTCCGATGTATAATCCACTCCATATCAATAAAGATAAATAAAACAATAATAAATTTTAAATGAAATTTGGTATTTTTACAACTTTTTATAACTAACAAAACTGTCACAAATGATGATATTTACGCAATTTTGCTTGCAACATGGTATCGAGAATGTAGCCGTTAAGCGGTTACGCATGTGGCAGATTTGCCTCGTTCATAATTTAGGTAAAGTTAAGTGATTACTATGCATGATGTAACTTCTACCTTGACATCTTAAATAAACTTAAGCTATTAATGCAACATGATATTTCTTAGTAAAGAACTAGTCAATCGAGTTAAGCTTTTATTACATATTTCCGTTTTTATTTCAAATTAATTCATCAAATTTCACATTTCAGATATTTGGTTAAATAATGCAATCACAATCCAATCCCTCGTTGTTGAATTTTTAACTGTTGACCTGGTTCCTTACTGTTTAAAGAATTTTTATAGCTTGTAATTCCAAAGTTTCCTTTTGGATATTTAAGCCACTTTACATTTTCCCAGGAAAATTCATTTTCATTAGTGTTCCGCCACATAAATTTATTTTTAACATGCCCGTAAAAATCATTTTTTTTCCTTGCGATTATTTTGGTACAATATGATGTACCAGCAACAAATGAATTATTGTTCTGGCCAGGGCACGAATCACTGTAAAATGTTAGCGATTTAATATTACTTTCGAGTGAAAATGTTTGAAAAGACAGAATGCAAAATTGTTTCCTCCCTTCTCATGACATATGTAGCAATAAGGTACATTTGTAGCACAATCATGGGTTGTTACATTGTAAGTCCAGATCTCTCACTCTCTCTCTCTCTCTCTCTCTCTCTCTCTCTCTCTCTCTCTCTCTCTCTCTCTCTCTCTCTCTCTCTCTGGCACTATATCCCATCAAGGCATTTGGCCGCAAAATAATTAGCTAAAAACCTTAATTCACCGAAAACCATAATCACCGAAAGACCATTTGCCAAAAACGACGATTCACCGAAAATGACAGTTCATCTAAAACGATTGTTCACTTAAAATAATTCAAAGGCTTCACATATTATTAATGCGTATAATTTAACATATTAATCACATCAGTAAAATTAGGATTACACGTCCGAAAAAAATGCATGTGAAGATACTGTTAAAGTTTTTCTAGTAAAACAATTAACAAAAACTTCAACTGCCTATATCGCAGTGTGAAGGTTTTGCTAAAATTATGCTAAATATTAAATGGAAAAATTGTATCCAAAGCAGATTAGTAAATCATTTAAACTGATCTGAGATAACCGCAGAGGTCATAATCCAACCTCGGGAAAATCGAATACGGGGTAATAGAAAAGTTAAAAAAATAATAACGAGCTCCAAAGACAGAAAATTTCTCTTAATGTAGTGTTTTAACCAAAAAGGTATATTAAGAATTGTTAGACCAAATAAGATATCCTTATGAAACTTAACACAACCTCACGTATATTGGGTGTTAGTTGGGGAAATATATTAAGAATTCTTAAGCCACATGAGATATTTCTAGAGATCTAAACACAACCTCAGGTATACGGTGTATTAGATGAGGACCTGATGAGGGGAAACTAATCAGAAGCTTCCCATACATGCGGTGTGGACAATTTATAGAATTTTGTATTTTCACCAAATATATTAAGAATCGTTAGTTGGGGTTCATGTCAGTAAACAAATTAATGAAGTGCTCAAGGGGCGGCGATGATTTATAGAATTTCGAATTATAATCAAATATATTAAGAATTTTTGGCTAACTGAGAGATGTTCCTAGTGATTTTAACACAACGGGTGGTATATGGGGTGTTAGTTAGGGACCATGTCAGATTAAAAAAGAATCAGTTACAATCTATCCACACCCTTTAATGGGTAATTCCTGACTATATTTTCTAACTTACATGGAGTGGGATGTTGTAACATCAGTTTTTTCGATATTTATCGAATATTATATCTCGTTTTCCTTACTTAAATAAAATTGCTTGCCATTTCACTTTTCAATTTTGCTTTCAATATTGCGATCGCACGCTCTAGAATAAATTGTGTATTTATCTCTTTTTTTGTTTTTCGATAAAGTATCACTCGTAAATACGTAGGTGATAGAATAAGAGTAGAACAATATAATGTTTTCTTCGATTAGGTAGAGATCGCATTAGAAACAACGTATGTACATAATTGATAAGTGGAAAAAACGTTAAATTTTATTCGTGACGAAAGAGATGTAAATTTTGATAGTATCGAAAAAAGTGATGTTCAACATCCCACCCATGGTTTCCAACTAATAACGTCCCTTAAGCTAGCAGAACCCATACGGCAGAACATTACAAGCTAGTATGGGTTCTGCTAGCTGTAGATTAAATGATCTGTAATTTGCTCAAAAACGAGTGGAGCCTAAATTTTTTTAATGTGGCTATTGATTAGGCCATAATGAGCCTAAAATTATTTGTTGTCAATTGATGTTGTTTTGCGTTCGAATTTGATTTTTGGCCCGATTTTCGATTTGGGTTCTGTTAGCTTTTGAGTGATAAAGCCTACTTTTCTCCTAGAGTGAGCATAATAAAAAAAAATAAATAGGACATTTTATTAGCCTAAAATTAACCTTTAATTTTCCAATTGTTTTTAAATCGTTTTTTTTATATGGGTTCTGCTAACATTTCTTAAGCTAGCAGAACCCGCGTTTTAGTTGGAAGGGATGGAGCCCAAAATAGAGCATTTAATTAGCCCATAATTAGCCTATAATTATCCATACTATCTTGTAATGTTCTGCCGTATGGGTTCTGCTAGCTTAAGGGGCGTAACTAATACCCCATATTGCTGATGTTGTGTTAAAATTTCTAGGGATATCTCAGTTGGTCTAAGAATTTTCTAAAAATTGGATAAAAATAAAACGTTCTATAAATTGACCCTAATCGTGGATGGGGAGGACCTGATTAGTTTTGCTAATTAACTTGGCCCCCAACTTACACTTCATATACTTTAAGTTGTGTTAAGGTTCCTAGGGTATCTCCAGGTATATTTCAGTTGGCATTAGAATTTTTTGTATATTTGGCCATAATAAAAAAATTTATTGTTGTCTCCATACCTTAGCGGTAATTGCAACTGTATTTTTTAGTTCTGTGTTATTAATTCACTGTGCTAGTTGAAAAATGTGACAAGCTGGGCACCCAGGGGGTAAACCTAATTCGAGTACGCTGAATTCAATGGTGCTAGTCCCATTTCAAAGTTAGTCCCCATTTTTGAGATATCGCTATCGACATGTTTTGGCTCTGAGTCAAAACATACCCTCATTTTCACGTTGACAGCTCCTGAACCATTAATATTTTCGTTATGCGTTCTTCAGCAAAGTTGTTGCGCAAGTCAAGACCAACAACTTTGCTGAACATATCAAGACCGAAAAACCACATATACATTCACATTTTTGTGTTATTTCCCCATATATGTGTGTTTTACTTAGGCCAAGGTTAGCTTGATGTGGCACTTCCGCACACTTAGACCAGGAGTGCCCCGTTGTGATACCACATGAACCTATTTCCCCTTTACTCCTGTTCAAAACCATTCGGAGCTATGTACGTACCGCAAAATATCTCGCACTCCACATTCAGCGAGATCTGAAAGGCTGGTCACACTGGACACGCCCAAATACCTATGCCTTCTGTATGATAGTGCCGGACACGACCTCCATAACTTAAAAACAAAGGAGGTACCAAACAGCAGCGCCTAGCTACAGTATATAAAGAGCTAAAAATAAATTATGTAACAGTAGCAAAAAATAAACCGAAGAAGAGATTATTGTCGAAATCGATATTTCTAAAAAAGTTAAAAAATTGTCACAATAAGTAAGAACTAAAAACTGTAATATAAAATTAAAAATAAAAAGTTTTTCATCTAAATATATAAAGTGACAAAAGAATACAAAAAATAAAGTGAAAATCGTCTTGTGAAATCTGGTGAAATAAATAATATGGATAGGTATTTTAAACTCAAGTGCTTTTGTTATGTGTGTGGAAAATTTACAATTATGAGCACTCGCCGCAAAATAAGTGATGAAACCGCTGATTTATAGCGACAAATAGTTATTAGTGGTGTAAATTGGACGCCGTCTTTTGTTTGTACAACATGCATTTTCCATCTGCATAGATGGCAAGACACTGGAGCCGCAATGCCATTTGGTGTCCCGATGATGGGTCGATCCACAAGGACATGATGCAGTTCAATGTTATGGGTGCATGAATTATATTCTCGGTACAAACAGAAACAAAATTGGTTCTTTGACATACACTGCAACGAGAAATACTCATCTACCGCTGCCGCATTCAAATGAAATACCTGTTCCGGAAAGATCAAACCCAACCTGAGGATTATTTACCAACAACATTTGAATCAGGTGAAACCGGAGAAACATCTGCATCAATATATCAACCATCAAATGTCACTGCGCCATGCAATCACATTGAAATCTCGCAAAGTCGTTTGGATATTATGGTACGATGCCTGAAACTATCGCAGCGGCAAGCCATTCTTTTGTCAAAGGATTTAAAACAAGTGAATATTTTGGCTCCAAATGTTCGGATATACCTAGCAATAAATCGTCATCGTCGTTTTACGAATTTTTTCAAATCAATTGAGAATAATTCACTCGCTTTTTGCACTGATATCCGAGGTTTGGTATCCACAATGCATATAATCCTGAAGATTGGCGATTGTTCATCGATTCCTCTAAAAGCAGCTTGAAGACAGTTCTCCTTCACGTTACCAACTCAAAGAATTCCATTCCAATTGCACTCAGCACAAACACAAATAAAACCTATTCATCAATGAACAAAATCATCGATTTGATTAAATACAATGACCATCAATGAAAAGTTTGAGCAGATTTAAAAGTTATAGCTCTTTTAAGTGGCATGCAATTGGGTTACACTAGAAACATGTGTTTTATGTTTTTATGGGATACTCGTTTTAAAGGCGACCAATACAACGAACGGAACTGGGCTTTACGTGAGAACATTAGATTGCGATACAGCATCGTTGAGGCTCCACTTGTGCCAATTAAAAAAATATTGCTACCACCACTTCATATAAAGCTTGGAGATAGTTAAAAATTTTATAAAAGCACTGAATCCAGATGGAAATGCGTTCGTCGAATTGCGTCGCATTTTTCCACGGTTAAGTGGAATGAAAATAAAAGAAGGTTGGTATTTACATCTATTCGAATGTATGTTTTGATCAAATGAAATTTTATCTCGCATCTTGTTTTTTATTACAGGAATACTTAATGGACCAGATATTCGTCGTCTGATGAAAGATGATGCATTTGAAAATGCTCTTAGTGAACGAGAGCTTGTGGCATGGAAATGTGTAAAAGAAGTTATTAAGAATGTTCTCGGAATTAACCGAGCCGATGATTGCCGCAGATATATTGAAAATATGCTGACTGCTTTTCATAATATAAACGTCATAATATAAACGAATGTCACTGAAAATACATTTTTTGCATTGTCATGTGGAAAAGTTCGCCGAACAATCACCAGCCGAATCCGACGAGCACGGCGAGCGTTTTCACCAAGTGACGGCAAGGCTCGAAATGCACTCTTGGGTGACATTTGTTGGAATTTGCAAGAGGAGAAAGATCCCGAAGACGACACGAACAAATCAGAAAATTAAAATTAAAAGTTAAGAAAAATATTAATTTTTTAGGAAAAAATTGAGAAAAATCACAATAAAATCAACTGAATCAATTTAGTTTTCTTTTAGATAGCTTCTATTGTATCTATATTTGCCGATGAGTTGTTTATTCGATCGATTTAAATTCAATAAATGGACAAAAAATGATAAAAAACGTGTTTTTCGTCAAAATGAAAAGCAAAAAATAAAACAACACAAAAATGTGATTGTAGATGTCGCTTTTCGGCCTTGATATGTTCGGCAAAGTTGTTTGTCTTGGCTTGCGCAATAACTTTGCTGAAAAACGCATAATAAAAATCTTAATGGTTCAGGAGCTATCATCGTGAATATGCGTATATTTTGACAAATTTTTGACTCAGAGGCAAAATATGTCGAAAGCGATATTTCAAAAATGCGGACTAACTTTGAAATGGGACTAGCACCATTGAATTCAGCATACTCGAATTAGGTTTACCCTCCGGGTGCCCAGCTTGTCACGCAAAAAAAGTTTGCAATTCAAGCACAGTGATCAGATACCTTTTTAATTATTCGAGAAGAATGTAATATTGGATATTCCGTCTTACTCAGGTAATATCACAAACACAAATACAACTAATGAAACTAGCAAACCTTTAGTATTTCCTTCACATCCGTCCGAAAAAGTCTCGGGTCGCCTTTTGAAGAAACGACCAATTTATCAACACCACATTATCAATGTCGGAGTGTTTCATTCGCTACTCGTATCTACACAGATCGACCACAATTTAAAAATCAGAAACAATTTTGTTTTATATAAGTATTGTTCCTTATTTTTATATACAGTCAACCCTCCGATAACGCGGAGTTCTTATAACGCGGTTTCCATATAACGCGAAGCAAAAATTGCAGCAAAATTTCCTATATCGCGGTAATCTTTTAACGCGGTTTTCATATAATGCGAGGCAAAAATTGCGACAAACCCAG
Organism: Nephrotoma flavescens; assembly: GCA_932526605.1. Taxonomy (NCBI): domain Eukaryota; kingdom Metazoa; phylum Arthropoda; class Insecta; order Diptera; family Tipulidae; genus Nephrotoma; species Nephrotoma flavescens. The sequence goes on along the minus strand of OW052220.1, from coordinate 70,964,528 downwards.
TTTTGTTATAACACGGTTTCTATATAACGCGGTACGAATTAATCGCGTTATAGAAGAGTTGACTATAATAATAACCTGGCCTAAATTAACTGATTTGATTTCGGCAATTTGCAGTTTTTGGTTAAATGTCGTTTTTGGCGAACTGTGCGGTTTTCGGTTAATTTTTTTAAGGCAATTTACCGAAAACGGCAGTTAAACCAAAATGACAGCTCACCGAAAAGATGTTTAGTGAAAATTTTAATTTTGATAAAATTTAAGACGGAACAGTTAGTGACAAAAGTTTTAATTTCTAGAAAATTCGTTTAGCGGGTCCCCTGTTTGTGCACAGGTTCCGTTTTTTTAAGTCTACTTGTATGATGAAAATTGAATTCGAATATGAGTTGCAAAAGCAGTTCTGGAAAATGCGACATTGAATGAAACTAGTCTATTTCACAACCGATCATGATGAAATTGCGTATAAAGCATGAAAATAAAATTCTAGAATTATTATTGGAAGAATTTTTAGAATATTATGCCCAATAAGTTTAGACATTCGTTAACTGATACCGTTCAATATGATACAAAATATTGTAAAAAGTAATTATCGGACCTATAGCCATACGTCCTCGATTTGGCAGGCAACAAAGTAAGGTAGGACGGGAAAAACGAATCGCGAAAAAGTTGGGAGTGCTACAGCCCCAGAACAGATTGCAGGGATTAAATCATAAAAAACAACTTGAAGAACAGTTTGTAAAAGACGAACGGTCTAGAGAATTTCAGGATATGACTGTTATATACCAATAATTTAAGGTTCTTCTAGAAGAAGTGATTACTGTTGAATCGAAATATTTTTTCTTAAATAATATTTTTATGTAAATTTTGGGTTAAAATAAAATTATTAGAATTAATTATAAATAATTTTTCAAACTATTTACTCATATTCGTTTCTGCTAATTTACTCGTTTGATAATCTGCTATGTTATCTGACCACGCGTATACACTCTGAACTAGAAGCTGTAAATACTTATCTCCGATCTCTGCTTTAAACACTCATTGTAAGTTATTTATAGTGCTATGAACAATTGCACAAACAGCACTTAGCAAACCCAAACAGACGATAAACTTTTATTTTATTATGTCTGTTCATAAATGGTTTATATTTATAGTTAAAACGACCGTGATTAATGGTTGTCATTCCAAACGAAAAAGAATTTTATGAAATGATGGCGAGATGCAACTAATCGTATAACAACGTGTACATAATATCTAATATCTATGAAGCGAACCATATGCAAGTTTATTAACCTTGTACTCTAAAAATTGTAGAGGAAGCGATTTTAATCGCTAGTTTTGTGTGACTTATAAATTCCTCTCATAAAATCTTATGTCTGTCCTGAACGGAATATTCAAGAAATTACGGTGGTGTGCAACTTAATTGGAAATGGTACCACTTGGGTTACTGGTTTTTATTGTTTGGTCATAGGGCTTGGAAGTCGTCAAAAGGAATTCTTAAAATGAAACAAATGAAATTTAATTGCTCAAAATTTTCAATTTTGTTGATGCTGTGGTATGACAAATACTTGGCTTGGTTTTATTATATGTATCTTTTTTCCTTTCATTAACACCGACCGCCTACATTTTTTGCGTAACGTAGTAAAAACAAAAATTTCAGTACGCGTGAAATACTTTCAATGCAAGGTTGCCTTCATTTGGTAAAAATAAAGGAAATTTAGCCATTTCTTCACATACGTTATTAAAATATGGCTATTATGAGTAATAAATTTCAAAAATATTTGCCAATAATTCAAATTCTTTAAACATTTCGCCAAATAGTGCCATCAGAGATTCAAAGTTAACCCCATCTACTTTTTAAAAAAAAAAAATCGTTGATAAAGATGTTTGGATAAAATTAGCAATTGATTCTGATGCCCCATTCTTACCTCAGTTCTGGATATTTTCGATTTAAACAAAAAAATATTTTAACATGAAGTTATAAAAAAAATAATAATTCAACATGAAGCTATCTGCACGAAAATTTAATTGCACGTTCAGCTGCGTGCTAGCATTTCTTCTTAAGGCTTAGAAAAATTATCTAAATTATTTTGGTTCATTTTTCCAGTCATTATATGTTCAACACCAAAAAAAGAGGTACGGTGTTATCCTAATCGAGTGGAAATGATCAATTTGAACTTGAAATAATTTTCAGTTTTATGCCTAGTACGCAGCTGACGTAAAATGAAATTTTTCATACAAAAATGACGCAAGCGAAAACGACAGTGAAATTTCCGCTGCTAAATTTTATTTTACGGTATGCAGTTTATTAGCTAGTGAAATTGGTATGGTTCGTATTAAAATATAGATGACTCAGTTTAACTGTACACAGTTTTCACTGCGTTTTTATCAGTAGGTACGATAAAAGTAAGCTAAATTTTTGACGTTCCATAATTATTTGTATTTGTTGGTGCGCTGTGTCATGTGTTTTTAAATATGGCGAACGAAAATTTTGTTAATTTCCAATAATTAGAATGTGCGTTAAAATTTTACGAAATTCTACATACTAATTTTTAATGGAATATTTATCTGCTTAACTTTGGAGATCAGCGAAAATTTCATTTCACGTTCAGTTCACATACGATAATTCCCTATAGAATATTCAAAAATCGTTAACTTATTCAAAAATCGTCAATCCTAAGTGCCTGAGACCATAGATTTTTTTAAAAATCAATTATTTTCTGTTAGAGTAGATCGTGACTAACCAAAAACCAGTTTCCGTTAGGATGGCCGGTGTTTAGGAAAACCAGGAGAATTCAGGGAATCTCTATATACGATAATTCCCTATAAAATATTCAGAAATCGTCATTCCTTTGTGCCTGAAAGTGTAGTTTTAACTGATTACAGTAATTTTATAGTTGTTTTGTGAAAAATTTATAACTTATATGTAATTCTACTGCACCTCACAAATTTCAATTGTATTAAAAAAAATATTATTTCTTAATCCGTAGTTTTAATTTATTTGTTAGTACGCAGTTTTACCAATACTCTGAAATTTTTAGTTGTTGTTGTTGTTTTTTAGGAATAACTCGGAAGTTTAGGAAAAACTTCACAACCGTATTTTTCTAAATTTTTTAGAAAAATACTAGGAACCCAACACTAAAATTACTTAATTTTGAGGTATTACTAGATCACATCGAACCAAAAACATCTAAATTTTAACTGAATTGTGATTCTTGGGTGTTTAGGGCAACTAAATTTGCATTATCAACCAAACATCAAGCTGAAAATATTTCAATTTCTTAGAATTTTTGAAAAATCCCAGGGTGTTGTGTACCAAAATAACTAATATGTTGTAGTTCTACTGGGCCACATCAAACAGAAAAATACTGTGATTTTTGTAAAATTTAGGTTTTAGGGTTTTCAGAATAGGAAAATTTGAATTGATATTCCTCAAATCACTTGGAAAATTTTTCTGGAAAAATTCTAGGAAACAACAAGACCAGAGTTTCTTAGAATTTCAATTTCAACTATAGGTCACATCAAACAAATTTATTTTTGACAGAACTAAAAGCCAGAAAGCCAAAGGACCCCGCACAAATCTTATGGAAATTGGGTCCCGGTCAAATTCGCTGAATTTTTGATATGTGATAGAGTTCATCATACTGGTCAATTGTCTCAATGGCCACAAAGCTCAAAAATGGACAGTTTGGCCGGTACAGAGCTTTAAAGCTCCGAGTATCCTCCACGGATTTATGTATATGCGCAGTGTGTATAGACTTTTGAAATAGCCTATTTCATTTTTTTTATTATCTAGGTTTATATTTTTGAGGTTGCTGAATTCAGATCTGTTGTTAGGTTTTCAAAATTGACAGTTGGCAGCTGTCAAATAGCTGTCAATGTGCTATAATAAAGCCAAAAACTTGTTTTTTTATGTTTTATCTTTCTTTTTTTTACTTCGATAAGTTCAAAGATGATATCAAATCAATAACAATGACTATCGGCAGCTGTCATTTAGCTGTCAACAATCCTTTGTGAAAAATTGCCGAAATAGACTTCTGATATGGAATTTGTCATCAGACGTGCCAAATTGTGTAATAAATGTGTTTTTTCGATTATTCGGATTATATTCAGTCATTTGGCACCCGATTTGACACCTGGTAGCTGTCAAAATGCACTTTTGGCCACCAGCATCGTGATCAGCAATGTTCAAAACATCGGTACACGCACTAAAATCTATACTAATGTACCAGATTTCGAGTGGACGATTTTTTTCCAAAAAAAGCAGTTTTTTCCACTTTCAATTGTTTATAATTAAATAACAACAAACAATTACGTGAAAAAATCACTAGGACTAATTTCAGGAACCTCTTAGCGATATGAAATACCCATAGTCAATCATCCAAAGTCCGAATTGTAGCAGATACGGGGGGTAACAAGCAAAAAGTCTAGCCGGTACAAATATGTACCGGTGCACCGGAAAGGGTTAATGAGAAAGAAAGTGTAAATCTATTTTTCAATATGAACAAGTTAATAACATAATAAAACGACCTTTACCTATATATTATTATTTGCATGTGGCAACATTCGAGGATATTCTCGACTTACAGCTGTCACCTATCAATCAAATAACTGTAAACACCGAGTTGTGTAAACACAATTAACACGCATAGCACATGTTTACGTATAACCAATAACCAAGTTTAATAAAAAGTATTATTCTAAGTCCCTAAAGCCGAATTAACCTAAGTCCCTTTAACGAAATTATTTTAAGTCCCTAAATCGAAACTATTCTAAGTCCCGTTTCACCCCCCCCCCCCTCTTAAAACTGACCATTTTCACCCCCTCCTAAGTGGAGGCCTTCGCGAAGTACCCCCTCTTTATGAACATGTTCCATGCTAAAAGTTACTTTTTAAAAAAAAACTTTAAGTTACTTAGATCACTGAGTTCAAAAGTGATGTCATAAACTTACTTATATCATGTTTGATTTCTTATCTACAAAGTTAAGGACAAAAAATAAGTTACTTGCTCTATTATTGTATTTTGACAGTTAGTTGACAGCTTGTTGACAGCTGATGTAAGGCTGTAAGCTGATGACTACATAATTTTATATCATATTTATATTCACTTATCTAAAAAACTTGAAGTTATAAACAAAAAATAATTTTTTGACTTTATTACCGAACTTTAAAGAATTGTTGACAGCTAACTGACAGCTGCCGATAGTCATTGTTATTGATTTGATATCATCTTTGAATTTATCGAAGTAAAAAAAAAAGATGAAACATAAAAAAACAAGTTTTTGGCTTTATTATAGCACATTGACAGCTATTTGACAGCTGCCAACTGTCAATTTTGAAAATCTAACAACAGATCTGAATTCAGCAACCTCAAAAATATAAACCTAGATAATAAAAAAAATGAAATAGGCTATTTCAAAAGTCTATACACACTGCGCATATACATAAATCCGTGGAGGATACTCGGAGCTTTAAAACTCTGTACCGGCCAAACTATCCATTTTTGAGCTTTCTGGCCATTGAGACAATTGACCAGTATGATGAACTTTATCACATATCAAAAATTCAGCGAATTTGACCGGGACCCAATTTTCATAAGATTTGTGCGGGGTCCTTTGTGTAAATATTCTGGGAAAATCTTTAAAAGCCAAAACCAAAAAAAAATTATATTTTGAGGTTCTACTGTACACGTCATACCCAAAAACAGTTCAATTTTGGCAAAATTGAAATTTTGGAAGTCTAGGACAGTCACATTTGCATCCTTCGCAAAATTCTTCTACACATTCTGGCAAAACTATAAAAATTCAACATCAAAATAATTTGTACGTTGGGGTTTTACTAGTCAATATCAAAAGGATAAACATCTCAATTTTGATAAAATTTGGATTTTAGAGTATTAAGAACAGCTAATTTCGCCTAAATACACTCGAATTCTACAAATCACTTCAATAATTTTTCTAAATTCTGAAAAATAATAGGAACCCAACACCTTATCAAACTTAAAAATAATCAGTTCGATCAATTTTGACATAATTGGAAGTGTATGGTGTTTAGAACAACCAAATTTGTAATGATACTCTATAATCATTTGAAAAAAATTTCTTAACTTTCTGGGGAAGCCCTAAGAACCCAAAAACAAATCCCTACATTTTGTGGGATAATATTAAACACTTTGAGATTTTAGGGTGAGATTTTAGGGTGTTTAGGAAGCCAATTTTGTGTTGATACTGAATAAATAGCTGGAAAAAATTTCCTAGATTTGCCGGAAATCGATTGGGAAAAATACTCAAATTTCCAATTAAAAAAACATTGAGGAATTAAGAGCTAACATACTTAATTAAGCTTAGCCCAATATAAATCTAAAAATGAGGGACAGTGAACAATTCTAGAATAGAGCGGATTATACAATAAAAATTTTAACATATACCGCCCGTTCAAGAAAAATAAGATTTTAACCGAACTTTCCAACCAGTAGGTGAGATGCCTTCATAAAATCCCTTGCATTTAACTGTTAGTACTCTATCTAATTTTTACTGTCGAAAATTTTAAGGTCGTTTATAATCCTAATGAGACGCGTTTTTCAAATTCGTCCGAAAAATTAATATTAGATGTCGCTTTTCGCTAAACCAGCTGAGCTATCCAATACAGCGTTAAAGTTTTTGAACTAGCGCTCAACCTTCTTATTTAAATCATTAATTGTATCAAATTGAATTCTATTGTCTGCTGTTTACCACTAATCGTTAGAATCTTTCCTGCCTTTGTAAATTAAAATAACTTAATATTGTTTCATTTTAATTTTTTATACCAAAAGGCAAATCTAATTGGAAAAATTAAAAATCATCCATAAACCAGAAACCATTTCATCTGAAAACTTTACCTTTTTTGTGATGTTTAATAATTTGTACACGTCTAGACGATTAAGTACGATGACTCTCCATACAATTAATTATTACTGTGGCAAAATCGTTGATCACTATTATTTTTATGCAAAATAAGCCCACATCTGCTTTTGAAATTAATACAGCAAAACATCGCAATTATGCTTTTATCCTAACATTAATTTGAAAATAAATTCCTTTTTAAATTACTTTTGGATCAAAGTTGAATAATTTTCCTATACGTAGTATAAAATTATGCGCCTAAAATAGAGACGTAAAAGTATTCGGATTCTAGGAATTCTAGGAATCAAATGCGAAAGTTTCATTAAGTGCTTTTTTGTGTGCTAAGTAAAAAATAAATTAACATTAACATAAAAATTGCTAAATTGCTTGTTAAATGGCATAAATACTGATCAATTAAGATTGACGCATTTAATTACTAACGCAACATTGGGTTACCCATAATACGAACCAAAAAATATTTTTTCGATTAAAAACTGTGATAAAGTTCCTTTGAATTTTGTTAGACGTATGGATTTGTTACTCGTGCCTTTGCAGAAAATCAGAAAATTTAACTTAGTATATGAGGCGTATAAAACATCGAGCATATACTTACATACATAATTTTCATATTTAGTTTTCTTCTTGTTTTACTTACCCATGAGGTAGAAGTTATTAAATTAATAAAATTCAATGTAAAAATAGAAATATTTATGTGTGGGAAGCATATGTGTTTATATATTTCAAAATGTTTAAACACTTTTCGGATTTCCTACCCATTTCATTTTATTTTTCCATCATCTATGCTAATTTTAGAAAAGTTTATACGAGCACGTTGTATAATGAATTTTTACAGTTAGTTGTATCCTTTTACTTTCTTTTTGGCCCTTACGTAGTAAGAAAAAATAACCTTAAAAATGTTTAACATTACTTATATCGCCGAAGACCGAAATAAGGGTTTTCAAAAACCTGATAGTCCCCTTTACAGGCCAGACGGATTTACTGATAGCGGGAAACTTATTCTTAAGCTTTTTCAAAAATTCTGAGATCCCGGTTATTTTTTCCAAAATGGGCAGCTTCCATAGGGGCTTTTTATGCAAATTTTGCGAAATATATGGCATTTACGAAAAACGATTAAAAACAAAAACATTTAAATACAATTTCAAACCAAAAAATGGGGGGTTATGGGGAAGGAATATGTTGTGGCCAACATCCGACTTTCTGTTACCATGATTTTATATTTAGACCTCGAATATACCACACTTGATTTCTAAAGCTTTTTCGCTTACTTACTTACCGGACTTTTGCTTAAAATCACGAAAACCAACAAGATAAACACTTGTTGGTTGAAAACTTAATCTTTAAATTTATTATACACTCCGCGTCACTTGAATAGTGCCAACTTAATTTTTTTCATGTATTATTTTCATTTTCTCTTGAGTTATTGTCTTTTATGGGTTGTTGGGAAGAGAAATCATTATCAAAAACAATTAATGAGATTCGTTCATCTTTGAGAGTAAAGCCGTTATTTTTTTAATTTTGTTTAAAATAAGAAGTAAAATTTGTATGTTTTTAGTTCTTCACTTGAATACGTGGCCCACAAAAGGAAAAAATAATGTACAAAACAAAGCGATAATTTAAAAAACACGATTAGGAATCGGTGATTTAGTAAACACGATTATGAATCGACTCGTACAGCGATTTCAAGCAATTTAAGGAAATTTCACTTCAAACTAATTTTATCACCTCTTTAAGTTCCTCAGTGTCCTAGAACTCCTTCTTCGTAAATTTTTCATGTTAACCATCCCTAAATGTTTCCTATGTTGTTCAAATCTGGTGAATATCAGGGCTACGGTAAAATTTTAATATTTTGGTTCTCACGCGAATTATCAAATTCATTCAAGATGGCGAAAGTGTAAAGTCGCATTTTGAGATTTTAATCAAAAGTATCATGTTTTTACCTTGAGAACTAAAAGAGACTCTAAAATGTATTTTGTAGGGAGTTTGTGCTATAAAAGATTAAGAAGTAAAATAAGAAGTAAAATAAATTCCTGCATAGATCAATTCAAACAAGCTGTAATGAATAATTTGTTTGAAAAATTACAACATACCACGAAATAGTGCCCAAAACCATAACACCATCTTCTCTGCTGTGAGATGCCGATTCAAAACATTTCATCCTTTCTTAAATCGTGAAAATAATAATTATAGCCATCTAGCTCGCCTAAATTTAATTTTTTTTCATCGCTGAATATCAGTATGCTATTCATTTCCGCATTTCCGATTTTCTTTTCGCGAAGCATTCAGTGGCGGTTTTATAAGCAGTTTTTAAACTACACACTTAATAGTACGTCGAATAGTAGCCGTTATACCAGTTTTTGTTTTGATTTTCGCCGCAGAGTATGGGAATTCAAAATACAATATAAATATTACCTACCAATAGATGGCGCTAAATATATTTTTGATACGCTCGGAAATTCACCGGATTAGAGCGTCCATTTTAGTTCGAAATAAAATATATATGGCGATAAGATTTTTCTCGGTCATTCTTCCTTCACATTTTCCTATAACGACAACGAGGTGCACGGTAAGGATAGTGGTCGTAAAGTTGTGTGTGAATAAGCGTATATCGTTATAATAAGTTTTGCATTGTGTAATTTTTAATAATAATATAAATCATAATATGTTATCAATATAAATTTTTCATGTGATTATAATAAAGCGCAAGTTGTATAAGGAAATGTGTACAATCGTATTATTTATCCGCAACGAATGAACACCCCACAGGCTTGCGGTGATGTAGTTTCTGCTATCCGACCTTCCATGTTTTTGCCATAGTTTTTAATATTATTAAGGTGCTGATTTTACTTGCAATCACAAGACTCGGCAAGATTTGATTCTTTGTAAGCATCAATTTCAGCTTTCTCAACCTCGCTTAACGTTTTTCCACGCACAATGACTTCGAACAAAATCAAAGTAATTTGAAACAACCTTTAATTCACTGCACTGTAACAGTAAAAAAAATGATTTTGATCAAAATTCAAAAACTAACGGTTTTACTATGAGAGATGAACGAATCTCATTAATTGTTTTTGCTATCGGTTTCTCTTCCCAATAACGCATAAAAAAGAATAAATCAAAAGCAATGGAAAATAATAAATTAGAAAAATAAAAAATAATTTGTTGGCCCTATTCAAATGACGCGTAGTGTACGAGTATATAATTTTTTAATTCATTGTTATTTTTTGCAAATATGGTAAACTTTACAACATCTTTGCAAAATTTGAAAAAGGTCCATGGAAACTGCCACTTTCGGGAACACAGATTTCCTCCAAATTTCACAAAGATCTCCCAATTAATAGAAGAAATGCTCAATCCGTCTGGACTGTCTTTTCCGGTAAAATTTAATAAATATAACCTCATCTAATTTTATTTGATATTTAATTTACAATCATTTTGTGTTTAATCGTTATTAAAGTATCAAAGTATTTAAAGTATCGAAATATTTATAAAAACGATAAGCTCCTATTGAGATTGCCATTTCCAGGGGATCGATGTCAACCAAAAATCGCTAGGACCTCCTAATTTATGGAAAAGCATAAGGATTTTATATCATCCCGATCAATCAGTCAATTTTGGTGTGGTTGCAAAATTAATTTACAATCTTTTTAGTTCAACGGATCGTCAACAGTATTCACATTTGATCGTTGAGACGATTCCTTTTGCAGAAAAAAATAGTATGGACGAGAACCTGCTTATTTTGGTATAAAAATCTTTTGGAAAATTTGAATCCGACCGAATGAATGGCGTGGAAACTTAAAAGGATTCCCTGGATCCAGGAGACGGACCTTTCGGATTTGAACATGTCCCTACTAATTGCATATATCCTTTTCCTAATTTCATTCCCGTGATAGAATTTAAAAATAAATTTGGAATTTGATAACAAATTTATTCTCCGAGGTCCAGCCCCTTCAATAGTATCATAAGTTTGGGTCTGAACATTCAAGTTATTGGGGGTACAAATTGAAAATGCGGGATTGATAACAGATGGCGTTACTAACGCTATACGCATCAGGCAGTACTGTGACTATGTTCATGTCAAAGCTACGTCTTATAGCTTTAATTTTCAGTATGTGTCAATTTGTCGCAGTGTCAAATTCATAGTTTTTTTGAGCTCTCAATATGTCGAGTTTCGTGCCAACAAAACAGCATTTGCGGGAAGTTTTAATTTACTTCTTTAATTTGAAGAAAAGTGCTGCTGAAGCACATCGATTGGTCTCCGAGGCTTATCCGAGTCATGTTCCATCGGTTTCAACGTGCGAGAGATGGTTTGTGCGGTTTAGAAGTGGTGATTTTGACGTTGAGGACAAAGAGCGGCCGGGCCAAGTGAAAAAGTTTGAGAATGCTGAATTGGAGGCAATACTCAATGAAGACTCGTGTCAAACTCAACAAGAGCTCGCAGATTCATTGGGAGTGACACAACAAGCCATTTCCCATCGTATAAAAGCGTAAATTATTAGAGACCTTCGCGGCTGTGGACACAACAGCTCATCCAAGGTTCATCGCAATCCCATTATAGGAAAGCATACGGGACAGTCAAAGAAACATTCATTTTTATATATAGACATGAAGTAAAATACCATTTAAAATTAAAAACTTTTTAACTGAATATTGGGCTCCATTCAACGACGCCTTCTGTTTTACTTCCCAAAATGAGAAAATTTTCAAATAAAAGGTTAAAGTACTTAGTGGTATTCAAATTTTCTATTACAAATTTTGGCAATAACACTTTAGTTTATAAAAAAAGTACAAGACATTTTTAGTCTCCTGGTAAGTCTATACACTTCTCCCAGCGATAATACCATTTCTTTAACCCGTCCAAATAGTACTCGGCGTATTTGTATGCAAAATAATTGTTTGTGAACATGATGGCCTCCGCATTCGATAAAAATCTCTGTCCTCCGAGCACAACTTTTATAGTTAGATCTGGTGAGTACGGAGGGTGGTCAACCTGTTCAAACCGTAATTCGTGGATTTTTGCCATGGCAACCGCTGATGCATGAGACGGCGCACTGTCTTGGTGGAGCAAGATTATTTTTCTGCAAATGTGGGTTTTTCCGCAATTTCTGCCTTCAGCCTATCAAGTAATGATGCGTAGTATGCTCCTGCAATGGTTTTTCGTTTTTTAAGATAATCGATTAAGACAATTCCATTACTGTCCCAGAAAACAGTCGCTATTACTTTTCCAGCCGAAAGAACAGCCTTTACTTTTTCTTGAGCCGATTCCCTCTTAGCAGTCTACTGTTTTGACTATATTCTTGATTCTGGAGTGTAATGGAGTAAACTGCGCCAACAGAGCTTCGAAATGTTCATTCGATATCAAATTGAGCAAACACGGGACTCAATAGCTTTCGCATGCATAAATCTTGATTGAATATGTGCAAACACGTTCTTTGGATATATTCATGGCCTCTTCTGTATCTCTAACTTTAATTCGGCAGTTGTCCACCATTTGGAGAACTTGAACGATGTTATCGTCAGTGATTGAGTTTTTGGACGTCCCAAAATTCAGCTGCCCAAAATTTCACGATGGTAAATAAAGGTGCATCTCCGTATACAGCGTCAATCTCTTTCTTTCATTTGCGTAGCCGTATTGCATTTCAAAAATAAATATTAATTATTAATATTTTATCAAGTTTCAGAAAAACACTCACATCCACTCACGCAACCTATTGTTAAACAACAACTGTGCGTCCAAATTGTTGACGAGTGCTGCCATCTTCATGAGGAGTCGGAAACTTTTCAGATAACCATCTTATTCATTTATTGAAATCGCATGAGCGAGGTGGCCATTCGACTGGACCATCAACCGAGATTACACGGCTACCGTTCCCACTGATCCATCCAATTCTGGCCACAAATAGTCTCCCAATATGGTAGGATAGCGCACTACATTAATCATAACACCGCGACCATTTTCATCAACAAGAAAATATGATACAATCCAGCATGAAATTCACACAACACGGCCACTTTTTGTGGTTGCTGCGGAATGTCTTGAAGCACATGTGGGTCTTTTGCTGTCCATTATAACGCATAGTTTGCTTATTGATAAAGCCACTAAGCCAAAAATAAGATGGTTAAGCGGCTTCAGTTCTAGAGTTAACATAATTTGATCTTGTAAGGGTAAGCCAAGATCTTAACGCAAAATTCGCCACAATGTGGTTTGAGAGAGCCCTAATTCCTGTGAACGTCGTGCTATCGACTGATTTGGCTCCTTTTGAACGGGTTCGAAAATTGCTAAAACTACCACTACGGAGCGATGAGCTAACCAAACAAAAACTTTGTTGTCAGTATTTTAGTTCGCAACTCTAATCCTAGTAGTAGGTAATAGTTGACCAAGAATAATATTCAAATCACCTCATATAAATGACGCGCATCGCGAATAATAAGAATCAAATTTTTGCAAAATCAATGGCAAATGTTTGATCAGCATATTTTACTGAGACGTTTAGGGTAACAAATTTATAAAATAATTGAAGGATCTGTGAGCAGAAACTGTTCATTATTCGGGTTTCTATTTTAACAGGATTTTGCAAACGATCTGCATAATTTTTTATAGAAGTGCCCTTTGCTGGTTTGCGCGAATCTTAATATGGCAGTATGTAAATCACTAAGACATACCCACTAAAGCATTCAGCCACCCATCAATGACAGGCTTCATCACTGCTTTGCGTTCAAATTTTCATGAATAATCTTAAGGTACAACGAGTCTTTTGTTTAAACAATTCCAACTGTAGGTACCGTACTTTTATTACTTGCAACTGTAATTATTTTTTGCGAAGTATAGCAACTATTTCAATACACTAGTAGATTCTAAACCGCTAATGAAGGTTATATGGCCTGGAAGGTTATGCGAAATCATATTAGGGCAAATCTAAACTTCTTGATATCTTATAATCACGTAACGTTAATAATTGTTTAAAATTTATATAATTTTCGTTTTTTTAATAACCTTGAGAATAAAAGGTAGTTTACTTTAACAAATGATAAAATTTTCTAATAAAAGTGAAGATGTTAGTTAGTTAAGTTTCCAAAACACAATTCATTAAACATAAAACAATCGATTTAAGAGCATATCGGAGGTGCGGTTTATGTAACGAACAAATCAATTTAGTTACAACAAATATTCGGCATAAACATTTTAATTTTGTATTTTAATTTGTTGGCATTGCCTAACAAAAGTCCATATAGTATTAGATGAGGGACACAAGAACGGATCAATTCGCATATATTTGAATTTTAAATTATAAGGTCGCGATTTGATTTGGGTTCAGTTCATATTAAAAAAATATATTCTTGTATGTCAGATATGATTAGTATTAGGTAGTCAAATCCTAAAATTATATTCATAGTATGCAAATTGTTTTGAATTTTTTTTTGTAGTTTATGGGTAGATACGGAGATGCGAAGGTATATCCACATTTGACTCTACCTCTCTAAGAGTGAGAATTTTTCTCATACTGCATACATATGTGGAACAAAAATCAATGACAAAAAAAATAATTTATTATAATATTAAATTATACACACAATTGAAATATGTTTAGTATTATGTCGTTAAAATATCGTGCGCTGCTAACAAAAATGGTAATAGACAATAAATCATTTTATCGTATATAAGAATATTTCTTTGCTGTGTTGTGTGGTGTAGCCATTTTGCATTATACACATTTTTTTTTTGCAAGATAAATCGTAGAATTTCTATTTTCATACATTTATGAACGATCTAGTACAAAGAGATAACACAATTCGTGATTTGCTTATAAGCTGTAACGAGGGATAAAATTATATGTATTTTAAAATTTGGTTTCTTATTTGTCATAGAATTTGTGAGTAATTGATTAGAAAATAATTTTGTAATGGACTGAAAACTTAAATATTCACTTAAATCTAGTAAAACATATACAATATAAAGAAGTCTTGAGATAAAAAAAGAATATTTGAATTTTACATATTGATTCCAATTTATCTTTCATTTTAATTGTCAAAATGATATTTACACATCAGCAATTTTCACATCTCTATAAAAATGGTAACTGTCAATTTGTAAATTGGTAATATAATAAACTCGAACATACTCTTCATTTAATACAGCTTTCGTTCTCGAGCGTCACGCATTGAATACCGTTATTTAATTCATGCAAAAATACAAGAAACTCTGATATTAGGTGTACTACGAAATCCAGGTTTTCAAAATCCCGGTTTTCAAAATTCCAGTTTTCATTAATTTTGGTGAAGGGAAATTTTACCAAGCAAATCCATTAATATTTGATAAAAAAAATACGACATTTTCCTTAAAACAAATTAAAAAAATTATATTAGCCATTTTCTAGAACTTTATGGCAAACTCATTTTTAAATTTTGTCAAAAAATCATTTAAGAGTGCCATTTTCCTACATGTCAAATTTTAAAAATTCAAACTGGGATTTCCTAAAAATCGGGTTTTTTTTTATACAAAACAGGGATTTTGAAAACCCGGATTTCGTTACACACCCTAGGTATAATCATACGAAAGCGTTACCTCATGCAAAAATTATAATAATAGTACAAATCTCTAAACATAGATGTCAGACTAAAACAAATAAAATTTAATTTCAAAATTAACTAACGTTACTTCATGACAATGCGATCGACCCGGTCACCAAAGCCAGTGGTATTATATTAACTGGCGCTCATACGCTGTGATAAGAGATGTCTTCTATGACATGTCTTTCGTTTGGTAAAACCTGTATCATAGCATAATAGCCTTTAAACTTCGGAGCAAGCTTCTAACTTTCACCGGCCTCAGTGGTTTTGTTTTTTACCAAAACCAGAACACCTACTTTATAAATATGAGTGGCTATTCGACGATTATTAAAATTCTCTTTATTGTGCTCCTGCTCGATATTTCGTTAAATCGTAACATATTTACCGTTTTCTTTAGACTGATTTAAACCTAATGGATGGATTCAGTGAACTTTTAAAAGCAAACTCACAGTGGCCATACTATTTTGTCCCAGACGACGGTCCTATTTTGCTTCTCAACTGGCCCATTATAATGGGCGGTATCCGTTGCGATCTGCACAAGGTTAATATCACAAGAACTAATAAAAATTTTGAATTGTTGGAATCGGAAGCAGAATGCTCGATCGGCTACTAGTCTAATCGGAGTACTAAAGCTCAGAAAACTTAAAAATGTCTTATAACCTCTCATGATTTTTTCGACTTGGTAGGGTAAAATTTCTTGTATTTTATAAAACCGTTACCCACGACTAAAATATACTTAGAATGGCATTTCGTTTCAGGAAAAGGACCTAAATGGTTTACTTATGTGTTATGTATGAAAAGTATTATGAATTTTTCAAACTTATCATAGAGGTGTAAAAATCCCTCTTTCTTGCCGTCATTTGGTTGAAAATAAAAACATTTTAGACAATTTCGATTTGTTACAAAATTACCATATCCGTGGCTCTGACGAAAAACGCGATTTTCCAATACTTGTAACACGTACAACAGGAGTGGGTAACTGCAGCAGGGAAACTTTTGAATTTCAAAATGAAAGTTTGCTTACCCATTAAGCCCAATTTGTGCTAATTGGTGTTCACGGGGAAAAAATAGTGATAGTCCAGGAGCCGAAAAAACGGGAAAAGTAAAATTTCGAAAGATGAAACAAATAAAACCTGATTTCTAGAAAAATCCAGAAATACTTAATTTAAGACTAATTTTAAAACTTTCCACAGGCGGCTAACTGTCGAAATTAGCCATAAATTGAGGGAAAACAAACTAGCCCCTAAAAGATACTATATTAAACGAACGAAATACAGAGTTACAACCGTTCAACAATATTTATGTTGAACAATAAATTAACAATAGAAATAAAATGTCCTAAAATCCAAGAATAAGCAATTCATACGAAAATATAGTGGCTGAACTTCTGCTAGTCCAGAATTGGGCCAATTCCATTGAACAACAAAAAATGTTCTAGAAACCAATGGTTCATTGCCATCCTGGACCAATTCTGGACTAGCACAAATTCAGCCACTATATTTTCATATGGCAATGAACATGGTTGACAGTACTATTGAATATGATTTGCTTATTCTTGGATTTTAGAACATTTTATTTCTATTGTTAATTTGTTGTTCAACACAAATATTATTGAACGGTATACCTCTGTATTTTATTCGTTTAATATAGTATCTTTTAGGGACTAGTTTGTTTTTCCTCAATTTATGACTATTTCGACAGTTAGCCGCTTGTGGAAAGTTTTAAAATTAGACTTAAATTATTTCTGGATTTGTTCTAGAAATCAGGTTTTATTTATTTCGTCTTTCAGGTGAAATTTGGAATTTTCCTTTTCCGTTTTTTCGGCTCCTGGGCTAGCACTAATTTTTTCTCGTGACCAGTAATTAGCACAAATTGGGCTTAATCGGTAAAGTTTCAGTTTGAAAATCGAAAGTCTCCGTGCTGCAGTTACCAACAAGCATAACAGAAATTTATTTTTTACAGTAGAAAATGCCCAGTGTTATTGAATTTTCTTTGAATGGAAAATTCAGCACATAGCGGCCAAGAACATATCTAGTATGCGAAAGTCACAATGTCCTCCATTAATTTCCCGTCAACTGTACGAACCGAATGGGAACCTGTTTCATAACTTTTATTGCAGTCTGCAATGTGATTTTAGTCTAAGTAAATCATTATTTAATACAATTGGTTTAAAAAATGACTTATGGACTTCCAAATCTTAAAAATATGTAAAAGTATGCAAAATGCCTTTTAAAATTATTTAAAAATAAAACTAAAGGTTATTTTGAAATTAGCCTTGTTCTAATAATTCTCTAGTTCATGCCCTTTCCAATGGTATATATCATGAAAATCATTCATTTTGTGGTCAAAACAAGAGAACTATTTTGCTATTTTGGTTAAGAAAATACGGCGGACAGCCGTCATTATGAACAAACGGCACATTTTCTTCTAAAACTGGTGAAATCAGCTCATCAGGTCGAGTCCAGCTCATTTTGAAAAAATTAGAGATAAATATGTCCGGAAAGGCGTTCTGGTCAAAAATATGAGCCGATAAGGTTTCGGGAAATAACACTAGAGCTGAAACATTAACGTTGAATTTCCTTTGGAAAGAATCCTGCCTTTTTTGTGAGAATTTTGACCTTTTCTGTCTGAAGGGTGCGGATTGAGTTAATCCACAATTCTCTCACGTTTGAAGTTAAACTCATCAGGCCACAAAATCCTTTTCAAAAAAGCAATCATCCTAAACATCTGCATGCAGTATAAACCTACAAAACTCCAGCCGTCTAGTATTATCACCCTCGTCGAGACCTACAACAATTAGCACTGCCATACGCCAACAACATGTCAATATTCTTCATAAAAGTTATTTTCTTAACCCTCAAAACACAAAAATAGTATACTACGTGCGCAAGTAAATTTACGGGTTTTTTTGAAAAATGAAAAATGAAAAATTTGAATAGAAATATAAAAAAATGGTTTACTCATTGTATGCAAGTATTGCCCTTCGCTGTCTAAATGAATACCACGACGATAAAACGACGCGTTTTTGGACCGAAACTATTCATCCAACCAATTTTGCACTTCTTCTAAACTGACCAAGTTTAGCCGTGCCAAGTCATGCACCATCGACCGGAACAAATAGTTGGAGGAGGCCAGGTCTGACGAATAAGGCGAGTGCGATAGCAGATCTTATCTTAGCGTTTTGTCTAGCGTCTTTCTGGTCCCACCAAACGCAAAACATTGAATTTTTCCGAAGCGATTTGGCCGTGCCGTTGATGTTGATACTTCGCCAGGTGAAAGCCACAACTTTTTTGCGTTTGGGATTCTTAAAAAAATCCACTTCTCATCTCCCGGAACAATTCGATCCAGGAAGTTCTTTCTTTAATGCCGTGACAGCAAAATTTCGCAAGTGGCTCTTCGACTTTCTATTTTCTCTCAGTCAACTCATCCGGCACCCTTTTTCCATCCTTTTGAATTTTTCCCATAGCATGTAATCGTTTGCAAATACCTTGGCGAGTCGTGTTTAACGCTATGAACAAAACACAACTTCTGACATAAATGACAACTAGATGTGTTGCTAGCAACATCTATGTGTGAAATCCGGAAATTTAGTTGAACACCTGATAGCTTTCTATGGCATGTAGAATACCGTTGGCAAGGCCATACAATAAAGCTAATTTCAAAATAACCTTCCGATTTTTATAATTGAATTTAGAAAATGACATTTTTTATACGTTTATACATTTTTTAGGGTTTGGAAGCCCATAAGCCATTTTTTGTTCAGAATAAAATCACATTGCAGAATATAATAAAAGTTACCGACCAAATGGCGCAGTGGTTAAAGCTTTGGCGTTTGGATCAGGAGGTACCGGGTTTGAATCCTGATAGGGGCAGGATTACGATCTGTGATTAAAAGGAACATAACTACGATCCCTCTATCGGCGTGCAAAACTCATGGGTCGACCCATATTCCATGTCCAGTACTATAGGCTGGCATGATTTATTTGTGACCAGCGAAGGAAATTTAATACCCAATATGAGGCCGCTCACGTTAGAAGAAGCAAGTAGTAGAACCTTCACACTTTTATTCTGGAGACCTATGTATTTTGATTCTAGGTGGTGATCAAAAAAAAATTGCGACCTACAGATTTTAATGAAAGTACTTGTCTAGAGTGTCTAGAGCCATAGTTGCCGGCTTTGTTCCACAATATTTTTATGTTTAGTTTTTGACGAAAATATCTACTCGGACCAAAATTTTAAATTGGAATTGGCCAAATTCTTACAAAGCCACTTCGAAAGATGGGAGTTGAGGCTAAATTGGAAAGTTATATATGGTATTTATGGCCATGAACCATGGAAAAATCTTGAAAATTCGAATAACTGCACGACGGTTTCGACAGCGTATATCCTTTCATCTTTTTACCGTAATTTTGCATTACGACAAATCCATCGGCATTTTAAAATATTTTTAAAACTTATTTTTATTATCATTGGATCACTCCCGAACAGCAAAGAAATGTTTACGTTTGATAAAATCATTTGATGTGCTTTAACATGATCAAGAAAAACATCGATTAGTCATCTCGATAAACTCGTAATATGACTAATCCGTCTGTTTTTAAGGTAACTAAAAAACTGCATAATGAACCACACTTAATCCATCGGTCTGAATTATAATATCATGACGGTTTGAACAAAACTTGTATTCCAACAATTTTATGTTAATCTAGCCGTTTCTAAAACGCGATGATTCACGCCATTTAAAAGTTTAGCTTAACATCAAAAATGTTGATCAAACAACTGATTAGAATTTTATTTCATCTAAGTAAATAAATTGTAGAATTTCATAAAATGTTGGTGAGCTTTTTAAATCAAACTCATTTTTACATTTATTTGACAAAGCGGAATCCAGTTTTCCAAAAATAGAATTCTTGTGAAAATTTGATTACCCAAAAAATTGTTTTGTGCTCATTCATTCGTTGGATATGTAGGAGTATATCACATACACAATATGTATATATGTTAGGTTTAGACGAAACCAAGATATTTTTCAGTAAAAGGCTTAACATCTTTGATTTATTACCGGAAAATATTATTGGTTTTTGAAATTGAATTTTGGATAAGATTGACTATACGAAATGTTATGTATTAATAAACAACACCCAAAGCTAATATGTAATTGCACTGAATACGATAATCGCATATATTGTGATTTGCACCTGTTTCTCATAATACGGCAGACGATTGAGCACCTGTTTCTCATAATACGGCAGACGATTGAATTCCGTATTACAAAGAAAATCAATTATTTTTATCTCATAATGAACAATGAAACCGTACATATTTATCTAAAAAATTATCGTAAAATTATTCAAATTTTATGAACCCCAACAACAACAAATTTTATTCAATGATGCTGATTTCTTATCATAATTAATAAATTATAATAATTTAAGTATCGAATAAATTAAAATAATAATTAAGTTTTCGTTCTGCTGATCAATCACAAAAATATTCAAGGTACATACATATATCGCATTTATCAGCAACCAATGGTAAAATTGTTTTTGGAAAATTCTTCGAAATATTTCCTTGGTACGTAAATATTCTGTGCATTTTTAAGTATGCGGTACGTTGAATAAATTGCGGTCAGGTTACTCAATAACACCAATATTCAATTTACAAATTCCTTGGAAAGTGTATAGAGACGCCTGACGTACACAATATTATTATATCAATCATCTTCCAATTAAATATTTTATTTTATTATTAAACCTGACATTTTTGATTTTATCGTGCGAAAATCGTATAAAATTTACTTGTGATTGATTTTCCCATTGGTCAAATTTACTTCGGTGCGGTGGTAGAGTTCTTTAATTGAATATATTATTTAAAGCAGAAATGAAGGTCGATCATAATAATTTCCTTTAAAATCCTACGCATAGCAGCTATTAAGTGTTTCATTGTGCTTGATTAGGTGGAAAATTGAATGTAAAGTACCGCCTTGAACAAAAAAAAATCCAATTTCCATTTTCTAATATTAATTACGGCCAAAAATATAAAAAGTTCCAGCAGCAAAGCATACGCAACATAAAAAAGATTCGATTAATTTATATTTGTGCGCCTTCCTTAATTTTATATTTTAGAACTCTAGCTCATAAACATAAAATACAATGACGCCTTAGAAGTACAAATAGAAATACACAAAATGGAAATCGAGGGGAAAATACATTTTTTTCAACGGTCAACTAATTTACATAAAATTATTTTACATTTTTTATTTGGTAGAATGAAAGTAAAAATGTACACAAATTGAAAGTAAGTAAGCTATTTGTTTTCAGCATATGTTTTTTAAAGTCTGAAATAAATAAAATTATACAACTACTGTCGCTTTCGTTTGTAATAAATACTCAAATAGCAAGTGAACAATAAGGAACATTTTAAGAAGTATAATATTTGAATTTTTTTAGGGTTGAAATTTATTATCAAGCATTAGTTCAGCTACAAGTATTTTATTATATTGGTGAGTTATGTAAGGGTTACTGAATCAAATTATCTTAGAATTTCAAAAATACATACTTAATATGGCTTCAAAAAATGTTTCATAATCTGCTAAGTATTAAACTTCTTTAATTTAAACGGTCAAAACTCGATATTATTTTTTGGATTTTGAATATGAATTGAATATGAATTGAATATGAATTGAATATGAATTGAATATGAATTGAATATGAATTGAATATGAATTGAATATGAATTGAATATGAATTGAATATGAATTGAATATGAATTGAATATGAATTGAATATGAATTGAATATGAATTGAATATGAATTGAATATGAATTGAATATGAATTGAATATGAATTGAATATGAATTGAATATGAATTGAATATGAATTGAATATGAATTGAATATGAATTGAATATGAATTGAATATGAATTGAATATGAATTGAATATGAATTGAATATGAATTGAATATGCATTGAATATGAATTGAATATGAATTGAATATGAATTGAATATGAATTGAATATGTATTGAATATGAATTGAATTTGAATTGAATATGAATTGAATATGAATTGAATATGAATTGAATATGAATTGAATATGAATTGAATATGAATTGAATATGAATTGAATATGAATTGAATATGAATTGAATATGAATTGAATATGAATTGAATATGAATTGAATATGAATTGAATATGAATTGAATATGAATTGAATATGAATTGAATATGAATTGAATATGAATTGAATATGAATTGAATATGAATTGAATATGAATTGAATATGAATTGAATATGAATTGAATATGAATTGAATATGAATTGAATATGAATTGAATATGAATTGAATATGAATTGAATATGAATTGAATATGAATTGAATATGA
The DNA here is from genome assembly GCA_932526605.1 of Nephrotoma flavescens. Classification (NCBI taxonomy): domain Eukaryota; kingdom Metazoa; phylum Arthropoda; class Insecta; order Diptera; family Tipulidae; genus Nephrotoma; species Nephrotoma flavescens. The sequence continues at coordinate 70,941,687 of OW052220.1, read as the reverse complement.
ATTGAATATGAATTGAATATGAATTGAATATGAATTGAATATGAATTGAATATGAATTGAATATGAATTGAATATGAATTGAATATGAATTGAATATGAATTGAATATGAATTGAATATGAATTGAATATGAATTGAATATGAATTGAATATGAATTGAATATGAATTGAATATGAATTGAATATGAATTGAATATGAATTGAATATGAATTGAATATGAATTGAATATGAATTGAATATGAATTGAATATGAATTGAATATGAATTGAATATGAATTGAATATGAATTGAATATGAATTGAATATGAATTGAATATGAATTGAATATGAATTGAATATGAATTGAATATGAATTAAATACGAATTGAAAATGAATTGAATATGAATTGAATATGAATTTGAAATTAATTGAAAATTAATTGAATATGAATTTGAAATTAATTGAAAATTAATTGAATATGAATTGAATATGAATTGAATATGAATTGAATATGAATTGAATATGAATTGAATAAGAATTGAATATGAATTGAATATAAATTGAATATAAATTGAATATGAATTGAATATGAATTGAATATAAATTAAATATGAATTGAATATGAATTGAATATGAATTGAATACGAATTGAATATGAATTGAATATGAATTGAATATGAATTGAATATGAATTGAATATGAATTGAATATGAATTGAATATGAATTGAATATGAATTGAATATGAATTGAATATGAATTGAATATGAATTGAATATGAATTGAATATGAATTGAATATGAATTGAATATGAATTGAATATGAATTGAATATGAATTGAATATGAATTGAATATGAATTGAATATGAATTGAATATGAATTGAATATGAATTGAATATGAATTGGAAATTAATTGAAAATGAATTGAATATGAATTTAATATGAATTGAATATGAATTAATTATGCATTGAATAGAATGGAATACGAACTGAATATGAATTGAATATGATTAGAATATGGATTGAATATGAATTGAATATGAAATAATTATGAATTGAATAGAATGGAATATGAACTGAATATGAATTGAATATGATTAGAATATGGATTGAATATGAATTGAATATGAATTAAATATGAATTGAATATGAATTGAAAATGAATTGAAAATGAATTAAAAATGAATTGAATATGAATTGAATAAGAATTGAATATGAATTGAATATTAATTGAATATGAATTGAATATGAATTGAATATGAATTGAATATGAATTGAATATGAATCGAATACGAATTGAATATGAATTGAATATGAATTGAATATGAATTGAATATAAATTAATTATAAATTAAATATGAATTGCATATGAATTGAATATGAATTGAATATGAATTGAATATGAATTGAATATGAATTGAATATGAATTGAATATGAATTGAATATGAATTGAAAATGAATTGAATATGAATTGAATATGAATTGAATATGAATTGAATATGAATTGAATATGAATTGAATATGAATGGAATATGAATTGAATATGAATTGAATATGAATTGAATATGAATTGAATATGAATTGAATATGAATTGAATATGAATTGAATATGAGTTGAATATGAATTGAATATGAACTGAATATGAATTGAATATGGATTGAATATGAATTGAATATGAATTGAATATGAATTGAATATGGATTGAATATGAATTGAATATGAATTGAATATGAATTGAATATGAATTGAATATGAATTAAATATGAATTAAATATGAATTGAGAATATGAATTGAATATGAATTGAATATGAATTGAATATGAATTGAATATGAATTGAATATGAATTGAATATGAATTGAATATGAATTGAATATGAATTGAATATGAATTGAATATGAATTGAATATGAATTAAACAAGAATTGTATATGAATTGAATGTGGATTGAATATGTATTGAATATGGATTGAATATAAATTGAATATGAATTGAATATGAATTGAATATGAATTGAAAATGAATTGAATATGAATTGAATATGAATTGAATATGAATTGAATATGAATTGAATATGAATTGAATATGAATTGAATATGAATTGAATATGAACTGAATATGAATTGAATATGAACTGAATATGAATTGAATATGAATTGAATATGAATTGAATATGAATTGAATATGAATTGAAAATGAATTGAATATGAATTGAATATGAGTTGTATAAGAATTGAGAATACAAATTGAATATGAATTGAATATGAATTGAATATGAATTGAATATGAATTGAATATGAATTGAATATGAATTGAATATGAATTGAATATGAATTGAATATGAATTGAATATGAATTGAATATGAATTGAATATGAATTGAATATGAATTGAATATGAATTGAATATGAATTGAATATGAATTGAATATGAATTGAATATGAATTGAATATGAATTGAATATGAACTGAATATGAATTGAATATGAATTGAATATGAATTGAATATGAATTGAATATGAATTGAATATGAATTGAATATGAATTGAATATGAATTGAATATGAATTGAATATGAATTGAATATGAATTGAATATGAATTGAATATGAATTGAATATGAATTGAATATGAATTGAATATGAATTGAATATGGATTGAATATGAATTGAATATGAACTGAAAATGAATTGAAAATGAATTGAATATGAATTGAATATGAATTGAAATTGAATTGGATATGAATTGAATATGAATTGAATATGAATTGAATATGAATTGAATATGAATTGAATATGAATTGAATATGAATTGAATATGAATTGAATATGAATTGAATATGAATTGAATATGAATTGAATATGAATTGAATATGAATTGAATATGAATTGAATATGAATTGAATATGAATTGAATATGAATTGAATATGAATTGAATATGAATTGAATATGAATTGAATATGAATTGAATATGAATTGAATATGAATTGAATATGAATTGAATATGAATTGAATATGAATTGAATATGAATTGAAATTGAATTGGATATGAATTGAATATGAATTGAATATGAATTGAATATGAATTGAATATGAATTGAATATGAATTGAATATGAATTGAATATGAATTGAATATGAATTGAATATGAATTGAATATGAATTGAATATGAATTGAATATGAATTGAATATGAATTGAATATGAATTGAATATGAATTGAATATGAATTGAATATGAATTGAATATGAATTGAATATGAATTGAATATGAATTGAATATGAATTGAATATGAATTGAATATGAATTGAATATGAATTGAATATGAATTGAATATGAATTGAATATGAATTGAATATGAATTGAATATGAATTGAATATGAATTGAATATGAATTGAATATGAATTGAATATGAATTGAATATGAATTGAATATGAATTGAATATGGATTGAATATGGATTGAATATGAATTGAATATGAACTGAAAATGAATTGAATATGAATTGAATATGAATTGAATATGAATTGAAATTGAATTGGATATGAATTGAATATGAATTGAATATGAATTGAATATGAATTGAATATGAATTGAATATGAATTGAATATGAATTGAATATGAATTGAATATGAATTGAATATGAATTGAATATGAATTGAATATGAATTGAATATGAATTGAATATGAATTGAATATGAATTGAATATGAATTGAATATGAATTGAATATGAATTGAATATGAATTGAATATGAATTGAATATGAATTGAATATGAATTGAATATGAATTGAATATGAATTGAATATGAATTGAATATGAATTGAATATGAATTGAATATGAATTGAATATGAATTGAATATGAATTGAAATTGAATTGGATATGAATTGAATATGAATTGAATATGAATTGAATATGAATTGAATATGAATTGAATATGAATTGAATATGAATTGAATATGAATTGAATATGAATTGAATATGAATTGAATATGAATTGAATATGAATTGAATATGAATTGAATATGAATTGAATATGAATTGAATATGAATTGAATATGAATTGAATATGAATTGAATATGAATTGAATATGAATTGAATATGAATTGAATATGAATTGAATATGAATTGAATATGAATTGAATATGAATTGAATGTGAATTGAATATTAGCAGCTTCTAGTAAAATACGCATTTTTAAGGAAATAGTTATTGATTTTAGATGTAGATTGAAACTCAGTTGTAAAATAGATTCTGAAGAAATAATATGTAATAAAAATTGTAGGAAAATTGTATCAAAGCTGTTTTTTTTTAATTTCCATGGTCACAACTAATAATTGACTCGTGCCTATTATTAGTAGTCATGAAAGTAGTGCTTAATTCACTTGCAGTGAATCTGTCGGAAATAATTATTGATTATTCCAACTTTTTGTGTTAAACTAAAAAAATGACATTTGTGGCTAGAAGTTCGAAGAAACTGCCGTGAGGACTCAAAATTCCGCCATCATCCCGTCATCCACTGGCCACACTAGAATCAACTCACTCGGCAACATTAAAAACCAGGTGATAAATTTTTATTATCATCTGTGTACTACTAGGTACAGAATATATACGGAAATAGTCAACCATCGTGTACTACTAAATAGGCATGAAGAGACGAGATTAAGGCATTACGGCATTTATTGAGGAAGACGCTCTGGTAGCGTTCGTTTCAAAATCCAAAAGTTTAGAGTAAGCCTACGCTTTCTTGGGTAAATTTGGCTTCAAGGAGACTATATCGACCACCTCAAAATGAGTTACCGTATCACCGAAAAATAATTTCGACGTTACTCAGACGTTGCTTTATGTCAAAAAAGTTTTACTTTTACACGCAAGATAAACTCAATAATTTCGAATCGCGTTTTTGACATTTTGACATACATTTTGATGTAAGCTGATTTTAGTAGTGTTTCTATTGTCGGTAAATCATAAAACTCGTAAAATGAATAATTTGCACTAGAGATATTAATTTTTCCTTAAAACTCATTTTTAATTTGAATTTGGGTAATCGAATGTTTTTTTTGACAAGCAAAAATGGCATGAATAGAAAAAAATTGTAGTAGAATGTTTATTAAAAAATTGCCGTAAGATGTCACTTTTTATTGTACAACAACAAAATGTTAAAGTTGAATCAACTTTTTTTTTGTTACTTCTGAGTCGCGTCGAGTATAATCGCTTTGGTACAAACTCATATAAGTATTTCAACTTTTTATTTTTTGTTAGTGACGTCGGTCCCGTCGAGTATATCTCAGGGGTAAGTAAATACCCACGAAATTATCTCACTTCCCAGGTATGGGAAATTTTTGGGATGATCAGAAGTCCGATTCGGATTAAACTTCCTCCCATATCTCAGACAATTAAAATCCTATTCTGCACCATTAAACCCAGAATAGTACCAAGTCACCTGCTAGTGCCAGAACGAGCACCGTATTAGGAACACAAATTGTATCAAATAACGGCCAAATTAATTTTTTCGGAAACAATTCGCCAGCTCAACCATATTATGAACTTTCATGAATACTTCAGTGGAATACTAAGTTCTCAGTCTAAGTTCTCAACAATAAAGTTCTAAAATTTCTCAGATATTACCCGTAAAAAAATTATTACGACCATACGGTAACGTTCGATACAAAAACGGACGGCGACTGGTTAGTAACTGGTTGTAATTCAAAAAGGTTTAACTAAATTCAAAAATTACAAAACTACGGTGAATATCTTAACAAGTACTCCGGAACCACAAGTTGAGTTACTTAAATTAGATTTAAATGTAAATAATTTCGAAACAACTGAACCAGTCCAGGCAATTAAGTATTATAGATCTAATTCGCATGGATCACTTATGCTATAATGAGAAAACCGCTCTATTAAATGTAATCTGAGATCAACTTTAAGTTTTATTGAAAGCAAATGAGTAGCTTTCCGGGGCACAGGTTAATCAAGCATAAAATACTGACCAAAGATGAAACTCCTGTTTATACCAAAACGAGAAAACGCGACGAGGAATAAACCAAGAAAATACGATCCAATTCTAATACCAAATCCAATTCAAATTTATATTTATATTTAAATTAAAAATTCAATTTCAATTTAAATTTCAATTTCAATAAATTTTATTAAAATGTTATTAAATAGGTCGAAAGCTAAATCAGGCGATCAAACTTCTTCCCTAATAATACTTCGCCTGAAAATTTCCCAGTCTAACAAAGAAAACACATTTTTTGGGCAAAATACATTTTATTCAACAACATAATTTCCTTCTAAAGCGATAAAATTAGTCTAACGCCTCTCTAACATTTCAATGCCTTTTTTGTACAACGAATTATCTTTGTCGTTTTTGGTCCATATTGTGAGCAAACGCGGTACCCCACTTCGAACACAGCTTTCTCATCGGCAAATGTTCGTGCAAAATATAACCAACACCTTCCATTGCTATCTTTTTACTATGTGAGCTATCTTAGACACCTTCACTTTACGGTCTTTCAAACAAAATATCGTGGATTTTTGTATGTTTTGTGTATAGTCACAGTCTCATTTGGGCGACCGAGAGCGTGGTGCATCATCGGTGATTGTACGACCAAGTTTAAATTCAACATATGATTTTCCTGGTGCAGAGGCCGGATAACACTTATCAGGCCATTGCTTTGCTTGAACGGTTTATTTTTCCATAAAAAACGATGTTTAATCAACACACGAAATTCTTGTTTTTTTGATTTGTTAAAAAAATCTTTCAAAAAGTTGCACTAAATATGTGAGGCATCCCCAAAGCCAATGGTTCCCGGAAAACTGCCAGTGTTATTCATGCCAGGTTATACCTACCGCATTGGATATTTTAAATAAATTTAGATTATTTCGCAAAAATTTCAAATGTTTTATTAATTTCGGTCACCAAAGAATATTCGTTTAATTACCAAGTTAATTATACTGCACAGGACATATTGTACCATGCTCAATGGAGCTTTACCATTCCTCAATCAATTACTGTCAAATATGGTATGCAGAATTGGATTGGCACTCTAAGATAATGCTCAATGGAACTAGACCATCTCTCAACAAATTATCGTCAAATGCGGTGCACGCAAAGCTGAATTTGACGAAATTTTGGGATTCGGATATAATGAATGAAACCTGGCCATTTCCTAACCAATAACCTTCGAATTTAGTTTGCAGAGCTGGCTAGGATTCTAATAGAAACGGTCAGCTTGTATTGGGATTTTAACGTGTTTTTGGGAAAATGGCCAAATCCCAAAAAAAAAAAATTATTGTCAAATCAGGTCTCGACTCAAATGGAATAAGGGCTTAACTTGACATAAACGAAATATTACTTCTGAAATATTACTTACTACCACACAAAGTAGAAAAATTTAACCCTCCCCTCTAACCCCCCCCCCCTCCCTCTGCCCCCTTCCCAGTTTTAACCAAAAAGTACTTGTGTAAAGATACACAAAACCTTACAAAAATTAGAACTTCCTAAGTCTCTCTCTTCTTAACTAACTAACTAACTACATATATATGTTGGCTTAGTACACATACTTACATAGTGAGAATTTCCAGAAGTTTCTGATTTGGTGATATAGTTTGCCAAATCGATAAGTTCTTGTTGTGGACTATAGGTAAAAAGCAAGAGTTGAATTTTTGCAACTTGGTCGATGACTAGAACAAATTTTTATCAGTACGAAACCAAGCTGTCAAAAAGAGACCTAAGGAAGTTCTCATTTTGGTTTGCGTATCTTTACACAAGTACCCTGGGATTAAAAATGAGGGTGGGGAGTGAATTTTTCTACTTTTGTCCTAAAAACTGAAAAATTTTTAAAAAAAACTTGTTTTTTTTTTTTTTATTTTCCATGATGTTACTACAACTCATAATTATATAAAGTATGAACTTCATATGGAATATGAATTGAATTCTTCATATTCAATTTACTTATATTAAATATTCGTATTGCTATACAAAATCAATTAATAAAAAGATTTGATCTCTTTATTTCAAACATTACCGATAAATTTATTTTTAAACGTTCGATTTAATTGAGAACGGAGACTAAATTCGCATTCAAAATGTAAGTAGGTAATATAAAAAAAACGACAATAATATTTATGTAACTTTTAATTATATTGACACGCTTTAAGTAATTAATTTAATTAAATCTTCGCAAAATAAATTACGACCATTTGTAACAATTAATGTTATCAAATTAGATAAGTTTTCTTGTTGGAACTTTTTTCAATGGATTTTCCATTGATTTTAAAAATAATTGCTCTTTTTTCGTGGAAAGATTTCAAAATATTTTACCCAATATGTTCTTTGATTTTATTATAAATACAACTAATTGCCTAAGGCTTTCCCGGAAACGCAATTATTTTTGGGGAAAGTTCACAATTTCCAAAATTAATATTAAGTATGATTTTTAGAAAAATCTTCGAATTGGTATATTAACATTTAGCTTTATTTATGAGTTGTTTATCCTTGAAACTGTTCTAAAAATTCTTATCAATAGCAAGTTGAACGATATACTACAATTTGTTGTTAATTTTTCTTAGAACTTTCGTTTTCCGGATTTCTACGAAACTTGATTTACTTTCAAGAAACCTTACTAAATTTATCAAACAAGCAGCGTCTTGTAGAAATTTAATTATTTTCTAGTTTGTATTTTTTTTGTATTCATCATGTTATAAATGAAAACTTAAAAACCGTTACGTATTTTACGAAATTCTTGTTCAACCGTTATGGCTTTAATATAAAATTCTGCTAATTACTTGGCCTTGTGAAAAGACGATGTGATACGGGACTTAGCTCCTGTTATACTTAAAACAGATGGCTACTAACAAACAAGGCTACTTATAGGGAAAAAAAACCTTTTAATTCATAATTGCATTATCTACAAAGTTGAACTTGTGATAAGCCAATTTCGACGCAAATAGGTCAAACCTATAAAACAGCGTATGCGCCTTTTCAAAATGGTTTTGTTCAAAGTAATATTCTGAGTTAAACTCGCATAAGCTCATTTTAATTTTAGAGCGAGTTTCTTTTATTTGTCCGTCCCCGATCTTCCCAGGTGAATTATATGCTATTATCAATTCGCTTAAAAATAATTCATCTCCTGGATTAGATGGTGTTTCGAATGTATTTTTTAAGAAGATGGCTTGTTATGTTGTGGATGTCTTAAGCTTCATCATGAATTTAAGTGTCAATACAGGGATTTTTCCGTTAGCTCTTAAGCGAGCTGTATAGTTATCCCAATTTTTAAAAACAAAAGATAAATCGAGTTGAGATAAGTACCGCTTCTTTCCATTTTTTCAAAATCTTTGAGAAGGCCATGAAAACTAGGATGTTAAGTTTACTGAAAAAAAATAATTTTCTGTCTCCGCTCCAATTAGGCTTTAGGAAAAATAAGAATACGGAAGAAGGTATTTTAACAGTTTTGGAACAAATAAGTGGGAGAATTGATTCAGGGCTGAAGTCATCTGGTCTGTTTGTCGATATGGCTACTTTTGATAGAGTAGACCATGCGAGTCTTTTAAGGCAACTTTATTGTTGTGGCTTTCGTGGAATGATCTATATCTGACTTTGTAGTTACCTATCTGATCGATCACAAGTAGTGCGTGTTAATCACCAACTAAGCGGAGAACTGCCAATTTCGGCAGCAGTTCCTCAGGGATCGGTTTTGGGACCCCTGTTATTCCTTGTTTACATGAATTGAATTTTCCGACACCCTTTTGAATGCTTCCTCACCGCCTTTGCTGACGACTTTTCGTTTGTGTACTCTGGTTCAAACAAACAGATTAACATATCAGGGATCGAACACGATTTAGATTTACTGGCGGAATGGCTTAAAGCTCACAACTTACTTGTGAGTGAGATAACTAAAATAGTACATTTTAGGGACAGCCAGGAACTACCTGATACGTAAGTGAAGTTATCCCAGAATTTCATCCCAGAAAATAAATTTTTTTCTAATCAGGTAACACTAACATATCAATAATAAATTTTCTCTTGTGTGAAGTTAGCCCAGCCCAGAATTTTTATCAATTTTAATGAAAAAACGAAAAAACTGTAAAATTTTGAGTTGCATAAAGTAATGCAAAATTACAGACAATGTAAGAAAAATTTGTTCTGTGGCAAGTTCCCGAAAATAAACTCTGGGCTATCGACCAAATGGCACAGTGGTTAAAGCATTGGCGTTTGGATCGGGAGCTACCGGGTTCGAATCCCGATAGGGGCAGGATGCAAAGTGAAATTTAATCAACAGATTACGATCTGTGGTGAAACGCAACACATCTATCACCCCCTGTCAGTGTGCAAAACCCATGGGCCGACCCAACTTCCATGCCAGTATAGGCTGGCATGGAGCTTGCAATGTGCAGATGGTCTTATATCGGTCCTATAGCCGTACGTCCTCGAGTTGGCCAGGAGGCGTAAAGTAAGGACGTAAAAAGCATAACCGCGGAAGAGCCGAGTGAGCCTTGAGCCCCAAAACAGATCGCATAGTCTTCAATAAAAAAAACTAAAAAAAAACTCTAGGCTGGGAATTTCATTGATTTTTTAATAATTTTTCGTCCCGCTCAATAAATTTAAAATTATTTCGCCAAAACTAAAAATGTCCCGGATCAGGGCTACATGATTTTGAAATATATACACTAGTAGCTAAATTTAAGGTAAATTAGAAAAAAATCATTGTGGCAAGTTTCCAAAAATGAATTCGATTGATTGAACATGACTTTGAAATGAATACATCAGTAGCTTAATTTAAGCTTAATCAGAAAAAACTCGTTTTGTGGCACGTTCCAGGAAATGAACTCTGGGCTGGGAATTTTATTGATTTTATATAATTTTTCGTGCCGCTCGATAAATTTAAAACAATTTCACCAAAACTAAAAATGTCTCGGATCAGGGCTAAATGATTTTGGAATATATACACTAATAGCTAAATTTAAGCAAAAATAGAAAAAAATCGTTACGTGGCAAGTTCTCGAAAATGAACTCTGGACTGGGATTTCATTGATTTTTTAATAATTTTTCGTCCCGCTCAATAAATTTAAAACAATTTCACCAAAACTAAAAATGTCTCGGATCAGGTCTACATGATTTTGAAATATATATACTAGTAGCTAAATTTAAGGTAAATTAGAAAATAATCGTCGTGTGGCAAGTTCCCGAAAATGAACCTAGGTCTGGGAATTTCAATTGGTTATTTATCTCGTATGGATCTAGCTAGATTATTAAATAGCGCACGTGCGTTTGAACTCTGATAGGCTCATTTTGGTTTTTAAGTGAAATTTTTTTCAGTCAATAAGGCGTTACAGAGATTGCACCAATATTCCAGTTTAGCCAATCCGTTTCAAAGTGAACTTGATCAGTAGCAATTGTTTGAGTAAAACTCTCACAACAAAATTTGATTGCAGTTATCCTAAATTTAAATTTGTAGCGCAATATCTGCGATATTTATTATTGACCCTGTTTCGATTTACTCAAAAACTAAACAGATTCGAAGATAGTTTTACTGAATAATATCGTACTGATCAAATTTGGTCGATAGACCTTTATAAGTTATTTTTATATAGTGGTATTATGGTGGAATCTCGGTGATGTCCTGTTATTTGCCATAACGGGATTCGCTCAATAATCAAAAGGGCCGAATCCAAGTTCCACTCAAAAAACAGAACTGAGTAATTTCTGAGTAAATTTTATTATGATGTGATATCATGTTATTGGCCATGACTGGATTCACTTAAAAACTAAGAAGAGTTGGAGGTTTACTCCAAAAATCGTACTGAACAAGCACGATTTGTAAAATCACATGTGTCATTTGAATTATCTGTTTATGGCAAAGTTTTTGCAATCTCTCTTACTTACCTCATGTTATTTATCATAGTGAGATTCACCCAAAAATCATTAATAATCATAATTCATAAACCAAAAGGAGCTAAAGAAAGTTTTACTCAAAAATAGCCCACTACTACTGGAATATTTAATTATTCTGGATTTAACGAATTTTTCCAAGATAACAGTTCCAGAAAACAATGGCACCATTCCAGTCTAAACGACTTCGACTATGCTGACAAAATTTGTGATTGCCCAACTCTTAATGACGTGATATTGAAACTGAAGTCACGACACTTAATAAAAACATTTCACTTGAAACTTGTTTTTCGATTTCGCAAAAAATTATTTTTGAATATTTTAATTAAAAAAATTGTCCAAAATGTTTAAAAAATCACTCGATCGATTTCGACTTGTTAGGTCATCATCAGGAGTATCTACATGACCGAACCTATGATGATGACCTAACAAGTCAAAATCGATCGAGTGTATTTCGCCAAGTGCCTACTTACGGCAAATAGTGTTAAAAGTATGAAGTCACTGATCTGTAATCCACAGAAAGTTGAACTGAAGGTCAATATCAGTAAAACCAAACTGAGTGAACAGAAACCCAAGAATGACCACACATTGCAAAACCGGCAAACAACATTTTAAACTGCTATACTTGAAGAGGATTCGCAAGGATCACAAAGATGTGCACTTCCCGACCACCGGTTTTGTATAAAGGCATTAGCTATCGGCGCATTTGAATATGTTTTAAAATTTCGAGATCAATCGATATTAAAAACAGGGTGGGCAGTACCCATACCACCATAAACTAGCCAATACATGATGTGATTGATAAGCACAGAGTTCTGCACTCCACCAGAAAGTCACCACAGTTGTCTTTATTCAATCACCAATCGCAATCGTCCATCCTTCCGGTCAAATTTCCGAAGCTTTAATCACTGAACCGGTTCTCCATTACATGGGCGGTTACTAGCATCGACTTCAAAAAATTGAAGAATATTAATAATAGAGATAAGAGTTCTAAGAGTTAAGGAATAGTGATATACGGTTGGATCGGATTCTCAAGATTTCTATAGAATTTAGGTTAATGGTCTCGAATTCGGTCCTCCTGAACAGGACTATAGTATTCCTTAAGCGATCATAATGAAAGTTCGTTTAAATTTTGTTATCTTGAACGGAATAGGCCAATTTTAACCGGTTCTGATATAATTCGGTTCATTGAATTTTAAACTAAATTTTAGCAAAAGTTTAGGAATATTGCAGCCTTGATTAAAAATGGACCATTTCATAACAAAGAACTTCGGCTTATAATATTAGGATTTTTAAACGCGTTTAATTTGTTTAAGAATCCTATATGATTTGTAGATTAAATACCAAAGTTCTGCAATTATTCTTGATGGATGAAATAAACTTTATTTACTGCATTTTCGATGAACCGAGCTGGAGTTTCATTCCAATTGGTAATCTACTATTAGCCACCTCCTGACAGTCCCTACTAGTTTTGTAATATATTGCATGATCTCTGATCGTGCCCTCGAACCTAATCATCAGCACTTGGTCGTCCGCATATCTGATCTTCGAAATATTTTGTTTTAGTTTATTCATGATAATCGCCACAATAAATATGAGAGAGCTCAACCTCGACCTGAAGATTTATAAAGGCCGTATTTTTCCAAAAGTGAAAATATTTTTAGAAATACAATATTTTACTATGCCTACCTGAATTCTGAGGATTTTGGAGAAGAGGTAGTGACTCTTTACTATAATCATCAAAAAATCTCGTCTTTTGATTTGGTTAGTTGCTTGTTTCATTTCTCGACCGGTCCCACATGGTTTTACGTTCTAATGGGAATGCTTACTGAAGTATATAAAATTTAAATAGATTTAACTAATATTTTGAAGGTTTTTCCAAAGTTCTATTTATTTCTTAGGAAGAAAAACAAAGGAACTCATAAATATATTTAAAGTTAAGGAATTTCCGTAACCATGAGTTGAGTGCCATTGTAACAATCCGGACTTTTTTTTAGATTGAGAAATTTAATTTTAATTTGTTGGATTCTTCATCCATTCAATGAACTTTACAGTAGCGCCTAACGTTGGTCACAAAGCGAAGCCATGAACTTCTCCTATAATGAGTTGTCCGTTTGTGCACCGAAATTACAAATATTGCAATACTCTTTTTGATTTTTGGAGAACCACCCAGACGAAGCAAACAGGTGAACTGTCTAAATTTAATTAAGATGTGCGAACATTATCAAACATTTATTTAAGAATTTTTTCGGCTTTTCGGACAAAATATTATTTTAATGGACACCCATACAATGTTTACGACTATTTTAGTCGCAGAAAACAAAGAGGCCATTTATTAACAATATTTCTACCACAAAAGTAGAAAAAATGCACTCCCCCCCCCCCCTCTTTGTTTTCTGCGACTAAAATAGTCGTAAACATTGTATGGGTGTCCATTAAAATAATATTTTGTCCGAAAAGCCGAAAAAATTCTTAAATAAATTAAATTCACGGACGATTAAAAAATTCTTCTTAATTAAATGTGTTGGCTTGTTACACACACATAGTGAGAATTTCCTGTGGTTTCTGATTTAGTGATATATAATTCGCTAAATCGATATGTTCTTGTTTTGTATTATCGGTACAAAGCAAGAGTGGAATTTTTGCAGTTTGGTCGTTGCAACCTGATGAGTAGACCAACTTTTTATCAGTACGAAACCAAGCTGCCAAGAAGCTACCTAAGGGAGTTCTCATTTTTGCAAGGGTTTGTGTTCTTTGTATACACAAGTACGCCCTGGGGTTAAAGGTTTGGGGGAGGGGAGTGCATTTTTTCTACTTTTGTGGTAGAAATATTGTTAATAAATGGCCTCTTTGTTTTCTGCGACTAAAATAGTCGTAAACATTGTATGGGTGTCCATTAAAATAATATTTTGTCCGAAAAGCCGAAAAAATTCTTAAATAAATTAAATTCACGGACGATTAAAAAATTCTTCTTAATTAAATGTGTTGGCTTGTTACACACACATAGTGAGAATTTCCTGTGGTTTCTGATTTAGTGATATATAATTCGCTAAATCGATATGTTCTTGTTTTGTATTATCGGTACAAAGCAAGAGTGGAATTTTTGCAGTTTGGTCGTTGCAACCTGATGAGTAGACCAACTTTTTATCAGTACGAAACCAAGCTGCCAAGAAGCTACCTAAGGGAGTTCTCATTTTTGCAAGGGTTTGTGTTCTTTGTATACACAAGTACGCCCTGGGGTTAAAGGTTTGGGGGAGGGGAGTGCATTTTTTCTACTTTTGTGGTAGAAATATTGTTAATAAATGGCCTCTTTGTTTTCTGCGACTAAAATAGTCGTAAACATTGTATGGGTGTCCATTAAAATAATATTTTGTCCGAAAAGCCGAAAAAATTCTTAAATAAATTAAATTCACGGACGATTAAAAAATTCTTCTTAATTATCAAACATTATTAACTCTTTAAATATTGAGAATTTTGGGAATGAACTTAGCAAACAGACGAGGATAAAAAACACATTTCAGCAACGGAAGAACAGAGGGCCTTCTTCCATTCCTAGACTGATTCTCTCTTAGATAAATACAAATTTACGTAATATTCGGGACTATATAAGAAGACCACCACATTAGGTCCCTGGGTACACATGGAAAGTCAAAGTTGATGGATCCCCTTTGGGAATGGCTGTAGAAAATTCCTTAATCAATGATTGAAAATAAAAATCAGGAGAACAATTTTTAAACTTCTACTACGAGTTTGAATTTTTGCAAATGCTAATTAAAAATATGCGTGTGTTTTTTATTCGTCAACTTGCGGGAAGATTTGCATCCTCAGTAGCAGATTTGACCGTAAGTTTTATTTCTTTATCCTTATTCTAATTTTAACATCAAATCCAGAGTTAACTAATTATCCTATAGAATGGAATTTATTAAACGTCATAATCTCACCATGTAAGTATTCAATTTCGTCATTTGTTTAAACCGCGTATGGGTAGGCACAATCAGTTTTTGGCTATATTAACAGTAATGGTACATCTCAGAGCACCACCAACACAATGAAAATATTTTTAGTTTCGTCACTTAACCTCTAAAATTCTCTATCGAGTGGTGGCGGATAAAAATATCGATTCAGTGATTGCTAAAAACAAAACGAAACAAAATCATCTTTTCGACGACCAGCGACTAAAACTTTAGACTATAATTTAAGGGTTGTCAAGTTTCCATAATTTGGGCCTAGGAAGAACACATCTTTCGAATTATATCATTGACATCGGCAATTATCCGCATATAAACCAAATATTTTATGCGATTTCATAGTCGGTTCAGACGCCTATACACAACGAACTTCACTGAACACTTTATTAAGAAGTTATACAGGAAAGTCATACTGTGTAAATATCAGCCGAGCATTTTTACTTAAGGAGATCAAGTAAGTAGTTAGGTCATTTAATTGGTAACGAAGACTAAAACCTAATCTTAAATAGGAGAAAGCCATTAAAGAGTTCCTTGTACGAAAAACAGCAAGATAACTGCATCGATTATTGGATGGTATCCTTCGCTTGACGGATCCACAGACCTCCTAAAAATCAAAAGTAATTTCTCGGAACTTATGATTCCCAATCCGAAATCGATAGCCCAAATCGGCTTTGATTAGCACTGTTCTCACGACATGGTAGGCACCGAATTATGTTAAAAAAAAAACTCGCAGAAAATGAAAACAAAGTGTTGGTGTTTATGTGCCATACAAACGCTTCACGAAGAAATTACTACGTAATGGAACTTGTTTGGCTGCGTTAATGTTAAATCTCGCCTTACGTGGAAGGACCGCATTATATAACCGGCCGTGCCAGTCAGACGTGGTTAATGTCCGGTAAAGACTGAACTGGATGATTAGCTCATTCAAGCTTAAAGCTCCCAAGCAATAATCGTAGAATTGAATACCGAAAAGTACCGCAAAACTGTGTCTCACATGCACTCTCGAGAATTAATATTTTTTATAAGGCCGAAATTTTTTATCGAGTGATTTTCGAACAACGAATTAGGTTCACCTTATTTTAATTGGCGGTGTATACAAATCTTAATTTCGACATTAGAAAACAATACAAAAGCAACCAGCTCGATAATAACTTAATACGTCATTCTATTGATAACGTTAATAATGATATTCCTATAGTTGGAAAATAGTTCTTCCCCCAGGAAGTCCATAAGGCTTTAATTGAGTCGGTGCATGTCTTACCTTTTCGAGGGCATTCGGGCATAACCTTGTGAGACTTGTAACATAAATAAGGCATCAAATCAATTTTCTCGATCTAGTCTCACTTTACTCTTTCACAACTATTAGTTCTTAGCAAGGAAACATGTGGATTTGTAGGAGCCTTATTTCGGGACAATAGTGGGGAGTATTTGCGTCACAATACAGATAATGACCGTCAACTTGAGCCCAGAAATGGGTATTTTACGTGAATCATTGGTCTACTCAACAACGACTTGAGGGGTGTATGCGAACCGTGTAATTTCGGCAAACAAACACGATAGCCATTCAATAATTATGATGGAATGAGATCATCAAAGTTGTTGGAATTAATTCATACCGGTGTCTGCGGACGAATCAATCTACCAACATGGGACGGAAATCGTTTTATTGTGACATTCGTTGATGATTTTACCCATTTCACGATCGTTTATTCGATGGAAAAGAAATCAGAGGTTTTGAAGAATTTTGTCGTTTTTTCAAAAATGGTATCGGCACAATTTGAGCGAAAAATTTCACGTTTGCGATGTGATAATGGCGGTGAATACAAGTCTAACGAATTTTAACGATTTTGTGAAAATTCTGGAATACAAATCGAATATACAATTTCGTAAAGTCCTGCAGCCCTATTCCTGAATACGATAAGAAAACGAACAATTTTAAATAAGAATCGTACGAATCTGATTCAATTCAAATATGAATTTTACATTTTCGTTTTCGTATCGTATTCAGGAATAGGGGGGCTGAATTGTATGGTGTGGCAGAAAGGATGAATCGAACATTATTGGAAAAGGCACGTTCGATGATTGCAGAAGCTCAAATGGACAAGAAATTTTGGGACGAGGCCGTATTGAGTGCAACATATGTCACAAATCGCAGCCCAACGGGGGCATTAAATGTCAATAAAACACCAGCAGAAATTTGGTTTGCAAAAACACCAAATTTATCAAATATTCGAGTAATTGGATCAACGGCATATGCACATATCCCTGATGCTTTGCGTATGAAATTGGACAATAAATCGAATCCAATGACCATGGTTGGATCTGCAAAAAATGGCTATAGTTTGTGGGATTCGGATGTGGATTGTTATTTGCCGTGATGTAAAATTTGATGAGTGCAAATTCAAGAAAAATTCACATTCCATTGTTGAGGTTGAAAAATGTGTAGTTCAGGCGGAGTCCATGTCGGATGTTGATGTGGAAGACACAAGCACTTATGAATCGGCAAGTGGTGACGACGAGGCGGAGATTGAAGATCAGATCGTGAGGGAAGATGTTGAATTGAATCAACATGTTGCATCTTCAACACGGCCCCAACGAGAGCGTCGCCACCAGCTCGTTATGATAATTATGTAAATCGATCAGCTATTGATCGTTTTCTGGATGAAGAAAATGAAGAAATGACTGTATTGACATTGAATGCGATGGCATATGCTGATGATGTGTCACAGAAGTTTTCGGACATTGAAGGAAGAGAAGATGCTGATGAATGGATGAAGGCTGTCAATACTGAAATGAATTCGAAATCGAACATGGTCATTGGTGAAAGTACTACCGGGACGTTCAATTGTTAGTTCGAAATGGGTTTTCACCAGGAAACGTGATGAATTTTGGCAACCAACAAATTACAAAGCAAGATTGGTTGCGAGAGGTTATACTAAAAAACCGGGAATTGATTACTTTGAAACTTATTCCCCGGTGGCAAGAATGCTTACCGTTCGTTTATTATTGGCTATGGCTGTTGAATGGGATTATGAAATGCATCAAATGGATGTTTGTACGGCATTTCTGAATGGGGACCTTCACGAAGAAATTCACATGAAGCAACCAGAGGATTTTATCAAGGATGGACTCGTTTGCAAACTAAACAAGTCACTTTATGAGCTAAAACAAGCATCACGTGTTTAGAATGAGAAATTTCAAAAATCATAATTAGCATTGATTTCACGCAATCAAAATTTGACCAATGTTTATTTATTCAAGGAATGGGAGATGAAACAGTATAAGTATCTACTTTTGTACGTTGATGATCTCATTCTGGTTGGGAAATTGTTTAAAAACATCATTAAAATTAAATCAATTTCCAATGAATTTGAAATGAAGGACATTGGAGAAGTTCGTTATTTCTTGGGAATTACAACGAAACGTGATCGAGCGAATGGAAGATTGGAAATTGGCCAATGGGTGTACCTGAAAGATATGCTCAAGAGGTTCAAAATGGAAAATTGCAATGGTATTTCAACACCAAAAGAATGAAATTTGAAATTGGTGAAAGTAACAGATGATAGTACAACCCTGACACGTCAACCATATCGAGAATTAATCGTGTGTTTGATGTATGCAGCAACAACTTCACGACCTGATTTATGTGCTTCTGTTGGGTTCATTTAAAACGAATGCTTCGATACCTATGTACGCCAAATCAACATTAAATTGAAATTGACATATGTGAAAGGAAACAACACAGCAGTATTAACTGGATATGCTGACTCAGACTGGGGCAGTGATGTCGTGGACAGAAAATCTGTTTTTGGATACGTTTTTATGGTATTCGGGAACAAAATATCATGGTCTACAAGAAAACACAAACAACAGTTGCGTTATCTTCGACTGAGGCCGAATATGTTTCGTTAAGTTCGGCTACATGTGAGGCAATTTGGATCCGGGGAGGTTTGTTATCCGAAATGGGTCAAGATGTTATTAAACCTACGACCATCTACGAGGATAACCAGGGGTGCATTATAATTGCATCTAGTGGAAAAGAATGACACAAGCTAAAACATGTACATATATTTAGCAGCTTTTAGTATACAAACGAACATTCCGATTTTCAATTACCATGGCCACCTAAACTTAAATAAAAATTAAATAAAGGTATCAAAACCAGAAAATAGCGCTAATAAAATAGGACTTATAGCGCCAGAGCAGCGACTATTCACCATGGAGAGTAGTCTACGCAATCATGACCTCCGATTCGCGTTCAGCGATAACCAAGCAGCGATAACCAGAATATATTCGGTTAGCATTCCATTTAGGTAAGATATTTATATGCAACTAAAAAAATGGGCACTCGAAATTGCCGCCGGAAGAAGTCGAACCTTTAGAATTTCAACCAATTAAATATAAATGATGTACACGAAAATATAAACCCTAAAAGCTTATCTAACTAGCGGAAAATTACGTAAAGAATTTCGTGAAATACGTGTCAAATTGATAATACAAATTTTCAATAGTGTTAATGAACGGGTTAATTCTCTGAAACTTGGAAAATGTCGCATTTCTGGTAAAAATGAATCAAAAATAGACTCGCATGAATCAAAAATAGACGCGTGAAATATTTGCTAAACCGAAACAGTGGTGATTTTATGTTCGTGTTGGTAATATCATAAAAAATCAAACAAGCAAACCGTACTTTAATCATAATCGCATCTAAATTAAGGTTAAACACAAAACCACCTTCAACTAAATTCAACTTAAGAATTTGCCATAGGTTCTCATCCACTCCGATACCATAATTTCTGTCACGGATGGAGGATGTTCAAATGTGGCTCAGAAGCGTGTAATCCCTAAATATTATGATTCGGGTTCTCGTCAATCACACTATGACTCTCGGTTAGCCCTATCTAATAGCGTCATTTAGATTTTCTTTATAAATTACGAAATCATTGTAAATCACGACTCATACTTTTCGGGGCCATACAAGTATTTATCGATATCGCAAATTCGAAATTTCTGAAAATCATCATGGACATGGACATTTGATAGACCTAACTGTAAAATATTAACGGGATTGATAAGTCCCAATGTAAACTTTTCGGGGTCATATTTGCTTAGGTAGAAATATGACAAAATTCTGAAAATCATCATGGAGGTTGGCATTTGATAGATCTAACGGGATCGAAGAGAACTGGCCAAACTCTTCACTTCACGATAAAAAACATACACAAAATTGGAATTTGCTTAAGTAGAGACGACCTTTCATGCGATGATTAAAAATTCGTTGCTTAACCGGAAATGTTTGTTGAATTATCATACCATTTACCGTCGTCAACGAGAATTCAGAAACAAAATAAATAAATCTTTAACTGTTGACCTCATATTTCACAATTTGTGCGTCACAGAGCTACAGATATAAAAAGAATTGCAAAAACTCATAGCATACAAACGGTTATCGGACATAAAAATAATCCAAAAGAGCGGAGGAAGTAAAACTCCGAGAAAACACAGAAACTCAGATTTGAATTTTTGTTATTCAAGTATGTGGCGAAAATTACTGAGCCCCCATATCATGCAAAATAAAGCCGCATAACATTTTTAAATGGATATGAAAATTTGAACAAAACCGGCAGACGTGTTGTACTTTTCCGACATTGTCCACTTATAAAATTTAACTCAAGAAAGAAATGGCCGGTATTAAGCGGGAATCTTGTCCAGCACATGATTTTACAATCTAATCCTACATATTTACTTAGCCCATTTACACAGAGTACTAAGCAAGCGGCTTGAATCGCCCGCGGAGGTGATTTCTTTGGATTATGTTGCTGCTGAAATTATTTTCCTTTCCTTTATTAAAATATAAGAACCACATTAGCACTACCTATCTAATAACTGTTAATTTACCGCCCTGTACAACTAAAAATTAGATTACCAAGATTAAGAACGAGTAAGTACATTCATGGATTAGTATAAAAACGGTTGAAAATCTAAATTATCTCAGCTTACCTAACTCAAAGAAAATTAACAATAACGGTAAAAAAAATATTACGAAATTCAGCACTCATAATAATGTTAATTTACCATTGCCAAACTGAATTGAAACTCAAAAGTAAATAATAAAAAAAATTGGTTTTGCTTAAATAAGTTTTTAGCTATTTATGATTTATGTTACCGGTCTCCAGTAGAGATTATTCTTGAGAATTATTTGTTCAATTCTCAAGAACGTATCTAAATACATATTCATTCTAAAAATATATATTTGCGGTGTTCCATTCAATGCGGCAAACTACCAATAAGAAGTTGTAAATACATACTTAATATAGCGAACGGGTTCTAGGCCCGGGCTCTGTTTGATGGGTTAGGATTGCTCAATTTTTGAGTGATGTGAGCTAATTATGTATGTCCAAGCAGAAATCCAATAATTTAAACATATTACTGCACAGATAGGATAACTCCTGACGAAAGCTTTTCATTGAAAACATAGGGCTTTAAAGCGTAACACGTAACCCAAACTAAACACAATATAAAAACATTTCAAATAATCTCATTTTCATTGAAGGAGGTAAGTATGTTAGTACTGGGAAGAAACATTTTGGCTATGGTAAACATGAGTCGAAAGTTTCCAAAACTGCAAAAAGGATATTTTGATTCTACATTTTTCTTATCCACTGTACAAAAATTTACTACACCGAAAAAAAACCGACGTCAAAAAATATTGAATGAAAACTCCGTATGATAAAACTACAACAACACATCATTTTCATGAAAATTGCACGCGGTCTTGACATAAGAAAATACGAATTTTCATTGATTTTCCACTAATACACACACACACACACACATATACAAACAGAATAGTGAATAGAAAACACAACTAGGGGATCATTCAGTCTGATTGGCCTTTTTTATGCAAACATATAATAATATTTAGCTATTTATATTACCTCATGTGCTTTAGGATGATTATGATTGCATTGACGGTTATGCAATTGTAATTCCTGATGCAGTTGATGTGTATCCTGATATAATCCTAGCGTTACGGTAATTTCACTAATGATTGATAAAATTATTAAAAATTTTATGCAATTTTGATTAAACATGTTAATTATATTAAATTGATCACAAAATTTTATTTTATTTATTAATAACCACATAATAATTTAATTATTAATAATTTAATTTATAATAATTATTTGAAACACAATATAATTATAATAACAATAATAATAAACTTTATATTTATGTAAACACAAAACACTATTTTCTATTTAATGAAATTCACTTATCACAAAACACACATTTCACTTTTAATAATACACACGAGATATAAATGAACCGAAACGATATAAATCCCCGGATAACTTTAAAATTTTAATTTAATTTCTAGCAAATTTGAAATAATGATTAGAGACGCGGATTTCACCTTTTATATAAATTCTTATTGCTGTCAAATTCATAGACAAAAATCGACTGACATCCAGTAAGATTTTTTTTATTATTTCTCTACACACTGCATTTTCTGGTTGAATAAAAGCGGTATGATAAAATGAGATAAGTATATAAGTTTTACCGAAACGAAATAGATATAAATAATGTGCAAATATTATTAACGTAAGAAATATGAACGCAAGAGTAAGATGACGATAATAAACAGCTGATTGTATTTTTATATCGAAAATTGAATTTGTGTGCTGTTTAGAGTGGGATTCTAGTATTTATTATTATGGTCATATAAAGTGTTACCTGATGTAAGATTTTTGTAATAAGTACACAGTTTAAATTTGACATTTTGTTTGAAAATTTATCAACAAAATATTAAAAATATTTACTAGTTTTTAAAATATTTAAGCAGGTTGTGTGTCTACTAGTATTGAATAGAATCAGATTAATATAGTAAATATAAAATTAGTAAATAGTTCGATAGTAAAAACCTTAACCCAGGTTAAGAACAAATGAATATTTAACCGTTAAAGGTAGATTCGCTTTGCTATATTGAGTTGAAATCAAGAACTTTGACTCTCGTTTTCGTATCACAATCAGAAATAGGAGGTATAGAATTTACAAATATTTTTATAGTTAATACAAGCGAATACGTGCTTAAAGTGCCCCGTAAAACACAAACCGATGCACTCTGTTCGGACCATTTAGGTGAGCGGCACTGCCGACCACCAATATTTTAGTAACCATATAGTAAGTTTTAAGGCGACTGTTCGAGTGCGAACTTTTGTGCGAATATATAGAATCACACATTTCAACCGATTTATTGAGCAGTATGTAGCTCATAATATTATTTTATTTTATGATTAAGTTGATCGTCTGCGAATATTTTTCTTTAGTTAAAAAGATTAAAGAAATTTTAATTTTTAAGTTAAAAATATTTTATCTTTTATGGGCGTAATTTGATTAGTGGAAAAGTGTGATTCTAAATATCCGCACAAAAATTCGCACTCGAACAGTCGTCTTTAGCGAGAAGCTTATATAGGACTTTAGTGGTTGTATGCACTAACTAAAATAGTCCGATCAGTATACAATCTCAGATGTCATCCGTGCTCGCTATGAATCGCTGAAAAAATTGTCTGGCTCAAACTAAGGTCAAACTAACACGTCCTTTGACTTTTCTAAGCCACGAATAATTAATATTTTTAAAGCGATAATAAGAACACCCGCGGGATTTTGTAATCGAAAAATTCAATATCACGATTGGCAATGCACATCCACCAACCGAAGATAAAACAGATGATGTGAAAGATTTATTCTCTGCGACTTTAGTGCAAAACTCGGCGGGATCGCAACAATGGCCAACGCATCACCGATCTTGATATAATGTATAATCTAGTCTTATCGAGGACAGGTTTTCAATATAAGAAAATTCACAATGTTACGTGGCGATCGCAGAACAGAAAATCAAATTGACACGTCATGATAGCGGAGACATTCCACCAATAAAACTGACAGAGATAAAAAAAATAACGCAAAATAGGGTTACACTCCCCATTTTAAACTTCCAAACGTCTCGTAAAACATTAAAAAAATATTTAATCTATGGATGGCGATGGTGAGCTCGACGGCAAATAGGGTTTGTAGGTAAAGCAGTGTGGTCTCCGGAATACAAGGTTAATGCCGACACATAAGGTGCTTTTCCTATTAGGACTCCCTGCTTCCAGACGATGATCCTGCAAATGATACAGAAGAGCAACAGAATATAAGAGTATCGATGCAGCAGGCTCCTGCGAATGGAAACGATCCACGTTTCAGTGAAGAGGAGGTTGAATTAGCACAGATGAGTATGAAAAATGGCAAGGCGCCTGGACCTATCCTTGTCGAAACAGAAGTGCTGAAGGAAGCATGTCCCATTATTGGGACTAAACTAACACACCTGTTCAATAAGTGTTTAGACATGGGTGTGTTTCCGATAATCTGGAAAATAGGTAAAATTGTTGTGATCAAAAAAGGAGGAGATAGAAACGAAGCTGACTCGAAAGCGTATAGACTATTGGTCCCCCTTTCGGTTACCGGCAAACTGCTAGAAAAACTAGTAACAGACAGGGTCATAGAAAAATTTAATGCCAGCGGCCTCTACTCTGCCAAACAATTCGGGTCTCAAAAAAATAGATCAACGGAAGATGCGATCCTACCGCTAATGAACAAAGGTAAAGCTGCGAAGCACCTCATAACTATTGGCACCTCAAAAAATATTAATAAAATAATATTAGATTATTGAGAACTGTCATGGAAAAATTTAACAAAAGGATGCCCACAAGGCTCTATCATTAGCGCTAATCTTTGGAACATCGTGTTCAACGATAGTTTCAGCAGCGAGGAAGAAGAATATTTAAGGACAAAGCGCAATTACTATGGCTGTAAATTTGAAAATCTGAAAATGGATGAGCATATACGATAACAGAGCAAGCACTCTACTTACTAAGCTAAAGGAGGCGACGACATTGCCTATGCTGACGATAAAGTTATAATCATATATGGGCACTCCAGACAGGATCTTGAAAATAAGACTCAGTTGGAACTAAATCACTAAAAATTAAATAATGTGAGAATAAAACTGGCCAAAACTGTAAAATATCTAGGCGTTAGTATTGATGAGCGTCTTGGTATTACAAGTCACGTCAAAACTATCGCTGAATATACCGAAACATACATTTGCAAGAATTTCGCACGAGGATTGGGGACTTAATAACCGTACGCTGTTAATCGTATATAAGGGAGAAATAGAGCCTGTACTAACGTACGCGTGCATTAGTTGGGTGGACAATTTAAAGGTACACCACATATAAGGACTTTTCAATGTGCACAAAGACATGCTCTGCTGAAGATAACAGGTTGTTATAGGACTACCCTCAAGCTTGCACTAAATGGTATTGCATGATGTCAATAGACATCAAATTAAAACAAAGTGCAACTATAAGTAATATTACGAAGGAGAACGAAACAAGAATGCATTAGCTTGTGGGAGCATAAAGATGGCATATCTCTAAGAAAGGAAGATACACGTATGAGTTCTTTCCAAACATCAGGGCAAGGCTAGACACGAGAGTCTCACTAAATAACTGCTTATCACAATGCATTACTGGATGCGGTAACTTCAACAGCTACCTAGTTAGATTTAGAATAAAGGAAAACGAACTCTGCCTCTACGGGGCAAGTATATAGAATCACCTGACCACATAATATTTGAATGTGTACTATATCATAATGAGAGACGAAGGCTTCAGCCTATAACCAATGCACATATTTCACGGTTGGCAGATTATTTGGAGCAACAATACGATTTGCAGTTTCACGGACTTTTGCGCCCGTGTCGCATGCAATCAAAAAATTCGATAGTAGACTAGACGCATTACTGTCATCTAGTCTAGATCATGCATGCCTCCACGATGGCTAGGGAAGGATACACATCCAGGCACTGGTGCATGCATCTGGCTAAAATGCATGGATGAAATTTAAATATACGTATATATACCGGAACGCCCGACAGGCGCAAGCACCTTATAGAACGCCAATATGGGTTAGTTAGCTCAGTGTGGCGTTTCAGCCTGATAGCTTAATTTAACAAATGACTAAATAATAAATTTTCTATTATGGTTTTGTCACGCTTAGCGGCTTCCACTTCACACGTAGACGTATAGTTGAGTTGGCAGTTTCGCAGAAACAATACGGCCTGTCACGCCTGAGAGCTATAGTTTCTTACTAAATCGTTTCGCTGCACTGCTGTGAACGTGAGATTTTAACAGTACTATTATAGGTCACCGAATATAAGTACACGGTTCCAGTTGACGTGGCGTGTCTGAACGTAGTATTTACGTAGTATATTAGGTCGGCAGCGATAACTTCCATTCGTTGGATCATTATTGTAGTTTTTAAAAGCCAACTGGGTTTCAAATTTAAAATTTTATACATCTGACAATCCATATAATTATGACTGAACTCGATAACAGAACAGCGCATTCGCAGCTATAAATATTTCGCGAAGAGATTTCGTTGTAGCGGCAATGTACCCGTTGCTTATGGATATCTCCGAGAAACATAATTTTGTGATTCGGGTTATCAGGGTTCTCTAGGCTAGATAGCCTTCGACATAGCATATAGCTACCACATTCTCCATTCCTGCAGTATAAATAATTGTTAAATTAAAAATGATTGAATTAACATTACCCAAAAGGCTAAGCGGCCAATGGCTTTTAGCGCCCTCTGTGTAGGCTCGGTAGCCTCGGCGAGAGCCTCTCGTTTAGTGCGGTGCTATACTTTCTTTCTGCAGCGGTTAACAAACGGTTTGTATATTCGGTGATACGTTGACCGGTACACTCATGTACAAAATCGCAGACACCTTGTTCGGGTCAGTTTTTATTCCATCGTGGGTTACAATGCCCCAGGAACTGTACACACAGTTGAAATGTCGCCGGTGCATTTAACCGGCCAGTAACCGGACCGTAAATCAATCGTTGACATGAATAAGGACTGCTTGGTGAAATGCAAAAAGTCATTGATTCTAGGTAACGGATATAGCAATACGTAACTGACCGATTTAAACGTCCATAATCTATTCTTTTTAGATGTCAAAAGTACATTTGGTGCCCAAGGTGACTCACATTCTTCGATGACATCGTTATCAAACATCTCATCAATTTCTTGTTTTCAATGATTTTTCCGGGGTCCAGATATTTGATGCGGTGGAACGGCTACAGGAAGCTGATTCGGGCCTTTTATCTTGAAAACATGTTCGAATTTTTTCACGTGACATTGCTAGATCTAGCAGGATAAAATCAATCTCCAGAATTGCAGTTTGTACTTCATCATCGGGAAAAATAAGAAACGTTTAGATTTTAAGTTTGTTTGTATTAAAGGTCCCAATTAAACTTGCGTGTGCTCTTTCTCTTTGCCCGTTGGATACTGATGAGGGGCGTATTTGACTGAAGGGCTTGGGATCAGTTACCAAGGTAAACTTGTTATCATAAAGACAGAGCTTTTAGATACGAATGCAATAGGTATTTCGAGTTTATCCTGCAACTGCGAAAGAACAGTACCTAATTCGTGTTCGAATGCATCCGTTGTCAGGATGATGGGTTTACTGAAATCCAGATAGGCTATAATTTGATCTGTAAGAAAGGTAGAAATTTGGTCAAATTTTTGGTTAATTTGGAATAATTATGAGTAAATCGTTTAATCATTAAAAACATAAGATCAATATCACGATGAGGTGCCTGTATACACAGAAAGATACAGATTAACGCACCATTTTAAAAAGGACGTAGAAGATCACAGGTATCCGGAAGGTCATAGTAGTGATTGACTAACTTCGAATTTATCAGAACGCTATTTAGATTTAAAAACGCGATAGCAACCTTCCAAATGGTCATGAAAATACACAAAAGCAGATCAAACAGTTCCTTGGATTATCGGGATAGCAGAGAGTTTTCCATTCTACTTTAACAGGACTTTTTGATTTCCATAAATAGTGTATATGAGAATTGTTTTTCTTCTTCACTTAAAGTGCTTTGTTCGAATTATTTTACTGATCGTTTCATGATCTAGTAGGTCATTTCCATATATTTCTATGAGTGTGAGTTTTCTCGAACTTGTTCACATTTAAATTTAGTTTCGGTAGGTACTCTGGTAGGTCTTTCGGATTTGTACGATCTGAATTTTAAAAAAAAAAAATTTTAGTTTTGCTAGAAAACAAAATTGTTATGGTTTGGTGTTCGCCATATTAGGTGCTGATAGTGGACTCTGGTGGTATTACTAAATATTTGTTTAAAAGTGGAAAAAGGAAAACTAAATATTTGGCTTCGTTTTGCGGATACCAACGCTTTTATAAAAGGGTTTGCAAAATGAATTTATATATGTGATGAAATTATTCAAATCATAACAAACACGAGATATGTACGTTGCTTTCGCTCTCAAATTAATCCCGTTCCGCGACCATTTTGTTTTCTCTTGGAAACTTTTGTTCTCCTTTGTTGTAAAGATGTATTGAATAAAGAATTGCACTGCGATTCCCACTGGCATTCGGCCCCATTTTCTTTTTCATTCATCTGCCGGGATCAGTTTTTTCAGGTTATTATTATTTATGCCATTTTCTTCCTTTTTCTTTTTTTTTTACAATAAAATGAATTACTAAATAATTTTTCGGATCGGTATGGCTCTCCCACCAGTCTGCGTTTTCTATTCTGTGTCGGTCCCATTTGTACAGGCTCGCCTTGTCACTCCCAATCATGGGTGGCGAGTTCAGCATATGTTTCGTCCATTCAGGGGCGACCGTAAAATCCACTTGGTCTCACAGTGGCACTCCGGGAGCTTAGAGCTGACGGAGTATGTATTGTGGGAGATTCACTGGAGGTCTCTCCGGGTGAAGAGTGGCCTGGTCCGTTGAAGAGATGACTCTACTCTTTTATTCTGCTGCGTTGTGGCTGGGCATCGGCCTTTCGGGGTGGATGGGTCATTCGGAGGTGTCCCTTCAGCAGACTGGGTACTTGTCACTCGGGGTGATCCGGTCGTCGATGAACACACCAGGTTATTATTAAATTTATTCTTGTGCCTCAAGTTTCGTTCGACGAATTCTGGTGCGCTTAATTTAATTTGAGTTTGCGTTTGTTTTAATTTTATTTCTATTCAACGGTGTAGGCCAGGAGCACGCAAGCCTCAACTTCCTCACAACCCAAAACCCAAAATCACCGTGAGAGGCCTCTGCGTGCTTAGTTGAAAACTGCGGTATGGTTGTTGAACCATACCGTAACAAATTCCCCAAAGCTGGCAAAGCTATTTGGTCTACTTTGGGTTTGGCATCGATAGTCGAAAAGAATATGCTCGAAAAAAATTACGAACGCAAAAATAACGGGTGGCCCATCTACCGTTTGCAATTTCAACTACCGGTTATTTCGAGTGTAGCAACCCTATTACGTCATTCGTGTTATGACCGAAAATTAGTTGAATGTTTGACATTTACGAGTCGGGTCGCTTTACGCTTGAACAAAATTGGAAAATATTGAAAACTAACTCTCAAAGTGGTGAATTTTCTACCCAAACTGAAAGAAACGTACGTGGAAAATTCAGTAGAAACGTAATGCATACAAGCCAATTTGTGGATCAATTTGTGAGTGAAACTGTTTTTTTGCATAAAGACTTCGGTATAAAGGCGTACAAAGTTTAATTAGTACAGAAGCTGAAGCAAATTGGGCTGTGGAACGTTTGGAAGAAACGAGCGTTACCGAGCCATGATATACACGAGTTTGTGCTGCCCAACATTCAAGAGGAGGACACACACGACATTTCGTTTCAACAGGACGGCGCAACTTACCACACAGCAAACGCAACAATCGGTCTTTTGCACACTGTCTTCGGGGATCGAATAATCAGCCGTAACGGAGATGTCAATTCGCCACAGCGCAGCAGCGATTTTCAAGACTTTAAAGATCAAATTGAACTGGCCACTGATGAGATAGGAGCCCATTAAAAAGGAAATGTTCTGAAAAATTGGGTTTACAGAATGGGGTACTGTAAAATTGGGTTCCATACTTAATGGCAATGTATATGCTTTCTAATAAAACAAACCGCTTTGAAAAATATTAATTCGTCTTTGAATTAGAGCCAAATTAAATTGCAAACGTTAGATGGGCCACCCTTGACAGATATAAAAATCTCTCTCAGATTAACCGGTTTTACGGTTCTTACGATTAGCTGGTCTGACTATTAACTGGGCTGGAAGTAGACGATTAAGTACGGGTATGATAATGTGGCCAAACGGGACGTTTAAATATTTACGATGATCTGGTAAAAAGGAACGGAGAGTAGAGGATTAATCGAAGATAAATAGGGTCCTGCAATATTAGTAAAATAGCACATGTTTCGTTTGAGAGTATCAATTCGACTCCCTCTGACTATTTAAATAATTAAATTAATTGTTTGGGCGCGCCTCTGAACAATTTTATTGAATACTTTGTGCTCCAGAAATATTTATTTTATCTGGACTTTATAATCAGCAGAATTCAATTTTTACATTGTTTAGGTGAAAACAATGAAACGTTATTCTAAGATACGGTTTAAATTCCAGGGGTGCCAAAATCTAATCGCGGAGATATTAGATACCACATACTTTACGTATTTAAGCCGAAGGTATTTTTCGGAACTGTAGGAAACAATTTCTCCAAAAGGTGTAAACTCCTTCAAGGATGAAATAATATCAAATTACGGATTAATTTAATTCGAAGCTTCCATTACGTGAAAGCGGGCAGCTTTTAAAATAACGATAATCGATTCATGTCAATAATCAATGAAATTAATTAAGCTTTTATATCTTGATTGTTAAAACACGAAATATTTAAACCTGGGTTGGCTGATATGAAATAAGTACGATAATGAAAAGTCAGGCATATAAAGAAAATTGTTCACTTCTTCGAATTAGTTACGAATAGGCTGCTTAAGGATGTACCCTGCACTCCTAAATAAACCAGCTAATCGCAGTTTTGTGTTTTATAACCAGTTCGAAATTATAAAATAGTTGTTCGTCTTTAAATGGCTTCTAATAGTGATAAAAGTAATGATGTTGGTCCAGATTTAAGGAACCGCAGTGTCAGGTATATTAATCAATTTTTGTGATTAAATGGAGAATAGTAATAGACTGTAATAGTTAGTTAAATGATGCTATTCTAGCCATGGGCCTTCGCTTAATTTATAACTACATTTTATGAAAGTCATCGTTTCCGCAAGTTCGAGTATAATGTCGATTATTATGATATAGTGTGCCACATTCTTTTTGATAGATAAGGTGTACATAATTAAATCGTGTAACAATAGTCGTAACGACACAGCGTCATTTTACTAATATGTTTTTGTTATCTTATCTTCTGCTTGTGATTGTAATTCCGGGGATTCTTATTGCTCATACATGTACGTGTAAAGTAAAATTGGTCTAATCATTCCCATAACCGCTCTAAATATCGTAATAAATAGTGTCACGTGACAATGAGGAGATTTTTGGTGCTCGGAAATGGTCCCTGCCTTGTTTCTCAATCGGTTGAAATGCCCTAATTTCAAACTCTGCGATTGATTGAGACTGAACTTGTTACAAATAATTTTTTGGTAATTTAAAATTAATTGTTTCCACTTTATTGAACATTTTTACTACAAATAAAAGTAAATGAGAAACGCTAGTTGAGGGTTTGGGAGAATTTTGGGAGAAAAGTTAGCGGTGATCCGCCTTATTGCAAAACAACTTGTATAAGTCAATTAAGAATTCTAGTTTCCCTAATTTCATCATGCGATTAGTAAATAAATGACTTCCACCCTAACAGGTTCATAAATGGTCCAGTGGCCATATTCTAGATTTTTTTCGTAGAACGGTCAATTTTGAACCGGAATTGCCTTTATCATGCCCATAATCGCCAAAATAGAATAACAATTGCCTGTTCGATTTGTTAGATCCAGGACTATTCCAAAACTTTTCGAAACATCATTTTAGAATCTCGTATACACTTATATTGCAACATGACCTTTTAACAAATGTCCATATACGATGAGTTGACTTTACGATTAAATGTTTACGATAATGTGAACGTAAGCCAAGAATGAGATTCTATAAGGTGTTAAATGATTATTATGCTGAGAGCAAGTCAAAAATACTTCAGTCATAAAAAACAGAAGATGTTTGGACGGAAACGGAAGTTTGGTCGAAGGGCGTGTAAATTTACTCGCAACATTGCAGGTAGTCCTTTATATTCATAATTTAGTACTTAGCTCATTTACGTATGTGAAGTTATCCCCGGATTCTAACATAATTATAAACTTCTAACTCTTGTGTGAAGTTAGCCGCCTCGTTTTATATTAAATTTATTTTATTCCAAATACACTTCATATGTGAAGTTATCCAAAAATCTTATTATATGAAAAATAAAAATGTTTATGTAATATTTTAATAAAATGAAGTAAAATAATTTTTAAATTGGCTAATAAATTTGTCAGATTATGATAATGAGACTGAAAACACTAATCTCACATTTAGGAAAACACGAAAAAATTGTACTTAGCGAAGTTAGGCTCCGAGCAAAATATTTACATGTAATACGTTTTGAACCAAAAATAATATTTTAATTTGGCATGTAAAAAGAATTAACTTGTCGGATCAGAGCTGTATACAGTATTGAGGATCAGAGATCCGCCAAGTTAATACTTTTTACATGTCAAATTAAAATATTATTTTTGGTCCAAAACGTATATTACACGTAAATATTTTTTTCGAACTGGTCGACAGCGTCGAAAATTTGCGATGTCGAAAATTTCATAATAGACCCCCAGGTTTTTTTATTTTTTTATTTTTATCATCACTACAATCTGTTCTGGGGCCCAGGCTCTTCCAACTATTTTGCGGTTTGCTTTTTCCGTCCATACTTTTACGTCGTTGCCAGCCAATTAAGGGGGGCCATAGATGTGTTCCATTTCATCGCAGATCATAATCTGTAGATGAAAATTTCCATTGCATCCTGCCCCTATCGGGATTCGAACCATTGTGTCATTTGGCCGGTATTCCGTCAGGTTTTCCTTAACTTTCTGAATTACTTTAGGCTCTAAAAGTGTATTGATGATTGGGAGGTTTGTTCATGTTAGTCTGCTCATTAGCCTCCGATTGGGAGATTCTAAGTAATTATCTCTAGGTGTATTACGTAAATTTTGCAGTGCAAGATAGTAATCAATGTTGTCTTTGATACGCTTTTTCATTATCAGCTTTGCTGTCTGAACTGCTCGTTCTGCTAACCCGTTAGACCTTGGAAAATGAGGACTTGATGTGTTGTTCTCAAAATTTAATTTTTTGCTGAATTAGCAAAGATCTTTTTTAACACTTGTATTACTTCCGCTGATGTTATATTGTTGAGTTTCTCCAAACCCAGAGTAGCTGCCCACCAGCACTATAAATGTTTCATCAAATCCTTTGAAGCCGCGCTGGGGCTGATTGAATGGGATTTTTGAATATCGGTTCCAATGGCTTATGGTCTGTTTCAATAGTTAATTTTTTCCCGTGTACTCGTGATTTTTTTTTTACTGAGAAACGAATTTCGTAGCCTGATTTTCTATTTGTGGATAATTTTGTTCGCACGCACTTAATGATCTTGATTGGGTGTTCATCCTGCAGTAGGACAGCCCCAACGGAATGTTTACTAGCGTCCACAGATAACGTTGCGTCCTTGTTAACATCGTAAAATTTCAATACTCGTGTTGTTACTAATAGTCTTTTTATTTTCTCGAAGGCTTCGTCTTGTTCTACATCCCATGCAAACTCGTTATTTTTCTTGATACGTTTTCTTAGCGGTTCCGTTATTTCAGAACAATTTGGAATACATTTTGCTACATAAGTGATCATTTCCAGAAGACGTTGAGTCTATGTTTAATCGTAGTAGGCTTATGTAATGATGAAATAGTCGCAATTTTTTCTGGGTCAATTTCTAATCAATTTCTATTTTTCTACTTAACTTCTGATTCAATCGCGTTATCGACGCGAAACAAGAGAGTTCAATTTTTGTGTGTGCGTATAGAATTTTTCCTAATAGAAAATAATAAAAAAAATTCAAAAGTGAAAAAAAAATATAATAAAAAGTGAAATTAATTTGATAAAACACAATAGAAATTTAATAAAAGATAAACTAATCAAACGTAAAAAGATATTGAATAAATCTAAAAAGTGTAAAATTAGTGAACAAGCCAAAATAGGTAATGGCGGCAACCCAAGCCGTCCCATAAATATGGACGAAGAAACATCCGTTTTAAAGGCTACAATTTTAATGATAAGAAATTAAAAAGAAAATTAAATAAATCGGAAATTTCTATCGAAGAAAAAATGAAGAAAATCACGCCAAATAAAAAAACAAATATTAACAAAGAAAATAAATTGTGTGAAAAAATGGAAACAAACGAACGTGAGGAAATTAACAAAAGCAAACTAGATAAGACCTCAAGTCAACAAACCATACAAAAAAACAGATAACAAATATATTAACACTGATAAGGGATTCATGCAAGAATTTTCAAAGAAAGCAACATAAAAACCAAAAGCATCATTGAAATAAATAAAAGTATGGCAAGAATAGAATTCGAAACTTTTGACAAAGCAAATAAATGTATAAGGAAAGACGTCCCAATTGATAAAATTTTAACCGAAAAAGAATACAACGCCTTCATCCCGAAAACTTATACACATGTGGAAGGTGTGGTCAGAGGACCTGTAGGAGAATTTGAAATAAACGAAATAAAAGAAAACATAACATGCGAGTTTCCGATCACAAATGAAGAAATAATCAAAACATGGGACCGAGTAAACAAAACCCTAAAAAATACGAGCATTTTAAAACTGGAAATAAGAGCAAGTGGATTGCCAAAAGAAATCTTATTTTACGATGTAAAAATAAAACCGGCGACCTACATACCGAAATTAAAATTCTGTGCATCATGCCTAAGCTATGGGCACATAAAAAAATTTTGTCGATCTAAAATAACAAGATGCGTTAAGTGCGCAAAACCTAAAAAACTGGACGAACAACATGAATGCCAGGAAAACCCAGAATGTAAATTCTGTGTAGGAATAGAGCATTATACAAACTCAAGAAACTGCCAAGAAAAGAAAAAACAAACACAAATCCAAATACATATGATAAAAAACAAAACATCATACAGAGAATCTCTAGCGGCACTATACCCACGAAACAAGCTGCTCAACCAGGATATTAATGATTACCCACAAATTAACACAAATGAAGAAATCAGAATGAATATATGGGCTGATAAAACGCAAAGACAGGAATTAATTCTAAATGCACAAACAGAAAGAATACTAGAATTATAAAACACATTGGAGAAATTCATTCGACTAAGTGATAAAAGATACGATATACCAGACCTACTATAAAAACAAAACAAATGGAAAGTAGTATAAAAATACTACAAATAAACATAAGAAGTCTAAACAGTAACGTCAACCTATTAAAAATGTATATACAAAAACAAGAAATAGACGTAGTTATACTAAATGAAACCTGGACACATGAGAACAATATACCACGAATACCCAAATATAAACTTATAACTTAAAACAGAGACACGGGATATGGAGGAGTAGGGTTTCTAATAAGAAACAACATTGGAGCCAAACAAGTCGACTTAAATATAAACATCACACATATTGAAGCAGAACAAATAAAAAAAAGATATAGAGAGGAAGAAATGTATTTGATCGCTTTCTACAACCCCCCAAACGGTAACACAAATGTGCAAATTATGGATTTCAAAAAATTAATCAAAAAAGCAGAAAGCAACAACAAAACTATCCTTGCAGGAGATATCAATGCCCATAGTAGTCTATGGGATCAAATAACTAATGAGAACAAACTGGGTAAAATAATAGCAGAAATAATAATTAAAAGCTCCATGATACTATTAAACACCGGCAAACACACCAGACAAAATTTAAGATCGCATACAAAATCAGCGATAGACATCTCCCTATGCACTACCGATATATACAATAAACTCGAATGGGACTGCAAAGAGGATAACATAGGATCTGACCATCTGCCAATTATAATAAAAGTAAACGTAAACAAATATATAAAAAAGGAAAACACCAATTGGAAAAATGTAATAAAAGAAATATCAGAAATTCAGGACGACAATAACCTAGTAAATATTGAATACAAAATAGAAGAAATCATACACACAAACACAAAAATCATAACCATAAATCAAAACAATAGCCCAAAACCATGGTGGAATGAACACGTTCAACGATTATGGAACATAAAATCCGGAAAACAAAAATGTTATAATAGACATAAAACCCTTCACACGGCTACAGAACTACTCAGATGAATAGCAGTACTAAAACGAGAGATAAAAATAGCAAATAAACAAATAAACAAGGAAATAAATACGAAACAACTTTGGCACAAAATTAATAAACTAAGAAATAAGAAAGGAAATAAAGGATTCAATCTGTTAGAGGAATACGATATGGCAAAAAAATTTATAAACGAGAACTTCCCAGAAACAATCGAAACAATAAGATTACCCTGTGTAAATACTGGAAGGACAGAAAACATATTCAATAATGAAATAATTAAAAAAATAATAAATCAAAAACAAAATACAGCACCTGGAGAAAATAAAATATCATATAAAATCATTCAAAACATAATAGAAATAAACCCGAAGTTAACAAACATTATAATAAGTCATCTAAATAACATCTATAAAAACCAAATATATCCAGAAATGTGATTATTCAAGAACAAACCTACGAATTTCCAACCGATCGTCAACAACATAATCATCAAAGAGGAAAGAACTATGAAACTATTGGGTATAACAATAAGCAATAAAATATCAATACTACCACATTATAAAATAATTGAAAAAGAAATAGTCAACGCAACAAATCTATTAAAAACAATAACATACAAAAATGGTGGAGCATACCCACACCTAGTTGCTAATGTGTATAAAGCTATAATCCAAACGAGAACAAAGTATGCAGATATAGCAACACCCACAAACATAAAACACAACATAAAAATAAAACAAAAAATAATAAAGCAAAACCTGCGTATTTGTACAGGTATGCTAAAAACTACACCAATCCCCACATTACTGGCGGAAACAGCAACACTACCAGCAGAACTCGACAATAAGGCCATAACGCTAAAGTATATAGCCAAACATCTACAAAAGAATAGTGATATCGGAAAAAGAATAAAAAACAACTCCTCTATAAAAAAAACTGTCAAACTTATATATGTCCCCCTTTCTTTGGAGTGTTGTTATGAATGGATTGCTCTTAGAACTGGAGGGAGAGGGGATAGGGGTTGTAGCGTATGCGGATGATGTAGTGATAGCTGTCTCAGGCAAATATCTGGATACGATTAGGGATGTTATGCAGAATGCACTCCTGATCGTTACGAAATGGGCCAGCAAATGTGGATTAGGGATCAACCCCTCCAAGACAGGGCTGGTACTATTTACTAGGTTAGGTTAGGTTAGGTTAGAGTGGCTGCTATCGCACACTTAGGCCAATAATGGCCCATTGTGATACCACAGGATCCAATCTCCCCTTACTCCCGCTGAAACCAACCAGAGCTACTGATGTAGCGTAAAATATCTCGCACCCCAAAGTCCGCGAGTTCAGAAAGGCTGTCCATGTTGTACACACCCAAGTACCTATGTCTTTTGTATGATAGTGCTGGACACGAGCATAGGAAGTGAACTAACGTCTCTTCCTCCTCTTCGTCCATACAACTTCTACAAAAGTCATTCGTCTCTAGACCCAGCCTTCTCGCATGTTCCCCAAAAAGGCAGTGTCCTGTCAGTTTCCCTACGACCAATCCTAAATCTCGTTTTCCCAGGGATATAAGGTCCAGTTTTGGCCAAACCTGTTTTGCTACCTTGCACGTGAGAGTGTTGGTCCACCTCTCATCTGTCAAGGCGATTGCCTTTTTACTGAGCGTCAATTTGAGCGCTGCTATCGGCCTCCCCAGACCTGCCCTTTCCGGTTGCATCTGGAGAGTCGTACCGTACCTAGCTAGTTCGTCTGCCCTGCAGTTTCCCGTGACGTCCGAGTGACCAGGGACCCAGATTATCTGGATACTGAAATACTCGCTCATCTCATTAAGAGATGATCGGCAATCCAGCGCCACCCGTGACTTCGGAGAAACCACCTCTAGTGACCTGAGTGCCGCTTGACTGTCCACATAAATCGCGATATCCCTAACAGATACCACGTTATGCTTCAACCATGTCACGACTTCCCCTATCGCCACTACTTCAGCCTGGTACACGCTGCAGTAGTCAGGGAGACGAACAGAAATATTAACATTAAGCTTCTCACAGAAGGCTCCGGCTCCTACTTTGCCGTCTAGCTTAGAGGCGTCCGTGAAAAATTGCAGTGCCTCGTTTTCCAGTATTGATCCGTTCCTCCAGGATTCCCTTGAAGGACAGATGATCCGGAAACCTATATCGAAGCACAACGTTGGTTTAATATAATCTAGATTCACCAGTTCCTCCCCTAGTGATCTAACTATCGTCGAGTGTCCCGCCTGAAGACACTTCCACTGAGAGACAGCCCAGAGCCTTGTAGCCACATTGGCTGCCATCTGCTTACCAAAAAATTCGATTGGAATAAGATGGAACATAACCTCTAAAGCGCGTGTAGGTGTTGAAATAAGCGCCCCGCTTATAAGCATACAGGCCGTTCTTTGCACCTTCTCCAACATCCTTATATACGTTACCTTTTCCAGAACTGGCCACCACACGCCCATCCCGTACATCAGCACAGGCCTTACCACTGCGGTATAGAGCCAGTGTACCAGCTCTGGTTTCAAACCCCATTTCTTTCCTTTGGCGTTTCTACACGAGTAAATGGCTACATTAGCCTTATTCACCCTTTCTACAATGTTAGGCTTCCAGCTGAGCTTATTGTCCAAGATTATGCCCAAAAATCTCGCTCTGTCAGCAAAAGCTAGTCTAATGCCGTTCACGGTAGGAGGGCTAACTACCGGAATTTTATATTTCTTAGTAAATAGTACCAGCTCTGTCTTGGAGGGGTTGATCCCTAATCCACATTTGCTGGCCCATTTCGTAACGATCAGGAGTGCATTCTGCATAACATCCCTAATCGTATCCAGATATTTGCCTGAGACAGCTATTGCTACATCATCTGCATACGCTACAACCCCTATACCCTCTTTCTCCAGTTCCAACAGCAATCCATTCACCACTGCACTCCAAAGAAAGAGGGACATTACTCCTCCCTGCGGAGTTCCTCTAACCACCCGCCTTCTACTGGTGGACTCTCCCAGTTCCGAGATAATAATCCTGCTTACCAGCATCTGATTAATCAACCTACTTATAGGATAATCCACCTTCAGAAATGACAATCCTCTCATGATCGCCTCCGTTTTTACATTATTAAAGGCACCCTCAATGTCGAGAAATGCTACCATACAATACTCTTGCGAGTAAATTGACTTCTCAATCATGCGTACTAGATCGTGCAGAGCTGTGTCCACCGACTTTCCCTTACAGTACGCATGCTGCGACATTGCCCAATTCCTTGGCTCAACTTTTGTTCGAATAAGTACGTCTATTAATCTTTCCAATGTTTTCAACAGAAAGGATGATAGAGTTATAGGCCTCAGGTCCTTTGGATAAGCCTGTGAGCTTTTTCCCGATTTCGGAATAAAAACCACTCTGACCTCCGTCCATTTCCTGGGAATATAGACCAATTGCAGACATCCTCTGAAGATAACCTCCAGCCAGGGCAGGATAACTGCAGAGTTTCTTTGGATCTCCGCTGGTATAATCCGATCCGGGCCCGCCGATTTATAAGGCTTAAAACCATTCAGCGCCCACAGGATTCGTTTCCTGTCCACGATGCCATCCACATCTGTTAAAGGTGTTCCTCGATGAGCTTCAGGCTCCATCGAGTCATCAATGCTTCCCGGAAAATGGGTCTCAATGAAAAGCTCCAATGATTCCGCACTTGAAGCTGTCCATAACCCGTCCGGCCTAATTAAGTAACTAGGACTGGTTGGGTTGGTAGATAGAATTTTCCTAAGGCGAGAAGTCTCAGAGACTTCCTCCATTCTACAACAGAAGAGTCTCCAAGACCCCCTTTGTGCTTTGCTCAACTCTTTTTTGTATTTTCTCAGGTCTTCCTTATAGGAATCCCAATCCCGATTTTCCCTGGTGTTCTTAGCCTTATTAAAGGCTGTCCTACACACTCTCCGATAGGTTCCCAACTCCGTGGTCCACCATGTCGGTTTCTGCCTGCCCCTAGGTTTTATCAGGGGACACGCAGCGTTAAATGACAGATTGCATGCTTTTGTGACAATATCAACCATGTCATCTAATTCCTCTACTGTCGCCGGAAGTCCAGGAACCTCCAGCGGCAATAGTTCCTTCAACACCTCCCCATATTTGTTCCAGTTTGTCCTTCTGGGATTCCTAAAGGCTTTCCGGGCAACAGGTTTGATGTTGAGGTTATATGTAATATATCGGTGATCAGAGAATGAGTGCTCCTTCGCCACTCTCCACCCACTGATCATATCAAAAATTGTTTCTGACGCACAGGTTACATCTAGAACCTCCTGTTGATTTCTAACAATGAATGTTGGTTCACACCCAATATTGCAAACTACGAGGTTAGTATTTAATAAGTAATCAAAAAATAACTCACCTCTTTCGTTAATGTCTGTGCTTCCCCAGATTGTGTGATGCGCGTTTGCATCACATCCAAGTATCACACCTACCTTTTTCAGACCTGCTTCCCGGATCAGTTCCCCCAGATTACCCGGTGGAACCTCCTTTTCACGATCCATATAGGCTGAGGCTAGCGATCCATATAGGCTGAGGCTGTAACGTCCCCGCTACTAAATTGTGGAAGAAGAAAAATATTCAAATTATTTTTCGCTAAGATACACGATCTGATCTTTTCAGAGTTGCTTGAGTATAATAATTTATACCCTTTCATTCTGAGGCCACAGATCCTGTTATTGTTAATCCAAGGTTCTTGAATTAACACCAAGTCCTCATCTGACTTAGTCAGTCTGAGCACGAGAGCTGCCGAGGCAGCCTTCGTGTGATGTAGGTTTATTTGTACAATGCTAATCATTGTAATGGACCTTACTCACCTCTTCCTGCACTCCCTGCATCAGGATAGTGTAATTTACCTCATTGTTCCGGACGCTGTCTTCCTCTCGTCGAGAGCCTGACAGGATGTCCCCATCAGGCTTCAGAGAGAGGAGGCTGCCTCCCATCACCAACTTCTCTTCGTCCAAAATATCGGAACGGCTACCCTGGTCGTCCTCAGTCCGCTTGATCATTTCCTGCCGGGTCCGTTCGCCGTCGCCCCCAGGCTGGTCTTTCGCGCCCTTATCGACCTCGTCTTTCTTATAAACTTTAAGAGTGATCGACTCGAAACCGAAGTTGATCACTCCCTTAGATCTAGCAAGGGAAGCCAAGGATTCCTTATTGATCAGCATGATTGCCAATCTAAACCCCCCCTGGCCTCCTCTTGCTTCACAATCCTCCATCCTTCCGTTGGAAGATCGGGATTACTGGCCCGGATAATCTCAATGATCTCCTCTGGCTTATCCGGCTCAGTTGGTAACCAGACGCTTGCCCTCGGCCTGCTCGGGATTTCCCCTCTGCTGACCGCTTCAAGCCTCGCGCCCGGCCACACCTCGCCCACCTCGGCCACTGCCCTTTTATAGAGATCGACCGATCTCTGGTCCGAGCACGCAGTTAGCTTAACGCGCCCTTGGTGCCATCTCGCATCTCTGCAGGACGGGGGGGACCCCGGATTTTCTCTCAGGATCCTCAAGAAAATGGAATTTAGTGCATTATACACTATCCTCCACTTTTCCGATGTGATGCTCCCATCTTCCTGACCTTTGTCAATGACGGCTAGCACCAGCACGTGCTCCTTCAGGGTTTCACTGAATAATTTCAGTTTCTGCTCCTTAGGAGCACCCGACGTCATGTCTGCTTGCACTTTGGCCCGCTTACTGCCTTCTGCTTCAAGCTCATCCTGGACCTCTGTCTTTTAGACACAAGGACCCTCTCCGAGCTATTGCAGCCGACAGCTTTCTTAGCCCATGCTACAGATTCCTTCTGCGCAACTGTAAGCTGCCCCTCAGGGGTCGCAGCCAGTTTCTCCAGAATTCTAAACGCCGACCGTCTCTCTCTGTACCGTCGTTTTGCTGGGG
Source organism: Nephrotoma flavescens (assembly GCA_932526605.1). Taxonomy (NCBI): domain Eukaryota; kingdom Metazoa; phylum Arthropoda; class Insecta; order Diptera; family Tipulidae; genus Nephrotoma; species Nephrotoma flavescens. The sequence continues at coordinate 70,898,604 of OW052220.1, read as the reverse complement.
GGATCTCTTTCGGTCCCCCGCTCTTCTGTTTGGCGGTTCCGCTTTCACCTGGCTTCGATGCCATGGTGTTGCTTGCCCCTGTCTCAGATGAGGGAACAGTACCTTTCTGGTTAGAGTTACTCCCCTCTATAGTACTTTCCGGTTTTTGGTGGGTACCGGTCCCCTTGTTTTTATTATTTTTTTTAATATCTTCCATTTATTTCCACGAGTATCGGAGAAATACGTCCACCTGCGCAGAGATCCGTATACGCAGGTAAGGCTAAATACAACTGGAGGTCGCCAGGTATCCAGAGGGCTCCGTTCACGACTGGGCTTTGTTAAATGGGCCCCCAGTCTAGTCGATCATCAGCACGGGTCGCGTAACACCTTAATCCAGCCCATTGGCTTACCGAGCACCCCGTCCGCCGCGCCCCGACCTCCTCCCACATTCACTCACTCATTCACCATTCATATGGATATCCCAAACAAATGGGACCCACGTCATTCATGGGATACCCGTTTATAGGGTTCCCCATTCACTACCTGGAAGCCCGGAAGCGCAAGGAGACGTGACGCTCAGTTCACCGTGGTTGTGGTCGATGGTTTTATGGCGCCATCAGTTCGCCTTTCCCTACTGGGTATCATAGGCACTCAGAATCTAGTGAACAGAGGTTAACCACTCCCCCGTTCTCTGAGACTCTCCTTCCAGCAGAGCTGCGGTTGGGGACGGCTTATTTAATTCACCGCTAACCTACCTATCGATAGGCCGTTCACGATCCACCACCTGTGACCCCCCCGATAGCTGCAGGTCGCCACGGGTACTATTTACTAAGAAATATAAAATTCCGGTAGTTAGCCCTCCTACCGTGAACGGCATTAGACTGGCTTTTGCTGACAGAGCGAGATTTTTGGGCATAATCTTGGACAGTAAGCTAAGCTGGAAGCCTAACATTGTAGAAAGGGTGAATAAGGCTAATGTAGCCATTTACTCGTGTAAGAACGCCATAGGGAAGAGATGGGGTCAAAAACCAGAGCTGGTACACTGGCTCTATACCGCTGTGGTAAGGCCTGTGCTGATGTACGGGGTGGGTGTGTGGTGGCCAGCTCTGGAGAAGGTAACATATAGGAAGATGTTGGAGAGGGTGCAAAGAACGGCCTGTATGCTTATAAGCGGGGCGCTTATTTCAACACCTACACGCGCTTTAGAGGCTATGTTCCACCTTATTCCAATCGAATTTTTTGGTAAGCAGATGGCAGCCAATGTGGCTACAAGGCTCTGGGCTGTCTCTCAGTGGAAGTGTCTTCAGGCGGGACACTCAACGATAGTTAGCTTAGGGGAGAACTGGCGAATCTAGATTATATTAAACCAACGTTGTGCTTCGATAAAGTTTTCCGGACCATCTGTCCTTCGAGAGAATCCTGAAGGAACGGATCAATACTGGAAAACGAGGCACTGCATTTTTTCACGGACGGTTCTAAGCTAGACGGCAAAGTAGGAGCCGGAGTCTTCTGTGAGAAGCTTAATGTTAATATTTCCGGTCGTCTCCCTGACTACTGCAGCGTGTACCAGGCTGAAGTGGTGGCGATAGGCGAAATCGGGACATGGTTGAAGCATAACGTGGTATCCGTTAGGGATATCGCGATTTATGTGGACAGTCAAGCGGCACTCAGGTCACTAGAGGTGGTTTCTCTGAAGTCACGGGTGGCGCTGGATTGCCGATCATCTCTTAAGGAGATGAGCGAGTATTTCAGTATCCAGATAATCTGGGTCCCTGGTCACTCGGACATCACGGGAAACTGCAGGGCGGACGAACTAGCTAGGTACGGTACGACTCTCCAGATGCAATCGGAAAGGGCAGGTCTGGGGAGGCATATAGCAGCGCTTAGATCGGCGCTCAGTAAAAAGGCAATCGCCTTGACAAATGAGAGGTGGACCAACACCCTCACGTGCAGGGTAGCAGAACAGGTTTGGCCAAAACTGGACCTGCGGCGCTCCAAGGCACTAGAATCCCTGGGAAAACGAGAGTTAGGATTGGTCGTAGGGATACTGACAGGACACTGCCTTTTTGGGGAACATGCAAGAAGGCTGGGTCTACAGACGATTGAGTTTTGTAGAAGTTGTTTAGACGAAGAGGAGGAAGAGACGGTAGATCACTTCCTATGCTCGTGTCCGGCACTATCATACAGAAGGCATAAGTATTTAGGTGTGTACCAGCGGGCTGTGGAATACGAGATATTTTACGCTACATAAGTAGCTCTGGATGGTTTCAGCAGGAGTAAAGGGGAGATAGGATCCTGTGGTATCACAATGGGCCAATACTGGCCTAAGTGTGCGATGGCAGCCACTCTAACCTAACCTAACCTAACCTGACCTATATCTGGAGTATGATTTCCTACGTAAAATAGAACAACCACAAAGCATGGTTATGGAAAAAACCGAAAACATCTTAGTTCAGGAAGTACTAACAAAAGAAATAAGAAAAGATACCCTAAATGAAATGATTGAAAGATCGCACCACAACGAAATACGGAACAAATGCAAGGAATATGTAGAAATATATACAGATGGGTCACTAACAAGAGAACAAGGAGGAATTGGAATTTCTTTCAAAAACTCAGGAATAGAGATAAAATTACAACTAAAAACCAAGCGCCAATCAAAACGATAGAAACTTTAGCTATTAAAACCGCAATCGAGAAAGCTATAGTAATGAGTATAGAAAATATGATAATATTCACAGATTCAAAGAGCAGCTGCACCTCAATAAAATGAGCTAACGAAGAGAGAATATACATATTTTACGAACAACAAATATTTGACATGTAAGGGGAAAAAATTTCAAAATAATTATACAATGGATACCGGGACACTTAGGAATAAAAGAAAATGAGAGAGCAGATAAACTAGCTAAAGAAGCAATAGAAGATCCCGCCGAAATAATAAACAACCCAATAACCATAAAGGACTCATATCAAATAATAAAAGAAACAATCAACAAAGAATGGCAAATAAAATACAACGAATGGACAACAACAGTTGGAAAATACAATAAAATTATCAATACATATATCACCTCCAACTAAACCATGGTATCATAACTCAAATCTAAGCGCATACAATATAAGACAAATAAATATACTGAGATCGGGACACGCTAGAAACAAAAAATTTAAACACCTAATGAAAATAGAAGACAATAATATATGTGAAGTATGCAACACACTGGAAGATAACGAGCACATAGTAGAAAAATGCACAAAATACGACCAGACGAGAAGTAAATACACATTATTACTAAACAACAAATTAATAGATATACTAAAATCAGAGAATGTCAATCACTACAAGATGCTATGCGACTACCTAAAAAAACGGATCCGCTCGAAACGCGATATTTCAAAATGCGATATCTCAAAACGAGATATGACAAAACGAGATATGGTACAAAACGAAATATTTCAAAATGCGATATTTCAAAACGCGATATGGTACAAAACGCGATATGGTACAAAATGCGATATTTTGAAACGCGATATTTCAAAACGCGATGTGGTACAAAACGCGATATGGTACAAAACGAGATATTTCAAAACGCATATGGTACAGAATATGCGTTGCGAAGCGACGGGAGCGCAGCGACCCACCTGATATCGATCCTATGTACTATCGTTCCTATCGACTTTTAAATTCCTATAAACTGAAATTAAATTTCCCCTTCACCCGCCTGATATAACCCGATCCTAAACTCCCGTTTTGTACCATATGGCGTTTTGTACTATATCGCGTTTTGAAATATCGCATTTTGAAATATCGCGTTTTGTACCATATCGCGTTTTGTACTGTATCGCGTTTCGAAATAACGCATTTTGAAATATCGCGTTTTGAAATATCGCGTTTTGAAATATCGCGTTTTGATAAATCGCGTTTTAAAATATCGCGTTTCAAATGGGACCCCTAAAAGAAATAGGAAGCAACTTATAATAACTTAATATAATCATAAATACAACGAACAACAAACATACAGTTCTTCACGGATGATCGATGTGAAGAGCAAACTACAAATTTAACAAGTTAATGATAATTTTATTATTATATTTATTTATGAATTTCAAACATGGAAACATTAATTTAAAATATTGGTTGTGTGGATTTCGATTCAGACCTTAGCAAAACAAATATAAAAAAAAACTTCTGATTTATTAAATTGACGATTGTCTTTGTTTAATTTAATTCCGACCTCTTCGATTATATTAATTACTCGCTGAGTATAAATAATCAGATCATCTTTCGAAGCAGCAAGGATTAAAAGGCCATCCATTGAACGCTCACTATTATTAAGTTCATGATTTGTTGGAATACTTCTGGCGCTGCGACCAGTCCAAATGGCAGTCGCAAACAGGTATATCTTCCCCAAGGAGTACCAAATGCCAAATATTTCTGACTTGATTCAGACAGAGGTACTTGCCAAAACCCTTTCTTGCAGTCGAGAAGAGTGAAAATTGCTTATTAGCAATTCTTGCCGATATTTCCTCTAATGTTTTAAGCGGATGGTGAGTTCTCAAAATATTTTTATTGTTTTTTAATTTCCGAATAACGTAATTAATAACTCGCATAAAACGTTGCTCACTTAGTATTTCGAAATTTTTCTTTTATTTACAATATTTTTTTGATCTTTAATTATCTTTCTGCTTTATAACTATCTGTGTGTATTATTTATTATTATCTTTATTAATTCAAACTCAGCTTATTTTTATTTATTTACGATTTTGCTTTGCTTTTACGAATTTTAATTATTATTTATTTTTATTCTGAAACCTTGATTAGTGATTCCTTTATTCATAATGTTCAGTGTACATAATTAAGTATAACACTTTCGTGGTACCTCCATATTCCGCCAGATATCACTATACATCAAGATTACGCTTCTGACAGGTACTAATTCTATTTTCCTTTACTTGTTGCTTCATTCTTCTTGTAAGAAGGCCTTCCTTAAGTATAATCAAATTCTACCTACCAACTACGATATTAACATTTCCTTTGACATCTGGCGACTTTGTGGTGGGCTATGCTCCAACTTCGATGCGATCACGGTAGTCAGCGGCTTGTGGTCTGTATTAATATAAAATATTCCATATACCTTAAAAAAAAAATCAAAAAATGCTTAATGGCACAGTAAATGGCTAAAAGTTCTCTATATCGCAAGCAAAATATTTTTGTTTTTCGTTAGAAATCTTTTTCGAAAACAAACTTAGCGATTGCCAACTTCTATTATGAAATTGTTCCAATACGACGCCCAAAGCAATATTGGAATCGTCAGGGCAACTTTTGTTGCATTTAAAGCAGTGACACATTCATGGGGCCATGAAAATGGATTCTTCTTATCAACCTTGCCTAGTTTGTTGACGTGACCGTGAATTGAAGCAAGAAGTTCGGCTAAATGAGGGATGAAGCGATGATAGTAATTAACCATGCCTCGCTGCACCTGCTATAGTACAAGTTAGTTGAGGAAAAGCTTTAATTGCTACGATGCGCTCCGCAGATGGTTCTGTGCCATCTTTGTTGATATTGTGGCTAATGAAACTGAGGGAAACTGTACCGAATTCGTATTTGAAAGGTTTTATAGTCAATACTATAAGTCATAAAATATATAAATTGATATTTTTATATTTATCGATACAAATTTTGTCAATCGGGAGCGAATCAATCTTGGATTAAATAAAAAATTAATTATTTCCTTACAATAAACGGTTTTTATTTTATTCACAAAAAAAATACAACCATCTTCTACAATACAAAATGGACGTGTTTTTTTTCGTTTTCAATGCTTATATTTATCTCTATCTTTCATTAAAACAAACCCCATAAACCAAATGAAAAATATGCACCCAACGAACATGAAAATACAATTTCATTTCTATAACTAAGTTTCTTATAATAATACATACTCGGGTAATCGGTTGAATATTGCGATTAAATGCTCGTGGTGTTCCGCTTCATTTGTACTTAATTCCAAAATATCGTAAATGTAGGGCATCCGAGTAAATTCAAAACGTCCGACCTGTATTTGATGGTACGCACGCACGAGAAGATGGTACAACCTTGAAGCCTGAGTTAAAAATTGTAGATGTGCAGCGGAGAATTCCTATCTGGTACCGTAATCGCATTCAATCGGCGATAATCACCGCGAGGACACCAGTTGTTGTTGTTGTTGTCTACTTTTGAACTAGATGCAGTGGTGAAGCACAACTTAAAAAACTCTGCAGTCTATTCCTGATTGCAGTACATTCGGCTTTAGCGATATGAAGCTTCTCTTTAACTAAACGACTTGGCCGGGAATATAATAAATGGCCTTTGGTAACAATCCGAGGTAAAACTTTGCCGAAGCAATATTCAAAATATTTAGTGTTTTTTCAATCTAAAAATATTTATGCGGTTAAAGAATACTATTAAAGTTAGCCGAAAGTTTTCAGCCGAAAGATAAAAAAAAATTGATAATGTAGATAGTGTCTTCGCTTTCTCAGCCAAAAATATGGCCACTATGGCCATTTGATATGACATAATTGTTGGTCAACTTCGGCCTAATTATGCAGAAATTCTGAAGGGGATACAGAAGTGTAATTTATACCTTGTTAAAGTTAGCCGAAAGTTGCCAGCCGAAAGATAATGCAGATAGTGTCTTGACTATTTTTAAACTCTATACTTTCGCCCCTATCGATTTTTAAATTCCTATAAACTGAAATAATTTCTTCTTCACCCGAATGATATAACCCGATCCTAAATTCGAGTTCATGAATGATTTTTGCTGCATTCGAGACACTATCTGCATTATCTTTCGGCTGAAAATTTTCGGCTAACTTTAACAGTATGTAATTTATCAAATTTCGCTTATTCAATATATCGAAAATGCATTGAATGGACCTGACATATTGAATTAGCAAAATTGCCCCCCGTCTGCGAAACGAAATTAACCGGTTAATGAAACCGGTTAACGAAATTCTGATGGGTATACGGGAGTCCAATTTGACAAAATTTCCATAGTTCAATTTCTCAAAAATTCATTGAATGGCCTGACGCTCCTTTTAAACCTAAATCCGTATTGATGCTAATATGGTCATTTAATAGGCCGTAATGCCTGTTAGCAATAGCGAAACCTTGAAAAATTCTGATGGGGATACAGGGGTGCAATTTGATAAGATTTTCGTAGTTCAATTTCTGAAAAATTCATTAAATGGCCCGGCGCTCTTGTTTGTCCTTAATCCGCATTGATGCCACTATGGCCATGTGATAGGCCCTAAGGTCTGGTAACAACAGTCAAGTTTTGAAGAAACTCGGATGGGAATACAGGGATGTAATTTGAAAAAAAAATCCATAGTTCAATTTCTGAAAAATTCGTTGAATGGCTCGGCGCTCCTGCTTAGCCTTAATTCGCATTGATGCCACTATGGTCATTTGATAGGTCCTAATGCTTGTTAGCAACAGTCAAATTTTGAAGGAGTTCTGATGGGGATTCGGGGCTGTAATTTGACAAATATTCCATAGTTCAATTTCTGAAAATTTTTTTGAAAGGCCCAGTACTCTTGTTTAGCCTAAATTCGCATTGATGCCACTATCATTATTTGATAGTCCAATTTTGAAGAAACTCTGAATGTTGTTAACAAGCATTAGGACCTATCAAATGGTCATAGTGGCATCAATGCGAATTAAGGCTAAGCAAGAGCGCCGGGCCTCTCAATGAATTTTTCAGAAATTGAACTATGGAAATGTTGTCAAATTACACTCCCGTATCCCCATCAGAATTTCTTCAAAATCGGACTGTTGTTACCAGGCCTTAGGGCCTATCAAATGGCCAACAATACCAATGCGCCTTGATTACAATGATTTTTAAATGAGTATAGCGCCCAGTTAAAATCAAAAACTCATGGAACACCCTGTCGGATCCAATTGAATCTGCCTAAGGACACTCATTTGAATTTAAACAGTCCGGCAATATCATTGAAGTTGATGTTACATACCTGGAAATTATTTAAAATATATTTAGATTGTAATTCTTGGAAAATTAAAATATTTCACTCTTGTATAAATTTCCCGAGTAATCCGCGCTAATGTCTACTAACACTAATTCTAAAAAAAATTCCACTCACATATTAGATTTGAGATTTACTAAATGTTTTTTTAAAAAAATGGTAAAATGTTTTAAAAGATAAGAATTTTCAATTGTAAGATTTATTAGATTATTTTTTTAACATAATAACCAAAAACTCTTAATCGGATTTTACAGAACAAATCAAGACGATGAATTATCGGAGGTGTGCATCATTGGTGACGTCAGAAGGCCGGATAAATCGGACGGATCTATTAAAAAAAACTACAAACTTATAAAAGGCGTTGTATGCCTTGTCGTATTAATTATAATTCTGGGTTCTAGTGTTTTATCAAAATTATCCTTCATGTTTATGGTATCGCAAATAGGAAAAAATCGAAAGGTACCCTATTGCAATGTACAAGGTATAATCACTATTCTGTGCACTTTTACTATATATTTTGTATATGATTAATCGATTTTCAATTTTAAATAGCCCCTGAACAACAATTGTATGCAACAATACCAGATAAAGAACGAGTCGCTTGGATATGGGCCATTGTATTTGCATATGCGGTACCCGAATTGATCGCATTCATTAAAGCGTGGCTATCTAGCACCCATAAAAGTGATAAACGTTCTGGTTTCATGGAGTATACGGTTGTATTTTGTATCGAGACGTTACACGCAATTGGCATGGGTCTTTTGGTGTTCGTTGTGTTACCGCATTTGAATGTAATCCAAAGTGTGATGCTTACGAATTGTCTTAGTATTGGGCCAGCCATACTAATTGCTTATGCTGAATGGGGACTCGAAAAACCAATACGATTTCTAAACACTCTCGCACTCTGTGCACAAATAACAGGATTTATTGTTTGGCCTATATTGAGTGGCAGCGCCCATGTATGGTGTATACCAGCTGCTATCACATTGATATCATTCCATTGGTGGGAAAATTTTGTATCGGCAAAGAGTCAATGTGGCCCGCTTGTGTCACTTAACAAACTAAAAGAATCGTTTGGTCTAAGCCGATCCAGCACGAATCTTTTTGTTTCACCATGGAAAATATTTGTATTCTTGAATTGTGCGATCAATTTCTCTGGAATACCACTAACCCACTTTTTCGAAGAATTTATTACTGGATGGGGGGGCTATCATCGTATTGATATTATAGAACCAGCAAGTAAAATAACTGAGACAGTTTCTTCTTCACCATCGGCCATTTACTGGACACTTCTAATACAAATTATGTCATCATTCATTTGCTACGCATTCACTCAATTTGCATGCAAGATTAGAATCCAAGCAGTGGGATTTTCTCTGCCGATTAATTTAACGGTTCCCGTATCAATTTTCATTTTATTAGCAATGTGCGGATCACGAACTTTAAACGTATGCACGTATCATAATGTGCTACCTGACTACCTATTTTTTATCTCACCTTCCGCGTATAATTTGCGAGATTTTGTATTCAATGAATTTGGCTGGATTTGGATATTTTGGTTATTATCACAAGCGTGGGTTACCCGTCATATTTGGTCGCCAGGCCGTACTAAAAACGAAAGTTTATTTGTAACGCCCCTGTACAATGCATTAATCATTGATCAATCGTTAGCATTAAACCGAAGGCGTAGCCAATCCGATTTACTTCACGAACCAATTCAACACTATGAGGCACCACTGGTATACATATGTGCTACAATGTGGCATGAAGAGCCTTCCGAAATAATTACGTTTTTCAAATCTATTCTACGTTTGGATAAAGTTTATGGTGACCGCCGACAGCAAACCAACAATCAAAAGCAAACCGACGATCAATACGATATGGAGACGCATATTTTTTTCGATTCCGCATTCTCAAATGATCAGAATATAAACGAATACGTTAGGTCGTTTATTATTAGTTTGCCGACGGCAATCCAACAAGTTTATGAAACTGATATGAATATCCAACCACCACATAAATACGAGACACCATATGGTGGCCGACTAGAGTGGACACTTCCGGGCAAAACCAAAATGTGTATGCATCTAAAAAATTCGAATAAAATTCGTCAAAAAAAGAGATGGTCGCAGGTCATGTACATGCGATATTTGTTAGGCCACAAGATCAACATAAATCGGGTAAAAAATACATTTATTCTAGCGCTTGATGGTGATATCGATTTTCATCCGGAGGCGGTACAGTTGTTACTCAATCGAATGAGGGAGGATGAAAATTTAGGTGCAGCAAGTGGTCGAATCTATCCGATTGGAACCGGTCCAATTGTTTGGGTTCAAAAATTTGAGTACGCAATCGGTCATTGGTTGCAGAAAGCCACCGAACATGTTATAGGATGTGTATTATGTACGCCCGGGTGTTTTTCCATGTTTCGTGGTTGTGCGTTGGTCGACGATGTCCTGGAGCAATATTCCAAAAACCCAAAAGAATCAAGCCAATTCTTAAAATACGATCAGGGTGAAGACCGATGGCTTTCTACACTAGTCCTTAAAGCTGGATTCCGGATTGAATACTCAGCAGCGGCAAAGGCGTACACACACTGCCCAAAGAATTTTGTGGCACTATTTAAACAACGCCTCCGTTGGATATCGTCTACGATAATCAACACTTTTGATTTTATACGCCATTCACGCGACATTATTGGAGAAAACAGAAGCATTACAATGCCATACATTGTGTACCAGGTAATATTGCTCGTCGGTACATTTCTTGGACCCGGTACCATATTTTTAATGATGCTAGGCGGTCTAGCAGCCGTCTTTCATGTTGACATAACCAATTTGTTTTTATGGAATCTCGTACCAATCCTAATGTTCATAGTGGTTTGCTACAAATTCAAAGAATATCAATTTAGAGCGGCTATTTTCCTATCCGGTGTCTACTCTCTCGTCATGATGACCGTACTGATAGCAATGATTATACAATTTATACGTGATGGCCTGGTATCACCGTCCTCGGTGTTTTTTATGTTAGTGTTTGGCCAAATTTTAATTGCCGGTTTATTACATCCGGAAGAGATTGGGTGCCTACCATACGGCATTATGTACTATATGACAATTCCTACAATGTATATGTTGCTGATAATTTATGCCATAATCAATATGAACGACTTGTCGTGGGGAACCCGAGACAATACGCAAAATGTGAAAGAACATAATTCCGATGGCGTTACCAACTACAGTCGACCACAATTTATGTTCCTTTGTTGCTCGACGGTCATAATGTAAGTACCATTGGGAAACATCTTTCGGTGTTTTTTTTTTAAATAACTTAAATATTTTCAGGAATGTATCGGAAGTGAACCAAAGAATACCATTACTTGATGAGCCGGATGAAGAAAATACAGAAATACCTGACAACTTTAATTGGATGAATGATTACCTTTTAATAAATGCTCCAACAAAAATGCTTGAAGAGGATGAGTTATCTTATTGGACCAAACAAGTAGTAAAAAATAATTTAGCTCCAATCGAACCTCCAAACAATCAAAAAGTGCTGCTGGACGAATTACGTGATACTTGTGCATTTTTTTTCATTATGGTTAACACAGTGTTCGTGCTAGTTGTTTACGTATTTCAGTTGAACAAAGAACATTTCTACATAAATTGGCCTTTTGGCGTTCGGCAGACACTAAATGTTTGTGATACTAATCTCGATATTACAATAGTGCGTGAGTATTTCCAGGTGGAACCGATTGGATTTTTGTTTATCACATTTATGGGATTCATTATGATAATTCAATTCATTGCTATGCTGGTGCATCGGTTTGGTACATTATGTGAAGTGTTGGCTGCTACCGAATTAAGTTGGAATTATCGAATACAAGATACAGACTGGAAAAATTTTATGGAACTATTGAGAAAAGTTCACTGGCCTAATATTAATAATGATGGGGTGTCCAAGTGGAACAGCAACGAGGACAAACTGAGAGTAGTTTAAAAATTAAAATAGGGCATTTAATTTGAGCTGATTAATTAACAAAATTTGTAATAAGTAAAAAAATTATGGAAGTTTTAATTTATTGCTAATAATAGATAAGATAAGCGAATTGGGTAACGATAATCGAATTTTATAAACCTTCTCCCTCCCCCCAACTACCTCACAAATATTTAATTTAGAGTCACAATAGAATTAAAGCGGTTGGAGCGGTTGGTGAAATAATATGGTATGGTAAGATGAGTTACTTTGTGACAGTTGGTAGATTTAGTTACGATATATTTAAGGCTGATTTACAGATGGTTGTTCCTTCAGTTGAATTGGTTAATCTGAAGGCGATTTCAAATTGGATTTCTGATTTTGCATTTGGGGGTGGTGAAACCCCAGCCGACCTATTCCCGGTTTTCAATTTCTGTCGCGATTACAATTGGAACAGTGTAGCAACATCACGTTGGGTATCTCGCAGCCAAACCAGAAAATTTTTAGAAGAATATCGCAGTGCCACCAAAAATGACATCTCCTCTGGTAGTTCCAACAACTTAACCTGGCCTTGTTGCGAGAAATTGAATTCTGAGCATATGGATTGCGAAAATATTTCGATTCTCAGCTTCATTGATGGAAGGTAGTAAACCATTAGAGTGTGGTGGGTCGTACAATAGAGAATTTATTTTATTTTCATTGAACTTTTACTTGCGGTTGTTGATGCTTTGTCCAATTTCTATATTTGACCGTCGAATTTTGAAACCATATAACAATGATTTGGTCAAGTGCAATTTGGGTCTGCACGAGATGTAAGCAACGAGATGTATTAACTAGTTGTTGTTCTGGTATTCCGTTTGTACATAATAAGTGTTCGGCTTATGGAAGTTTTTGAGATATTGGCCAAAAACTGAAAATAACTTATGTGGCCGCAGAAAGTTATAAAACTCTTGTGAAAATTCTAGTATATGAATTTTCCCCAAATTTTCCATATAGTCTCTCTGTATGATCTAAGCTATTAGAAAACTAACCAAAACAATTGGTTAGGTTAGGTTAGGTTAGGTTAGAGTGGCTGCTATCGCACACTTAGGCCAATAATGGCCCATTGTGATACCACAGGATCCAATCTCCCCTTACTCCCGCTGAAACCAACCAGAGCTACTGATGTAGCGTAAAATATCTCGCACCCCAAAGTTCGCGAGTTCAAAAAGGCTGTCCATGTTGTACACACCCAAGTACTTACGTCTTTTGTATGATAGTGCTGGACACGAGCATAGGAAGTGAACTAACGTCTCTTCCTTCTCTTCGTCCATACAACTTCTACAAAAGTCATTCGTCTCTAGACCCAGCCTTCTCGCATGTTCCCCAAAAAGGCAGTGTCCTGTCAGTATCCCTACGACCAATCCTAAATCTCGTTTTCCCAGAGATACAAGTGCTTTGGAGAGCCGCAGGTCCAGTTTTGGCCAAACCTGTTTTGCTACACTGCACGTGAGAGTATTGGTCCACCTCTCATCTGTCAAAGCGATTGCCTTTTTACTGAGCGTCAATTTGAGCGCTGCTATAGGGCTCCCGACCTGCCCTTTCCGGTTGCATCTGGAGAGTCGTACCGTACCTAGCTAGTTCGTCTGCCCTGCAGTTTCCCGTGACGTCCGAGTGACCAGGGACCCAGATTATCTGGATACTGAAATACTCGCTCATCTCATTAAGAGATGATCGGCAATCCAGCGCCACCCGTGACTTCAGAGAAACCGCCTCTAGTGACCTGAGTGCCGCTTGACTGTCCACATAAATCGTGATATCCCTAACGGATACCACGTTATGCTTCAACCATGGCACGACTTCCCCTATCGCCACCACTTCAGCCTGGTACACGCTGCAGTAGTCAGGGAGACGAACAGAAATATTAACATTGAGCTTCTCACAGAAGGCTCCGGCTCTTACTTTGCCGCCTTGCTTAGAGCCGTCCGTGAAAAATTTCAGTGCCTCGTTTTCCAGTATTGATCCATTCCTCCAGGATTCCCTAGAAGGACAGATGATCCGGAAACCTATATCGAAGCACAACGTTGGTTTAATATAATCTAGATTCACCAGTTCCTCCCCTAGTGATCTAACTATCGTCGAGTGTCCCGCCTGAAGACACTTCCACTGAGAGACAGCCGAGAGCCTTGTAGCCACATTGGCCGCCATCTGCTTACCAAAAAATTCGATTGGAATAAGATGGAACATAACCTCTAAAGCGCGTGTAGGTGTTGACCTAAGCGCCCCGCTTATAAGCATACAGGCCGTTCTTTGCACCTTCTCCAACATCTTCCTATATGTTACCTTCTCCAGAGCTGGCCACCACACACCCACCCCGTACATCAGCACAGGTCTTACCACAGCGGTATAGAGCCAGTGTACCAGCTCTGGTTTTAGACCCCATCTCTTCCCTATGGCGTTCTTACACGAGTAAATGGCTACATTAGCCTTATTCACCCTTTATACAATGTTAGGCTTCCAGCTGAGCTTACTGTCCAAGATTATGCCCAAAAATCTCGCTCTGTCAGCAAAAGCCAGTCTAATGCCGTTCACGGTAGGAGGGCTAACTACCGGAATTTTATATTTCTTAGTAAATAGTACCAGCTCTGTCTTGGAGGGGTTGATCCCTAATCCACATTTGCTGGCCCATTTCGTAACGATCAGGAGTGCATTCTGCATAACATCCCTAATCGTATCCAGATATTTGCCTGAGACAGCTATTGCTACATCATCTGCATACGCTACAACCCCTATACCCTCTTTCTCCAGTTCCAACAGCAATCCATTCACCACTGCACTCCAAAGAAAGGGGGACATTACTCCTCCCTGCGGAGTTCCTCTAACCACTCGCCTTCTAATGGTGGACTCTCCCAGTTCCGAGATAATAATCCTGCTTACCAGCATCTGATTTATCAACCTACTTATAGGATAATCCACCTTCAGAAATGACAATCCTTCCATGATCGCCGCCGTTTTTACATTATTAAAGGCACCCTCAATGTCGAGAAATGCTACCATACAATACTCTTGCGAGTAAATTGACTTCTCAATCATGCGTACTAGATCGTGCAGAGCTGTGTCCACCGACTTTCCCTTACAGTACGCATGCTGCGACATTGCCCAATTCCTTGGCTCAAGTTTTGTTCGAATAAGTACGTCTATCAATCTTTCCAAGGTTTTCAACAGAAAGGATGATAGAGTTATAGGCCTCAGGTCCTTTGGATAAGCCTGTGAGCTTTTTCCTGATTTCGGGATAAAAACCACTCTGACCTCCGTCGATTTCCTGAGAATATAGACCAATTGCAGACATCCCCTGAAGATAACCTCTAGCCAGGGGAGGATAACTGCAGAGTTCCTTTGGATCTCTGCTGGTATAATCCGATCCGGGCCCGCCGATTTATAAGGCTTAAAACCGTTCAGCGCCCACAGGATTCGTTTCCTGTCCACGATGCCATCCACATCTGTTAAAGACCGGTGTGAAGTTTTTGGACAAAAGTTTTTGGACAAAAATTTACGCGAGTGTTTTTTGTGAAGTTTTTGGACACATTTTTATTTCTTGGACAAAATTTTTTGTAAGTGTGCAATTTTAACAGTGTATTTATTTTATATTAAAATCGAAACAATATTGATAATAAATATTGATAAAACAAAAGAAATTGTTTAAAATTAAAAAATGTAAAATGCTCATTATTATAAATTTTTCAATAAATCACGTACCATCCTGTATAAAACACCACTGTACTGTATAATACACCAAATAACAAAAATCTCAGAGATTGGCTCGCATAGTGACTATATACGTTCGAAAGGGGATACTTTGAGCTATTTAAATCAGTTAACCCCATCTCGAAATGATGAACTAGGCTCGGGTATTGAATTTTTAAAGTTTTACCAATATAGCGAGTCTGCGTGTCCACGGATGTTCTACTACTCTAAGCCAAATAGCAAAAATCTCAGAGATTGGCTCGCATAGTGACTATATACGTTCAAAAGTATATACTTTGAGCTATTTAAATCAGTTAGCCCCATCTCGAAATGATGAACTAGGCTCATGTATTGAATTTTTAAAGTTTTACCAATATAGCGAGTCTGCGTGTCCACGGATGTTCTACTGCTCTAGGCCAAATAGAAAATATCTCACAGATTGGCTCGTATAGTGACTATATACGTTCGAAAGGGGATACTTTGAGCTATTTAAATCAATTAGCCCCATCTCGAAATGATGAACTAGGCTCATGTATTAAATTTTTAAAGTTTTACCAATACAGCAAGTCTGTGTGTCCACGGATGCTCTACTACTGTAAGCCAAATAACAAAAATCTCAGAGATTGGCTCGCATAGTGACTATATACGTTCAAAAGGGGATAATTTGAGCTATTTAAATCAGTTAGCCCCATCTCGAAATGATGAACTAGGCTCATGTATTGAATTTTTAAAGTTTTACCAATATAGCGAGTCTGCGTGTCCACGGATGTTCTACTGCTCTAGGCCAAATAGAAAATATCTCACAGATTGGCTCGTATAGTAACTATATACTTTCGAAAGGGGATACTTTGAGCTATTTAAATCAGTTAGCCCCATCTCGAAATGATGAACTAGGCTCGTGTATTAAATTTTTAAAATTTTACCAATACAGCAAGTCTGTGTGTCCACGGATGTTCTACTACTGTAAGCCAAATAACAAAAATCTCAGAGATTGGCTCGCATAGTGACTATATACGTTCAAAAGGGGATACTTTGAGCTATTTAAATCAGTTAACCCCATCTCGAAATGATGAACTAGGCTCGTGTATTGAATTTTTAAAGTTTTACCAATATAGCGAGTCTGCGTGTCCACGGATGTTCTACTACTCTAAGCCAAATAGCAAAAATCTCAGAGATTGGCTCGCATAGTGACTATATACGTTCAAAAGTATATACTTTGAGCTATTTAAATCAGTTAGCCCCATCTCGAAATGATGAACTAGGCTCATGTATTGAATTTTTAAAGTTTTACCAATATAGCGAGTCTGCGTGTCCACGGATGTTCTACTGCTCTAGGCCAAATAGCAAAAATCTCAGAGATTGGCTCGCATAGTGACTATAAACGTTCAAAAGGGGATACTTTGAGCTATTTAAATCAGTTAGCCCCATCTCGAAATGATGAACTAGGCTCGTGTATTGAATTTTTAAAGTTTTACCAATATAGCGAGTCTGCGTGTCCACGGATGTTCTACTGCTCTAGGCCAAATAGAAAATATCTCACAGATTGGCTCGTATAGTGACTATATACTTTCGAAAGGGGATACTTTGAGCTATTTAAATCAGTTAGCCCCATCTCGAAATGATGAACTAGGCTCGTGTATTAAATTTTTAAAATTTTACCAATACAGCAAGTCTGTGTGTCCACGGATGTTCTACTACTGTAAGCCAAATAACAAAAATCTCAGAGATTGGCTCGCATAGTGACTATATACGTTCAAAAGGGGATACTTTGAGCTATTTAAATCAGTTAGCCCCATCTCGAAATGATGAACTAGGCTCATGTATTGAATTTTTAAAGTTTTACCAATATAGCGAGTCTGCGTGTCCACGGATGTTCTACTGCTCTAGGCCAAATAGAAAATATCTCACAGATTGGCTCGTATAGTGACTATATACTTTCGAAAGGGGATACTTTGAGCTATTTAAATCAGTTAGCCCCATCTCGAAATGATGAACTAGGCTCGTGTATTAAATTTTTAAAATTTTACCAATACAGCAAGTCTGTGTGTCCACGGATGTTCTACTACTGTAAGCCAAATAACAAAAATCTCAGAGATTGGCTCGCATAGTGACTATATACGTTCAAAAGGGGATACTTTGAGCTATTTAAATCAGTTAGCCCCATCTCGAAATGATGAACTAGGCTCATGTATTGAATTTTTAAAGTTTTACCAATATAGCGAGCTCACAGATTGGCTCGTATAGTGACTATATACGTTCGAAAGAGGATACTTTGAGCTATTTAAATCAGTTAGCCCCATCTCGAAATGGTGAACTAGGCTCATGTATTGAATTTTTAAAGTTTTACCAATATAGCGAGTCTGCGTGTCCACGGATGTTCTACTGCTCTAGGCGCACAGTAAATGGACAAGTGTTCAATACATATCAAGATGCATGTCGCGAGATGCAATTGATGGAAAACGACACTCATTGGGATCTGACACCTGCAGATGAAGCATTTACATCCACGCTGAATAGCATTCGTCAACTGTTCGCAATTTTATTAACTACATGTTATCCTAGACAATCATCAACTTTGTGGGGGAAAACACAAGAATTACATGGATGAAGACATACTATACCGAGTTAGATACACAAACCAAGATCGAAACATTGATTACACGCCTTAAATGTACAATGAAGCTACATATAGTGTTGATCGAGGATTTAGAGAAATAGAACATCCGTGGACACGCAGACTCGCTATATTGGTAAAACTTTAAAAATTCAATACATGAGCCTAGTTCATCATTTCGAGATGGGGCTAACTGATTTAAATAGCTCAAAGTATCCCCTTTCGAACGTATATAGTCACTATGCGAGCCAATCTCTGAGATTTTTGTTATTTGGTGTATTATACAGTACAGTGGTGTTTTATACAGTATGGTACGTGATTTATTGAAAAATTTATAATAATGAGCATTTTACATTTTTTAATTTTAAACAATTTCTTTTGTTTTATCAATATTTATTATCAATATTGTTGCGATTTTAATATAAAATAAATACACTGTTAAAATTGCACACTTACAAAAAATTTTGTCCAAGAAATAAAAATGTGTCCAAAAACTTCACAAAAAACACTCGCGTAAATTTTTGTCCAAAAACTTTTGTCCAAAAACTTCACACCGGTCTGTTAAAGATGTTCCTCGATGAGCTTCAGGCTCCATCGAGTCATCAATGCTTCCCGGAAAATGGGTCTCAATGAGAAGCTCCAATGATTCCGCACTTGAAGCTGTCCATAACCCGTCCGGCCTAAATAAGTAAGTAGGACTGGTTAGTAGATAGAATTTTCCTAAGGCGAGAAGTTTCAGAGACTTCCTCCATTCTACAACAGAAGAGTCTCCAAGACCCCCTTTGTGCCTTCCTCAACTCTTTTTTGTATTCTCTCAGGTATTCCTTATAGGAATCCCAATCCTGATTTTCCCTGGTGTTCTTAGCCTTATTAAAGGCTGTCCTACATGCTCTCCGATAGGTTCCCAACTCCGTGGTCCACCATGTCGGTTTCTGCCTGCCCCTAGGTTTTATCAGGGGACACGCAGCATTAAATGACAGATTGCATGCTTTTGTGACAATATCAACCATGCCATCTAATTCCTCTATTGTCGTCGGAAGTCCAGGAGCCTCCAGCGGCAATAGTACCTTCAACACCTCCCCATATTTGTTCCAGTTTGTCCTTCTGGGATTTCTAAAGGCTTTCCGGGCAACAGGTTTGATGTTGAGGTTATATGTAATATATCGGTGATCAGAGAATGAGTGCTCCTTCGCCACTCTCCACCCACTGATCATATCAAAAATTGTATCCGACGCACAGGTTACATCTAGAACCTCCTGTCGATTTCTAACAATGAATGTTGGTTCACACCCAATATTGCAAACTACAAGGTTAGTATTTAATAAGTAATCAAAAAATAACTCACCTCTTTCGTTAATGTCTGTGCTTCCCCAGATTGTGTGATGCGCGTTTGCATCACATCCAAGTATCACACCTACCTTTTTCTGAAATGCATCCCGGATCAGTTCCCCCAGATTATCCGGTGGAACCTCCTTCTCACGATCCATATAGGCTGAGGCTAGCCATAGTTTTTCACAGCCTACCTCAGCGCTCACCGCTGTAACGTCCCCGCTAATAAATTGTGGAAGAAGAAAAATATTCAAATTATTTTTCGCTAAGATACACGATCTGATCTTTTCAGAGTTGCTTGAGTATAATAATTTATACCCTTTCATTCTGAGGCCACAGATCCTGTTATTGTTAATCCAAGGTTCTTGGATTAACACCAAGTCCTCATCTGACTTAGTCAGTCTGAGCACGAGAGCTGCCGAGGCAGCCTTCGTGTGATGTAGGTTTATTTGTACAATGCTAACCATTGTAATCTACCTTACCCACCACTTCATGCACTCCCTGCATCAGGATAGTGTCATCTGGCTCGTTGGTTTGGTCGCCAACCCCCTCTCGTCGTGTGTTTGACGGGTTGCCCCCATCGTACTTCAGAGAGAGGAGGCTGCCTCCTATCACCAACTTCTCTTTATCCGAAATATCGGAACGGCTACCGTGGTCGTCCTCAGCCCGCTTGACCGTTTCCTGCCGGGTCCGTTCAATTGGTTACTAGGTGAAGGTAAACCAATTGGTTACTAGTGGAAGTTTTTGAGATATTGGCCAAAAACTGAAAATAACTTATATGACCGCAGAAAATTATAAAACTCTTGTGAAAATTTTAGTCCATGAATTTTCCCCAAATTTTCCATATAGTCTCAATATGACCTATGCTATTAGAAAAACAACCGAAAGTATTGGTTACTAGTAAAAGTTTTTGAGATATTGGCCAAAAACTGAAAATAACTTATATGGCCGCAGAAAATCAAAAAATTCTAGTGAAAATTCTAGCACCCAAATTTTCCATATAGTCTTAGTATAGCCTAAGCTATTAGAAAACCAACCGAAATCATTGGTTACTAGTGGAAAAAATGCCGGAAAGACGGGATATTGTTAAATTTCAACATTTCATATACCGAGTTCCTTTACTTCGGAGATCAATCAATTTGCCATTTTAAGAATCACTTCTAATATTTTATTCCACTGAGATGTTTTATTTAGTGAAAAAATATATACATAATGAATAAAAAGTTTCCGCTGGTAATTACATTACAAAATAAATTCTGTTTAGTGATAGTGCTGCCACTTGCGGCGAGTAGCGTAATCTCTTATTTTCCGCTGTCAAAATTCCGCTATCTTATACAGCATTGAAGCGCACACGAAAAGAAACCACACAATACACATGACTGATGCGGATGAACAATGCGAAAAACAATAAAAATATAGAAATATAAAATGAATAGCGTAAAGCGCGTACAAATGAAAATGAATGACTTCATTGTTGATTGCTTAAATATCCAACTGATGTCGCCTCTGGTTGCGGGTTGATAATCAAATAGCATATAAGCGTTAACAGCGAGGTTGCCATAGATGATATTTTTCTTTATGCACAAAATGCGAAAATGTTAAAGGGAATCACAAAAAAAGTAACACATCGATTAAAAGATGCTGGTTTCACATTAACAACTCAATTCCCTTAGACGTATCACTTCATGCGACGTGACTATGGATCTTCCTGGTTACTAGATTTTAAAATCAAAATTTACTAAATAATTTTGTGAAAAACTCTCACGCGGCTTTTACATCAAGTAAACTTTTTGTTTGATAAACATTTTTATTATTGAAAAACAATATTTTTAGTTGTTTTTAATATGAATAAAGATTATTTTTAAAAACTTTGATCTTATTTAAGCTATTAAAAATAAAAATAAAATTAAAGCTTTGCGATTTATGAACTTTTTAGCGAATTTAATATTCTATAAAAACTTCGTTAAAGAATTAACTTATCGAACTCAAAAGTTTATTAAACAAGCGCTAAATCAGTAAAAAGAATGTGAGTGTTGAAAAAACTAAAGATACTACAGCAGGCAATTTCACTTATAATACGAGTACATCGGGTAATTCGAGTTTTCAATCATGTCAAAAGATTCAAATAATTTTGACAGATAAATAATAATATGCACATATTTCTTCAATTTTATTATTTTATACGAATATATTTGCCAATATAGAATATCATCAGATTTACGCAATTACGGACTTAACTAACAACAATGTTCAGCGATAATTAACAGCCCTGCATAATATGTTAACCATTTCATGCGATAAAATTTCTATTCGAAGTTAAAAGGGCCATAATTTTTTAGTTTAGAGATTATTGTAAAATGCATGATACTCCTAACAGTTATTAGGTTTGACATCGAGTCAGACAGACCTGTTTCGATTTTTCGTTCTTACTTTATATATAAATTTATTATTTCCATTAAAAGTTAATAAATATAACTTTCAATAGACATAACTTTATTGCAATGCTTTAATGATTTTATTTTCAATTCAAAATTCTGACATATTTAGAGTATTCACTATGCCTACTTGATGTAAGAATCATAAAAAGTTTATCAAATATATTTAATGCATGTTCTATTGATGTGAAACCTGCGTCAAAGATTTTTTTTAAATCTTAGTTGGCTGCATTAGTTTGATTTTTTTTAATTTATTTGTCACGTCAAAATTTCAAGTGATAGAAATTGTCATTTGAAGTGATAGCAGTCGATAGGAAATATTTATAAAGCAGCATACTAAGATTTAAAAAACAGCCAGAACGACTTTATTGAACAATTATTTTGTAAGTTTTGATTTAATGATCTAGTAACCAAGAAGCTGAGTCACATCACTTGAAGATTACTCTACTCATTTATTTTCATTTTGTATTTAAATATTATATGTGACAAAAAAATTGTACTGAAAATAAATGATAAGCCTGTGTGCTTAAATAAAAAAAAATCCGAAATTTTCAGATTTGACAGAACCATTGAGAACATTATAGTGAACGACACCGCATCGGTATGGAATGTTGACCAACAAACACCTTTTGAGAAGTTAAAAGGAGTCATCACAACAACGCCAGTTCTGGGTCATTATGGCGTAAATCACACCGTTAAAATATCCTGCGATCCAAGTTCCGTAGCTTTTGGAGCTTGCCTGCTCTAAAATAAAGCCGAAAAAATTATCCACCAATCGGCAGAGAAGCAGCCGCCATAATATTTGCATCGAAACTGATCATAAACCATTGGAAACGATTTTCAAAAAACCGATTTCACAGGCGCCGATGCGTTTACAACAAATTCTTTTTGATGTTGTGCCATATTCGCCAACAGTACAATACAAGAAAGGTGTGGACATGAAAGTAGCTGACACACTCAGCCGCGATTGCAAAGCTAACCAATTGACAAAAAATGGACAGAAAGCGAAGAATACAAAATCAACGCAGTATTCGCTATGTCGGATGTGACGAAAAATCACTTAGCAAACTTGACAGACGAAGATTTCGAATTACAATCGCTACGTACAGTTGTCGAAAGAGAATGGCCAACTCATGACAGCAGGTTGCCGGATGCAGTCAAGTCGTATGCGAGGTTGAAGGAAGAAATTTCATATGATGGTCAATTACTATTTAAAGCTAATAAAATTATTGTCTCAACAGCTGAACGCCCAAAAGGGTTACCTGATATACACAAAGGCTACCCAGGTGTGTCGAAATCATTAGCATGATTTGTCGAAAAGTGCTCTACATGTCAACGCACTCAAAGATCAAAAACAAAGGAACCATATTACTATAGAAGGTTTTGCCGGACTACCCATTTCAACTAGTTTCTACAGACATGTTTACCTTCAAGAGCAAAGGGTACATCATTATTGCCGATCATTATTCCGGTTTTATGGATTTTCAAGAATTAAAGCCATTCATTCGCTAATTTGAACAAAAAAATTTGCTTTTCGGCCGTTCCATAAAGTTCTCAAATGTTGCAAGATTTCACGTGCACAAAACTTCCCTGTGGAATTTTTCTGTATTTTCTACCCTAAGCACAGCGCAATATTTATGTCGACCTACCCTGAAAAAATCTAACGGATCGGATCATGTTTGGGGGTCATTTTAGGGTTGAGTATGAAAAAATTAAGAGTATTAACCCGTTCGCTGACACTTTCAAAATGTGATTAACACAAATTTGACCGCTTTTGTAATTGCAATGATATTTCATCGCGGAAAGGAATGTATTATTGAGAATTGACAAATATGTCGTTTTATTTCTTAAAAAACGAAACAATTGTATGACTGATTTGCGCGAAAGTGTTAAAAAACGAAAATTTGTATGGATGCTATAGATAAGATATAAGATTTAGAGCAAAATACAAATTAAATAGTTCAAAATTAATTTTTTTTTTTTCAAAAAGAGAGGGGGGGATGTAACAATATGAGCCACCCTATTCTATACTAACTGTTCAATATGAACAGGGTCATTCAACTACAACATTATGCAGTTTTGCACAATGTTAATTTTAACTTAGCTATAAATAAATTTATTAAATTTTTCCTGCAATTTTGCACTTTTGGATTTTATAAAATATTGAAATTGATATATGATCATATATATAATGTAAAAAACAACAACAAAAAATTATCAAATTTGTATAAAAACGACAAAGAATAAATGGACAATTCAGTTCTAATCAAACTCTACTCAATGCTTTTATATCAATATTCCGGTATTAGCCCTCACTAGTGGAAAGCTCGGAATAAAAAGTGTATTAAAAGTATTAAATTAGTTCAAGCTGAGGCTGAACTAAACACTAACACACACGTATGTAAATCCACTCTTCTAAAGCCAGTTATCAAAGATCATTCAATCGATACACACGTATTATCATTTATATCACGGCTCTCTCAATATTAGATACTCATAAGTATTACGATTAGTAGTAGCAGATTCCGGGAACTACTTTGACAAAATTTGTCAAGAAGTCTAATCAACTGAGAATGAAGGATTGTATGTCTCCGAGCTATAGTTGTATTTGGTGTAGGAACCAAGCGTTGAATCACTACATTACTGCGGTCGCTAGATCTCGACGACTGGAAGCCGGCTTGCTCACTCCCGAGAGCCGCCGTGAGCCCTGCACCATATCTTCATTTTGATTGGTTGACTCCATTGAATATTTAGGTTATGGGTTCCCTTCCTTAGCATTTCATCCCTACTGCCAGATTTTTAACAGCCGCCCCTAACGACATCTATTTCCCCTTTCAAGGCAAATAGCTAGGGTTTTACCGCCCATACTCTCGAGGTTATACTTTAAGCGTTACCCAGGGTGCAGCGCGAGGACCTTGTTTAACCAGCGCAACCCCAACTCAATGAAATAGACGCAAATAAATCCATCTTATCAAAATATACTATAGTTGTGGACCAAAATGTCAGACAATTGAAATATTAACAGATTACGTTAGTAAATTATAAAACAATAAATTATATTTTATAAATAAACAAAAATATTATGAATAAAATAAGATTCGTTTTTTATTCTGATAGATGATCTCGAGCATCGAAGGCGCAATGAAGATCCCGAAATTTTAAAATACTGGTAAACGGCAAATGATGAAAAATGGTTTCTTCTCTTTATTATCGCGAGTTCGGGTCTTGTTAGAATCCATAATTTATTTCTAAACATCAACTATCGGATTATAGAATGGCATTCCAAGTAGAGGGGAATATGGAGTTAACGAAAACAATCGTAAAGGGCGGTGATAATCGTCATGGAGAATACTGGAGTTGACAACAGACGTTAATTGTCAAGACAGGCGAAATGATTCGCGTACATGACTACATGAAAGTGATTCACTTGCGTACCAGTAGTGGGGTAAATTCTTTAGAATGGTAAAAGTTGATTTTAATACAGTTTTTTCGATCAGCTTCCCATACAATTTTTGAAAAAAAAATAATTTTCCGAAAAATTAACTTTTACCCGACTATTGGGCACGCAGCTGTGAAATTATTTGTAAATCATAATGTGGTTTAGTTAATAGCCGATACTTCCTCGATTTATTAATTATAAATTGGAAGTATATTTAATTAATAAACTGATTAGTGTTTAAATTGTAACTGTCAGGATTGGAACAATCTTCCATCTCGACATGGCCCAATATAAATTTATATGAAAATCGTCTATAATTTCCAAGAACTTCCTGGGCCTGCGATAGTCAATTTTTACACAATCTAAAGACTGCGCTCTAACCAACTGAGCCATCCGGTGCATAAAAAGAGAAAAACAAGCTTTGTAGACATAGATCTATTTTTAATTTGAATAAATAAATATCCTAATCTAGACCCTAATGTAATAAAATATATACACAAATAATCCTTTGAATTAAATTTTTCCCGTGAAATTATATTATTTTTCCCGGGAAACGGGAAATGACAAACATCAAAAATTCCCGGGAATTCCCGGGCGGGAAATCCCGGGAAGAATCCTCTAGTTTCCGCTATAAAGTATTGTAACTTGTATTGTAAAAGTATTGTAAGACAGCTTCTGGTCAATTGGAACGTTTATAAAAAGTATAACAGTGATAAATACACACAGATACGTTTAAATACTGTGAATCTATTGTGTCACAGCTTTATATTGAGCTTTATATTGAGACATAATCATGCGCAAAACCTTTCGATTTTGTAGGTACAATTGCCAATGACGAAATCTGGGTACTGAATAAAAGAGAAGGAAAACTTTCAAGTAAAGCATAGAAAAATTAAATGCGAACCAACAACACCATAAGGCATTAGGAATTGAAACACATAAAATTTGAGGCAACGGTCAGAAAATACTTGTACCATCCTCAATGACGTGTACATTTGAGATATAGGTACATCAGCCACTAAATGTTTATAAATAAAATAATAGCAGCCATGAGATGGAATTATTCCAGCAGAGTACTAACGTTCCATCTAATTAAAGCAAATAAAGCAAATCGCCACCTATGCAACACGTGAAATTGCTTTCGTGCGTATTTAATTAAGAAAAATTTAATTTTAATGTAAATTATTGTGCGGTGGTCTCATGGCGGTGTAATTTGGTGTCTATTTGAGCTCCCTACATTAGTGAATATCTATATTGATTGGTCCAAGTGTGGTAATCCTTAATTTTATCATTTTCAAGATAACATAACCTCAATTTCAATGGGGCATAATAACTGCGTGTGAAGTGTAATAGTAGCGATGACTCCAGTTCTTATGTCGGGTGGATTGCTTGCAACTGTTGCAAGCGTTGGTATCACGGTAGCTGTATTGCTTCATGTAAAGCTGACTTTGATGTCCTTGCTAGCAATAAATTTTGGATTTGTCCTTGTTGTATTGCAGCCAGTAATATCAAAGATGATACCAAAAAAGCTCTCTCAATTGAAATTGAGGAAATACAAGATAAGTTAAAGGAAACAAATAAAGTGGATTCCGAAAAATTGATTGATCACATTATGGAACAAATATGGCCGGACGTTGTTAAACAAATTGATATTAGAATTAGAATTAATGATGGTACAACACGGTATAATCAACGAACTGTCAAATAAGGTGGCATTTTTGGAAAAATCTATTAATAAATCCGAACGTGAATGGAGAAGTCGCAACCTATTAATTCGTGGTATTCCAAATGATGTACCCATCCATGATTTTAATTTTATTAAAACCTTTGCTGAAAAAATGGGGGTCGAAAATTTTACAGAGAATGATATTGATAGCTGTTTCCGTATCCGAGGCAGCGATGATTCAAAAAAACTCCGTCCTATAATAGTTCGCTTTAACAATATACGCACTAAGCTTATATTTTTTAGTCGCTATCTTGACTACATTAAAAAAACTAGGCTATCCATAAAATTAATTAAAGATGAGTATCCTACTGCTCCAGTTTATATCAATGGACATTTGGATAAGATGTCAGCAGGGATATTTTTTGCAGCTCGACAATTGAAAAAACAGATTTTAGTCCATAATGTTTCTGTTCGATATGGCTTAGTCACTATTAAAAAATCAAAGCTAAGTAAAGCAGTTTCATTCAATTCAATGGAAGATCTGCAGCAATTTAAAGATCAGGTATGAAGATGTAAACTGTTAAACTATCCGCTGTCATTGAAATGGAAATCGAAATTAAATTAAATTAAGTTATTACACTCAATAGTTTATTGTATAAGGGATTCCTCCTTATATTATCATTTGTATTAGCAATATTTCTCTTGCCATTAATTTTTAAATAATGTTAAAGCCACATGTTGGTTTAAGTTTTAATGTTTATATTCATATGTGTATATTTTTCTTATAATTTTCTTAATCGAATTACACCGGTGTGTAGCTGTTGCATGAGATTTTATCGAGCAAAAACATGAATATTTTAATTTTTCAAAATGAATTTTTATTTTTATTTTTATTTAATATATGTTTGTTTGTATGTATGATAAAAGAATTGTTGCAGGTTCAAATAAATATTTAAAACAATCACTTAAAACTGATTGATCCTTGCGTTTTATTTTAATTTAATTATAATTTTTATAATTGGCACTACGGTTGTTTATAGACAAAATTCGAAACAAGAATGAATGATTAAAATGAATTCTAAAAATGGTACAGCAACAAAATTGTTAATGTAAAATGTTAGTACTTAATCGTCAAAATTTTCATTTTGAGCAAATGTGCATTTACTCGTACCATACCACAGATGGCAGCGTTATTTAAATAATTATTCTATAATAACTCTAACTGTCGTTTGTGTTTAAATAATAATTTTGACGAAATGTTATTTAAGTGTAAGTTTTCTTCTTTAAAAATACAACTTTAAATTAACTAATACTAATTACAATAATTGTAATACCAGATAAGTATAATTTGTGAGTATGTGTGCATATTGGTTATTTAAATTAATACAATCATTACGTTACAGGTAAAGACAACCGGTGCCAATGAATTTATATAAGTAAGTAATTGCAATCATATTATATATGTGACCTTATATGACCTAATAATCAGTTTATCTTTTAGGGTTCCAAACATCTTCCCGCGCGTTAAGAAAATGTTAAATATTTTCTTAAGATAATGTATGTAATATTTGAGGTACCTATAATATGAATTGCAGTCACCTTTACAAAATTAATTAGGAATTGGTTTTAGCGGGTAGTAGTACCAATTTAACTACAGGTCGTTTAATGGTGTTGTTTGCTGTTTTTAGTGTCACTACTCTAACAATTCCATCTTTACCGGGATGTAAGTGCACTACACGGCCGAGCAGCCATTGATTCGGTGGCAAATTCTCATCTTTAACTAGTACAACATCGTCGATATTGATTAGAACTATTCCCGTTTTCCATTTTGTACGTTGTTGAAGAGTATTTAAATAATCGTTCGACCATGATTTCCAAAAGGATTGAATTCGTAGCTGAATATTTTGCCATCGGGATAATTTGCGTACCGGTGTATTTTCTAGTAATGGTTCGGGAACAGCTTGTAGAGATTCGCCGATTAGGAAATGCCCAGGTGTAAGCATTTCAAGGCACTCTATGTCATCGTTAATTCGGCATAATGGCCTGGAGTTCAATAAACCTTCAATCTGAGTGACTAGCGTTGATGTTTCTTCAAAGTTTAGATTGGATTCATTCGTAGCTCTTCTGAAATGATATTTAATGGATTTGACGGCAGCTTCCCATAAGCCTCCGAAATGCGGTGCACAAGCCGGGTTGAATTTGAATTCAATGCCTTTCTGTAAGATAAAATTTGAGATTAGTTCATTGGATTGTTGATATAATATTTCCGTTTTTAGTCTCTTCAACTCGTTGTGGGCTCCAATAAAGTTTGAGCCATTGTCACACCATATTTGATTTGGCAATCCTCGCCGTGACACAAATCTTTTTAGCGCAGCAAGAAACGAGTCCGTACTAAGACTACTGACCACCTCTAAATGCACTGATTTTATTGCAAGACATACAAAGACTGCCACATATGCCTTAGTCAACGACGAATTTCGATGTTGAGATGCTTTAATATATATAGGTCCAAGATAATCAACTCCAGTATTTAGAAATGGCCTGTTTTTCGTACACCGCTCTGCTGGTAGGTCTGCTAATTTTGGTTTCCCTTGAGTACTTCGATATCTTATGCACGTCACACAAGTTTTTATATAGCCCTTGATTGTATTTCTCGCACCAATAATCCAGTATTGTTGTCGTAGTAAATTTAGCGTCAATGAATTTCCAGCATGTAAATTTCGTATATGTATTTCATGAATTATCAATTGATTAGCTGCATGCGTTTTTGGTAAGATAATAGGGTGTTTTGCACCATAGCTTAGATTCGAATTCCTTAGTCTTCCACCTACTCTTAAAATCCCTTTGGAATCTATAAATGGGTCCAGCGAACTTAATGCATTACTGGATTGTAATGGTTCATTTTTCCTTAGTTTAGCCATCTCTGCCTTGAAACTAGTTGCCTGAATCGTGCGTATAATGTATAATTCAGCGAAAATATATTCTTCATATGACAAATTTTTATTTTTCGGTAATCTCTTTTGTGAATTGGACAATTTGCAAAAACGAAGCACGTACCCCATGATTTTTTTAATTTTGAACCAAGAGGAATACCTTTCAAGTAGTTGGTCAATAATATTGGGCTGATCTGTCTCCAACAAAGCAACCACTTTCTGTTTTTTAGCCTCGAGATCCAATTCTACTGGAGGCGATCGTGAGGTAGTTTTGGGCCATTGCGATTCATTTTGACGTAGCCAGGTTGGTCCGTACCACCAATTATCTAATTTAGCAATTAACTTCGGATCTATTCCTCTCGATATGTAATCAGCAGGATTTTGATTGGATGGAACATGATTCCACCTGTCTCTAGTTATTATGTCCAAGATCATGCTCGTCCGATTAGAAATGAAAGTTTTCCATCTTGTTGGAATGTCTGACAACCAATGTAATACAACCATGGAATCCGTCCAGGCGTAGATGTTTAACTCCGCTACCGAAAATACGGTTTTACAATGTTTTATCAGATCCGCTAAGACTAACGCGCCACAGAGTTCTAGTCGTGGTAAACTGATTGCTTTTATTGGTGCTACCTTACTTTTTGAGCATATTAAGCGACTAGTGATTTCTCCATGTTCATTACAGGTTCTGATGTACATTACTGCTCCATACGCTGATTCCGAAGCATCGCAAAATGCGTGAAGTTGAACAGAACTTAGGTTTGATGATGTATATAGGCACCTTGGAATTTTTATGTCTAGAAGGTGCTGCAAATTGTAATAAATTTTTTGCCATGTACATAATATATTGCTGGGTACTTCTTCATCCCATTCTGTTTTAGTTACCCATAACCTTTGTAACAACATTTTAAAAGTAATAATAATGGGAGATAACCAACCTAGTGGGTCATATAACTTTGAACTTTCTGACAGCATTTTTCTTTTTGTCCAAATTACTTCACCCTTTAACGTGTTTAATTTAAAAGTAAATATATCTCGTTGCGGATACCACATAATACCGAGGGTTTTGGTGGTTTGATCATCTTCGATTAGCTTAGGTATATCTTCCATGCTATCACTTGTTACTGATTGTAGAAATACCGCCGAATTGGACTTCCACTTACGTAGTTTAAATCCGCAGCTACTTAGTATTTCGTTAATTTGATTTTTTAGCAAGATTGCACCTTCCACTGTAGCACTTCCAGTAAGTAAATCATCCATATAAAACTGATTTTGGATAACATTGGCTGCTTCTGGGTACGTTGATTCAAATATTCGTGCCACTTCCACTAAAGATCGTATCGCGAGAAAAGGTGCACAAGCGGTTCCATACGTTACTGTATTGCATTTGTACGCACTTAAATTTTCGTTAGGACTACTACGCCACAATATAAGTTGAAAATTGGCATCGTTCGGGTCCACTAATATTTGGCGATACATTTTCTCTATATCTGCGTTTATCGCAATAATATTTTGTCGAAAGCGAAGTAATGTTGTAGTTAAATCTGGTTGTAGCTTGTAACCAATGTGCAAACAGTCATTTAAGGATACTGCTGTGGTAGATTTACATGACGCATCAAAAACTACTCGTATCTTTGTCGTAGTACTCTCCTTAAAAACGGCATGATGTGGCATGAAATATTTTTGATTGTCTTCGCGAGGTACTTCAGACCAGGGAATATGCGTCATTTGATCCAGTTGAATGTATTCATTCATAAATTTTTGATATTCTTTACAATATTCCTCAGTCCTAGCACATCTTCTCTCAATTCCAAACATCCTAGATTGCGCGTTTATTAAGGAGTTTCCTAGTGTTGGCCGTGGTGTTAGAAACGGTAGCCTAACAATAAACCTCCCAGTTGCTGATCTAGTCGTAGTATTTCTGTACAATATTTCAGATACATCTTCCGGATTAATTTCAAAGTTTGTTGAATTCACAAATGGTTCCTCTATTTTCCAAAATTTCTTCAATTGTTCCATTAAGTTTTCGTTTGTAATTTGATCGACGTTAACGTTGTAGCTTTGTAGGGTAGACTCGTTCTCTTCATCCGGATTTAGTCTTCCAGCAATAAGCCAACCAAATTTGGATAGGTGAAGTACTGGTAACTGTGGAACGGCTAATTTTTGTTCTGATAGCATATCCAAGAAGAACTCCGCTCCAATCAAAAGATCCACTGGGCTGGGCTTATAAAATTCAGGATCTGCTAGTTTAAGTTGCCATATCTTATTCGTCCTTGGAATAGTTATTATCTCCGTTGGTAAATGTGATGATATTTTGTCTATAATATGTGCCGTAATTTTTATAGTGTACTGTGGAACTACACGTGATGATATTTGAATTATAGTTTTGCCTCTTGTTTTCCCTGCGCAACTCGCTGCTAGCCCATAAATTGAAACATGTGAATGTTTGCGACGTAATCCTAGCCGTTGCACACAGGACTCTGTAATAAAGGTTGATTGTGATCCTGAATCGAGAAGCGCTCTTGCGAGCATTTGTTGGCCGTTATTTGCTTGGATGTAAAGCAAGGCTGTAGGCAACAGTATATTAAGAGGTGTTTCACTATAATCATGCAAGGATGCTGTGTGTACATTCGTTGTTACTGTTGATTGTATTAAATTATCAGTTGAGTTGTGACTTTCTGCTGTTGTAGTTGAAGCGGCTTTGTTGGCAGGAATTAAAGGTTCACTCGTCGTATGTAAATTGGTTGTTGGGATCTCTTTATGCAGGAGAGAATGATGACGCCTTTTGCATATTAAACACAGCGCACGAGAATAACACTGTGGTTCTAGATGTCCTGATCGCAGGCAATTGGTACAACCATTGACACTAGCTATTATCTTGGCTCGGTTATCAACGCTCATACTTTTGAACAGTGGACATTTATAGATGAAATGATCTTTTTTGCATGCTAAACAATTCCCCTGGTGTTTATGGGTAGTGTTGTATACCTTTAGCTGTTTATGTATTGCACCAGTTGATTTTGTGCCCACAACGCATGATTCCAGAGCATCACATCTTTTTCCCAAAAATTTCAAAAATTGTTCGATCGATGGAAATGCGTTGTCAATTGATTCCTTTGCCCATGACTGTCGTGTATCTGAATCTAACTTGTTCACCAAAATGTGAACTAGCCAAGGATCACGTGTTTCTGCGGAATCGCCTAGCGCTCTTAATCCTCGAATTACCTCGTCTGAATTATCGCATAATTTCCGTAAATCCTTATGATTACCTTGAGAACATATCTTTTGATCCAAAAACAATTGAATTAATGCGGATACGATAGACTTCGGTTTGTTGTATCTATCAATTAATTTGGCCCAAGCTTCGTCGTAGTTTTGCTCCGTGATCTTGATGTGGCGAATCAAAGCTGCAGCATCTCCTTTCAGAAGTCCATTTAGAACTTGCAATTTATGAACTGCACTTAAACTTTTATTATTGTGCACAGACGTTTCAAATAAATCGTGGAAAGAAGGCCATAATTTATAATCGCCTTCAAACGGTTCGATGTTGAATTTTGGTAGGCGAACGTTATGACCTTGATTAATACCTTGTAATAATGTTTGTTGTTGTCCCATAAACTGACCTAGCGTAGCATTCAGATCGGTAACTTCAGTATTCTTTCGTTGACTTCTGGTGTTGATTTCCGCTTTCAGTTTCGACAAAACGTTCAAATATAGCTCATCTACTGCTTCGGTTATCGGTTCATAAGCTTCATAGGCAAGCAATTCGATTTCGTAATTCCCAAAATCTTTATATCGACCTTCTAAATTTACCACACGTGTTTCTATTGCTTCCAATACCGTATTCATTTCGATAGCGTTGCTGAAAATTTGTATGGACTTAATTTGGTTTACCGTACGATCACGAGCGCGAATAAGTCGTTCCATTTTAGACACTTAATTTATACACAATAGTCTGTTTACTTTGGATGTACCACACAATATATACTTTTCACATTCACTTTACTTAAAGTTTATATATTCTTTTAAATTGCGTTATTTTTCTTTGATTTTAATAATCGATAGATTTTTAATCGAATGAACTATTATTGTTTTAGTTTTTCACAAAACGACGACAAAACCAGCAAATAGTATATACATATATTGAGATAAAAATATGTCTACTTATCGTATATGGTGATTCAGCAGATTATGCAGATGGCTCGCTTCAAACAACAGCGTCCCGGGTTTCGGCACCAAAAAATGTTTGTTTGTATGTATGATAAAAGAATTGTTGCAGGTTCAAATAAATATTTAAAACAATCACTTAAAACTGATTGATCCTTGCGTTTTATTTTAATTTAATTATAATTTTTATAATTGGCACTACGGTTGTTTATAGACAAAATTCGAAACAAGAATGAATGATTAAAATGAATTCTAAAAATGGTACAGCAACAAAATTGTTAATGTAAAATGTTAGTACTTAATCGTCAAAATTTTCATTTTGAGCAAATGTGCATTTACTCGTACCATACCACAGATGGCAGCGTTATTTAAATAATTATTCTATAATAACTCTAACTGTCGTTTGTGTTTAAATAATAATTTTGACGAAATGTTATTTAAGTGTAAGTTTTCTTCTTTAAAAATACAACTTTAAATTAACTAATACTAATTACAATAATTGTAATACCAGATAAGTATAATTTGTGAGTATGTGTGCATATTGGTTATTTAAATTAATACAATCATTACGTTACAGGTAAAGACAACCGGTGCCAATGAATTTATATAAGTAAGTAATTGCAATCATATTATATATGTGACCTTATATGACCTAATAATCAGTTTATCTTTTAGGGTTCCAAACAATATACGCAAAGTTATTTGTCTTTTGCGCATCAATTTATTATTTATTTATATTTTATTATTATTAGTTTTATTGTTGTTGTTTATTGTATTATTTTATTTTCTATCTAGTCTTTTTCTTTTTTATATTTCATATTTTCTATTTTTCTTACTCTTATTCATATTTTTTTTTTTCTTAATACTTTTACTTCTAATACTATTTCTAAATCTGTATTGTAACATGAGTTGTTCTGGAGTGTGTATTTCATACTATGTCCACTTTTGACAATTTTTTAAATAGACTTGACTGTCTCAAAATTTGCCATCTAAATGTACGATCTATCCCTAGTAGCATTTCTAGCTTACAAATTCTTTTCCGCAAAAAACGGTTCCATATTGTGGGCATTACTGAAACCTGGCTTAAATCACACCATACAAATAAGGCTTTTAAAATAGACGGTTATAAGTTATTAAGACAAGATAGAGCAGGTAGAGGTGGGGGAGGTGTTGCGTTGTATATAAGATGTTACTTATCAAGACATGCTAAAATTACAGTTATTTCCAAAGGGTCGCACTTTAACCTGGATCACTTGGTAATTGAATGTACTCTAAATTCTGTTAGGTTGGCTATAGGTATAGGATATATGCACCATAGAGGCTTGCCACTTGAAAATTTCGAGGATGTACTTGCGTCTGTTAGTGAGGAGCATAATAACATAATATTTATGGGGGACTTCAACGTTGATCTCCTCAATGAGAATGACTCTAGAAATTTTAAACGGTTGCTGTCGCACTTTAATTTGTCTACCTCACAGTCTAAGCCTACCAGAATCCATAACAACGGTGGCTCACTAATTGACTTAATTCTATCTAGTCCATCTATACCATGTGATATATTTCAATCAATTGGTGTTGCTGACCATGAATTAATTGGTGCTAATTTCAATATCAAAATTATTCGTAAGTCTGAGTATATCACTTTTCGTAGTTTTAAGAACCTTCAATGTGATGTCCTTCAAGAAGACATCGATCGTCTTGACACTTCTGCAATCTATAATTCCAATAACATTAATACTAAGGTATTACTAATGAATCGCGAAATCATTGCTCTTATGGATAAACATACTCCATTCATGACTAAGCGAATTGATAATACCAAGCCCCAATGGTTAACAAGAAACATTTTAAATGTCATTCAACTTCGTGACTTATCGTACAGAGTCTGGAAATCATCACGGTTACCCGAAAATAAGAACATATTAAAATACGATGATAAAAAAGTTAAAGGAATGATTAAGGACTCCAGGAAGCGTTTCATTCAATATAAGCTTGATTTAGATCGCGGTTCTAAGGAAATTTGGAGATATCTCAGAGATGAAGGTATCAATAGTCAAGAAGATCAAAGATGTTTCAAGATGTTTGATCCTAACCAGCTTAATTCGGCTTTTGTTAATATGGTCCCTAATGTCGACCTATCTCTTCAATCACTCAGCTCTGCTAATCCATTCCCTAACAATTTATCTAGTGTTGGGTACTTGAATAATGAGCGGCGGAATGTTGAATTATTTCAATTTACGGAGGTCAACGAAGATCAAGTTTTAGCAGCTATACAATCCATTAAATCGAATGCTATTGGTGATGATGGTATATCTCTAAAATTTATCAGATGCTGTATTCCAGCAATTTTACCATTGCTATTCCATGTTTTCAATGCTGTGTTAAATGCGCAGACTTTCCCTGACTGTTGGAAAATTAGCAAGGTAATAGCCATTCCTAAAAAAAAAGATCCATTATTGCCAATTGATATGCGCCCTATATCTTTATTGTCGTCTCTATCCAAGGTCTTTGAACGAATTATGGCTGACCAAATGCATTCGCACTTATCGCTAACTCAGACCTTGTCTGAATACCAATCAGGGTTTCGTAAATTACATAGTACAACTTCTCTACTGGTCCATGTTACTGATTTAATTTGACCTTGTATAGACAGAAATAATAATACCATTCTTGTACTTTTAGATTTCTCCAAGGCCTTTAATTCTATTAATTTTAACCTACTGCGGATTAAATTAGAAACCCAATTTGGTCTATCAACTGAATCCAGTAATTTAATTTTGTCATATCTGAATGGAAGATCCCAGTATGTTATAACCTCGGAAGGTCAGTCAACGCTTTTACCTTTAACATCAGGTGTCCCTCAAGGCTCAATACTGGGACCTATTTTATTCTCCTTGTACATAAATGATATCTCACGACTATCTCTTAATTGTAACCTCCACCTGTTTGCCGATGATGTTCAAATTTTCAAGGAAATTCCTAATCGTAACCCATTACCTATTATTCAATCTATTAACAATGATCTCTCTACGATTAACAATTGGGCAATTAACAATACTCTTGTCATTAATGCATCGAAGTCACAAGCAATTATTTTTGGTAAAAAAATCGATTATAATTTATTTCCACCTATAATAATCAACGATGTGGTTCTACCTTACGAATGTTCTGTTAAAAATCTAGGAATTATTATGTCCAACGATCTTAGCTGGGACAAACACATTGATCTTATATGCCAAAAAATGTATAACATCTTACGCCTGTTACGTACCAAACGGCTGGGTACTCCACGAAATACTAAATTGTTGCTTATACGATCACTAGTTATGAGTCATCTACTATATTGTGACATTATCTTCTCAAATTTAAATAGTTATCTATTGAGTAAAAGTATAAAGTATATAATGGGTGTCTTCGATATACCTTTGATTTACGCCGGTATGATCATATTTCACCTTTCAAAAATGAAATTTTTGGAATGCCGTTAAATAAGTTCTTCGAGTTTAGATTAGTCTTATTCATTTTCAAAAATATTACTTTTACACTAGCTCCAAAATACATTAGAAATGGATTTAAATTTGCCCTCTCTAACAGAACTAAAGTTCTTATCATTAGCACTCATAATTCATCGTACATGAATGATGCGCTTTCTGTACGGAGGGCTGTTCTTTGGAATGGTCTACCTCTTGCACTAAGAGAAGTTAAGTCTATTGATACTTTTAAAAAGCGGTACACGGAACACATTATGTTGCAATAATCTAATAAAATATCTCTTATTCCATTTTATAGTTTATTGTCATTTTGTTTTATTGTTGTTATTATTATTATTATTATTACTATTATTTTATCTGTTATATTTTATTTTATTTTATTTTAAGTATATTTATAACTTTTTATATTGTATTTGTATTCTATGGTTATATGACCATTATTTTGTACTACCATCAAACTTGGTTCTTGCAGCCTTGTAGTTGCGTAAGTTTGATTTATAATAAATAAATAAATAAATAAATAATTGTGAGATCTACAAAATGGACATCTCCCCATTATGAATTTCACTACGCCGACACAACGCATGGATCTAAACCTAATAAAATCAAATCAACCTGTGTGTTGATACGAGAAAGAGTCACGTTAATGCCACAATTAATCTAATTGATAAAATAAACATAGACCCATCATTCGAGCAAATCGAAGCTGCAATCCAACAGAGATATTGACTTCTGAGTTTTATAATTAACCTCCTATGTTATTCAGACCTATCCATATATTATTTGCATTTGTACGAACCAATGCGCATCAAGCATTGAATGCGTGCGCCTTTTTATCAAAAATTGAATAGATAACGCACAGACAATAAATTATGTATAGATTAAAATAATTTTAAACTCAATAACCATTTTATAGTGTATAATTTACTAGTCCACATTTAGGCGAAAATATATATTCACCATCGGCAAGTAGATTATACACTATGGTGAACTCTATAAGTCTATGACAGACTGAAAACAATCGATGGATTACAAAAATACGTATTAAATGAAGATTTAATTGGACTTATAATTTATCGTTAAGACGATAAGATTTATTAATTTATTATGTATGTTATTAAACTTGTAATTAGATTAAAGTAATTTGGAGCTTAGTATTAAGATATTTTGCGAGACGGTTAGAACGAAAAATTATTGCTAGTGAAATTAAATAATAGTGTTCAATATATAGTGATCAGTTTAAAGGCAGTTAAGTTATTCGTCTGTGTATAATACAAGGTTTTACACCGTACAACATGAAGTTAGTTTATTATTAATTTTTAATTTATGAAATTATAAGATAAAGTGACATGTTTGTGGGATTATTTTTGTGAAATTAGTTTGGTGGAGGCCCGATTAAAAATTTGATGAAATAATTGTGCTAATTTCTAATTGTTCTAATAATTTGTAAAATTTACTCGTTTTTGTATGACCAACAATTCTTTTGATAAGAAATTAAATGTGTGTTGGATTTATTGTGTTCAAATTTTATTGCACCTCATAATTACCAATTTCTCTTTAAAAACAGCGGTTTTATGGGGGCTTTGTTTTGTGTGAATTACGATTATGTATGTCTGAGCTGAGAAATTCTGAGCTGAGTAAATATGAATATTTCGTTACATATTCATAAACCATAAAAATTTCATGAGTTGCCGACGATAAGAGCCAGTGTATTATTTTAAGCAAAGGATTGAGTCACCACCAATAAGGTATAAAATATGCTTGATAAGTTAATACATATTTGGTAGAATAACTTTTCGATAGCGGAATATTTTGATGAAATTTGTTGTTTGCCCTTGATTAGGAATAGGGCAAGAGTGTTCAAGCAAGCATACCTTAGAGATGCTAAAAAATTTGTAATGGCGGCTATAAGCAGTATTCCATAAGAAATTTGACACCAAGGCCCTAAAACTGCATCCTAATACTAAGTAGGTACTCAACTCGTCTTCTGGTTAAGCTTTATCCAACCATTTTTATTATTTTATTAACGTTGGTTGGAACCCTTCTTGCACCCCGCGCTCATTGCCAAAAAGGGCCCATGGTGAAACTAGTTGTCAAAGACTCAATCACTACATTTTCCTCAATATCACAATCGAGGCAGCACCGACATGACCTTTACACTATTGTGTTGCAACGTAGGCAGCTAAAAATATGTTTACAGTTTTTAATCAGTTTGGAAGTGGTCCCAGAATTCCAAAATACATTGAGTACAGCTTTACTATCCGTATACACAAAATAATATGGTCCTGCCAAAATGTTTGACGGTATCTGATCTGATGCTCGTTCACCAAAAAGAGAAGGGACAGACAGATAGTTCACCAATATTACTTCGTTTAGTAAATAGAGGTCACGAAACACTCCCCCCAAACACGACAATCGAGCTCGAATGAATCTAGTCAACGATGGTTTTTGGTCAATGCCGAAATTGGTGCAGGCCTTGCCCATTTATAGATTTGCCAACGAAATCTCTTCGATTCCTATGAAAATTTAAATTTTTACTTAATCAAACTTTTATAGCACCGCTCGCTCACAACATCGAAAACATAGATTTGAAAATATAATTCGAAAACTTTATTTCGTAGCTTTCACCAAATTTCCTAATTAAAATCTGGGCTGAAATGGCTTTAACATTTTAGTGTTGCATAATGATTTTTTTTTTCTTTGGTTTCTGGTGGAAAGGCTATTTTCTTTCAGCTACGTACGGTTTCCTTGATAAATAAATAGGCCTAATTTACATGCAGCATAAGGTAGCGACAAGAGAAATTATTTTTAAAATGTTCAAATAATTGTCAAATTGGTTGACCTCCGTCGGGGTCAAAGTCGGGGTACTCGGTAAAAGGAATTTGGACACTTAAAATGTTGTGCGGAACTCGGCCATTCCTTAACGAATTGTAATGAAAATTGGTTTGTAGTATTGGATATGAATTTTAAAGTAAATGTTAAACCATATTGTGAAATCTTTCTATGCTGGACGGAGCTCCGCCTTTTCTTATATTAAGGCTTTTAGATTAGGCTCTGAAATCTGTCTGTGCTGAAACAATCCCCATCAAATTTAAATTCAAACGTAAATTTTATGAGAAGTTCTGATATCGGACTATATGCTGTACGATTAAAGAGGATTTTTTTGCGCATTTTGAAGAAAGTGCCAAAATTTGACTAAGCTGGATGGATCTCGAAGTCCATCGAATTGGTCGGCTCAATGTTAATCTAAGAACTAATTTTACTAAGGGTGGTGATCTATTGAATTAACATAGCCAGAAGGGGTCTTTGTGGAAGATTTCCTTCAATGTAAACGTTGGGTTAGATCGCAATTCATGATCTCGAGTCACCAATATAAGGTTGGCCATGCGAGAACATGGCTTTCTCTAGCAACGCAATCACAGGACTGACAGGAAATTGCCGGTATCGCAAGATAAATGGGAGGGTAGTTCCCGATGTTACCAACTCAATTCGAGGGATTAGTACACTATCTCGTTTATTGCACTCCGAAATTATTTTGGCCTTTACAAAATTCCGAGCGGGTTCTTCAATAATTAATCGGGTGTTATTACTCAATCCCGTCTTCGGATTGAGATTTCTCAGAAGCATGAGAATTACACCTTTTTCCAGAAAAAGCACATGAGGTGGCCGACGGAGTTTGATCGTTGGGAAGTTCAATAGAGAAATTAACAGTTCCTTTGGGATTTTCAGCCCCGATAAAATCAGCACTGT
Source organism: Nephrotoma flavescens (assembly GCA_932526605.1). NCBI lineage: Eukaryota > Metazoa > Arthropoda > Insecta > Diptera > Tipulidae > Nephrotoma > Nephrotoma flavescens. Next base: position 70,857,078 of record OW052220.1, on the reverse strand, counting down.
AACTATTCCAGATTTATTTAGTTTCTTTCAATCGTTTGTGCATTTCTTTGTGCAACGAGAACTTTTTTTGAAAATCCTCAACGGATATCAGCTGAATGTTGCCAAATGCTGATATTGATTGTGTTCAGCCGGTTCTTCACTACGCATATTGATGGTAAGAGTCATGTGATCGAAGAGTCTCCACAATGGGCTAAATTAAATACAAAACAAGTCGAGTGTCAAATTTTCCAAATGATCTTGCCAAAGTTTGAGAGACTGGGCAGGTTGACAAAATATACATATGTGTAAGTGAACATTTTTCGTAGTTATTGAGGCATCAAGTTTAACTACCACCATTAGTTACACAATGCTCCGACCCATCGTCTGAATCAAGAAGTCCTCGTGCTATTGCTGCTCGTTAACACACCGTATACATGCAAGCAGAAATTTTTAAACGCCTTTTTCTCGCTTATTGTTTTTGCCCCGCACATTAACCTAATTATACGGAATATCCATATGTAGATACTATACCGAGCATCTTCATCAGTTGCATTTATTTTAAACCAAAACCGCAAATTAGTTTTCTTCCTTTGAGCTGCGAGCAATGTCTCTTCCAGCAATGATGATTTGGCAGATAAACTGGGAGCCTCGTGAGAGCATGTGAGCAATCGTTCTTTTTTGATTCTCTTAAACGTCAGATTGCTTCAAGAGCCCTCACATAACGGCAATCGATAAAATTGGAAATTTCATTTGTACGTAATTTCGGCTGACTGTTCGAAGTGATGGTAAGATTCAAACAATCGCATTCCTTAAATATATGGTGAAAAACTCGTGAAATCAAAAATTCAACATATCGACGGCCTAACTGTGAATTAACGTATCTGACATTTTTCGAAAAATGCGATTTTCATATTCGAGTGCTCGTACTGAGAAAATGTATCTGCATATTGCTCCATCGAATGATTTTTTTTGTTCATGTTAACCTTCCTTGCAGTTAGAAACCAAAAGTTACGCAATTTCTAGTATAAATTTTAATGTTATAATGTTTTATTTTACTACTATCTAAAATAATCAGTTTGCACTTACGTTAATTCACAGTTAGGACGACGATATGCGACTGGAAGTCATGTTTTAATTTTGTTATTTTTATGTTTTGAATGTGAAGTACTGGGTAAAAAAAAAATATTGTAGAATTCGATTTGTTGTTGTTGTTGTTGTTGCATAAGATACAGTCGGTCAAAAATTTAAGAATTTTTTTAAAACGTGTTTTACAAGAAAACAAAAAATATCACCCAACTTTTTTTCTGGTATATTTTATAGAATTCAACGGCGAACAAAAAAAAATTAAAAAAAATTTTAAAAAATAATTATTCAGAAAATTGAGAAAAACCAGTTTGGTGGCCATTTTGAAAATGAAAAACTTAAAGATGATACTATTTTTGTAATATTTTCTTAATCCTCATTCTTTTACCTTTAAAATGAGCTCTATTTTATATTTTTCGGATAAAAACTTATATAAAAAAAACAAATATAAAAACTCTTTATATTTGTATAAATGCATCAAGATTTTCAACAAATTCTTAAATTTTTCACCGACTGTATCTTATGCAACAACAACAAATCTAATTCTACAATATTTTTTTTACCCAGTACTACACATTCAAAACATAAAAATCACAAAGTTAGAACATGACTTCCATAAATTTTTGATTTCACGAATTTTTCACCATATATTTATAAATGTACCGAGTGTAGCAAATTTTAGTTCGTTAAAATGTATTCTCCTCTCGATTAATAATAGAATACAATTTTTCAGTACGTTTTCAATCGTTTGAGCCTCTATTTCAATAATAGTCATTTTAATTGCATCTTTCAAAGCCACATTCGTCTCTGGAGGGTTAGCATAACATTTGTCCTTGACGGAGTCTCATGGCCAGTTGACGATTGCGATTTTCGAAGATAGGGCGCAAAATATGGATGGTATCGTTGGCTGTGTGGGCAGCGGCACATCCTGTTGGAACGAAATATCAGCCAAGTCTCCATCTTCAATCGTAGGGAATATAGCACAATAACGGTTGCCATTGACTGTTAGGTTGCCTTGCTCATTTTTAAGAAAAATGGCCCTATAATGCCTTTGAGCCATATTCCACGCCAAATAGTCACTCGTTTTGGGTGTATTGGCTTCTCAATTATCACGTGTGAATTTTCTGTGCTCCAAATACCGCAATTTGGCTTATTCACATAACCACCTAGGTGAAAATGAGCCTAGTTGGAAAAGATGATTTTGTGGTTTAATTGCTCATCCTTCCAATCGAGAATTTTCGGGAGGTTTCGGCAACTGACTCACTCGTTTGTAAATAAGTTTTTAATATTTCCCAACGTTGATCTAGCAAATTTCTGTTACTTGACAGATTACATTAGAGCATGAGCGGCATAATAACCACTACTTCAAAAACGAACCAAAAGATGCCGCACTCTTTACTTTACAAATCGAGGAGATGCAGCGACTTCTACATTTATGTGTGCGTTGTACTTGAATCTCGTTGTGTGCGTCATTGAAACATTTAAAAAATTTGTGTTGAGCATTAACCGTCGTTCTGCAAGGCGTGTTTGTATACCTAAGACCTTTAGAAGCCTTGGTCTAGTTTCTGATAGAATCTCTCAATTATTCAGCAATTTGACGCCAGCCTGGATTTGCAGTGAACGTTATAAAAATATCCGTATGTTAGAAACACCGGCGACCAAGTTCTCGTTGTGATACATGATCTCCATGTGATCGAATACTTTATATTGCTCAGCTCCCAAATGTTGCTGAATTTGGGGTATGTAATTGAGATTGTTAGCTTCAACTTGTAGATATATGAGTCAACTAACCATTGTTGTGTTAGCCTGCCAGAACTGATCATCGGATTGAATGCGTCTTGAATGGCTGTTAGTGCTGCTTTAAATTGAAACACCTGTGTTTCGCACTCGATTAAAGACTGTTTCTGGATAACACTCACATTGCCAATACGGCTGCCAACCGGGTTCACCTTAAGGAAAGGCGCTCCGTAAGTCATAGGGTTCTTGTTGAGCAAAATAAATTATAACAAATTTTATGTATACCCACGTGCACCTTAAATATTTTAAACTTAATAAACACATTTTTATTAATCACTTGTTTTTGTTTCGCAGAATATTTTTCAAAAAGTTTAAAAAATCACTCGATCGATTTCGACTTGTTAGGTCATCATCAGGAGTATCTACTGAATTTTATTAGTAAAAATTTTTTGTTATATAGTAGAAAAAAGCAAAATATAAATAAAAAAAATAAAAGAAGGAGCGAAAAAAAAAAAATAAGGAATAAAAATTAATCTACGGATCGCGCAGGTAGGCGATGAGTCATAGGTTGAGTAACAAAATTCAAGGTATATTATTGCGTACGTGAGAATAGAAAAGGGCGGGGTCTGTAATTGGTGAGAACCGGATTTCTCTCTGCTCGTTAAGGATATTTTGGTTAAGAAATATTGATTTTCGAATTTCGTAAGATTCTAAGGTATCTAAACGTCTGCCTTTGGGTTGTATATGTAATATGTCTAAATTGTTCAAGCAGCTGTATGATTTTCTGAAGTTAAATGGTTATGGAAAGTTGATTGATTGCAACCAGATAAATGTTCTTTAGCTCTAACTCCAAAATTGCGCCCAGTCTGACCAATAAGCTAAACTGGATGTGTTGCGAGATAAGGCTTATCCATTTAACCGTAGAGGTAATAGTGGTTCGTCTGATTTCCAATTTCATCCACGTTTTAAGAACTTGTCCTCAGTCGTTTTCCGTGATACAGAGGTGCAAATGCTTAGCAACGGAGTGAATTTTGCCCCTACGCCAAACAAAATCGACCTTCGATCATTCGAAAATCTGGCTGTAGATGCCGAAACAGCCTTATCTGGCCAGATAACCCAAATAAAATCAGTGTGTGCGTTACAAATAAAGAAAGGTATTGATAACTCTTCTACTCCACCATTCTCTTCTTCTACTGCTTCTAATAATACTAACTTCAAAGTGATTGGTGCGATAAAGAAAAAACTACGTGACCATGACCTTATAGCGTGTAAAGCGGACAAAGGCAATACAATTACCGTGCTCACAAAAGTCGATTACTGCAATAAAATTTCTGATTTTATTACAGAAAGTAAAGCAATAGAGCTTGGCAGAGATCCAACTAGGTCTTTTAAGACTTCGGTTAGTAAGTGTATCAACCAATGCCAGAAGTTATTTGATGGAACTGGTTGGAAGTACTCTGTCATGAATCCATCTGCCCCGATCCTTTATGGCTTACCAAAAATCCATAAGGAAGGCATTCTGATTAGACCAATAGTAGCGTATTGCAATGCTCCTGCCTACAAGCTATGTAAGGGTTTCATAAATTTTTTCAATTGTCATACTAATTTCTTTTCGGCTTACTCGGTTAAGAACTCGGTAGAATTGATTAACAAAATTCAAGACGTCGACATTCCGTTACATTCAAAACTAGTTTCATTTGACGTTGCCAGTCTTTTCACTTCTATTCCAATTAATACTTTGTCCCAAATAGTTTGTAATTACTTAGATAGGGATGTTGTAGATGAGAGCTTACGTCGTGAACTGAAGTTAGTTTTTGAGACTTGTATTAAACAAAATTATTTCTGTTTTGATAATAAATATTTCAAATTCGCTGATGGTCTACCCATGGGCTCCCCTCTGTCACCTTTGTTGGCTGAAATTTTCATGAATTTCTTCGAACAAATGATCATATCAAATAACAATCCCTATTTTCGTCATATAATCTTTTGGTATAGATGTTGATGACATATTATGTCTATGGAATGGAACTGATAGACTGTTAGACTCTTTCCTTACTTGGTTAAATTCTCAATATCCCACCATTGATTTTACGTTAGAAAAAGAAGAAAATAAATGTATTAATTTTCTAGATATAACAATAACCAGGATTAATTCTACTTTAGACTTCAAAATTTATCGGAAACCCACGTATACAGACGCTGTTATCCCTAGTTCTTCAAACCATCCCCATAATATTAAAATGTCAGCTTTCCACTCACTCATAGATAGACTAATAAAGATCCCCCTGTCAAATTCAAATTATAACACTGAGCTTAACATAATTCTTCAAATAGCAACAAATAACGGATATGCAACTAGGACTATATTAAAGTTATTAAATAAAAAGCTAAAGCGTAAAACTCTAACGGGTATTTATCCACCGGACAGTCCAACGCGGGAAAATTGGCGTCGCTTAGAGTATATAGGAAAAACGAGCCAACGGATTAGCAACATCGTGTCCAATTATACCAATATTAGTTTTGCTTTTTATAATAATAACACAATAAAGAAAATGATTTTTAACAATAAACCTAGAGTTGATCGCCTTTCCAAATCTGGCGTTTATAGGATTAATTGCAATGATTGTAGTTTCTCCTATATTGGTCAGACTGGGCGCAATTTTGGAGTTAGAGCTAAAGAACATTTATCTGGTTGCAATCAATCAACTTTCCATAACCATTTAACTTCAGAAAATCATACAGCTAGCTTGAACAATTTAGACATATTACATATACAACCCAAAGGCAGACGTTTAGATACCTTAGAATCTTACGAAATTCGAAAATCAATATTTCTTAACCAAAATATCCTTAACGAGCAGAGAGAAATCCGGTTCTCACCAATTACAGACCCCGCCCTTTTCTATTCTCACGTACGCAATAATATACCTTGAATTTTGTTACTCAACCTATGACTCATCGCCTACCTGCGCGATCCGTAGATTAATTTTTATTCCTTATTTTTTTTTTTCGCTCCTTCTTTTATTTTTTTTATTTATATTTTGCTTTTTTCTACTATATAACAAAAAATTTTTACTAATACAATTCAGTAGATACTCCTGATGATGACCTAACAAGTCGAAATCGATCGAGTGATTTTTTAAACTTTTTGAAAAATATTCTGCGAAACAAAAACAAGTGATTAATAAAAATGTGTTTATTAAGTATAAGTGTGTTTCGCCAAGTGCCTACGGCAAATAGCGTAAAAAGTAAATATTTTAATATAATTTATTGCATTATACACACACATTCATTCTTGCTGTTATGTAAATCAAAGTAAACTTTGTTTTTTTTTATTGGCCAGTCTCGGCTGATCTGATACATCGTTCAGTAAACATTCACTATTTAAATACACGTTTGACTATGTGGTTTTTTTATTTTGCGCGCTCAACCGGTTGTGGGCCCAGTTTTTTTTTAGTACGTAAGGTAATTATTTTGCAATTTATAATTACAGTGAAGTGCAATTGTTTATCAAGTTTTTGAAGACAGGATATTGCAAGTTCTATAGAGAAAAAGTATATTCTTTAAAAAAAATACGAACGTATTTAAAGGAGGGACCACATTCAGCACAAAATGGAGTCGGAATTATTATGTGTGACAAAATTAGTCGATCATAGTAATTGGATGCTATGGGAATTTCAAGTAAAACTATTATTGAACGATGGCCATATTTACTTGAAGTGGTAACAGGTGACGATGTCAAGCCGATTAACAATAATAAGGTTAAGAGTTGGGCGATTAAAATGCGATAAGAAAGCTCAAAAAATTATCGTGACAATAATTGACAGACAACAGTTCTACTGTTTTAGAAAGCATTGTTCAACAACTAATTGGCAACTGTGATTGACTGTGTGATAAATAAATAAGAACGGTCAACATTTAGTGGAAGCAGCAGCAGAGCAACACGCTGCGGTGAGGTTATACATACAGACGTATGTGGTTTACCATCATGCTGAAACAGGACACTGGTTGTGACTTAAAAATTTTTCGTTCTGACAATGGCACGGAATATATATAATAAGAAACTTTTCTATATTCATGTGGAATTCGACATCGTACACACTGCAAGAGAATGGTCGAACAGAATGCGAAATGCGTACTGCAGGGAAAGCAACTAGAACTATGATCCATTCGAAACAGATGTCTCTTAAGTTTTGAGCGGAAGCAGTAAAGACTGCTGTATATATATTGAATCAAAGTAGTCCAAGCCCTATTCCAGGTGTAACACCTTTTGAATTGTGTTTTGGTAGTAAACCTAGTATTGAGCATCTAAGAGTGTTAGAGCGGATCGGAGGTAATTTTTCATATACGAAAACATCTATCCTACGAAATGGGGCAAAAGGGCGATTAAAGGTTTTCTTGTTGGGTATGCTGACGGTACCAAAGGATATCGAATATGGAATTCGCACTCAAACCAAATTGAAATATCGGGTGATGTAAACTTTAAAGAATCGATTACAGAATATTGCATTACAAATGGTAATGAAAATAAAATATTAAACGGTTCGGGTGTCGGCGAAGAAGGCGTTGAAATCCAATATGAAGTATCAGTAAAAGAAAATGGAGATGACATACAAGATGAAGTGCCAGTAAATAAACCTCTACTTCAGGAAAATTACGCAATCCCTATTACTCCTAGAGAAACATCAACAAATGACAACGACGTAGTTACTTCAATTCGAAACCGCTTGAGAAAAAAAGATGACTAATATAAGCAGTTAAAGACGTCCCTTAAGCTAGCAGAAACCAAACAGCAGAACATTACAAGATAGTATGGATAATTATAGGCTAATTATGGGCTAATTAAATGCCCCATTAAAAATTTTTGGGCTCCATCCCTACCAACTAAAGCGTGTTTGTTTTTAGATCATTTTTTGATATGGGTTCTGCTAACTTTTTCTAAAGCTAGCAGAACCCATATCAAAAAATGATTTAAAAACAATTTTATAAATAAAGGTTCATTTTAGGCTAATTAAATGCCCTATTTAAATTTTTTTATTCGGGTCGATCTAGAAAATGCAAAAAGCTTTATCATTTCAAAGCTAGCAGAACCCAAATCGAAAATCGGACCAAAACCGGAATTAGAACTCAAAACAAAATCTATTGACAATCAAAAAATTTTAGGCTCGGTAAGGGCTAGTCAAATGCTCCATTAAAAAATTTTGGACTCCATCCGTTTTTGACCTAACTTCTGGTCATTTAATCTAAAGCTAGCAGAACCCAAATAGAAAATCGGACCAAAACCGAAATTAGAACTCAAAACAAGATCTATTGACAATCAAATAATTTTAGGCTCGGTAAGGGCTAGTCAAATGCCCCATTAAAAAATTTTGGGCTCCATCCGTGTTTGACCTAACTTCAGGTCATTTAATCTAAAGCTAGCAGCACCCAAATCGAAAGTCGGACCAAAACCGAAATTAGAACCCTGTTTAATCTATAAAAATTGGCAACATATAGATTTGGATTTGTCGGATATTTTTCGATTTTTTTTCTATGTTTTTTATTATTGTATTGTAAATGGAGTAGTACGCGTCGAAAATTTGTATGCTAAAGTTGCATAGCTAGCGAAATAAAATTATTAAATAAAATTGAAAATTAGTTTTGTTTAATTTAATTTACTATATACAGTCAACTGTATTCGAGTTTACATTTTTTGGCCCATCGACCACAATTTTAAGTATATATCTTCGGTAAAATAAATAAGTATTTTTCGGTAAATCCAGGAAGGTACAGTGTTGTTCTTCCAATAAAACCTATCATAGTTCAGTTAGGACGCTCATCGGTCAGTTAAAACAATAGCTGTGTTTCTTGACGCTTGATCTGATCCAATTCAGTTCATGTTTCATGAAACAACACAAAGGCGCTTGCTAGATTTAAAAACAAAATTTGTGAACTAAAACAAAATTTGGATCACGTTTTCCATTTTGAACTGATCATGATCAATGAGAGTGAAGAAACACGGCAAATATGGACAAGCGGTTAAATTCCAATCCGGCGCTTCGTGAAAAATATTCAGAGTTTATGTCTGAATATATCATTCTTCATCATATGGAAGAGGATAATAAGCCGGAGGGATCAAATTGCATCTTTGACAAAACCTATTATTTGCCTCATCATGTGATAATGCGAAAGAATAGTAGTACGACCAAACTAAGGGTGGTTTCCAACGCGTTCACAAAATCGTCCTCCAATGTTTCCTTAAATGATTGTATAATGGTAGGCCCAACAGATCTGTTATCGATTATGATGTGATTCCGAAAACATCAGTTAGCCGTAACTGGAGACATAACAAAATGTACCGTCAAATTCTTGTTCATAGCAATCAACAAGACTTGCAACGTATTTGGTGGAGTAATTCATCTGGAGGAACAGGTCCACTTAAATGCTATAAACTGTCTTCGGCAACCTAAAGATTCATTTCCTAACGTATCCAAATTTCTTAAATGAGCTTCTTACGTTGTCGACATGTTAACGGGATCTGACACCTAAAATGCAATTATACTAAAAAATGACATCGTCGATATATTAGCTCGTGTAGGCTAATTCGAACTTCGCAAAATTCAAAGCAACAATAAGAATGTTGAGTCATCTTAGACAAGTATCATGGAGCAACCCAAATCAATTCAAATATTGGGAATGAACTGGAACAACTGGAATCAGATCAATTGACATTCTCATTCGAGAAGTACTTGATAACCGGACCATGTACGAAAAGATCTGTTCTTTCGAGATCGATTGTCCTAACAGAAAAATGGTCGAAAAATCTTCGAAGAAATCATGTAGTCTCTGCTCAAAGTCATTTAAAGACATTAAATCCGTTTATAGACGAAAATGACATTCCGCACGTTGGTGGCAGACTAAAACATGCTAGTATCTCGTTCGATCATAAGCATCAACACCTGCTACCTACAAACCACTCATTTACCAAATTACTCGTTAATCATGAACATATGCGACTTTTACATGCAAGAGACAAATCATTGTTGTACAATTTAAGACAACGATTTAGGGTTATTGGCGGAAGAAGTTTTTGTCATAAGACTGTTCTATACGATGCGTTCGTGCTCGTCCTCGGACTTTACAACAAATTATGGGCCAACTACCAAAACATCGTGTTAAGCCTTTCAGACTATTTCAAAACGTCGGGATTGACTTCTTTGGTCCATTCATGACCAAATCCAACGCCAGATCACGATTTCTAATTAAATCTTATGGTTCGTTATTCATTTGTCTCGCATATAAAGCGATTCATATGAAAATCGTGACTGATTTAAGCACTAATGCCTGTATAGCGACTCTTCGCCGGTTCGTATGTCGTCGAGGGCTCTGTATAAATATTTACTCAGACAATGCTACGAATTTCGTCGGAGCACGATCCGAATTTCGAGATTTATTTTTGTCTGAAGTCCATAGACCCCAAGTCCATAGATCACGGGATTCATTGTCACACTATTCCACCCAGGTCTCCACATTTTAAGGGTCTTTGGGAGGCCGCTACTAAAAGGGGAAAACATCACATGAAACGCATACTTGGTTATTCATCATATAGTGTTGAAACTCTCAATAAACTCACCATGTCGGACGATTCAAATGACTACGAGTGTTTAACGCTTGGTCAGAATTTGTCTAATTTCGGTTTTAATCCGATTATCGATTTGGGTTCTGCTAGCTTTAGATTAAATGACCTGAAGTTAGGTCAAAAACGGATGGAGCCCAAAATTTTTTAATGGGGCATTTGATTAGCCCATAATGAGCCTAAAATTATTTGATTGTCAATAGATCTTTTGAGTTCTAATTCCGGTTTTATTCCGATTTGAGTTCTGCTAGCTTTGAAATGATAAAGCCTTTTGCATTTTCTAGATCGACCCGAATAAAAAAATTTAAATAGGGCATTTAATTAGCTTAAAATTAACCTTTATTTTTCCAATTGTTTTTAAATCATTTTTTGTTATGGGTTCTGCTAACTTTTTCTAACGCTAGCAGAACCCACGCTTTAGTTGTTAGGGATGGAGTCCAAAATTTTTTAATGGGACATTTAATTAGCCCATAATTAGCCTATAATTATCCATACTATCTTGTAATGTTCTGCTGTATGGGTTCTGCTAGCTTAAGGGACGTCAGTTAAAGCTAGTGATAGGAAACAATGGTTGAAGGCGATGGATGAAGAATATCGTGCATTACTTAAAAATAATACTTGGGAACTAATTCCGTTGCCGCAGGACAAGAAAGCAAATTACAACCATAAAGTTAAATATAAAAAGGATATCAATCGAACGATATAAAGCACGGTTGGTGATTCGCGGTTTTACCCAACAATATGGTGTAGATTATTTGGAAGTGTTTAGTCCAGTGGTACGTTTTACTTTCATTCGGGCATTATTATCAATTGCTGGACATGAACAAATGTTTTTAAAACAGTTTGACATAAAAACTGCGATTTTGCATGGAGAAATAGATCCAGACATATATATGCAACAGCCTGAAGGACTGAAGGATATAATGATGGGTCCGGTAAGGTGTGTAAACTCTTCAAGAGTTTGTACGGTCTAAATCAATCATCGCGTTGCTGGAACAAAGGACATGATGTGGCTTAAGCAAATGTTTGCCGATTTGATGCGAGAAGTAAATGGGATTCCTGTATTATTTATGGATAATCAGAGTGCAAAATAAGGCTTATAAAACAACCTCCAATTTCATAAGCGCTCAAACCGCATTTACGTGAGATACCATTTCATTCGGGAAAAGTACGAAGAAAAAGTTTTCGAGATCCAATATACATTGCGAGCACCGAATAGCGTGAGATATTTTTACTAAGGCGCTTAGTAAAATTAAATTTGAGAAATTTCAAGCACTGATTGGTGTATGTGCTTTAACGTAATTTATTTTTGTTTGTTTTAATTTAAGTGGGAGGGTTGAGAAAAGTAAATTATAACAAATGTATACCCACGTGCACCTTTAGGAAAAATTGCATGCTCCTGTACACAAGCATGAAAAAATTCCTAAAAAAAATCCTAAGTAAAAATTTTGTGTGTGGTTAGTAGTTATACGCCAAAAACGAAAACATTTAGGCGAACTTATTTTAAAATAAGCACAAAAATTCTTCAAACCAAAAGCAAAATTATTTGTTTAGTTAGAAAATGTGGTAGATATTCGATCGGCGAGCAAGAAAGCAATTTGCTAGCCGAAATCCTGGCTACTCAATTAATTGGAAAAATAAACACAAAATTGTATATTGTATATATTTTGAAATTCAAATTTCCTTGGTAAAATTGAGGTGATCATCGTTCTCACTATGTTTTTATGCTAGATCTATCAAATGCCCATATCCATAACGATTTTCAGAATTTTGTCATAGTTGTGGAATGGCTAAACATGGCCCACAAGCAGATCATTGCTGTTTAGTAAAGTTTTGATAGATCTAACATTTGATAGATCTAACATAAAAACATATTGAGATCAATAATCACCTCGCAAAATCTGGACTAGTATTCCGATGAAGTCGTAAAAACTCATTAAACAGAATGATATGCTTCTGGGCCTTGTTTGGCCATTAGTATTCCGATGAGTCGAAAAAAATTTTAAACCATATTTAAATTTTAAGTTTAAGTTGATGACGTATATTAAATTTATGTTATATTATTAATTTTAAAATATCATTTGAAGCATACTTGTTATTTGATTTTTGATTAATGGTTAATAATATATATTAACAAATATTTTAATGTTTTTACATTTTAAATTTAGTTTCGCCTAAATGTTTTCTATTTTAGTATCACTAATACAAAATACACCCTGTTTTACTTAGGATTTTTTTAGGAAATATTTCACTCCTAGGTATAAGTGAATCTCTTATCAGCACGAAAACATATTGCTCTATAAAATTGGCAGATGACATTAAAGGAGCCACAATAATGTTCTTCAACTTTGGTTTCATCGAAATTGACTGCCTCTTCTATGAAATATGCGATTTGTATATACATATTGAAGAATTTTGTCCACCCAATAATTATTATTGCCTTCCTGGCTAAAATTAGGTAAGAGATTTTAGATGTTCTTTACACTTTTGAATTAAATCATAAAACTGACCATTTAGCACTCTGAATTGTCAATTTAAATAAATTTAAATATAGACAAAGAGTCATATTTTGGAATTGTCCACTTTTGATGATAAATTTTTCCCACCCACTAAAACTACCGACAAGTGGTGCAGTGGTTAAATCTTCGGCACTTGGACCGGGGTGCTGGGTTCGAATCCCAGCAGAGGCAGGATGCAAAAGCGAATTTTCTTCATCGATTACGATCGGTAAAGTTAATAAACACAACTTAGACTAGACCCTCTGTTGGAGTGCAGAACTCAGCGCCGACCCACCGTCCATGTCAATGTACAGGTTGACATGGAGCTTGCAATGTGCAGGTAGTATACTGTAGTTGTGTGAGTAGGTGAATGGGGGTGTGTGCGTGATTGAAAAGGGGGGTATTAATTGACCTTAAAAGGACATTAAATCCATTGGATAATTAATACTTTCTTTAAAAAAAAAAAAACTATGTAAGGAATATTAAAATTAAGTAATAAGTAAGTTAAGTTAACTTCTGAGTTCTAGTACATGAATGTTGATAGAATTGTTCAGTGTTAATTTTCTTTTCGTTGTATTTCTAGAGACAAAGATGAGAAACTGTGGGACTCGTTCCAAGACACACCAAGTCATCGCACCGCCGGATCATCGGTTGAAGCCACAAAACGGTTTAGATCTGTAGTAAAAATTATTAAACTGTTTGTATCGATTATTGTATTTGTGATCGTTCTCGGATCCGGTGTTCTGTCAAAAATCAGTTTATTATTTATGGTGTCACACGTCGCGGAAAATCAACGAGTTCCATATTGTCATATTAACTGTAAGTATATTCTTATCCTTTTTCTGTGATAAATGAGTAACTCTAATGTTTTATATATTCTTATGCAGTACCGGACGGTGAATTTGAAGCCGAAATACCACTAACAGAAAGGATCGCCTGGATATGGGCCGTGATATTTGCGTTTGCCGCTCCCGAATTGGCAACCTTTTTTCGAGCATGGAGATATTGCTTCTTTAAAAATATCGAGCGTCCAAAATTATTCGAATTTTTAATTGTATTTGGTGCGGAAACGTTACACGTTACTGGAACCGCCATGTTGCTGATTGTAATTTTACCAAATATGGACGTAATACAAGGTGTTATGCTTACTAATTGCATGTGCGTGATCCCTGCCCTCCTAAACGTATTCTCGGATTGGAGAAGCGAAAACCGACGTAGGCTTGTGAGCCGCAGACGAATTAAAACAATTTTAAATATTCTTGCAGTTTTTTGTCAACTAACCGGAACCTTTATGTGGCCACTCATAAATGATAACGGGTCATCGTTATGGCTAACACCTATTGCCATCTTATGTATTTCATTTCATTGGTGGGAAAATTTTGTGACCGAGAAAAGCCAAAATCATTTCGTTGTCGAACTCAATAAAATTAAAAAATCGTTAGCCCGTACCCGATACAGTACCTATTTGTATATCTCGATATGGAAAATCTTTGTGTTTGCGTTAAGTGCAATGCTCCTGTCCGAGATAAACATGTCAAATTTTTTCAAGGATTTTCTTCCCGCATGGAAACCGCATACAATTAAAGTGGTCCAAACAAAAACAGTATTAAGTGATTTTGATCGGTTTCCCGAATTAGCCAAAATCACAATGGATTTACTGAATGAGCCCGTGCTTTCTGCTCCAACCGCCGTTTGCTGGACACTTTTTATTCAGGTGCTATCTTCATATGTATGCTACGTTTTCACGAAATTTGCATGTAAAATAAAAATTCAAGCATTCAGTTTTGCATTGCCGATTAGTATAACAGTTCCGACTGCGATAAGCGTATTGCTCACCCTATGTGGTATTCGACAAGCAAAAGTTTGTGATTTTCACAACGTACTTCCCGATTATTTATTTTTTGTTTCACCACCCGTACTGCATCTGGACACATACATCTTGGACAAGTTTGTATGGATATCATTCCTATGGGTCGCATCCCAAACTTGGATTACTCGACATATTTGGATATCCAAGTCGAACAAGAATGCATCAACGGACAGTTTATTTGTCACACCATTCTATAATGGATTGTCAGTTGATCAATCACTTGCGCTTAATCGGCGGCGCAAAGATATTACAGATAAACCGGATGTACCACCACCGGAAGACGGATTCACGGCAACTCGAACCAAACCAGAAGACGTAATACCGCGGGTCTTTATTTGTGGCACTATGTGGCACGAGGAGAAGGAAGAAATGATGGAATTTCTTAAATCGATTTTACGTTTGGACGAAGATCAATGTTCGCGCCGGCTGGCTAAACACTATTTCGAAGTTAAAGACATCGATAGTGAATATTATGAGCTGGAAACACATATATTCTTTGATGATGCGTTCGTCAAGCGGGGCGATGAAGCCGAGGAACTTAATCACTATGTAAAGACATTGATTCATAGTATTCCGGAGGCGGCCAAAGAAATTTATAAAACTGATATAAAAATACGGTCACCCATGAAATATGTTACACCGTATGGTGGCCGACTCGAGTGGATATTGCCGGGTAAAACTCGTATGATCGCACATTTGAAAGATGCCACTAAAATTAGAGCGAAGAAGCGGTGGTCTCAAGTCATGTATATGTACTACCTGCTCGGGTTTAAAATCATGGATCAATTGAATATGGACGAAAGTCGAAAAATGGTTCGGTCAGAAAATACGTTTATACTAGCGCTGGATGGTGATATCGATTTTCAGCCTGATGCCGTACTACTATTAATTAATCGTATGAAGGTCGATAAAAGTTTGGGGGCAGCGTGCGGCCGAATCCACCCAATTGGATCCGGGCCAATGGTATGGTACCAAAAGTTCGAATATGCGATTGGTCATTGGTTGCAAAAAGCAACCGAACACGTTATTGGTTGCGTGCTTTGCTCGCCCGGATGTTTTTCTCTGTTTCGTGGAAGTGCATTGATGGACAATAGTGTTATGAAAAAGTATACGACCACTTCTGAAATTGCTAAACATTTTGTACAGTACGACCAAGGAGAGGATAGATGGCTTTGTACACTAATACTGAAACAAAGGTATCGAGTAGAATATTCGGCCGCCTCAGATGCATACACGCATAGTCCGGAAGGTTTTAACGAATTCTATAATCAACGGCGTCGTTGGATACCGTCGACAATGGCCAACATTTTGGATCTTTTAGGAGACTCTAAGGAAATTGTAAAGAAAAACGATAGCATCTCAATGCTTTATATCGCATATCAAATGCTTTTAATGGTTGGCACAATCCTTGGACCGGGTACAATCTTCCTAATGATGATCGGATCATTAGTGTCCGTATTCTCGATTGATATTTGGACGGCATTTTTATGGAATTTTATACCGATCATTTTATTTATGCTGATTTGTTACCGATTTAAAAAATATCAGCTACCGGCCGCAGTTATCCTTAGTTCTATTTATTGTTTAGTAATGATGGCCGTTTTAATCGGTGTACTGATCCAATTTATGGAAGATGGTCTCATTTCGCCATCGTCAATATTCTTCGCTATTGTATTTGGTCAAATTGTAATTTCCGGAATTTTGCATCCTCAGGAAATTAGCTGTTTAATTTGTGGAGTCATCTATTACGTGACAATACCATCAATGTATCTTCTACTGGTTATTTATTCACTATTTAACATGAACGATGTATCGTGGGGAACGCGTGAAACTCCCAAACCAGAAGTGACAAATACCACAAGCGGAAATGATACAGAAAATGCTCAAACTGAACCACGAAAAAAAGAGGAGGAAGGATTGTTAGACATTTCATTTTTCGGATTATTTCGTTTGGCGCTATGCCCACGGCCTAAACAACCAATAGATGATGAAATTTTAAACAAAATCACCGTTAAATTGGATCAGATAGCAAACAAAATTAACAACGTCGAAACGTAAGTATATAAGTTTACCGTATAGTATTTAACAAATTTGATGTATTAATTGACAGTTTTGAATTCGCAGAAAAGTATACGAATCACGTACATCATTGAACATGCCACGTCCGTCGATTTCCAGCTTGTCAGACAGTGGATTCACTAATCCCGCGTTTATTATTCAACAACAATCATCAGAAAAATCTGTAAATCCTGATTGGATATACGATCCGGAAATAAAAAATGGTGAGACCTGTTCGTTGTTTCTCAAAGAGAAAAAATTCTGGATCGATTTGATTGATAAATACTTAAAGCCACATCAATACAGCGATGACCAAAAACAGAAACACATCGATGCCTTAGCCGACCTACGTGACAAGTGTGTCTTTACATTTGTCATGCTGAATGCCCTCTTTGTCCTAATCATATTTTTGTTACAATTGAATAAAGATTCCGTATTTATTGAGTGGAGATTTGATGCGACCAACGTGATCACCTTCAACGAGAACACATTTGAAATTATGATAAAGCCAACCTATTTACAAGTCGAACCGATTGGTCTTTGTTTTGTTGCCCTGTTTGGTGTAATTCTGATGATTCAATTTATCGGTATGTTGGTTCATCGATTTGGCACCCTGTCGCAAATTTTAGCCGATGTTGCACTTGATTTGTGCACCATCGATCAGGTTACCAAATTGTTTGGACGTAAAAAACGACGATTCAGTACAAATTCTCTAATCGGGCAGAACGCAGTAAAACTGGCGAAAAAATTGCAGAAACCAAATCCGCTTTGGGATGATGATGAGTTAAACGCTGAAGAGCGGAATATTGCAAAACGCCGTCAAACAATTAAGAAAATGCTTTTGATACAAGAAAAACAAAAATATGATAGCAGTGATTTAGAACGAAATTTTCTACAAAATGAGGAGACGAAAAATCTTGCGAAAAAGTTTCACTTAACAAAAGTACTTAGTAGACCAGATAATGTGGTGGTAACAAATGCAACGATTGAAAATAGTGATATCCCACAAAATGGGAGTCCAAATTTGGTGAATACGAATGTGTTGGGAAATACTAGTGAGAGTGGACCATTTTCGCCGGCCGATATGGAATCTGATGATAGAAATACCACCAATCAAGCAATAAGGGCCAGTACCGGCAGCCTATTACAACGCCTTCGATCCGTCACGTAGTACTGTAAGATATGAGTGTAATAAAGATAATTTAGATTCTAGGCAAGTTGTTTTAGTTTGCAAAGAGATAATCAGTTTTTACTTATAAGCACTATTTAGACCGGCCAAAACCTGAATTCGGACCAATACAAAATCTTGTAAACGAATTATAGATGTAGGTCTTCCCTCCGCTCCCCCCTTCAGAATCCGTAGGTCATTATTATGTCTTATAAAGTGCATCTGAGAGTTGGGTAGGGTTCAATGAGCAGATTACACCGTATAGAAATATTTCGTTATAGCTACCAAAAATCACCTAATGAAATGTAGAACCAGTGAAAACAAGAAAATTAGAACTATGAGGCCGTCTTAAAGCCCATACTTAACTCACAAATTTGAGTAAAAAAATCAACGAACTGAAAAATGTTCCGGGCCTATTTAAGAGCGAAACACTATGTAATGAAGAAATTCAATTGGATTATTTGGCTACGTTTACATTGATGGCGTTATTATTCGAAAAAACAGAAACAGAATTCCGGGGATACATCATAACAGACCAAGGGATCAGACCAGATTGATTGATTGATTGATTGGAATGTGCGACCAAACCTAAGTAACATTCCCGGTTGACGCCGGGCCCATCCGCACACTCTTTTACATATAACAAGATGGAGGGATAGGAAAGGTTTATTAATTATTATGGAAATTGACCCAGTTTCAGACACCTAAGTTGTCAATAGTTAGTAAATTGTTAGTTGAAATGTAATATAAGACGGTTAGCACAAGACAACACTAATATTTTTGATTTTTTTTTTTGTATATAAATATTCAGCAATCAGCATTCTAAAAAAGATTATAATTACTTAGGTTGCAGTAAAATTCAAGAAATAAAATGTCATTATTATGAGTCAAATTATACTTGAACAAAATAAATGTAATGTTATGATTAGTATTAGCTAAATTAATTTGATTTACATAAAACAAAACAGAATAAAATAAATTGAATCCAGAAACCACCAAATATTGTAGTACTCATATCAAAGCAGGAAAGGAAGATACTACCTTTTTATCTTCAACGGATATAATCTTTGCGAATCTGTTGATTTAAAGGATTTATTTATAAATATTGTTAAATAAAAAAATTATATAATGTGATGATCACTTGTCCTTGCCATCCCTAATGTAACACAAATATGTTTTTTATAAAAATAAAAAATGACCAAATGTAATCTGGTTTCAAAAACAGCTAATTTGAAATCTGTAAGGTAATATATCAATAATGGATGTTCGGCACAGTTTAAGAACCCCACTACATAAACAAATTAAAATAATCAGGAATCTGTGAGATGAGAGAATTAATAATAAGTAGCTAACACAACTGTAGGATCGGATCCTTGATAACCGATTATTTAACGCTTGAATTGTAAAATAAATGGTTCAGTAAATATTAAAATAAGACATTCGAAAATAATTTTTTGTCGTCAACTGTATTAAATAAAAAGAACAATCAGCGGTAATTATTTATCCAACCTAGAACAAGCTAATCAAAACCCTCGCCAATTTACAGTCGCCCGAAACAACCTAGAAAATAATTTAATTAAATAAATGCCACGATCCTTGAAAAACCATCTAAGGACAGCAATATTTAACTGCATTTCAAATTTAATCTGTAGCTTCCAAGCTATCTGTAATTTCGAAAAGTCAAATACCCTCTGAAATATCAAATTTATTAGCAATCCGATAGCCATTATGATTCCTGCCTTGTCTGCTCTTCTGCCTTTTAAATTAAAATTTTATTTTTAATTAGAAAGTATTATGGCTTCAAATAACTTCTGTAATCAAAAATTTCGATAAGGGCAAAATAAATTAGCTTAATCAGGAACTGTAATGAATAATAGTATTAATAATAAACACCTGATAAATCTCGATAACTCTAAATTGCTCATCAAAATTAAATATAAAAAATATAATAATTTAATACACAAATTCTGAATAATTGGATGAAGGAATATTAGCAAATTAGTTAATTTCTGAAATCAAATTGTGGAAAGAATTATTTGTATAAACAATGGGGTATATCCTCTATCCGGTCGCAAGTCAATTATTCCATCAGAAACAGGGCCACTAGATTTATTTTGCCATGCAAATCCTTACATTTTTTTTAATTTACATTAGTTTTGCGATTGTTAAGTAGAAATACATAAAAAGACTGCGACCTCGGAAAAGGCGTAGCAGTTTTTTCGTGGATTTCCACCTCACAATCGCAAAACAAACCCAAATATAAAAAAAAATGTCAATTGGCATGGCAAACCAAATGCAGCAATCATACCTCTGATTGCAAACAATTAACCTGCGACCGGATAGAGGATATACCCCAATGATAGTAAAGTGTATCAAGAAAAACATGTAATGTTTATCCAGGAGTACTCGATACACGCTTTTCTAGAATAAAAAATCAAACCCACTGCAACACATAAATAGTTACATATTTCCGAAACGATTCCAATAGACAAATCTTCTCCCTGTGAAACCTCTACTATTTACCAAGCGATCTTCCGCTAACATCTCTAATCAACAACATTTATGCTTTACAAAGCCATGATGAATCCACGACAGATTATAAACGTATCGTGGTAATCCTATAGCTCAAAAATTTCAGCGTACGACTGATCATCCTAAATTTCAAAAATGATTCCACTCGCGCTAAATTGACGTCAAACTTCAACAAAAGAATCTATAATATTCAGTAAAGAGACTAATTCGGGTATGTAAATCTAAAGCTAAGCTCAGACAGGAATTCTGTGTAAAACTGCAAATTTGACTTCTTATATTAATAATACATAACTACATCAACAAAACAATTTAAAATAACCAAAAATAGCTTAGAAATATAGGTAACAATAAAGCATATTATATGAATACAACCTTCCGTATAAGTTGAGAAACATTATGTTGAATGAACTAGCATCACAAACCGCAGACACCGACCTACTACTACTCATAATATGCAAAACCCATTTAAAGTAATCGAATATGAAATAAAAATTTATTGTAAAAAATTTAATTATTTATCCTCACAGTGGCGAGTGTATATTGATCTAAGATCTAAGATTCTATCGTTATTTTTTGTGTCCTTTCATTCAGCAAAACATTCACACAAACAAGCATAAAAAGCAAATATATAATAAATATATTATAATTAGCCATATAATATAAAATGAAGTAAATAAAATAAAATGAAAACAAAACTGCCCAGGAGGCTGTTCGTAAACTCGACATTGTTAACATTGTTACAACTGTCATTGTTAGTATGACGTATGTGCTTAACAATGATTTTGTTACAAGTGTCAATGATTTTCCAGATGACGATGGCAGAAAAAAAAACAAAAATAAAATGCAAAACAAAAAACTAATTTTTATTCTCTTCTCATCAATATGAAAATTACATAATAAACTAGATATCCGTAGACTTAGAGTATTAAAATCATAATTTTTAAATAATACTCAATTATACGCATAGTACTGTTATCAAACACATTGACCACATTAAAAAGTTCATTAAAAATTATTTTGTTTAGATATTGACGTGAAAGAATATTTTTTTCGCTTGATTGTAGCATAATTAGTACTTTGACAGCTGGAAAGGCAGTCTCGAGTAGGGTTGAAAATGACATTTGTAACAATGTTAAAGGCGATGCCACATACACATTTCTACGGACGACATCTAAAAACAGATTTCACATTTACGAATTAATTAGAGCATATTTTTGACTCAAACCAATGAGATAATATGTAAAATATCTCAAGTTAGTAGCTAAAATAATAAATTTGGAATTATTTAATAATTTTAATTGAAAAATTATCAATTTTCTATTTAGCCGTTTCTTGAAACGATTTTTTCTATGAATGGTATAATTTTACACGTGAACGAACGCACAAAAATCTAAAACGATTTCCGAACTCATCAAAAAATTTAAAACGATTTTTTTCTCTGTTGTCTGTGAACTTCAACAAATGTCAAAAAATTCCAAAACAAAATATATATTTTTCATTAATTTAATATTTTTATAAAGGCGATGCCACATACACATTTCTACGGACGACATCTAAAAACAGATTTCGCATTTACGAATTAATTAGAGCATATTTTTGACTCAAATCAATGAGATAATATGTAAAATATCTCAAGTTAGGAGCTAAAATAAAAAATTTGGAATTATTTAATAATTTTAATTGAAAACTTATCAATTTTCTATTTAGCAGTTCCTAGACACGATTTTTTCTCTGAATGGTATAATTTTACACGTGAACGAACGCACAAAAATCTAAAACGATTTCCGAACTCATCAAAAAGTTTTAAACGATTTTTTTCTCTGTTGTTTATGAACTTCAACAAATGTCAAAAAATTCCAAAACAAAATATATATTTTTCATTAATTTAATATTTTTATAAGGCTCACCATGAATATGGTATGGTAAACTTATTTAATTATAAAATGAATTAGCTGCTTATATATTATGAAAATTTTATAAAGAATTGTTGTTGTAAAAATCGTCTGTATTTTTTTTGGTATGTGGCGAGGCAAAATAAATTTACGCACGAATCGTCTGTTATTAGATGTGTATGTGGCAACGCTTTAAAACGAGTTTACGAACGACAAAAAACACGTGCTCGTCGTTACAATGATAGTTTCAGAACGATTTAGAGCTGTCATTGTTAACAAATAGAGTTTACGAACAGCCTCGATCTCGTACATTGTTTCTTCGTATACCTATCGATACTCACACATAGCACAGCAGCTAGAAGCATATAACAAGCTATATACGTAATCGCAAAACCACATTTTCGTGGGTATCGAAATGTGCATCTCATTGTACACCTCCAATGCTAATCTCCATGAAAATGAAATACATATAATATGTACTTACGAGTAAATTCGTATACATATAAAACAAAACATAGGATTCAAACAAAATAACCAAAAGCAACAAAAAACAAAAAATAAAATACTCGTCCAGCAAAAACAACAACAAAAATTGTTAGCCAGTGTGACAAAACAAAACAACAGAATTGAAAACGCTTTCTTGCGCAAACTATATTCGAATAACCTACGAGATGAGAATACTAGTACTCTGCGCCTTTATGACTTATTAAATACAGTTATTATGATTATATACTTAAAATTTATTTGTAAAAATATGTATTAAAATATGTGTTAAAACAATGAAAAAAATGAAAGAACACTTATCTTGTACATCTTTCGAATCAAAAAAGTCCTACATATTGAAGAATTACATACAATGCATAAGATGCATTCAAGCAACGGTATCAAAATAAGTACATATAAACGAAAATTGTTATGTACATATTCTACACCATTGCAAACGCACCATACACAAATTAATATAACTGTACAATACGTACAACTTTTCACTTTACTTATTAAATTCCACAAAATATTATTAATATTAATATTTATTATTTATTTATGAACATATATGTATATATATTAGTTAATTGATTAGATAATTAAAACACATTAAAATTATTTATTTATTTAGAGGAGAGACAAATAAACACGTCTTTCCTCTACGACGTTCAATCGCCGACCATAACAGACCAACGGATCAGACCAGACATAAAAAATGTCTCAGAGCTGAAAATATCTTACTATAAGACGGTTTATACCGCGGGATTTTACTAAGATTGAAAAACCACTGAATCTGACAAGAGAAGAAAACACATATATCCTGCCCACCAAATACATATCCTGCCCACTAAATAAAATCAGTAGTACGAATAACAATAGCAAGCTAAACACATTCATCACTAACTAAAGTTAAAAAAAGAAAATTGTGGCACTTAAAGAAGAAATTACATCAATCGTTAATCAACGGAATCTAAATCAAGATTTACCAAATACTCCAATCTAACTACGAAATCAGGATAACGCAAGGAATAGTGGAGGATTTTCTAATGGAGACAACAATTTAGAATTGTCAAGGAGCAAATGGCAGGAAAATGAAGAACAAATTCTCGAAAAGTAATATTTTCCGAATGGAAAGCTAATAATGGCGAAATATACTCGAACTTGCGAGATAAACATGGTTTAACGGCCATGATCTCACTAAAATAGACTGAAAGTTTAAGAAATGTTGATTCCGAAACTCCCATGGGAAATTTTCCATGTCGATTTAATGGATATATACATAGAGAAATATATAACACGTGCACAGGTAATCGATGGTACATCGATTCAGTACCTCCGTCAGAGTACTGAAGCTTTAACCACTGCTCCACTTGCCCGGTAATAATAATAGTAGGTAATTAATATGACATTAATTTTTGCACTAAGCTTCATTTTTCTGAAGATCCTGAGAGAAAATCCGGGATCCCCCCCGTCCTGCAGAGATGCGGGATGGTACCAAGGGCGCGTGAAGTTGACTGCGTGCTCGGACCAGAGATCGGTCGACCTTTATAAAAGGCAGTGGCCGAAGTAGGTGAGGTATGGCGGGGGCAGGGAAAAAATCCCGAGCAGGCCGGGTGCACGCGTATGGTTACCAACCGAGTCGGATAAGCCAGAAAAGATCCTCGAGATCATTCGGGCCAGCAATCCCGATTTTCCAACGGAAGACTGGAGGAATATAAAGCAAGAGAAGGCTAAGGGAGGGTTTAGATTGGCAATCATGCTGATCAATAAAGAATCCCGGACCTCGACGGAAGGAGGATGGCGGAAGAAACATCGAGCCAGGTAGCACTATCCCGATACAGGGAGTGCAGGAAGAGGTGAGTAAAGTATACTATAATGGTTAATATTGTACAAATAAACCTGCATCACACGAAGGCTGCCTCGGCAGCTCTTGTTTTCAGACTGACTAAATCAGATGAGGACTTGGTGTTAATCCAAGAATCTTGGATTAACAATAACAGGATATGTGGCCTCAGAACGAAACTGTATAAATTATTATACTCAAACAAACCTGTGGAGATCAGATCGTGTATTTTAGCGAAAAATAATCTGAGAATATTCCTCAATTTAGTAGCGGGGATGTTACAGCGGTGAGTGTTGAGGTTGGCTGTGAAAAATTATGGCTAGCCTCAGCCTATATGGATCGCGAGAAGTGAGGTTCCATCGGATAACCTGCGGGAACTGATCCGGGAAGCAGGTCAAAGAATGGTAGGTGTTATATTCGGATGTGAAGCAAACGCGCATCACACAATCTGGGGAAGCACAGACATTAACGAAAGAGGTGAGTTATTTTTTGATTACTTATTAAATACTAACCTTGTAGTTTGCAATATTGGACCCGACATTTATTGTTAAAAATCGACAGGAGGTTTTAGATGTGACCTTTGCGTCATAAACAATATTTCATATGATCAGAGGGTGGAGAGTGGCGAAGGAGCACTCTTTCTCTGATCATCGATATGTAACATATAGCCTCAACATTAAGCCTGTTACCCGGAAAACCTTCAAGAATCCCAGAAGGACAAACTGGAACAAATATGGAGAGGTGTTGGAGGAAATATTGCCGCTGGAGGCCTTTGGACCACGATACAAGGGCAGACAGAACCCGATATGTACGGAGTTGGGAACCTATCGGAGGGCATGTAGGACAGCTTTTAATAAAGCTAAGAACACAAGGGAGGTTCGGGATTGGAACTCCTATAAGGAGGACCTAAGAAAGTACAAAAAAGAGTTGAGGAAGGCACAAATGGGTCTTGGTCTCAACTCTTCTGTTGTAGGATGGAGGAGGTCTCTGAGACTTCTCGCCTTAGGAAAATTCTATCTACTAACCCAACCAGTCCTAGTTATTTAATTAGAACGGACGAGTCATGGACAGCTTCATGTGCGGAATCATTGGAACTCCTCATCGAGACTCTTTTGCTGGGAAGCTTAGATGACTCGATGGAGCCTGGAGCTCATCGAATAACACCTTCAATAGAGATGGAAGGCATCGTGGACAGGGAGCGAATCCGTTTGTCGCTGAACGGTTGTAAGCCTTATAAATGGGCGGGCCCGCATCTGATTATACCAGCAGAGATCCAAAGGATCTCGGCACTCATCATCCCTTGGCTTGAGGGTATCTTCAAGGAATGTATGAAACTAGTCTATATTCCCAGGAAATGGACGGAGGTCAGAGTGGTGTTTATCCCGAAATCGGGAAAGAGCTCACATGCTTATCCAAAGCACCTGAGGCCTTTAACTCTATCATCATTTCTGTTGAAAACCTTGGAAAGGTTAGTAGATGTAGGATTCGATCAAAAATTGAACCCAGGAATTGGAAAATGTCGCAGCATGCGTACTATAAGGGAAAGTCGGTGGACACAGCTCTGCACGATCTAGTACGCATGATTGAGAAGTCAATTTACTGCTTTTAATAATGTAAAAACGGAGGCGATCATGGAAGGGTTGTTATTTTTGAACGTGGACTATCCCATAAGTTGGTAAATCAAATGCTTGTAAGCAGGATTATTACCTAGGAACTGGGAGAGCCCACCATTAGAAGATGGTTAGAGGAACCCCGCAAGGAGGTGTTATGTCCCCCTTTCGTTGGAGTGTTGTGATGAATGGATTGTTGGAACTTGAGAGAGACAGAGGGGATAGGGGTTATAACATAAGCAGATGATATAGCGATAGAGGTCTCAGGCAAATATCTGGACACGATTAGGGATGTTATACAGAATGCACTTCTGAACGTTACGAAATGGGCCAGCAAATGTGGATTAGGGATTAACCCTTCCAACACAGGAAGGTACTATTTACTAAGAAATATAAAATTCCGGTAGCTAGCCCTCCTACCGTGAATGGCATTAGACTGGCTTTTGCTGAAAGAGCGAGATTTCTGGGCATAATCTTGGACAGTAAGCTCAGCTGGAAACCTAACATTGTGGAAAGGGTGAATAAGGCTAATGTAACCATTTACTCGTGTATGAACGCCATCGGTAAGGGATTGGGTCTGAAACCAGAGCTGGTACACTGGCTCTATACGGCAGTGATAAGACCTGTGCTGACGTACGGGGTGGGCGTGTGGTGGCCAAATCAGGAGAAGGTAACATATATAAAGATGATGGAGAAGGTGCAAAGAACGGCCTCCATTGTTATAAGCGGGGCGCTTAGGTCAACACCTACACTCGCTTTAGAGGTTATGTTCCATCTTATTCCAATCGAATTTTTTGGTAACCAGATGGCAGCCGTTAGTTTTAAAGGGTGTGAGTATGTATTATAATTTGCAACGTCAATTGGCAAAGATGGTAAGCCGAAGAGAACATATCTAGGTTTTGTTTTCTTCCAGCGTGTACGAAAAAAATTCTGCAATTTCTTTTTTCAATTCACCTGTAAATTGTTGATAGTGTGTGGGATCATAAACCTTTATTTTGAGCCCCATTGATGTGAGTTGCATTTTAAATTTAGATATTTTCAATTTTTTCATTATTTGCCGTACGATGTTTGAATATAATTTCGTCACAAATAGGAGGTAAATTTGGTTTTACGATTTTATTGTGACTGTTCGGAGTAGTAGGTGTGCGATTGTTGAATGAATCATGTAATAAACCACCAAATTTATTACCAGTTGAAATAGGATATGATAACGGATATCCATTGCAGATTACTGCTGATGTAATGTCCTATTTGAGGCGTGATAAAATAGCGTGACTTCATCGAATGGTGAGTTCTTATTAGAAAGTTCAAGAACTGCCATGTCACTTCCTTTGTTGAAATATTTACATATGCATGTAAACATGTCTAGCTATTATCGACATCAAGGTCCACATTGTTCACTTTGATACGGGTTTTTGTCGCCGGTATTGTGAGTGCCTCTCATCATGTCTTTGTGTTTCCTGATTCATCATTCGGGAATATTTTTCGAACATTTTCCATTGTTCATTAAATGGGAATTGGGATTCACATCGCCATTGCATCATTTTTACTAATGATCAGCAGTTTCTTCGTAAATGTGATTTTTAGTTATGAGATCCATAAGTTTTTTGACTTTCTGCTTGAAAACTGTAGCTGTAAGTTCATACCGATTGGAAAATGATTGTCCAATTAGAAGTAAACCATGTTGGACTACAAGTAAACATTTTTAAAAGATCAGGACTTCCAAATCTTTGATCAACCGTCATGGCATCCAGAGCGGATAGTCTCCGGTATTGTGAGTATCCGTCGTCACCGGTTTATGTTTCCTCATGTGTTTCAGTAACACGATGCTATTTCGTTTTTGGATAATAATATCACGTTGATCGAAATCTGTACCGACCATGACAAAAGTAACTTCAGCAGACGCTGTTTTGTCTGCTCGAATAACTACTCTGTGATCCTCGGATGGCATTTGCTACAATGCAGTTTCGAATAAATTTACCAGACTTGATACTATTTCACGTGTTGTCCTTATACTTTAAACATGGGCATCGTTAATAATTTTCGTTGATCCATAAGTTTTTATTTGAAAGCATGAGTTGTACTTTCGAATGTATTATAGAAATTATCTGCGGATGAAGAAGAGGTTCAGATGGATCATCCAGAAGTGGCAAATTGACTTTTTCATGCGAATGAGAATGCTGCTAACTTTAAATCAAATCCGAAGTTTTATATTGATCACTGATCAGCTGTATCGTAAGCGATCGTTTTTAGCCAGGTCTCACGCTGTTCTTGGATATTGTTCACTACTTTGATCGTTCTCATACCGTGTCCCACCCTGTTCACTTGTTTGAGCCACTTTTGTTGCTCTAATCTTCTTCAACTTTGCTGTAACCTGGTCACTTAATCTTTCCTTCATGGGCTTTTTTTAGCAAAATTGAAAAGTGCACTACAAACAGAAAGTAATCATAGATTGACACATTTTTAACTGACATAAATCTAATACGAATGAACATATATTTACTTCAAACACTATTTGGTACCTCAAAAATAGTTATCAACAATTATTTTATTTAAATGTACTTGAATAATCGGGAATAACGGACATTCAACATTCAACATTCGTATACAAAACGTAATTTAGTCAAAATTATTAAAAAATATATCCACTTCAATCAGTTTCACCGCGAACTGTTTTTGAAACTGACATTACGAAAAACAAAAGATATTTTTCAAACTAAACCAATTTTATTCACCTTTTAACACAAAGTGACTGACATCTGACGGGATATTTTACAAAGAGCGAAAGGTGAACAATATCTAAAAAAAACTAGTTTTTATGTAATATAAACGTCATAGTTGACTATAAATCGACTGAATACTTTATAAAATGTTCAATTAGTTTACAATTAATGTAACAAATGATGGAATAATAATAAAATGGTAGAGGCTTTTTCTCTTATAAACAAATTCACCTTTCACTCGCATAGGAAGTAGCGCTAACTAGGCGGTGTTTGAAAGCCCAATACATACAATATTTTGTATCGAAGGATGTGTCTTGTAGAAGATGCATTTTTTTAAAATATAAAGTGTTAGTGCTTTTCTCCAATTGAATATGTACACAGATAATGTCTTGACCAAAGACCCTTAAGTCAGTATAGAAAATGAGTACTTGCACTTGCGGGTAAAATACGTTCCTCATCATCTCACCTGTCAATTTAGGACTCTTAAAAACGGAAACTCAAAAGATGAAAATGAAGCCGTCGTAAGTATGTTTCTCCTGGTCTGAAACCAGCTTGTTCATTCTTAACTATTAGTGAATATCGCTCGGGAATTATCAATGCTAATCTTTGAAAGGAATAATCGGTAAAAAGCAGTTACGAAACATATAAGGGTGTGGTTTCAGGGTGTTTGCTGTTGTTGCTGTTATCGTCTCTTTGTCAGAATGCAGGTTAAATTAGGGCTTTTGATTCTTTCCTCTAGGTACAACGTTTTTAAGATTGATCGTTGTACTTTAAAGAGATCGTTGTACTTTAAAGCTTAACCTTTTCAGATAAAACGAAAAATGTAGAGTTTATTCCGGATGACAAAGGAAACCTAATATTTTAGAAGAACATAAGAAAGCTATTGGAGAAGCTTTACTATGTAAAAACTTTTCTTTAAAAATTATGGGTTAGACCCGTATACCCATTTTATTACATTTGATTACTTTCTGTTATCCAACACGCAGGCCAACATCTTGAAACTAAGGCAGTTGGTTACAATTTGGATAAAATCGTCATCCTCTTCATTCTGAGTATGTTTCAGTGATAAAGTGTTTCGCCTGGATTGTGTAAAAATGTAAAAAATGTATTTTTGACAGCTTCTTTGCCTTTGTTAAAGATCTAGAGGCACTGTTTACGGGGCGATCAGCTTTAACTTAGAACCTGCTTTGAGCGGAAAATCAACCATCTCATCACGCTCAACGTCATGGTAAGTTGCAACCCATATAACCTCAATTACTGGAACAAAGGAGGCTTAAAATTGTTGAATGTCCTTAACAAACAAACTTCAAGGTAGTCAGCCGAAAACACAGTACCATATATGATCTTACCACACAAGACGCACTAGATTCTGAATCCGACATGTTCTACCACCGAAAAACAATTATCGAAATCAAACAATTTGCGAGTGCCTTATGATTGAACCGAGATTGTCCCCCACGCTTTAATGTATCTCGAGAGGTTTATTTTAAAAATAGGCACCAATTCACAGGTATCAACGATTCTTTCAAAAGCCTTCAGAAATGTAGAGGATCGACTGATTGGCTGGAATGCTTTGGGTGAGTGTAATCTTACCTTCAAGCGTCTGATATAAAAACACTTCAGATTTAACTCCAAATTTGCGGAATAATCTCAAAACCAATATAAACCTGGAGCAGTTGGAGTAAATGACTCAGACTAGGAAGAGGCAAATTGTGAGAGAAGCATTAAGAGTGTTTGGGAGCGCAAGGCTTTTTTCTGTTTTGAGTACTATAGTAGGAAGATTTTAGTACCAGAAAAGACACGTTGAATGACCCAGTTCTGTATCCTTTAACACATAACATGTTCACGGATTGGTGAAAAATAAGTGAGAGGGTTGGGATGAAATACAACGGTATTCAGACTGTACTAATTTCCCTTGTTGTGTAAGGCCCATTAGGCCCAATTTATAACTGTAATTTTTATCATAAAGAAACCTTTAAGAAAATGCCGCTATCTCGATAGTTATGAAAAACAAAATAAATTTGCGGCAAATTGAAGGGGATAATCGTTTTTTAAACAAGAAAATTTAGTCAAGAAAAAACAAAGAATCGAATTGAAATGGATTACAGAACCGATAACATATTTGGTAGCGTTTGTGATAACAAATTTACAAAATAATTTCGTGTTATTTTCAACAAGTCGGACACATACACACGGTAATATCCGACTACAAATAAAATTTAAATCAATTTTATTATGCGACATTCTGTCCATTTTATCGATTTACAATTTCAGATTAACTAAATTGCTTGTTCGACATTATGAATGGATACATTTTGAATTTGGTTTAGTCATTTTTGTAAACTCGGACCGAGTTGAGTCCGAAATAAAAATTTAAATCGTAGTTTAAAAATTTAAAGTGTTTGTAATCGCGTGTTACGGTAGTTTGATGAAGCTCATCAAACCAGTAAATAAAGTTTGTTGTGATTTTAATTATGAATCCCAATCAGCCACGGGCGAGATCTCAACAAGTTCGGTTTAGACCGGCAAATGATGAACACGATTTTAAAAAACTTAATGAAAATTCAAGGTATTCAAGTGATACATGTCAGATTTTTATGTTAATGTGTGTCATAAGTCTTATCAACATACCAATCAATTTTTATTAATAATTACACATCGTAGCGATTTTAATTGTGCATTTACACTGCTATGTAAGGATTAGTTGGTAAGATAAGATAAATTCGGCCAAAACAATGTAATGGAATCGGATAAGAAAATATTTCGATTGGTAGTTGATTGCATACAATTTGATTATACTCGCGTATACGACTAAGAACGCAAGCCACGCGATAAGATAAGCCTAATTTAGATAAATACATACTATATAGAATGGCCTCATATTAAAATTGGTGTTTGGGTTTATGGGTAATCCAGCAATGTCAAGATATAGGAATTTATTAAGAGCTATTTTAATTTAAACAATATAATAAAAATCTTTCAGACATTGGATCACATACAGGATCCGCAGATTTCTGTTGCCATCTGCAAATGTGATCTGATTAGATTAGTGTTGGTAGAGTTAAATTGGACGTGTGGCAGACTTTGTTCCGCTTCATACACAGTGCGGGAACACGATGCGCTTTTCGTCGTCTCTTACCTCTTCGCCAATAAACTAAATTTTAAAGTGTGGTTGTTTGCTGCACGTTTGCTGCACTAATTTTATGTGCGGCGCGTACTATATCCCTTTTACTGCCCGGTAACACAATTGTGTGGGTGCACCGACACAGAATGAGAGTCCGCCTCTCATCCGAATAAAATTTAATAACTCATTTTTTAAACTCCGTTTTTACATCAAACAAAAAACATAATTTTCGAACCCGAGAATCAAACCCACAGGAAAGGGTCCAGTGTGCCGAGGCGAGAAAGCCAAAAATAATACAACGAAGTAATCCGAAGGAATTAATCACAACGAAATAATCAAAATGAAATAATCACCACGAAATAATCAACGTATTCAAAATATTCTAAACGTTCGAGCTTGGCTCTTTATTAACTTCTGAACATGTTTTTGGTGTTCTGTATCAAACCTAGAATTCCACAGGCAGATTTTAATTTATCGAGTTCCAGATTCTGACTTTGTGTATGGTGGAACTTATAACTTAATTTATTTTTTCTCTCTTATAGGAAAGGTAAATGGAATGTATTTGAATATACGGAAGATAAACAAAATGTGGGCTCGTCACCGGAGAACACAAAACGGCTTAAATCATTTGTCAGAATCCTGAAAATGATCTTAAGTGTTTTCATTTTTATCATAATTTTGGGAACTAGCGTTGTATCAAAATTATCACTTGTTTTTATGACGTCACATGTAAAGCCGAATCAAGTGGTGCCATTCTGTGATATAAATAGTAAGCTGAACTCCTGAAAAATTATATTAACCATATTATTAATTTTGCTGTATTTCAGAACCCGATCTGAATTTCAGCGCAACGATACCAAATCATCAAACAATCGCTTGGATCTGGGCTATAATTTTTGCATATGCTGTACCAGAATTAGGAACATTTTTCAGAGCATGGCGATTTTGTTTCTTTAAAAAAGTTGAAAGGCCAGCATTATTGGAATTTCTAATCGTTTTCGTAGCTGAAACATGCCACGTCGTTGGACTGGCTATGCTTATGATAATCGTTTTACCGAATTTGAATGTCGTCCAAGGTGTATTACTTACGAATTGCTTGTGCTTTATACCAGGGTTGTTAAACATATTTTCGGACGTTCTGGAAAAATCAACCGAAACCGAATATAACCGCCTGTTCGGCACAAAAATAACCTTAGTGTTTAATATTTTGGCTGCTGTCGCCCAATTAATCGGATTTGTACTTTGGCCTTGGCTTTCCGGGGGCTATAAATTATGGTTCACACCGTTAGCGTTACTAATGATATCACTTCATTGGTGGGAGAATTTTGTGTCAGCGAAGAGTCGATTTAATTGGATTGTTACGTTTAATAGCTTAAAAATATCACTGTCTCGAACACGGTACAGCACATACTTGTACATCTCTATATGGAAGATTATCGCGTTCGGAATCAGTGCAATGCTTTTCTCCGATATTGAATTTACGCAATTCTTTAGTGACTTCATTAGAGGATGGGAAATTCATAAAATTAATGTTATCCAAACGCTATGGAAAGATACAAATTATAATCAATTTCCTGAACTACCACGAACAATGTTTGAATCGGACATAGAGCCTATTTACTCGGCGGGAGCCGCAATTTGTTGGACTCTTTTCACTCAAGTGCTGGCATCATACCTATGTTACGTGTTCACAAAATTTGCATGCAAAATCAAAATCCAATCGTTCGGTTTCGGACTTTCGATTAATTTTGCGATTCCAGTATCAATAAGTGTTTTATGTGCGGTGGGTACGATTCGCCATCTGAACACATGCGCCTTTCATGATGTTCTGCCCGATTATTTATTTTTTAACTCACCACCAATGGCCAATTTGGATACCATGTTTTCTGAGTGGAGCTCGTATATACCACTGTTATGGACTATCTCGCAAGCGTGGATTACACGCCACATATGGACACCGAAAACAAATAAAAATGCATCGACCGATATTTTATTTGTAACCCCGTTATACAACGGGCTGGTGATTGATCAGTCACTTGCTATGAATCGTCGTCGACACAGTTTATCGGATATGCAGCAAACGAATTCAGTGCAAGATGAAGAAAACACGGTGACATTAATTCAACCGGAAGATACTATACCGAAGTTATTTGTATGCGGTACCATGTGGCATGAAGAGAAAGATGAAATTGTTACATTTTTAAAATCAATTCTGCGCCTCGATGAAGATTACAGTGCTCGGCAGTTGGCAAAAAAATACCTTAAAATTGATGCGACTAAGTGTGAATTTTACGAGCTCGAAAGTCACATTTTCTTCGATGATGCATTTGGGCACGATCCAAAGGAGGGCATAAGCGAACGATCTGAGGAGATCAATAAATATGTGCGAGCACTTATCACAAGCATTTCGGAAGCATCAATGGAGGTCTATAAAACGAAATTGAAGTATGAAAACCCGGTAAGATACCCGACACCTTATGGTGGCCGGCTAGAATGGACACTAGCTGGTGGCTCAAAACTCGTTGCTCATTTAAAAAATTCGAAAAAAATTCGGGCCAAAAAACGTTGGTCACAGGTGATGTACATGTACTATTTACTGGGCCATCAGCTTATGCAAAAATCGGATTTAGACGACAATCGTAAAACGGTTACGTCGGAAAATACTTTTCTTTTGGCGCTCGATGGAGACATAGATTTTCAACCAGAAGCGGTACATCTGCTGCTTAATCGTATGAAAGTTGATGAAGATTTAGGAGCAGCTTGCGGTCGAATTCACCCTATCGGTAGTGGTCCAATGGTTTGGTATCAAAAGTTTGAGTATGCGATCGGCCATTGGTTACAGAAAGCCACCGAACATGTAATTGGTTGTGTGCTATGCTCGCCCGGGTGTTTTTCTCTATTTCGCGGCAGCGCCTTAATGGATGGCGGCATTTTAAGAAGATATACTACCGTATCGGAAGACGCTAGTAATTTTGTACAGTACGATCAAGGAGAAGATCGTTGGTTGTGTACGCTACTACTAAAAGAAAAATATCGAGTAGAGTATTCAGCGGCAGCAGATGCATATACACATTGCCCAGAGGGGTTCTACGAATTCTTCAATCAGAGGCGTCGCTGGGTCCCATCAACGATGGCTAATATAATCGATCTGTTAAGGAATGCCAAACCCATCGTACAGAAAAATAATAGTATTTCAATGCTCTACATTATTTATCAAATGATTATTTTAGTTGGTACAATACTTGGGCCAGGAACCATATTTTTGATGATGATTGGAGCCCTCGTTTCCGTTTTCTCAATTGACATTTGGTCTGCTTTTTTGTGGAACTTTGTGCCAATTTTGATATTTATGATTATTTGTTACAAATTTAAGAAGTACCAATTGCTTGCAGCATTGATTCTAACAGGTATTTATTCCATGGTTATGATGGCCGTACTGATTGGTGTTATAATTCAATTTATTGAGGATGGGACTGCTTCACCATCCTCGCTCTTTTTTATTGTGGTTGCTGGTGAAATAATTATTGCGGGTATATTACATCCACAGGAAATTGGATGTCTCATCTGCGGAATTATTTACTACATAACAATTCCTTCAATGTACATGTTACTCATAATTTATTCATTATTTAATATGAATGATGTGTCCTGGGGAACGCGGGAAACTCCTAAGGCAGATGATGTGACAGAAAAGGCAGGAGCAACAAATTCGTCAGAACCACAGAAAGCTGAAGAAACCGGTGCAATTGATATTTCACTTTTTGGTTTGTTCCGTTGCATGCTTTGTCCACAGCCTAAACCTCCAGAAAATAAGGAGCAGTTACAGGATATAATGAGAGAGCTGAAAGAAATTAAACTTCAAATAGAGGAACCTCAAATGTAAGTTCACTAATCTTACGATCTTATATAACCATTCAAAATATTCAAAATTATTTTCTTTCAGTATAAGGAAATCGACTGTCTCCTCACCCGTAAATGTTATCAATTTGCATTATGAAAACAATGCACCTTTCGATACGGCCCAAGATCCTGATTGGCTGACAAATTCCTTGATTAGATATGGAAAATACGGAAGGATCGATTCGGAAGAGCGCGAATTTTGGAATGAACTAATTTCCGAATATTTAAAACCGCTTCAACTGACCGGTGACGAATTAAAAAAATACCGAAAAGAGGTGCAAGAAAAACTAAACAATTTGCGCGACAAATGCGTTGCGACATTCGTCATGTTAAACGCACTATTCGTGGTCGTTGTCTATCTGTTTCAATTAAACCGCGATTATCTCCACATTGTATGGCCGTACGGGGCTCACAATAATATTGTTTTCGACGACACAACCATTGAAATCCTAATAACACGTGAATATTTACTAGTCGAACCCATTGGACTCCTATTCGTTGTATTCTTCGGCGTTATCCTCTTTATTCAATTTTTGGGAATGCTTGTTCATCGATTTGGAACACTTTCACAAATTTTAGCCGAGGTCGATGTTGGTTGGTGCCGAAATAAAATACCATTAAAACATACCGTAGACGGAGGGGAAGCTGTCAAACAAATCAAAAAACTACAGAGGCCCAAGGCTCAGGGCGATGTCGACGAAACAATTATTAGTGCAAGTTCAGTCGGAAAACGTCGCCATACCGTAAAGAAAATTTTGGAAATACAAAAGAATATGAAAATTGAACAAAGCTCATTGCGTGAAATATTTTTTGAAAATCCGAACACATCGAATTTATTCGATATGATGGACGTGGCATATCCATCTTTAGTTGATGACGAGCAAAAAATACAGTTGACGAATAATGATCTAGAAAATAATGAAATACGAACTATTTCGAATAATGATCCAAAACCATACCTACCAGAACCTTTTAGTAAAACAATGCCTAAACAAAAGATTCGTGGCCTGGACCTTAATGCAATACAGACAATAAATGATGAACAAACCGATATCGATACGTTGATCGAAAAAAAACCATTGGGAAAATCAAATCCTGGTTTCGATCCAAGCTGGGATGAAATAGTAACCGCAAGTGATGACACAAAAAATGCGTCGATTGTGTAATATATAGGGCTGTTGTAATTTAGATTTAAATAATATTTGTTTTAAATTTACGATAGTTGTATAATTTAATTTTACTCTGTACTGTACATACGAGGTTACAAAAATAAAATGTTTTAACAAACTTGATAGTTTAGAACATAATTCATTAAATACCTTTTCATAATATAACCTCATTTTTCTTGGCCAACCATTTGTTTAGCGTGAATCCTGCCTTTGAAAAAATTATCTAAATTTGTAGCTTTAGTTCCTTACCTGGCATCTCCACCTGATATAATTTATATCATTACCATTAACATAAAAGGTACGAAATTTTTTTAATATGGCGTCAGGTGTAGTAAACGTAACATAAATTTGACATTTGAAAATCATTGGTTTATTAATATTCAACAGCGTCACATGAGTTTTATGTCACCAAACCACATTGAAATGTCATCAAAACATAAAATAATAATAAAATGATATTAATGTTAAAATGCTATTCGCTTTTTAAAGCAAAGTAGCTGACATCTGCCGGATATTTTTTTAACTAGAGCCAATATGGTGGTATACATTTATTTATATGTCAAACTGCATAGTAAAATAATGTCTTACATCAGTAATTTGCAAATTAAATTAATTTGATAAAAATATATTTACCAAAACAGTTAGTGTTAGTTGCATTACAGCCCAAATAGTACAAACATAAAATATTTTGACCAAGTTTTTTAAAAATTCATTAAAGATTTTGTGTTTTTCTACCCGTGGTACTTATTGGAGTAGCAAATGAAAGTTTTCCAGTATTAGTCTTCATACGTGATCGTGAATTGTTTGTTATAAATAATACGACTAACTGATTTAAATATAGAAGGCTTCCAACAATGTGTTTACATTTACTCCCATGACCTCCAGGACATTTGCAAGTGGCAGTATTTATCCATTGCTTGTTTAAATGGATGAAAAGATTTACTTCCCATGGCTGGTTTTCGGGGTTTGACGATTGCAATCAAATACTCGCATTTTTGATCATGTTTTGAGTAATTCCTTCAACACCACACAATATTATGTTTCCAGTCTGGTAAACTTTCCGCCACCGCAATAGTAAATAGTGACTGATATTGAAATATTAAATTTTTCATCAGACATCATAGAACAACAATTACAATTATAAAAACAAATCGGCACTTTCAAGCTGATTTTCGTAATTAATTCTGGATTGATTTCCTAAACTAATATATATTTATATTTCATGTGCTATTATTATTAATTTATTATATTCTTCTGCGGTGTAATATATTGCGAAATAATAATAAATTCAAATTAAAACTTAGCTTGCACCATTTTCCTATACGATTTGACATATAAATGAATTTACACCACCATTGGCTCGGGCGACTACGACGCCTCTAGCGGCGCTTTAAAGGCGAATTGACGCCATTTTAATTTTTACGAAATGTCAAAATACTGTATTTCACCAAGCTTCGCTGATACTGTATACTATGATCGTAACGATTATAATAGTTCGATGGTATTACGAGTCTCCACTAGCGCACTGTTCGAATATTAATGGTGTAACACGATGGTAATGGCACGTGGAGAGCTTAGGTTAGCTGCTTCTACTGAATATCAGCTCATACCATTAGGTCGTCTACATAGATATTATTAATTGTGGGGTTTGGTCCTTCCTATAATTTTCGATGATATTTGCAGTCTTCTTTAGCAAGTCTGCAGTCTTCTTTAGCAATTGTTAACTTTCGTTATAATACAACACTACTCAATTAACTTTTATGACAACTTTATTTAATATATCTAATTTGATTTTATAGTATAAAATTTTACTTTTTATTATTTAATATAAAATACACAAAATGGCTTCTTGCCCAAACACGTTTTTTAATTTCCTTTTTTATTCTACTTCTTTACTTTTCTACGTGCATCGCTATACTCTTAAAATGAACATCTTTTTCCTTCTCTTTTTCTTATTTT
The DNA here is from genome assembly GCA_932526605.1 of Nephrotoma flavescens. Taxonomy (NCBI): domain Eukaryota; kingdom Metazoa; phylum Arthropoda; class Insecta; order Diptera; family Tipulidae; genus Nephrotoma; species Nephrotoma flavescens. The sequence continues at coordinate 70,817,832 of OW052220.1, read as the reverse complement.
ATGCGTCCGGTAATTTAGCGCGGTGTCGCCGGGCCAGCAATACAACGTGGATGCAAAAACTTACGACTGGGACGCCACAAGTCAACTGCACTGTTAGTCCGACCGCCAAGCAATCATTTAAAAATTTACCGGTTATGGTTTTGAAAGAGCTGCCCTCTTAATTTGGTTGTCCTACTAGATTCTTTGACGTTCGTATGATGTAGTAAGTAGATCCCTTCCCAATTCAAGTCGATCCATTTTAGGCAACATCAATTGACATAATTAAACTATAGTATTAATAGCTCTCTCCTTCTAGCTATCACATCCCATGATGATATTTTGCCGCCTGTCTCGTTATCCTTCATACATCTCGATTCATCGCTCATGTACCCTCCAATTTCGACATCCTATTATACGTATAGACCTTGTTCGGCGTCGCCAGCGCAGTCGTGGTCTTCTTCTACGACATATACCGGCCAGTTGCTGCAACACTGTTTTCATCATTCGTAGTTATTGGGACCTTGCAAAGTGACCTAACCATCTAATTCGGTTGAATTTAATGAATTCAACGATATATCGCTCTGTCCGAGATGTCACTTGATCTCATGGTTCAACCGAATCCGATATTCTTTTTCTGAAAGTTTAATTAAACCAAAGATGGAACAAATTACCTTATTTTCAAACATAGATAACATTCTACAGTCGTTAGAGTTGAGGGACCACCTTTCGCTTCCGAAAACCAGCAAAGTTCTAATGAGTTCTTTATAAAATTGGGTGTAGGCAACTCGATGTGCGGCAGCCATCCGGACTTTTATGCCTGCTTGCATATAACTTGAAGATGCTATCACTGACCCAAGGTATTTGAAATGTTAGCCAATTTTGCCAGTGAGAATGTTTTCTGTAGAGTCCAACTGTTTTGATTGAAATTCACATTTTCCGTATATCCCTTTTCCGGTCCGGGATCACAATTGTGTACTAAAAATCGTATACGAAAGAGAATCAAGAAAAAAACAAAACGCCTTGGTGGTGGTTGTTTACATACACATTTGTGTAGGGTTACGTGAATTCACGTTTTTATGCTTATGCTTTTCACCACATACCATGTGTTAATAATCAAACCTGCAATTTTGATGTAGAAACCTGTAATATTTTGACAGTTGACCGCAACAACCATCGGAGACATCTACTTTAGTTGTTGTGTTTCATATCGCTTATTGAATTCAAAATGGAGTTCGTTTTTCCAAAAAGAATTTATTGTCGTCTTTACAATAAACTAACTTTTATGGACGAACTTTTGTGTTTAACATTAAAATTTGGACTTTGTTTTGTTTGCAGTTCGTTTACAAAAAAAAATGTGATTAAAGTTAGTTTTACCACAGAATAGCGTTTACCACAGTTTTGATCTATTCTGTGGTTAAGTTGTAAACAAATAAGGTAGGAAACAAATTTCTTGGTCTACGCATTAACGGTTCTGGTGGTGGTTTTACTTAAGTATATCACGTTAACATATTTTTAATGTGGTTTTAGAACATTGATTTCGAATAATCAGTGACTACATCTAAAAGTTGTAGTTAGGTCTGTCGATTTGGGGGCCTAGAGATTCGAATATTTTTTAATGCAATAACTGAATTTCAGAGTAGAATAAATTGAAACTAGACTCTTACATCAAGGAAACGCGTTACACTGTAAAATAAGAGTAAAACACAGCAGTTGTGGCCGAGCGGTTAAGGCGTCTGACTAGAAATCAGATTCCCTCTGGGAGCGTAGGTTCGAATCCTACCAACTGCGAACATTTTTAAGCTTTAAGCGTTAATGTGTATGGTTTGTTATTGTTACAAGTAATTTGGAAGGTTCCATAATTTTAAGGCACGGCGGTATGTTATGAACTACCTAGTTTTATGTTCAGACGGCCTTGCGCAATAATTCAGATCTAGCTTTAATCAATCTGCTCGCACCTATCTTCATGGAACTTTGAGTCTGGGGTAAATTATGACACGGAAGATTCAGAGTATAAAAAACAAATTTAGTTTTATTGCTAACAATTAAATTGTAATGTGTATTTTATTTTAAAATTAAAATAAATTAATCCATTGGTATTTTACATCACGTAGATGCGTGTAATTTTTTTTGTAACATAAAAGCAAAACAAACACCAAGAGCCATACTGCCGTAAATGATTTATTTAGCTTTACCTTGGTTGGCTACACTTTCCATTGCCTTTCGGACTGTCTCTTCATCGCCCAAGAATTTCATCGATACAACTGGTTTGAAACACTCGTCTAATTCATAAACGAATGGAATACCAGTTGGTAAATTTAATTCCATGATCGCTTCATTCGACATATTATCCAAATGTTTGACAATACCACGTAAACTGTTGCCATGGGCCGCAATAATAATTTGCTTTCCCGCTTTCATTTCGGGCACGATCACATCGTTCCAGTATGGTAATGTACGTTTAATTGTTAATTCGAGCGATTCAAACATTGGGAATTCACAAAATGGTGGATCATCCTTGTATCGGGGATCCTTAACGATAGTATCATAGTATGGATGGTCTGGAGTCATTGCCGGTGGTGGAGTATCGAAACTGCGGCGCCATATTTTAACCTTAACACGATTATTTTTCGTTTATAATAAATTAAAAATTATCCAAATCCATGAAATTACCTGATCATCACCGTATTTCTTTGCCGTGTCAACTTTATTGAGGCCAGTCAATGCACCGTAATGTCTTTCATTTAACCTCCATGTCTGACAAATTTGTATATCTTCCTGACAGATCTCTTTCAAAATTGCATTCAACGTAACGTGCGCACGGGTCAATACCGAGGTGTGGGCAATGTCAAATTTAAAACCAGCATCGGCGATTGCTTTTCCAGCTGAAGTAGCTTCCGCAATCCCTAACATATTTAAAATTTATTTAATAAAATAACGCAACCCGTGCAAATAAATTATCTGTGCTTACCTTTTTCACTTAAATTTGCATCGAACCATCCACAAAATAAATTTTTTTGATTCCATTCTGATTCACCATGGCGAACCATAATAATTCGATATTTTCCAGTCATTTTACTAAATTTCGCGTACCACCTTCGACTAGCACACGGCGACGACACAAATAATACCTTAGAGGTATATTGTTGGGAATATAAAAAAGTTTTAGAATTTAATAATTTTAGTGCAATTTTCTATGATTGTATATTGCTCTTTCGAACAATATTATAATTTCAATACTGAAATAAAATATTCGGGTGACCTTTTCGTAATCGCAAGGTCAAATAATAAATACAAGGTTTTTTTCAACTAGGCATACTGCCATCTAAAAAAAATATATGCATACTAAAAAAATTTCCCTATTCCTATCTTTTATTTTTGACTATGGTAACCCGTCAAGTTTCATTCAAATGGTGTGTAGGGAAAATAAAATGTTAACCCTTGAAGTGTGTATTGTATACATACCCCAAGTATTTTTACTTTCAATTTTTCTGGCGATATTCGTACTAAGTACTAAACTTAGTCTAGTATTTTTCTAAGTTTGAGTTGCAATTTATTAAAATAAAACGTATGAAACGTGTCGCGATTATTCGAAACTGGACGAAACTCAATAAAGGAGAATTGTATACATGTATGTGTGAACAGAAAAGACAAAAAACAAAATGGCGGGAGCGAGCTTGTGCATGAAAGTAAAAGGCTATATTTGAAAATGTTAGAAGAAAAAGATGGCGGCATCCAAATGTGAGAGCAAATAAAAAATTTAGGTTTAAAATGAATATTTTTATTTTATTAAATTTGCGGTATAAAAATATACATACATATATACATATTATATACGAATCTAAATTATATTTTAGTTAATTTTTTAATTATTTTTTATTATTACACAATTTGAAATTATTCTTTGATTGTAATATTAAAAGTTTAATAATTTTCCAAATAGGTACTATGATTATTGCACATCAAGTTTATTATTTTCGCATTTGTTTTCTTCCTAAAAATTTAAAACTGAACTAGAAATTAATTAATTTATGAAAACAATATTTGAATAGATATAAAATATATTTTGATGTAATTTTATTTAAATTAACGCACATCTTTAAATTTTTTTAACAAAATCTATTTTATAAAATTACCAAACTCATGTCGTGAACATGATAAATAAAAACAAACCATGTACATGCTATACACATTACTACGAAAGAAAAATTGCGGTAACACAGTATACAGTAGTAACAACACAATATACATATACGCACCACTACTAAAGTAATTATTCTTCGTCTTTTTTGTAATATTTCAAAGGCAAATACGATAGCTCAATTTTGAGTTTCGTCTTGTTATACTTGGGCCATAATAAAAAACAAAAACTTTATTTTTTATATCCCTTTTCCTGCATACCATTACAATTGGGTGGAATCCTTTGCGTTCCAAAAATTCAATCTTGGATTTTAGTTGGACCAACATACACATTTGTGCATTGAATTTAAGTCGTTTTCGTCCGAAAAATAACACTATAATTGTAATAATAATAAAATAATTAATATGTTATCAAAAACAAATAATAAATATGTTATACATATAATTTATATGTTATCAAATTATAATGTTTTTTTTTTCAAAAATAATTCCGATTTAACTGAGATCCGTTAAAATCCGGAAGACATTACAAACTGTGATTTTTTATACACACAGTTGTGTGGATTGGACTTAAATTGAACCAAAAAAATGTTTTGCCTGGCAGGAAAATGGATATCATCTTCGTTTCTTTTCCCGTTTACTTTTGTACTCTTTTAATAGCGACTCGTTTTTCAACAAAAATTTTTTAGGTGAAATAGCCCTAACATAAACAGAAATGAAATAAAAAAATGTAAGCCCATTTTTGAGATGTTGTTGACATGCTTAAATTTTATTTTCGAGAGAGCAGAATAAAACAATACAAATTCAATTTCTTTTCAAATATAAAATAAGGTTTTAAATTAGCAATAAAAAATCTATTGCAACTTATTTTGAAGTACAAACATTGTGAAAATACCGAAGACACACGAATTATTATAGTCTCTATGCATAATAATTTTTGACAGATAAGTGATAATTTAATCGAATGTACTTGTCTAGGGCATTGATTATGATAAGAAATGGACTACAGGATAAATATTCAACAATATCATTGTATTTCGATTTTTAAATAATTCAATACAAAGGTAAAATTAAATAAATATGATTAAAATGATTAAAATCAATATTTTCAAATTAAAATTGTTGAATACAACAAATTACTCATTCAATTGAAAAATTGTAATAAGTACAGTAGTTTTAAAGCAACTTTAAAACAATATGTTTTAACAATGCAACTTGATTCAAAAAAGGAATATGGATTTTGTGATGGAAGTTTTTATAATTTTGTTATTTTGTTGGTGAAGTGTAGGTTTGGCTATGAAAACTTTTTGTACATATCTGTTGAATATTATTATTATAATATCCAGGGGTTTGAGAGAAAATCTATACAAAATTTTTGTTAATAATTTTAATATAATATTTATGTTAGTAATATAATGTTTATGTTAGTAATTAATTATTTAAAATAACTTGTATATATGTTTTTAAAAATTATGGGATCAAAGAGTATAACTGGATCCCAACAATTATGTAAATATATTATTAAAAAAAAAACTGAGGGTGGGGAATTAATATCAAAAAAATTATCACAGAATTCTGGCATCAACGTTATTGCCAAATATTTGTGCTAAAAAATATTTATCACACAATTTGGAAACCGTTTTCGTCACAATTTCCCTTGAAATTATTTCACTAAGAAAACTCAACAAGTTGCCAGGTGTTGTCTATTTTCAACATTTTCCTTATATCGTTAATTGATAAAAATAATCGAATAGAATAAGTTTCAATCAACTATAAAAAATTGAAATAAATTTAATTTTTTTTGATAGAAAGAGACAGACCTTATCACAATTTCGCTTTATGTTTATGAAACAAAATATTTTACGCCAAGTTGTTTTATCCCATTCTATGTGTAACGCGTTATATAATCGTATGTATGAATTTCGACCACAAGAAGATAGGAATAAACGTTTTGGCTAATTCGACATGTGGCCAGCCTAATAAAAGAGCTTGTAGAATGCCAAAACCACCTCTACGCATTTTAAGATAAACCATTTGTCCCCGAAGTTTCAACAAACGCCCGTGTCAATGACTACGAAGCAACATTCAAGACACATCCACTTTTTACTTTGAGTTGACCTCTTGGCCTATTAAAAGCCACGATTATCTGCTTGCACGAATAACAGTTACACGCAAGGAATGAGTGCTGAAATGAAACAAGAATGCGTTGATAAATTCAGGAACGGAAAGCGTATGGTGAGCAAACTCATTTGAAGTTGAGCGGTTGTCCCAGTCAGTAATTCTTGTCCCAATTAACAGTTGATCTATAATATCTGAAGACGATCAGCAGGTGCACATTTGGTACGGAGTCAGACAACAGTTTTATGTTGCTGATTTGTGCACTCTGATCCGTTAGAAGGTCATTTAAGAAAAACGTCTCTTTCGTAACTGAACAATTTTCATTATCTTTCTCTCCTTTCCTAGATAAAAAAAACCTGGCATATATTAAAAAAACTCACCCTGTATAAGAACTACGAGGGAACTGGAATGCACCCATTATTACCCTATCAACATAACCCTGACGATGGAATGCGCATGCAACAAAAATTACCCTTAACAAATTTCAATGTGGAACCCCATATAATTTGACAACATTTTATCAAAATAAACAAATTTTGACGAAAACTAATGATTTTACAAAAAAAAATTAAAAGCAAATGTAACGAAAATGTCTAAAGATTTTCGTATAATTTCTAATTGGCCCATCGTTCACGGTGATATGAACAAGAGTATAGATGTAAAATATATAAATAATTTTAATGGGGGCGCAGCAAAAAGGTTGGGGTGTTTCTTGAATAATCATGGAGTTTCCTAAAATTATGAATCAAAATTTTTTCGTAGGGACGATATAAGCGAAATAATCAGTGACGATAAACTAGTTTTACTCGAAAATGATGGGCAGTTGGATGAAAAATGTGAATTAACGTTGAATATAAAGCCAACATTTAATTTGCATTCGGTTACTATTATCTCGAATCACAGCGTTGTCGAGCTGTTTAAAGGAAGCCTACTTGAGTATTACAAAACAGTGCAGGGTGATTTTATAGCGGATTATGATGGCACACGAACTTATCGTATTGATATAACATTTAGCACAAAAAATTTAACAGCAATTACCATCAAGTTTATAACGAATCTAACAGAGGCTATTTGGTTATTCGGTATGCAAGTGATGCTGGCGGAGAATAAAAATTTTCTACAGAATATGCTACAATCATCCGCAACTGCTGTACCTATACACAATCCAGCGGCTGCTTTAATCGATATGAAAAACGTTCAAAGCAGACTGGCCGATTCAAATGTTGAAGTAACGAAAAATGCGGAAAAATGTAAAGAATTGATCGAGAGCTACTCAAAAATAATGATCGCTACTAAATTAACTAATACTAATCCCATTAACAAGCCAACGATACTGCCTTTAAACCTAGATGATCATTTGAATGGAAATGGTAGTAGTAATAGTAATAGTTCGATTGAAACAACCGTAAAATCTTACATAGATCATAAATTCAATGAGTTTGAATCTCGTATGAATGAGAAACTTGACAAAATCACAAGCCTGTTACAACAGATTAATAATAAAAAGTAAATTTATTAGATTAATATGTAATATAAAATAGAATCTTTATTCATCTACTAATTCTACAGCATTGTCGTCACTTAAATTATCATCGGACACATCATCTTCATTCTCTGCTTCATCTTCCTCATCATCCCAAATGTGTAATTTCTTACGCCACACTTTGATAACTCCCTCCCAAGCTCGACGGGAATATTTTTGATATTTATTTGGCGTTTTCGGATGATCGCGCGTTCTTTCGGTCCTGTAAAACAGAATCTCAATTCAATAGTTATGCAGAATAATTTGAATGCATTACCTTGGTACAGCTTTTATATAATTCTCATAGCCTATGGTATTTTTACCATAATCAATTTGCTTTTGTCGTCGTGCCAATACGAGCGGTTCCTTTTCTAATTCCGCATTGCTTTTATTCGAACTTGTACTTTGATTTCGAGGTATATCATTATGTTTTCGTGATTTTTTCATGTGTTCACCGTTACTGCTTTTTCGATCCATTTCATCCGTTTTACCACATTCACCGCTATTCGATGAACTGTTCGAATGACGTCGTTTAAACGGCGTTTTAACCTTGTTTTCGATAATCAAACGAGTCAATTTCTCTTCATTCGATGTGTCAAGTAGCTCCAATTCAAATTCACGTTCAATATTTGCATTTTCTTCATTTTCGATTTTGATTTCTACACTCGTGGAATCATCACTTAAATTTTCGAAACTTTTTCCCGTTGAAGTTTCTTTGTGGTACATTTCGTACCAAGATGTTTCGAATGTTTTCTGTCGCTCACCATTTGATTTATTTAAAACACCTTGCGTGTCATCCATTTGAGGTTAGAAATGAGGTCTTCAAAATTAAATATTTATTTATTTAAATTTTAGAATTGATTTCTCGTCGATCTTGGAATTATAATCAAATATAGGTAGATGAAAAATATAAATTGCACAACAAAACTTGGTAACTAACAATCCTTAAAACTATTGACAGTATTGTTTAAACCGACTTAAAAGCAAAATCTTTATAAAATATAATAGTTAACAGTTATTATATAAAATAAAACCCAATTTCACTAATTAATATTTGTGAAATTTTACGATGCAACTAAAAAAACTAACACAAATGGAGGTAAACAATGGGATAACGCGCGAAAAATTTTGACATAAAACAATTTCACATAATTCAGCGAAAAAAATGTTGTACTAGATTAAACATAAGTACTAGAATATATTTTATTAATACATATTTTGCTGAATTATTCATATTCTTTTGGTACAAGTGGTCTTGATAAAAACGTTCTTGTATAAATTGATAATACATATATAGACTTTTTATTGTTTTCTCGATTTTAAAACATTAACTAATTCCTGCAACAATGCTTCTTTACGTAACGAACGTTCTTCTTTGGCACGTTCAATACGCGCGGTAAGTGCTTTCTTCTCTTCCCAACGCTTCTGTTGATTATTTTCTATTTTAATCATTTGAATTAGCATGTCATCGCCTAGATCAGTTTGAGTTGCTTGGGTTTGGCGACGAGCTCGTGCTGTTTGCGATTCCGAATTTTGTAAAATCTTAATTGTACTCGGTTTACTAGGCCCCGGTGTTGATGGGGACGAATTAATGGTAGAATCGGCATTTGGGAAATAATCAGCATGCATCTTGTCATTTCCTTTATCAAAATTTTGCTGAAACACGTCTGATTTAATATCGTCTCGGTTGAATAAACGCCCAACAAAAATTTCTTCTAAATCATGATCAATGTCGGTTTTTGGCATGTACAATCTGCTCCTACCGGCGCGATATGCTCGAATCAACGCTTTTATTTTATTTTCGATTGCCACTGCATTAATATTGCTCTGTAGAATAAAATGATTTAAATTTACATTATTAGCAAAAGATTAATAAGCAATTCCTTACCGCCGGATTTAAATCACTTAATTTCTTAGCAATAAATTCGTATCGATCTTTCACTTTCATCAATCTTTCAATATACCGTTTATTTTGTTTGAAAACTGTTAACATTTGTTTGGTTTCAGCATAATCCCAGGACCGTCTTACTATTGTCGTGGTACGATTATAAGGTGGTGGCGATAGCGATGCCTTACACTCATCATCAGAACTGTTTTCTTTATTGTTGGTGTCATTGTCATCCATCTCAACATCATAATAATCGGCGTGTTCTAATTCCAAAGGGTTGTCGGTCTCATCGAGTTCTTCAACAATATAAAAATTTTCCTAAAAAAAATTAATAATTGATATTCATATTATTTAAGACGTTATATGTAATTATTAATATAAATAGAATATTCTACCTCTTCATCTTTATGAATTGTACGAACATTATCCGGGTTAGAACTATTTTCTGTCATTTTTGCGACCATTAATCGAACCAAGAGTAAATGGAAATGTCATTTTGTTCGCGTTCGATTTTTTTGGAGTAGAGTAATTATGCCGTTCAAATCAAATACTGAATAGTAGATGGCAGTACTCCACAAATTTACATTTTATACGTTATAAATTTATAATGTGCAGGTACAGTTAATCTCATACAATTTTAAAATTTGTTAATGTAAATAAATAGTTGCAAGGCCTAAAAGTATGAAGTTTATTATGAGTGGAAAATTTAGTGAAGAAAAATGGGGTTATTCGAAAATAAAAATTTACCGTAATAAATTTAAGGTAATAAAACAATTTCGTTGGTTCATGCAACGAAAATTCTTGTTTATATATTCTTATTATATGCATCGTTTGCATTACTGCACGCTTAAAATTTCTGAAATCTTGATAGGACGTTTTAAGTATGCCGTTATTCCATGGGAATAAAAAGTTTCACAATAAAATCAAATATTATAACCGATGTCGCAAACCGACATCGTATTGATCGATCAGATTGTGTGTGGAAATAAAGAGGATTTTTTAAGCGTTTGGTTAAACATAAATGTTGGCCACGGCTACATTTTAAGTGGTCTATGCGGGTTGGCCACATTTTCGAGCATTTCTACTGGTATCTAGCTACTGATTTACTGTTGTCTTAAAATTCTGAAACTGTTGTTGGTTTCACGTGCTGTGTTTAATGTAGCGCCGTCTTGTTGAAATCACGTTTCGACCAGATTCAGTTCATTCATTTTGGACAAACAAAAGTCCGAAATTAACGAAAGATAGCGAGTGCCATTGGCGGTAACGTTGCGGCTCTCGTCATCTTTGAAAAATACGGACCGATGATTTCACTGGCCCATAAACTGCACCAAACAGTGTATTTTTCTGGGTGCATTGGCAGTTCTTGCATTGCCTGCGGCTGCTCATCACACCAAATGCAGCAATTTTGCTTATTAACGGTATTTTTATATTTTTATATCTTTATATTTTTCATTTAACAAAAAATGAGCTTTGTCGTTGAACACAATTTTTCGGTAAAAGACAGATTACAGATTAAAACAGAAAATTCAATAATTTGTAAACGTTATTCAGGTGTAAATCTTTCCGGGATGAAATTGCAATGCTAACTAAAAACAACTGACGTGACTGACGCTAATTATAGCTCCTATATGGCAACTGATTGTCGCTCAACTGCACTGTTTGATATTGGGTTTCACCGTACAGATTATGGCAGATCGATTACATCACGCGTATGACGTATGCTTCGTTTGTTTAATGCAAACGCTGATAATTTTGATATGCCAGAGTAATTTAATTATTAAAAAAAAACGTCGCTTTAAATGGAACCAACACAAAAGCGTTTTTCCAACACATGAACTCGTACTCATAGATTCACGTATTATTCCGCATACATTATTCATTAGGTTCCATACAAATAACATCGCGCTGCCAATAAATAATTTTGGCTAAGAAAACTCGTTTAACTTTCAAGCGATGATGCCGAAACTTTCTGTCTTGTAAAGATTTTCGTTAAATGTTTCCGATCCGACCCATGACAAAAACAATGACCTTTTTCTGACGTCCATTGTTAAATTTTTCTTTGCACCGGTTAAACTCACGGAAACTCGAAGCAAAATTAAACGATGTTTTATTGACAATTTGTTTTTTTATCTTGCTGTTGTGTCGTCGTTCTGTCACGAAACTATTGCTTGTTAGAGGTTAGCATTTTTAATTCTTTCGCGAACGGTCATTTTTTTAACTGCCGCTTATTGCCATAAGCCTTTCCCTACAGCCGATGTGCTTTGTCTCATATTTGGTTTGGCCTCCATTGGTAGCGAATGCCGGTTTAGGATTTTTTTTATCTTTAATTGGGCGCTTTCAGGTACGCTATCATGATTACCGAGATTGTTGCCAATTTGATTTGAAAATTTCATAGTACTAAACATTTTCATAACGTTGATATCGATTTTACTCAACATGTTCCCAACTGTTTTGTGCCCTTAAAGCGCCCATTGTATTGGGAGTATTGATCGAGATTTACACAAAAGGTTCATAACTGAAACGGAACTTATTTATCTAGTTCATGATCCGGTAGTAGTGCCAAACGTAATGAATAAATCTTTTATCCATACTTGCGATTTTGATTGGCCACAAGTTATAAATTCAAAATTCCTTAACGAATTCAAAGTGTTGGATTGAGTCTAAATGTCAGCGTGGAAGGAGGTGCATGTAACATCATTCAAGTAAGTTTGTGGCGTTAGGCGTAAAAACATTTTTTTTGGGCGTTGCTTTTGTCGGGTTTGCTGGGTGGCATTGTTGATTTTGTAAAAAAAAACAGGAAAAAGAAAAGGAAAAGAATTGCCAAACTGCTTATGTTAAATAAATCGAGAAAATTATATCGACTGTGAAACGCCACATACATTTGTGTTTATTTAGTGGATTGCGAAGGCGTTCAAGAAATTTGGTTCCGTGATCATCTGCATACATAAGTTAAAGGAGATTCTTTTTGAGTGAACAGTCCTGAGTTTCTTAGTTTCTCTTGGAGCTGTTGTTCTCGTTACATTTTCTCTTATGCTATCGCGCTTCTTACGTGTGAGTGTTTCTATGGTTACGTGTCAAACACGTATCACACAGTTTTTCTTATTTTTGTTGATGGGACGGCACTGATCATCGAGTTATGGCTGATTGTATTTATTTAGCACATACTCACTTCTGGATGTTATACGGAGGTTTTTTGTTACTACTGTACTTGTAGGTATTAGGAGGTCATTAGGAGGGTGAGGTGAGTGAGGGGAAGGAGAGAGCAGGGGGGGGGGCGAGAATTGTCCAATTCATAGTTTTGACTGTTGTATATTTTGAATTTTGTTCACCAGATGTCAGTTGATTTGTTTGAAATTGCTAAAGATAAGGTTGTGAATAAAATGTTTGCGATATTTGATTGTTCTTTATGTTATTGATTAATATTTCTTTACAAACAAAGTGTTTTATCAATATTCTTATGATTAATATGATTTGAGCTAATTTGGGAATTTTGATAAAATAATCAACAAACAGCTTTTAGGTTATTTAATAGTTTCTTATGATGTTTGATACTTTTCTTTACAGATGTGATTTTAAAGACGTTCGAGTAATTATGCAAAGTAAGTAATTTTAGTAATAAACATAATATAAGTACATAATGTCGAATGAATGATACAACTTAGCGTTCGGGAAACTTATGTTCCATATAAAAGGAACAAAGTTTGATGTTATTCGTTTGGAGCAATTGTGTTAAAAATAAAAAAAATATCTATGTTACATGATGATGAATTAAAAATAACAACAACAACGACCCTTCTAATACTACTAGGAATGGAAGTGGCACGCATCCTTGTTTTATTCCGTAGCTTTTATAGTATCATTCAATTTAGTTGCCTTTGTATTGAACTCGATTACTTGCATCTCATGAACATATCTTGTATAAGTTCGATTAATTTCTTTGTGGGCCTGCTTCCCAAGATGCCTTCCATATTGCGTTCCTGTGTATTATGTCGAATGTACGTTCGAAGTGCGCGTAAAGAATGTATATAATATTGAATTATAGTATGTATTTGTTATAGACTAGGTACTCAATGATGATGCGTGCTATGTTGATATGGTCGGAGTTCCTTTCTTAGTTTCGAGTTAATTGTGGGTGAAATTATATCCAGGATGACCATTGCTAATATCTTTATGCTTGAGTTGTTGAAAGATATGCCCACCAACTTTTACATTCTCTCAGGTTAACTTTCTTCTCATTTCCGCGTCTGTTTGCCAGAGGCTTTGATATTCTTCATTTTCGCAATGACACTGCTATCTTTCCGCTCCGTTGGTGGATGGGAGATAATAATTTCGTTATTAGGGCCAGATGTTAATTCAATCAATTGTGCTTCATCTGTTCTTAAGATTTGACCAGATGTAGATACATTTATTTTTATTATTGACGTAAGCGCACATGTTCCTGGCTGCTGTAGTCTCTTCTACTGCCTTGAAAATGTTTTAGGTATATTGCCTACGATCACTCCATGCCGTTTTCTTGACGTTTTTTATTGACACATTTGCAATTTCAGTTGTCGGCGTTCTTCAATTTTCTTTTTTGTATATTATCACTGATCCCAAGGCTTGCCTCTGAATTCTTGGTACTCGAGTGTGTTGGTTGCTGCTTCAATATAGGCTTCTTTGATTTGTTTCCACTGTTGAGCTACACTGATAGCTGCGTCAGGCTTGGAGGTTGAGCTTGAGTGCTTCGCAGAATCTGTTTCTGGTGTTGGGGTCTCTAATCTTTCGGGGTAGCACTGAGAAATATGATGGATTTTTTACCTAACACAAACCCATTTATTTCACATTACATATCTCAGGAACAAAAATAAACCAACCTAATCGCTCACTAAGCAGATTCGAGACTTACATATCATATTCCAGTTGGTGATGTGTATACTCGATATTCAATCATCCCTTGTAAATCATGTAAGGCTCAGTATCACACCTGCGCTACTTAAACGCACAAAACCAACTCTATAGAAAGAGCTGTGCCTATCATCTTTCCTATAGTGTGAACAAATTTGTGTCCAAAGTAACAGCCAAGCGATTTTTTTTATACTTTTATCGGTTGGTTTAATAATTTAGTAAAATCAAACTAAGCATGCGATTTACTTTTATGTCATAACAAATATTTATTCAAATGTAAAATGCTTTTTCGACGTAAATATTTTTTATTGTTCAGATTAATTTAGCATCGGAGCTCATTTTTTATATCGTTGATTTATGTTATTTGGGTTTTTATCCTTTATGCGATAAAAATACTACATTATAACCTTCCCAGCATTGGCAGTGTGAAGTTTCTGACAAATTGACAAAAAAAAACCTTATAAGAGCCAAAAAATGTAAAAGAAAATATTACAGTTTAAATTAAGAATGGTATACTTTTTAAACATAATTTGTAATTAAGAACAATAAGAAAATTGTGTCTATTATATACAAAAAACCCTAACCCCAAAAACAAAAATATTAAAGTAAAAGTAATAATACCAAATGAAAGATGGCCACTTAATCTACTTATTAACACCAGAAATAATCCATAAAAATGGGGAATTCCCATTTAAAAGAACATTTTAAAACTGAGGTAACATGCAAAAACCACTAATTCCTTTATAAAATCTCTTTCAAAAATGTATAATTCCTTAAAAAAGTTAAAATCAAAAATCATCAATTCCTTGACATGTAGCTACCGTTATAGTATTTAATTTGCAAAAATCAACAACTCCATTGAGTAATTTAAATTTTCACCGGTACGATTTTTTTTATTCAGGATGGTTTAGTATAGTTTGTACTTTGTACCTAGTCAACCAAGGGAGTTATAACGAGTAAGATTGTTTTAATAAATTAATAAAATAAAATTAGAGTGAATTTGGTGCAATAAATTAAAAATAAATAAATATTAAAATATGGATAATTTAGAAAAGGTAATGGAAGTTAGTGAGAGCGGTTGTAAACCACGAAAAATAATTGTGTATAAGGGTGGTTGGAAACGGGAACAGGAGAAAACCAACAGGTACTTTTTTAAATTATTTTATAAAACTTGGTGTTTCTATTAAAATTCGTTGTGTATTTATGCATAGATATTCCATGAAAAAGCTTTCAAAAATGCCACAATGCAAACATGCTTGCACGAAACTTAGTTGTTCTACTCTAAACGGCAGAGAAGCCATAGAATTTTCTAAATCTTTTTATGGTTCAAGAAATTAGACCAAACAGAATAAGTTTATTTCAACGTGGTGCACGATTAAACCACCGGAAAGGACTAATAGAAAAATGATTGGATCAACTTTAACCCGAACATTATCAATAGAATGCTACATTCGAAAGATAAACGGAACGATCGTACGGGTTTACCAATCAGCATTTAACAATATTTTAAATATAACCCGGTACAGAGTTGCAGGGGTGTGTAAAAGGTTTTTAAAAAATCGAACCCTCCCAGTAGAAACTCGTGGAGGAGATCGCAGTAGTGCAAAATAAAATGACAACAAATTGGCGGTTAAGTCATTCATAGCGAAATTTAAAGTACTTATTGCCTTATCGTTTGTACATGTCGGAGAGTCCTAACGAGCTGCGTGTTAAATCCGGTTATTTTCGCTGGATTTCCAACAGGTATTTTAATCTAGGTTATAAAGCACCGTCGTCTGACAAATGTTCAACGTGCTTAATGTATATCGAGCAACTAAAATCGGCAATCGAGCCGAAAGCAAAAAACGATATAATGTTACAAAAAAGAGTGTATACCATGCGAGCTAACAGCTTTTTTCACTTAGCAATGGAGGAGGTTGAGGGAATGCTAACCATATCGTTCGACTGCCAGAAGAATATGGTACTCCCAAAAGTTCCGGACCAAGCCGCATATTATTCAAGGCAACTATATTTGTACAATTTGAGGATTGTGCATTGCATTAAAGAAAATATGAGAAAATTAACTTATTTAAATTTATTTTACGTCATTAAAATCAAAAATAGCAAAATATATAATTATGTTTTGAATCATAAAAATTCGAAAATTGAACCATTCGACAGCCATTTGACAAGGCATCGTAGCGATGTCTAAGTAAATCGAAGTAGGTTATCGTGTATATGTATAGTACTGACCCTAATGCATCTTTTGTAGAAGCCAACATAATTATGAGTGCCGTCGAAGCATGAATTTTCTATGTTGGAATCATAAAAATTCGAAAATTCAACCATTTGAAGGCCATTGACAAGGTATCGTATATATGTTTAGATAAATCGAAGTATGTAATAGAGTAGTACTGACCCTATTTCATCTTTTGTAGAATCCAACAAAATTATGAGTGCCGGCATAAATTTTCAATGTTGAAATCATAAAAAGACATCTCTGTCATATAAATCTCTACGATGCCTTGTCAATGGCTTTCGAATGGTTGAATTTTCGAAATTTTATGATTACAACATAGAAAATTTATGCTTCGACGGCACTAATTATATTGGCAGTACTACACGATAGCATACTTCGATTTGCTTAGACATCTCTACGATGCCTTTTAAATTCCGATCTTAAAAGTTTGATTTCTCTTAATTTTCTCTTTCGCTTTCATGATTACCATTGCATTTGCCTCAAAATTAGCTCTTGGCTCTAAGGAAGACTGACCAGTTGTACTGTGGGTCTTTAGCGGACTTATATTTTGCTGTGTAACGTTGTTTCTTGAATTGGTAGGAGCACTTTTACTGTAAGATATATAAATGGCTTTGTTATACGGGCTGCTAGTTGATTGCTTGTAAATGATTTGTTACTATTGTCGAGAGTATGGTTTATTTGACTTGATGTAGCTGGTTACTATTGTCGAGAGTATGGTTTATTTGACTTGATGTAGCAATTTGTTCCCGTTTCTAGTGTATTACTAATTGGGGTTGAAGTAGCCGGTCTCATTGTTCCATCGATTTTTAAAAATTCTTTATGTTGTTTTCTTCTTCTGAGAAATCCATTTCTGTAATAAATAAATATAAATTTAATGACAATAAATATGAAAAATACGTGTTTAATTTATTTTAACTTATAAAATAAACAAACCAAAATGGCTGAATTTTTGGCAGTAAATTAGAAAGGCGACACTAGAGAATCTGCTTTGTCTTAAAATAGTGTTCAAAAGTATAACATTTTTGTGACGAATTTGATGTATACTTTTTTTAGTTGGGAGGGTGCTCCCAGAGTGACAACTCATAAAAATAAAATTATTTCATTAATTAACCGGGCGGTGAACATTTGAACTACACGAAGAAAAGTATAATTCTAATTCTAGTTTTAGGTGGAATGAAATTATTCATTCCGGATTGAAATTTATATGGAATTATTGTTGTAAAATTCCCAAAGTAAGACTTTTATCATTTTAGTATAGTAATTCTGTGGTGATGCACTTGGTTTGTGGTGATGGCTGCAGCAAGAAGGCGCGTGGTCGCCTTTTATAATTAACTTTTACCACAAGCGCAAACCACATAAAATTCTTTAATAAATAACACAATTTTTGATTCAATTACATTGACTTTTCATTTTACCAGGCACATTGATAACATTTTTTAGGTTGTGTCAAAGAAAAACAAAAAGCGCCATGTCGTCGCGAGAGAAAGGCGAAGTAGAGCGGCGAAGTAGAGAGGCGGCAGCTTCCCGTATTTATGGTAGATGTCTCTACTAGGATTTTTAAACCGAACCGGTTTTAATCGAACCGATACCCTGTGAACGCCACAATTCTATACCCCAATATTTCAGCACAACCAAATTTTTGATCTCAAGAACTACATAACGTACAATAACAATTAATTTATAATCCAGAAAATTGGTGTGATCTCAGTGAAAAAAAAAATAAACTTAGATGGAATCGACTGATTCGGAGTACCAACCGGACACCTAAACCTCAATTCCCACCAAATTGTTGGCCATTTACCCAAGAGCCATGTACAAATTAAAATGAATAATAAATCAAGAGGAGTATAAATTTAAACTCCGCAAGTAGGAGGATTTGTATATGTATATGTATATTCATATGATGGAATGATGCACTCATATTAGTAGCGTATATGCCAAATTGAACAGATTACATGTAATTTTAGTAAGTATATGTAGCGTGGTTAGCAATAAACCAAAATACGAGTAATATTTAAAATAAATATGTTATCGCGCTCCGAACTAAAATTATAAAAAACTCCACCAAATTAAATCGCTAAAATTTTTAGGAGCTGATAATCTTTGCGTTGACCTCCGGCGCAGTGGTGATTCAGTTTATTGATAATAGTATCATATTTAATGTACTTCTGTAAGTACTATACTATTTTATTAGATTGCTGACCATGACCAGGGATTGTAAACTCGTATGCAATGCATTTTTGTTTGAAATTGTTTGTACATGTTGTTTGTCAAGTACATGACCTCTGATTTCGCCTGCAAAAAATCTTGTAGTGTAATAGACGAACCGAGTTGGAGCTTAAAGGTTTAAAGGTTCGGATATCAGACGCAATATAATTCTGATTATTAATATTCGTCTGCGTCGTTTCTTCAAGATTATTTTCTCTAAATATATACTTTATATTTATATAAATTGTATTATGATGCGTATAAGTTTTTAAGAATATGAACAGTGTTACTTTGCGTTCTATCACTACGGCATTCAGTTGATTGATTGATTGGACTGTAGGATTATGTATAGGACAAGTGTCCCGGATAACGCCGGTCCTATACCTACAGTCTGTTTACACATAACAGGAGGGAAGGACAGGAAAGATATTTTTTAGGACAGAAAGACCCGGTTGCAGACACTTATCGGTCGTAGGGCATAAGAACACAATTTTAATCTACTATAAGGAAAGATAAAGGTTTAATAGGTTTTATGGTTAATAATGGTTTTGGATTTCAACAATTGTTTCTTTAAATCAGCACCTAAGAAAAGATATTATTATTTCACATGCATATGGAGATTCCCTGAAATTGAAAATACTTTCCGTCTACCATTATAAAATTTTATTAATTTAATCTTCCAAAGTTACGCCACTTCCGAACACGAAACGAAAACAAGAACACAAAATTTCCACTTAAATTAAATTAGAATCATACGAATTTGAAACAAATCAAATACGAATTCAGCACTCCCGACCCACAATTTACTCTCAATCCGAGCCCCAGGTCCGCAGTTTCTGAATAACCTAAAATAAAATATTAGTACATCTGGGAAAACTCATTTAATTCACTGAAATTCCCAATATTAAGTGAATATTCTAAATTGAAGCTTTTTAAATAAATTAATTAATATTCCGTCACACCATTATCATTTATAACACCATTGCAAACTAGCCCCTGATTAATATAACGATTTTTGCTGAAAATAAATTATGTTTTATACACTTTTATTTAGTTATTCTAATAATTTTACTTATGAACTAATTTTTAATTTTGACCATTTTAGGCAAATTTAAAATTTGCCTAAAATGGTGAAAATTAAAAATTAGTTCATAAGTAAAATTAAAATCATCAAATATACATTACTAAATTACTTTATTATTTGTTATCAATGCCATCTATCTAGTATTTAACAAACTAAAAATAATAAATGCTCATACATAGATGTCGCTTTCTTCAAATTATATCAATTAAGCGCTGGGCACACTGGATAGTATATAACTCATATTTCGAATTATCTATCCTAATGATCATTCTTAAATAAGGAGCCAAGCTTATTAGTGAAAGTATTAGTGAAACCCACCATTATTATTGGTGAAATATTATTTACATAATTAGGATGTGAGAATACCACACTTCATTTCTAAAGGGAAAAACCAAACCCACCGAAATCCTGGCAAAAACTGTCTGTATCCGGTCAAACCACACAGCGGTTAAAGCGTTCTCTTTTGGATCGGTAGGTGCCAAGTTCCAATCCCGATAGAAGCAGGATTTTTTATCTTCTGGTTACAAGCAGCGATGAAAATGAACAAAATTAGGATTCCCCACAATGTCAGTACTATGTGCTGGCATGGAGCATTCCCGTCCAAATTTCATAAATCCAACAAAGTCAACCTTTGTTAAAAATTTATATTTTTAGACTTTATTGAATCTTTCAACTCTTTGTCGTCTTGTATGACTTCGTCGATATAGCGAATTGTAACCGAGGTTGATTATTATGCTTTATTTTACTACGTAAAATAAAGTAAAAATGGTTCACAATCAGAGAATGAAAAGATAAAAATTTAATTTTACGTTAGTTTAGCATAATACCACTAGGAATAAGTAAATTCAGAAATAAAAAAACTCCGGATAATACCTCTGACGTCGCGGACAATGCACGAAATTTGTATACGTCGAGCTTACTGTATACATAAAAGGAAAATTAATGTCCGCAAAACATGATAACTACAATATGAATGAACAAAACATATTATGGGCCTATTTTTTAATTCAACCCGAGGAATAAGAATTAGCCTCGGTATTGTACACCGGGGCAAAGATTGTTCAGGGCCAATTGAACCGGCACACTAAATAAAAACGCAATGAGCTGCGTAAAATTATTCAGGTTGAATAGAAAAACACAGAGTATTTTTTAACAGTGTTCTGCCTCCTCAGTAGCTTGAATTACAAAATAGGCCCTATGACATTACCTATACAGTAATTAACTGAGACGACCGACAAAAGCACCGACATTTTACTCAATCACAAGTCTGCAGTGACCCCATTTTCAACTCCGATCAATGCTAAATATCTCAGCGTTATGTTGCTCAAAAATTGATATTGCACACCCACATCTCGTATATCAACAAAGCTTACAAACTTCATTTCACCTATAAAAGAATGTCTGTCAAAACGTATAGGGTATTAGTCCACAAATGACACTATGGCTATATCAAACCATTATTCAGCCTTTGATTTCGTACGCAGTTTCAATTTGGTAGCCAAAAACAGAGCAAACGAAAATTTGCACTACATTAAATAAACGGACCAAACGCAACTACGAGGGCTGGGGCTGGGGTAGTCTAGCTGAATCTCACGTTACGCATACTCTTACGAAAATACCCAACAATATAGCAAGCAAAAATTCTCAAGATACAAGAAATCTGAGGTCTTCGTAATCTCGGTCTATTTTTAATCTCGTAAGTAGTTTTATCAATCCTGGATTCAGTTGTAACCAGATTAGCATAAAATTGATTGTGAACCTTACGGTTATAGAGCCAAATCGATAGATGTGCGACTAAATTGGATTTTAATGATCCGAAAACTTTAAATTAAGTCTTATATTCCCAAAATGATTACGCTAACGGGCACGCCGGGGTTCGCTGCTTTCACTATTTTGTGACTTTCAACAAAACAACGTATACTGAGTAAGTTTCAAGCGCCATAATCTGGTCCAATTTTGTATTTGTTCGATGGCTGTTTGAATATTTTCTGTCGTTATTTAGTTGCTGCTATTGCCATGATAGTTGTGTCATTGGTGAAGGTGGATATAGCGCTGTTTGCTGGTACTAGAAGATCACGGACATAATCGATATATAATGGGATCGAGTACCATTCCTTGTGGAATTCCTGCATTGATGTTTTTCACTTCAAAAAAGTGCTGGTTATTTGCTTAAACCTGTTATGTTATGTAAACTGTCCTTGACTTTCCTGTTCATCAAGGATTAATTTTAGATTATAAACCACACCTTCATGGACTTCACACCTCCTGGACTTCATCTAAGAATAATACGGACACCTTTTTCTCTTCTAAGGCGTTTTAAATTACATTTTAAATGTGAAAGACAAATGAGACAATTGATTCTTCTGAAATACTCTGCTAGATTAGATCACAGAACCCATGATACTTTGTGTTACGTTTTTATCCTTTAGCACGAATCCACTCTGGGTATTTTGCAAAGTCTTCCTCAGTGTTATACTTGCACTGTGCTTTGGCATTAGTGGCCTATCTAACAATTTCGGGTTGCTTCAAGCGTTTATTTTTTTTTCTTGTAAAATGAGATAAAAAGACTTTTCTGGTTGTTTTCGTTGTTGGCTTTCTACCATCCGATGTACGGGTTTTTTTATAGTTTTATTCCAATTCTCTTCAGCAAGTGTATTGTTACCTTTTGGTGACGCTGTTTAACTCTTTTGTTGCGGCACACCGGATCATGACACTGCACAACCTTTGCTCTGTGCAAAATACCCACCGTAAACTTGTTTGCTCAGATTTAATTAGAAAATAGACCCAGAACATAACAATGAACACGCCCTATAATATTATTTGAAATTCGTTTTCGCAAACCATTTTCAAATAGTTTTAGTGCTTACCACGAAGCGTCATATTCTACGCAGGATTTTGTTTCGTTATAAATAAAAAACGTTTTGTAAATTCATTCTGTGTATTTTTCCCCAAGAGATTCATGAAATTTCATCAAAAAATAAGAATCAAACAAAATAAATAATCGGAGCATAGGCTGGGCATAGGTACACTTTTACAGTTTAATGTAAATTACAATACTGGTACCCTACCGCAAAATTTGGTTTTTTTGTATTTGGAATTTTTTTTTCAAATTCAACAACCAAATACAACCCTCCCGAGAATACACAAAGCTATAAATGTCCATGGAAGGTAAATTGCCCAAGTGGGGTTATAAGTTCTCTTCACGGGAACAGTCCATTAATTATTGTTAGATACTTCTTGAATATACTTCAAACCACCTGTCAAACACCGCAATTCATCTAGAAATTTTAAATTTTACAAATTTTTTTAAAGTTTCGCACCTCACGATTTACACTGACCGCGTTACCCATTAATTAGGTTTATCAAGCTAAAACATTTTAGTTTAGACAATGGTGCGAAGGTGCTTTACACAAAGCCTAAACAATTAAACTGCTGTAACAGAAAAATTACCTCACTACTCGTATAAACTAAAAGCAGTGGTTTATTAAAAAAGTTGAAATACGGTCTTGCAGAATACTTGAAAGGACCATTGAAAGTTGCGAAACCGTAAACAGAAAACTACATCCAATACAAAAGCCATCAAAAGATTATTGTAGACCAATAAACATCTAACTTCATTCTTATGCAAAAAACGTCTCCAAATCTTTCTGAAAAATCAGGGCAAGGGGTAGATCCGAGACCGGAATCGCTTCATAAGATTTGAAAGTCACAAAATTTCTTGAATAGTCTTTGTCCCACTGAGCACAACTATAGTAGTTAAGCCTCACACGTATTTTTTAGTCGTGATCAATTTGTGGCTTTAATAATGAAATACAGATTTGGCGTGTCTATATTTGAAAAAGATTATAGTCTAATTCAATAGAAGTATATTTGATAGAAGTTAAACGTTGCGGGATGATCACGGTAGGGATTAAATGCTTTTTCACGGTTACTTTTAAACTACTACAAAATGTTGGTTGATATATACTTTATTTAACACTGTATTCCACTATACTTGTGCACTGGTTCAATTACAATTCAATTCTAAATTCTTTTTATAAAATTCAAATAATGAAATATTAATGTAGCAAATAATTGCTTACTTTGAAAAAAAAAACATAAAAATGGAATACAATAAAAATGCAATTGTTTGCAAAAGTATTTGATTACAACAATAAAAATAATATTTTTAAATGGAATGAAATGAAAATCTAATAGCGATTTATATTTCTTTAGAAATAATTATTTCGTTGGAATTTATCGAATGGCTTTGAATTTCATTAGGTTTTCTACTGACTACGTCATATTTACTGCACTTGGTGGTGTTGGCTGTGTTGGATAAAACTAGATATCAGAACTACTATGACTGAAGGAACACAGTGTTTAAACTCGTTTACCGTATAGGCGCAGTTCAATACACTCATGATTGACGATAGTATGTAACAGAACAGCAACCCTTGATCCATCTCTTTGTTGTATATATTAAATTTATTAATTATACAAGAAATTTTCTTTGTGTTAATGTTTTCACATTTTTTTTGTAAAATTTTAATAATTTTCTAAAATTAATTATAGCAGTAAAATTTCACCTTAAATAGATGTTAGTTTACGGTTGAAGTTACTGCTACTCTCTTAAAGGATTAGAACTTTTCAGTCGATGACGGGAAAACTGCTTGCCCCGTGATTGGCTCAAGGATTATTAAAGACCACCTGATCGTTAAGTTTATCCAAATTAACACGTGGATAATTTAAAAAGGCCACTTATAGAAAATTTCCGCTAAACCGAATAGGCGAGTCGCGCTCTATCAAGTATATATCAAATGAATATTCTGCCCTGATGAATGTAGTCCCTTTCAATAATACGCTACAATTATCGTTTTGAATCAGATATCTTATCCAATTTTATTTATACAGCCAAAGATAAGCAAGTTTTAATTGCTGTTAAGCATAATAATAAATACGTTTGAAATAAATTTTCGATAAGATAACGTAAAATAACAGATAAGTGCGGTGTAAGTAATAACGCACTCCGTTCTTTTGAACAAGATGCAAATAGCTATATGTTGATATGCATGAATGGTAAAAATGCGCACTAATTTTTACGATTTATTCATAATATCTGGTATTCGGCTAAATTAATTTTCGCAGCTTTCTGGATAGTCCTTTCTTTATAGCGAACATCACTGCAATATACTTACCCTGAACTATAGGATTTTCGGGTGCTCCTCAATTAAAAACATTGAAATGGGACTTTTTCTCGCCTGTTGACATTTTTAATTTGTAAAAAAATTTATAAGTAATAATTATACGATGACACTACAGTTCTCTCAGTAGGAGACACTATCGAGGAATCAGCAACGAAACTTCAAGAAGCATGTGACAAAATCATAAAATGAACAAAAATGTGACATATCGGCCTCAATGAATTGAAATCCACGCATGTGAATTTTACTAATCTAAACCTCAGTTACAAACCTGTAATCATTAACGGTCAGCAGATTCCGTATGCAAATTAGGCTAAATATCTAGGAATGACCTTAGATGCCAGGCTCAGATGGAAAGAACACGTTAAAAATAAAAAAATGACCTTAATATCAAATATCGAAAAATGTATTGGCTGCTCGGGAAAATTTCGGAATTGTCAACCGAAAATAAATTGCTATTATATCAACAGGTGCTAAAGCCTGTATGGACTTACGGAATACAGGTATGGGGCTGTACAAAGAAAACCAACACCAAAATAATACATACTTTTCAAAGCAAAGTACTACGGGGTATAGTTAACGCTCCGTGGTACATTAGGATAGATGATCTTCATAGGGACCTAAATATCCCGACGGTTTAAGAAGAAATAAAAAAAAAGCTTGTAGTAATTCATGGATAACGTATTTATCAACATGTAAATGAAGAGCTTCGTGGTATGTTGGACACTTTACATGCAGTAAAACGATTGCAGAGAACGAAACCAATTGATTTAATGACTACTTCAGTAAATAACCTATAAATGGAGCTGGCCAATGGGCCTCTTCTAATTCACAAGTGACTAAATTAAGAAAGAAAAATTACTAGATGAATTGTATTCAGTTGTAATAATTTAAATAAAATAAAAAAAAATAAAAAAATATCTGTGTTCAATTGTAAAACTTGCAAACAACCCCATTAATAGGTTGTCTAAATCGTTCAACATCATCGATGACCTATTTCACTTTAATTTATCAAAGGATAACATCAAAAAAAATCCTTAAAAATTATTTTTAAAATTTTTAAATGTTAAATTGAAATTTGTTTCTATTTTTTGTTTATGTTTTTTTTTGTTTAAGTTTGTAAAATTTTTTATTTTAATTTAATCTTTGTTTTAAACTGATTGCCCAGTTTTAGCTTCAAATCAAACATGTACCCCAGAATAGATTTCTTTAGAAATAAATGAAAAATGTGACAAGCTGGCTACGCAGGGGGTAAAGCTAATTCGAGTACGCTAAAAAATCACTCGATAGATTTCGACTTGTTAGGTCATCATCAGGAGTATCTACTAGATGACCTAACAAGTCGAAATCGATCGAGTGATTTTTTAAACTTTTTGAACAAATTTTTTAATTAAAATATTCAAAAATATAATTTTGCGAAATAAAAAACAAGTGTTTAATAAAATGTGTTTATTAAGTATTAGTGTGTTTCGCAAAGTGCGTACGGCAAATAGCGTAAAAAGTTTCATGTGGAAAAATTCGCCGAACAATCACCAGCCGAAAAGAATGAGCACGGCGATCGTTTTGACCAAGTGACGGCAAGGCTCCAACATTGGTCTTTGCAAGAGGAAGAAGATCACGAAGACGACACGAACGAACCAGAAAATTAAAATTAAAAAAGTTAAGAAAAATGTTAATTTTTTAGGAAAAAATTAAGCAAAATCACCATAAAATCAACAGAATCGATTTTTCTGTTAAATAGTTTCTATTGTATCTATATTTGTCGATGCGATGTTTATTCGATCGATTTCAATCGATTTAAATTCAATAATGGACAAAAAATAATAAAAAAAGTGTTTTTCAACGAAATGAAAAGAAAAAAAGGAGGGAAAGGTTCGGAGCCGAACTCTATAAGCATTTTTGTTGCCTATAATTTATTTTTTCTCTTTAATAAAATTTGACGGTTTTGCCGCATACGCTATCCTCGATAGCATAGCAAGTAGAGTGCTTGCTATGTAATTCGGGGGTCCTTGGTTTGATTATTGGTGGTGACAAAAAGTTACGACTGGGCGTTTTTAATGTGTTATGTGTTACATTGTGCATTGTCTTATATATCTCAAGCCATAGTTATCGGCTTTTCTCCATAAATATATAAAATATAATATCCACCTTCCATGGTGGTTTGGAATAAGTCACAACAAACTTGACAAATTTCGGATTGAAATCCCTTTAGTAGGAGGTCGCCCGCGGTACACGATTGTTAATTCAAAATTTCACGTATGTTATGTTATATAATCCTTATGAAAATACCTATTTTACATTTTATTTGAGAAAGGGGCTAGATTCTGTTTGTTTACTTTATGTTTTTGTTTTTTTATCTTTGCCGTTGCCAGCCAATTCGAGGACGTACGGCTATAGGTCCGATTTTCGTAGAACCATCTGCATATTGCATAGCTTCATGCCAGTCAGTATTGGCATGGAACATGGGTCGGCACATGAGTTCTGAATTCCGCCAGGGGTTCTTAGTTATGTTCTCTTTCGTCAGATCGTTATCTGATGATGAAAATTCGCTTTTGTATCCTGATCCTATATCGATATTTGATCCCGGTACCTCCCGATCCAAACGCCAAACCTTTATCAATATTTCAATATTTCTATTTATTCCTAAGGGATTGTTTGAGCCTGTTTGGTGTAAAAATAATAAGTGAATTATTGTTATAGCAGCTACAATAAATGGTAAAACAAAGTGTAAAGTAAAAAATCGAGTTAAAGTAGCATTATCAATTGCAAATCCTCCTCAAATTCATTGTACAAGTGTTGTACCTAAATATGGAATGGCTGATAATAAATTTGTAATAACAGTTGCCCCTCAGAAAGATATTTGACCTCAAGGTAATACATACCCTATAAATGCTGTTGCTATTACTGCAAATAAAATTAATACTCCAATAGATCAAGTTATATGATATAAATAAGAGTTATAATAAATACCTCGACCAATATGTATATAAATGCAAATAAAAAAAAAGGAAGCTCCGTTTGCATGTAAAGTTCGTAATAATCAACCATAATTAACATCTCGGTAAATATGAGCAATACTGTTAAATGCTAAGTCAACATTAGCTGTGTAATGTATTGCTAGAAATAAGCCTGTTAAAATTTGGATAATTAAACATAATCCTAATAAAGATCCAAAATTTCATCAAGCAGAAATATTAGATGGGGCTGGTAAATCTACTAATGCGTTATTAGCAATTTTAAATAAGGGGTGAGAAAGTCGTAAAGGTTTATTCATTAGTTAATTTGTCGTAAAGGTCCATAAAAATTATTAGTAATTTTTACAATAATAATTAATGTTAAAAATAAATAATTAATTAATAAAATAGTTAATATATTAGTGGGAAAATTATATAATTTATTTAAATTTAATCTATTTTCTTTAATTAAATTTATTTCATTTATGACTGATGTAGTTTCTCTATTTAAAGAATAAAAATTTATTGAAATTGAATCATTAAAAAATAAAATTATTAATATTAAAAATATAAATGAAATTGAAATTGTAAATAAATTTTTTATTGAAAAGTTAAATATTTCATTTGATGCTAAAGAAGTTATATAAATGAATAATACTAGTATTCCACCAATAAAAATTAAGAATAGAACATATGAAAATCAAAAAGTTTTTATTAATGATCCTGTAATTAAACAAATAATGAAGGTTTGAATTAATAAAATAAACCCTATAGACAAGGGGTGTTTTATTTGTGTAAATATAAAACTAATAATTAATCTACAAATAATTAGTGTAAATTGTATAATTTCAGGAAATAGTTTAATTTAAAATATTAATTTTGGAGATTAATGATAGAAAAATATTTTTTTTCCTGATGTTTTAAAAAGAATATCTTTATTTTTGATTTACAAGACCAATGTTTTTATTAAACTATTAAAACTAATGTTAATATTTATTTATTGAGGTTTTCCAATTTTTTTTTTTTTGTCTGGGGCAATAGTGTTTGTTTTTAATTGTAAGCACTTATTGATTATATTATTAAGTTTGGAATTTATGGTTTTAAGATTATTTATATTTATAGTTATTTATTTAATATTTTATGATTATGAAATATATTTTAGTATATTATATTTAACTTTTTGTGTTTGTGAAGGGGCATTAGGTTTGTCAATTTTAGTTTCTATAATTCGAACTCATGGGAATGATTATTTTAATTCTTTTAATGTATTACAATGTTAAAAATTGTGCCACAAGGCATATAAAGGCATCTAGGCAGATAAATTGCTGCGAAAACGTTTGTAGAGTTTTCACTAGCGCACTCTATTTGTAAATGAGATAACTACAAACTTTTCGCGTCAACTGCGTACCGCATCTGTGAAATCGCGAGCTAAATATTTTTTTGTTATTCGCTACTTACCGAATACTAGCTTTACTGTGTAAATCGTTGTTGTTCATGACGTTATTTAGCGTCGTGCGCTTGAACGACAATTCATATACCTACCCTCTATACTAAATTAGCTACCTTTGAATCCCTTTTTTGTGTTTTTTTTTATTTATGTATATCTGCAGACAACTTTTACCATATGGATATCTTTCTGTGCGAGGAACAACATGTGCGTTCAGTGTTGATTATCCCTTTCTATGCTAATAATTATTTTACTAAAACACGATATGTATTAGAGTTTGTAATCCTGTCGTATAATAAATGTGTAACAACAGAAATTTATCTCGGAACTAGACTCCTCCACAACTAATATTTATAATGATCGTGGCATGAATCCCAAAACGTTTGTTCACTCACGAAATCAACGAAAGTACCACAACAAACTTCTGCGAAAAAAAACAAAACAATATAACCTACAAATTTTGTGCGTCAGTCATATGTGATTTAACAAAGAAGAGACTCTAACGATAGATTAGAACTAATAGTATTAAAGATGGGATGGATGGCTCCAAGGAATTCTACCTTGTAAATGCGAATTGTTTAACCGCCATTGGATGATGTTTTGTTGGTCGAATAAAAGCTTGTTGTTTTTGTGAAAGACCATCGATCTTTCGAGCGCATGATATTCTTCTTTGAATTCTGAAAGCTGTTGAACTTTTGTTCCCATGCATATCTCCATTCAGATGACCATACGACTAATTTCACTATGCAAGATTGGTTCCAGATTTTGTAGACGTAAAAACCTTTCCACCAGATCTCCATGAATGCTAGCTTTTTGCTTTGCTTTTTTGCATGCTTTAGCTCCACAAGAAGCACAATCAACTGGGTTATCCACCGATAGGACGTGCTTCCATGATCCTCTTCTAATGTTGTTTTGTACTTCGGTCACTCGATTTGTCACAAATATAGGTATTGACAAAATAATTTATATGGAATTTTTATTTAAACTAGTTTTTTCTAGCATATTTTTGAAAACAAAATTAAATGGGGAATGATTTTCCCTGCCAATTTAGATATCGAAAAATTATTCGCAATCTATATATATATAAAGAAGAAAAGTATATATGTAACTATGTTTGTTCCACAAAATCTTTTGATCCACTAGAGCAATTGCTCCCAAAAATTGTAGAAATACTTTTCAACTGCCAAGAAAAAATATATGGGTATATTGTAAATTCACATATTGTAAATTCCTGCTTACAGGTGAGCATGGGAAAGGGGTAACATTTGATGATCACTAACCATCAACAAACGATACCCCTTCCCCATGCTCACCTGTAAGCAGGAATTTACAATATATCCACACTTTTGATCCACTATAGCGATTGCGGAGAACAGCCAAGAAAACCCGTGTGGTGTGTTAACAAATATTTATTGTATAACATATCGTATTAAGAAATCATAATTAATCATATAAACTTGAACTTTGCTCAGTTGAACTGATTTACTTATTAACCATAATTTTTTACAAATAATTTCTTACCGATCATATGTTATGCGGCAACAAAAGCGATAACACAAGTAATATTGAGTGAACTAATCTGAGCCGCCATATAAAACTAGTTCCCAATAGCCACTCCATATAAATATGCAGAGCCAAATAATTTTTTTATCAAGTTTTCACTTAGCATAGCGATGCACGGTAAGGCACTGCTACAGTTCGGAGTGCAACTTCCAGAGAGAAATGGCTCCGACATTCTTCACAGGGAAGTCATGAGGGAGCGCAATTACAACGTCGAAGAGCTGGCGCACCACGTCCAAACGAACAAACCACTTTTGGTGGAGGATCAGAGAAGAGTGTAAGATACCACCATGGAATGCGTAAGAACATCGAGTGGCGGCCCGTTTGTCTTCAATGCAGCCTTCCTTATAAATCTCATACTGGCAGAGATACGTATGAGGCAGGAGGTGGCACTTGTTATTGCATCATCTGGTATAGCAGCCACCCTAATGGCTGGAGCGCGAACAGCCCAATCAGCTTCGAATTTACCTCTCAATATTGCTACAGAAAATGAGAACCCTATCTGCAATATAAGAAAGATTTCTGGTCAAGCTCAAGTTAAAATTATGCAAACTCATCATATAGGACGAGCGTACGATAGCACACAGAAAATGGTTGGAAGCTCTTAACCGTAAATTACAAGAACTAAAAGAGAGTAGTGAACTGATGTGAGGAGTATTGGTGGTTCTGGCTTGCGATTTTCACCAAACGCTGTCAGTAATTACGCGGTCAACACCTGCTGATGAGATTACCAGCTTAATGCCTGCCTGAATGGTTCAGCTCTGTGGACAAAAGTAGAGAACCCTCAATTGTCAACAAATGTGCGAACTCGCATTCAGCAAGCGATTTGCGGTACCACTTTCCCCATTGATACACTGACAGGCGAAATCACATTCACTGAAAATCTGCGCCTGTTAGTGTCGTCCATTGAGCAGGTGATCCAGAAAATATACCCAAACATTGACAAAAACTTCAAAAATCATGATTTGCTATGAGAGAGAGCTATCCTTGCAACCAAAAATGAAAGTGTGAATCAAATTAACGAACAGATACAAAGCCAAATACCGGGCACTGCTACCACATACAAACAATTTGATTCTGTAGTGGACACCGATGATGCCGTTAATTCCAGCGTGTAATTTTATAACAAACTGGAGCCACCTGGAATGCCCTCTCATATCTTGAAATTGAAGAAAGGATCACCAATAATGTGTCTGGGGAGTCTGGACCCGCCAAAACAATGCAAATGTCATCGAAACCACTGTATTGACGGGGATTGCAAAAGCAGAGGACGTATTCATACCTCGCATATCGTTGATACCAACCGACTTGCCATTCAGCTTCAAACGAGTCAACGACTCAAGGACAATCCCTTAAATTTGTAGGCGGGAATTTGGAAAGTCCTTGCTTCTCTCATGGCCAGTTGTATGTGGCATGCTCAAGAGTAGGGACTTCAAGAAATTTGTATGTTTTACCTCCGGGAGGAAAATCAAAAAATGTGGTTTACAAGCAAGCATTGCGGTAAGCCCAACAAATTATTTTTGTATTGATTTTATTCATTTCACTTAAGTATGTATTTCTAATTAGTTATAAAATAAAAACTAGACCTGGGGCGGTATGTTGTACCATCACTTCGAATCGAAACTCGAAAAAAGTCGAATGGCGGTATGTTGTATCATTTTCGAAAAGAAAAATGATACAACTTTCACCTTTTCGATTCGACTTTTTTCGATTTCGATTCGAAGTGATGGTACAACATACCGCCCCTGGGCTGACATGGTGTAACTATCACTATTTTCGCGTCGATGCATTTTCGATAGAATAACGGTATTTTGGAAGGAAACAATTTTTTTTTTCTTTCATGTAAATTTTTAAATTTTCATCAAAGTAGCATGGTTTTTTCGTCGAAGCGAATATAGTGATAGTTACAACATGTCGGCCCTGTTGAAGCTCAGCAGTTCAATTTTAACCCGGGCAAAGCCGGATATTTCAGCTAGTTTATAAATATTTACATCAAACTTTTCTCCTCAGTAGGCCGGACATTTTTTTGTGCAAAAAAAAGTTATACATTTTTTCCCCAGTTCACTATTTCCGAGGAATTAGCAGAATAGTGCCACAGCTTTGACCCAGGCTTTTATACCTAAGACAGTGACATCATAGATTCCGCCCATAAGTTCAAAGGTGTCGCAAAATCTATGGATGTCTAATCTGCAACAAAAATTAAAAGAAATAGGAAAATAGTTCAGTAACCAACCATCCAGATCTTTAGAAAGTAATACCTAATGAAGAGGTCCTAATCGATAACCTCATCTTTATGGAAGACAAATCAATGGCCTGAGAGGCCTTTCCTAACTCCATTGCGCCTTTACACAGCGAGCTTTCCATTGCGCCTTTACACAGCGAGCTTTCTCTATTACGTTATCTACGTAAACATCAGTTTTCGGAATTCGACAAACTTCATCTGAACGTGACCAGAACTTCGTATCATGTGACCCATGTTTAAGCACTCGGTCATGAACTGGCTGTACCGCTTTTTTTTACTCCTGGTTGGATTCTAGTTTCTTGCAGCATTAAGGGCTTGTGATTTCGAACTTTCTACCTGGCCAGATGTGTCTCGCTTATTTGCAGGTGTACCGCGTCGCTTCCTTTTGGGTCCCCGCCTAGTGGCCTTTTAAGAGTAAGTCACATATGATCTCTTCGGGTGATTCAACGTTCTTGCTCTCATATAAACTTGTTCTAATTCACCGATTCGGTTTATATTCTTATATTTCTTTGTTCCACTATGCACTTTCACTACACTAACCCCCCAATAAAATGTCAAAAAACGGGAGGAGATTGCAGCTCTTCAGCCAGTTCTATCCGAACCCATTTGTAGTTTGTTGGTTTTCGCTTGATGTCTCATTCCAGAACCTCCATCGTAATTTTTGGCAAAACATATGCTACAATTCCCAGGAGTTATGGGAGCGTGAAATAATATTGAAGACATTGATGTAGTTTAGCGATTACTGGACCACTGTAGGACGCTCTAATTTCTTAAATCCCGGTGCTGGTTTTGCGTAGCGGTTAGACCAAATCCCGTTGCTATTTTCTAAGTGACAAACCTTAGAATGTTCGGTAGCGAGCCATTTATGGCCTTCCTTCAAGCATCGGAATATTTATCGCCGAGCATTGTTGGATTTCGCGACCCTTCGGTCTAACGTATTGGAAATTCGCCCAGGCACTGAAGGAATATTTTATATCTTTCTATCGTTTCTGCGTCAACATTTGTCACAGAGTATCAACTGGACAATATTCAGACCGGGTGTGCTTCTTTGATACCATTTCGATGGTTTTTGATTTCGGATACTGTATTTGCCACAAATAAGTTTCAATTGGACATTAGGTTTCGCATCCAAGCTAGTATGTTCTAATTTTCAACCGATATGATGATTGGAACTGAGGTTGAGGACATCTCTGCACTCTAGCATTTACTATGCAACTATTTGATTTCTTCAATTCCGGAAATTCTAACACTTGTCTTACGCACTAGTATAGTGCAAGGACTTGTCGAACCATAGAAGAACCTGCAACCCTTAGTCTTTTAAGGCACCGTTCGACCAGAACATGCTAAGCCATTCCACTATACTATATATGTATATGCATAATGTGAAGCTGCGGAATATATAGGCATATGTGCTTTGCGGTACCTTTCACTGATCATTGTCGAATTTGCAGCCTGCATTTTATGTACGGCTTATGGTTTGCTGGAACTGCTAACTGCTATTATTCGATTTATAGTTGTAGCATATAAATGAGCAGCTGCTAGTAACCACTTGTTTTCATATCTCATTTTTAAAATACTTTCAGGCTGCCTGATAGTCTTCCTGTGGGGAGAATTAAACACGTGCATGTTTATTTCGTCGATAATAATTCGGTTGTAAAAGAAGCCAAATCACCGCAGGTGGAATGCTCGTTTATTCATAACAGTGAAACTGAAATTTGATGGTTAAAACTATTTTATTTTATTTAAGAAGAGTAGTTATTTATACGAGTACACTTTTGCATGAATTAATTTTTATAGTATGCAAACAATTATGCGGAGTTGCATAAACTAAGGAATTGTTTCGTCTCATATTTATTTATGCATGCCAACGACTATAAGAATACGCAGATGAAATGAATTTTATATACGAATATTTTATATTATCATTTCCGCATTCTGCGTCTTCTTTGTTCACAACGGTTTGTTCTAGGAAGAGTAATACATACACGGTCACTTGATTGAAGTTTCTGTAATTATGCGATTTGCTGGATAAGACTTATTAGCTTACCAGGAGATGTCCTCATCTATTTGGAATTTTTACTTTCTTTTGTAAAGATCCATACGATCATCCACATTTGAATTATTCTCTACCACTATCATGTGAGATCTTTTGAGAGTCAATAAAAAAATGAAGATATATATAATACAACTAGCGGACCCCACAGACGTTGCCCAAATGTTGGCGCGTTCAGCAAACGTGAATGTTATTACTAATTTACAACTCAAACTGTCCTTAATCCTATACTAATCTGACAGCACCCTTCATACAAAGTTCTTTCTTGATTGTATAATGGCCCACACATTCTAGAAAATTCAACGAAAAATTGCCATTGAGAAATTGCTCCTTTTTGAAGCGCGAATACCATACTTCGAGAAATAATGCTTTGTTAATTATAGATTACCTTTCCACAAAAAGAATATTTTGTCTGTTTGATATACAAAAATTATATTTTTATAAACTATTTGGGGGTGGTGTGGTGGGGGGGGGGGGGATGAAATTTTGGAGTTCTATGTTCTGATAAGTGTGAAATCTTAAAAAAATAAAATTTCATTAAAAAATAAAAAAATAAAATTCCTAGGGCCCGATCACAATGCCCACCTACCGGGTCCAATTGTGAATTTAAACCACCCAGGAACTTACTCAAACAAACACACACACACACAAAGTTTCATTAAAACCAGTCCAGCCGTTTAGGAGGAGTTCAGTGACTTAGACACGTACAGAAGATTATATATATCGTCGGTTTGGTGCAACAGTGTCACATCTCAAAAAAGCATATTTTTAAGGAAATCGATTTGAATTTTTTTTGGTAGTAATTCTTAAAAGTTAAACAATAAATGTAATTGTTTTTTAATGTAACATTTTTTCCGCACGATTCCGTTTCATATTTTGCACAAAAAAAAATGTATGAGTGAATATGTTGTGACCAATACCTGACTCTTTTTTACCACGAATGTACATATAGATCTCGAATAACCCATATACATACTTGAATTCTAAGAGAAAAATTTAACTTAACGAAATTTTGGCAAAACTGTCTTGTGCGATCAAAAATTATTATTCCTGCTTAAATTTTCATAAAACCAACAAGCACAGCCCTTATGTTGAAAATTTAATCTTTAAATTTATTTGAAACTTTTAGTTCTTGAATTGAAAAGCTACAGCGGAAAGTGGTACTTCCGATATCTCTCAATTTATGGAAAAAGCTTAAGACCATAGAAAACGCTGATATAAAACGTTGTTAGATAAGGTTGATTGTTGTTTGTTGGAAACAGCTATGCCACACGGATTTCTTTATAAGATAATATAATCCACGAGTTTTTGTCTTCTAATTCGTTGGTGAAAACACTTAGTTCTTAAGCACAGTAGATTATTAAAACATCACAAACTGATTAAATAAAAAAACACACCACAATTAAGAGCACGTTATAATTTTTATTTTTAATTTATTTGGTGTAGGTATAGAGCTCGACTTATTGACCATTAAATTATTGTCCCAAAATATAAAATTAATGTTATATATCGATATACAGATACATAATATAAATGATTTAAGTACATAAGAATGAGTTACATATATATTTATACTGGAAAGATTTTAGTATATAGTGCATATAACGATAATATAGTACATATATGAACCATAAGGTACAAAATTGCAAAAATGCAATTTTGTACCTTATTCCGTTTCGTACCTTATGCCGTTTTGAAATATACAGTTTTGAAAAATGCTGTTTGGTACGTTATGCAGTTTTTAAATATGCCGTTTTGAGAAATGCAATTTTAAAATATGCAGTTATGAACGGATCCTATTCGTTCATAACTGCATATTTTAAAATTTCATTTCTCAAAACGGCATATTTAAAAACTGCATAACGTACAAAACAGCATTTTTCAAAACTTCATATTTCAAAACGGCATACGGTTCAAAACGGCATAAGGGTTACAACAGCATTTTTCAAAACGGCATTTTTCTAAACGTATTTCAAAACGACATTTTTAAGAATGGCATTTTTTAAAACTGCATGTTTCAAAACGGCATACGTACAAAACTGCATTTTTCGAAAAGGAATTTCCAAAATAGCATTTTGCAAAACTTCATATTTCAAAACAGCATAGGTACAAAACTGCATTTTTCAAAACGACATTTTTAAAACTGCACAAGACTGTTTAATCGACTATGAATCTAGAATTATCTTTTCATTAATTTCTGGAATATGACCAATAGGTACGGTGATTTATTACACGATGAAATTTGAGATGAATGAAATTTTTGAACATTTGTGAACGATTCTTGGATTAAATTCTAGGACAAAGTCAAATGAAAAGGAACTTGACTATTTCTTACTCGATTAAGATTAAATTTCACATGTTTCTATGGTATGGTTGAATTTACAATAAAATTGATGAAATGAAATTGATTATGACAAATTTCTTCTAAATGTTTTATATAAAAGGTTTAGTATAGGTATGTTATAAGAAAGGTATTTACCTTCATGCACATTAAAAATTATTTGAAGATTTAGTATGCATATAAAACTCTCCTTCACATAAATTTTTGGGGTTGGGTACGATTTGCCAAATCCAAAATTCCAAAATCAAAATTCCAAAAAACAAAATTCCGGAAACCAAAATTCCAATAAAAACAAATCCTAAAAATAAAATTCCAAAAAAATAAAATTCATATACAAAATGCCAATTTTCAAAAATCCAATATACAAAATTCCAAAAAATTCTATTTTTTGCCAAATGAATATTTTTTTCCTTAAATGAATAAAAAGAATAATTTGAACAACTTGTTAGATAAAAAATTTATTTATTAATTGGCAAGCGACATAATTTTGTTATGATTCTTTTGAATTCTCCCGTCTTGGTTTTTATTGATGCAACTCGGACCAACGAATCCTGCCCTGGATTTAATTTTGTAACCTTGCCTA
This sequence comes from Nephrotoma flavescens, assembly GCA_932526605.1. Lineage (NCBI taxonomy): Eukaryota > Metazoa > Arthropoda > Insecta > Diptera > Tipulidae > Nephrotoma > Nephrotoma flavescens. Next base: position 70,779,410 of record OW052220.1, on the reverse strand, counting down.
ATGGCATGATCCCAAAACTGTTGCATTGATTTCTGTATTTGTTTAAAACGGTTTAATAAAGGATCCTTTAATTCTAATAGTTACGGTTCTGCTATCATTGTGAGCGGTTGAGTACTTGTGAGATGGTAGTACTTTATTAATAGTTCTGTGTAATTTGATGAGTACGGTAGTATGATAGAGTATTTAGTTTCTATCGGAAGCAATACATCGAGAGCCGAAAATTGAGATTTAAATGATATACATATGATTATTATATTTTAGACATTTAGTTTCTTCTGCAAAATATTTATGATTTGTGTTCTTATTAAACATGTTTTCGGAATTTCGTAATTTTTCGACCGTCAAAAGTTTTGATTTGACAGGTTCCGTGTTATCTCGTAGCCTTTTGGTGAATCTTATGCAATATGCCATGAAATTTATTAATTTAGTAAATGAAGAGAATTTGTTAATTATTGGTTCAGGTAACCAAGAATGAGATAATTTCAGAATTTCTTTACCTCAAAACAAATTGCTAGGGCTTCCTTGTGAATCATCGCATAGTTATTCTCTGGCTTTGATAGAGTACGCGACGCATATTGATTTCTCCACTCCATCAGGAAATACATGAACTAACACCGCTCTTACTCCGTACGATGAAACATCTGTTTTTAATTTCACTGGCAATACTGGGTTAAAATGAACCAAAAAAATATCGGAAGTCATTATCTTTTTAATCTGATCAAATGACCTTTGACAATTCAAATTCCATACAAATGTGTTATTCTTCTGGAGTTACTTATATAGTGGATTTAAAATGTCGGCTAAGTTTGGAACCATAATAATTTACCAATGCTATGAAAGCTCTGGTTTGGTTAATATCTTGTGGATTTGGCGCATTAACTATTGCCTTAATCTTTTGCTCATCTTTGTGAAGTCCCTTAGCGTTGATAACGTAACCTAAGTAGCGAACCTCAGACTGGAAAATCGAACATTTTTCTTTTCTTAACTTGAAACCAGCATCGCTAAGACGCTTAAAAATAGTTTCAAAATTGACTAAATATTTCTCATCTCACTTGCCCATATATCTTCCAATAATACTATAGTTCCTTTCACTCCGACAAGAGTCTTCTCCATAATTTTCTGAAAAATCAAATTGGCGGGCTTTGTTCCAAAACGTAAACGATTCACTACAAAAACTTCTTTGGTAGTACTCTATGATAATAAATGTTTCGCCTCCTCATTCAATTCGATCTGGTTGTATGCAGAACTAAGTTAAAGCTTGCTAAATTTCTGACCACCTTCTAATGCCGCAAACAAATCATCAATATGTGGAATTGGGTAATTTACATCCTTCAAACATTTATTTACTGTTATTCGATAATCTGCACACACTCGGATGTCATCATTCTTCTTGAGAACAGACACTAAAGGAACTCGTTTAGTACCCGTTCTTAAGAAGAATGGTGATATCCGAGTGTCGACTGGAGATATAATTCCGTCATTCTGCAAACGATCCAATTTTGCAATCATTTTTTCATTGAATGTATGTGGTACCTGCTGTGGCGTACAGAAAACTGATTTGGCTTCATCCTTCAATTCTATTTTTTTGGTTTCATATTTATAAAGCCCTAATTTATCCGAAAACACTTCACTGTGCCTGAAAATCACCACCACAATATTTTGTTTTTATAACAAATCGTCAAATTTAATCTTTCCAACAAAATAACCGATTGTACTTATGGGTACTCCATCATAACTTTTCAATTGTTTCTTTCGTTTTACTAAATTTTCTGAACTAAAATGTTTATTAAAAAACTGCTCAGAAATTACCGTCACTTACGCACCAGAATGCATCTCCATCTCCACTGCGGAATATTATTCATAAACACTTCATTGCAATTAAAAAGTTCAAATAAATTTTGTTTGTGATTTTTTTCTCCATTATCGTGCCGCATCACAAATCGCCTTAGTATGATTTTTTTTACATATAATTACTAATTCTATAATGGCAAAGCAACCACTTTTCCATATAAAAACTGCATGACAACATCTTTTCGTTAAAATATGAAAAATGGAGATTAAGGCAAATTTCTAAAGATGGCATACTAATCGTTTTTGACGAAAAATTTTCAGCCATTTCTTTTTGTTGTTGTTTTCTAAATGTCAGCTCATTTTTTGTTTGTGTCATAGCGACAGCGTCTTTTTGTGTTTATTTAAATATTTACGAGTTGTGTGTTTAAAAATTTTATGCGAATGCGAAAAAATGTTTAAAATATATGTCGGAACTGAAAAGTTTATTTATAATAAATTAGTTTTAAAAACTTTAAAAAATATTACACTAATTAAGTTAAATTTCAATGATAAGCATAATCATTTATTTACTAAAGATGGTATAGATACACATTTATATTTATTATTAAAAACAATTATAGAAATATATTTTAAAATTAGATTATATCATTTTACAAAACAAGAAAATATGAAAAAAATTGGTGTAAGAAAAAAACTAACTAAACTTATACATTTTAAAGAAATGCAATAAAAATTAAAATTTATAAAAAAAAATATTTTATCAATGTCCCACATTCACATTTCAAAATCCATCTTTTATTAGCAGATTACATTACATTTCACCACACATAATTTGGCCCCGCGTAAACTTCAACCCGATCAACCCGTTTGCTTACACCAAGATTACGTACGAACAAGGTATCACCGAATGATGCAACACGGCCACCTTGACCACTTACTATGGGCAAGTCGGGTCGACGTGATTTAACCAGATCGAAACGAATTTTTTCCATTTCTTGCGTAGCGATCGTTCCTGTCGGAACATTGGAAGCGGATGAGGCGTAATCACTTGAGCTGAACCGACCACTTCTACTTGCATTTTTTGCGGTAAGTTTTCACCAAACATAATTTGGCCCCGCGTAAACTTCTCTGCTCATCGTAATGTCCTTTGATGGCTCCATCTCCACACCCAACAAACATCTGAGTTAATTTCGGATGCCGGGAACATTTGATGACACGTGAATTTGGAACTGGTATAACATTTATCAATTGATACATTTTTGTACTGTAGAATAGTATATTAGCATTATCTAGTTTTTTGCTGAGGCTGTCACCTGTCACAATTATTGCATCGTCTAGTAAACAGCAATAATTGGTCGTATCGTAGCGGGAAAATAAATCCGTAAAAGCTTATAGTGGTTTTTTTAGAAGTGGCATATGCCATAATTTCATGGTTTCGTCACATATTTTTTTGCGTACCCCACATTTGAATCGATCTATCTAAGCAACCAGCCGCGACTATTGTGCCTTCCCGATTATAAGCGCATGATGAAGGCGATGTTCTGAGCCCACCTTCCACTCGAATCATAATTACATTTCCTTGTAACTTTTGTGTTTACGTATCCCATATCCGTATAGTCGAATCGAGTGAACTGGTTAAAAATTCATCTTTTTTGGTTTTGGTGTTTGCCATGTAAGTGATGCATTGATCGCCTTTAACACATTTCACATATTTTACATTATTTTTCACATATTTAATAATTATATTCTTGTTCAATGCGAATATTTAAGCTATTTTGGGGCTTCGCCGATGAAGAAGTCGCTTACTCAACGCTCTTATCAAATGTTTCAAAACGTAAAATATATGTCCGTATTAAGATTTTGGGCCAAAAAAGGTATATAATAATATTTGGTTACCGTTTGATTTACTTTAATATGTAATAAAATTTTATTAGTAATTATGTTTTTTTAAGAAATATTTTAAATTAAAATTATATATTAGATATATCGACAAAATAATGAAAAAATATCCTCCATGTTGTTTGATGGGCTGTCATTTTTAATTGAAATATTTTGGCCATTTGGTTTCGTTAAACCTTCGGTGAAAAAAAAAGTTCGTTCAATAAACGTAAAAAAAATTTGAAAATTGCTTATAATGCCATCTAACAATTTTTACCTATGTTGTCACGATTTTTTATAGCCATTTGTCTTATAGAGTTAGTAATTATATGTTTTTTTACCACATCTCTCTCAATTTTGCTTTTTAAATTTACAAAATGCAAACACACGATTTCCTTGGCCACAAACAAAGCAAAGCACAGTGCAGCACTTGAACTGGAATTTTTAATACATATCCCTTTTGCTGCCCGGTAACACAATTGTGTGAGTACGGCAAAAGTACCATGTCAAAAATTTATTTTTAAGTATTTTTTTTTAAAAAATGCTATCTGGTTTCGGTTTGCCGTCTGCCCGTCTGTTTGCACGATAACTTGAGAACGGATAGAAGTATCAACTTAATTTTTTCACTAAAAGTTTAAACAATTCATGAGAATGATTCCTATTGATTTGGACATTTCTGTGTTTAGGGTGTTCCGAGATATGTAGGGTTTTGTTAGCCCCCCTCCTCAAAATTGATAGATTTTTTTTTATTTTCTATTCTATTTTGTTTTCGTAGAGCATGTGAATGTCGAATAAAAATATATCTCGTCTGGATGTGGGTTTGTGTGGGTGGTGTGGTTATGGGGATGGTAGGAGTGGTGGTACGGGAGGTGGAGGGGTGGGATGAGGCGTTTTGGGTTTGGTGAGGGAATTTGGGATTTGGTCGATGAGGGTTTGTGTAGGTGGTGTGTGTGTGTGGAAGTGGGTATGGACGTGTTAAAGGGTGATAATATGTGTGGTGCCGTACAGCGTGGTGCGGGGGAGATGGGTTTTGGGGGTTTGAATTGGATAGTGGGTGGGGGTGGTAATATTGTTTAGGTGTGGTGGTTTGTGTTTATTTTTATGGAAAATATTTTCTATTTTCTTTTGTTTTATAGGCAACAAAAATGCTTATAGAGTTCGACTCCGAACCTTTCCCGTCTTTTTTGTATGTGTTTTCAAGAAACTTACACATTTGTGTTTTCCTTTCAAACTTATTTTCGTCCGAGAAAAACAATATAACTATACTCACAATAATTGGTCGATTAGAATCAAAATTTGATCTTTTCCATGTTAAGTCATATTTAGGAAAATGTTGAAAACCAATAAAATCGATAATGTATATTTTAATTTACTTTTAATTTGCAGTTTTCATTTGGACGGGATTTTTTGGTGGAAAGATGTAATTTGAAATACGTATTTATGTTGCAGAAGAGTTGCAGTTTTGAAAAATATTTACAAGTGGATAAGAGTTACTTTTGAAATTAACCATACGTTTTAAACTCAAATATCTCAGTGTTGGATAAAGTTTTGGTATCTCCACAAGGCGGAAAATGTGTTCATAAGAAGATTGTACAATAATCAATCATTAACTCATTTTTTTATGTTTTTGGAAAAGATCAAGTTTTGATTCTAATTGACTCTTGTGTTGGTTGTACATACTTCAAAACAAGCGAAATTTTTATCAAAAACGCCATTACATACTATGATTTTTTACTCACACATTTGTGTGGTTTGGACTTAACAAAAGCCATTTTTTTTGGTTGAAAAAGGAATATAGTGTCATTTTTAGGTTTATTTACTTGTTTATTATTCACTTGGATTTTTAACTGTGAATTCTAACTAATTTTGTTAATATCCACATTCAGTTTTTTAACACTCAAAATAGTCTGCTTTTTAATCGCCACATTATAAATTTCCATAAAATCGGCATCCGGCTCTTCTTCCATAATCCGATCTGCGATGGGTCTACTCTACAACTAATCCTGTAACAAATTTGTCACGTAATACAACCTTTAAATTGTCATTAAAATTACAGTTGGTTGCCAATTTTTTTGCGCGAGCTAACCATTCTGCCAAATTGCTTCGCATTGTAAAATTTAGCACGTTCTCTAAATACTGAAACCTTCTTAGTATAAAAATCTTGCAAATGTATGCATAAATCCTTAAAAATCATCTCGCTTGGTTTCTTTGGGAAACACAAATCTCTTAAATTTTTGTAGACATCTTCCGATATACAAAAAATCGGATCCGCTCGAAACGCGATATTTCAAAACAAGATATGACAAAACGCGATACAGTACAAAACGAGATATTTCAAAACGCGATATTTCAAAACAAGATATGGTACAGAATATGCGTTGCGAAGTGGCGGGAGCGCAGCGACCCACCTGATACCTATCCTATATACTATCGTTCCTATCGATTTTTAAATTCCTATAAACTGAAATTAAATTTCCCCTTCACCCGCCGGATATAACCCGATCCTAAACTCCCGTTGTGTACCATACGGGATATGGTACCATATCGCGTTTTGTACCATATCGCGTTTTGAAATATCGCATTTTGAAATATCGCGTTTTGATAATTCGCGTTTTAAAATATCGCGTTTCAAATGGGACCCAAAAAAAATCGATTGCTATAAAATGGTGTAATAATCTCTCTTCGGACGTAATAATCATGGTAGCGTGAAGTTTTTGACAAATTGACAAAAAACCTTACAAAAGCTTAAAAGTGTATAAACATAAATATCCTGATTAAATGTAACCTACACTAATCATGTGTAGTGACGATTAATAGTTAATGGCAAGGCATCGTAGAGATGTTTACGCTTAACGGTATATAGAATCATATTTATTAGACAATTCTTAATGTTTTCTAGAAGCCAACATATTTATGCGGTGGACAGTCATATATTTTTTATACTTTTAAAATTTTGCTATAGTAAAAAGTGTAGTGGCGATTCGATGATCAATGACAAGGCATCGTAGAGATGTCTACGCTTAACGGCATATAAAATCATGTTTATTAGATAATTCTTAATGTTTTCTAGAAGCCAACATATTTATGCGGTGGGGTAGTCATAGGAGGGCGAAGTCCGAGATTCATACCTCCTCGCGGTGCTCTCTGGGTAACGCTAAATGAATCAGGCGGTGTAGTGGAGACGAGCAGCTAAATCCTGTTTATAGTCATGGACACTACACGTCAGGGCGAGCCATTGGCGCCTCAAAACCAATGCCAAACCAGCGTCTGTTTTCCAGGTTAGGAGCGGCTGAAGCGGGCGTCTGTCTTGTATCAAGCGGCTCGCTATATAAATGTGTTCAAGGTAGGACTGGATGCCTCAAGATTCTCACCAGTACGTGACCCACACACGTAACAAGCGGGTTGAGCGGAAGGCCAACAACCTCCCCTCATAAAAACTCACCAAGTTATGAACCCTCCGGGCGGCGAAATCCCTTCATGGGATGTGAAAGCCAGAGAGAGAGAGAGGTAGTCATAGATTTTTTTTAAATTTAAAATTTTACTATAGCAAAATTTTAAAAGTATTAAAAATCTATGACTGCCCCACCGCATAAATATGTTGCCTTCTAGAAAACATTAAGAATTATCTAATAAACATGACTTTATTAACCGTTAAGCGTAGACATCTCTACGATGCCTTGTCATTGACCATCGAATCGCCACTACACTTTTTACAATAGCAAAATTTTAAAAGTATTAAGAATCTATGACTGCCCCACCGCATAAATAAGTTGCCTTCTAGAAAACATTAAGAATTGTCTAATAAACATGATTTTATTAACCGTTAAGCGTAGACATCTCTACGATGCCTTGTCAATGACCATCGAACCGCCACTACACTTTTTACAATAGCAAAATTTTAAAAGTATTAAAAATCTATGACTGCCCCACCGCATAAATAAGTTGCCTTCTAGAAAACATTAAGAATTGTCTAATAAACATGATTGTATTAACCGTTAAGCGTAGACATCTCTACGATGCCTTGTCATTGACCATCGAACCGCCACTACTCTTTTTACTATAGCAAAATTTTAAAAGTATTAAAAATCTATGGCTGCCCCACCGCATAAATATGTTGCCTTCTAGAAAACATTAAGAATTATCTAATAAACATGATTTTATTAACCGTTAAGCGTAGACATCTCTACGATGCCTTGTCATTGACCATCGAATCGCCACTACACTTTTTACAATAGCAAAATTTTAAAAGTATTAAGAATCTATGACTGCCCCACCGCATAAATAAGTTGCCTTCTAGAAAACATTAAGAATTGTCTAATAAACATGATTGTATAAACCGTTAAGCGTAGACATCTCTACGATGCCTTGTCATTGACCATCGAACCGCCACTACTCTTTTTACAATAGCAAAATTTTAAAAGTATTAAAAATCTATGGCTGCCCCACCGCATAAATATGTTGGCTTCTAGAAAACATTAAGAATTGTCTAATAAACATGATTTTATTAACCGTTAAGCGTAGACATCTCTACGATGCCTTGTCATTGACCATCGAACCGCCACTACTCTTTTTACTATAGCAAAATTTTAAATTAAAAAAAAATCTATGACTGCCCCACCGCATAAATATGTTGGCTTCTAGAAAACATTAAGAATTGTCTAATAAACATGATTTTATTAACCGTTAAGCGTAGACATCTCTACGATGCCTTGTCATTGACCATCGAACCGCCACTACACTTTTTACAATAGCAAAATTTTAAAAGTATAAAAACTATATGACTGCCCCACCGGCATAAATATGGCGAATTCTAGAAAACATATTGAAATATTATGGCTCTTTGTTGTGGCTAAATTAACTTGCTAGTAATTGTACATTGATTTTTTGTAACAGTTTATTTCGTTTTACAAAACAAATTTTTTTTTGAAAGTGTAGATTTACACTTTTTGGGCTGTTGTAAAGTTTTTTGTCATTTTTAGTTTGTCGGAAACTTCACTATAGTATAATCATTTAGTCAAACTCTGGAACTTTTCCTATGAATGTTGACGCCATTGTGCAAAAAAAATCAACTTGGAATTAAATTGTCCGAATTTAGCGCAGAAAAAGAAAAAAAATAATGTTTTATTATTTATGTTTTTTCTTATTTATATTTTAACCCTCGTCACCATATCTAAAATCGTCGCAGATTATTAATACACATTTAAATAAAACACGAACGTTTTTAGGAGATAACAACAAATGTGTTTCTATTATATTGAGCAGCGCGAAACTGAAACTATCAAAACTACAACTGAAATACTAAAATGTAAATGTACAATACACGACAAAAGTATTAATTATTTACAATGCTAGAGCAAAGGTGGATTCAATATATTACGATCTCGACCGGATTCATCACATTACCCACTTATTTCTGCCAGTTGACCGAAGCGAAGGCAGAGTTCATTCGACGTGTTTTAAAATCCGTTTTTATCAACAGACAGTGTTATCAATCAGGACGAAATAGTCAACTATCCCACAGAATTCTTGAATTCGCACTACCTCATCAATCAACCTCGACTGTGCAATGGAACCGGACAGGCTGTGAAAAAGTTTATGAACAACAGAGGATGCTTTAATTCTTCGCATCCCGCTGATTCAAACAGAGTTGCCATTTGAGTTAAAACAACATATCAGTTGTTGGGAGTTTGAGGGATTAACTTGGAGTTTCCGTGTTTGGCGCATGCCATCATCTTGTCGGCAAGCCATCATCTTTATTTCTTTACGCGCCGTAATGTAACAATATCACAAATGACCCGTAAGCGGCCAATATTACCGATCTCAAAGAATAGGAGTTTGGTAGGTTGATTGGTTTCCATTTTTATCTATCAACTTGTGGATACAGTGTTGACATTTAGATTAGTTCGAGCCTTACATGAAATATACAATATTTATTTTTTTTTTTAAATTATGAGATTTATACCTTAAAATGTAACATATAAGACAACATAATATTTTAGTCATTTATCGTTTAGTTTGCGGTGATTCATAAGCAAACGTGCGGTAAATTACTATATGTTTACTAGTTTTTTACTAAAAATACCTATCAATTTAATGCTAATTAAAAGTGATAATTGAATCACTATAATTTACACCACTATATCGTAGGAGTGTTTGTTACTAATTATTTTTATTTGGTAACAAAAATGCCTGCAAGAAAACAACAAAAATTTTAAATCGTAAGATAGTCGTGTTAATTACCGCAAAAATCAATCAAAGAAGCAAGTTGTAACCTAACGCGCTACATAGCACAAAATTGATAATTATTAGTGTTAGCGCAAGAATTAATGATCGGGAGGAATTATCTATAGAAGGTGACAACAATAATTAGTCAACAGCCAAATTTCTGTTTATGTCAAATTTTCTTATTGAACTATTAATTATGATGTTTACCCGCCGAGGTTAAAATGCTCAGATAACACAGAGCATTAATTTGGGATGAAATGATGTAGAAAAAAACATACATACTGGAGCTGAGCTCGTGAAATTCTATAGTGATTTTCTAGAGGTATCAAGTAAATTATAATCCATCTATTGATGACGAAAGCCCTTTGGGATCCCGAAATCCTGGTTTTCAAAATCATAATTTTCAAAATTCGTTTTCTAAATCTTGACCGTGCTGTTAAAAAATTCCTGGTTTCGATTTTTTTTAAATAAATTTTAAAATTATTCTTCCGTAAAATTCGATGCATTCTGTACTTGTAGAGTTTACCGAATTTTGGTCGAACCAGTATTTCTAGGTACGTAGAATTTTAGTAAAGTAGTATATCCAAGTCTACTTTCTGAATTAGATGTTTTTTGCTAGTCAACAGAATAAAAATATTCTCCATTTTATACAAGAACAATAGATTTTTATTTTAAATTCATGTTCGAAGCAGTTTTGACTGTAAATGGTTAAAAACGGCCGAGATTCATTTAGCTCAAACTTCACGACCCATCCTGTAAACCGAATTTGTCTTTAATCAGAATACTATAATGCCGTGGACAGGCAGAAAATTTATCGCGATTAGGCTCCCATTTTTAAATTTATTCTGCAATCTAACATGTTTCGGTGCATTCAATAAAAATGGCATTATTATCCCTTGTCAGAGTGTCGAACTTACGGGCCGGCCTACCTTCCATGTCAGTGCTATAAACCGGCATGGATTTATATATACAATGCACGGATGGTTCTACGTAAATCGGATCGGACCTATATCCGTTGGACCTACTTCCTCGGTTTGCCTCGAATTGGGAGTGCTTCGGCCCCAGAAAAGATTACAAAGTTAGTCAACAGCAACAACATTTTTATTATCCCCACGGAGGAGGAGCACCTCATACAATTCTACAGATGTTTTCTTATATTTGACATTTATCTTGTTCCTACAACCCGATTGTAATAATCTCGTTTTATAAACGTCGTGATTTTCAGTTTTTTTCTTCTAAAGCTGGCTGCCTTAGGTTATCTGGCGGAGTCTCCTTTCTCGGTTTACATACGCTGATACTACCTAAATTTTGTTTTGTTTTTTGTTTGTCACCAACCTTTAGTAGAAACACGTTTATATAACTTTTCCCAAGAAAACAGGATGTAATCTTCCCCGAATTACCTCAGTGTAAAATTCTATACCATTTCGCTCTAAAGCCGCAGCCCGTGTTATTATTTATCCAGCGTTTTGATTCAGAACTAAATCTTCTCCCGATTTTGCCAGTCTGTGTGTGTCAGACCACCTCCCCTGAATTGAACGAGTTTTCCACTTTTTCGGGTTGACATTCTGTACCCTTGTTAGCTCCGCATTCTTCAAAAGGATTCTTTATGGGTTGGGGTCGTTCGCTTTGGGGTCGTTCGTGGACCTAGTGCAGAATTCATGAGCCGAAGCCCGACCCATCTTCGGACCGATAGCCGTACTTCATCGATTTCGCTGGGTAGTGCATAAGGTTGGATTTGATAAGCGAACCGCGTTGGGATTGCTTTTTCATTATTGTTTTACAAATCCCACCTCTTCACATTAAAAATAATCCAGCTTATTTATACCGAAATGACCCTACATTTATTGCCTGCGATTTTCTTCGTGCTATCGGTCGCGAGCTCTGCGCCTGGCCACAATTCACTATACTTTCTGATAATGTGTGCTTGGGTCCGTTGATATTTGGTCCGCGAATGCAGTCAGCTTTACACGTCTTTTATGCCAACCCTGCAGTTATAGAGGAGGTCCCGGATTTTTTGTCAGATGGTCAGTGCTTTATACCAATCTTAAATTTTCAATCACTATTGAGCTCTCTTTTCCATTATTCACACACGTTAATGATAGCTAGCGGGAGAGCGCATATTGCCTTATTACGTCAGCGTACAATTTTGGCCGATTGTACATTCTCACTACATTCAACGTAGGTTTCGCCTGCACTGTGGTACGCTTACTATCAATTGCTTCTACTTCACTCTCCGATGTAGCACCAAATCCGTTTAAGATTCTAAACGCTGAGTGCCGATAGCTTTAACCCTGTAACATCGCTTGGATGGATGAACTACTCGCATTCTTGAACTACCACCACGATTGATATTAATCCCACCTGCGTCCTCAGCTGTAATCTTTATTTAGTTTTCAATTGTTATTTCCATTTTGGTGAAACGAGTGTCGGAAAAGAGAAGCCCCACCTGTACAGCGATTCGTAGACACAGATAAAATTAGTTACAACGGGAGGCGCCAGATATGCAGAGGGCTCCGATCACGGCTGGATTTACTTATAGTTCCAGCCGTCTTCTCGGGTAGGGTGTTACACCATATAAGATTATCTATCATTGGCAGAGGCTTGGACAAAACTTGACATGCCATAACTGACAGCTGTAATAGGATTTTGTAATAGAAAGTTTTAGCACATTTTCTTCATTTTCGTCAACTTCTAACAACTTGTAATATTTACAATTTTTATTCAAATTATTTAATTCATGCATTTTACTATTCCTGAAATTATTATCTTTAATTAATCAGCTTCATTGTTGTTAAATTTATAATGCGCCCTCTTAGAATTAAATTATTTATCATTTCAGGAAAATTCGTTTAGTGGGTCCTCCGATGGTGTCCGGTTACATATTTATATTTTTTTCACAGTTCAAACGAGTTTGATGAAAATTGCTAGGCGGATTTTTCGAGAATCAGGAATCGATTGTGATGGGTCCTGATTTTGGAAAAATTCCTAGAAAGGAATTAGAAGAGTTAGAAAGGCCCGGACCCCGATTTTAATTTTTTTTTGGCACGCACAATTTCCACTTTTTTATAAACAATTTCAGCTCGAACGATTTTGATAAAAATTAGTTCAAGAATTGATTCCGATGGGTGCTTGTTCATGGGGGTTCTTGGTGGGACTTGAGGTCTACTTTTAACATTTTATTTGGCTTGAACGATCGATAAAATTTGGCGAGACACGGTTTAAAAATGAAAGGTTTTCTAATTTCTAAATAATTCATTCAGGCGAGTCCTCCGGATGACCCACCATGCTGTATCATTTATGTAGACTGGGGCTGGGGTTGCTTTAAGTTTTTTCCGGCTCGCGCAATTTTTAAAAAAAATTTGCTGATAGGGGTGTGTTTGAGTACCAGGAACCGACATCCAGTGGACGATGAATTCCATTTTTAATTTTTCTTTTCGGCTAGCACGATTTTGATAAAAATTAGGGTAGATTCGAAATGCCAAGAATCAATTTCGATGGTTAATGTTGATTGTTAATTTCGAAAAAAATATCTTAGAGCTCCCTTCGTTGAGTTTCGAAATCCTTTATTATATTTTTCGTCTCGAACGATTTAGAGGGGGGGGATGTAAGTGTTGAACGAAAAATGGGTGGGAGTGATTTTCCAGTAAGAATCGATTGTGATGAGTTCTAAATTCGAGAAAATTTGTTTAAAGTTTTTTCGGATCCTTTTTTTAAAAAGACGGCTCAAACGTTTTTCTTAAAAAAATTTTAGGGGGAAATTTTCGAGTGTCACGAAACGAATGCGATGGATCATGATTTTTCCAAATTTGTTTACTCCGGTTTATGTTGCGTCTTGTTCGACAATAGAACTATGTAGTTTCCCAACCACCTGAGACAACTCTATTTGTATGTTAAACATTGGATAGGAAGTCAAATTGAATTCCAGGTGTGATTTTGAAAAATAAGTAAATTGGATGGAACGAAAACTTTTCTCAAACGATTAGTCTGGAACTCGATTGGTACCATGAAAATGCTTAATTTCGAGAACTAATTCATTGCTTAACCAGGTGTGACAAAATTATTATTTTCTTTTACAAAGTAAAATTAAGGCCCTTTCCGAAACGACTACTCATTGCTGACTTAAATAAGTATGCAAAACGATCCGGATCAATTTCGCATACTTATATGCTGTGAAAAGGTAAAACAAAAGGAATTGTTTTGTTTTCTATGGAATAAAATATATTTTTGTCAATTTGGCCGTCAACTTGGCGTGCTAGATTCACCAAAAAAATTACCAAACATTTTTTGTTTAGACTTATTTGAACCCCACATGCTGCAGATTATTTTCCAAAAATTTAAGCACAAATGACGGGATAGGTTTTTAAAATCATTTTTCGGAAAACTTCTGGAATATGGCCAACTTGGACGGAATTGACATATTTCTTAAACGATCATTATGAAATTGTGTGAGCTGGGTGGAAATACAAGTATAAAATGATTTTGGTGGAATTTTGATGTGTAAACATCTTTACGCGCGCCTACCAAAATTTTTTGTATTAGAGTAAACTTGTAAATGAAACGAACGGAAATGACGTATACCTACTTCGTTTGAAAAAAAGCAAGAAACTCAACAAAAACGATTTTTACTATACATGGCATGCTTTTATGTATATGTATAATAGTAGGGAAAATGAAAAAATTAATTTAATGAATGAAATAAAAACCATCGACATTTCCATCGATCAGAAAAATCAAAAAAAAAGATTACGATACGAAATACGAATTACGATTACGAAATTGCATACTCATACGATTAAAAACACAGTCAACAACTGCTGTATATTGCTTTATCACGAGTGACGAGTCTCTAGGCGCTGTTCATCACGTCGGCTATCAATGATCATGTCTTCTACTGAATGGGGTTATAATGACATCTCGTTTTTAACATTGAACTGCCAGAGTCTCAGGTCACAGTCACGCAGGTATGCTCAATTCATTTGGTTTTCGAGACCTGGCTGCGCAATGACGAACTTGTTAATATTCCTACGTTTGAATGCTGTTTTCAGTTCAATAGAGATGGTCAGTGAGTGGGCTGCCGGAGTAGCAATTCCGTCAAAAGATCCATAAAATGAGCATAGTGGACACAAATAATTTGCCGTACTTTTTCAAAACCATTATTGACGTAACAAATGGACTGGCGAATGGAACTATGGGCTGGCTAAAGTATATCGAATGCATAGGCATCCTAACCAGGACAACGAGAACGATGAAAACGTCGACAGTAAAAAATGTCAAACGACTCTAGATGGATTTCGGTTCAAATTCACAAGTTGGCAAGAAGGTCAGGTGGCTTGAAGCTGGATGGGCGCAGAAAACGAATATCGACCGATGTTTGGTGCCCATTTCTAGAAAAAGCTCAACTATTAATCGAAACAACAATTAATGTTAAGCATAAACAACAATTAATGTAAAGCGTCGTACCTTCATGTGCCACCACAATTCATGCATCACACGGTGGTACCTACAACGAGATAGTCAGTATATACTCTTACGATAAAAGACACGTCGGCTTTATCCGTTGTAATGGCGAATTTTGTACGAGATAATAATGACGTCTGGTTTTTAACATTGAACTGTCAGAGTCTTAGGTCATACACATCACTTCGACCTAACTGACACAGTCACGCAAGGATGCTCAATTTTCTTGCTTTTCCAGATCTGCGTTCAGTTCAAGAGAGACGGTGAGTGAGCTGCCGGAGTAACAATATATAAAAATTCAAATAGAATACTCATACCATACAGTCACCTCGCATAAAGAAATCATCGTTGGACAAACAATTGGTATGAGCGTAACAACACAACTCATTGATGATATAAATACGGCTGAACTTCAGCTTCTCAATGGGAATAAGATGCTTTCTGTAGTTGTATTAACCTCGCCGAATAAATCTTTCGAAGACATAATGAAGTTCATACATTTCGTCCTTGCCTCATATCCTAAAGAATTTCAAAAATTCTCCAAGGAGACTATCATCTTTTGCCGGTGATTATGAGCGGGGATTTCAATATTAATGTTGCTGTTCCTCAAGCTGAACCACTTATAAACTTCCTGCGAGACGAATTCGATTTGCACATGAACTCAGATCGAAATATATTTACTACTAGATATGGGACGACCATATTGTGCAGGTTTTCAATGAAAATTTTTAAAGTTAGAGTCGACAGTATATAATATATCTTATTTTAGCTACCAAAATCCAATTGCGTCGATTATACCGAAAGAGTAATAGACCAATTTAACGATAATAAACAAATGAAAAACTCTGGTTAGTAAAATTGCATTCCTTCTTCCTTCAAAGTAAACTGTACCCACGTACTATACACACGCCATGTTTACACATCTCCTTGAGAGTACTAATGGACTCACTCATTTTTTTTTAAATATATAGCTAACCGGAACGGAATTAGGCTATTTTTGTGCATATGGAATTTTCTATGCTCGATAGAAATGGGATTCATTCTACACTCGATAGAAATGGCGCTCATTCAAAAAATGATTTTTAATAGAAGTTTTGAATTGGAACTAAGCTAGAAATAATGAGTTGTACTTATTTTTGGAAAAATAATTGTAAATGGTTTTAAGTTTTTACAAGTGATTATGTGCGAGGATCTATTATAACAGACAGTATAAACATGAAGAGCCTGAAGAAGCTTGAGTTAGGTAGAATTTCTTATATATGGCCAATATAAATATCTTCATCGAACTGGACAATGTGTTTCAGAAAAGTTTAAAACCCAATTTACAGTCTACCGAATAACCTGTAAAATAATTTAATTAAAGAAGTTGCAAGCTATCTGAAATTCCAAAAATCCAAAATTTAAATTAATAAATAATCTGATTCTGTCACCCCAAAATCTGTGTACTGATGAAACTTTATTAGTTTGACAATACCCTAATCACCATCTAAATAACCATTAATGATCAAAACAAAGGCTGCATTACGTAAGTATTTGCCATTTCATCTTCATTATAGTGAAATTCCTTAACAAAGAAACTCAGTTACATGCAACTAAAAGCAGTCGTTCAAAAGTCGAAATCAAAGTATATGAATTACCAGACACTCAATTAAAAAAAATCTAACAATTTTCACAAAATTGCTTTATGAAACCGAATTTAACGAGAAACCTCCCGCCAGTATAAAAACATCTCGGTTGCAACGGTCAAATTGCTAAAATTCAACTCTTGCTTTGTACATAGTACAAAGCCGATAGTACAAAACAAGAACTTATCGATTTAGCGAATTATATCACCAAATCAGAAACTTCAGGAAATTCTCACTATGTACGTGTGTATTACAGCTTACAGCCAACATATATAATTTTGAAGTATTTCATAATCGTCCGTTATATTAATTTATTTAAGATTATTCTTTCGGCTTTATCGGACAAAATATTATTTTTATGAAGTTTCTGTTTGATATAATTCGCTAAATCGATAAGTTCTTGTTTTGTACTAGTGGTATCTTGCAAGTGTTGCATTTTTTCTACTTTGATGTTAGAAATATTGTGAGTAAATGGGCTCTTTGTTTTGTACAACTAAAAAAGTTGTGTAAACATTGTATGGGTTAAGTGGTAACCATTAAAAATAATATTTTGTCCGATAAAGCCGATAGAATAATCTTAAACAAATTAATATAACGGACGATTATGAAATACTTCTTAAATAAAAACATCTCGTTAATTCTAAAAAAATGTCGCAGAAGAAACGTCTTGTGTATAACCTGAGAGGGAGAGCAAACACCGATTCGACTGCTCTTATCCAGCAACCACCATTGGCTTTCGATAGCGGTAAAACATCCTTGTTACAATAAAATCAAAAATTTGGGTAAAATAGATTCGGGACAACTCGCTTCGTCAACATTTTCTAGTACATTTATTGAAGAACTGAGATAAAACAAACACAATGACGTCGTCCAGCGGTTTCAAAAGATACGATCAAGCAGCATCGGTTAGTTAAACCCGTTTCGCAATAGTTTCGAGATTCCCTCCAAAAATGTTTGAGATAAGAAAGCGTGTTTCTGGATAAAGCAAATAGGAAACAAAGCCTATAAAAGTTCGTTGCAACGAAATTCCCATAAACTGAAGTAGTTTTTTCGAGGATAGTCAAAACGAGATTCTACTCCGTATCATTAATATTCCATATCCCTAATGTTTTAGCGAAAATTCAACAATAAAAATAAACATTAAAAATAAATGCTAATCCAGTAAAAATCTGCGCAAACAACATTAAACTGGTTATGATTTTACAATTTAGACTATGAACTAAAATTAAAAATCACAAAACTCAACTAATACAGAATCTTCGAAACACTATACATATATTTTCAACCATTGAACACAATGCAATTCAATTCTGAAGTATGAGACTACCACAATGACGACCGCTGCTGAACTGCATCGAGATGTATACCACCGTGAATAATTATAATTGTACCAAGAAACTAACTAGGCGGTACGTATTCCGCAACTATCTGATTTTTTAACCCTATGCCGCTAATTTCTATCATTTGATCACAATAACTGAATATAAAGAAAAATGGCGCTACAAATTTAATCAAAACGCGCTATAAAATTCAACTATAGAAAAATCCTGACCATTGTTTTTAATTTGCAATCAGCTCTCGATATAGGTAGCCGCGCAACAAGATTGTAAAAATATTGGGTTCTAAAAGACTTTATATCAGAAAATAGTTTATTTAAAGTTTTGTTCGATGAAATTGGGCCAATTCTGGATTAGCACAAATTCACCCAATATGTTTTTCGGGTGGCAATGAGCATACCTGATGCAATCAGAAGTGCCAAGTTCATTGGTTTCTATAACGTTTTTTCGGTTGCTGGAAGTCAATTCGCGTTCCGTGAAATAATGAAAATGAAAAGTTCTTTTCATTGGCAATCAAGTAGTTTGAATTATTCGTACGTAATTTTAAATTTTACTGTGTGAAATCAAAATTTCTTATGGGGATTGTAACCTACTCGATTGCTAATGAAAAAAATTTTTCATTTTCATTATTTCAAGGAACGCGAATAGACTTCCTAGGTGTGTGTAACTGTGGAAAACTTTCGAATTTCAAATTGAAACTTTGCATACCGATTAAGCTCAATTTGTGATAATTAGTGCTCAAGGGGAAAAAATTAGTCCAGGAGCCGAAAAAACAGAAAAAGAAAGTTTCAAAATTCGTTTGAAGGACGAAACAAATAAAACCCAATTTCTAGAAAAAACCAGAAATAATTTAAGCCTAATTTTAAAACTTTCCAAAGGCGGCTACACTGACGAAATTTGTGCTTATCATAGAAATGTGATTTTCATAAATTTTTAATCACGAATTGAGGAAAAACAAACTAGCCCCTGAAAGATACTATAATAAACAAAAAAATGCAGAGGTATACCGTTCAATAATATTTTTGTTGAACAACAAATTAAAAAATATAAATAAAATATTATAAAATCCAATAATAAGCAACTTAGGGGCGGTATGTTTTACCATCGCTTCGAATTGAAAAAAGTCAAATCGAAAAAGTGAAGGTTGTATCATTTTTGCTTTTCGGAAATGATACAACATACCGCCAATCGACTTTTTTCGAATTTCGATTCGAAGTGATGGTACAACATACCGCCCCAGATAGCATATTTCTTTCAGGCATGTTCATTGCCATCAGAAAATATAGTGACTGAATTTGTGCTAATCCAGCATTGGCCCAATTCCATTGAACAACAAAGACCGTCGAATGAACAATTTTCTGACAAAAAGTGATCTAGAAACCAAACAAGTTGGAACTTCTGATTGCATATTCCTATCTGGTATATTCATTGCCATTCGAAAAATATGCTGGCTGAATTTGTGCTATTTCAGAATTGGCTCAATTCCATTGAACAACAAAGTCCGTTGAATGAAAAATTTGTGTGGCAAAAAATGTAATTCAGCCACTATATATTTTTCAGATGGCAATGAACATACCTGATAGGAATACGCTATCTGAGTTGCTTATTCTTGGATTTTATAATATTTTATTTCTATTTTTTAATTTGTTGTTCAACAAAAATATTATTGAACGGTATACCTCTGTATTTTGTTGATCAATATATATTTAAGGGGCGCTAGTTTGTTTTTCCTCAATTTGTATTTAAGGAGCGCTAGTTTGTTTTTCCTCAATTTATGAAAATCATATTTCTATGATAAGCAGAAATTTCGTCAGTGTAACCGCCTTTGGAAAGTTTTAAAATTAGGCTTAATATATTTCTGGGTTTTTCTAGAAATTGGGTTTTATTTGTTTCGTCCTTCAGACGAAATTTGAAACTTTCTGTTCCCGTTTTTTCGGCTCCTGGACTAGCAATATTGTTTTTAGGTGAGCACTAATTAGCACAAATTGGGCTTAATCGGTATGCGGTCATTTTGAAATTCAAAAGTTTCCCTGTTGCAGTTACCCATACCACAGGGCAGTTACCAATACAAACAGAAGGGACATAACCCGATTTTTCTATGGAAAAATTTCGACTGTTTTTTTATCCTTGATTTTTATCGAAAAAGGTAGATTATAGTGGTGAAAAAAATTGTGCACTGAACTTTTTTACATTCAATAAGGGTAGCCGGTTAGAGTCAATTTTTTTTTTGGTTCACTTAGTAGCGTATATCAATGCCACCTAAACTACACAGGCCTCTTACTACTCTCATTTTTCGCACATGACGTCAATTTATGTCTAAACCGAGACTGCGCAATAATAAGATATTTACACTAACAAAACAACTAGAGAAAACAGTAAGCAGTAAGCGGCCTGTAGTTTAGGAGGCATTGCATATATTTATGCTTTATACCGGTATTTTAATTTTGTGAAAATAGCATTTTACTCGCATATTTTACATTGCATTGTTATTTTACCAAAAACCATTTCACCGCACACCCCTGAAAAAAATACATGAAATTAAAAACAAAAAAGTAAAGAGAAGAGTTCATACACACTACACACACTGACACAACTTACACAAGGAAAACAATAAACAAATCGAAAAAATACTCAAGAAGAATTTGTTTTTATCTCTTTTTCAATTGAAAAGCAAAAAAAAATTAAACACAAACAGTTATATTTCAACTGTGTTGAGAGAAAGAGGTGTTCTTTAATTATATTTATTTATATCTATATTACGTGTTCATACTGAAAACATTTCGTTTATTATTGAGTATTAAATTAATTGAACGTTTACCATACGATACAATCAAAACAAATAAGCGAGAAATTAACTGTAAAAAGACTAATCGGAAAACGAATACATTTATAACGACAAAACACGTGCAAATCTGCAAATCAAAAATAAGTAAATAAAACAAACCATAAAAGAGTGAAAGTGATGCATGATGATTTAAGAAATATTTTGTGTGCCAAATTGTGAATATTGGGTTTTTTGCTCAGTGTAATTAGAGTTTTATTAATTATGTATGTGCAATAATAATTTATAAATACATATATTAGGTTAACGTACATATAAAAAAATAATTAAACAAGTATTTGTTTAAGATAAAATATTCTAAATGTGTATAAAACAACAAAAAAAAATATTGTTGATAAAATTATTTTACACAATTTTTTCTTATACATACATATGTGTGTATCGAAAACGAACGTAGCAATAAAAATTAGCTAACTAAACACAATATTTTGAGTGATTTTAGAAGTGATAAATATTTAATCAACGTTTAAATAATTGTTAACATAATAGCGCTATCCTATTTATTGGAAAACGCAACAAACGAAAAAAGAACAAGTGTTTTTTGAAGTGTGGCGGACATATGTGCATATGATTTACAAAAGTACACGTCAGTCCTTAAACTATACAAACTGAAATATTAATAATAAATAAATAAAATTGAAACCAGACATAAATTCCGGTTCATTCAAATGTGTGCACGATATTATGGATAAAAGACATAAGAAATATTATTATAAGTATGTATTGCAAAAAAACGCATATATTTTATTTAAATATTAAAGTTTTTGTTAAAAGTTATAAATCACAACAAATTAATATATTTATTGAGCAAAATTAAGCTAAAATTTAATATACAGTACGTAAAATAATAATATATTATTGTGCCGCAAAAATGGTGTAAGTTCGATTTTATTTTTGTTTACCAAATATTCAGGCGGTTTGATAATACATTAACACCAATAAATTATACTAAGTAGCTTTGTATTATTGTTTACAAAGGTGTAGGCGTTTTTAAACTTATGTGGTGGGAATTCGGTATGTAACGTACTTTATAGTAATATTGCATGTGTTAACATTTTTATAAAGTATGATAACATTTTGATTACAAAGACATGTTGTATAAAAATATTTCAACTAACAATGTAGTTTGTATAATTTTAACATAATATGTTTGATTGTATATAGATAAAATAAAATTTTTACATTGTCGTGATTGACATAAGTAAAACTCGAAATTCATTTCAAAATTGTCTAATTTTTATAAATAAATTGAGCTACATTTTTCTTCAGTGGTGTGAGTTCTATCACTACAAGTCTACACTGTTACAACATTGATATCAATGACAGCTCAAAAAGTTTGTTTTTAACCTTTTTTAATAACGATCATGTGCTTTTTCTCATTCGTATATTTTTATATAACCCTACTTACGACTGCCTTCCTAGCTGTCAAAAACAAGAAATATGATAAAATCAACGAAAAAAATATACGCTCATAATTTCGTAATAAAATTATTTTTTTAGGGAACATTTTTAAGTAGCTGTGCTGTGACTTTCCTAAACATTTTAACTATAAAATTGAGAAATTTTAAATTTTTAAAATCTTAATTTTGCTTTTTCAAGTTTATCGATAATAAATTGAAAAAATAGGTATGGGAAATACTTAGTTCGTTGTAATAAAAATTTCCTTATTTCAAATAAACTTTATTGAACCAAATATTTGGCATTTTGATCGATGACTTCTGTGGTTTAGAGGCGAAAAAACCAGACAACTTATTTTCGCATTTCCTCTTTTGAATTTAATGGTAAAACCATAAAGATGATTCTGCATGGACCGGAACAAACGGTAGTCCGATGGTGCAAGGTCAGGACTATATGGTGGGTGCATCAAAACTTCCAAGCCAAGCTCTCTCAGTTTCTGCCGAGCCATCAATGATGTCTGTGGTCTAGCGTTATTATGATGAAACACAACGCCCTTTCTGCTGATCAATTCTGAACTGCTTGCCTTAAACGCGTTAGTTGCTCACAGTAAAAATTAAAATCAATCGTTTGGCCCGGTGGCAGCACCCCATCACACCAATCGCACCAAACCCACAGAATTACCATTCTTGGCGTCAATAATGAAACCGCTTTGAAACCGTTTGGGAAGCTTCACCTCGTTTCGTCCATGACATTTTTCGCACAACGTTGTCGTATCTTATCCACTTTTCATCACCAGTAATCATTCGCTTTAAAAATCGCTCGATTTCGTTCCGTTTCAGCAGCGTTTCGCAGATACAAATCCGGTCCATAAAATTTTTAACTGTTAATTCATGTGGTACACAAATATCAAGCTTTGTTTGTATTCAGCCATTTTCAAATGGTTTAAAACTGTTTTGTGATCAATATTTAGTTCTTTACCAATTGCATGGCTTCATCAACTGGTTGGTCGACCAGAGCGAGGTGCATCTTTGACATCCATATTTACAGAACGAAAAATAGCATGCGAACTATTTCTTTGCTGTTGATTCTGATAAAGCACCTTCTCCATAAACAGCACACATTTTTTCGCAAGCCAGAGCCGCGTTTTTACCTTTGTCGTACTAAAATTGCAAAAGATATCAAATTTTTTCATTATTTATCCCCATGTTTAAAATGTTGTAACTTTTTGTTTACTTCGGATTTTAATGTTTTGTATGTCAAAGTGCAAGTTGTCACCTTTCATACACACATAAGAATTGCCCGATATGATCAAAGGTTACTGAGATATATGAATGTAAAGCCATCTACCGGGAAAAAGGCCACGAACTTTTTTCCCTACACTTTATTTATATTCATATTGAAGACATGACATTGAATTACTATTTTTAGTTTTAAGCTAGGTGTAACTTTTGGGGTTTCGTCGGCCATTAAATTCCGTCCGAATAGATAATTTGCATGGAAATATAAATAAACGAATGTTTAACGGCTAAATTTTATTATCCAGCAAATTTATGCAGAAATGTCCACCGGTAGAAATTGAATTTCGAAAATCGTCATTGCTCATAAAATATTATAGAAATTGCATTTTTACCTCACCCTACATCCACTTTGATAAATTTTAATATCATGTGTGTAACTTACTAGAAACTGGTCATTGTTGTTTTTATATGGCATACGTTTCAGTCATTTACAAGCTGTCGTTCCGTGTGCATCAATTTTAAGAGATGAATGTTGATAAGTAACATTTACGTCATTGCATTATATTCTGTTTTCAAATGAAAAAATGCTGCTCAAGCTATGTAATTGATTATTTTGACTTTGAGTGAACATTCTGTGAGCCATTCAAGAGTAAAAAAGTGGTTTGAAAGATTTCGTGACGGCAATTTGGTCTTGATTGTCTAAAGCGGTCTTATCGGTAAACCGTTTAACGAAAAATTGATTTAAATAAAGCTCAACCTGCCTGACCGTTTCGAAAAGTTGTTTAACCAAGATCTACCTAATATGGCTATCTGAATGGCTCCAAATCCGCGCATAATAACGATAACTCAAAGTTTCAGAATTTCAGGACATTGAAACTTAGGACTGAGGTTTTCGGAATTTTTACCTTATAAATACGGGGCAGGTCACTCCAGAACCTCAATGCCATTTTCTTGAAACAATACCATTGTGCGGGCAGATTTATAACATGGCGCGTTATTCTGATGGAATTTAACGCCATCCATGTTTGTATTACCAAACAGTGTTAGAAATGAGGGCAGCAACGCAGATTCTCGAAGAATTATTCATGCAGCCAACTCCAGCATTAGTCATACAGCCCCAGACCATTATACTGCCTCCGCCGTGTTTTACGGTTGGTACCGTACACTCTGGACTAAATGGTTCGCCTACTCGGCGATGCACAAAAGACACACCAGGTGTATCGAAAATATGAAATAAAGAAATTGTAGAGACTTTGTAGAAAACTATATTTGTATCACTGAATTTTATTTTATAATCATATTATTTAATATTATTAGGGCATAGAATGTCAACCTACTTCAAAGTTTCATTCGTCTGACCACTTTGACCAACCTTCTTCGGTGAAACTTTCGTCTTTTAGAGCTATTTTTTTAAAAGCTTCTCTCACTAACTTTCGGTCCCGTACCTATTACTGTGTGCTCCACTAGCGGAGAATCACACAATAGTATATTTCACAGATCGGAGTGAACATTTAACAGTTTTAGAATTCACTACTTGTGATTTCCCTTGCTCATGCTGAAGCGGTATCTGCACACCTTCGCCCGAAATGTATAGGGTACTCAATACTTTTGGCCAAGGCTGTAGAAGTAATGAACCAATTGTTGTAAAGCAAAAATTCAGAAAATCTCAATCAATCAATCGCGGTACCCGTAGCCCGATATTTCTGTAATTGTGAATTGTCGTTTTTTGAACGTTTGTCCTATTCAAAACCATGTTCCGTAAGAATTAGCACTGCTTTGAAATATCGGAAACCTCTAAACGCGTACTGTTACATTACTTCTATTTATATGGTAAAGATATATATCTAGTTATATCTCAAAAAAGCTGTAGTTATTCCAATTTTTAAAAAAGGTGATAAATCGTGTATTAACAATTATCGCCCGATTTCACTCCTGACTGTATTTTCAAAAATATTTGAAAAGATTATGAAAAAAAGAATTTTAGGTTTTTTAAAGGTCAATAACTTACTCTCCGGATCACAATACGGGTTCAGAAAAAAAGAACACCGAAAAGGCACTTTTATCGTTTCTGGATCAAATTACTGTCCATATGGATAATGGCCAAACTGTCTCAGCTTTATATATTGATATGACAAAGGCTTTTGACAGAGTTGATCATACCATCTTATTAAAGAAATTGTCCTGCTGGGGATTCCGCGAGGCGATCCAGAAGTGGTTTAGGTCATACTTAAGTGGTCGATCGCAACGTGTTAGAGTAAACGAACAGTTGAGTAATGAACTGGAGATCAAGATAGGGGTTCCGCAGGGTTCAGTGTTAGGACCATTGCTATTTTTAGTCTACATTAATGGAATATTTTCACAGAATTTCAATGGGTCCCCTACATGTATTTGCTGACGATGTATCTTTTACATACTCCGGTCCCGACATTTCATACAATATTAATTGCATCCAGCAAGATTTAGTTTCATTATCTATTTGGCTGAAAGAAAGAAACTCATCAGCATGTCCTATTAACTATCATGAATTCGGCTGTAATAGAAATATTACATGCGCCTCAACTGGTTGCTTTCAGGTTAACCAAGTAAGTGAATTTAGATATTTAGGTATTATAATAGATGAAAAGCTGAACTGGAAGTCTCAAGTTGAAAGCTTGAAAAATAGACTTTTATTGGTTGCAAGGAAAATGTATGCCCTACGATTATATTGTCCAAATTATCTCCTGCGCATTGTGTATTGTGCTTTGGTTGACTCAATCCTCCAATATAGTTTATCTTGTTGGGGTGGGGCATGTCAGACTATATTAAACCCGGTGTATGTACGTCAGAAGCATATAATTTGAGCTACTCAAGACATTTATACGTTTTTAAGGTATTAAAATTGGTTTACATCATTAGCGGAAATGATTTCGCAAACTACTCGGATTATAACCTTCGATCTAATTTCCAGTTCAAAAAAAATGTTCCGAAATTTAAATCAAATCTCCGAAGGTCCTTCTTCAGTGTGATCTCTCCAATATTATTTAACAATTTGCCTACTCATTTAAGAATGTGTAGTGGTCTGTCTGTATTTTCCAAAACTCTTCTTATTTGGCTTAAGCAAACTAAAAATATTCGGCATCTCTTCCCGTAAATGTGTCGATTCTCACTTTGTATATAAACTTTATATTTTTATTTCGTGTTGGTATAGCCTAACATATTAAATAATAAGTTCTGCAACAAATTCATTCTATTCTTATGTAAACTGACATCAAAATTGAAATTGTAAATAGCAGTACAACATATATTTAATAATCACATAGAATTGATTTCTTGTATTGATAGAATCGGTGCCCCTGAAACGAGCTCAATTTGAACCAAAGGGACACCTATCTTATCAACTTAATATTAAAATTTAGAACATGTATATATATATTTAATTATTTGTAATTAATAAAAGTGATAATTGAAAATAAAAACAAAATATATATATATATATATATATATATATATATATATATATATATATATATATATATATATATATATATATATATATATATATATATATATATATATATATATATATATATATATATATATATATATAAAATCTCAATCGAAAGTACCCGTAGAATTACGAAACTGAATTATCGACTTATTGATTCTGACATCTGTACGCCAGGAAGCTGGTACTCCAGTAATTTTTCAATCATAACCACATTATGTCACTATTCCGAGCAGTTCCTCACCCTCCTCCATTTAAGGACTTTATAAAGCATCCCTCTCTGTTTGGTTTGTCGCATTGGATAATAAATTTCGTTAGTGGTTAATCAATGATTTTTTGCCTTGATGTTGATTCATTGTAGTACTTTTGTTTAACAATTATTGGATAATAATATTTAACAGCACTTCCTCACGTCTGGATGTATTGTGTGTTATAATTGATGGACATGTAACAAATATTAATATTTTAGATCTCCAAGAAATTCTTGCTTATTGTGCAATTTTTAGATCTAAATTCCATGCTAATGCCATTATAAGTCTTTGGATAATTGATTCAATGGTATTGTCTTGTTTCTATTTTTGCCTCGATTCAGACTTAAAAATTTTGCAATGTTTTACAAAGCGGCCTGGGTCGTTATTTGTTTGTGTTCCAGTTTTAACAACTTCAATATTGGAATTCTGTACAATGTAGCGCATTTCAAAAGATATTAAATAATTTTGAAACGCATAAGTATTTTTCAAAGTTTAAACTTTCGCGTTTTACAAGCACATTCGAGTAAAATTGCGCTTTCGGCAATTGTTTCGTGTTTATTCTCGTCTGCATCCCAGTATTGTTGATTTAAATAATTGAAATTGATCTTATGGTTATGATTTGTTTTAGTATTACAAAACACCTCTTGTCTATTCTCATAACTTCTAAAGCATTATTCGAGGAATTCAACAAATTGTATATAAATGTCTTGCCCCATTTTTGAGTCGAAAAAATTTGACATTTACACCTGAAATAGACAATATCCTTTTGTAAACTGGTGTTCCACAAGGATCAGTTTTACGATTATAGTTATTATGCTGCTCAATACAAGCCCAAAATTGCTTCGTTTCATAAATGTAGCACTTTTAAAATGATCAAACATTGTAGATTTGATTAGTTTGAAATCCCAACCTCATTCTCCGTCTATGTTGATAAGTGTTTCTTTATCCAATTCGTATTTGATGTATTTGATTCAATGCATTGAATTACGTCGGCGCAATCCACTTCCTCGAAACCCAATTATTGTCCAATTCCCACTATCGTATTAGTGACTTCTGTCAAATGGGTTTTAAACTCAACGAAATCATTTAAGCAATGTGGAATGATATGTTTCCATACCGCTCCCATATTGCTCGCCGTAACTTCATGCCATGCTTCTTTTTGTAGCTCTTCCAAAATTTGAACAAAGTAGGTGCTATTTCTTCTTGTGTAGCTTTTATGGGTTGCGAAAATGTGTGTCGTAAGTAATATACCTTAAATGTGGCAATGTGTCCTTCATCCATAGGTTGAATCAATGACGTTGTGTTTGGCGGAAGAAAAAATATTTGAACATGTTTATTTAAGTGACAAAGACCAGTCGGATGACCGGTGGCATTATCCAAAATCAACATAATCTTAAAATGCAACCCCTTTTCTGTGCAATAACCTTCTGTTGTAGTGCGAAAGTAATTGGTGATCATTTTTAAGGGTCCGAGGATTTTCTACACGGTACACAAGCATCGGGCTTAATTTGAAATCTCCTGCTGCATTTCCACCTGCAATGCGAGACGGTCTTTTGAAATTCTTTAACCAGGGCATAATCTTTCATTAGCTGCAATAAACGTGCGTGACAACTTTTTCCAAAATAATCCCGTTTCGTCAATTTTGAAAATTTGTTCGTGTTTGTAGCATCCTTGTTGTATTAGTTCATTCAATTCGGTCGGTTATTATAAGCAGCTTGTTTATCTGCGCTGGTAGATTCATAAACATTCAGTTTGTTGTTTAAAACGGAAAAGCCACCCACAGCTTGCCATGAAATTTTCACTAGTTTTATCACCTTCATTTTCTTCTGTATCAACAGCATCACTATCAGTTCCATCAGCATCAGCATCACCATCAATATTCTTCAAGTCATTGTAAGGACTTAACGCCTTATCTTTGATCCATATGGATAATAGCTGTTCCATATTAACCATTCGCATGCTTCTGGTTTTATTCACTATTTTTGATAAGTAAGAACCCGTAGCAATACCTTCCGGTTTGTATTGATCTTAATTTTATAATTTTTCTAACTGATGACTCGTCTTTTCCCTTGTCATGGCATATTTTAGCAAATGACACACCTTCTTCGTGAAGCTTTATGAATTTTATTTAAAAAAGGACTTTATGTGAATCACAAATGCAAATGCTTACATATTGTTTTCGTGCATATTGGGGAATCCCCGAAAAATATCACACTCCTAGTGTTCAGTCCGACCAAAATGATAAAAATTATCATGATATTTTTTATCAGTTTTTGCCATAAAACGCACTCATTTATCACCAAAAAAACCAAAAAAAATTTCGATTCTGGCTGTCAAAATTTATGTACATTTTTATTTCTAATGTTGACAGGAACAACATTTTGTTCAACTTTAATGTTATAGTTTTGTATTAAACAATAATACATTAAGAACAATGTAGTTGAAATCAGCGTCTTTAATAAACTCCACAACAAATATTGTTTGTGTATAATTTGTGTGTGTAGTTTCTCTTCTGTGTTTTTGTTCAATCTTCAATGTCCATTTCATTTCCTCTGATGGCGGCCGCATGAAATGTGTCTCGACTCTCGAGCTGAGGCAACAAAGCTAAAAATGAATGATATAATGCAAATTGTTGTTGTAAATTATTGTTGTTGTATTGCAAATGTTGTGTACCGCCTTTTTGAGATCACACATTTTTAAGTTTTAACTTTCTTGGCTTGGCTCGAGAGTCGAGAGACATTTCATGCGGCCGCCTTGAATGATTTATTAGGTGCGACGTTGTGTGGTTAAAATTATTCGTGTAGTCACGAATTGGGCGAGAATGTGATTTCTTTTACACATGCCATCTAAAAACAATTTGTGAAAGTTTTTAGAGCAATCAGTTATCTTATCTGCAAATCTCTGTCTTAAATTATAATTGTAGAATGAATGTTTAAATGAGTGAATTACTGTGATGTATACTCCCCGGGTTTGTTTTATTAGCGTTAAGATGTGAAGTATTAAACTATTGTGAAATACTTAGGCATTAGTAAATAGTAAATTGTTGTTATGACAGCGTCAGCAATGTTTTGACGTGCAGAATCAATTTATAATTATTTTTTCGATTTGGTTGTTCACTCGGGTTTGACATAAAATTATACGGAGTGAAGTTAAGGTCACAAAAAATATCATGATAATTTTTATCATTTTGGTCGGACTGAACACGCCAACTATCGCAAAATTAATCGAAAAATGGAAAAACCCGAGAGTTTTGATACAGAAAATGTTTTTTGTTGTAAAATGAACCAGATAAATGCAAAAATTCGAAAAATTAAAAAAAAAAAAAATTTTATGTGTGGATTTTTAAAACCGCAGATACAACGCATTTCAAGTTTGTCTGTTATGGAAAAAGTGCATATTCAAAATCATTATTTGATCTAAGTGTTGTAACAGAAATCTATTAGAGAAGCGGCGTAGTAGATGGTCAAACGACGTAAAAAATGATAATTAACTGGAACATGGGCTAGGCTGATGGGGCAAAACGCAGCTACCTTCGAAACGTTAAACGAAGCTCTCTTCGCAAAAGCCACGACTACTTTTTGCTCTACCCTCCCAAATCCACTTTCATTCTCGACATAAATCCTTTGCATGCCCTCACCAGCCTAATAAAATTATTGTATTTATGATTACAAATGTTCAAGTTGCAAAAATTAACTGACCAACCCGGGCTCCAGTTTTTAAACTTTTCTTAAACGCTCACCAGCTCTTTTATATAATGTTCTATTATAACTTCGAGTATCGAATCCAGTCCCATAGTTCTAGTTTTAATATCTACATCAATTATATTTTGTTTTAGTTGACTTCGAAATGGTGTGATGCTATCAGTGCGACTTTTTGGCAATGAGGCATTTTGCCTTTATACCTCTCTCTCTCTATGGCACTATATCCCATCAAGGGATTTGGCCGCCTCAAATGAGGTTTCATAATCATTTTTTCATTTCGGATAATGAGTGATTAATTCATTGAGCCTTTATACCTACTTGTCTCAATTATTGTGAATTGAAAAGGACCCCGCACAAAACGTATGGAAATTGAATTTCGGTCAAATGATTTGAAATTTCATTTGAATAGTTTCTTCAAGTCATGCTGATTAAAAGTCTCCATGGGCACAAAGTGCCAAGATGCTGTTGAAGCCGAGTTTTAAGCGATGGAAAGTTGAACAACTCGCTCGTGCACGCGGACGGACCTATTACACAGCCCCACAAGAAATAAAAAAATGTCGAGATCCGTGGGACGGACGATGCTATTCCTATGTATTTTTCGACGCCAAATCCGAATCCGCGGCCAGAAAAAACCCTAGACGTCTTCAAATCCCCCCCCCCAACCTCAAGAATCCGAATTGATGAACCAAAAAATCTCCACAACCCCCGGATTCTCACCCAAAATTGGTGGACCAAAAAATGCCCAAACCTCCGGATTGACATTAAAATCTTACAAAAAATAGGCTCTTGACAACGTGTAATTATTCTTCTTCTCTGACATTATTTCACATTTTAATATTTTCAATGAATGTTTATAAAAAAACATAACAATTACTATTATTATGTAAAAAACAAACTCCCATTCTCAGCTGAACCCAAGATGAACGGCGTGGACGTGATGGGGTACTCATCTCATTGGGGTGCTTTATTATTGTGAGTCCCCTTGCCTCTCACTAGTAGATATTTTTTTATAGGCTTGACAGTAGAGATAAGGACCTCCCGGTTCGTCACTCCCGAAGTATTTCATGACTCCAAACCCTCTACTGTTTTTGCAGCTTGAAAAATCAAAATCATCTAAAGAACATCTAGTACTCGCTCTAAAAGCTGAATAGATGGATATTTAACATACCCTTCATGGCGTTCCCAACCCAAGTACCAAATTGCTGCGATCACAGGAGAACAAGTCCTTAAAGTCCGTGCACCTGACTTGCATGTACAATAATACCCCTCAATAGGATCAAACTCATTAACTTCATCCTCCATGTATTCTTCACCGAAAGAAATAAAAACTTGGTGAAAAGTAGCTCTGCGAAAGCGAGAAAATAATCATAACCTTAAAAACCCGGGTGTATTAATATTCGTATCTATTTGTATTGCATGTTCTTCATTTTCCTCTTCAACTGCTCTTAATAAAGAATCTTGGATGTATGAAGGAGCTAAGTTTAATTGATATACACCATAAGCCATATTCCTAATATTTTCAATAGTTAATCGAGGAAATAATTGCACATGACCTTCTGTTAATGTGACCCACCTTGCACGTCTTGCTTGCATATTTTCAACTTGAACAAAGGCTTGAACTATATTTACATCATTTACTTTTTCTCGCATTCGTAATGCTAATTCAACAGTTGCATCAGCCACTCCAATAGGTCCATGGTATCGATTTATTATTGCTCCACCAATCAATATAAAATCATTTAGATTTTTAACATGGGGTACATTTATGACATTTGCGAATATCTTAAATATATTCTTCAGATGCCCATTACAAGCTTCAATGACAAATCTTGTTTTTGTTACGATTCGCGATAGATTTGCCTCTTCAGTTGTAAATTGTCTCCTTCCGCGATCTAGCAATGATGGCATTCTGTAATTGATTCTTAATCTATCAAGTAATGGGATGACATCTCTATACCCTCTATCTAATATAAAAATATCCCCTTCTTGTAACCAGTCACGCATTATATCTTCATCTTGACTCAAACGGCTCGCTAAAATATTCGCGTCATTATGGGCTGCGTTAGAAAAGTATGGACCCTGTATATCCAATATATACCCATTTGGAGCAACAAATATTGCTGGTTTTAAAAGATGTTTACCTTTGTGGACACAAAACGAACGTCTTAAAACTTCAAAACAAGAGTTTTTTTCAATATCAAGGTAGGTGCAATCATTGTAGATTATTGCTTTTTGCTCTTCAGGTCTTTCATTATATAAATGCGTTTAAAATTCAGTGACATGATTGGCAATATATTCTGGCCTTGTAATAGCTCCAAACCCTATATTTTCTGGAGTAAATCGCAAAGTCAGTGACTGACTTACTGTGGCGATTGCCAAACTGGTAGACTGCCTTGAAGTATAATTAAAAATTATTTTTAAGAATTCATCGCTAACACCTTGGCGCATCTTACACAGAAAACATAAAAGATCCTTCTTGTGAACATATCTATGACCATTATCGATTATTATGGGATCGCAATAAGTAAACAATTCAGTATACTGTTCTTTGTTTATTGGTGAAATAGATTGAAATTCTTCATCTGTAAAACAGGTTTCATCATCATACTTATGATTTGCTCCATAATTGACCTGTTCACGAAAACCCTGTACAAAATGGATACAAATCTGGTCCTTTTAAAATATAAGGTCCTACTGACAAATCTTAATCCACGTAATAAATAATTTAATAACAATCCGTTACCACCCATATGATGGCGGCAGGATAAGCAATTACTTGGAACATAAATATCCAGCTTAACAAAAATATCAATTCTACATTTTACTGACAGCCGGTGAATATCATAAGGAGAGCCGCATATTAAACAAGTACTTGAAGATGTTTGGGGTAAAACATTGAATCTCATGCAAGCGGGGTCATTTTCGATCATACGAATTTCAGTGGTTATCGAGATATTGCAATTATTACATATACGAGTGTCATCTAATATCTCTAAAGCAGGCCTACCGGCTGCATCTCGCCTATTTATTGCAATTTCTCTTTTTTGCACATTATGAGCCCCTATTAATCTTGACATAGCTCGTGGTATTAGAGCAGTATTACACACAAAACATGGGATTCTTCCAGCCATGTCTAAAAATCTTAGAAATCTTTCTTAGAAATCTTATTTCAGAGAAACAAACTTCGCAGTATAGTGAATAGAAAAAAATTACAGTAAACATATACAGTGGTAAACATATCATTATACGCATCATATTTTTCCGCCGTAAAAATTGGAAATTGGAAATTTCCATTACTTTTTTTTTGTATATTTGTGTTTTTTTGTTTTTATTTAAATATATATGCACCAGCTGGTTGTAATTTGCTTGTTTGTGCGATTTTAGCTGAAACAAAAAGGATTTTAAATAAATATTTCATTATGCGCAGGTTAACATTCGTATACATATATACTTATATCTGCGTGCACGACCGAGTTTTTCAACTTTCCATCGCTTAAAACTCGGCTTCAACAGCATCTAGGCACTTTGTGCCCATGGAGACTTTTAATCAGCATGACTTGAAGAAACTATTCTGAAAATTTCAAATCATTTGACCGAAATTCAATTTCCATACGTTTTGTGGGGGTCCTTTAAAAGTATTAAAAAAATACATTTAAGTGGGTTTTCATGCCTCAATGTGCTAGATATGTTATATATTTTTCTCGAATTAATTTTATTTATATTATTCTGCCCGACCCGTGTGACTAATTAGATTTTTCGACTTTACAAATGAACAGTCTACAGATAATTAATTCATAGATGAAAATGAATAATCGCTCCAAAATAAAATTAGGGTATTATTCATTACGTACTAGGCACGTCAAATTCCAAATGATCCATACTATTCAAAACTCATCCATTCTCAAGATCGGCACGGCGATTTTTTTGTTTAGATTAATCTTGAAAACTTTGGACTTTTGTTTTTTTAATCTTTAATATTGGTTAATAATAGGTAGGTGAGATAGTTCGTGGCCTTTTTGGGTGACATTGAAACAGAATTTTCTTATTTCAAATGAATTTTATTAAACCAAATATGTGCCATTTTATTCGATGACCTTTTGCCATTTTCCTGGTAGAGCCATGATCCCATCACTGTACAACTTCTGTGGATTAGAGGCGAAAATTCCAGCCAAGCTCTCTCAGATTCTGACGAGTGATCAATGATGTGTCTGATCTAGCTTTATCATGATGGAACACAACACCCTTCCCGCTGATCAATTCTGGACGTATTACCTGAATTGCTTGTCTTAAACGCGTTGGTTGCTGACAGTAAAGATTAGAATCAATCGTTTGGCCCGGTGGTAGCTCCTCATAATGCGCGATTCTTTTCCAATCCCACCAAACACACAGAATCCCCTTTCTTGGCGTCAATCCTATCTTTGATACCGTTTGGGAAGCTTCACCTCATTTCGTCCATGATGTTTTTCACACAACGTTGTCCTATCTTATCCACTTTTCATCATCAGTAATCATTCGCTTTAAAAATGGCGGCTCGATTTCGTTCCGTTTCAGCAGTGTTTCGCAGATAGAAATCCGGTCCATTAAATTTTTAACTGTGATTCATGTGGTACCCAAACGTCAAACTTTTTTTGCATCCAGCCATTTTCAAATGGTTTAAAACTGTTTGATCAATATTTAGTTCTTTACCAATTATATGCTGCTTATATACAGGTCTTCTTAAATTTCTGCATGATTTCATCGACTTTTCTAGTGGTTGGTCGACCAGAGCGAGGTGCATCTTTGACATCCATATTTCCAGAATGAAAGCGCGTGAACCATTTCTTTGGTGCTGATTCTGATAAAGCACCTTCTCTATAAACAGCACACATTTTTTTTTCGCAAGACTGAGCTGCGTTTTTACCTTTGTCGTAATAAAATTGCAAAAGATATCGAATTTTTTCATTATTTATCTTCATTATTTATCCCCATGTTTCATCTTCCAAGTTGTTACCTTTGAAATACACATAAGAATTGCCCGAGACGATCAATGGTTACTGAGATATATGAATGTAAAGCCATCTACCGGCAAAAAGGCCATGAAATTTTCGCCTACCCTTTAATATGATTGCATACATAAGCGACAAATGAGAAATGTCTGGACCACAGTTAAAAAATCATTATTTTTAGGTTTTGTTTGGCGGCTATGAACGATTTTTTTTGGAAATCCCACGGTTTCTTATCGTTTAGAGTAGTATTTGATTGTGCAATTTTGTGTGTTACGCGGTAAAATTCGTGCACACTATATTTTTCGAGATAATGTGGCATTTCTGAAAATTCTATTTCAATCCTATTTTAAAGTTAAATTATGGTTGGTTTCTGGAAACCCCACTTTTTATTAATTGAATGACTTAAAGTGGATAATGACCAAGTTTCAGAAATCTTTAAAAATGATTTTTGAAAAAAAAAAAAATTATAAAGTATGAGTTTTCCATAGCTGATTCTGACCAATGGGGAGTAGGCACAACAATTACATTTTGGTCAGTAAATTTATCAAAATATGTAAAAATAGGCTTGAAATAAGGATTTTATGTGGCCAAATGATAATTACATGAGAAATCCCACATTTCTTCGAATAATACGATATGCACAAATTTTACCGTGGGATTTCTAAAATGGGATTTCTGGCGCGAGTAGGTAATACAAAAAATTGACAGTTGCTCAATTAATTATCTC
This sequence comes from Nephrotoma flavescens, assembly GCA_932526605.1. Lineage (NCBI taxonomy): Eukaryota > Metazoa > Arthropoda > Insecta > Diptera > Tipulidae > Nephrotoma > Nephrotoma flavescens. Next base: position 70,742,471 of record OW052220.1, on the reverse strand, counting down.
GCATTTTACTTTTGTCTATTGGTGCAAAATCGAAAATGACTGGTGGTCGGTCACAATTTAAAGGCGAGATATCTAACTAAAACTTATGATTGTCGGCTTTGTACAGTTTCCATGACGTCGCCTCAGAGGAGTTATAGTTATTGAGCTTTAAATGTTATTGAACTTTACATAAAATATTATAGACATACTCGTAGTATATTTTCAGTAAAGATCGAGATCCACTAACCCCTGATATTTACTACGTCAATGTTTTTTGATATTTATAGTCTTCATCATAAATGTATTCTTTTGTTTTATTTGTGTAAAAAATAAAATTAATGAGAGCAACAAATGAGCAACTGCTGAGTGTACATGCATATATTTGATAGTAGCCATATACGACAAAATTAATTTTTTTTATGAGAAAACCTCGTCTCGTTTATTCGGCCTTGATCTAAAAATTTCGGAGAAATACAGTGACTTAAAATATAAAAGTAAAAAACCAAACCAAAAAGTGACGTAGAAAATAGCAACAACAGTTTTATAAAAATTGTGGTATTGTCAAATTTTTACTGGCATATATAGATATTTTGCACTTAAATTGTTCTCAAAAACATAAACTCTATGCGTAAAGCGTACAAATTGTATGAAACTTCATTGGTTTGAGATCATTAACCCATATTCATTGATAACATTTTTAGAGTAGTTTTCATTGAGAATTTTCCAATTTCTTATAACACACACGTAATAAATACATATAAAAATTTGTAAATTACTCTTTCTTTTTTCTTCATTATTCTCATGTCTCTCATACCAATACTCTTAAACAGTGTTCTAAACACATACAAGACTAAGCAGCAGCGGAAAATATAAAATTATCAATGAAAACTGTCTCAAAGCTGAGAAACAATAAATGCGATTAAAGTATTGATAAATAAACATTGTTTATGTTTTTATTAATCAAAAATGGGTTTTAATAAATATTTAGGAGGTAAATTAATTTTAAGCCAAAATAATAATTGTCTGATTCTGTTTCCGAAAGAGGTCATCTGCCCAAAAACTCAAGACTTAAAAATTATTAAAAAAAAACGGTACCAAATGGATTTCTCTTTTTCACTTTTCAGCATTATGCAACTTTTACTTTTAGGTCGGGGGGCACTTAAACGGCAAACCAGAAATACAATGTTTGTTTGAAATAATCGGTTTTATGTGAACCTACTCGACATTAAATGACAAAATTCGGAGAATTGTTGGATTTTTTGGTCGAGTGTTTAACCAATTTGTATGTTCTTTTTGGAAGGGCATTTGCTTGAAAGTACTGCCAAATAAACGGGGGTTTTCAATGTCGAAATTCTAACTTTTTACGGGGTGTTCCAAAAAAAATGTAGTTTGATGCAAAATTAATACACTCTGTCATATTTAGCAAAAACTGCTGCTATTTTTTGTCAAAACCTGATTGTGGGACTATCCTTTCTGAACATTCGCAGAAAGCATAAAATAAGTTGCAAGCTACGAAAACAACCACTTTAACACCCTGACTCTGAAGCACATTCACTGACTGAAAAATGGTCTTGGGTAAGGCTTTTTGCGTTTGTTTTGAGTTTTGTCTTAATTATCGTATTCTGCGCATAGCCTTAGTTGGCATTGGTCTTAAAAAAATGTCTTGCTAAAGACATACAAATTTGGTGGTTTTATTGGTCACAGAGTACGCGCAGAATACCAATAGTCTCATAATTAAGAGTAAACTCAAAAAAAAAAAAAAACTAAAAGTTTTACTTATAAGACCACTTTTTAGTCTCTCCTGTCATGAAATTATCCCATATGTTCAGCGTTTCAAACAAACAAATAAATACACTCGAAGATTTGGACAAGGAAGTTCAAAAATAACTACACGCATTCAGGGCCGGTTCATTACGTTAAGTGTATTGAGTTAACGGTTTACCTCTAGCAGAAAATTTCAAATGCAGCTCAGCGAAGTAAGTACACAATGTTCGAGTAAGCCACGATACGGTAAGAAAACATCTTGCAAAACAAAATTTACATTTAAGATGGGGTGATGATAGAGTGAATGTTGGGGACGCCGCGCGTTTTGTTTGCCAATGAGCCGCAATTTTGCATATACAGGGTGTACCAAAATTGAAAGATTAAACAAAAGAAGGTGATAGGGGAGCTCATTTCCAACAAAAACAGCCAATTAAAGTTTTTTCGAATTGTTGATGGTGCAAAAGTTATTCCACTTTTAGTGTTTTTTAGTGAAATTGCATGCACACGCACCAAAAAGTTAATTTAAAAGAAACCAAAAGTTTTTTTGTTTAACTTTCTTTTTTAATCGATCTAGATGGGTGTGTCTTTTCAATAAAATAGTTTTTGTAAGCTGCATTATCTTCTGTCAAAATAAAACAATGGTTTTGTAAAGTCTCTTTGTTTTTAAAATTTTTTTGTTGTTGTTAGAGTGACGCAAGCGGGAAAACAATGTACTACAGAAAGTTGACCCACTATCAAAAAAATATGCGACACTAATGCAAATTTTAAAATTGTATCACACACCGGGCTATTCAAAAATGTTTTTATCAATCTTTTTTTCACAAAGTAAGTTTATTAAAAAACGACTTAACCAAATTTCGAGTTCTAAAATGATGCTTTGTCAGAAATAAAACAAAATGGATAAAACATTTTTTTTATTATTTTTAAATATTATTATTACTACCATTCGGATTTCCCTCGGGTTTCCCGGATTTTCCCCTGATTCTCCCGGATTTGGATTTCCCCCGGATTTCCACTGGATTTCCACCGGGTTTCCCCCGGAAGAAAACCGGGAAATCCGGAACAATCCGAGGGAAATCCTGAAAATCTTTTGGTAATTCGGAAGAAACCCGGGAGAAATCCTGAGAAATTCGGGGGAAATTTGCTAAATCTGCCGGAAATCTGGGAAATCCGGAATAATCCGGGAAATCTGGAGGAAATTCGGGGGAAATCCGGAAGAATACCGAGAATTCTTTTCGAAATCCGGGAAATCTTTTGGAAATCGAGAATAATCCGAGAAATATGAAGGAAATCCGTGTAATAATACATATTTAAAATTAATAAACAAAAATTATTGTTTAAGAATTTTTTCGGCTTTTCGGACAAAATATTATTTTAATGGACACCCATACAATGTTTACGACTATTTTAGTCGCAGATACATTGTAAACATTGTAAACATTGTATGGGTGTCCATTAAAATAATATTTTGTCCGAAAAGCCGAAAAAATTCTTAAACAAATTAAATTCACGGACGATTATAAAATTCTTCTTAATTATATGTGTTGGCTTGTTACACATACATAGTGAGAATTTCCTGTGGTTTCTGATTTAGTGATATATAATTCGCTAAATCGATATGTTCTTGTTTTGTATTATCGGTACAAAGCAAGAGTTGGATTTTTGCAGTTTGGTCGTTGCAACCTGATGAGTAGACCAACTTTTTATCAGTACGAAACCAAGCTGCCAAGAAGCTACCTAAGGGAGTTCTCATTTTTGCAAGGGTTTGTGTTCTTTGTGTACACAAGTACGCCCTGGGGTTAAAGGTTTGGGGGAGGGGAGCGCATTTTTTCTACTTTTGTGGTAGAAATATTGTTAATAAATGGCCTCTTTGTTTTCTGCGACTAAAATAGTCGTAAACATTGTATGGGTGTCCATTAAAATAATATTTTGTCCGAAAAGCCGAAAAAATTCTTAAACAAATTAAATTCACGGACGATTATAAAATTCTTCTTAAAAAATTATTGTATTCATTTTGTATTATTTCTGACAAAGTATCTATTTTAGAGCTCAAAATATTGATAAGTGCGTTTTTTAATAAAAACGACTTATTTTGTGAAAAAAATTGATAAAAAATATTCTATTGAGAGTAGCCCGGTATGTGATGCTATTTTAAAATCTCCATTAGTGTCGCATATTTTTCAGCTAGTGGGTCAATTTTCTGTAGTAGATTATTTTCCCGCTGGCGTCACTTAAACACCAACCAAAATTCTTGAGAAACAAAAAAAGTTTACAAAACCCAAGTTTTTATTTGACAGCTTATAAAAATGATTTTATTGGAAGGTGCCCTTTTCTAGGTCGTATTAAAAAAGGAGGTTAAACAAAAGAACTCTTGATTTCTTTTAAATTAATTTTTTGGTGGGTGCGCATGCGATTTCACTTAAAATCACTAAAAGTGCAATAACTTTTGCACCATCAACAATTCGAAAAAAACTTTACTAAGCTGTTTTTTTTTGGAAATTGGCAGCCTGTAAGGGTCTGGCCGCTGAGGGTTATAGGAAACCCAAATGGATGGTTCTGATTTTTTGCGAACATGCGTTTTTCGCTTTGCACATAATCATAATAACTTCGTCGCACGCCTGTAGTGAGTATGTACACAATGAAAGTTTCAAACGACTTGGAAGCGAACGTCGAAACGTTTTATCAACTTTTTTTTACTAGTCTGAAAATCATGTTCCTTTATCTAAAATTACGACACTGAATCATCCTCCTTGGCGTGACGCTACTGTGATTATTCTAATAAATGGGAAAAATAACCCTTTCAAAATAATGAAAAAGGCCAACACAGAAATGAACAGAATCGCATTTCAGGAGACAAACGTTTCGTATGAAAATAACCAAAATATAACCAATATTCAAAGCGGAAAAAGGGCGGACATTTCGTATTACAGTGGAATTTCATCATTGTCTTATGTCTTCAATTCTTAAACTCTTTGAACTAGTTGTCTCTAAAATGTTTGTTAGACAAAATTCAAAAATGAGTTTTAAAAAATGGCTAGTAGGGATAGAATTTGGCCATTTCAGATTTTGTTGAAATTCAATACGTGCGATGGAAATGGGATTTTAAAATGATTTTTCGATAAAGCGGTCAACAGAGATGAAACTAGGCCGTTTCTAAACCGATTTTGTAGAAATTCGATTTGTTGATAAAGTTCTGAAATATGGCCATCGCTATGGAACTAGGCCATTTCTTAACCGATTACATGTGGGATCTAATTGGGATTTTAAAATGATGTTTATTAAAGTTCTGAAATATAGTCATTAGGGATGAAACTAGGCCATTTCTTAATCGATATTGTTGAAATTCGTCACGTGCGATGGAAATGGGGTTTATAAATGGTTTTTTAATAAAGCTTTGGAATATGGCCAATAGAGACGGAATTTGGCCATTTGTTAACTGATTATGCTTAAATTTGACACGATCTAAATGGGGTTATTAAATGATTTTTTGATAAAGCTCTGCGTATGTAGACAAAAAGGGCGATATATTTCAGAAGTTAGGCAAAAATCATTTTAGAATCTTATTTCCATCACATGTGTCGAATTTTATCATAATCTGTCAAGAAATATCTAAGTTGTATCGCTAATCTCCATATTCTAGAGCTTTAGCAAAAAATCATTTGAGAATCCCATTTAGGCCTTACTGTAGAGTTTTAACATAATCAGTAAAGAAATGGCCAAGTTCCATCCCTATCGACCGTATTCTAGGGCAATTTTTTTCAAATAATTTGTAAATCATCAAAATATTAGTTTACTGCTTATTAAAACCCTAAAGTTTGATTTATATTATCCGTTCCTTTCAGTTCCTACACATATCGTGTCAGACATCACCAATACGTTTCAATTCAAACATTTTCCTCGTATGCTTATCGTATCAGGCAAGATATCTTATTTTTATGTTAAAATATTATTAGTCCGGCCGGCCCGAATTAGTAAAAAATATTTTTTTCAAAATCAAGACTTTAGAGCTAGAAAACAAACCGGTATTTTGAAAACCGGTGTTTCGTAGTACACCCGAAAAAAGACATCGGATTATCGATCAAGGAGAAAAGTGTAAACAGTGTTCAAATAGAGTCATACTTAAGTAAATGTGTGTTTTTTGGTGAATATTCTTATAGCTTCGTACGGCGTGTCGTCTTTAATACCGGCAGCTTTGATTTAAAGCTAAATGGCCGCTAATAACTCTACTATTTAAATCGATTTAGACAAGGTATGGTACAAAATCCGATTATTACCAATTTTTAAAATACAATTTTTAAGAATGACCAGCTGAAAATTTTAAAATAGTCTCTTGGATCGGTTAAATTTTATTATTCGTATTTTCATCATTAAATCCACAAACCGGATACAACCCACTCAAAAGAGTTACTCTTTGATATGATGTTGAATTTTTGGTCATAAAATCTAGGCCGATGATATATTTCCTTTCCTGCTTTTGCTTCGCAGGAGGTATAACCTGGATTTGAAATTCCGGTATCCAGGATAAATGTGCATGATTGTTTTGCCCGGTAAAAAGTTGCAGTTCTTTCAAAATTGTGCTCTGAGAATCGTGTCACTGGGGTTCTTCCTCTATTGTACCAGTTTATGCCTCCCCATAAAACTGTAAAAACTTAGCTTTTCAGGTTTTTGATCCCTGATGTAGTTTTCAGGTTTTTGACATAAGCATCGACATGGAGTATGGGATTGAGGCCTTACGTAAATGCGAAAGTACTGCGACGGTCTTTTTTATCTTGGACTGGTCTTCTCTCTTAAAACTTATTAATGCGTACTTAGAACTTTATGCCAATAAACATAAAAGCCAATATATCATTATGTGCTCTCACATACGAGCCATTCAACAAAATTTGCTATTCATTTTAATTTCGTATCGAAATAATTCGAGTACTGCCCCTAACCCTAACATATTATTTTATTAATAGGCTCTCGGTAACCCTCTAGAACTCCGATTTCCCCAAAATTCTTTATATACAAAGATGTTCCCTAGTATCCATTAATAAAATACCATCTTAAAGTTTTGGGTTGTACTCGAATTATTTATTACGCTACGGAAAATTTTTAAAAGTTAAAATTATTGAATGGAATAATTTTTACGCTGAGAGTACGACTGTCGATATATTTTTGTACGATATATTTTTTCCAAAATTAACCTACTTCATGCAAACACCCTCCCATATTGAAGCTGAAGCTAATTTTCGCTAGAAATACCTCGTGAGTAAAAACTCTGTTGATTTCTTTATAACAAAAAACAAAATTATCAAAAATTCACAAATTTAAAAAAAAGATAGCATTGCGGTAACAGTTGTTAAGTAACAGCTCTTTCTCACGCTCTCACCCACACATGTCACATTGTGGCAACTGTAATTAAACTTTCAAGAGACGAATGATGCAGATGTTTCTATATTTTGTCGTAATATTTTTTGAAATATTATTGTCAGATAAAAATGCTCTGAAAATATCTTATTAATAATGCACAAATGTCCGTAGCTTTTTTCAACTCGAGAAGGGTAATAGGTAGAAAGTTGATATTTGGCATGCTTTTAGGGTTCGTTGAAAAAAGTTCATAGCCGTTGGAATTACACAGATAGGTTCTTCCTCGGCCGAGCAGTGGCGGATCAAAGTTTCAGAAACTTGCCATTGAAAATACATGGGATTCAAAAATTGATATTTTTAAATTTTGCAACATAAAAATATTACTTACTACAATGTTTAGAGGTACATATATTAATTTCTTATTTCGCATATTTTTTTTATTTTTTTTTTATTATTTTTTTTTATTTTAGTTCATATTTTATTTCTAATCCGACCCATGCATGCATGGGTCGGACGGGTCGCTATCTAGTTTCCCCTAATTCCTCATTTCCAGGCAAAGCCAGAATAAATTTCTTATTTTTACATTTCTAACAAACTGAACAGTTCTATTTCAGTGTTGATAACAAACTGTGATAATTAATCGTGTGACAAACATTGTGTGTTGTGTTAGTAATAAATTATTAAATTTTGTGCATTAATACCACGTCATATCAACTGCTGTATTTAACAAACTGAAATAATTGCAGCTAATTTATATGTGTTAACCAAATAATCGTGAGGTGAGACCTCGTGCCAATTTTTTATAACGAAATTTTTTAATTTTTTTTATTGTTTTAACACTTTTATTTACCATTCTACCCAATTTATGTGGGTCTGTCAAGCTATGAATATGTCCCAATTATGAAACTTTTGTCCCAATTATGAAACATTGTCTGGTCCAAAAATTGCCGATAAATTGAAAGCTAATTGTGCTGCTCTCCCAAATCGGGTATCAGTCTTGAACTACATCAAATACACTGCAAACATACTAACAGTACGTCGAGTAATGACCGCTTCAACGATATTGAAAGTAAGCTCGATAAACTTCTACTGATATGCAATAATTAGGCCTTAGGAATTAAATCATTTGACGTTCTTAACGACAAAGTTGTATCTATTGCAGCTACAAGTGCGAATCTGACACATATCCTCAAAAATATTCCAACCCAAATAATCTCACAAACAACAAAGACCATTCCAAGCAAGTCACTAAGTCCTTAGCCATAATTTCTACAGCGTTGCCAAATTTTTGTAACGCCACTAATACTCACTAATACTCTTAATACACTGACAAACATTATTTCTGAGCTTAAGCCTGTTAAGTTGCCGATTGCTGTGTGCTGCTATATCCATCAGTGCTTTCCTCATCGATGGCATCGATTTATACCCGAAACACCTTTACTCAACATACCGAGCATTAAAATTATTAAGAAGAACAAAACAAAGAAGAAATCCTATGCCGTGCATAAAACTACATCTTCCCAAACCTCACATTCAAATATATGAAATCCATCTACGCCTAATCCCAACATACCGATTTGCCGATGTCGCCTTAGCCTTACCCCTAAGGACAGTACCAAAATTGATGTTCATCTTCGACACAGAACTTCTTCCGGAAACCACTTCACACAATGTACCAAAAACTTACGTCTAAGCGCTCTTCTTCTTTCAACTGATTTTTTCCTCACGACATCTTGCGGAATTAGTAGCTATCGGCAGAAGATCTTTGAGTGTTTTCCCACAGATGTGAGCCATACGTACGCACTAAAAATTGCAATCAATCACATCTGTGGTATAACAAAGAGCGTCGTTCATTGCAAACTCGGCATTTAAATTAAGAATCCAAGGCTTTTGTTAAGGATCCACGTCAATTCTTTATTTGCTCCACTATACTGTTTTTTTTGTTACTTTGAAATTTAATAATTAATATAATTTTTAATTATTTCTACCTTTTAGTAACAATATTAGAATTTAATTTTGAATATCGATTTTGAAAATAAAATTTTCATCTTCATTTCAAAATTACAACTATTCATAGAATGTTTCTATTATGAAAATTATATTTTTGAAATCGATAATCAAAATAAAATTCTAATATTGATAATATAAGGTAGAAATAACTATAAAGAGTTTTAATTATTCAATTATTTAAATTCATCAATTCTAAGCGTAAAATATGATGGCTCCCACATATTCCCCATCTATCTTAATAATTCTTGTAACGACCTTAGTAATGTTGGTGATTTAAATTATTTTGAGAAATTTTATAATGACACATTATATAACTCGTTAATTATGTTTCTTCTTAAAAATCTTACGAAATTCCGATACACAAAAAGGGTTCGATTATCATAGTCGTTGTCATACAGATTGACGTGTGTGTTTAATTCGAGAGTGCTGCTGAAAATAGACCAATATACGGAACAATCAGAAACACAATTACAATCGAAAAATGAAAGTAAAAATTCAGCTTTAAACTCTAATACACTGCCGTCGAAACAGTTCCTCGATTTGTTTTCAGCTAGCTTGGAAATGAAAAAGCCCAATGCTTTATCGAAAAAGAGTGGGTCAACAAAAAGTTTTAATGAGGCATTTCGTTTATCTAAAATTATCCTCTAATTTTCCATTTGAATCAAAGTTATTTTGGGTATGGGTTCTGCTAACTTTTCTAAAGCTTCAATCCATTCTGTAATGAAAAGAGAGCCTTAAGAAAGCTTATAATTATCCATAGAATCTATTATCTTATGCAAATTCTCAACCAAGAGATCACCGCCTCATAGAAAAGGATAACATGCGAAATTGAAATAAAATTTTGTTACCTGCAACTCCTATTTGTTTAGAACAGCCATTAGGCAAAATAATTTTCCAACATATTTCTAACTACATAGATAGAGTAGCAGAACCCGGCCCGTATTACTGGCTCTACGTGTATGAATGAGCTATGTGTTTGACGGAATCTGTAATGCTTTCTGATAAACAATATTTTTTGTTTTGCCGTCTTCTGTGAAAATAATTAATGATGTTGGTTATCCAACATGCGAGCGTGAAACGTAGAGTTGTTCGTGTGCAGAACATGGCATCTCCAGATTTAAACCACATATTTTCAGCTACTGATATTTATGTACACCAGCTAATGTGTATTTACCTTGATATTTATGTCGATTAATAGCAAATGCCAGGAGTACAGGAAATGCGTTTAAATTCAAATGGCATATATGATGTCATTGTCGATCGATTTGTATGTTTTTATTTGGTGTGTAATTGTGTTTTGAATATCAATGTTAATTTCAGTGATATCTTTATTTTTGGCGGCTAATATTGTGGGATCGCTTAACCATTGTTTGCAATGGGTGACGGTCTCTTTATCGTAAACAATTTATCGTGTTTCAATTTAACGTGAACATTTAATCGTAGAACAGTTTATCGTGGACACAATTTACCGTGGACACAATTTATCGTGGGACAATTTATCGTAGAACAGTTTTTCGTGGACAATTTATCGTAGAAAGGTTTTATGCGTGGTATCAACAAATTAGTGGGATTCTTTAATGATTTTTGGAAGAAGTTCTGGAATATTGCCATGTGGGACGGAACTCGGTAGTTTCTTACCCGATTATGATGGGATTGGGTATGTTGGATGGAAATGGGATTATTGAATGATTTTTGGAAGAAGTTCTGGAATATGGCCATGTGGGACGGAACTCGGTAGTTTCTTAACCGATTAAAGATCCCGGGTCCTACGCCTCCCGAAATTAAAATCTAAAGAGCCCCGCAGGGCTACGGGGAGGAGCGTAGGTGTCATTAATAGATTCTATATAATCTGCTATTACGTGCAGCACGCAGAGCGACTCCCACTCTCAATTTAATACATTCATAAAAAAATATTAAATTTCATTTATTTTTAAATGAGATTCAATATTTTTTTATTAAATTTTTTTTAGCACGTCAACGCATTTTTTTAAAATTTTAGTTCGCTTTTATTCCAATAGATGGCGCTAGGTCCAAAATGCTAAGCAAAGGTATATTTTTAGTTATAAACAATTCCGCTCTTGGTCAAAGTGGCGCTACCGTCGCTCAGACTGTCAAAAATTTTTGACTGCGATACTAAAGCTGTTCCAAACTGTTATACGATAAATTGTCCACGATAAACGGTTATATGATAAATTGCCCACGATAAACTGTTCTACGATAAATTGTTCCACGATAAATTGATTCCACGATAAATTGTATCCACGATAAATTGTTTTACGATAAATTGTTCTACGATAAATTGCTCACGATAAATTGTTCACGATAAACTGACAGTAAATCGTTTGCAATATCGGGATATACACTGGAAATTAAATTGTTTTTGAATTAAACGATTGCATAAAAATTTGATGGAAATGTTATTAATCCTCTTGTATTGACTGCATCAATGTTTCCATTTCTAACATCCAATATTTGTTTAGAAAATAAAAGGGCTGATTAATCTTTTTGAAATCGCATGCACGTGTTTTCTGAAAGTGATAATTTTTTTAGTTTTACCACAAATAAGATGCTTCCAAACACGCATTTAATTCATTTTCTGGTGTAGATTGTGTGATGACTGGTAATGTTTGTCTGAAATCACCTGTCAATAATATAAGAGCACCCAAAGGGTTGTCGGTTGCTGGGTAAATCTTTCAATGCTCGATCCAATGCTTCCAACGATTTTTTGTGAACCGTTGTCATTCCATACAATAATCTTTCATTGATGAAGTATCTGCAATTCCAGAGGTTTTTTTTAAATATTGCATATTGGTGTTTCTGTTAGTTGCATATTTAAAGGAAACTCCAATGCTGAATATGCCATTCACATTCTAACAATTTAGCTGCAATTCCAGAGGAGGCAATGGCCAACGCAATAAAACTGTCTTTTCGTATGGAAGCTCCGGGAGCATTGTATGCATAAATTGATTGCATAATAGTTTTGTAAACGTATTTTTGCTGTTCATTCAGGAGTGGTACTTTTTGCTGAACAAAAGTATTTAATGCATCAGTATTATAGTTCTTTTCATGTAGTATTTCGCGATCAAATAAGTCAGTAATTACTCGATTTGATGATGGCATTCCTAACTGACTCAACCCTTTATTTACAATCACTAAACCAATGTCCTCTATGTGAATTAATGTTTGAGGTTATACATGTCCTCAATGAAATCTAAATCAGGATTGGTATTTGCGTTGCGAGCTTGACGTAATATGTCTTCTGTCATCGCATCTTTATAAATGGTGTCTCTACAAGAGCGCCGGATTTAAAAATACGAGCTGTTCGGTGATTTTTTTTTGACATTTGTCACGTACAGATCACGCGATTTAAGAATATGGGGAAGTATTCAAACCAATAATGTTTAATTATTGTAAAATCACGTTACGAAAATGGTGAAAATTTTGCAAAAACAGTTCGCCAATTACGTCAAGCTTTCGGTAGCAATAATGCGCCAAATGAATCGACAGTGGGACGTTTAATTACAAATTTTGAAACCAAATTTATGCTGATGTTTTAAGATCATTGTTCGTCGTCGCCCTTGTCGGTCACTCGAAAATATAACCACAGTAAGGGAATCTGTGGGTGAGAATCCAGAGTATCGTGGTTAACAATTAAACATTTCCAGAATCACTGTGCAACGAATTTTGGTAAAAGATCTGCATTTGCACGCGTACAAGATTCAATTGGTACAAAATCAAGCCAAGGGACCATGCGTAGCGCCCTGAATTTGTTGATTGGGTGTTGGAACGTCATCAAATTAATGCGGATTTTTCGAAGAAAATCACGGTAGTGATGTACATCCTCTCCTTGCCAGAACATTATTGGGTATTAAAGTGCATCATAAGATCTGTGAGTTTCAGATACACTGATACTGATCGCCAACAATGACAATGGCGACTTCATTTAGTGTTGGAGCATTGAATCGTCTGGAATGCTCACCAACCGGTGTTTTATCAGCTCTTATAACTATTTTGTGACTGTCGGAGGGCATTTGGTCAATTGCAGTTTTTAATAATTTTACTAATTCATTGTGCTGATGAAATAAATTTTGCAAAAACTGAACATCGCGTTGTATTCCCGAAGTAATTGCAGATCTTGTGTCGACTTCGTGATAATTATTTCCCAGATAATATATTTGAAGAAATTTGTGCTGTTCGTCTGGTATTGGTCCTCATGACGTATAGGGCATACGTATAAATATTTATCAAAATCGGTACAGTAGTTCTTGAGTTTATTGATCTAAAATCTCTTATGGGAACTGTCACTTCCGATGGACCGATTTCGATCAACCGTTACAAAAACACTTCTCATGCATGTCCCATAGATCATATGTATAAATTTTTATTAAAAACAGTGCAAAAGTTCTTAAATGGAAGTTTTCTACGGAAGCTGCAACTCCCAGTGGATCGATTTCGACCAAGACTTACGGAAACTCTCTTTACGACTCATAGAACACTTGCATACATTTTCATCAAAATCGGAGCCGTAGTTCTCGAGTTTTACGATTGGAAATCTCCTGTGGAACCTGCCACTGCCGATGGACTGATTTGGACCTAATTTTACTCCAAAACTTCTCAAACCCATAAGTGTGCATTTTTATCAAAATCAGATCAGTGATGCTTAAGACAATAATTTTCTATGAATGCTTTCACTTCCGGTGGATCGATTTTGGCCAAACTTTACCATTCACGACCCATAGAACGTATATATTAATTTTTATCAAAAGCGATGCAGTAGTTCTTGAGTTTATCGCTTACGAACCAACGCCTTCCTTTTATATATAGATATAGAGATAGTACAGAAAAAGCAATGTGGCTTCACCACGTTGGATAAAAATTCGTTGTAATTTTTCCCTATAACTTTTAACTTTAAATCATAAAGAAATATCACATGTAAAAAAATGTGTATTTGCAACTCTTACCTTGGTGCGAATTTGGTATATCCATCAAGGAAGGCGTTTTAATTTTTCTCTACATGTATACCAACCCTTCCGTTCTTTTTAGATTTTTCCCATTATATTAATACGATCACCAACGAGTATACCAAATTTCAGATTTCTACCATTAGCAGTGAAAAGACAATATCATTTTTTAACATACTTTCAGCTTTATAAATTCATATACAGGGTGTCTCGTAAGCGGCTGACTCGAATGGACGAAGGCTGAATAACTTGGTACGTGGAGTTCAGTACATTAGTTTAAAGACAAACTGTCCAGCACTTTGTGTTAACGCACATTCGATATCTCGTCAACTAGGAACTTCGCTTTGCCATTATTACATTCATTGAAAATCTGATAATAGCAATCTTATAAATAAAATTGATTAAAATACAAATTTTCTTAAACAATTCGAAATCTAGAAATTTTAACTAAATGTTAAATAAAAGAATTGTAAGTTTTATTAGCAAAGTGGCCTTCACGTGCGATGTGGTACACGTAAAGTGAATTTCACTTTAAATTAGGATTGCAACCGTACCATTCGTGCCAGCCACTTCCGGGGTACCCTATATTATAGATGATCGGTTCACGTGTATTTCATATATTTCATATTGAATGAATTCCAATGCTTTGTTTGCTTCAACCTTCAAACCCGGCAAACACTAACTCTAAAGTAAACGCAGCTTTATAGATCTACCTTGAAAAATGTGTTCCTTTATATCTACGTTTTATTTGATCGTTGTCTGAAAACAAATTCGGTTTATATGACGTTCAACATGTTTAAAATTTTTAACTTAAACAATAACAACAACCTATTACTAAAGAACCATGTGTTATACATGTTGTTAAATTCGTTAAGTCAATAATCACTTATATTGCAACAATAAGTTCCGTCGTCGATTGTGGCTTATTTATTTTTCGTAATATTTATGTCAAGATAAAATAATATTTGAGCTAAAGTCTCAAAAATATTGTTAACGTAAATTTCACTGCTGCATCAATATCAATACCAATTTGCATGGCTTCATTACGTCTTGAACATGGTTCATTTTATGAAGGTAAAATTCTTTGTATCTTGCAGTTTGACTTTCCTAGTGATTTAGTCTGACTCATAATTTCTATCAGTTTGATTTATACCATTTATATTATATATTTTGAATGTCAATGGTGGTTCGATCGAACCTGTTATTGATGAGAGAGAATATTTTTATTCATTTGATGCTCGGAATATTCAACAATAAATTACTTAGCTCAAATTTTTTTAGAATACGCTCTAAATTACTTTTTACTCTATACTTGCATTTGTTTTTAATTTATTACATTCAAGCACGATTATATCATTACTTATAATTTTTAAGAGTCCAGCATTCAAATTACATTGTAAGAATGAATGAATTATGTATTTGATAGAAAGCACGTTTTGCTTTGTTACGTCATCAAACTACGATTATAAAATTTATTGCGTAATTCTCAATAATAAAAAAATTATTTTTACTGTACATTTTAAGTATGTATATGTCAAGATTCAAAATAGCTTGGATAAAATTTTAGAAACTGGGTCGAATTTACAAAAAATTTGGTTGAGTTTCCATTGGTGTTTTGTAAAATGTTTTGAATAGAGACTAACCAAATTTAGATTAAATATCTGGACAATATTAACATAGGCTGCACACATATTGATTAGTAACTCTCAGGTTATAAAAATTCATAAATTTAGAACTCTAAGCCAAGGGGGCTATTATGAAATTTTTCTCGCTTTCGAAAAAATCCATATCTAAAAATTCCATACGTTGCGAATAATAGCAATATTCGAAGCACACAGTGAGCCGACATTTTTGAACGAATGAAATTTGTAGGAAAATTTCTCGAAACTGTTGAACATTTGTTTTGAACCTGTCAATTCACTTTTAATTTTATAAAAATACATACGTTAATTTATTAATTTGTTTCCTATTTTAATTAATTTTAACTTACATCTCCATAAAAATAGTATTCAAAATACAAAATCGATATGATACTCGTCACCTAAATAACAGTCGAACTTTGACGTTACATTTTCGTAAAATTCGATATCGAAAAAACAAAAAAACTTCATAATACCAATATTCGCTGCGAGTCGATTTTTTCGACGGCGAGAAAAGTTTTATAATAGCCCCTAGGAGTTTTTTTAGCGAACGATTCGAATCGAAAACGAAAATAGAGCCTAATTATTTAGAAGAACTTTTAAAATTTTTAGATTCAAACAAACAATAAAATGGATATTTTTAAATCTTAAGCAATTTAAATTAAATATCTTATAAAATGATGCAATATTTTCTTAGGTGTAATTTTTGGGCTCCCACACCACCTCCTATTTATTTTCAATCAAAATTCGAAGTCTGTAAATTAAAACCTGAAATATTAATAAATGACAAACGAAGGTAATTTATTATATTCACGGAATGGGGCTGAATGAAACAGAAATTGTTTTTCTTTTTCTGTAGTTCATTCCTAATTTTTTAAAGGGTTCAAAATATTCAGATTGACACAGAAGCAGTTTATGGTGTGATTTGTCCTGGCAAACCTATGATGAAGTTAAGGTTGATATTCCGAAACGAGCAATCAATTTTTAAATAGGACATGTCGATTAGGAAGTGTGTAGATTCAGGGAATAGGATTTAGTTTAAACATGCTATTGCATTTTAAGACCCCGTGCAGAAGTTTACAATGCTAGAGGTTGAAACCCCACGAAGTAATCAAAACCTCGGCCGAATATTGTCAAATTTGGGAATAACCCAAATTTCAAATGACAAAATTGGAATTTCAATTTTGCAGGAAAACTTGTTCTCTATATCTGTGGAAATCCAACATAATCACTTAACTGAAATCCAATAAATTTTCAGAGTGTTTTTTCAAAAATTATAAAATAATATATAGCAATTCAGTGCAGTTAAGTGGTTTTGTTTTATAGCAAGAACACGTTCAAATATCAAAGAAATTCGTCCAAAATTGGCTTGGTTATAAATAATGCGAAAAGGAACAGGTAGAAATAAAATTTGACAAAATCACTTAACTGATATTAAGTGGTTATGTTGAATTGCCACAGATATATTCGATCATCTTTGAATTTGTACAAATTTGTTTCTCGTATTCCATTCGTAAAATTCCAAGCAAAAATTTAGAAAGGAAATAAGCGTGGTCCATCTGTTGTTTTTTTAAGCTTAAAAAACAGCAACTCGTTTTGGTTATCTTAACTTATTACGAAAATGGTCGTACTGTAAAAAAAAACATTTCGTAAATTACATGATGATTTTGACCAACATGGACGTCCTACAAAGATTAGTTGCAGGTCGTAGGGCATATGAACACCATCGACCTGTTTGTTCTCCTGCATCAGTTATAGCTGTAAGTGAATGAAGGTAAAGATGTAGTAACAGTGAGCATTATCGCGGCATGCTAACTGGATTTTGTGGTCAAAATTGGATGAAATTGACTTGGATGCTCTTAATTTGTTTCAACAAGGCGATACACCATGTCACAAATCGTGAACCACTCCACCAAGATCATGCGATTTGACACTGTTATATTATAATTTTTGGGATTTCTTGAAAAGTGAAGTGTTTAGTAATGATCCTCAAGCAATTCAAGATCTTAAGAACAACATTCGAGCCGAAATTGAGGCCATTGACCTGCTTTCACATGAATGATGTTGTATTCCATCCATAAATGACACAGAACCAATTTTCATGTTCAATTAAAAATTATGAATTTCCATTTCACTATGTGGTTTTTTTAATATAAAAAAAACTACCAGATGGAACTCCCTTTACATACCTACCTGGAAAACTTACGAAAAATGCTGGAAATTCGAAAATTTATATTTAAAAAAATTTGACAATAGACTTAGAAAAGTATGATGATCCTTCATTGATTGATCTTGTAAATTTTGTTTTTCTCGTTATTTCGCATTCCACGAGGTTTGTCCCAGTTAGTTTAAAAAGGGAAATGTTCTTAGAATATTTTCTTTGTTTATATAAACAGAAACCAAGATAGAAAATTAGGCCAATGGTTCTAATCTGGCGCCGAATGGGAAATTTCTACTGAAACTGCAGCTTCATTCATTATGTTGTCGCTACTAATCAAAAAAATAAAATTGAACTTAACTTCATGCAGTCAAATGACATTTCAACTTTTGTGGTTATTGTTGTTTGTCACTAGTTTATTTTTTCTTGGTACAGAGAAACCACTTCTTTTTACTAATAAACTAAATAATTTCGTATAATTTTTCTTTCGAAACTACAAAACAAAAAATAAAACGACATTAAGTCAAAATTTGAACACGAGAATGAAGTTTGCTTGATTTAAGGGTTGTACAAAACAAAGGCCGTTTCAAATTTCCCTTTGAAATGGATACCGGCGCCCAGTAATTAGGTAGAGCAAAATATTTTTATATCGATTTTTAACTAAAAAGTTGAATGAAAAATTTTAGTTTAGAGTTAAATAAATTAATTATATGCAAAAATAGCTCGCTAAATATATGATTTGACATAGAAAATTAAGTGCTCCGGATAAATCTAGCGGGCGCTAATAAAAAAACAAGGCATATGTCACCATGTTATCTAATGTAGAAACTTTTGGATTTTGGACCAGTTTTTTAATGATTGAAGATTGATAAAATTTTTGTGAGATTTCGATATGAAAAGGAAAACAAAGATGAGCCCCTATCGAGATGCAAAACTCATGGGTTCTCCCATATTCCACTTCCAGTACTATAGGCCGGGATGTAGTTGTACAATGCATAGATGGTAACGTAAATGGAACCTATAGCCGTACGTCCTCGATTTGGCGGGCACCTGCGTAAGGAGGACGTGAAAACCGAACCGCGGAAGAGTTTGGAGTGCTTCAACCCCAGAACAGATTGCATAGATTAAATCATAAAAAAGATAAGATTTAGCGCTATTTTACAAAACATGTTAAAATATAATGCACCAAAGAAATATTTATCATCAGCGCCAAGCGGTTGATTGGTGCCACATGATCATATTGGAGTGAGCAAAATGTAACTAATTCCAGCGCCTTTAAGGTTGTTTTTAGCACTACCATTTCAATGATATCCGACACTTATATATTCTATAATAATCAAGTTCTGTCACAAACAGTGAATTAAATTGCTGATAGCAAAATTTTTGTTTGATTTATATAATAATGAGAAAATGTAGCTACCATCAGCATCACAACGGTAGTGGAGAGTACTAAGGTGTTGAGCAATAATTTGTCGCATACTACTAAAAAATTTTCAATTATATAATATAACACTTATATATTCCAAAATAAATGAATAAACCAGTGCCAAAATGGTGAATTTGTGAATTAAATGGCTGATAGCAACATCGGTATTTTTCCAAATTCTTTCAAACGATATGACACATGATTATAATGGAATGCGCAAAATGTGACTGCATTCAGCACCACAACGGTAGTTTTGAGTACTAAAGATCTTTTCAATGATATAGTTATATATTTTATAATAAACGAATAATGTAATTAAAAATGTATCTGCCAAAAACACCATAACGGTAGTTGGTAGTACTAAAGTGCTTTACGTAAATTTGTGACATTCTTCCAAACATCAATGTGTATACTATAGCAATCGGTGCGAAACTTTAAATTTGTGAATTAAAATTCTGATAACAAAAAATGTTATATTTTCCGAGGTTCCAGCACCCCTAGGTTCCAGCACCACAACGGTAGTTTTAGTACTTCAGCTAAATTTGTGGCATTCTTCCAATTTTTCAATGATATACGAAAATTAATATTCTATAATAAAGGAATAATTGACCGCCAACGCTGAACTGAAACGGTGGATTTATGAACTAAAGCGATGTAAACAAAATAATTGCGTTTTCCAATACCTTTCTAACAATATGCCACAATAATTGCAACTGCTTCCAGCATTATAACGGAAGTTTTAAATACTAAAATGTTTTGCTAAATTATCGGCATTCTTTAAAACTTTTCAATCAAAATTTCCAAATGATATATTGCACGCTAATTAATAATTTAATGAAATATCTTTGTATTTGACGTTTTTAGGGATGATTTCTTGTGACAAGTACCTACCTACTCACTTCAGGCACTGCTTTCAAAATATTTTCAATTTTCCGATTTAATAAGAAGAATGACAAAAAATTGGTGGATCAGGGACCTTCAGAACGCCGAGAAAAATAGTTTTGTATCAAGGTAATTTTTGATCGTGTTCAAAGGAATTCATTACCTTGGATTACAACCGAAGTTAATAAGACATCGTAAATAATGACGTCGCAAAGCTTTGGACTGCATAATAGCGTTGCTAATTTGAAATATCTAATTTACGGGCTTTCTTATGAATTCGATTAAGAGTCTTTTCATAACTCAATTAGAGTTTTGAAACATCATTCAGTTCATTAATTTTATTGAAGCCTCTGTGTCTGAGTCCGGATCCGCTCGAAACGCGATATTTCAAAATGCGATATTTCAAAACGCGATATGATACAAAATGTGATATGGTACAAAACGCGATATTTCGAAACGCGATATTTCAAAACGCGATATGGTACAAAACGCGATACGGTACAAAACGCGATATTTCAAAACGCGATATAGTACAGAATATCGCGTTTTGTACCATATCGCGTTTTGTACCGTATCGCGTTTTGAAATATCGCGTTTTGAAATATCGCGTTTTGATAATTCGCGTTTTAAAATATCGCGTTTCAAATGGGACCCGTCTGAGTCTATGTTAACGTTAACGAAGCCTAAGTTAATACAAAAGATATATGTGCGGATTTGGTCATTTACTTGAAGTAATCTAAGTCAGGCTCCTTAGTGAAGCTGGAAAACGCTTGACTGAAAAACTCTCCTAACATGTTGGCAAGCAAGAATCATTTGCAGTTGCCTGTTATTCCAAGGTGGCGATGACAAATATTTTTTTTGAAGCACCCGAAGATCTCGAAAAATATCGAGTTTTCTCGATCTACTACTGAGGAGAGAATTCAAATCTATGTTAGTTAGCAAATCGGTGAGTAGATAGAAGTTGGTTCTATGAAAGTTAAAAGTTTTATAAACAAATTTTTGAAAGGAAATGGAATTGGGCCACACAACGGAAGGCATCAGCAGATCAAAGATTGTGTCGAGTACTGAAGTTTTAAATAGCCGTACCGTACTTGACCATAGGTCTAATGATCTTGCAAGGCAATATGTTGGATGCGCGAATACATTTGTGTATTTCCCATACAATATGTTTTGAAGAAATTTTACTGTTCAGCCAAGATGGGGTCCAACAGTGACTACTACCAATTCCTAAATTTGATTAAACGATTTTTTGTGACGGTTAATGAACATTTTGAAGGTAAATTTAAGAATTATTGTTTTGACGGTTTAGCAAAATTAATTCAAGGAAGTGATGAATTATTTATGTCCGAACGGCAACTAAAAACTTGAATCGCAGCGCCATTTTAATAAATCACCAGTGAGTGAAGTAGTGTTGTAAAGCAAAATGCAAAGTGATGAATAAAGTGAAATAAAGTAAAGTGAATTTAATTGTATCATGGCAGATTTAATCTCGAATAACACCCCCTCTCCCCACCGCAAACCACTACAGCCAGAATACATTACTAATTCGTAAGTGACAACCTGCTTCACAATTAGAAGATATTTGAATATTTCAACACACATTGAAGATTACCATGACCCTAAACAATTTTGATAATAAATAATTTTCTTTTATCTTGTACCGTTTCTTTTATTAAGTGTTAAGTTTTAGAAATGTGAGGCTGCTATCTTAGAGAAAATATTACATCTGGTTACTATTTATAAAAAATCTCAAAATTTTTTTTATGATGACTTTTAACGACCGTGAAATTAATATGTGTATATGTAGCATGACGATTTCTAGTGATGTAACAAAAGAAAATATGTCAGGAAAGATCTAAAACTAAGGGTTGATTTGTCCTAAAATTTAAACAGGAAAGCGGACACCAAACATATTTTCCAAAAAAATATATAATTCGTGGTACGTTTATAGAATATAAATTTCACTATTGTGTTAGAACTTGACGCCCTAATCACGAAACTTATAATATGTAGAAATCAAACAACCAAAAACACATGAGATGTGGATTTGTACTGGTTAAATTAAAACTGATGCCTTGTTTTTCCGTTGTACATTATTGCCCACATACTTTTTATTGAAAATAGATCGATACTAATCGGGTGAAGTAGTCGAGTAAGTGTTATGGTATGATTAATAATAAAAGATGTTATACAAAATAAAATTAATTCATCAGAGAATACAAATATAAATTTATTATTGAATTATCGAAAATTGTGTTGTTCAGTAATAAATTAAATTAATTTGAATCGAATTATCATTGCATATTGATAAACTTATATTAATCAACACATAACATGCTTTACAAAATGAATGTACAGTACTGTGCAACAAAATACGGACAGTTTGATGTTCATCAAACATCGAACTACATATTTTCAAAAATCTGTTTCAATTTTATATTTTTCCTCGTCTTTTAGTAAACTTTATACACCCATTTCTAATCTACATACAGTGGTGGACAGAAAATTAGGGACAGCAAAAAAAAAAATATAAAATTAATAATGTAACAAAACTCAAATAATTTATTTAATTCCAAATGGTTGGTTTACAACTAATTTTGTATACGCTTCGTATGATAGTAGAAATAATTTCAAAAATAAACAACTTTTCTTAAAAAATTCAAAAAAATAAAAAAAGGCTGGACACAAAATTAGGGACACTAGAGTTACAAGCGAATAAAACTAATTCCACTCCCAATTTCTAATATAAATATTAGTATTTGGTAGCCTGTCCTTTATTTTTAATCACTGCCTGGCATCGTCGTGGCATAGAATCTATTAACCTTTGACATCGTTGGATAAGTATTGACTCCCAAGCATCCTTAACGGCTTTCCACAGTTCTTCCTTATTTTTTGTTTTTTTGCCAGCTACGGCAACTTTAAGGTCCTTCTACAGATGCTCAATTGGATTGAGATCGGGAGATTGTGCTGGCCAAGATAAAAGATTGATATTTTTGCTAACAAAATACTGTTTTGCCTTCCTAGACGTGTGCTTAGGGTCATTATCTTGCATGAAGACCCACCTTAAAGGCATGTTTTCTTCAGCATACGGGTGCATGACGTTCTGAAGTATATCATCTAAGTAAACGTGCTGATCCATTATTTCTTTAATCCAGTATAAAGGTCCAACTCCATTGTAAGAGAAGCATCCCCATACTTTAATATTTCCTCCGCCATGTTTCACCGTTTTTCTTGTGTGCTGAGGAAGAAATTCGTGGTTTTTTGGTCTACGGACATACTGTCTCCCATCAGAACCAAACAGATTAATTTTGGTTTTGTCGCTCCATAGTATGTTTCTCCATTTTTGGATCCCGCGGTCACCATTCCATTCAATATGGTCTTTGGCAAATCGGAGTCTATCGACGATATTTTTTTTGCTAAGAAGTGGAACTTTTCGAGCTGATCTGCCATGCAGATTACATTCTGCTAGACGTCTTTGAATTGTGCGCGTACTAATGTCTAAATTTAGTTCCATTTTAACGTCAACAGATGTCTTAAAAGAATTTTTGGAAATATGACGATCCGTCTGAGGCGTGGTTTTCCTCTTCACACCGCGTTTATTGTGCGATTTTTTTCTTTTTATGGCATTGGCAACCATATTCTTCGGACATTGAACAATGGCAGCAATTTCACGGTATGATTTACCTTGACTTGTCAATTTTCGCCCTCGTTAGCTTAGTAAGAAGAGTGCTTGCTCTGTTATTCGGGGGTCCCGGGTTTGATTCCTGGTGGTGACCAGTAAAAAGTAGCGACTGGGTGTTTTTAACGTGTCATATGTTATTTATATATGTTCGTCCACTTTCAAATTTTCAGATTTACAGCCATAGTAGTTACGGCTTTGTCCTTAATATTTTAATATCATCCGTCTTTCATCCAGTGAACAATCCACACCACGGTCCATTATCGTTAAACGTGATATTTTATTTTTATTTTTTTGAGAATTTTTAATAAACTACAATATTATCTTGTTACTAAATAGGAAATTACAGTTTTTAAATATTAAAAATTAAAAAAAAAAAATACAGAAAAAATACGTGTCCCTAATTATTTGACCACTTTTGTTTGACGTTTCCAACATTCTAGGGGAATTCCCGAAATATATCAAAAATAAAATACATTTTTATTATATTTTGTAGTACTAGAGCAAAGTAGAATTCTTTTAAAACAGATGTCAGATCAATGGGATAAAGTGAAATATTGAATACAGAGTTTTAGTTATGTTACAAATAGCTGTCCCTAATTTTCTGTCCACCACATATTGTACATGGAAAAAATTAACTTGGCATAAACGAGAAAAATTTGATTAAATCAAGAAAATGAAATCTTGAACTACGAAATATATTAGAATTTAATTTGAATTATAGATGGAAGATTTGTAAGAACCACAACAAATCATTTTCGAACTTAATGAGATTATTGATTTGAAAAAATCGGTCATCTCATCAGGCCGCGGCGACTGACGTTGATATTTTACATAGGAATATTGTCTATATATAGAACAATACCATGTATATGTAGCTCTAGCGAATTACTACCTAGTCTACGGAATTCGATTCTTTCATATTCTCCATCTATACTTCATTTTTACCAATTAATTGGTTTGTTAATTCAATAATTTTGAATCTTCAATAATTTTTAGTAATTACTTTTTTGTTGGTCTGGGGTAATTTTTTACCCCCATACACAGAGTGAAGGTTAAATAAATAAATTAATATTATTTATCATGAAACGTATATTAAGATTTATAACTTGTTGTTGAGCTGTTTTTCTTTCGCCTAATTAATACTTTGGATGGTAAGCTTTTCAATTCGTTACGTGATACTGCACGTCTATTTAGTTTTTTATCGTCATTGGCAAATTTTTCAGCAACCTTGATCATCCGTTCATTATAATCAGGAACAAAATGATTTTGGTCGTTAGTAATGATAATGTTTACTCCGTTTCCAGTTCATCTTCGGCAGATACTTGTAAACTACCATTGGAATCGATTCAGAATTTACTATCCTTTGTGTCGATCTACATGCCTTAGATAATATGAAAGCTCTGATATGACTGACACTTCCTTCGTATCAAATACTATGAGGCTGTCAACAAAGCAATTTTGGAATTTATTGCAGTAAAATTGTATAAACTCTAATTTGTAAAGAGGACTAAGTTTCAACTCTTAGTAACAATATTTACGACACAGCACGATTACAGAAGGCTTTCGCTGAATTTGTGAAGCAAATCGAGTTTCACTTCTCTCGGGACTTTTGTATCCTGGGGCTGGACTCTGTGTCGGTGATAATGATAATGGAAAAAAATATTATTTAAATTTTCATTTCATGTTGTTTATTATAAATTGTTAATGTAAATAATGTAATGTAAATTGTTTATTATTATTCGGCCATTATTCGGCCGCGCAAATTTTAATACCGTGATAAATATTTCTCCTCGACAAAATGTGTATGATAAAATATTTAGATTTTTCACTAAATTTGACATTTATTTATCATATATCACCAACTCGGAATCGAAATTTATATTTTATCGATGATAATTTTATCATTATCACCGACACAGAGTCGAGCCCCTGGCCTACTAGCTTTAGATGAAGAATATCAAAAGGCACAATTTGGGGATGCTAATCAACGTAATATTTACGTTCACTGCTAAATACCTGCCAAACGTATTTTTATAATCGACTTTATGAAGTACGTAATTTCTAAATTTGACGAATACGTACCAAAATGTACGTATTTTAAGGTACTCAAAATAAATTCGGAAAATTGACTATTTTCCAGATAATCGATGCAGTCTCATTTAGTCAAAACTCATTTCACTTAATTCTTCCGAATCAGCATCTTAATTTTCTTTGTGCCATTTCATTTTATCTTTGTTAGCGTTCCATTTTCGATTTGATGTCGTCTATACCAAAAAATTACTTTGAACATTTTATTTTCAATCTTTGTTAGTGTAGTTCCTCGTTAGCTAAAACTGATTCTAAATCTTGGTAAGTAAGATAAGTAGCATTACCACCGAAATTCACTTTTTATATCACTTGGAAACTTTGGCCCCTGTTGTTTAAATAATGAAAGTAATAAGTGTTCGTTGCCGGATTCACGGATTCAAATTGATTAAAATGGATTCTTCTTCAGACGAAAACATTTTTGCACACGTTACCCAGCTTAATGGGTGCAAAAATGTCTACCAGAGGATGCCCGGTATCATGAAATGAATTTTTGCTCGTATCTTAACATTAGCAGATATTAAGCATTGACGTACATATTTTCCGTTGACTAACACCACCAAATTGTGTCTTTTGATATTCATCTAAAGTCTAAAAGCAGATACAAAATTCCTGAGAGATGTGAACTCCATTGCGTTACAATCTCAGCGCCAACCTCCTTCACATTGTGCTGTGTCATTAATGATGTTAATTCTCTCAGTCTTTATTGCTTAGAGTTGATTGATCCTTCTAACAAATTTGGGTGTATCCAATGGATCTGGCTCTTCCGAATTAGCAAATATATTTGTTCTTCAAAAGTAAGTGATATTTACTAGATTGGCTACGTACCCAATAGTCGGGTAAAAAACAATTTTAAGTAAATTTTTCGGTAAATTCAATTATTTTTCAAAAACTATGGCAAACTAATCGAAAAATCTGTACCAAAATCGAGTTTTACCGTAGTAAACGGTTTACCCGATTATTGTTACGCAGCCATTGTTTGACATTTACGAAGAAACCGTGTAAAATGCTGAAGATTTTGCAGTAGATTCCATGTAATTATTTCACTACAAAAAATAATTTATACTTTTAAATTGCAGCTAGATGTCAGTAAACGTTTATTGAGAGCTTGCTCAATACGAAAACAGATGGCAGTGTAGATGCATAAATTTTTCTTGTGACTGTGGATAACTAAAAAAGTTTTCAGAGTTTTCACGTTTTTGTTTTTACATATTTTGAGTAAATTACACAATTTTTTATGTAATTTTCGTTATTTACAAAAAAAAATGTAAAAAACCTTTTTTATATTGTAAATGCCCAACAGTGGCTCCGACTAACACGACATAATCTTCCCAGTGTTTTTTATCAGTACTGTATTAAAATGCAACAACATTTTGAGATATTTTCTGTCGTGGAATTTATTTAAATGTTCGTTAGTACACCGCGAATATTCAGACGGGTATGAATGAAATTACATATTGTATATGTTTAGTTTTTTTCTGATATCAGATCCTATTTTTAAATTTAATATTTTCCTGAAAAGCAATAAAAAATAAATTCTATAAATTTTAATTGGATAAATTCGTATCATTAAAAATTTTAAAATTATAAATGTTTGATTAATCTACATTTTCAGAATGATAGTAATGTTTATAAATACAGTTTTAAATTTATGGGTGGTTGATATGAGTATAAAATGTTGATTAATTCATTACTATGACGACACAAATATTTATTAAAATTACAAAAAAGCGTGGTTGTACAATTTCTTTGTAAAGTGCCTTAAAATACATAATTTTAATTATTGATATTGTAAATTTACTCTACGGGACCTATATAAGCGTAAAATTTTGTTTTGTTTGTAGTCGTCCTTAATGCATACAAACCCTTCCTTTAAGCACCCCAATGTGCCACTCCACATAGTGCGGCAACACAATCGTTTTTTATTTCACCGATCCTAGAGTTGTCCACGGGATTTCACCTACATGGTCAGATAGATCAGTCGGGTGAGTGTGATCTAATTATGATGATTTTTAATTTGTCTTACGTTTACGATTATCTCGTCTATCCCAGAAATGTTCACGGTATCTCTTCCATAAATTCGATCGAATAGCTCGGCAAATGTTCTCTCAATGTTGTTGGGCACGAACAACGATTTTCACCATGTTTTCCAAAATTTTAAAAATCTTACTTTTCAATTTTATTCTCAATTGAAAATTTTGGTGTTTTCGCGTATTAGAATTTTACCCAACTGACATTCCCAAATAAGCTACAAACCCGACTTATGATAAAAACAAATAACAGAAATCCTAGGAGGCATCCACTAGGTCACGTTTATGCTTTTGGATAGTTCAGATCTATGATTATACCGCTGTCTAGCGCCTAGTATATTATGATGATTTTTTACTATGGTAGCAAGAATTTATAAATTTTCAAGTTTCTGCTGTTGCTCATTTTATTTTTTAGTTAATGAGTTTCACAATAAGTGAAATAGCTTCCTCCTGAATAAGGCGAAACACGGAAATAGGCATACAAAATGAATAATTTGGGAATGTCATTTGAGTAAAATTCCAATTGGCGATACTTTCAAAATTGAGAATAAAGTTGAAAAGTAAAAAGTTTTAAATTTTGGAAAACTTGGTGAAAATCATCTGGGGCGGTATGTTGTACCATCACTTCGAGTGAAAGTTGTATCATTTTTGCTTTTCGAAAATGATACAACATACCGCCATTCGACTTTTTTCGAACTTCGATTCGAAGTGATGGTGCAACATACCGCCCCTGACCTATTCGATCAAATACATGAAAGAGATCCCTTGAATATTTCTGAGATACGGGATATAATCGTATACAGTAACATGTATGTAGACAAATTAAAAATCATCATAATTAGATACCGTTCACCACACTCATACGGTTTTAACTGATCTATCTTACCATGTAGGTAAGATTCCGTGAACATCTCTAGGATCAGTGAAATAAAATTCGAAAAATTATTAAAATTCATGGAACTGCTAAGTATTCTGTACGGTACAGTAAATATCATCAAAAGATCTCATATTAGGTGTGCCAATAAAAACTCGGCTCTGTAGTTGATTGCATTAAAATATACTTGAACGCATCCTAATCGCTCGCCATTGTTGTTTTTATGACACAAGTTTCAGTCATTTATCAATATGCAATATTTACGTAATTGCATTGTGTTAGTCATTCTGAGTGAACATTCTGTGTCATTCAACAGTAAAAAAGTGGTTTGCAAGATTTCGTGATGGCAATTTTAGTCTTGAAGCCGGTCTTCGTCCAGTGGCACTATTCTGGTAATTCCCTGGGAATAGTGAATTAGGGAAAGATTTTATATGTAATTTCTATTTTTAAGTTTTTTTTCTGGCATACTGAGGTAAAAATATAGGGGTATTTTTTTAGGAAACAATATTTTTTACAATATTTTTTACAAACAAATAAAATTGGGATTAATTTTCCCTGCCAATTTAGATATGGAAAAATTATTCCCAATTTATAAATATTTGCATCAAATTTTTCTTTTTAGTAGGCCGGAAAAAAAATATTTGAACTGAAATTACATATAAAATCTTTCCCCAATTCCCTATTCCCAGGGAATTACCAGAATAGTGCCACAGGTGCAGCAAAACAATTTGAAGACGAAGAACTTAAAGTTTTACTGGATGAAACCACCAAGCAAAATCACTTCCAAATCACTAACCCCTCATAAATTGACCGAAGAAAACAAAAACGGAAGAATTGACATCTGCATGAATTTGCTTTCTCGGTACAAAAAGAATTTTTTACACAAAATCATTACGGACGATGAATAGTGGATTTTGCACGATAATCCTAACCGCAGAAAAGCATGGGTTGATCCAGGCCAGCGATCAACATCACTAACAAAAATGGATATTCATGACAAGAAAGTGTTACTGTGTTTCTCGTGGGATTGGAAAGGAGTCATTTATAGTCAAACTGTTACAACTGAACTTTACCTGGTCCAATTAATCAAATTAAGTGATGCTCTATGGAGGAAGAAAACCGCTTTCGGGTTAAGGAAGGTGGAAGCTGATATTGCTGCATGACAACGCTCGTCTTCAT
Organism: Nephrotoma flavescens; assembly: GCA_932526605.1. Taxonomy (NCBI): domain Eukaryota; kingdom Metazoa; phylum Arthropoda; class Insecta; order Diptera; family Tipulidae; genus Nephrotoma; species Nephrotoma flavescens. The sequence continues at coordinate 70,712,452 of OW052220.1, read as the reverse complement.
GCAGCAAAACTAGCTCAGGAACTCATCTTCTCCTTAGGCTAGAAAGTTTTACAGCATGCGGCGTATTCTCCAGACTTGGCTCTAGCTAAACTAGCTGACTCACGAAAGTTGAGGATATGCAAAAATGGCTCGATGACTATTTTGCTTCGAAACCACCAAGTTTCTATCGCGAAAGCATTCATCATCTATCTGATAAGTTGCAAAAGACCATATAAAGTAATAGTGAATATTTCGATAATAATCTTTGTAACAATTATCTTTTTAATAAAGTTGAATTTGGCCAAAAAAGCAGGGTTTCTACTTTCACACCTAATAAATTGGGGAAAAAATGTCTATATCGAAATTGGCACTAACAATTATTCCCAATCTTGTTTTGTTTTCAAAAAAATTTCCACTAACCGTTTGCCTTAATATGTCAGAAAAAAAATATTTAAATAAAAATTATATGTAAATTCCCTATTCCCTGCAATTCCCTATTCCCTTGGGTTCCTTAGTTCTTTCTGGAATTATTCCTTGGTTCGTGTCTAACACACTGCGTACACTGAACCGTACAGGGTCTTTTTTATAGTCGATCTGTATTATTGTGTAGCATTCCTTGCTGAGGCTCAGTCTTGAGCGTCACATTACCTGTTCGCAGAATGAACTCTTGCTTGTACAATATTTTTGAATATGTTTGACTCTGTCCCCACATAGAACAGTTTTTTGTTAGTCAGATTTTCTCTGCTTTGGATAAGGATCGACTGCAATAAGCGACAATACGCTCTTTACTCTCCAACACTGCACCTATTACCGTGTTGTTGGCATCTGTATAATGCCCGTATGAGATGAACATCCCTCTTAGTTCTCACTTATGGATACGTCAAATTTGGGGAGTTACATAATTTCCTCTTTAATTGTTCAAAAGCTTTTTGATGTTCTGTGTCCTACTGAAATGGTTGTTTTTCTTGCAGCAAAGCTGAATTTGACGAATATTCTTTAATTCTGGCCAATCTATTGCTGTTACTAATTTCTTTAAAATCGTTCGTACACCATTCCTTAAAAGGATACGGTCCAAACAGTTAACTTCGATCGCTCGGATTTCTTGTATTACTTGTTTAAGATTATCAACGTGTTCAGCATGATGTTTCCTGGTGACCTCTTAGAACATACTCCATCATTCTCTCTTATGTAGTAAGCGCATTCCGAACGGCATTATCAAAAATGGATATAAACTTTTCAGTAGGAAATGCTGCTGACTTGCCTGCATCATCTCGTTCCATTTTCTTAATTAATTTATTTCTCCTCCATTGGAGTTTCTTTTCCTCTGTTGATTCGATGTAGTACAATCTTAGTTTCTCCTAACTCGTCATTATTCAGAACAAATACATCGGCTAATCCATCTAACGTCTTCACTGCCATATCTACCTGTTCTGAAAGATAGTTGTCTAGCCAGCGAATGATCGTCTATTGTGAGTTGGAGTTCCAGTTTGTATAACTGCTGGCCCTGACTTTATTCTTTACTCAATGTAAATATGCCTGGGGGTCGATTTTGTTCAAAATTCGACAAGTTGACGAAATAACCGCAAATATAGTGATATTTGTTTTTGTGTTAGTGCGAATGGGCGCTATTTAATTTTTTTTGGGTATGACATTTCTAGATATCATTTCCATTTATAATTTAAAATTTGTAAATGCAATGTAAATATGGTTTAAATAAAATTAAATACCTTGTTAAAGTTAGCCGAAAGTTGCCAGCCGAAAGATAATGCAAATAGTGTCTTGACTATTTTTAAACTCTCTTTATACTCTCGCTCCTATCGATTTTTAAATTTCTATAAACTGAAATAATTTCTCCTTCACCCGAATGATGTAACCCGATCCTAAATTCTCCTAAATTCGAGTTCATGACTGATTTTAGCTGTATTCAAGACACTATCTGCATTATCTTTCGGCTGGAAACTTTCGGCTAACTTTAACAGTATACATTAAATTGATTTAATTTTAGTTTTAAAATAATTTCTAATTCTGTGTTTCTGTGAAAACAAAACATTCATTGCATAAAAAAAAAATTAAAATATGTGTAGTTAAAAATTTTTTTTATTAACACATTTTAAATGTGCAACTCAGGAACATGACTCAAAGGAATGTATTGTGAGAATTGAAAAATATGTCGTATCTTTTAAAAAATGAAAGATGTTTGCGCACGTAAGAAAGACGAAAAAGTTGTATGACTGCTATAGCATCCATTTGCGCGAACGTGTTAACTCGCCACTCAAATACTTGGTGAGATGTCAAAAAAGTGGGACAACGAAAGGATGTAAGCACCAAAAAATTGAACCGATTTGTACCGATTCATAATTTTTGATGCATACATTCGCAGAGAACAAACAGACTACCCACAGAAAAATTACACACACTAATATAAAATTGTATACTATACTCCTTATACGGTATGATATCAAAGGGCCGAATTGAAAGGGCCGAATCTGTCGAAGGGCTGAATGCCGAAGGGCCGAATGTTGAAGTGCCGAATGTGTCGAAGGGCCGAATTCTTTTTTTTTTATTTTTAGAAACATATTTTATTTATTTTTTTATTTAATTTAATTATAGTTTTATTTTTTTGTAACATATACCTATTATCAGAAGGCTGACATAGGGCCGAATGTCTCAGGTGGCACATGACAAAATTTTCCTTCACCAAAATTTAACGCCAACTGGAAACGGGAAATTTCATGAATATCCAAAGATAAAAAATAGTAAAATACATAAATTCATAAGAAATCCATTTATGTTTGATAAAAAAAACTTACAAAATATTCCATAAAAGAACAAATTTAAAAAATTATATTTCTAGAAACAAAAAAAAATCGGCTATTCGACGCATTCGACCCTTCGGCATTCGGCCCTTCAAAACATTCGGGCCTTAGACATTGGACCCTCCGACATTCAGCCTTTTTAAATTGGGCCCTTTGTAGCCATTCCCCTTATACGTATACGAAAATGTAACGTTTCGTCTGCCGAATTTTGAACAAAATCGACCCCCAGTGCACTGTGCGGATAAGCCATTAACAGCTACACTATTGCAGGAAATCAAAAGCAGTGCGGCGACCTTGGGACATTTTCTCCTTTTCATGAGCCTCTGACCCTCAAACTTGGTGTAACTTACATTTCCATGGATGTATCTTTCATAACACTTTGACGTGTGACCGCTTATATCGTAGATCCAACTTATCCATGACTCGCTTATAACTCTTTTCCGTTGCGTATACAGTTTGCAAAATATCTTCGGATGAAATCTTTAAGTTGAATATGTCAAAATGAATGGAAAACCGAAAACATTGTCACATTGTGCAATAAATTATGAATCGAACCGAAAGAGTTGATCACATTTCAAAAAAAAACTTAAACAATAACCTCAAATTATTCATTTATGGTTATCGTTTTTTGTCAGTGTGTACAATACAATACAATTTTTTAAATCTTCGCTATTATTATTGTATATTGATGTGGTATGATGAATAATTGATTGAATTCAAACAATGTTGTGGGAACTAAGAAAATTCGATCTGTCAAATAACACAAGAAAAACTCAAAACGAAACGAAAGCTATTTGCGTAAGAATTTATAAAACTTATTAAAAACGAATCAGAACGAAACGAACCCTATGTACCTCGACCTTTATGATTCTAACATGAAATTTATGATAGAAGAGAAAAAATTTTCCAGCAGCTCGATTGTAATATATCTCTCACGTCTTGTAATTGTCCGTCTTAAATTTAAACATAATATGTATTATATTAACCCTTTGTATAATGAATTAAAAAAACTAATTTATAAACTTCTGGAATAAATAAAAAAGATTTCTTCATCAATAAACATCGCAATTGCGGAAAACAGTATTTGATAAAAAAATATCACATCCGAATTATGATACAGCTTATCTAACATGTTACACGCATATACATATCAACACTTTCAGTCAATGAGCAAGAAAACCAAAAAATTTTGAATCAACAATTATTTTAGAAGAAACTGGCTAATTGTTAAAACTAACCTTCAAATACATTTTGATATTTAAACTCTACGCGTGTTGTTATTTACCCGAGCACAACAATGTAGCAACTTTTTTAAAATACTTTTACAAATCGAAGTAAAGGGGTAATACATACATATATTATGATGATTGGACATAATAATTATCAGTTTATCGAGTATAGAGTAGTTTTATGTGTTCCATAAAAATTATTCTAATTTATACACAAGTACAGTTATATTCCTTATGCGGCTTTTAAAAACCATAACTATTATTATTGTATTATAAAAATAAAATATTGAAACTTTTTCTGTTTACAATTTTATTTTCCTTTTTAAAACTGACGTGTCCTTATTGTGAGGAATACACAATAACATAAAACACATCGTTAGGCATTTTATTTATACTTTCTAATAATAACAGTATAGTGTGTTAGTTTTTTGTTTGATACAGTGCTATGGTTTTCTTGGTGGTGAAGCCATTCCGCAAATTCCGTTGCACTTTATAATAAAAATGTGCAATTTGTGTTTATTCTGTAATACATTTTTCCATATGTGACCAATCATGAGGGAGTGATTAATAATACGATATAAATTGTGCAACGATAATAATTAGTGTTTTATCTAATATATGTGTGTATAGATGTGTGGCTTTTCTTTAACATTAATTAATAAGTTTGGTTATACTAACCCTTAATCTTTCTTGTATTAATACTTTTTTTGTTTGGTTCTGTGTAGAAACTGTGAAATTTCTAAAATCTGTTTAACCTATTTAAAGAATCTAGCATAAAATTTAAATTCAAATACAATTTTTCCAGCCTCGGGTACCGGAACACCACGAAGAACTCAACATATTATATAATTTGTGGCGACGTAAGTTTAAAATTTTCTTTCAATATTACAAAAAAAAAATATTTTAACGTTTATTAATAGTGTTATTTTGTAAAGTGAAGGAAGGACAAGTGCATTTCAATTCTAAAAATTAGTGAAACATTTCACTTTTGTTTTAATTAACAAATATAAACATTAAAATAACTAAAACAAATTTAAAAATTAAATTTGGAGACAGTATGTCATTCTTGAAATACTGATTGATTTGGCCAAATAGTCTTCCAGTGGCCTTATTCTGGTAATTCCCTAAGAATTGGGAATTGGGTAAAGAATTTGCATTGCGTTTATCTTTAAATCAGTTTTTATGGCCTGTTTGATGTAAATATTTGAGAACTGGGAACAATTTTGTTTTCAAAACATTTACACATTCGTATGCCAGACAAAATTTGGCATTATTATTATTATATCCGACTATTCAGATCCGTAAACCTTATTAAAAAAAAAATAGTTAAGGTTGCTTCATAATAATTATTACTAAAATTCTGGTTCTTACCAAGTATGGATGTATGTATTCTACTAGTGGTCTAGTCCACTATGAATAGGTGAATAATAATCGTTAACGATATCCAAATAAAAATGTCACACAGAAAAAACTATGCCCAATTAAAGCAAAACTATGCTCAATTCTTGCATTTATTGATATTAAAATTTGGTTAAATATGCACTAAGCAAAACTATTCTCCTTGTTAGTATAATTCATCGATTTTTGAATCAAGTGAAATATATGAATTTCGAAACATCCGTCAAAGCAAAACAATGTACAGGTAACCCCCGAAGAACACGGTATTTGAAGAACACGAGTTTTGAAGAACACGGATACCCTTCCCCGAATTGCACGGTTTCAAGCTACGCGATTTTAGAGCAATTCTTTTGAAAAAGAATAAAATATATATTATACAGGGTGTCCCAGAAGTGGACGATCAAATGAAGCAGGGTGACAGGGTTGCTCATTTCCAACAAAAACAGCCAAGTAAAGTTTTTTCGAGTTGTTGATGGTGTGAAAGTTATTCCACTTTTAGTGTTTTTTAGTAAAACCGCATGAGCACCCATCAAAAAATTAAATTAAAAAAACCAACTTTCTTTTGTTTAGCTTTTTTTTTAATTACGATCTAGAATTAACTGTATTAGCTTCTGTCAAATAAAAACTATGGTTTTGTAAAGTCCAAAAATTTTTGTTCATGCCGAAACGCACGTTCGTTATTTTTTATAATCTTTGTCGCTTCAATTATACGTTGCCGCATCTCCTGCTCTTTATAATAAACTCACAGAAAATGCTTAAAGGATTTAGATCAGGAGCGTTTCTTTCTAATCCAGCGACTTGGATAATTCACGTTGAGGTGTTGTCTCCTCACTACTAGTGCATAGTGAGGGGAGCTCGTTTTGTAGAAAACTTAGATAGACTTCCCCGTTGAACCGACGTGGTAATTCAAATGAGCTAATCAATTTTCCCGTCGGGTATTCCCGCTCACATGTTCACTCGAAATTAGTATTGAAACCTACTACGCCGCACTATTTTTGGATTTACGCGTGCCCAATTGTGAAAATTATAGATATCGAGAAAGGTTCCCAATTTGGATATCATCTCTGGTATTCTCTCGCTGCAGCTCGGGCGTTGCCATTACATAAACCATAAATGAAATGTATTTCTGCATATATTCGCGTTGGAAATAAGCCACATGGCTATAGACATTTTAATTATAAACGTTCGAGCATGTATGGAACTACTAATATGAATTACAAAATGTTTTTTTATACCACAAATTTTGTTTAATTCGGGCTACTAGATTTGCTTGTGCACGTGTTCATCATTTTGTTTTATTTCTGAAAAACTATCTATTTTAGAACTCGAAATTTTGTTAAATGCATTTTTTAATAAACACGACTTACTTTGTGAAAAAAATTGATAAAAACATTCTAGCGTCACTTGAACATCAACAAACAATTTTGAGAAACAAAAAGACTACAAAAGACTAATTATTTTTTTGCTGGCTGCGCATGCGATTTCACTAAAAAACACTAAAAGTGGAATAACTTTTGCACCATCAACAATTCGAAAAAACTTTACTTGGCTGTTTTTGTTGGAAATTAGCTCCCCTATCACCTTGCTTCATTTTATCATCCACTTCTAGTACACCCTGTGTATGTCTTATTTAGATGTTTGTATACCATAACAAAAAAAAAAAAACTAAAACGTATCGTTTTTTTCACACTCCCGTTTGGAACCAATTGTGTTCTTCGAGGGTTACCTGTACATGAATATGCGCTATTCTACTATTTATTAAAATATTGATGATGATTATATTGATTATTGAAATATTAATGAGACTACAACGCATAGTTTATTAAAATGTATTTTTTCCAATTTTCACTAAGAAATTATTCTTTTGAGAATAAAATACAATATTCCAGAATATTTTCGAAGTGAGAAACTTTCAAAATTTTACTTGAAAATTAATTTGAAGATTTTTGAAAACGCCGAAACAAAGGTTTCTCAAATCAAGAAAATAAAATACAAGTTTGAGAATATAGCATACGATTCCTCAATACTTTCAAAGCAAACAATTCTCAAAACAAGAAAATATAAACTTGAGAAATAAGATTATGAAAACAAGAAAATTAAATATAAACACGAATCGGAATCTGTATTACGTTGTTTGATTCAATGGATTTATTGTAAGGTTGGTTGTTTACGTTTTATTATCGTCACTCTATCGATTTATCGATGGTATAATTGGTAGCAATTAAAACTAATTTTTTTCATTTGTTTTGTATTTTAAACATGTTTTTTTCTAGTATTGGAAACTGTCACTTTATTATTAATTAATCCAGGACTTTATATTTAGTTATTTTTTTGTTGTAAATTCTTATTAAAACGAAATTAGTTAATTAATTAATCGCATTGTGGTGTAGAATTTCCACATGTTCATATACGATCAATTTTTTTTAGCTGTCTACCATATTTTTTCACGATTCTCACTTTCAATTTCACAACACAATTACATTTCAAAACCGTAAATAACGCAATCCGCGCGATCCCCACTCGCACTTTTTAGATATATTTTTTTCACATACAGGGATTCTTTCAAATATTGGGGTCGATTCCAGGATCTCAAATTTTATGTTATGTTATGTTATTTTTGTTTTTGCAATACAAATTCCAATAGGAAGTGGGGGAAATAAAATAGCATAACAGCAATTTTATGACACGAGAATCGGGCCCATTATAATAATGGAGAATACACATGTATAGTGTGAAATAGTAATGAGAGGCAATATTGTATTGCAAAGAATAATAAAAAGTATTCTGCGACTGACACCATAAGTATCTTTTTTCTGTAAGGTTACTAATAAGACGTTTAAAAGTTTGGTTTGAATGTTGGAGATCTTTGATTTCTTTAATAAAACTACACAAATATTGAAAATACTTTGTAATTTATATTCGAAGTATAATCACTTAAAGGTGGATTAAAATATCCGACGGTTTCCGGCGAGACTGTTTGCCGCAGGAAATTAGGCGAACGCTGTATTATCGATGGTTTACCTTTACATATTCGACGATTTTGCGGCGCAGTTTTTTTACACATACATACATAAACAATATGTTCTCACATAATTTAAAAAAAATTTAATGGCTGATGGCACACGAGAAAAAAAATACCGGATTTTTCCTCGTTTCTTTCCCCGCTTACCTATGATACAGGTTTTAATTGCGATTTAAACAAATTTTCGGTGCAACCACACTAACACAACATAAATTAAATAAAAAATATTTCATGGACATTTTTGACTCATTTTAGTTTAAATTTTATTTAAGAGACAGCAGAACAAAACAAAATAAAACAAACAGACACATATACATTATCTATTACGACTAGTTTGCCTTGAAAAAAAATACCAAAATAAAAAAACCCTGTGTGGAATGGAACAAAAAGATGGATTTTGTTCATGTCTTCGCCGTGCCGAAAATGCGGCGGAGAAGTCCTTCCTGATTGATTGAATGTGTCACGTGATGTTCGGCGCATAAAAATTGTCGGATATGTAAATCCACCTTTTACGAATTATTATGCTTCCTTCGCTACCTACGCATTTGTTAACTCCTTCGTGACAAACGCATGTCATTTCTATATGCAATTTTTAGGTTATTCTGGCCAGATATTTGTTTAACATCATTGAGACTGATGACATTTCTGAAATTTTTAATTTAATAAATTCAAAATTTCATTGGTTCGAAACCGTTTGGTAGCCTTATCTCGATGCAATTGTTAAATCAATAAAATATAATACAGACTTGACTGTTGAGTGCACGATTCCAAAATAAATTGAAAGCGAACAATTCTCAAAAATAAGAAGGATATAATTGAATAGAATACTTGCAAAGCAAACAATTACCAAAACAAGAAAAGAATATATAAAATTGAGAATTAGGAACACGATTCTAGAACATTTTCAAAGCGAACAATCCTTAAAAGAAAAATATAAACTCAGAATACTTCAAAGCAGACAATTCTCAAATCGAAATTTTGGATTTTTTTGAGGGATGACCAGATATTAATTTTATATTGAGGTGAGGTTAAACTATCATGGTGGAAGTTTGGTTTCGATTAAATGAAGCTTTGAATTCTTTAAATTATATACTTGACGCATGCGATTTCTATATGGATTTTTGGGTTATTTTGGCTGATGGGCAGGTATTTGTTTTACATCGTCTAATGAGATAAGCGATTTTATAAATTTTAAAAAATTAAAAGTTTTATTAGTTCGAAACCAAACTTCTAAACCTTTTGATAACCTCACCTCGATATAATTCTCAAATCAAGAAAATATAGTATAAACTTGATAATTAAGTATACGATTACATACTTTCAAAGCAAACAATTCTCAAACCAAGAAAATAAAATTTAAATTTGAGAAGAAAGTGCACGATTCCAGAAATTTTGTTGAGTGAACAATTCTCAAAACAGGAAACAAATTACACACTGAAAAATAAATATTGTACCAACATCGGCTGTGTAATAAAATAAATTTTTTGGAAATACAGTGTTGCATAACTTTCTTTAATCAAATATAATAATTTCCAAAACTAGTATAATAGATTTAAATTAAGTATTTTAGAGAAAAATGGATTGAAGAAAACAATTCACAATTTGCAATGGCCCGAATTATTTCACTTAGGTTTAATTTTTGTAATATAAATTTAATGTCAGCTAAGATTCATAATATTTATCGGTCGAATAAATTGAAACGAACTTCCAAAATTTGCATCCGAGATTTAAGTTGCATCCCTTTGACATGTTTAATCACACGACGGCCTCGTTAATTATGGGATTTGCGGTTGACGATTGAAACCTCCGTTGAGGTTTTGTTCGTTTCGGAGTGGTTTTGGTCGAATTTTTCTTTCCACGTTTTTCTTTTAATCATCATATTTTGAGCGACTGCTCCCTCTTGTCGTAAATATTGCAGTTAGGCTCAAATTTAGGTTTCGTTTGGACTGAATCCCGTCATCGAATTCTTTTTATAATTGAGGCTTCATTGTAAATTTCGAGGCGTTTCATCTCATTCCCTCGGACTCTTGACGGAAGTACAAAAAATGACAAGGTGGTTTGCTCTACAATTTTTCATTCGCGCAAGCAGTTTTCCACTATTTTAATTTGTTGGATGTATTGTTATATGATCACAATATTTATTGGAAACTTTATATGTAAAAGATGTACCTCGATCACTAACGATTCGGTTTGCCATAAGGAAGACAATATTTAAATAGACCTCTTTAGCATGCGGATGTATGTAAATAGAACCAAGTATAAATTTTGACGAACAATTCAAAATAACATCTACTTTAATATCCTTTTTAACAGTTAACCACTTTTTTCTCCCATATTTTATTTCATTCACATTTTGCTTTTATAGATCAAATTTTCTTAAGTACATTGATACGAAAAATGGGCAGGCGCCGAATTTTAACAGAAGGTTAAGCAAAACCATAGCATTAAGGAGAAACCATAGCATCATAGAGTAACCGTTTCTCGTACATAACTAATAGTATCTTCCATTTTATAATATCGATATCTTATAACTCTTGCAAACTCTCTCTTTCAGTACTTGTTGCTACCATCGTCCTCATCCTGCTCGTCATCATCATCACCTAAGTCACCATCATTCTCAGTATCTACAACAAACTTTCGTTTACGTGTCTGAAGTTTAGTATACCATACCAAAATCCGCTAAACAAAGGTTTATACATTTATGCTACTCCCATATTAGAAATGTGCCAACAAAAAACGCAATTTTAACTTGTCATAAATTTTGACGTAATTGTTAGATTTGTATAAATTTTATTTATTATTTGAGTGAGCCTCGATATTTCCAATGAGATATTAACCACGTTTCTACCATTAATAGTTTTGCAAATATAAACGTGTATGTAGACATCAAAATCGCGCTCACGTTTTCTTAGATTGCACACTTGATGGACGTAGTTCTACGTCAAAATAGAAATGTTTAGAATATCAACAAATACATTTAACAATGAGCGAAATATGCACGATTTTTTATATATGCTTCTTTTTATTGTAACTAATGCAAACAACAAAAAACTAAAAATATTATACAAGAAAAAACTTACTTTCATGACGATTGTGACAGTTTTTTTATAATAACGCGTTCAACGGTGGTTTACACAAAACTGAATTGAATGATGCAATAATTTGCTTCACTATGAAGATTTAGCTATTTCCCACGTTTTTATATCTATATCGGATCATTTATTTTGATGAGTGTTACCACTTGTCCCTGTTACAACGAACCCCTGTTTTCCCTACACGGTTGGATCATTAAAAAATTTAATTACTTTCGCTGTATTCGAGTATTATCACGGCTCTAAATATCAGAAACTTATTAAAAGCATCGAGCATCACATGGAGCTTGGGGTTGGCATGCTTACTCCCTCCCGAACCGAGATGGACGATTTGCATGAAACGAAACGGTATAAGATCATTCAGAAGTGTATGCAACCCTCGAGTTTTCCTTTTCTCGATCTCGAGTGTCCCATATTATCGTTTATCATCCTCGGACTTTCGATATTTCTTCTCAACTTTTCATTTTTTAGTTGTATGGTAAAAAGCAACCCGTATTGATCAATACTAATTTTCACTATACATATAACCAGCAGTATTTTCTGTTTTGGCTCTTAAGGCATCGACATGAGCATGCGTTCTCCTGGTCAATGAATGGTCTCAAATTAGTTTCGAGTAATCGTATCCACCATCTGGCAATTCTCGGTATAATTTCAGATTTCTCTTCAGAGTCAGTGCGTAATTCATGTTCAGCAATTACGGTTTACTGCACAGAAGTAGGTTCATTCCCGATTGAAGTGCCTCCGCGAATTTTCCTTATAAGTTGGTAAGTGGCTAAACAATATTCGTTAATATATTTTTTAATAATTTTCGGAAAAATCCGATGATCTCTAAAAATCATTAAACTTCGGGTGGGCGTCGTTGGGTGGGCAAAATTCTTGATGGTGTAAACATTTCCTTTCTCCGGGAACATTCACTTTTTAATTCATTAATAATATTAGTTTCGATGCCAAAATATAATTCTGGTTGCAAAAAACTAACGCTTACCCCCAGACGAAGATTTAAATTAGCCCATCGTACTATAATGAAGAATTTGTATCATGTTATTTCCTCTTTAACGGTCTTACTTAGAATCGTTGATTTTTGAGGTATACAATCAGCGTTCCACGATCCAGCTTTAAAATGAATTTTTTCTTTATACTATGCGTTTTCTACACCAAAATTCATTCGATTTGATGATGATATACAATTTGCATGTCCAACTGTATTAAAATATTTATTTCCGGAAAAAAGGCAACAGATCATCCGCACACATTCGACTTTCATCTGAAACACCTTTGATTACGAGTCGATTTCCATTTTTTACTCTTTTAATTTTTATATAAATTCAAAATTTTCTCTAAAAAGTGGCTTTCTACACATGCTAGCCGCCATTTCAACTGTTTTGATTTTATTTTAAAAACGAATTAAAAATTACACAATTACGAATTAAAAATTTGGTTAAATCAAATTATTTTCAAAAACGGTTACTTTATTTACTAAAATCTGTTATTTATACTGTGTGCCTTATGCTCATTTATTGTATAAATTTTGAAGTAGCTAAATTGATTGATTAGTTCGTAACAGTTGTTTATAGATGGCACTAATCAAACCACGCTTGATGTTTAGTTCAAATTTGCTTAATAAATTAAGGTTTATCAATCTCCAAAGTATTTCTAATCGTCGTTTGATAAAACTGAACTAAGTTTGTCGTTTAGATTTAAATACAACCTACATTTTGGTTTTGAACTCTAGAGGCATCTATCAATAACTGAAGAAAATCAGCGTGATTCACACATCGTTAGGTGGGAAATAGCAAGAGAAACGAATTTTTTTATTTTTTATTCGAATTTGTTTATTGACTTCAGAAATGTAAGCTTACGCAAAAAATCACACTTTTATACTTTATAGTTGCCATTTTGAGCTCGATCTTTTATCTTTATATCCCATGGACAGATTTTGGCGACTGTACTTCGTATTCCAAGCCTATTTGTTGCAAAGTTACAATTGGATCATTCCCTAGATGTACACCAGTTGCCGATTAAATTAATCATTCATTGTGATGGGGCTCTTATGACTACATTTCTACTTAATACAGTTAAATTTTCTAATTCCAAAAATGTCAAAGCCTCCGAGGAGCTGCAGAATATTCATCGCCAATCTTTGACAATCTTAAAGTAGCTAAACAGTTTAAGTAGATTTTTTCAATATTTTTCGTGCAAATATAAGCAAATTTCTTTTATTTAAAAGGTTTCGCTTCTACTTTAACCTTTCAAAGTAATAAATGATTTTTGATTTATGAATTTGAAATATTAGGATCAAAGTCTAAGCAACAAATTTAGTCATTACTGTTCGAAACTCGGGTTTGGATATTCTCGGTTTGCCCTTGACCTAGCAAAATGCAATTCATCAAAAGTACAGTCTAAAGAAACAAATATCGCGTTGTTGCTTTTTCAGGCTTACAGAAGCTGGTAAGCCATAATTTTCTTAATAGATTGATTAATTTAAATTTTCAGCGCATCAGGCCAAGCAGTCTTGTTGGACATTATATTTGGATTTAGAAAACCACTTTTGATCGAGCTCCTCCTCTATACAGGAGTCAGTAAGACAATTCGTTTCAAAAACACTACTGATACGGTTATTCAAACCATTCAAATTATTTGACACATCACCGCCAAATGTACGAAATACAAATATACAATTTAACAGTGTACATATGTTTCAAATGGGAACCGTTCAAAATGCCGCGTTTTAAAATGTCGCGTTTTAAAATACCGCGTTTCAAAATGCCGCGAAGTACAAAATGTCGCGTTTTAAAATGTCGCATTTCAAAATGCCGCGAGGTACAAAATGCCGCGAGGTACAAAATGTCGCGTTTCAAAATGTCGCGTTTTAAAATGCCGCGAGGTACAAAATGCCGCGAGGTACAAAATGTCGCGTTTTAAAATGTCGCGTTTCAAAATGCCGCAAGGTACAAAATGTCGCGTGGTACAAAATGTCGCGTTTTAAAATGTCGCGTTTTAAAATGCCGCGAGGTACAAAATGTCGCGTGGTACAAAATGTCGCGTTTTAAAATGTCGCGTTTCAAAATGCCGCGAGGTAGAAAATGTCGCGTGGTACAAAATGTCGCGTTTTAAAATGTCGCGTTTTAAAATGTCGCTTTTCAAAATGCCTCGTGGTACAAAATTTTCCGATTTTCCTAAAATTTTGTATACAGATGAAGAAAAATATTTAAAGAATATTTCCCATATACACCAACCCGGAAAAACTACGGGAAATGCGGAAAAATTGCGAACTTCCACTTGGAAAATTTTCCCGATAATGACTCAGAAAAATATGGTGATTTTCCAACATTAATTTTCGGGAAAATTTTCCGAGTGGAAATGGAAAATCACAGTTTTTCCGGATTTCCCGTAGTTTTTCCGGGTTGGTGTATATGGGAAATATTTTTAGTTTATTTTTCTTCATCTATGTACAAAATTTTAGAAAAATCGGAAAATGTTCGGAAAATTTTCCCGCATTTTCCGAAAATTTTCCGAGTACATAGATGAAGAAAAATATTATAAGAATATTTCCCTTATACACCAACCCGGAAAAACTACGGGAAATGCGGAAAAATTGCGAATATACGTGAGTTGTATAAAAACAATATATTCCTTCACTAAAATGTTAAAGTTAAGTCCTTATATATCGGAAGTTGATATCGGATACACAATTTAATCCAAATTGAAACATTTTTTAAGAATTCTTGTTTATTATTAATCAAATTTTGTACATATGTATTTAGATATATAATTATTATATATATTTGTATATATATAATATTATTTTAGTGCACCATTTAAATAAATAACCCTTTTCAAATGGCAATTATACGCGAACCACTTTGATTTGTATGGTTCTCGAGAACTGTCAGACCACAGTTTTTGCACTTTACGGTAATCAAATTTTGTAACATCTTTCCATCGGATTAGTTTCAACAAATCATCATATTGTATGCCATTTACGAAGCAAAATGTGACAACAGTTAAACGTTTCTTGTATGTACAATTATCGAAGAACGAATTAATTATGTAATCTGGTGCATGGTCGAAGCTAAAAAGGTCATCCGCATTCAAACGAATTATACGTGCTCTCGTTCGTTGCTTTTGGAATGAATTCATTCTAAACACAAATAATATTAGAAAATAAAATAGTTTAAAATAAATCTGAATTATAAACTATATTACCTCATATATATTGAGAAAGGAAAATTTTGAAGTTGAACCCGTAGTGAATAAAAATAAAATGTATATTTTCTATCAACTTAGAAAAAATAATATATTGTATTTCACGCCAACCAATTGATAAACTTGAACTGTATGGTAATTTTTTATTTGTCAAAATAGGACACAAAGTACAGCACAATTAAAGTGTTTTATTACGATAACAGCAATCATCCATAATTTAAAAATTATTTTTACCTACCTGCCCATTATTTTTTAACGAGGGGACACATTTTTGAAACGTTTGTGGCTATTCTTCACTGTCGGTGTAGGCGTGTACAGTTGTAGTATTTTATATACATGGTAATATATTAAACTTTAAAATTCTCCTTCACTTAAATGTTTAATTAATTTTAGTATTTGTTTAATAATTCAAATACGACCTAGTATAAGCACTTAAAGAAATGTATACCTTGCTTATTCAAATCGGAAAGTAATAAGTCCAAAACTTGGGACCTTACTCATTACGAATTGACCAACCAAATCAATGTAAGAACCGAAGTCATGTCATAATCAAACAGAAGAAGAATTTTGAGAGAAAATTCTGAAATTTAAATAATAACAACAATAGAATTATGTTTTGGAAAGAATATTTATTTATTTATAATATTATATAAATAAATATCTTCTAAAAAAACTTAAACTTAATAATTAAAATAATCATAAACTTAATATCTAAATCAAAAAATTAATTTAAAACTAATATTTAATAATAAAATTAAAAAGAAATATTTCCTGCAATTGCTTTCAAAAATCCAAATTTGCTGAATTCTTTTTTTTTAGATAAAATCAACTCAATCCTTTTTTCTTTTAAAATAAATTTTTTGTTTTTTTTAGGTGGAAGATTTCCCCTTGTTAATTTTTCTATTTCGGCACTTGTAATTTTTGTTTGCTTTTTAAGTTCGTCTATTAAGTGGTAAACACTAATATGCGGCCGACCAATTACAACATTAAAATAATTATGGAACGATTCTGCATAGTTCTGTGTGCGGGGTATTTTATTCTTATTTTGTTCACTGATGCTCCATAAACTCGGTGGAAATAATGGTGTTCTATTATTTTTGCCGGAAACATAGTTTTCATCCATCCAATTGGTTAGCGGTTCAAATTCTGCGCCTAGTTCTTCTTTAATATCCTTGAACCATTCCGGTATCTCTTCAGGTTCCAGGAAACATAAAGCAGCGACCTGTCTTACCTTCATGGCAAACTCTATATCTGTGCCATACCGCACTTGCCAACCAATTTTTTGGATGTGTCTATATATGTTCTGCATGAAGTGAAAATTGCAACCCTTGACGTTGACTCTCTCAAAGACACTCCGAATGTTGCTGATTGCTGCTTTTTCAAAATCAGTTATTACCAATTTTGGTGCTAAACTGATACCAACTCTTATTGCACTCTCTTGTAGAGTTGTAAACAATTTATTGTATATTGCCGAAGATTTGCCGCTCATTAAAGCGTACACCATTGGGTGTACTGTTTTATGAGGCGCGATACTGCAATGCACAGTATAAAGTTGATAAAATAATTTTGGTACAACTTTGAATGTACCGTCCATCATCCAAAACTCTGCATCGCGAAGCTTGGTTAAATTATTTTTGATAGTAAAAATAATTATCCGATTATCGCCCTCTTTGATATCCCCGTATACAAATTGCTCTCCATCAATTTGGAGAAACCTTTCTGGTATATCGAATGCCAGTGATACTGGCTCCTTGTCCACTATTAATTTTCGTTGCTCACGTTTGATGATTTGGGTTAAGGCGGCCTTAGAAGGTAGGCAACCACCTACATTCTCAGGAAGTTTTGCAATCTTTGATTGTAGTATTTGGCAAGGTAAATTGCTTGAAGTGCTTGCTATATCTTTAATACTATTTATGACATTTAGTACTGGTAACGTTTCAGGATCAGGAGAGTGATTATGGGAATTCCACAATTTTTGTAAATAGAATTTTCCATCTATTTCTTCGGCTCTCAAATTGCAAGAGCATTTCAAAACTCTATTTTGTCGCTTTGTACATCTCCATTTATTCCTGCGGGCATCGGAAGTGTAACTAAATCCATTTAAAATTAGGATTTTAGAATTTTTCTGAGATATTGTCAACTCAATCAGCTGTCCCGAATAAATCTCCTTATCCTCCATTTGGGTGCAATATTACTTTAATGCTTCTCGTACTATATTACTTATTTAATTTTCTATTATAATTAATATTTTCTTTGATATTTTTTAACTTATATATTTTTATGAAATTTAGTTTCACCAACTTATGAAAATTAATCGATTTATTTATATCCTGCTACTTTGCAATTCATTAACAAACTGATACCCAGAGTAATGGAAATTGTTATTTATATATACCTTGATGTGCTGTTGTTTTTTAACCCTTATTTAAAGATCGATAAATGAAACAAAGGAGTTGGTCAAAATTTTGAAATCATAAAAATGTTACTTTTATTACATCATCAAACTGCCTCTTTGGTACATTGTATTTATTCTCCGATCTGAAAAAATTACGTTTTAAATTTATAATGCGCTGTTTTATTGCTGGTTTTTCCAAATTTCATATAGTAAAAACATTTATCTTTAATGTCTAATTTAGTAATAAAACTGAAAAAATACTTTTATGAGAAATGGTCAATTATCTGAAAAGGGGTTCAATATTTGAAATTAGAAAAATATTAAAAACGTACTTTTATTATGGTATCGCCCTCAAATTTCAAAAATGTGTAGTGTTTTCAAACCAATTGTTCTAATTGATCGTAAAACACCTGACGGTTTTCCTTATCCATAAAGGAACATCCATGAATTTATATGACAATGAAACATCTTTGTAGCTAACTCTTTACAAAAAATTCATTAACGAAATTAACAGTGGGAAAAACCATATTTGGAAAAAAATTAGAAAAATTTTAAAAACGTACTTTTATTATGGTTATCGCCCTCAAATTTCAAAAATGTGTAGTGTTTTCAAACCACTTGTTCCAATTGATCATAAAACACCTGACGGTTTTTATTATCCATAAAGGAACATTCATGTATCTATATGACAATGAAACATCATTTGTAGCTAACTCTTTACAAAAAATTCATTACGAAATTAACAGTGGGAAAAACCATATTTTTCAATTTCACCCAAATCATTTATATTGTTTAATAATACACATTTCTTATTATCTCAATATAACATTTATTTTATTCCTTCTTTACAAACGCAGTTTTTTAAAACGCGATATTTTAAAAACGCGACATTTTGTACCACGCGACATTTTCTACCTCGCGGCATTTTGAAACGCGACATTTTAAAACGCGACATTTTGTACCTAGCGACATTTTGTACCTCGCGGTATTTTGAAACGCGACATTTTAAAACGCGACATTTTGTACCTAGCGACATTTTGTACCTCGCGGTATTTTGAAACGCGACTTTTTAAAACGCGACATTTTGTACCACGCGACATTTTGTACCTCGCGGCATTTTAAAACGCGACATTTTAAAACGCGACATTTTGTACCACGCGACATTTTGTACCTCGCGGCATTTTAAAACGCGACATTTTAAAACGCGACATTTTGTACCACGCGACATTTTGTACCTCGCGGCATTTTGAAACGCGACATTTTGAAACGCGACATTTTAAAACGCGACATTTTAAAACGCGGCATTTTGACCCGGACCCGTTTCAAATCAATCATCAAGGTTTGTCAATTTTCAAGTATGTCACGAATATTGTAAATTTATCTGTACGCTAATCTTATCGGGCGGTTTTATAAATATATCATGTATACAACTCGTAGCTATTTAACATCAAAACGCCTTGGTAAAAAATTAGTATACTTTGTATTTTGACAGGGTAGATAATTTTTGATATGTGTACTGGTAAAATCATCACGGCGCTTTGTTGTTATCAGTATTAAATACACAACACATTTTACCTTCAATACATTCAGCCATTTGCGTGTATATTTAAAAAACACAAATTATCTCAAGACAGCTTTTTTTTTATATAAATTCGCGGTTCAGTTGAAAACTCGAGGTGAAACTTCTGCGAATAATTTATTGAGTTGTAGTTGTTGTTTAATTTAATAATTATTAGGCACAATCAAAAATTCAACGGCGTGTGATGTAGACCGCATTGTCAATGCTAAAAATTTTATGTATAAAAGCATTACATAATAACATACGTACGTGTGTGCTTAATGTTACGTACAATTTATGAACGATATGTATCGGTTATTTAACCCTTGCCTAGTTGTAAAATCAATATTTGGTTTATTTTTAATCACGCGTTAGTATTTTTTTGCAATCGGCTAATCATTTAATCATAACGCAAAAAAGTACGTGTACTGCGGTGTACAGGCCAATTCCAATGATAAAACCTCCTTCTCCTCAACTTAAATTATTAAAATATTAAAAAATATTTATGTTGTGTATATGCCTCATGCTAATTATTTTGTCATTAATTGGGTTAATGATTAGTTCGTACCAGGTATTGATAGATGGCACTTACATTTCACAACTTGTTCTAAAATGCAATCTAATTGATAAATATTAATTCATTTAGGTTTACTTTAGGACGTGTCCGATTTCTGTACTAAATATTTTTTCCGCGATAATTTTGACATTAGCAGAATAATTTTCTCTTCCACGTGTCATTGGTTATTAGTTCATTTGCAGACCTAGTAATCGCGCATATTTTTAACATTATTAAAAAAAGGGAATGATGTATATTTATATAGAAATAAGAAAGCTGAAGCTTATGTTGGTTTAAATATTCCATTAAATGTGTTAATTCAATTTTCCCAACGTGAACAAAAATTATTTCGCTGTAATAATTTGGTTGCATTCAGCACAATGTCAAAATTATTACAGGAGAAATAATTATCACGGATTCGGGAATCGGATTCGTAGTGTGAAACTAATCAGCAAAGTCGAAATATGACAATAAATAAAAATATTTTTTTTTGGGTGTACCAAAAATATTGCCGGGCCACATGTGGAAGACCAGCTGAATTGAAAGCGCCTTTTTAAATACAATTTTTAATAATCCAATATTTTCACACTTAGAGTGTTGCGTAATAAATTACGCGCGTTATCTCATTTTACTTGTCTGATAAGATTTTTTTTATGTTCTTCGCTTATTGATTTGAAACATTTATTAGTCTCTCTACCTTGGGCTCCGATATACAATTTTTCAAATTTAATTTCTTTATCAAACTGTTATCTTATCTAATCTAGATGTCTCGATTTATCTTATCTGACTGTGCGATACGGGGTTTAATTTATTTATTGATTTAAAGAATTTTTTTTATAGATATAAAATTATTTATATTTGCACTTATTTCGTAATAATTTCTATATCAATTCGTATTTGATACCTAGCGATAGCACATACAATGTTAGCACGGAAATATTTTGATTTTTAAAAGATTTTGATGGCTGAGATTTATTAAACTCGTGGCAGCGTGAATTTTGAACTGCGGGTCTTCAACTTACATACTAAAATGTTATTTGTTTCCTTACGAGTATTTATTCGCATTCGGTTTCCGAAAAACAAGATCGATTAAAATTTTCCAATACAAAAGAAATTCAAAGAGAAGAAAAAGATTATATAACTCCATAACTAAC
This sequence comes from Nephrotoma flavescens, assembly GCA_932526605.1. Taxonomy (NCBI): domain Eukaryota; kingdom Metazoa; phylum Arthropoda; class Insecta; order Diptera; family Tipulidae; genus Nephrotoma; species Nephrotoma flavescens. Next base: position 70,691,047 of record OW052220.1, on the reverse strand, counting down.
ATGGTTAAACCTCTAAATCGAAATCCTTCTTTTTTCCAAAGAAACCTCTAATAATCAACAAAGCATTTAAAAAAATATAAAGTATTAAAAATAAAAATTAATATTTAAATAAGTTAAACAAAAAATAGGAAACAAAATAAGATGCTGTATAAGATGCGGAAATTTTCCAGCGGATTATAAGAGATTACGCTACTCGCCACAAGTGGCAGAACAATAACAAAAAAGAATTTTTTTGTTATACCAGCGGACATTTTTTATCTTTTTTTTCACAAAATCAAGCATCTCAGTGGAATAAAATATTAAAAGTGATCCTTAAAATGATAAATTGATTTTTTGGGGAAAAATACATTTTATTCATCAACATAATTTCCTATTAGAGCGATATAATCAGTCCAACGTCTCTCTAACATTTCGACGTCTTTTTTGTTGAACGATTTATCTTTGTCTTCAAAATAAGCTTCAGTTTCGGGAATCAGCCGAGTCCTTTTTTGAGGTCTGCAAGCAAGTAATAATCGCTGGGGGCCAACTCGATCGACTTGTGACATGGTGCATTGTCTTGGCGATAGAACCATTATTTCTTCTTCATTTGAAGTCGTTTTTTAGCGATTTCTTCCTTCAAACGCACACGATATAATATTAGCATAATATAACATTGTGCGCAAAGACGGTACCCGCTTTCTCATGAACCAACACGTTCCGTTCCGTTCACCAACACGTTCCATTGATATCTTCAGAATCTCACGCAACTTCACTTTACAGTCTTCCACAACAATTTCGTTGATTTTTTTTATGTTTTCTAGAGTCCCAGCCTAATTTGGGCGTCCAGAGCTTGGTGCATCATCGGTGGTTGTACGATCACTTTTAAATTCTGCATACCAGTCAACGATAGTTGATTTTCTTAGTGCAGAGTCCGGATAACACTTATCAACCACTGCTTTGCTTGAATGGTATTTTCCCATCAAAAAACAGCGTTTAATCAACGCTTTATTTATGTTGAGACTGAGCCGATTGGAATCACACCACGTCACTAGGTTGTCAATATTTTGTTGTAATTTGTAGGTGTCGTTGATGTTGTCAACGATTTAAACGTCATATGAAAACATTAGGTCCTTTGAATAATGAATTACTGCGCTAATGTCTTGAGGCACGCCGGATGTGTCTGAAATTAATTCAGATCTTTAGTTTCCCATTTTGATGTTTCCGTTTTCAAGGTTGCTTAACCCTTTGAGTCATATTTTTATTACTACGCACTCGAGAAATTAAATAAAATTGTTTTTTAAAATTTTTTCGTAAATAAAATGCTTCGAAAAATGATATATATTTTTAAACTTCAATGTTCCTCGATAGCAGAGTGGCACTTTCACCTAATTCTCTAAAAATCATGTTGGCACTCAAAGGGTTAAGTATGAATTAAACCAGGTTACAAACGAACCGTAGAACCCCTACTCCCATTTTTTCAGGCATTCTAATTTTTTATAATAGGCACATTCGATTGGACTGATTTAACTGAATAATCTGAGTTAGCTGAATATATCACATCAGTTTACCTCAGTTAACTCAGATTATTCAGTTAAATCAGTTCAATCGAATGTGCCTAATGACTGAGCACATCAACCTGCTTGTGATTTTCAATTTTTTTTTTATCGTGCTGTTTCTTCTCCAAAGTTCTCGAACGACTTTTAATAATGATACTAGCCTCATTACCATCCGGACCTAAAACTATGTTACGACCATTTAATATATACGACCTTTGACTCAGGTTAGAAATGACTTTGGTATTAATGAATAGGTACTTAGTTTCCGAAGACATATTAGTGGGTAGAATCTCGCCAATTTAATCTGGAATATATGCAACATAGGTAAATAACGACATTTTGTTGATCGTTGCTTTAACACATCCTTGCTCGATAGATAGATCGACCCATTCAATAGGAATTGATTTGCCAACCGCTAGGAGTACACCTCCACCTGATATTTTGTTGCTCGTTAGTGGCAAGCGATCACATCTGTACACCGCACGTATTAGGATGTAAAGAATTCGGCGCTGTGGATCTCTTTCTTCAAGGACGTTTTGAAGACATCTTGTTTACATTATGAAAGTAAATGGTCAGGTTATTATCGTTTTTATAACTTGGGCCATGTTTGACAATAATAGGTTGCTCGTTACTGGCTTCAGTCACTCTGGATTTGACAATGATATGTTGAAGATTCTGATAGAGATAAAGTTTATTGGCCGTACGTAAAAAATGAATACAGTTGGTGCACAGTAACCAAATTTATGAGTATGCCTCGTTAACGCCACTAAAGCATGAGGTATATTTTCAAAGTTTTACACTTTTAAACGAAGTAACCACACGCAGATTACGTTAGCGAATGTTACACCTTGTGCCTCATGTTTAGTCAATAATTTGCTTGAAACTGGCAACTTCAGTTTGAATGATAACTGTTTTTGTCGATATTTGTGAATCAGCGATTGATAGACTTTGATGGAAACTGACGGAGTTTGTAGAGGTTATAAATGTACAGAACTGGTGGTGTATAGGTTGTAATGCGTATACACAACCTCAGCATGACAACTAAAGGTTGTATTAAAATTTTTGAAATTGGTCGTAAATTTATTGGCATCAAAATAGCGTATGTTGACGAAGTTTAGTCTATCGATCTACCAGCGCTAAAAGTCACGCCTTTATTCAGACCCAACTTTTCATTTTAGGTCACTGATGCCATGTTTTGTTGAACTGAGGACCAGCTCCTTTCCAATACCTTTTGAATTTTTTTTTATCCATGTAGATTTCTCGAAACCAGGCACCCTTTGGGTACATGTACTATCCGGTTTCTGTTTTTTTTCATTGGTAAGGAAAGCGAATTTATTCTTTCAAAAATGCTTCGGTCCAGCATTACTTCTGTGGCATTGGAGAAGAAATGTGGTTTTTAGATAACTTTAACCTCATTCGACCATAATTTCTCCATCGGAGCCCCAAGCGATGACCAGCTGCAGGCTCTTCTATATATTTCCGGTTTTCATTGTCGTGGACAAATACCCTGAGTGCTCATAATTGCAGAGAATGGCAGTGTGCCATCTGTTTTGCTATAAAAGCAAAAAGACTGTAAATTAAGTTTCAAACAAAATTTGTTTAGATCATTTTTTCAATTTTACCGGAAAATACGAGTTTTGATATAAAAAAACTTTATTTCATCAAAATTCGGCATCTGTACAGTCCAGACAGATTGACTATTCGGTATCAAATTTCATACTGATACTGTTCCCAATAATTGGGAGAACCTTACGAAATTTGGTGGAAATATGTGTACCGGAAGTGGCATCTTCCATAGAAGCGTTTTCAAGTTTTGCAGTGATGTTAAAGAGTGTAGCATTGTAAATAAAAAAAGACAAAGAATTAAGGGGACATAGCACCTTCAAATTTTCGAAAAAATCGAAATTTTTTCTATGATAGAAATATGTTAGAATGAACGTTTAAAAACATAATTTTAATGATATAAACATGAAAATCTCAAAAAAAAATTATTTATATTTTTATTTTATTTATTGCGAAGCGCGCCTAATTTAAAGCGCGATAATTTAATCGCGATTATCTCGAAATGACGTTTTTCAAGTTGGCGTGCAAGATTGAGAAAAAAACTACTTATCCAATCGTTCTAAAATTTTAACACGTTGACCTACATACTTCTGCTCAGAATGAACTACGGAAGGAATAATCGGCTTTCAATTTTTTGAGTTACAACTATTTGGGGGAGACAAAAAAGCTGCATTTTCGAAAAAATGCCGCCATTTTTTATTTTTCAACCAATTTTTCCCCTTTTAGTTCATTCCAAGGGCGGTTTAATGCTGAATAACACCCCGTTTTTTTTCTCAGACGTTTCTGAGAGCAATTATGATGCACGCCGCTTGTTTTTGGAAAACCCTTGTAGCAGACGACAGTGGGCTAAAAAAATCTAAAAAATTTTTTTTTGTATACTTTCAGTTAAATAAAATGTCAATGGAAAGTTTCATTAAGACATCTCTTTTTATTCCGAAAAAAAAAATTTGAAAAACTTTTTTTTTTCAATTTTGAAAGTGCTGTATCCTCTTAAAAGATCCAAATAAATTTAAAGATTAAATTTTCAACAAGGTAAAAGGTTGTTCGCATTTTTTAAAATAAATATTTTTGAAGCTTTTGCTTTTTGAAAAACTTTTGAAAATAGTCCTGATACTTCTTCGAACTATTTTCTGGAGAATATATGTTCGCAGAAATATAATTCGAGAATTGGCCAGATACCCAAAATATGACAAAGACATCCCTTCTGGGCTTTTTCTGACAAAGCATTTTTTAGCTTCGTAGAAGATAAAAAGAGGAATAGTTCTGGAATAGAGGTACATTTTCATTGTATGTGGGTTGCCTTTCCGCAATATAAAAACGTTTTGGTGAAGCAAAAGTAGTATTTTATGGTCTTGTAAAAGAAGAAATCCAGTTTTATGGAGAAAAATCACTTGCTCCTTTCAAAATAACTTTAAGTCAAAATCTTGATTTTTCAAGTTCAATCACTTTTTCTCTGAAAAATTTTATGGAAGCTAATAGTAAATTTAATTTTTAAACCCTTTACTTACACAGCGGATCACGTGAAACAAATCTAACTTGTTACATCGTTAGAAATTTTGTCCCGGAATTTTTGAAACGCAATAATTCAAAAACACACCAATTAGTATTTATAATCATTTTGAATGAATCAGTCGTATTCAGGCATTATTAAGGTATACATAAACATGGCCAGAATGGCATGCCTCGAGGAAAAAATTCAACACTATATTCAGATTCCTGAGAGTCCTCCATTCCACGGTTCCAATATTTATTTCTTATTAACGATTACAATGCACAGCGACGGGATTAAAAATTTCCTCTCTAGGTATTCATAAATAGTTTCTACTTATTACTACTGTGGGCTAGTTCTCTTAATCGACAATTTTAATCGTTCCTTTCTTCCCGAAAGAAGCGAATAGTTTTAGATTTATGTTGTTTTTAATTATACTTTTAGAAAATAGTTTTATTACGGTTTTACCAAAAGAACCGTTAATTTTTTAAGATTGGTGTTCCAAATTTAAATGAAATTCGAACTAAACCACAATTAGGCTTCTAGTTTTCAAACTGTTAACCGAGTTTTAGTTTTTATTTTACTGCCAGTTCTGTGAAGATGCTAGGTTCTTGAATAAACGCTGTAGTCGAAGAAAAAATTTAACGAAAAAGAATTTACTATTTGGCCGAATATATATGTAGTTAAATTTAGAGTGATTTACCGTGTGGAAATTGTATCGATTAAGTTGAAGGATTGTTAAAATAAAACATTTTCCAAAAGCCCCTAATAGTCTGCTGCAGCTAAGCGTGTACAAATTTAGGGATTTTAGCGACAAACGAGATCAATAAACGCCCCATGCGCGCAGTCTGCAAAATTAGGTAGACCATAAGCCGCATTTTGCGCACAGTTTTACCGTCTTACCATCGAATATTTGGTCAAACCCTAATATCCGTAATATACAAAAGATTTTCAAATCATGTAGTTAGATCTCTCTGTTATATTTTTGATTGAAGCTATTTCCGATGAAATTATCGGAATATTTATGACCTTTACTGTGAACATTGGATTATTAAGTATATTAGTAACCTTAACATTCACTGGCATATTTCTAACTAGCTCCATTTTTATCAAACCGATCGCAACAAATTGTTGTAAAATTTAAATTCTTTAGATAAAAATAGTCTCAATCAAGTTAACCTCTTAACCTTAGTGAATTACTAATTAGAAAGTATTTGAGACGCTTTATCTTTAAAATTATCTTTAAAATTACAATCTAATTATCGAATTAGTTTTATGAGGGAGTTATAACTACACCAACAAAAATTGTAAATATATTTAATTTCGTTAAATGTCAAGAAGGATCGTTTTAATTCCCCTTCCTCCGCGGGCGCTATTCAAATAGCTCGGTACGGATCAAGGTAGCATAAGTGTTTAGGTCCGATTCAATATCTTCTCGTACTGAGGGTTCCCTGAAATCAATTCTCTCCTTGGTTAGATTTTCATTCATTCGCCATTTTCGACGAATTTGCCGCATAATGCCCAGATAATATTCTTTATTTATCGTCTGACGTTCTGGCAGGAATTCCGAATCCCGATTCACACCTCGATAGTGAAAGAAAACAGTCAACCTTACCTTGACTTTTGATCGACTTTGACGTAGTTTTTTCGGTTTCGGCTCGGTTGGAAGACGGCATCCCGAACCTTGTTGACTAGTTTGCATGTCAAACTCGTAAACTCATGTCTCATCACCGCAGTTATAATGCATTTTATGAATGTGGCGTCGGAATTGACCCGTTCTAGCATGGCTTAAGCGACCTTTACGCGATTGAGTTTTTGAAGAAAATTCAGATCTTTCGAAACTAGTCGAGCGGTAACGTGTTTCATGCATCGTGTGCAATGGTACGAATTAATTTGTGAGACACAGAAAGTTGAGTGGCTATCTCTCTCAAAATTAATGACGATTTTCCGTCACCATTTCCTTCACTTTATTAATGTTAACTTCAGTTGAGGCCGACCAGAGCGAACCAAATCTTTCACCACATCTCAACTTTTTTGAATGCACTGTATCACTCATATATACCACTGTTTTTAATAAAGTCGTTTCATCGTAAACCTTGTAAAATTTTCAGCGATTCGGCACACGAAATTCCATTTGTAATACAAAATTGGAGAATCTTTTTTCGATATTATTATTCATTGTAAAAATCGTAAAACGCTTCCCTTTGGGGCGGTCTCAGAGATGTATCCCTAACTTGGCTTATGGAGTAAGATGTGCCAATCAGCGTAAAACTTATATTCAGGCGCCCGTCTGAAAATCATGAATATTAATGGTGAAAATATGTTCATTAGGGAATTTCCTTGTAGCAATGACAGAGATGTTCCTCTCAGATGGCATATGGAGTTATGTATAAAAACCTTTTCGGGATGGAAATTTCGGGCCAAATTCTTGTACATCCAATTTTCTTAGTGAGGCGAATGTAGCAACAACCAACAATAATAATATTTTTCACATTATTTGTGATTCTGCTACATATCAATGAAAACTTCTCTTCCTCGGTTAAGCCTTTAATGGGATTGTACATATAAACTGTCGTTCCGGGAAACGTTAAAATCCGATATAAAAAATTCGTTCTCATTCGAAATATGTTGAGTTGGCAAGAAGACTTCTGGTAGTAAAGGGACAACCGCCTTAGTTTTTTGGAACTGTGGTTATAGTGATCATATTGAAATTGTAAAAAATAAAACAAAAAATTAAGTTTTTATGAAAAATATACTCTGGTAGATCCCATTATACTCTGGCAAATCATCATGAATAGACTCACGCTTGAACAACGATACGAAATTATTAAAATTTAATTTGAAAATCAATCGTCGATTCGCGCAACTTATAGACGACTTCGTGATTTTTATGGCGCACGTTCATCTGAGCAAGCCATCTGTCGAACTTGGGATAGATTTCTTACCACATACTCTCTAGAGGATGCAATAACATCTATACGTCGCAGGAATGTACATACTGAAGAGAATATTACACGCTGGTGGCATCATAAAACCTTATTTCATCAAAAATGAGGCCAGGGATCGTGTTACGATCAATGGAGATCGTTACCGCACCATGATCAATGATTTTTGTTTGAAAATATGGTTGACATAGATCCGGACGAGATGTAGTTTCAACAGGATTGCGCTACGTGCCATACGGGGACCGTCACCATCGACTTATTAAAATCAAAATTTGGCGATAAGTTGATTTTGAGAAATGGACCTGTGGGGCTCCGCGAAGTCACTTGTTTCTGCTGATAAGCGAACAACAAATGACGCCTTGGAGGCCAGCATTGTTCGTATTATTCTTGACATACGACCAGCAGTCCTCGAAAAAGTGGCCCAAAATTGGACGTCCAGAATGCGTTTCGTCAAGAACAGCCGCGGTTGCTCATATGCCCGAAAACATTTTCAAATATTAATGCCATGTATTGATCTTTCGAATAAAAAAAAAAAATTTTGATTACATTTAATATTTTGTGTTATTTTTTACAGTTTCAAGTTCTATCGGGCTTAAAAAAACACCCATTATTTCGAAAATCGTAGACGTGGATTCGGGCCAAGAAACAACGGAGATATCAAAATGTCGGGCGTAGGTTCAGAAATTGTAATTTCAAATGATTCCACATGGCTATTATATCGAACCGGAGTGAAGTATTTAGCGTTAATAAAAAGTGTAAGCTACACATTTTAACAAAAAGTGTAGACTCAAATGTGTAGATACACAAATTATCAAAGAGTGTAGCTGCACAAGAAAACAGGGTTTGGAATTCGAAACACGTGGTTTAATTAAAATTATTAAAAGTATTACAGTGGGTCACAGCCAAAATGATCCAAACAATTTTTATTTTTTTTAAAGTAAATATCTAAAAAAACAAAAATAAATTTCCATTTTTAATTTACATTTATTATAAGCTTCAGTATTAATTGTTAATTTCCTAAAACAAAACAAATAAAAAATTATAATTTAAAACAAAATAGTAACAAAATTTCTACTTAAATCATGTCACATCTAAAATGATGCATTCTCTTTGTTTTGAAAATAGTGGTGCTTTTTCTACACTCAATAAAATTTTCATGTTGAGTATCAGTTTTAAACAACGTTTTGTACGATTATAGTCAATATAATGCGTCAATTTGCTCCAAAATGGGCCGAGGAAGCTATTTATATAAAATATTTATATAAAAAATGTCATCCAGAAACAATACGCAGAATATTAAGAGTACCAAATTTTCACGGTAAAACAATGCTGAAAATGCCATACATCAGTGAAGTTAATCGTAAGGCTATGAATTGAATTTGTCCAAGACCAAATAAACAAAGACGGAACATTCTGAAACACGGGATTATTCGCTGCTGAAAGCAAATTTAACTTTTTTGGATCAGACAGAAGAAACTATGTATGGAGAAAAATTAATACGAAGCTAGAAGCTCAAAATTTTCGAAGCACTGTTAAACACAGTGGAGGTCATGTTATGTTATGGCATTGTATGGCGTCTTCCGCAATTGGGAATTTAAACTTTATCGAAGAAAATTTGAACAAAAATGTGTATTTAAACATGTTAAACAGAAATTTGGAGGAAAGTGCTGAAAAGTTAAATATTAAGGACCATTTTCGGTTCTACCAGGATGATGATCCGAAACACAAATCTCGAATTGTTCAAAGTTTGCTCATTTGAAATACTCCTCATGCCTTGAAAACACCTGCCCAATCACCGGGCATCAATGTTATTGAAAGCTTATGGTTTAAACTTGAAAGAGAAATCAGAAAACATGAGATTAATAATGTAGCAAACTTAAAAAAAGCATTGTTGGAAGAGTAGAGTAAAATAATTCCTCCTAATATTAGTTACAAACTTAACAATTAATTTTTTACAGAATTTTTAAAACTGCATCATTTTAGATGTGACAAGTTTTTACGTAGACATTTTGTTTTTGTTACTATTTTGTTATAAATTGAAATGTTGTATTTGTTCTGTTTTATGAAATTAACAATTAATACTGAAGTTTATAATAAATGTAAATTAAAAATGGATATTTATTTTTGTTTTTTGGATATTTAGTTAAAAAAAAATTGCTTGCATCATTTTGGCTGTGACCCACTGTATATTGAGAATCACAGTACTACCAAAAAAATTTTATTCACCCTCAAAAAAATTAAAGCCTTTTTAATTAAAGAACCATAAGTGCCGAATGTGTTCGACTTGTAATGGTGTGGTGTCTGAAATTTGTAAAAAAATCAACACAATTTGCTTGGCGATATGACCCTACACGTGGAAGCGTCTTTGGCCAAAATCACTTAATTCTTTAATAATTCAAAAAATCATCGGACCAATAAGTAGGATTTAGTGTTCTCTACTGAGGATGATGTCTAGAATTAATGGAAACAATTATAAAACAATTTGCTTGTTTTGATTGGCCGTATGACCCTTCACGTGGAAGCGCCTTTGGTTGGCAATTTTTTAATTCCGATGTTTTTTTTTTGAATTAATAAAAAAATTAAACAATTTTGGCCATCAAATTCAACACTTGGCACTCAATGATCCGGTGATTTTTTGAATTATTAAAGAATTAAGTGAATTTGACCAAAGACGCTTTCACATGTAGGGCCAATATCGCCAATCACAACAAGCAAATTGTCTTGAATATTTTTTTTTACAAATTTCAAACACCATCACAAATCGAGAAGACTAAATTCCAAACTCGGCACTTATGGTTCCGAAGATTTTCTGTATGTAGTACTGTCATTCTCAATATATATTGATTATTTTTAATAATTTTAATTAAAGCACGTGTTTCGAATTCCAAACTTTTTTTCTAGTGCAACTACACGTTTTGATAATTTGTGTATCTACACTTTTAGCCTCCACTTTTCGTTCAAATGTGTAGCTACACTTTTTTTAACGTTAAATACTTTACTCCAGTTATTTCGAGAAAATTGCATTTAAACATGTTTAAATCCTTTTGAATTTTGTGCACAGCCAAAAATAATGTCTGTGTTTGTGGTAGCATCAGTCAATCTGGAAACAAATTTTGTTGTTGAGGCTCTGGGTCTAAAATTCCCAAAACTTTCTAATTTCACTTTTACATAATAAATTCTAATTAGTGTATAGCAAGTTAGAGTCAAACTAATCTTAAGATTATTTTTTATTTATTTACATTTAAAACTTTGTAAGATTGTGCTTATTAAAACAATATCAAATTACTTTGAGTCATCAAGAAGAAGAAACTGTTATTCTATATTTTATAGAATACACCAGAATAAACTCATATGAAATAATATTTGCTAACTTTAAACTACAGGGTGTTCGTGATTAAAGTAATTTTTTATAAGTTAAGAAATTATTGAACACATTATCACGGACACCCTGTAAATTCATTCATACCAAAATATTTGTATCCCAACACAAAGTAATGAAGCAAATCTCACATAAAAAGTGAGATGATTTCTTGAATTAATGATGAAGAATAAAAAAAAATTAGTACAATGACCTGGATTACAACTTTGTGAGTACAAAAGATTCGCATTACACGTTGTACTCTAGTTTAGTGTATATAACCCAAAGCCACATTACGTTATATAAAATTGCTTATCTTGTCGGGTTGCAATTATCAATGAACCTTTTTGTATTTTGGACCCAAAAATAAATTTGTGATATGGTATTATGACGCAATTAAATAGACCAGCAAACAATAATAGAATAAACCGGTGCGATTCAGTATTTTAATTGTAGATAATTTTGGGACGCGATATATATTTAACCAGCTTCGTAGCCTAGCTCGAACTAAATTAAAATGTAACTTGAAAATAATATTTATATTTTTTTTAATATAGCGAACACATATCAGATTTTTTTTTAATATTTTTTTTTTTTATGCGTGATCAAGCTATTGGGTTATCAAGCTCACTGTGCTTCAGCTGATAACTTATTTATATTTTATAAATATAAGCTAGATGGTGTGACTTGGCACAGTATGTACGTACATAAGAATGCAATTTAATTTTTATAAGATGTACAATAAAAAAAAACTCCTTTCAGTAGCCCATGTGCATCGATTGAGATATGAGGTCGATTTTTAATAAAAAATTTAAATTGATTTTTTTGTGTTGCCAACGATTTGTTTTTTGTCTATAATTAAGTTCACTGACCAGAGTTATGTGATGATTTGGGCTATCTACCCTGATCTCATTGGTACATATGTGCAGTGAAAGTTTAATAATAATTTATAATGTTATCGTAAGTAATTTAATTACATCGCGTGTGTTCTGTACTTTTGTCGTTTACATATTCTGTGTTACAAACAGTACGAGTATATACTTGTGCATCGATTTGTTTTGCCGATCACACATTTTGCAGATATGCATAATACTCGTATTACCTAAGTGCGATATGGTATGATCATGTGTAAATAAAAATATTAATTAAAAACTGCAAGCTTATTAATTTAAGTGTGGTGATTTTGTTTGCTAAACATAATTGTGATTTATAATTTACAACGCTCGTCAGTTCTGAAGCGGCGGTTGACAAGATCACATCGCTATAGAAATTATAATCGGTCTACACATCTAGTATGATTTAAATTTTTAAATTAACTTTTTTTAAATATTTTTTATTAATCATAAACATGCAAAATGTTTGAATACTGTTTAAATAATATTTTTTTGATTATTTCTTTACTATACAATTTAGTTATAAGTTTAGTGCTAGGGTGTTTGATTAGATAATTAACAACTGGATAAATAAAAAATTGTTTAAACAACCAACATATGGTGGACTTTATTCTTTTTCGAATGTTTAAATTTATAGTTTGCAGACGCAACATTGAAATTTGTTTAGTTTTTTACATAATTAAGAATATTATACAAAAAAATGTAAATTTTTTTCTAGCTAATAATATCTGACTAATATAAAAAGAGAGGCATATTTTGTTCCTTGGTCATCGATACCTAATAGCTATCATAAAAGTTTCGAAACATTTCACCCAGGGCCGATGTGAAGTTTCTGACAAAGTTGAATTGAATTTCTAAGTAAAATATGCTAACAAAAGTGAAATTTATGAATACAATATGAAAACGATTTTGTTCGAAAACCACGACTTGAGAGTTGAGAGGTTTTATATTGTTTCATCAGCACATTAAATGTAAATAAAAAATTTAAGTATTATTTACATCAATCAACAATAATATTAATTTTTGTCTATGTAGCACGTTAGTGAAACAGCAGCGAAACTCCCAACTCTCAAGTCTCAGTTTTCGAACAAAATCTGTACTCTGATCTGATTTGAAATAAAGTGGGTCACTTAATTCAAATCCAACACGACTTAATCCAATTTATTAAATAAAATACTATGACCAAATTTGAAATGTTGGCTCTTGAGTTGACCTCCCTATCTTGAAAAACTTTTAAATTTATGATGTGTGCCTCAGCTCGATTTTTTCGACTAAATTATGAACTAAACTAAATGGCTCAGTAATTCATAATAAACATTCATAGGTGGCAGTAGCATCAACAAACCAAGCTGCGCCTGTCTAATCGAAATACTAAATTGTCGACTTTTCGTGGGTGGAGGAAATATTAAATTAAATTAAAATAATGGAAGTTGATATGGAAGTTGCATTATTAGCAAATGTTGTTATATACTACGAAATGTTAAATAAAAAAATGCAAGAAATGGAATAAAGAAATTTGGAAAAATGACATTTGACAACTAAATTGAAAAGTTACCTCGCGAGGAGACTTTTTGTTTGTAACCTGGCGGCGAATAGCGTAAGGTCACATCAAAAAAGTTTAGTTCATAATTTAGCCGAAAAAATTGACCTGAGGCACATAGTTTTAATTGTTGAGCTCACTCATAAAACCAAAAACAACAATTAGGTAGATCGCATAGCAATAATTAATTACACGGCATTACAAAAATTAATATTTGCGACATAGAAAAATGTCTTCTATTTTTTTTTTAAAAGGTCCTATTGGTTATTCATTTTACATTAATTTCTTATTCTAATTAGAACTGGCGGTTTCTGCCTTTGAAGTCTTCCCACTCCTCTGGCGTTGTTTAACATACGATGGATATCTGTATTTTCATGTCGGTGACGCACTCTATCTTTAAGCCCTTATGAAGTATGTCGTTCCTAATGTACCACGAGGCAGTCACTCAGAGAGGTCAGAATTTCTAATCAATGAGCCAGCACATTTTCCTTGATGCGCTCTGTCCATTTTAGCAACGAGGGCCATGCCAATGTAGCTGCATTTGCATATAAAATTTGGTTTGAGCTAAGATCCACGGGAATCCAGTTTACATTTTGGTTTGTAAAGTTGACATGTATTGATTTTGCTTCCTTTAATAAAATGCGCCATGTTTTAGTCCAGTTACTCACTGTGTTAACTCCATTTTGAAGTTTGCTTATTGCTTCTGGTATATCTTTTCCAACTGTTAGACCAGAAGTGGTGATATCGGTCTACAGGATTTTTTATCGTTTGCTGGTTTACCTGGTTTAGGAACCATGATCACTTTAGCCACCTTCCATTAACGTGGAACATATTTCAGTCCGACGGCAGCATTAATTATTTGAACTAATTTTCGCAAACTTTCTCGTGAATGGCTTTTAGAATTTGCCCAGTAATTAAGTCATAACCTGGAGCTTTTGTAATACTTAAATTATTATTGATTTCAGTTCTAAGTTCAAATAAGGTTCGGCAATAAGGTTCGGAATTTTCATTTGCAGGTTGTCTCGGCAACGTTTGAAAAGTTTCTTCCAAATGGGCAGCAAACAGAGAAATTCCTACTTGTCACTTTAGCCCAGGATCCGTCATCGTTCTTGATAGTTGGCACATACTATTTGGTTTTTTTAACCTTTTCGTTGCTTTACAAAATGGGTAATCGATTATCTTTAGTTCAGAAAGACCTCGAATTCACTTTTTTATGCTTCCGCATGGAGAATATTTTTGCCCTAACTCTCTAACCTCAAGAGGATAGTTATGGTTCCTTGTGGAGTTTTTATGAGGAAAAGGTGAAGTTTCCCAAGAGATTTGTTCGCTCTCCCACGAACTTCTTGAATAGATCCCAATTGGTTTTATTGTTTGTTAATTTAAGCAAGTAATTTTTTTTATTACCATTGTGCTTAGTGTCACGTGTAGTCCTTTAAAACTCCGTTTGTTACAAAGAGGTCAAAAAGAATATAGAAATTCACAGTTGTTCTCGCGAGAGACGTCTCTAAAACTTCTATCAGTCTGATCTTCTTCATCTCTTTATTTTCACTAAGTGTTCTGCGTCGTTCTGCGTAGTTTAGCATTTTCGTTTTCCTGCGAAGTCGCGGACTGTGTTTGTCTAGGTTGGCTCATCTCAGAATCTAACTTAGCCGTTGGGTAAAAGTGTCTGTGTTTGTAAACTTATTGCTTTAAGAACGGATTGTTGAAGCAGCTACCAACCTAACCAGTATAGTTGGTAATAGATGAGTTTAACATTTGGGCTGGTATATTGACCTTCTAGACCGATGCCCCTTACCCCCGAAATGCGACCGGTTTAATTTCTGACCTGGTAAAATATTCTTTTAAATTTTAAAGCAATCCACAACATCCAAGAGAAGCTACAAGGTATTAGCTTGGTTGACTATTTTCGAATATCTTCTTATTTTTAACTAAAATCGTTTAAACTAGATCTACATACTTCACATAAAGAGGCTCAGTTTCATAATGCTTACTATACGCCAGCCAAATGGTTAGATATTGCCTTCAAAGGACCGATTCTGGTCAGATCTAGAATAAAACTAAATTATTTTTGACACCCACAATTTCGCTCAACCAAGCTAAAGTAAAAGATATAAACTTCTGTAAAACGACCACCTTGCGTACCAGAGGATAAGTGGTCGTTTTGAGAGGTGGACGTTTTAGGGAAAAAGTATAAAAAATTCAAAAATATAACAACTATGTATATATTTTTATTTTATTTCTTACCATACGATACGTTAATCACAAACATAAATTATCAAGAAATTATAATTTCAAGAACAAATTTCAATTCATACTTAACTAAATTTGATCAAATTATAAAACTATTAACATTTTTTTGTATTATTTTGGCGTGAAATACTCAATTAACGTTATTTGTTTCGATGATCTGGCCTTCTGCATAATGATTTCGTCATTAACTCACTATTTCGACAATCGTTTTAAGCCAGCTACTGCTTCCAATCAACATTGGCTGAAGCTCCTCATCATCGGATTCGTCGTTTTCCCCGTCTTTATTAAAATTGGTCACGTTCGAATTCAACAACTCGGTTTCCGTCAATATTGGTATCGAAGTCGAGTTCTAAATTCACAAGGTTTGCGAAAGATTAGGTCACTTTGAATATCAAAATTTTCAAAAATGTTTATGACAGTATGAGAACTTGGCACTGCCAAGTTGGCAGTACCAATCCACATTTCGAAAAGCACTTTTCAATGGTTATCGGGGAGACATTATTCCACGCTTCCTTTACATATTCAACAACATCGGCCAAAGTAATTTTTTTTATTAATTCGTCAACAATGTCGACAGTAACGTCCCTTAAGCTAGCAGAATCCATACAGCAGAACATTACAAGATAGTATGGATAATTATAGGCTAATTATAAATGCTCTATTAAAAAAATTTTGGGCTCCATCCCTTCCAACTAAAACGCGGGTTCTGCTAGCTCTAGAAAAAATTAGCAGAACCCATATCGAAAAACGATTTAAAAACAATTGAAAAATTAAAGATTAATTTTAGGCTAATTAAATGCCTTATTTAAATTTTTTTATTCTGCTCGTTCTAGGAAAAACAAGGCTTTGTCACTAAAAAAACTAGCAGAACCCAAATCGAAAATCCGACCAAAACCGAAATTAGAACGGAAGACAAGATCAATTGACAAACAAATAATTTTAGGCTCATTATGGCCTAATAAAATGCCCTATTTAAAAATTTTGGGCTCCACTTGCTCAACACAATCCAAAATCGGACCAAATCCGAAATTAGAACGCAAAACAAGATCAATTGACATACAAAGACTTTTAGGCTCTTCATGGCCTAATTAAATGTCTCATTAAACAATTTTGGGCTCCACTCGTTGTTGACCAAATTCCAGGTCATTTAATCTAAAGCTAGCAGAACCCAAATCGAAAATCGGACCAAAACCGAAATTAGAACGGAAAACAAGATCAATTGACAAACAAATAATTTTAGGCTCATTATGGCCTAATCAAATGCCCCATTAAAAAAATGTTGGGCTCCATTTGTTCTTGACTAAACTTCAAGTCATTTCATCTAAAGCTAGCAGAACCCAAATCGAAAATCGGACCAAAACCAAAATTAGAACGCAAATGGAGCCTAAATTTTTTCAATGGTTTATTTAATTTGGCCATAATAAGCCTTAAATTATTTGTATATCAATTGATCTTGTTTTGCGTTCTAAATTCGGTTTTGATCCGATTTTCGATTTGGGTTCTGCTAGCTTTAGATTAAATGACCTGAATTTGAACAAGAACGAGTGGAGCCCAAATTTTTTTTAATGGGACATTTGATTAGGCCATAATTATCCTTAAATTATTTGTGGGTTCTGCTAGCTTTTGAGCTAAGTGACAAGCCATATGCTTTTCCAAGAACGAGCAGAATAAAAAAATATTAAATAGGGCATTTAATTAGCCTAGAAATAACGTTTAATTTTCCAATTGTTTTTCGATATGGGTTCTGCTAACTCTTTCTAAAGCTAGCAAAACCCGCGTTTTAGTTGGAAGGGAGGGAGCCCAAAAATTGTTTAATAGAGCATTTTATGCATACTATCTTGTAATGTTCTGCTGTATGGGTCTGCTAGCTCAAAGAACGTGGACAGTATCTGAATAATTACGTACTTGAATGGTTATGTACTTAATTATACTGCCTTTATTAAACTCCACTATAAAACATTATATACTATAAAAAATGCTGACATAGTGTCTACATTAGTATAATGAACAAATTTAAATTCAGTACTGTACACCGGAAACACCGTAGAAAATGCTCTGTCTAACCTAAATGAATTAACCTAATAAAAATCATTTGCTGAGTCGGCATTTCCCATGACAGTGACTTGTATATATAGTTCTATTAATTATATCTAGAGTAATATTACATTAATGCACAATCAGCTTTCTATCTAGGTCGACCCTAGTTGTTCAGTTGAACAGTATCCATCTTCGCGATTACACTGGTCAGCATTCTGCGCCGATTATGTAGTGTAGTTTAAAATTTTGGATGGTGCCTTAATCAAGTGGTTGACTTACACTCGTAGTATTTGCAAGCAGAAATAATAATTTGATAG
Organism: Nephrotoma flavescens; assembly: GCA_932526605.1. Lineage (NCBI taxonomy): Eukaryota > Metazoa > Arthropoda > Insecta > Diptera > Tipulidae > Nephrotoma > Nephrotoma flavescens. The sequence goes on along the minus strand of OW052220.1, from coordinate 70,673,120 downwards.
CATTGAGCTGTAATTCGGTTGAATGGCTGGCTGCATTTACCCAGGCCTATTATAATTCTTCGTTTATCTTTGATCAATTTTTGATCATTAGAGTGCATTTTAACCGATTAGATATGTATTTAGTAACATAATACAAACAAAATTGATTTTGTACTATTAAATCATGGTCGCGGTTGGGTTTGAGGTTGTTGGGTGGTTTTTTTAGAGAGAAGATTGTACTTTAAATAAAAATGGTTTAATGATCAAATGTATCATACAGGAAGGGGGTCTTCTGCTAGAGGTGGTCGTTTGTAGAAGTTTTACTTACTAAGTTTTTGAATCTATGGGATTCCTGGTGTAATAATCACGTCAGCAATCTCACACTATTTCGGAAAATACATATATGTATACACAAATTCTGTTGTTTGAAGCACAAAGAAAAAGAAAAGTGCGAATTGGAAAATTTTTTTTTGACAAAAATTACCGTCATATCAACATCAAATCTCCAAATTTATGGAAAAAGCTTAATCATGAAGTCAAATCAGTAAATCCATCTAGGCTGTAGAGAGAACGCAGACAGACGGACAAATCGTCCAGCAGATCGTAAATCCATCTAAGCTGTAAAGAAAATTCATAAACTAACATTTTCTTCATAAAACCAAATTCATACAAACCAAATTCCATTAAAAGCAAATCGGAAGACATTTTCTTGAAGATATTCGCTAATTGCAATGAAATCTGATACTTTTAAACTTCCTCGCAAATGTTCATCAAATCCGTGTCTCGCAGTATTGCGTCAGTTTCTTATCATCATAACTTGACCTCGAAATTTTACGATGCAATGTCGAATATCTTATATCGCTGTTACATATGAGTTTTGGAAGTGGTTTTTCAAATGGCCAATATGAATTAATCTAATCTATTTTGACACATTGCCGTGTTATGATGAAATTTGAATGAATTTAAGCAAAATACAGGATGCCGATATGATCCGGATATAATTCTGGAAAAATATAAATTCAAATGGGAGTACTTTAAATATTTATTTTTCATCCGAATTAGTAAAGAATTCAGGTTTATGATCACCATAATGGATTGCAATAGATGTAGTTGAGGTAAATTGCCAGTTCGAACGGGATTACTTCAACTAATTTGGATAAAGAAATTTTTTAACGAATAAGGATTCAAATCGGTGTGTAAGATGAAAAAATAATTGAGGGAAACCGATTAGCATGTATAAACCCATTGAAATAGAACTCGGTTTTATAGTAAAAATGGAATTCCACATCATTTCCAAACGAGATTTTGGAAAATGGTTATAGCTTGCTAACTCCGTTTTATGATGAAATTACAATTGCTGTGTACATTTCGAATGCTTTTGTGAAGGATTGCTTATTTGAATGGAAGAAATCCATTTCCAAAATGATTGGGATAAAACTAACAATTACTTTACGAAATTTAGTTTTAGAGCTTGGTTATTTATTTGTTGTACAATTTTATAATTCCGAAAGTATGCCTGTTTGATTTTTATTTGGGTGTTGTGGGTGTTCAGAACAAATCACAAACAAAGTAGAGTTCACGAAGAAAACATCAACAAGAATTTGATAAAAATGTCGTCCATTCAAATTTACCATTTTTGGGAACAACACCCGGAACTAGTATGCTCTTCATTTCAATTGGCAGAGAAATCACTAAATTCTAAACTTTTTGGGTTAAATTACCGACTAACTAAATTGATTGTTAGTTGTTACCAGTCATTGTTAGATGTCCGTAGGGTTTATTCAGATATTTAGTTCTAAATTGCAAACTTGTTTAGATTTATCAGTTGCCGATTAGAAATATTGTGGAGATTGATAAATATTAGAAAAAATGCTATTAAACATTAGACATGGCATTTTGTGCCATCTATGAACATCTTCTACATACTAACAATTTAGTTAATCGAAAATTTAAACAAAATTAATTTAAGTAAGGAAGATATTATTGAAAATTAAATTTATTCATACAGACCAAGTGTCATTATACATATTTGAGAAATAATTATACACGATTGGTCTAGTGAGCACCTTGATAAATGTTCAGAATAACGCCATCTATGCGTCACTAGTAACAACTTCTTTTGTTTGTCGTGAAGTATGTATTTTAAACGAAAGCTGTCAAATTGTTATGACAATTGATTGAATCGTTTCTTAGTTAGGTTCCATTCGTTTATAATTGGGTAAATTAATTTTAACGTGGCCGAACAAATGATGCTGAACATTCAGGAAGGCTAAAATAGGTCACAACACCAGAAATGGTCGCAAAAGTCTATGAAATCATTATAAATGACCATCGTATAAAGTTGCACGAGATTGTTGACATTGTAAATATCTAAGCAATGTTTGGAGATGTTTCAGCGTAATCCAACTGCTTTTTTGCGTCTATTTATAACGGTTGATGAAACATGAACTCCAAAGAAAGCAAAAGTTGCTGAATAAGCTGGTAAGGTTACGGGCGCTTTCTTTTGGGATGCACAAGGCATAATATTCATCGTTTATTTTGAGAATGGTAAAACCATCACAGGTGAATATTATGCATCGTTATTGAATCACTTTAAATGAAAAATTAAGGCGTCTTGTGACTTTCCTATTTCCAAACATTAAAAAATTGCTTGGTGGATAGAGATGTGACTGCTGTTTTGAAAACAAATTTCCGTCGAAATGAAACACTATAACCTCGCAAATTTGTGAAATAGATGCGTGAGGAGGCCACGGACAACAGAAGCGACCCCGTATAATCGTGCAATCAGTCATTTGGGTGATGTCATTTAGCCTCCGCGCCGCTGTGGTTTGATGCCGTTAGACTTCCTTTTGATGGGGTTTCGTGAAAGATCAATGTTATGTGTGCAATCCCCAGACGATTCAGGCCTTCACAGGATAGGCTACTGCCACGCTAACAATTTTACAAAGAAACCTCTAAATAGCTCATTCAAATTTTTCGCTTTAATAAAATTATTGGAATAATTTTGGTGAACTATACCAAGCTTTCAGTAAACAATCATTTTTCGATTAATGGATTTTTCGGTGAATAGAGGTTTTTGAATTAATTAGTTTTTGGATTAATTTTATTTTCGATTAATTGTCGTTTTCGGTAAATTGTTTTTTGGTGAACTGTAGAATTTTGGATGAATTGATTTTCGGCGAAGTCTAGTTTCCGACTAGTTATTTTTCAATAATATATTTTCAAATTACCGTTGAAAACGGTTCAATGATGCAAGATTTGAAATTCTCTGAATGCTCTTTCCAATTTTCATAATCTTCCCAATCAAATGATTATTGCAGAATAAAATAAAATGGAAATTTTGTTTTTCAAAAATACGCTTTTATTTAAATTAGTTTTATTTTTAATGAATTATTAGCATTGTCAAATTACCGAATTATTTGAATGCTGTAATTATTTAAATAACCAAAAGTAAAAACATTGCCGCAACTCGTGTTTTTGTTTTTGACTATTTAAATCATTAACAGATGTATAAATAATTAGGTAATTTGACTGTGCAAATAATTCATTAGTGAATTTGTATTTCATTTAAATATTATTTAGAGCACATAACGTTTTTATAATTCGCATTATTTTAGTTATTGTTCCTTTTTATTGTGTGTCATCTTGATGATCGTACCTAAAATCGGTCGTGTGTCACCAACTTTGAAGTAAATAGAAAACAAAATATCTTTATAATTAGCAATCGAATTGTTTTTATTATCGACACACCTGTGTCATTTCAGTTTCAATTGGATTAATAAATACAAAATTATAGAATGAGTTTGCATCATCCTGCTCGTTTTTCACTTCTTAGAATTTATTACAATTTGCTTAAGTTATCTCATTGATTAGCATCAGGGGAATTCCAAAAAACGAGTTTTTGATGAATTGTTGTAATTGTAACGTCGTAAGAAGAATTGCGCAGTTTAGTTTAAATTTTTATTTAAGTAACTGAAACTATATAAAACTATTAAACAGAAGATGAAAATTAAATTTTTTTTAAAATTCCATAACCGTTCTGGCAGTCATAATTACTCAGCAATAAATCTGCGAACGGAAATAGTTTTAACCCCAAAAGATTTTCTTTATTAATTTTAATGCGTGCAGCAGCATTCAAATCGTAGATTTATTGTTTCGGGCATGACGATCATTTTCACAAATAATGATTAATAAATTATTTGTAGTTATACAAGAAATTCTCCATCTCCATAAATTAAAAAGATCGCCCCATAAATTTTTTTACCAGAAATAGTTTATTACGTAATCTGCATCGAGTTACTTTGCTAGTCTAACCGAACCATAAAAAGTTTAAAAATGTATTAAATTGCGAAATATGTAGTTATTGTAATGCTGTCACTTTTGAATTTTAATGTTTATAATTGTAAAGTAATCACAATGATATTTTTATGATAATTCTAACATAAGAATAAATATTGATCTAATGGCTTTCATCTCCCAGCTCTCTACCATGTTCAGATGACGATCTGATATCAAATAGTTTCTTTGGGTTTATGATGTACTTGAGACTAACAGATCATATCGATTTAAATTTTTGATTCTGTTAGTCATCGTTTTATTTTTAAGTATGCCTCAAGAATCGGTATTAGAGGTGACTTAGCACATTTATTGCATTTACTAATGATATGGCTATCTCAAAATATAGCGTTAGCATTGCACCTGTATTTAGACAATGCAGCTGTTTAGATGTATTACATGATATACATAAATTATGATTTAAATTTATTGTTATATTTTATGGCTTTGGTTTTATGATCATTTTATGTTCTTAAGTGAGAAAACTAAAATTATATTTTTTGCTGCACATTTTCCGTGGGGTAATATCACGATTCTTAATGGAACAACATTTTTTCGATGACCAGCACTTGTAGCACGATCCAATGAAAATGGTACTAGAATTGTTTACAAATTAATTACAAATTTGTTACACAGTTAGAAAATTTTTTACAGATTCCGGCATTAAACAAAGCTTTACCACACTTTTCTCGTATTTTTATTAATATTTATTGTATCGTTCTGGGGATGTTACTGGAATTTTTTACAAATTAATTACAACATATTGGCATAGTTCACCGCTACCCCTAAGGGATGCAGTTCTTTAAAAAAGACATTTTTCGTTACACCATGCTTTTGGCATTTCTCTTAATATTGTATCGTTCTGAGGTTGGTACTGTAATTTTTAAAAATAATTACAATACATCTACCCCTAAGGAGGAATTTGTATACCATACAGGTTGATTGAAAAGTATTGAGAGCGACACCTATTAACCAGTAGAGGAATCAAAATGTATACGCCATTTAATTATTTCATCTTTCATAATTTGTATTTCGATCTGGCAATTCATTTTTTATTCACAAGCCATTAAAAGTTGACGTGTCAGTGTATTCGTTTACAATGGAAAAAACCGAATATCGTGCAGTGATAGAATTCTTTGTTTTGGAAGGTTTATCAGCAACAGAAATTCATACAAAAATGGTAAAAGTGTTTAAGGAATCTGCTCCTTTATTTCCAACTGTGCATCGATGGGTTTTAGAGTTTAAACGTGGTCGTTCAAGCGTTAAACATGAACCACGTAGTGGACGTCCAAAAAGTGGAATGACTAGACGAAGTGGAGATTTATAAATGAGACTTGGCTCTACCCCCATGATTCTAAACTTAAACAAGAACATTTACAGTATACTGAAGCTGGTTGTTCAGCTTCAAAACAGGTGAAGATAGAACGATCGGCAAAAAAGGTCATTGCATCAGTTTTTGGGATGCAAAAAGGGATTTTGTTGATTGATTATCTTAAAAAAGGTAAAACAGTTAATTCTGAATATTATTGCAACCTTTTGAACCAGTTGGATAAAAAAAATCGTGAAAAAAGACCCGCTTTACAGAAGAAAAAATAAATTTTTCATAACGAAGATGCACGAGTCTTTTGACGATGGCTAAATTGAACGAATTCAAATGCGAATTGCTTGAACGCCCACCGTATTTACCACAGTTGGCTCCCATCGATTATTATCTTTTCAGAGACCTGGGACAATTCCTTCATGGAAAGCGTTTTTCGTCGAATAAAGAAGCTATTGCAGCCGTGGAACAGTATTTTGCAGAGCTTCCGGAAAATCATTACAGAGATGGGGAGAATATATTGAAGAAAAAAACTAATTTCATTAAAAAATTCACATTCATTCATTTTTGCTTTCAATACTTTTCAACCAACCTGTATCATTGAACATGGAAGTTTATGTCATCTTTTCATGCTGTAGCTCAAATTGTCTAGATTCATTATTGGACAGTATTCAAGAAACAATTTTTTTTTGTCTCATAATGCTTCAATCAAAACTCAACTATCTATCATCCGAGTTTTTTTTCTTGTTCATTTCAAACGATAACAAAAACCATTTTCTTAATCATCTGACAGAGTTCAGGCCTACTCATAATCGATCAAAGAGTCATAATGACCAGAAATTACTATTTGGTAATTTTACACGCGATAAAAATTCGGCACAGTCGAAATATAAATTATTGTAACCCTAGCATAGGTTAGAAGTTAAAAGTCCACACCCACAAAAATCGATCATATTACTTCGAATTACCTTCCTATGCCAGAAATAAGATTTCCCGAATTTATTACAACACCCCACACCCAAAATACGAAGATGCACGAGTCTTTTGACGATGGCTAAATTGAACGAATTCAAATGCGAATTGCTTGAATGCCCACCGTATTTACCACAGTTGGCTCCCATCGATTATTATCTTTTCAGAGACCTGGGACAATTCCTTCATGGAAAGCGTTTTTCGTCGAATAAAGAAGCTATTGCAGCCGTGGAACAGTATTTTGCAGAGCTTCCGGAAAATCATTACAGAGATGGGGAGAATATATTGAATAAAAAAACTAATTTCATTAAAAAATTCACATTCATTCATTTTTGCTTTCAATACTTTTCAACCAACCTGTATCATTGAACATGGAAGTTTATGTCATCTTTTCATGCTGTAACTCAAATTGTCTAGATTCATTATTGGACAGTATTCAAGAAACAATTTTTTTTTGTCTCATAATGCTTCAATCAAAACTCAACTATCTATCATCCGAGTTTTTTTTCTTGTTCATTTCAAACGATAACAAAAACCATTTTCTTAATCATCTGACAGAGTTCAGGCCTACTCATAATCGATCAAAGAGTCATAATGACCAGAAATTACTATTTGGTAATTTTACACGCGATAAAAATTCGGCACAGTCGAAATATAAATTATTGTAACCCTAGCATAGGTTAGAAGTTAAAAGTCCACACCCACAAAAATCGATCATATTACTTCGAATTACCTTCCTATGCCAGAAATAAGATTTCCCGAATTTATTACAACACCCCACACCCAAAATAATCGATCTTAATACATCGAACTTACTTCATGTGTAAGAAATAGGTATTCCTAAATTTATTACAACAGCGCACACCCAGAAAAATCGAGGAAGGAAGTTCGATGCAATATGATCGATTTTTGTCTGTGGGCTGCTGTAATAAATTCAGGAGTACTTATTTCTTGCATAGGAAGGAGGTTCGATGCATTAAGATCGTTTTGGGGGTGTGGCTTGTTGTAATAAATTTAAGGGTGCCTATTTCTTACACAGGAAGGAAACTCGATGCATTTTAATCGATTTTTTCTGTGATGTAATAAATTCAGGTGTATCTATTAAGTCCACAGGAAGGTAATTTGATGCGTTATGATCGATTTTGGTGGATGTGGGCTATTGTAATAAATTCATGCGTACTTATTTATTGTATCAAAACAAACAGCGTCTGATATTTAATTAAAATTTATTAAATAAATTAGAACTCACCAATTAAACATTAATATCATTTTGGTTTTTGAACACATTAGAGACATCTAATTATAATTGGTACGAACTAACCATCAATTTAGTAAGCCGAAAATTTAAACAAATGCCGTCAGACGCACGGCAATATAGACAACTACAAGTGGATCTGACGGCAAAAAAAATAAGCTTGTTCCGGATATTTTTGTATGTTAATTTTTATTTTCATAAAGTATGCCGTGCTAAAATTTCATAGAAAAAAACCCGCAATGAGCTTATTTTTAATGCGCTAGATGTCACATTCCCAACTTTAACAGTCGTCAATACGTTAATTTATTTCTTATACTGTCTGCCTGATACCAATTGTTTTCTAAATTTTCGACTAACTATATTGATGGTTAGTTCGTACCAGTTATTGATAGATGTCACCGATGTCTTTATAAAGAAGAACTTTATACAATCGCTGATCCGAAGTATTGTGGAAATTGAATTTTTTTATTTACTAAATTTTAATTATATATCAGACAAAATTTCAATTGTGCAATCTATGAACGACTGGAGTAAACTAACCATCACTTTAGTTAGTCGGAAATTTTGACAAGCAAATCTGTGGCATAAACTTTATACTGTTTATGCCTCACTGATTTGCTTGTACAAATTGTTTCTATACTAGCTGCGTAACAAAAAAAATTAATGTTTCTTTGAAAACCATAATTAAGAATTCACAGGCCTTCTTTATAAAAATTCGAGCTAAATATATGTTGCTGATATCTTCTGAAATTTGGTCAAACTAATGCTAGAGATATACTCGACGTTACTCAGACGTTCCTTTATGTCAAAAAAGTTTTACTTTTACACGCAAGATAAAGTCAATAATTTCGAATCGCGTTTTTGACATTTTGACAGACATTTTGATGTAAGCTGATTTTAGTAGTGTTTCTATTATCGGTAAATCATAAAACTCGTATAATGAATAATTTGCACTAGAGATATTAATTTTTTTGCACTTGAGATATTAATTTTTCATTAAAACTCATTTTTAATTTGAATTTGGGTAATCGAATGTTTTTTTGACAAGCAAATTGGCATGAATAGAAAAAAATTGTAGTAGAATGTTTATTAAAAAATTGCCGTAAGATGTCACTTTTTATTGTACAACAACAAAATGATCAAGTTGAATCAACTTTTTTTTGTTACTTCTGAGTCGCGTCGAGTATAATCGCTTTGGTACAAACTCATATATTTCAACTTTTTATTTTTTGTTAGACACGTCGGTCGCGTCGAGTATATCTCAGGGGTAAAAAAAATTTGAAATTGAACCGAACTGACATGCATAAATTAATTTAACAGTTCAGTAAAATGTCAAAACATTCACAGAAAACAATGAATTTTTTTAAATTTATTCTCTGGCATCTCCTGTATTTTCTTTGTTTCTTAAATATGGTGCGCTGGAAAATATATATGACTTTTTGTAAAGTATATTTGACTGATTGGTTTTTAATTGTGCTGAAATTTTAAGTGTCTTAAATTACCAACTGTGCATGATGAGGATATTGTCCAGGTAGAATATGTACTCACTATAATGACAAGTTTTACCAGGAGTAGCCGAGGTGCAGACAGTTACAGCCGAAGCCCCCTGTGAGCCCACAGCCGAGGGATAGTTCACAATAATAGAGACAAGCTTTACCTCGTTTCGTCCATGACATTTTTTGCACAACGTTGTGGTAATTTATCGACTTATCACCAGTAATCATTCGCTTTAAAAATGGCTTGATTACGTTCCGTTTCAGCAGCGTTTCGCAGCTAGAAATCCGGTCCATTACATTTTTAACTGTTTAACTGTCAGTCTTCTTAAATTTTCTGCATGATTTCATCGACTTTTCCAGTGGTTGGTCGACCAGAGCATCCGTATTTCCAAAATGAAAGCGCGTGAACCATTTCTTTGGTGCTGATTCTGATAAAGCACCTTCTCTATAAACAGCACACATTTTTTCGCAAGCCTGAGCTGCGTTTTTACCTTTGTCGTACTATAATTGCAAAAGATATCGAATTTTTTCATTATTTATCTTCATTATTTATCTCCATGTTGCATCTTCCCAGTTGTTACCTTTGAAACACACATAAGAATTGCCCGAGACGATCAATGGTTACTGAGATATATGAATGTAAAGCCATCTACCAGGAAAAAGGACATGAACTTTTCGCCTACCCTTTAATATGATTGCATACATAATCGACAAATGAGAAATGGTGGAATTGCATTAGGATTAAATTAATAAATGTTTATATTATTTAGGAAGCCGGAAAATATTAATTTAGAATTAAATTTCAGGAAATCTACCGATGTAGGTGAAATAATATTCCTTTGATGGTTCACAAGCCAAACTGATTAACTCCATTTTTTGAATATTTGTAAATTTTAATATCAACGTACTTGATTGGCTCTATACATTGAAAATAAATTACAGTAATAATAAGTGTTAACATCATTAAATGACAAAACTAAAAGTAACTAAAGTTGCAATTTATAACGAATTTTAAAACCATTTTTGTATTTTCTCAGTTTTTATCAACTTTTTGCTTTACGGAGTTAATCGTTTTGGCAAATGAAGCATCCAATTGTAGATTGTGTAGATTAGAATTGCCTATTGTTAATGTGTTACTAACTATCGACTTTATCTAGGTATCTGTAACCGGGCTGATTAAATCAATCAACTTGTTTAGGAAGCCGGAAAGCATTAATTTAGAATTAAATTTCAGGAAATTTCCAGATGTACGTGAAATAATAAAAGTTTTCCTTCAGCTTGCTGATTTAAAGAAGCAATTGTTGAAGACCAATACCATCGTTATCCAATAAACCTATTAAGCCTTTATCCTCCCTCTAGTAGTTAGAAGTAGATTAGAATTGTGTTGTGCCGTACGATCGCTAGGTGTCTGAAACCGGGTCGTTCCGTCCCAAAAAAAAAAAAAAAATTACCTTTCCTATCCCTCCTATTGTTATGTGTAAACAGGCTGTAGGAATAGGCCCGGCGTTATCCGGGACCACCTGTCAAGTACTTGGTTCTACAGTCCAATCAATCAATCAATCACTATAATGACAAGTTTTACCGGATTTCTTTATACCCATGAGAATTTACTATGGTGCTCGAAGCAATTGATTATCGCCGTTTTAGTGCAGGTCCAATATCTGCCGGTGAGGTCCACTTTACCTCATTTAATCTGTATTTTTGCTTCCGTCCCCGTGGCTTAGAAATTAAAAATTTTTTTCGTAATCGCAGTCGATGAATTGGATAATGCTCGTTTTCTCAAATGGATGTGCGAAAGCCTGGCAATCCAGATTTCCAGCTGAATAATAGCAATGAGGAGGGACAAAGTACGTAACAAACAGCATGCCAAAAGAATTCATACACATATCAAGGGTGTACATGATGATTTGCACTAAACTAATAGGTTGACATGATGTAATGTGAAAATTGTTCATAGCACAAATAGATTCGTGTCCTAGAGTCGTTATGCAATTTTATTAAATGCATATTTGTTTCATCACACTCACACACTTTATATTTTTAATCTGAGTTGATACATTTTTATCACGATATTCACGACATTTAAAACTTCCATTTTCAAGATTTCGTAAACACTTTAATTGAAAATTGTATGTGACAGTTGACGTGAGTATGAAAAATAACAAGAAAATTTGGAAATTGTATACTGTCATGGTCGATAAAAATCTTCTATCGCGCTAAATAGTCTACTTGGCGAGATTTTAAATATATTTTGAAGTTGTAATTTAAAAACTTTTTAAAAGTATTTGTAAGTAACTATTAATGCAGTTTTCATGTATTTTAATAGCGGTCAGATTACTTTGTGTAAGATGTTGAATTTTCGTGTTCTCAAGTATCTTCGTAACCGTCGACTGACTATATGGGCCTTTGCATGGGGGTTGCAGTCCTGAACGAATCTTATCCGTTCGTATGAAAACGAAATTGCAGTTATCGAGCGATTTCGGGACAAAAATATCATTTCGCCGAGGTTGTCGAGTATTCATGGGGATAAGATTTTGCATTGTTGTGCGTAATTGGTCGACGACTGTGTCGGTTGATGTTGGAGGAGAAAGACGATTTTCGGGAAAGAACTCACCAGTTAGTTGTAAGTGTCTGTCCGTATACCATTTCGGCTGGTGAGCACTTGAGATCTTCTTTAACCGTAGCTTGAATTCCAAGTAATACGATGGGAATTTCGGAGCTCCAGTGAATCGTGTTTTCTCGGGCCTTGAGAGCAGCTTTGAGCTGTCGATGAAAGGGTTCGACCATGCTATTCGCTTGCGGATGATACGCAGTCGTGCGTATTCGATGAGAACCATGGAGTTTCGTTAATTCGGCGAACAATTTGGATTCGAATTGCGTACCTTGGTCGGTTGTTATCGTTTGAGGAACGCCCAATCGAGATTTGTAATTGCTTACAGTTTTGGCAATGATGTTTGCAGACATATCGGGCCATCGAGTGAATCGGTCGACACAGGCTAAGAGATAAGTATCTCCATTGGACAGTGGAAGCGGACCAGCTATATCCAAATGGATAAATCTACCTGCTTCAAATCTATCTGGTGGAATTTCGAAACGTCCAATCGGCACCCTTGTATGCCGTTGGGCTTTCGATAGCTAGCAAGATAAACAAGTTTGTGCCCAATTACCTACGTGTTTGTTTACGCTTGATTAGAAATATCGAGCGGTAATCAATTGACGAGTAGCGCGGATACCTGGATGTGAAATATTGTTGTCGAACGTGCGGTCGTGGATTACGTTCAGTTTTAGACTGAATTGCTCTAGTCAGAGGTTTATGGTCGGTGTAATTAGTGAAGTCTCAACCTTCACCGAAATATCTAAAATGTTAAATCGAGAGATAGATCGCGAGTACTTCCCTATCGAATGCAGAATACTTTCGTTCGGTATTCGTGAGTTTTTTTTTATTCCCAACAGTCGTTATTGTGTTGCTGTAACACTGCTCCGACAGTAGTGTTCGATGCATCCGTCGTAATACTGAACTTCGCGTCATTCAGCGGATGAGTTTTTCGGCGTCTTGAACTTCTTTAGTAGAGCAGCCAAGTGTTCGTGGATTGGGGCGAGTGTTTCAGCTAATTTCGGCATAAAGCGATGGTAGTAATTTACCATGCCGATAAATTGCTGAATACGTTTGATCGTGGTTTGGGGTGAGAATTCCGTAATGGCATTAATTCGTTCTTTTGACAGCAGAATAGCATTCGGCGTGATCATGTGGCTGAGAAATTCGAAAGAGTTCGAACCAACGCATTTTGAACTCTTGATGTTGACACCAAACTCACCGAGTCGTTCAAAAAGTTGCTCGAGATGTAGTTTGTGTTGTTCCTCATTTGTCGATGCCACGAGGATATCGTTGATGTACGTGAAAACGAAGTCTAAATCGCGTGTGACTTCGTTGATAAATCGTTGAAACGTTTGAGCGGCGTTTCTTAAACCAAATGGCATGCGTGTAAATTCGTAAAGGCCAAATTTCGTGAGAAATGAAACGAAAGTAAAAATTAGTCCTGGCTCAGAAATGAAAAGTTTGTTTTCATTTCTGAGCCTGAATTCTCCCTATGCTAGTGCCAAATGCCCAGTTTCTCAAAAAAGATAAGGTATGGTCTCTAATATTCAAGAAATACTAATCTTAATAAGATTGTGATGATTCCTTCAAAATGGTGACCGTTCCAATTGCAAGGAGTATGTTGTTCTAAAAATCAGATCCGCTAATGGCGAGGGGTATCATATACACTTTAATGATTTATTTTAGTTTTCCTGAGATAAATATTTGTGACCTTGCGCTATGGTTATCCATTTTAAGCTACATAATCATGAAATTATTTTTTTCAGCGACAATTGTTAAATGATTTTCAGGTAAGGTACATTTTTTTATAAAATCTGGACATTTTTAAATACAGAATTTACAAAATTTGTCCAAAAGTTCGAGATTTTAAAAATACACTCAATCTATAATGTTCTTAATTTATTCTTATTTCCTGTAGAATACGTTCAGAAATTAATTGGTTTGCATCCGGTGGTATACAAGCATAATTACAGAGTATTCTCGCCAAGTTTGAAATGTATAATGGGAAAATAAAATTGCAAATGTTTATAACAATAAATCGTCTTGGATTGAAATTTTAAAATAACAAATTAATTATTTCAGTCTATGTTGTCGCACGAACAATATTTTTTTTTAAACAGGCATGGCATTAAAATGCACATTACATCCAGACTTAAAAAATATGCTTGGTGATGCTAAATATTTAGCACGACTTGATTTCTTGGCTTGAGTATCGGATGGCAATTAAAAAAATTTATGTTGTATGTAATTTATGTATATTTAAAATTTTTATTTTGCTTATCAAGCATTATTAAGAATTATATCATGAACATATTACGAGTAAGATGTCGATACGTTGGGTATAAATGGTAATCAATTAGCAATATGCTATTAGTCATTTTTAAAACTTGTTTGGTTAGCTGCTCTGTTGAACAAAATAATGTTTATATTTATTAAAGCATAGCATATTTTATTTCATTTGTGCTTAGTTCGAAATTTAGTTTTAGTTTAGTTTAAAGGTTTTTAGAGTCCGCAGCGTAATACTATAAAAATTGTAAAAATCATTTCAATGTCAATGTAAAAGCTTAGAATTAGATTAACCCTCCTCCAATCAACTAAAAACTTTCTTATTTGTTTACAAATATCAAGAAGACTATCAGGTATGGAGGTTTTTTTGGTACCCCTAGGCTATAAAAATCACGAGTCGTATAGACAGTAAAAGTTGTATGCAACAAATTTCAATGAATAATGAATTACATACTTCCACAAACATCAGAAGATTGTCATGTGGATAGGTTTTCGGGAATGCAGGTGATATTTACTTTTCATGGATACATATATGAATCGATCACAAGGATCAGTGATGTATAACAATGATTGTTAGTGTTGTACATTTTTTTATATGAGGTATTGCACTCAAAACGTAATTTAGTGACATGTACGACTCTCTTACTCCCATAATTTTTATTATTAAAAAATCAAACAAATAGTTCTTAGTTGGTTCTGTGTCTATCTAAGTGGGGCAAGTCCACTAGAAACCTTAATTTTAATTGAATTTAGTACTTCCGGTGTGTCGATTAGGCCTAGTAGGAGGTTTATAGAATTTGAGGTCATCTGCAAATATGAGGATTTTGGAATGATTTATCACTTCAGTAATATCATTAATGAAGATTGTGAAAAACCATAGGCCAACGTGAGAGCCTAAGGTACACCGAAGGTTGTGATTATTCAAATAAAATGTAAACCAGGATATGAACTGGCTGGAGGATTCAAGCTAGAAAATGTGTTTCACAGTTTTGCAGTAGGTTGTTCTATGATGTTTGTCGATTCTGATCTTTTGGGTATAAAACCATGTTGGTATTGCGACATATACCGCGGAAACAGTGTTTTGAATCTGTTGCTTAGGAAAAGCAGATATACTCGTTCGTATGTAATACCAATACAGCAAGAAACATAATTTCTAGATCCAGTTTTGAAAATAGGATTCACTCTAGTTGTTTTCCACTTTTGTGGAAAAGTTTCCTATTTTAATGACTGATTAAACAAAATGCTTAGAGGAACTGTCAAAATGACAGAGTTTTTCAAAAAATGTAGTAGAACAGGACAAAATCATCAGACAGAACCACATACTCTGAATCCTAACAGTGCTCGCCTTCTGGCTCAATATGTGAAGTAAATATGAATTACATTATTCACTAACGGTTAGATTTTTGTACTTATCAATTTTTTCTGCTTTATAAACAGATTGCAAAAACTCAGCAAACATGTTGGTTATGATCTGTGGATCACAACACTTTTAATCTTTAAATCTCTTCCAGGCTGGGTAACCATCAATTTCACGTTGGGTTTTAAAACATCTCCAAAAAGTGTTTATAGAGGGTATAAATCACTGGACATCACATATCTCTTTTAACTCCACCAAAATAAATTTTGACACTATCCTAACAAGATTCACTAACTGAAAAAAATGTTTGCTTTGTCATCCTTATTTCTAAAAAAAATGCAGACTTTTTCCAGAATGGAGTATAAATCGGATATCTTTAATTATAGATCGATTGCCAAATAATTTTCAACTACTGCAAACCATTGTTGTCTGAATTTCAATACGATTTTCGTAGAGGCAAATCGACTAGCACCAACCTGGACATCATATCTAACACTGTAAAAAGCATGTTTTAAATAAGAATCGTACGAATCTGATTCAATTCAAATATGAATTTTGCATTTTAGTTTTCGTATCGTATTCTGGAATAGGGGGGCAGTTATTTCTGTCTACGCCGGCATGGAAATTTGCTAGAATATCTCAATTGAAAATGACACTAATCTGCGGCTTAAATAACTTTTCCATGTGTCCTCTGCTGGAACATGTTAGTGATGTTTGGTCTCCGTATCACGATATTGTTTTTGTTGGTACACAAGTAGATTGCTTTTTATAGTATACTTGTGTAAAAAGCATGCGTAGCTGCGAGTAGTCAGAAGTACTTGTGAGTAGTTTGCTACGATAAATGGAACTCATCAATTAAGTACATCGTCAATAACAAATGAGTCCTGGAAATTCTATTAGATAACATGAATTTTGCAATGTTTAAATAGCTTCATAAGGAAATGTATTTGATGCCGACTTAAGATCTCAAAAATAATTATCTTTAAAATTTCGGCATAAATCGAAATTCGTATTAAGGCTGTCTCATACTCAGGCTGTGTGCCAAACTTATTTAAACGTCAATTTTATGTAAATTCAATTATTTTTCAAAAATTCTATGACCGAAAACTTTGTCATAAAACCAGTTTTTACCGTAGTATACGATTTACCTTAAGTCCACAGTCTCAGAAAACAAATTTATTTTTATTGGCAATATTTAAATGCCCAAATAATGTGTCCAACCTGGTTTGTATCTTTGTATAATTTTGTATAATTTTAATACCCAAATTTCGTTCAATTCATTTAATTTACTTTATTTGTATTGTTCTTATGACGTATAAAACAATTATTTTGGTAATTTCTTAATTTTCATTATTTATGCTTCTAAACATTACATATTAAAATAAATTCATAACCACTAATCTTGTTGACGTGATTATTTATTAATTTGCCATCTAGGGACAATAAAAATATTCTAATGAAATCATCATTGCGGCGTAAAAACAAAAAAACTAATCGTTTGACGTAATTTTTCGGTCGATTAGAGCCGAAATTTAAAATATTTTTAAATTAAATTTTCTATCCTGGAGTTAGATCAATTGGTAGTTTTTGTCAGGTAAAAGTTCAAGTCAATTTTTCGGAAAATTCAATAATTTTTCAAAAATGCTTTGGCAAACTGTTCGAAAAATCTGTTCTAAACCCGATTTTTACCTTACGTCGATTGATTTTTCGTACTCCGAACGGACAGAACACTCATTTTATACATCAATCGAACAGAAAATTAAATGCACTTATTTACATGCTAAAATGTATGTAATTGATGTTGTTGACTCATACTGTCAAAAATTTTGGTATACTCTATCAAAAAGCTTAAAGTAAAGCAAACCCTTACCCTAAGAGATTTTTTTTTTCAAACAAACATTTTGACTTTATTTGGAGTACCATTTTTACACTCAGACTGTGTGCCAAACTTATGTTGATTTCGATTGAAGGAAAAATATTACACTGAATGTAAAAATGGTACTCCAATTGTTGTCAAAATCTTCCATTGGAAAAAAATACCACAGGGTTTATATTTTACTACGCTCATTGTAATTTTCTCTACTCCAGGTTTTTTGGTCCAGTAAAAAAATCGGGAACTTTAATTCGAGTATTACGTTATGGAGAAAATTTGAAATAGCATTTACTTCACATCAACATGATCATTCTCCTCAGATTCATCTGATGAGGAATTTTTGGAACAATCAACGACATGACATGACAGCAAAGATGAAACAAATACATATATTGTTTTGACATTTAAAAGCGGTGTAGTTCATTTCTGTTCCATTGATACAAAATGGGGGTATAGAATGAGGATACTATTTTTCGAGTATAGGAAAATATCAATCGAAATCAACATTATAGCCTGTACAGACTGAGGGATTAGTTAAACTGGTTTAACAAAATTCGGTCAAGTACTCTAATGTTGATTTCGATTGTACGAAAAATGTTACACTGAGGGTAAAAATGGTACTCCAACTGCTGTCAAAATGTTTGATTCAAAAATAATAACACAAGGGCAATATTTTGCTACACCCAGGGTTATTTTCTCAGGGTTATTTTACACGAGTTGCGATTCAACCAAAAATTTCTTCTCTTCTTTCCTCGCTGCCTATAAACTAAATTGTGTTTTTATATGCAAGGGGGAAAAGAAGAGAAGAAAATTTTGGTTGAATCACAACTCGTGTAAACGTGCGGGTTAGGGTAAATCGTTTACTACTGTAACAACCGGTTTTAGGAGAGAATTTTTGATCAGTTTGCCATAGTTTTTGAAAATAATTTTACTTCCTTAAAAATGTACCTAAAATTGACTTTTACCTTAAGTGAGGGGGGGGTGTGAAAACCTACCATGAAAAGCAATCTACTTGTTTAAAAAGCTGCGTGCAGCCAGAAGTAGTTGAGAGTAGTTCACTACGATAAATGGAACGCTGCAGTAAACAATTTACCCAACTATTGTTACGCAGTCAATGTGCGAATTCAAGAAAAATACAAACAGGTGATGAAAAGAGAAATTGTTGTTTCAAAATATGGTAAATTGTTCACTAATGTAATGTAATTCACTAACATTATTAAATGTTGCTTATTCTAAAAATCGCTGTTCTAAATTAATGAAATTCAACTGACACACAATTAATATTGGACATTTACAGCTGTATGAAAAACACAAATAACTTTCTAAAACTCTATACAAAATTAAATAAAATCATTTTCGTATTGATCTTGACAATGTATTCCGGGCGGTATGTCGTATGGCCATAATTTTAGACTTTCGATTTAGTTTATGTGTCATTTTCCTAAAGCAAAATCATGTCACCCAAACAATTATACGAAAAGTACCGCGATTTAAGGTAGATTTACATATCCGACGATTTTTCGGCGAAGCTGCTTGCCGCAGAAAATTCGGCGAACGCTATATTACCGATGATTTACATATCCGTCGATTTTTTTTCACACATACATACATAAACAATATTTTGTATACAATGTCAGATCGTAGAAAAAATAAAAAAACAAAAGAATTTTTTTTTTATCGATGTGTGCTGTGACGTCGCGCCGAAAAGATAAATTTTGTTCATGTCTTCGCCGTGCCGAAAATTCAGCGAAGAAGTTCTTTCTGATTGGTTGAATGTGTCACGTGATGTTCGGCGCAGAAAAATCGTCGGATATGTAAATCCACCTTTAAACCTTTCAGTATAAATATGTTCTTTGTTCTTTTACCACACGCCAAACGTATCACTAACAAAAATTTGAAGTGACAGAAATAGAATGGTGTTTTATTCGAGCATGCTGAGACCACAATAGAAAAATAATAATTGAAAAGACGAAACAATCAACTCTAAAAAAATAAGACATAAAATAAGCCGAAAATTGTGATGGTATAAAACTTTTCATCCCATAGTCACATAAAATACATTTTTCCCAATCATAATCGGATCGGCACCATCGCAAAACATTTTTTACGCAGGCTGCGACCCAATAGTCGGGTAAATCATTTACTATGGTAAAATCGGATTTAGAACAGATTATTGACTTTTACTCGACTATTGGCCCGCAGCCATATAAGTAACATTCCGAGTAACTGTGACGATTTTTCAAATACCCTTGTGTTGTACTACCGACTTTTGCTGTGTGCCAAACTTAAGGTAAATCGTTTACTATGGTAAAACCGGGTTAGGACAGATTTTTTGATCAGTTTTCCATAAAGTTTTTGAAAAATAATAGACTTTACCGAAAAATTTACTTAAAATTGATTTTTACTTTAAGTTTTGCACAGAGCCTTAGACTGAATTGCTGTCTAAGCTGACATGGTTATCCTTTTGTATTCGAGTTTTCCTTGTAGATATTTTCTCATTTTGATTTTTCGTCGTTTGTGACGTCCCAGTATGGTACAAGTACAAAAAAAGTACCACAGGATAGGTATTCAAATAGACTTTGAATCTGCATTAAAAAAAATTAAACAAATATTGGATTTTTTTGATATTTTTGACTTTTGTGGAAAATTGAGCAATGTGCGATTTTTTGCACCCAAGTGCAGAATAGCATAACTTATTGGCAGATTTTTAATTTTAAGGTTTTAATATGATGTACACTACCGCTCATAAGTGTATAGGCACCACTTTTCATGCATTATTGATACAGTGTTATGTTTACGAAACAATAATTGAACTTATCCGAAACGCAGTTTCATTATATAATCACCAATGATATAGGGTTAATTTTATTACCCTTTACCTGCGCTTGGTCGGATGGTCGTTAAATGTTTATTACGGTACAATTACAATAATAGTCTGTAGAAATTTCCAGAAAAAATTATCAGTCTGGTTTATTCTAGGTAACGATGTTTAGATTGTTTTTTGAAAAGGTTTCAGTGTAATGAGTCAAATACGATCAGTTGCAGTCTGATATTTATACTGTTAGCAACGTAAGCGAAATATCGAGTGACAATAATTTAAAATGCTTTCAAGAAAAGAACCAAGTATTGAAACACGTGCGCTTATAATAGCTTGCCACACAGCTGTTATAAGTGGTTGACAGATTGCCAAAAAAATGAAATTAGACCACGTCTATTATAATGTTAAAAAATATCGCTAAAGTGGCAGTTTTTTTTAATAAAAGACGTAGTAGAAGACCAAAAGCGACAACATCAGCTAGTGACTACTAGCTAGATGAATAGATGCAAAACAACCCCGGAAATAACCGCAAAATTAAATGTCACCCAAAACTAGTTAGTGTTTCTACGGTTAAACGTCGGCTACAGGAAGCGGACTCCGGACGGATGAGTCTAAATTTGAATTTTCGGCACCTGAAGACGAATATTTGTGAGGAGATCTGTGGATAAACGTGCCACTAAAGAGTGTATTGCCGGTACCGAAAAGCATGGAGGTGGTTCTATTTGGTGGGCTATTTTGCTGGTATTATTGTAGGCGATGTTGTGACAATTGACGGAATACTAAAAAAGAAGGATACCGACAATTTTTCGAGAATCACGCAATACCTTCAGGAATTCGACTTTTGGGTCATAAGTTTATCTTTCAACAAGATAATGATCATGAACAATCATGTAAATTATATAAAAACTATCTTCGCCATTTAGAGGATGAAGGAACGAATATATTTATGGAATAGCCTCCCCAGAGCCCTTACTTGAACCCTATTGAGTTACTGTGAGAAGAACTGGATCGGGAAGTAAAGCAATCAGCCACAAAATTAGCTACTGTTATGTAGAACAAATTTCAATAAATTTGGAACTCAATAACGCCAGAAACTCTGGCATAACTTATTGCGAGAATACCTTGACTGTGCGCTGCGATTGGTCAATCAAGGGGAGGAAAGTCAAATTTAAATTAAGCTTTTTAATTTTGACATTTATTTAGTATATTGCCATAAATATATGTGTGTTTATACCTAAAAAATAAATATTTTCATATTTTTACTGTGTTTTTATATATGTTATGCTGTTTTTGACAGTGCCTAAACACTTTTAGTGGTAGTGTACATTTTAATGTACGCCAGTACTGAAAAGGTTAACGTAGATTATTTCTTACTTTACCTCAGTCACAAAATTTCTAAAAACACCTTGTCAAACCGCGTGTCAAACATAAAATGAGAGGATAAACTAAAAGTAAAATTTGCATTCTATTGTACTTTTTAGCCCTTTTACAGGTAATAATTTTATTGCGACCTTTTAACGATGTCGTAAAATAATCTTAAAACATTAACAGATGGGATCCTAAATGCATTTTATTACTTTGAAATATTTTAAAATATAAAACAATAGCAGAAATTAGGATTTTCCAAAATACTACAATAATAGCATAGAAAAATCAGTTTACCATAGATTTCTCATTTTTATAAATCAAGAAACAAAAATGAGTTGAGTAAAAAAGTTCTGATAATTCCAAAATGACATGATTGTATTTGTGACTTTACGTTGCGCGCAATGTAAAGTCACAAATACAATCATGACATTTTAGTTGTCAGAACTTTTTTACTCAACTAATTTTTATCTTTTGGTTTATCAAAATGAGAAATCTATGGTAAACTTATTTTTCTATGCTGATAGTATTTATAATTCAATGAACAGGAACTGTATATTTAACTGTCACAGAACAGTTTTCCTTGGACACATGTACCGTGGACCTGGACACCATGGTGAACAATTTATCTTAGGCTGCCTACCAATAGTCGGGTAAAAGACAATTTTAAGTAAATTTTTCGGTAAATTCAATTATTTTTGAAAAAACCTATGGTAAACTGATCGAAACATCTGTTCTAAAATCCAATTTTTGCCGTAGTAAACGATTTACCCGACTAACGCAGCCGTAGTTTGCAAAATTGACTGTATAACAGATTTAAGCGTAAACAAAAAATTGAAGTGTTTTGGGTTTAGGAATTTTTATGGAGCTGCATAGGCCATTTTTCGACCGATTAAGCTGAAATTTGGCATGTTGCACGTAAATGGGATCTCAGGCTGTGTGCCAAACTTAAGGTAAATGCCAATTTTAAGTAAATTTTTATGGTAAATTCTGATCGAAAAATCTGTCATAAAATCGGGTTTTACCGTAATAAACGATTTACCTTAAGTTTGGCACATACCCTTAAAATGAATTTTGGAATATGTTGATCGGGCACTGAACTCTTAAACCGGATTAAAATTAAATTCTAAAATGAATTTTGAAAGATGTGGAATATAGGCACCTGGGACAGAACTTGGCCATTTCTTAACCGATCATCAAGAAGTTCTGGAATGGTCGGATTGAACTCGGCTATTCTTAACCGATTATGATGGGATTGGATATGTTGAATGGAAATAGATTCTAGAATTAATTTTGTAAGAAGTTCTGGAATATGGTGATTTGAAACGGAACTCGTTCGTCACTTAATCAATTATGATGAGTATTAAGTATGTTGGATTAAAATGGGATTCTAAAACGGATTTTGGAGGTTTTGAAATGTGTCCACCTGGGACGGATCTTGGCATTTCTTAACAGATTATGATGGGATGGGATATGTGGGATGAAAATAGGACTCTAAAATCAGTTTTATAAGAAGTTCAGGGATGAAGCTACGAGGGACTGGATGGAAATGGGAGTCTAAATAATTTTTGGAAGAAATTCTGGTACGGTCTATCCTGAGATAGGGATCCGGCTTTTTATTAAACGAGGATAATCGGATTAGGTACGTTGGATGGAGATATTCTGGAATATGGTCATTTAAGATAGACCTCCGTTATTTCTTACCCGATCGTAATTAGATTGGGTATTTAGGATGAAAATGGCATTCTAAAATGAATATTCAAAGAAGTTCTGTAATATAGAAATCTGGTACAGAGTTCCACCGTTTTTTAATCAAACATGATGGAATTGGGTATGTTGAATCGAAACGAGATTCTAAATGGTAGCTTCGGACAGATCTCGGCCATTTCTAAAGTGATTATGATGATATCGGATTTGTTGAATGTAAATGGGACTCTAAATTGATTTTTGGAAAACGTGTTGGAATATGGCTCATTGGGGCGAATCTCGGTTATTTCTTTACCGATCATGATAGGATTATGTATGTAAAATACCTTTGGCTTATTGATTTGGAGTGCAAAAGATTATGAAACCTGTGCTTCTTTTTCAAGTATTTTCTTCTCGATTTTTTAATTAATCCAATCACACAAATACTTCCTGCTTTATCAGCTGGTTGAAATGCATTTACAAAATTTCGCTTTTCCAAAAAGACATTAAGAAGAGTTTGGCACGAACATTCTTCTTGTAACAAATTTTCGCTGGCTAGTATTCTCTACTTTTTCAGAGTTTTCACTGAATCTGAAGTTGACAATGTTTAGGCAGGAATGGGCATTTCAATACAAACTTGATCTCCTAGCACTAAAGAAATAAAGCTTATTTGGCAATCCATATATTATATCCACGGATTTACAATCTGTGATAGTAATAACATCGAAAATTACGAATTTTGAGTTGGATTCCTTGTTAGTAACCTATATCGTCAATATATGATTCACTTCAAATCTCTATGCCAAAGTGCAGGCCAAAAGTTTTCATTAGGCTTGAGCGAATACCACAACACAGTATCAAAATCATATTGGACGAATTCAGTTTTCAAACCGGACGCGCTCACATGGTATATCTTGACACCATCGATCAAAACTCCCTACACTTTTTTTGAAAACGCAAATGAAACAAGAATCATTGGGTGGTTGGAAGCACATATTATATAATAACCTGCGGCAGAACGGCCCACCAAATAGATCAAATTCTTGTGTCGTAATGAAATTTCTTTAGAATTAAAGATATCAGTGCAAAAGGCAGAGCCACTGAAATATTCCAGGAAATTGCCACGATCCGCCCAAGATGGCCATATTCCATATCTTTTCCAAAAAACCATTTTATAATCCCATTTCAAATCAATATACTCAATCTCATCATATTCGGTTAGAAAATTACTGAGTTCTGTCCCAGATGGCTATATTTCAGAACTTCTTCCAAAATTTGCTTTAAGAATAACATTATCATCTGACACGTCCAATGACATCACAATTGGTTTAGAAATGCCCGAGCTTCGTTCCACATGTCCATATCCCAGAAAAACATACCCAACCTCATAACGATTTGTAAAGAAAGGGTTTAGTACCATCCCAGGTGGCCATATTCTTCTCGGAAGTGCAAATAAATACAAAAATGTTTGTATTTAAAGATATGAACTGTTCTAGGGTCTAATGTAAAAAATGAATTTTTAAAACACAAACTTCCGAATAAAAACATAATATTTTTACTAAAATTAAAGTCATCGTATGTAACTCGGTAGTAAACGACGATTATTGCTCTTGTACAGTTACCACTCGAGCAATAATCTCCTATTCTACTCCCTTGATAAATAATCTACAATTATGAAGAGTGACTCATGATCATAAATAATATTTTAAGAAAATCTATAAATAGGCCACCTTTTCAGCTATCTTTGTATTAGGCCTCCCATCAATAATAAAAATACCCCTTTTAAAAATCCGTTTTACTGCTATTCGTTACTTTTGTACCTGTTCGTTCTATATAAATAGACAAAAATATATCATCTGATCAGTAGTTATTTACCAGTCTAAAGTATGCGTAGTCAATAGTGAAAGAGCAAAAAAAATAGTTTGTCTAAAAATTCGATTAAAATTTTAATAAATTTTTGTGTAATTTAGAAAGGCTATAGAAAAAAGTGAAATAGTGGTTCGACTTGCGTTGCAAAATGGTGCGGCGAGACAATCAAATAATAATTAAACGGTAAAAATTGGATTTATCATAAATAAAATAAATGTTTATTTTTAGATTTCTTAGTTTATGGGGTAGATACTCGATTGGCTAACAAGCAAGCAATTTGGTAGCCAAAATCCTGGCTACTCAATCAATTTTTCCAAGAAAATTTGAATTTCAAATTATATTTTTTATAAAACTTTTGTTTATTTTTGCAATTACACAGCAAAACAACACAAAACTTTGCTGTTAATTTATTGAAGCCGCAAAATGTATTGTGCAATCGCAAAAAGACTAAAAAATTTTGAAAAATATAATTTGAAAATCAAATTTCCTTGGTAAAATTGATTGCGCAGCCAGGATTTTGGTAGCAAATTGCTTGCTTGCTAGCCGACCGAGTATCTACCCCTATAAGATTGTTGCGGTTACTCAAGTAAGCGTTGCGAACTGCGAGTTTCTACAAATTTTTCAAAATTTCAAAAAGGATATTTCGATATTTCGTAGTTATAGCTTTTCATTGTTGTTCAATTGTGGTTGTCTTTGATTATTACAAGTCATTAAATGACATTTATTAAAAAAAAACTTTTTTAACACTATCATGAAAGAGAAACTACTCAGTGAATAGCAAAGTGAGTTGAGCAACAAAATACTTTTATATTTAGAAATAAAGCTTGCCATGAAATTTAACATATCTGTCAAAACTTATTTATTCATGTATGGAAACATGTCAATGAGTGTTTTGTGCCTTGATGTTTACATCACGTAATTAATTATAATATTCTTCTAATCTTCACGTTCATATTCACCGTAATACTTATAAATGTCGAATGCTGCAATCTCTGAAGGTCGGTAATTTTTTATTTAAATTTTCTGTTTTGTGCTACGACAGCGGGAGTTCAAATTTTATATGGAAAACTTGATCCAAATTTTGCTTTGGATCCTAAATTTTAAATGACATCTAGTAAGCGCCATAGCGTTGTTTCATGAAATTTGAACTGAACCGGATCAGATATCTTTAAAAATATTCCATTAACAAGACGTAAAAGGAAAGGTTTTCTGCCAATGGCATGCCGAAAAGGTATATTCAATCTATTAAATTTTTATACTAAACCAAAGCAAAGCTTTTCAATATGATTTTATTCCCGATTTTGAATGGTCCAAAATCAGTCAATTAAATTACTCGAAATTTAACAAAATCGACCAGTCGATTTAGGAAACCTACATACATCATGAATTGACAAGTGCCCTACTTTGAAATTGTTATTTTTCAAAACACCTTTATAATTTTAAGAACTCTATTAGCGGAAAGCAAAGTTTATTCAAAATTACCTTCCTTATTTAAACATTCTCCTATTCTAGAAAATAGACCATATTCCAGAAGTCACTGGAAATAATTGTTGTAATGCACAATTCTAATTTGTGGTTATCTTTAAAAATAAAAAATTGATAACCTTCGCTTTAGGTTAAGAAATAGAGATAATACCTGGGTGCGCGCGCGGCTTGAGCTATTTGTGACATTGTATAACGTTGATAACGTATAGAATATTTGATCAATCTATATCGAGCAACAAACCGAATTAAATCTGTACAGTGCATATAGCGTAAAAAATATAATTACTATGTCTCTGATAATACTGTTTTGTTGTTGGCGCAGGGTGAAACAGTAATCCATATATGGGCAAATATTAATAGTCAGGTTGTCAGTCCTTTTGCTACAAAAGAAACCTTGGGTTGATCTCTGATTATACAGCTTTTTATTGGCCCATTTTGAAAACTACTCATGTGCAGGCAGGAGTTCGACTATGAATAGAGAACATTTTGTAAAAAAAAAATACTTTCCGAATAAAGGATTTGAAAGTTAACTAAAATCTCTGGTAATAGCTTGATATAGGCTCAGATTGAAAAGTACTCATATCCCTAGAAAATGTTACTTATTGATGATTGGTCTACATTAGTAGTAGTAATTTTGTTCAAATCAAAACATTCCTGTTTGATAGGCCTCTACATTTTTATGCCAAAAACCAGAAGTCTACATTTACATGTGGCGTGGTCGTTTTCGAATATGTTTTGAGATTTTGTTTTTGTTGTTTTCTTCACGATATGTAGTAAAGAATCGCCTCAGTTCCATTCCCATACACAAATTTATCGTTATCATGGAGAAAACCCAAATTCCGCACCATTTTTTTCGGGTACAACATAAATATGTCGGAAGTAGTACTTTTTGATTGTTTAAAAACTGTTAAAAAAACTTATGTTCTGTTATGGTCAGAAAATAATTTTAAGATTGTTTTTATTACAAAAATATTCTCAAAATGCAAGTGACGCATGTTTCAATTTTTTTCGTTAAGTATAAAATGACTAATTACGCTATTAATTCCAAAAAAATAAAATATAAATAAAGGCCAATAAACGCAATAAATTGTCATTTTTTTGTTGCTGTATCACGCTAAGCCCAAAACAACATCAAAACGGAAGGCGAAAACATTTATGTAAATGAGCCACAAGTAGTTTTTCTCAGCTTTAATGTTCGACGGGGCGTCGGTATATGAAATCCCGAATTACAAAAGACCGAATTATCAAAATCCCGACAAAAAATATCCCGACTTTCAAAATTACCACTTCTAAAATCCCGACTTTCAAAATCCTGATTTTCAAAATCCCGATTGGCTGAAACTCGACAAGTCGGGATTTTTTTAAAAATATTAAATTTCCTTTTTTATCTTCTTTTTTATTAAGAACTCGGTCTTTTTGTGGTCGATTTTGGTTAAATTTGGGTTATTGGATATAATTTGCATTTTACATAATGTGAATTATTCTAGAATTTTGGTTTTGTACAAATATGTTTTTTAATAAAATATATTTTTGATCGTCCTGAAAAGAACGTTTGGGTTTTTGATGAAATATTTAATGATAAAATAAATTTTAAGCGCTATTAATGTAACTTTATAACTTGAGCAATATTTTTGAAATAATTAACTTTATCAGTATTGTTTCTATTTACAACAACATTTAAAATTTTGCTGTTTCTTTCCACATTTTTTTAGAGGGAAGCGTTCACCAGCTTTCCATTTCTCAATGCGTGTTTTGCATATCATCATCTGAGGGTGTGCCAGACCTCAACCGAGTTTTGTGTTATCTCTGCTAGAACTCTGAGTTGTATTGGGGTCTTCCTTGGTATCCATGAACACACCTCATATAATTTGTTTGGAACCATTTGTTAATTCGCTTGTCATCTAGATCAAATTCTTTCTTGATCGCGTCAAAATACTCGGAAACCTCTCACTTCATCGAGTGAGTTTGCATGTTAAAAGATTCATCGTTTCCTAATATTTGGCCGAAGTGGAAAAGCCATCCTTTGTATTCAGCCAACGAAAAATAAGTTCTAGCTGCAGCTAGGCTTGCTTTTTCAAAATCTGAGACAATTCTCTTTGGATTTAACGTGATGTTCCAGTCACAAGCAATTTTACAAAGCTCATAAAACATCCCCGAGTAAGCTTCTGTTGATTTTGAGCTCAAAACAAAATAATAATGGCACGCTCTGGTCGCCAATTTTACTGTGGATCGAGAATAACTGATTCATTATAGACGGTACAACCGTACGACCGGCACGACGGTACGACCGGCACATTCGTCCATGAGCCAGCATTCAGCCTCTGCTAGCAACATCAAAGATGTATTTGTCTCTAAAAAAATAGTTTTAGTCTCCAAAATCTTTCTCCGACAGCACAAAGAGCTTTTCGTTAATAAACTTCGTTTCCGGAATGGAAATTTCGTTTAAACTTTCCGGCTCTTTCAGTGTTGTGGTCCTTGCTCGAGTAATTTTTTGTTTTTTCTGCTCCGTTTGAAGGTAATTATCATTATAATCGTGGTCGCATTCAACAATACTTTCTCTTATTATTTGAGAGGGTCGCAACCCTGGTACTTCTGCCAAACTTTTTACAGTTTCATTTGCCTTAAAGACAGGTTTTTCGGAAGCCACTGGAGCGTGATTATGATCTGATGTTACCTTTTTGCTCTTGCTTTACGCAATAAGTTTTTCCATTGATCGCAACACCATCGATAAGTTTGATTTTCGCCCATCTTTTCGAGATGGTAAGCGTAACCATCAATAATCAGCTTGTCTTTATTTTTGTTCGTTTTGACCAATGAAATATTCATTCTGCTCCTTTTATTATTATTATTTTTTTATTTGTTTTTAATTTTTTGTTTTATTTTCATTTTTAATATGGCTCTTAAAAATATTTTAATATTTCTTTATAATTTTAAAACTTAAAATATTTCCTACAAATTTTTTCACTAAACATCACTTTTTAGCTGATTTAATTTTTATCACAATTGTCAGAATGTCAGAAAACTAAATTCACTCCATATTTATAAAAATCTGCTTATTAAAACTAAAATCTGCTAGTTACAGGTAGGTTTTTGTGAGTTATCATCAGTAACATCAATAGTATAGATTCTTGTTTTGATTTTTTTTATTACTTTTCATAATTTCCCAACATATTTAATAATTTTTATTATTTAGTTAGTGGTAAAAAATCTTTTAAAAGTTATTAAAATTGCCTGTAAGGGTATTCCCCTATATTGAGTCATCTGTTACTTACATTATGTTAAAAATATATTTGTTTTCATATTTCAAGTCGTTACCACAGGAACGGTTCGATTATCCAAAAGAAAAAATTCCAACCAGACTAAATTTCTAAAACCCCAATTATATAAAATTCGATTTTACAAAATACTATAACATAAAAATCAAAATTCTTAATTCCAATTGACAAAATTTATTTATTTAAAAAAAAAAATTCATATACAAAATTCCATTATTTCAATATTTTAATAATATTTGCAGCATTTCACAAAATTTTTAATTGATTTATTTCAATTAACTTATTTAATTATTATTATATTATTATTATTATTATTATTATTATTAAATTTAATTAATTCAAATAATTATTCAATTAATTAAATTTAATTTAATTGTTCTTTGAAATTATTACTCAAACATGATTCCCATTCCGCCATTCCAATTTTTGATTCTTTCTTCGTGGTTCTTTCCTCGTTTCCTCCTCCTTCACCTACAAACTAACAACAGTTTGTAGGTGAAGGGGAAGGAAACGAGGAAACAATCACGACGAAAGAATCAAAGTGTGGAACGGTGGATTGTTTACCTTATTGATTAACTCTTGTTGTGATTCTAGAAAACAGGGTTGGATTCTTTTGAAATACCGAACCGTTCCCCTACAAAGATACCAATAATTCCCATTAACAAACTTGTGTATGGGTCTAGAGTCATTATTAAATAAGTACTGTAACAATTTTAGCAAATTACAAGGTACCTTTATTACATAAAATTTCAAAAAAATCCCAATTTATAGCCCTGGAAATTTTTTGGAATTTTTTATATTGGAATTTTAAATATTTGACATTTTGTATAGGAATTTTGTTTTCTTGGAATTTTGGTTTTGGAATTTCATTTCTGGAATTTTGAATTTGACGAATCGTACCCAATCCCGCGTTCCTACATACGTTCCTACAATACAAAAAGATTTTTAAAAGCCCGATTTTAAAAAAAAGAAAGTTATGAATTCGGGCGCTCGCGGGCCGGCCGGGATTTTGAAAGTCGGGCAGACGACCCCAACCTCAAAAACTACTTTTTCTATTGTTACGAATTTGTCCTGTCAAATTCGGTTTCCATTACTGGATTGTGTATACCGTTTTAAAATTTGGTGGTTAGAACGCCAATTCTTGTTATTTACGCACCACTTCCGGAATATTCGCGAAAATACCAGATTTAATCTTTAAATAATTTACTACTACTGGAATATTACCGAATATACCAGAAATATTTTCACACGAATTTTCCTAAAATCCACTAATCACTAAAATACAATTCCAATTACTATACTTATATTTACAATGTTTTTAAACTACACCAATATTTCCCCTCGCCGCCACGGTGGCAAAGTGGTCAGCATGCTTGCTCCAGCGACCGGAGGTTCCTGGTTCGATTCCCGTTGGTGACAAGGTGAACATTTCACGGCTGGTTTAGGATCAATGAATCTATCACGCATTGCCCGAAATGAAAATATAATTATGAAACCTCATTTGTTGCGGCGAAATCCCTTAAGAGATATAGTGCCAGGAAGAGAGAGAGAGAGACAGATTTTTCCACTTAACACCACTTATTTTTTCCCGCTACTGACTTTCGCTTTTATTCTAACGCGTACCGAATCTTACAAATGACTGACTCTCTGTGTTCATTGCACCCGTATTTATATACTGTGCTTAATATTCGAGATGTTTCGCGAGTTTTCGGTTTTGTACTACACTAACTGCTATAATCTGCAATGCCACAAAACTGTTATAAAACTATCTAATGCTACTACTTAACCATAGATGTCACTAATTTCACAAAACTTATTAATTTTTTAAACTCTAAATGAGCAATTCTTGTTGAATAAATGTCGCGCCCATGCTGAATTAATTGCTTATCAGAACAATAGGCGAGATTGGAACGATATACACATGTCTGGAGTCCGACATTCATTTTCGAAAGCTATCGTTTTCCTATACTAGACAAAAGAAGAAAAAAGAAAAATTTATGAAATGTACACTATTATTTTCTCCTTTGTTTCTACGTTTGCTATAGGAAAACGACAGCAGTCGCAAATGAGCGTCGAATTCAATAGTTAGGCCCCTGTAGTTATGAAAAACTCTGTAAAAAAAGGAAGGTTTTATTCGTGCCGCTGGGGATTATAATAATCGTGGTATACCGGTGATCACTGGCCACTCGGTGGATTATTGTGTGTGGCATGCCGGTGGTTGACTGGCCGATGACTGTATTTTTCTGTGTGCTTTACCGGTGGTGCACTAAAGTTGATGCCGGTGGGGCTAAAGTTTAGTTTACGTATACATTGAGAAAATCAGGCAAGGAGTATACATTTTTAAGATTTTTTAAATGCAGGTTTTCCGGAAAATTACCCCATTTTCCGGGAAAATTTCACTTTAAAAAAAAATGCGTTTTGTTTTATTCCAAATACTTAGAACTATGTATTTTTTATAAAAATTTTGATATTAGGATTATATCTTAACAGTTCTTCGACAGTACAAGTAATTTTCCAGGAAAATTTTGCAATTTTTACAGGAAAATTTTAAGAAAATTTCAATTTTTTTAAGAGCGATAAAAACTCTTTGATCTGTGTCTGCAAGGTTTACGAAGCAATTATTATTGTTAATAAAAATAAAAAAAATAGTGAAAAAAAAATAATCCGGAAAATCAGAAAATTTCCGGAAAAATTTAGCTTCCCCCCTCCTAAAAACTAACAGTAAACAATGCTGCATTTAAAATTTTCAAAATTTATAATTATTACCTGATTTTCTCGATGTATACGTAAAGTAAAATTACGCCTACCGGTGGTACACTGGCAGGTAACCTGTTAATGATATGAGAAGTATAAGAATTATAATACGTCGGCGTCGAAACGGGGATTTATGTACAAAATGCTAATAAAAAATCGTTGCTTGACCCAAAACATTTTAAACGATGTGCTACGTAATGAGCAGGTTGTTTTGAATAGTATGGTACTTCATTTAAATTTGCCACATTTTTCTAGATTTTTTCAATGAAGCGAGCTGATGAAGCTAGCTTTAGTTTCAGCTAACTTTTTGGCATTCTTTAAACCTCTACATCCTATACGACCTCTATGAAGGTGGCCCGAAAACCATCGCAATAAAAAAATTTTAGTATAATTGTTTGTGTCTTCGCTTAAAAGCTTCAGCCCGAAAACAATACAAAATAACAAAAAATTCAAATCCATCCCGAAAAAATATTTGGAAGTTATTAAATATTTCGTCAAATCTCTACGCTTATTATATATCGACCAATTACCAAAAAACTACGGTCTTTCGGAACAAATTTTGAGGGCATCGCGTTTATTTAATTTTTTAATTTTATAAAAAAAGAACAAAGCAGCACTCAAGTTGATTTGCCATCTCCAAAACATTTTATTTCCACGCTCACTGAGCCTCAGGAATACAATGTTCCAGTGGAGCATTACGTATAGTCACTACATCGTCACGCAAGGTATGCTAATTTGTGCTAAACCGCGATAACTCGACGCAGCTACGCTTAAAGCTGCAAAAACTGACAGAATGTGCAGCCCCTCATCATCACCAGCCGAAGGTTGTATGTGTGGACAGTATTTTAACGTCTCCGTGGAAGATGGTCGGCCCATGAATTTTGCACTCCGTAGCTCCGAATCCCAATATTTAATCTTCTAATTTTGAAACTAAGTTGCTGTTAGATTAATAACAAAACTGTTCAAAATGGCATAGTGGTTAAAGCATTGGCGTTTAATTCGGGAGGTACAGAATCCAGATAGGGGCAGGATGCAAAGGGAATTTTCGTCTAGATTACGATCTGTGATGAAATGGAACACATCTGTGACCCCTTGTCGGAGTACAAAATTCATGGGCCGACCATCTTCCATGCCAGTATAGGCTCAGCTATGCAATATACAGATGGTGTTAAAATCGGACCTATAGCCATATGTCCTCGAATTAGCTAGCAACGGCATAAAAGTAAGGACGGAAAATGCAAACCACGAAAAAGTTGGAAGAGCCTTGGCCCCAGAAAAGATTGCAGAGAAAGTAAAATAAAAAAAAAATATAAAAAAAGATTAATAAAAATACAATAATTGCTAAATTTGCAATTTAAATCCAAAATATAAAAACCTTCATGTTTCGTCAATTGTACAAGATATGTATGTTCACATAGACCTATAGATATCGCGGATGTGGCATTTACTTAATAAGGCTAGGAGTAAAACGCATCCGCAGAGCCATAGTCATGCGATCGGGATAGCGATTTATGAAAACGTCCATGTTTTACCCTATGTATCTCTGTTCACAGACGCTTGCAGATATAACGGTTTGTTGCGTTTTACGCTTGATAAGACTCAATATTCCGCTTCCGCAAGACTTTACAACACGATGGAGGGAAGGGTCATATATCGGGTTTTTCAATAAAGACATAACAATTTTCTATTTAAATGCCGAAATGCTAAAAATTTCGCGTTCGGTATTGTCCCTGAGCTCCCCTAACGTTGTTGGCTTATTAGTATAAACCAACGACTTAACGACCCCATAAAACGAAATCCAACGGCGTAATCCCATAAAACGAAATCCAAAGGACATACAACAAAATCCATCTGCGAATAGTGTGAACCGTATAGTGTGAATTTCATGCATAAACATGCATGAAATTCACACTATACGGTCACTTTTTGTGGTTGTAATGGAGTTTCTTGAAGTGTCAAGATCTTTACATAAAATTCACCACAATGTGGTTTAAGAGATTCTCAATACCTGTGTACGGCGTGGAATCGACTGATTTGGCCCATTTTGAACTGAAGCATATACGTCTGCGATATTTTCGGTACTTTGGCCGGCGCGTTCTCTCACTGGCACAAGAACATCCAATAGTGAATATTTTGACTTGAATTTATCCACTAAGTACGCACAGCCTGTGTGGTGGGATTATTACGACCGGAACTGGGAATAAGCCCTCTTAAAGTTGCGACGACCGACTCTGAATTGCGGCAGTAATTTTTAATATTTTCCTAACGTTGCTCATTCGTGAACTTACAATGTTTGACCCTGTGTATCTTTGTTCACATTGCAGATATAACGGTATATGTTATTTGCTTGAAAAAACCATCAATAAAAAGCATCAGCAAGACCATTACCATATCATGGGGATAAGGATTTTTTTTGAGCCTGTGCATGGTAATGGCCATCGTATGATAATGGCCTTTCGGATGCGTTTTATTGAAGGCTTTATTAAGCAATTAGCATTTATCGCAAAGCTCTGTGAACAGAAAAAAACACGCTTTTTCATAAAACTATTCATTCGAAAACATTGGTAAGCAATCGGCTTGTATTTAAGTGAGTACCCGAACAAGTCTACTGAAAGTTTTTTTTCGGAATGGTTTTCGGATCAGCTTCATATACGTTACTAAACGGTACTCTACAACACACGAATAATTTGATAACAGAGGCATAACGGTGGATTTATGAACTAAATTGATAATAGCAAAATTTTTGCCATCCGTGGCTATTTAAATGATAATAGCTGTATTTACTTGAGAGATTTACAAAAACAATTGCACTGAACAATTCCTAAATGGGATTAGTTAAATCCAATTTTTTTTAGAATTATTTAAATATAATTTCAATTTTTAATTTTCGTACTTACCGAAAGATGTCGATGTAATTAGTATTTTTTTATATTTTGTTCTAAAATGTTGTCACCTGGTAAGGTGAATGAGTTTTTTTGTAAAATGTTTAATTCAAAAAAGACAACCCAATAAACAAAATTAAATCTAAAATTTATTTTTGCTGTTTCCTTGGGAATGAAATAAATCCAAATTAAATTTTTATCAAGTAAAGACAGCCATCCATTTTTCTTTTATTCATTCTGCAGAAAGAACAGAAGGAATAGAATAGCGGTCACGTGACTTTAGAATATTCTGCGGGAAATTTAATAAAAGAACACAAAAGAATATATATGAAATCCTTTTTGACGGTACCTTAGATTTTTTGAATTTTGACAGATAGGTTAAACAATAAACGTGTCGTTGTGCTTTTCATGAAAAGATAGCCATCAAAACACGAAAATGAGTTTGACGTTTGAACAATGAAGAATGATGATGTTTCAATATTCTATTCATTCTACCTCTTGGTATAGCACAAACGGAATGCGTTCAGAATGTTCTATAAAATTAAAAGATAAGAAAACAAAAGGAACATAATATAAAGAATGCATAAAAGAACGAATTATGTCAATTCCGGAATCTTCGGAATATTCAGAATGAATAAAAAAACACGGAATAAATGAATAATGAAAGAGACTGTTATGGGCTAACCAGTCAGGAATAAAAACTTAAAAACAAAAATAAGAATTTTATTCCAGCCTTCCAAAACTTACAATTCTTAAGTAATAACAAAATTAGCGCGATGTCAATTTATATTTTTTATGAATATGATTGATTAAATTTTTACAAACATTTAATAATAGAAAAGTCACAACTAATGTTTAATTTTAACTTTTTAAACAACGTGCACAATTCAATCTAATTTTTAGGTTAAGTTTCATAAATTCAATAATTTTATCATATATAAGTGAAATATGTACGTAAAACTATTCAAATAACTTTATATATTAATTTAGTAATTAATTATAAAAATAAAAAAATTTCCGCCTTTTTATTTAATAATTTTTTAAGTTTTTCTTATTTTTGGGCGAGAAATCGCGCGCACTATTGTTTTATTAAGTGACAGTTGAGTTTCTTAAGTAAAAAGTAAGTTTGACTGGGTAATAACATTGACATGCCATTTAACGCATTCTTATTTTTTTATTAAGTTAAGCTTTTATTCCTGACTGGTTCCACTTTTATGCATTATTATTTTGTTCAATGTTTTTGGGTAACATTTTGTGGCAGGTACTCGAATTTTGACCTGCAGGACCCAAAATTCTAGTCAATTCTCTGAATTGAAAAATAGAAGAAGATAAGCGAAAACCAATATCTGGCGTCGAATATTTTTTTTTATTTTGTATCTTGTTTCCATATAAAATAAAGGGTTCGCTAATATTAAGACTAATATTAAGTTCCACATGTTGTTGATAATGCATTGTGGAGGTTGACTTACAGTATCCCAAGTACTTTTTCAAAAAATTTAGACTTTACTTGTTCTTGATAAATGTGGACTTACTAATCAGCCATGCTACACACAATTTTGGTTTCTGGATTCAAACTACTGCGCAACAGATTTTAATTTTTAATTTAAACCCTTATTTTAAATTAAATCATTAAATTTTTTTTTCTTGTTTTATTCTGTTCTCTCGAAAATAAAATTTAAGCAAAAATCTACATCTCAAAAATGTCCGTAAATTTTTTTATTTTCATTTCAATTTTTTTCATTTCGGATTCACGGTCAAAATTTTTACGTCGCAGCTGCGTAATAAAATTTTTGTCCGTGAATCCGAAATGAAAAAAATTGAAATGAAAATAAAAAAATTTACGGACATTTTTGAGATGTAGATTTTTGTTTAAAATTTATTTTCGGGAGAAAAGAATAAAACAAGACAAAAATATTTAATGATTTAATTTAAAATAAGGGTTTAAAATTAAAAATTAAAATCTATTGCGCACTAGTTTGAATCCAGAAACCAAAATTGTGTGTAGCATAGCTGAAATGAAAAAATTTTAATGGGTGGCTGATGAATGGCTGAATGGGTGGATCGATAAGGTCTCAATATTCCAAATAATAAAATGCCCAATTCTAATCTCACTCCCGTAAATACCAAATTTCACTCAAAAAGCACTCCGGTTAAACATTTCATCTCTAGTTACATTCACCAGCGTACTTTTCAAATTAATATTAGATTCTCTTTTCATGTTAAGCATTCTAATACAGTCCATCACAATACTACAGTGGGGAGGGATGGCGATCATTCTAATTTTACATAAGAAATACATATTTTACGCTGCACATGCAAACGAAATCCAATTTTAATTTATATTTTTACGACCAATTGAAACATTTTGTATATTTTATGTTTTGCGCTTGGTAAACCTAATTTTAACGACCGTCATAAACAACAAACAGTTCACCGTTTTTGTTAAAGGATCGAATGATCGTTGTAAATAAATAAATATTTTTAGTATTTCAATAGAATTCGAATCGATCGAATGGGTTGGTGATATTTACTAACAATTGGTTTGTGTATTTTGTATTTTGAAAATGTGTTTTATCCAATAATAATAAAATAATTTATAATTAGCGTTTTGTGTAAATTTGTCCGAATTACTTTGATTGTGCATTAATTTTTAATTGTGTTTTGTGTTTTTGTGACTATTTCCAGTGATCATCATTCAGGAGGAGGTTATGATAACAATCGTAAAAATAATTTTTTCGTTTCAATACCACGACGTAATTTGGACGGGCACATAAATCGACGAGGTGATTCAAATTACAAAAATTTATTTCAACGGTCGAAATATAAATATCGTAACCGATGGTATAACAACAATAACTATCAAGATCGTGGATATTGCAATAACAATAATAATTATAAAAGGAAGCGATTTTATTTTCATTGCAATCGGAACCAAGAGACTAATAGTGTTTATATAAAAAAGGAGCCAATTAGTATGGACGATGATAAAATGTCGTCGTCCGTATCAAATACCGACAATAAAGTGTCAGGAACCAATCGGGAAAAGCCCGCTACTAGAACTAGTCGCAATAGTAATAAAATTGATGTTAATGATAATAAAAGTGAAGTGATTACAGACGATGATAAGACTGAAGAAAATTTAGAAATTGATACAACTCGTAGTGGCGCGAGCTCAAAGACTGTTGAAAATTTGAATACACCGCTAAAATGTAAAAGTTCACTAGTCAAGGGCATCGACGAAATGTCCGATGATGAGAAAATAAGCAAATGGTTACAAAAGCACCCCGCGAATGAGTCGTTAAATAATTTTTCGAGTATATCTTCGTACGAGGATATTATATCATCGCCGAAGCGTAAAATCGCCGAGGACTTTGATTCTGCATATTCGGATAATGATTCGGATAATGTTCTAAATACTAAAAAAATTAAATTTGACGCAAATGAGAAAAATAATAATAGTTGTAGTGATGATAAATGTGAAATAGTGAAAAGTGTTTGTGACGAAGGATTGGTTGCAGATGAAGTTAGTAAGGACGATGCTTTGAATAACAATTTTAAAAACAGCAATACTTCATCACCGGTCTCAACATGTACTAATGCATCAAAAGGTGTAACAAGCAAGGGAGCCGCCGGTGGTAAAAAATTTGATATTCGAAAGCACAAGGCATTTAAAATGATGAAAGAATATCATTCATCTATGTCAAAATTTAGCAATAATTTACGAAAAAATCCACCGGTTAAAACGCCCGATAAACCAAAGGAGATTGATCGCGAAAAACGAAAATCGCCCGAACTTAAGCGAACTACACGTTCGATTAGTTTGATCGAACCAAAAAGTCCACATCAGGATCGGCCGCGTCGATCTATTGACTCGAAAAAATGTAATGAGCTGCGCACTAAATCACGGCAATCATCGGTGGCATCCGATAGAACCATTAAGCGGAAAAGATGCAGGTCAAAATCGATACCACCCGACAAATCAAACTCTTCGGTAGAGCACGTTAATGATTTACCACCTAGCATGCCGATAATTACGGATAGGTCAAGATCATTGTACGACAACGACGAATTGTTAAACCTTTTGGAGGGTTGTGAACCAGTTGACGAAAAACCTTTAAAATTCGATGGGAGTATCATCGACATAACAAGCGATGATAATGATTTTATAGTTGTTGAAAATGACAAGGCAGCTGCGGATGATATTGAAGTAATTGAAATTGATCGTGACGAGAAATTCGAGGTGAGCAGTGTAAATTTGGAAATAGAAATTATCGATATGACAGCGGAACTAAACGAAACGAGTCCAAAAACTGAAACAAACATAACTGATAAAGCGACTGAAGAGGTGTGTGAAAATTTACCAACCAGTGTGCCAGAAGTGATCGAAAATAATGAAATTGTGAAAGCATCCGAGGATCATATTGCATCAAATGTTACCAATATTACCGAAGAACAAGTAAATACCGCCAACAATACACGTAACTCGTCCGTTATTGTCGATAGGAGAGCGATGACAACGCCGGAAACGTCTAGAAATAATGTAACGCCACTTTTATCGCCGGTGGTAGCAACGACGCCGACTGTGAGCGCACCTAGTCCTGCACCAAATCAAATTGAACATCGTGAATCACCCATTATCGCACCGAATAACGATGTTAGAACGACAAGTGCAATTCGCGTTCGTGATCCTACATCTTTGGGCGCAACAGAGCCCCTTTCGGACGAGGATATTGACGCAGCGGCTATTTTGAACAACGAAGTGTTCAAATCATTAATTGACACATTCTACTTATTTTGTTCATGGTATACACTATTGGAAAAGAATGTACATTTCAATAGCGTACTACAATCTGACATAGGCAAAATTTTCAATCGTGATTTATCTCTAGTTCTATTTGATCAACTGAAAAATCTTGTACTTAGGTCGTCATACGAACAATTGAAATCGTCGATTAATAATTTAATGATGTACACGAGTGAATTTAAACAATTGATTTATAAAACATTGTACTCGAAGGTGCGTGAAATGTGTAAAGCAACGAATTCTGTTATGATTCCGACAAATCAGCCTTGGATAGAGGATATTTTTACACAATGTATCGACAAATTTAAGGCTGATAGTTTTGTAATGGAAAATCAAGTGTCTGTGACACCTGAAACGGTGGAACCTGTTGTTGTTAATCCGACTCCGCCACTGCATAATCCGCAATATATGGTTCGAACGGGCACACCCGAATCGATCCGAATGGCAAACCATGGAATAATTCGAACGGTTAACACTGACTTACTTCGGACGGTTAACCAAGAAATGATGCGACCAGTTAACCCTGAGATGAATCGAATGGCTAATCCTGAGCTAGTCCGAACATATAACCATAATCGACCGGTTAATCCCAGTGTATATCGACCCGGTGTTCCAGTTAGTATAGCTCCTCAAACCACTAGTCACCCGATCTCTTCGCCGAGGCAGAATGTGATTGAAATAAATAAATCAGTAACAGCAAATCCAGTTCAAAGTTTGAAAGATATTCGCATTAGCAACGTAAATTATCATGCGGGTGCTTCAGTTAATGGACCACCGAACGTTAATATATCAATGA
The DNA here is from genome assembly GCA_932526605.1 of Nephrotoma flavescens. Lineage (NCBI taxonomy): Eukaryota > Metazoa > Arthropoda > Insecta > Diptera > Tipulidae > Nephrotoma > Nephrotoma flavescens. The sequence continues at coordinate 70,631,919 of OW052220.1, read as the reverse complement.
CGGGGCCGATACACCAAAAATCCGTACCTGAACTCCAATATAGTCGAAGGCCCGTCGAATTGCTAAGCCATCTAGTAAATAATACACCGCTATCCCGAGCACCAGTGCAACATAGTAGCAAATCACCACCCAATCTACAATATCCGACATATTCGAACGCACCAAAGCCATCGAATCCACCTGGACCTTATATACCACATAATAATGCCGATCAACGATTTACAGTTACTGCTACCAATACTTACTACCCGCCATTACCAGCAAGTAGAGCAAACCAGCCACCGCCTTACCCTAGCTACGGAAACTATGATTCTGGCCAGTATTCGCATATTCAACAGCAACAGTATTTAAATTACCAAAATCAAATGCGAGCAAATCATCAACAGAAGCAAACAACAACGCAGGGGCTAAACGGTCCGCCAAATACGATGAATTCACCGTATTCGTCAATATTACGTTCAAGTTTACAACCAGTGCCCCAAATTCAACCAAAGCCCAATGCCACCCAAACGCCATTAAATGTACATTATCCAAACCATAATTCCTATATTCATCCGCAGCAGCACGGTCACTTGCCACGTAATGAGCAATCGCCACCACAATACCAACGCCCGCAACCCCAATCTATGGTGAATCCGTCATCGAACCATCCATCTCAAGTACGAAATCATCTGAGAAATCACATCGAAATGTCTACACAACAGCAAATACAACATCAACAACAACAACAGCACCAACAACAACAGCAACAGCAACAACATATTATACAGCAGCAGCAGCAACATAATTTACAAAAAAAACCACAACAATCGCCCCAAATGCAAGGACCAGCCGGTCATCCATCGCAACGTCCTGTGGCTGCATACGAAATAGTTCCAGTGCCCAGTAGTGATACCCAATTTCAATTACGCTTATCTAACGATTTATCATCACAAACGCAACATCAACCAGTGCCACCTTCTAATCAAGTAACATCGACACAGGAACGCATATCGCCAGATTCCCAAACCACTCGTGAAACACACTCCAATCCGGTAGGCGTAGGACTTAGTAACGGTGGTGGTAGTGGAAATGGAGGTGGCGTCGATATCGGTGGTGGATGTAATCAAACAAATGATTCAGAGCTTAGTACAATGGTGAAAACATTAGTTCGTGAATCGCTCAGGGAGTACTTGCCTCAAATGCAACAGGCCAACTTAACCGAAACTAAAAAGGTAAGCCGAAATTAATTTTTTTTTGTTGCTACATTTGTGCGATCATATTTTATCATATATCACGTTTTATGGTGGTGGTGGTAGTAAGGTAATTGATAAACTAACAAATTGTTGTAATTAGTTTTTAAATCTATAAGTATATACCTGTTTCTTGTGCCTGTCTTTTTGTTGCGTGCTTTATGAAACTAAACTAAACAAAACTAGTGTTCATTTTGGTTTGGTTCTATTATATGCCACGAATGCATTGGCCTGAATAATTTGATTTCATCTGATTCTTCTAACAATAATTTTCGATCGTGACCTAAACATTTTGTAGCTTATTAACATTTGCATCCGAGTACTAGTTAGAATTCGACTATACGCCCAATTGAATCCTGATTATCGTTCATATCACATTGCTCATATTTTTTTTACAGCCAACGCCGAAGAAAAGGGTCACCCGATCCAAATCCGTTCATTACTCACGGTAACAAGAGCAATGGGAGACATCGTGACTTACTACTATTATGTTAAATTGTGTAGCGCATAGCTTTAAAGCCATAAATTATATTTAGTTTACAAATAAAATTATTTTGACATGTTTATAATTAAAAAAAAAAGCAATAATTGTTTGTTTTTGAAAAACAGTTGCTTAAAATCTTAATTATTGTGATACGATGGCACGATGCAGTGAACAAGTAATTTACGTTTATTGCGATTTGTAAGGTTTGTATAAAATGATTCTGTATAATAGAAAAGCATGCGTTGATGATGATTTGTTCCTTAATTTTAACCAAAGAGTATGTATTTTTACAAGAGTTATAAAACAGAGAAAAAATGTCATAACACATTTAAGTGTATTTTTTATTGAAATTTTTTCTGTTATTAAATTACTCCTTATAAAAATACATATTCTTTGGTATCCTCTCCTAAAATGGTGTATTCTAAAAACGTAATACATATTTGAGACCGATTTAACAACTTCATGCGAAATGAAGAGATCGGCATATTACAATTTTTACGTGATAGACAAGAACAGCAATATAATCAGCAATATTTTGCGTGAGTTTTATTTTTTTTTGCATATGAACAAATGAGCATATTGCAATCATAATATCTCTCTTTTTTCTCTAAAGTGTATGAAAAAGCAAAAACTACTTTGTTAGCTATTTTTGATGTTATGTTGACTAAATGACTAATTAATGACGTCATAATAATTTCTCAAATGACGTTCATAGACTATTTACAATCTACGACAAGCGTAAGACATGCCAAATATATTTGCACTTTCATGACAATGTCTTAAGCGAAACATGAGTGACAAGTCTTCGACGTTTCACATATTATATCATTTGAAGGCGTAAATAAATAATCGTGAGATATGATCATTTCATCATGTACACTTTTGTCTCAATGTCATCGCAATTAATATTCATTTTATGCGGGGTTAAGATTTTGTTTGTCAAATTGGTATAGTAAACATTTCGTAATTGTTTTATAAGGAAGGAACTGTTTAAACAATTTTTCTAATTTTTTTTATATTTAACAAAAATGCAAAATGCAGCCATTTGGAAACCAATATATGTGCCGAGAAAGATGAATGTTAAATAAATGTGTTTGTTGTAATTGTCCATACACACAAATAAATATTTCAGACTTATCATATGATTCATCTTATATAATTCGACCCATAAAAGTGAGTGACAGGATGAAAAACATCGGCGACTTGTCATACATGTTTCGCTTAAGATACTGTCATGAAAGAAGAAACGTATATGTCAGAGGCTTTAGAGATGTCGTTGAACGTAGACCATAGACTGAATAATTGTGTTAAAAGGCGACAATACTCATAGCAAGTATGCATATTTCAAACACATCACCAAAATCCAAAATTTAACGAAGCTGACTGGTTCATAAAATTATTAATATTGGGAAGTTGAGCGGGAATTAGAAGCAGCAAAAACGAAAGGGACATAGATGAGGTATCTGTTATATAGAATGGTGGTAGTGGAAGAGCCACACAAACTTAAGTCAACATTACAATGCACCAATTGCCAATAATTTGGGCATTCTCGAAACTATTGCAAACTACCAGCTGTTCGCGTGATATGCGGCAACATGCAAAAAACTAGCGAGTTTGATTTAGACAAAACCAATCCAAGGTAACGAATTGAGCAACGAGCTATCAATCAAATACATAAACGATCAAACAACGATTTCTGCAACTATTAACACGAAACGTTATTCTCAGAGGTGGCTGCGGGTAACGTGCGAAGTAAAGCAAATAAACATTGGAATGATGATTAGGAAATTTACAAAATGATAAGTACCCTAAACGAATCAATGAACAAATTATGGAAACAAATATGGGACTGATGCTGCAAAACATGATTAAACTGATGCAACTATTTACGAATTTACAAAAATAACTTTTGGTCTCAGGAATGCAACGCAAACTTTTCATAGATTCATGCATTCCTCATTGTTGGGACTTAATTTCGCATTTATCTAATTAGATGATATTCTGACAGCGTCTTAAACTTTCGAGGAACATCACGCGCATCTCGAACTAGTTTTCCAAAAATTATCAGACAATTGTTTAATAATCAATCCTGGATAATGTGTCTTCGCTTCACCTGAAGTTAAATTCTTACGACATTTCGTTAATATACAAATGGCATTTTACCTGCTCCAGAGTGAGTTGAAGCCATTAACAATTTTGATCGACCGTTAACGGTTAACCAACTCAAGAGTTTTGGGGATGATTTATTTCTACATGCATTTCATTCCTAACGCCGATGCTGATCAATTTTCATTTAATGATTTTCTTAAAGGCTATAAGAAAAATAGTAAAATTTCAATAAATTGGTCAGCAGAGGCCAATTATGCGTTCGCCAATTGTAAGAAGTTGTGTAAAGCTGCTCTTCTTGCACACCCTTCATCTACGGCTAAACTCGCTATCATGGTAGACGCATCGGACACAGCTATCGGTGCAGTGGTTCAACAGTATATGGGCGATATTTGGCAACCACTTAGCTTCTTCGCGGTTCGTCTTAATGAAACGCAACAAGGATATAATGCTTATGACATAGAGTTGTTAGCATCAAGCAGTTCAGATATCTTTTTGAAGGACGACAGTTTACGTTGTTCACGGACAATAAACCACTTGTCTACACGACTTCGGAAAAAGCATTATCGCGTCAATTTCGACATTGGGATTTTATCGGACAGTTCACAACCGACATCCAACACATTTCAGGCATGGATAATGTCGTCGCAGATACATTTGCCCGCATTAATCCAATTTCTATTCCTGAAAGTACAGATTATGAGCAAATTGCGGATGTTGAAGCCAATGATGTCGAGTTAAAGATCTGATGCGCGAAAATTTGACTTAAAAGCTTGTCCTAGTTGCGTTGAGTTTTAACTCTAGCAAAACTATATATTGCGTTATTTCGACAGCTAATCAAAGAACTTTTATTCCAATTGAGTTTCGGAAAAAGTCTATCACATCCCGGAATTAAAGCAACAATTAAGTTATTGACGAAAAACGTCATCCTCCATCACGAAATATTCAAAAACTATGGCACAATCCTGTTTAGCTTGTCAGAAATCCACTTCGCAACGTTTCGCAGAAATTCACTTAGACATCATTGGTCTTTTGCCTATTTCTGACAATCAGCGGTATTGTTCTCTCGAACAAGTATTGAACCATTTGTCCGTATCTGCGGTTTCTCTCGTACTACGCAGGAATGCTATCGCAACAAGGAATACTATCAGTAGGGTAAAACTAACCTGTTTCACGACGGTTTAAACCCAGCTCACGTTCCCTTGCATGGGTGAACAACACAACGCTCGATAAATTTCGCTTCACAATGATAGGAAGAGCTAACATCGAAGGATCGAAAAGCAACGTCGCTATGAACGCTTGGCCGCCACAAGCCGGTTATCCCTGTGGTAACTTTTAGGACACCTCTTTCCAAAAACTCATTAATGCCAAAAGGATCGATAGGCCATGCTTTAACAGTCTCTATGTGTACTGAACATCGAGATCAAGCCAGCATATACTCTTGCTCAATGTGTGGTTTCTGTCCGCACTGAAAGTAGCTGCTGTTGAGAGTAGCGGCTGTCACCACCACTCCGGGTACGTTAAACCTTTCCTTAACAAGGCGTTTAATCTCATCAACATTATACTTCCTCACCTTGGCGTTGTGTACGTCATCGAGAGCTCTTCCATCGGTAACAACTTGAGCATCAATAACAGTTGCTACGTTGTCGATGACGGAAATCAGGTCTGATTTCTTTATACCTGTGGATGTTTCGAAACGAGGCTCAGGGCTGGTTACCCAACCCTGCTCGTCCAGGCTGCGCTTGATGAACTTAACGACATCATTATGCCGTTCCACCCTGCTACCATGTGTTCTATGACACCCTTGGAGTATATGATTAGTGGGTTTACTAGTCATACACCCCGCGCGACATTGTCTGTCCAAGCGCGCTCTGCCCCGAGTGGTACGTGATTTTGAGGGGAGAGCGTTTATTCGTAGCTTGAGACAATTTACGAAGTCGCGCCCTGATAGTAGCCTAGATGGTTCTCTTATCCATCTGTGCGCATACGGGGCATCTGAAGCCTCCTTTAAACCAGATCCGTCAACTGATGTATGCAATTTGTTGCTCCAGAATGAGTCAATGTCAGCTCTTGTGGTAAGAAACTGTCCATCAACTAGCAGTCGCCGCTTTGCTCTATCTATTTCATTGGCCAGGAAGGTGTTAGCGGTCAATGTTGCCTGTTGGTTTGGCAGTTCGAGGCCTTCTAGGCAGTACATTCTCAACCACGGAGCGACCCAACGAACCGCGGGAATCTCGAGGCCGCCGTCGCTTATGGGCGCGTGGAAGAATGCATTTGGTACATCTTTAGGAAGATTAAGCCAATTTCTTACTGCACCTCGAATTATAGCATCAGTTTTATTAAGACTGCCAATCATAACACTGCCTAGGGTAAGACGGTGATACAATTGTGGTATCAAAACAGTTCGCAATGCGACTATGAAGCCTTTGTTGGGGCTTTAGTGGGGCCTTCTTTAGATTTGCCAATCTTGGCTCTAAGAGGCTTTGCGGAAAGATTTTACATCTTCCGTCGGTTGTAAAATTAATGCCTAGGTAGCACCACTCATCAGTTCTTTTGAGAGCGGGGATATCATGACCCCCGATGCTAAATGTGCGTTGGCCGACGTATGTATGCTTCTTTTTACCACTGGCTTCAATACTAATACTGAAACATTTGGATCGGTTTGTTTTCATGCCGTATTCAGTTAAAAACTCATGCGTTCGATCCAATAGTAGTTGGAGGCCGACGGGTGTGGCGGCCGTAAGCATAATATCGTCGGCAAACGCTATCGCATTAATGTTGGTGCCACCCAGGGACACTCCCACTTCATCCGATAATTTTCCCAACAGTCTGTCATGTTAAACAGAACTGGCGACAGGGGTCTCCTTGTTTCACGCCCCTTTTCGGATGAACCTCATCACTGACCCAGCCATCGCCCGTCAATCTTGTTGTGGAGTTACCATATACGAATTTCGTATAGGTAACAAACCCCTCTGGCATTCCGTTTGTTTTAAGGGTCCCAAAGATGGTATTATGGGATACGGAATCAAATGCTTTGCTTATGTCCAGAGAGGCCATGTAACAAGATGTTGACTCTTTGCGGTAGTGGCGAAGTACCATGTCCAGAAGTGTAGTATTATCGGCGCATCCGTTTGTGGGTCGGAAGGCTCGTTAACGAGGATCAAAGTTAAATTTATTGTTGATCCTGTTGGCGATAATACTGTGCAGATGTCTAGCACACACTGATGGAATGGTAATTGGTCTAAAATTCCCGGGCTCGGACGGCCCACATTTCTTTGGCAAGAATATGGTCTTTGCCTCTAGAAATTGTTGTGGGCATTGCTCACACCACATTAATAGATTGTATACAATCATTAATGCGGTTTCCGAGGTATTTCGCAGATCTCGGGGTGAAATACCGTCCGGGCCCGATGATGATGAGATCGGTGGTAGGTGTTGTCTGATCTCATCTAGGGTGATGGGTGCCCAGATATCGCTGTAGTCACTCAATTCTTCCTCATCAGATCTCGATACATACTCTTCCTGTTCCATCGTTGCTCTCCAAAACGGTATCATCAGTTCTTTGTTGGGAACTGGCACCGTAATGGAACCTTCTATAATTGATTTAATGCATCGGCCCTGATGTTTATAAAAATTCCTCTGGGTCCGTGCATAATCCATTTTTCTCGCATTCCTTCTATTTGAAGGGGGTGTAACGTAGTCCTTGCGGTTACGCCTTGGTGTGAGTGCACATGCTGGTTGCGAGTGGCTCAGGGCTAGGGGGGGTTCAACACCAATTTAACGAGTAACCAGTCTACTGTTCCAAAAAAAAAATCATGTGCCGAAAACAAAACTAATACCCAAAAAAATACAATAAAACGGCTTTAATTCCGCGTGCCCATGTTGACTTCTCACCACCCTCGATCTCCCCTTAAATGCTTGTCTATCTCATGATTGTAATTTTAATAACGCCAAAAAAAAAAAAACAAGAAAAGAAGAAATTCAGTGACCGCTGCCGCAAGAAAATGTTTACAAAAAAAAATAATTACTTGCAAATCTTTAAATTTATGTCGCCTACTATAGCAAACAAAATCAATTTCTTGAACATGTGAGGAACGTTTCCTTCTATTACCGAGGTAAATTCCATGGTAAATATTCTATTAAGCAAATGTATTCTAAGGTAACATAACTTATCACAATCATAAATCATCAAGGAAATAAAAAAAATTTTAAATTATATATACAAAAAAAAATTAAAAAAAAACGATTTACCATTTGGTCCGTTGCTGGTTGACGGTGTCCACCTTCCGTTTGGTTCCGTTACTTAGGGCACTCCTTACTCCTTCCGTAATATTAATGCGGTTAAGTACCGGTACAAATGTTCCACCCCGCTTTAGTTGTTATGAGGCCCGGCGATTAAAATTACGACCTCACCGGTATAATTTTATTTTGTTCTAAGACAACGCTGTGTATTTGCAGTAGACGTTCCGCTGACTTTTTTTTTATTTCACGCCACGTAGTAAGAGGTATAATGAGCCACAATTGCAGATATGCTCAATACCAACGCTCTCTGTTGAACCAACTGTTATAATCCCGTTGATTCGACGCACTTGTAACCCCGCGTGTGATGTTTATTATTTTTTTTTTTTTTTTGCAGCTTAGCAATTCGTAACCACAAAATGAATAGGCTCTAGTTCTCCACGAGTATTTTATAGTTTTTGAGGTTTCTTTTTTTTGTGTTTTATACGTTTTATTAAATAACACTATATTCACTTTTTGTTTCCATATTACATTACTGGTGGTGAGGTTTATGAACCACCGACTATGGATTTCTTTCAATCAAAACATGCACCGTTTTCTTAATGTTTATAAACTTTTTTATTGTATAATTTATTTATTTATTTTTTTTTTGATTTTACAATGAGATGAACAATAGGTTTTACTAATTATGTTTATTATTATTATATATATATATATAAATTTATATAAAGCAAACTATTATCACTAATTATAATGTTTTATTATATTTGGGAAAACTCCCCACAAGTTCAATCTCAAATTTTTCTTTTGTTTTTTCTTTTTTTTATCAAGATTAAAATGATTTATTTGCAAGGAATTATCTTGTATCCCGCTTAAAATTTTTTTTCTTTATCATTTCACCACCGACCGTCCAACTACAACAGCCGCGCGCTTTATATACCTCGATCGACTCCCCACTTGCAGTCAATTTCTTTTCTTTTCTCTTGTTTTCATTTATTTGTTTATATATATAGACAACCCTTTCCATCCAACACTACTGTTCCCTTTCCGTACCATAATTATAGATATATTTTTTTTTTATTTTGGGTTTTTTTTTCGTTTTGCTTTCCCCTACCCCATCTGTATTCGTAATTATCATTTAATTATATGGTTCGAATCCGCGGAAATTTAAAGTTTCAATAATTGTACGCTTTACGTCTACAAAGCGGTTAAAGGAATTGATCAGAGGAAAGATGTATACCCGAAATTCGTAAGCCAACCGTTACAGGGGCTCTTCGCGAACTTGCCGCCTTGGTCTTACAACCCGATGCGGAAGAAAGTTATGTAGGCAGGCGACCAGTTTGCTAAGCGTCAATTCTTTGCTGGCCGAGTGGGCTTCGTTAGCGATGGCCAGGAGGTCTTTAGAGTGTAGGTCGGCGGTTGGAATCACTGTGTTTTTAATGTGATCCGAAAAGGCGCTAGATGTTGTAGTGGGGGCTCTGGTAATAGTATTACTACTCTCACCGTTACCTCCACGCACGTTTAATAGTTGGCTGACACTGGCTTTGTAATCAGCTTTTTGCCTGACCTTTTTAATTGCCTCAACGGACCTGTGCGCACACATGGTCGCGAGGATTCGATTGATGTGACGTTTACCCTCACGGATAAGTTTAACCTCTTGCAAGGCTAAAAGCGATATCTCTTCTTGACTCCATCGCATTTTGACAATGGTGTGCTCGTTCTCGCGTTGACTATCCAGTTCGTCTGGATGAGCTTTTTTATGCACACCCATTCCGGTCTTGGTGGTAAAAACTCTTACACAGTACTCGCACGATAGGGTGGGTACTGGGGGATTTGAACTCGACCTTCTTCTTAATTGGTTGTCACGAGCAGTGGCCCGTGACTTAGTTATCCGAGGCATATTGTTTGAAGTTGAACCAATTGTTTTTGAACCATATGGGCTGGTAACCCATATGGTCTAAGCCTTCTGCATTTGCCACAGTGAAATGAATCACTACGCCCGGCGGGCACCACGAGGAGGAGCAAGATAGGCACGTCTACTATCCCTTAAAGATAGTGCAGTCTAAGAGAGTCATAGTTACTCCCGCAGTTTAACCCGCGCTTGCTTGATTTCTTTACGTTGAATGTCAAGAGCACTGAGCAGAAATCACACTGTGTCATCACCCGCTAAGGCCATCACAATGCTTTGTTTTAAAAAGACAGTCGGATTCCCCTGGTCCGTGCTAGTTCTGAATTAATTGTCAAATAATGCTCGTTTAAGAATAAAATAATTTAATCTCATATTTAGCAAGAATATTCCGCAATGGCGACTTGGCGTATTCCTTCGAATCTGAAGATAGTACATATAATACCTTCACTCAAATGAAAAAATACTATTATTCATATTATTACGGATCTAATTTGCCGACTTCCCTTACCTACATTAATCTATCGGCTAGAGACTCTTCATCTTTTAGACCAGCTGCAGATATCGGTACTGTCTGTTGAGAATTTACGCAACCCTTCCATAGATTTTCAAAGTCCGAAGGGAGAATACCGACACACCAGTAAATGTCATGCTCTTCTAGACTTTTTACCATAAGAAAACTTTCGGTATATCCCGACAGTGTCTCTATGGCAATTCCTATTACCAGGATGAATATTCATCATAACATGTTAATATCCAATCTTAAAGGCGTACACTCAACAGGTTACGGAATTGGAATCGTTTCGCTCTCAATGAATTATTTTTTATGTTAAATAATAAAAAATATTCAAGTTTACTACAGCTTTTGCATAGAGATTAGGACCGACTAACTCGTGATCAACACTGTTCACACGAAATCCTTCTCCACATCAGTCCTCCAAGATCTCATTCGAATTTTTGCTACTACTACCAAGATCTGTGCCAATGACAGCTCCATGCAGGCTTACACCAACTTCAATGCATATCAATGTACCCTCCAACTGAATATAACTTGATTTTAATAGTAAGTACTATTAACAAATAAAAGCAAAACAAAAATACTAAATTTGACATATCGGTTATGTACAGGCATATGACTTGAGCACCATCCATTTTAAGGGCTAAGTTGTTACACCTTAGCGGGTTACAACTTCCATGTCCACCGTCCTGCTGTCTTAAGCAAGCAACACCTTTCATGGTATCCGTATGAGTCATTAATTTTTGCGCGGTAACATAACGTTTGGTTCATCCCACAGGGCCAGTTCTGCTTACCAAAAGTGGCCCACTAGGCACAATATATCATTTAAAACCTCTGATGGCTTTAATCAAGAAAGTCGAGGATTTCGTGATGCGAAGCGGATCGCATTTAGTATTTTCATGCGATGTCGTATTTTGGTATTATGAAACACCCTTTTCGTTAAGCACTCTTACCCCCCGAATCTAACGTACAGTCGCAGGCGTATTTTCAGGCTTAGCGAAAACTTTTGTTTTAATGAAGACTAGATACTTTAAATTCTTATTCTGCACGTAGTCTTGTCTGTCAGTAGTCTTAAAAAATTGTCTTCGTTAATATCAGCGAAATAGGTGGTCTTATGAATCATAATTTTATTTTTATTTTTATTTTTATTCATTCCAAAATTAGACAGCGAACAGACATACATCCAATAACACGCTGTCGATAAATTACAATTATAAGTACATACAAAAAAAAACGAAAGTAACAAAAAATAATAACAATAACAATAATGATAAACAAAAATAGCCAAAGAAATCGCTAATATAAGTAAATTACAATCATAGTGATCTATTATAGTATTGAAGTACAAAATTAAAGATGGACTAGAAATTAATACAATATCAGACCATCAACAAATTCGGAAACTTAACTAATTGAATGCTTTTACGATTGTTGATCTGAACTGCTCCGGAGAAAATACAAAGAGATCATGTATAAAAAAAAATTCATTATGCGAACGTTGTAACCTTGTTAATGGATTTGAAAACCCAAGATTAGTCCTAGAAAAGGATGGCAGGAACAACATAGAGTTTCTAATACCGACCACAGGAGCATAAAAATTAATATTACTCAATGACGATGTCTCACATTGGCTGTTAACTATCTTATAAAGAAACAACTCATCAAGAATGATGGCGCTGTTTTCAAGCGATTGAAATTTGAATATTTTAATCCTAGTACAATAGCTAATACGGCTACTGAAAGGAATACATTTATACGTAAGAAAATTTGTAAATTTACGTTGGACCTGTTCAATTTGAGTTTTATAAACTTCATAGTTTGGATTCCATATTTGGCTACAATATTCTAAACAGCTGCGAAGTATACTTTGATAAAGAACAATGATAACAGATGCATCACGAAATTCTTTACCACGACAAAAAATAAATCCATGAAGTTTATGAGCTTAAGCACACACTGCAGTTATTTGAAAATCAAATCTGAGTTTAGACACCTAGGTCAGTTATCTGAGAAACTTTTTCCAACAGGATACCATCAATTTTGTAGGGAAATTGTATTTAATTAACTTTCCGCATATATGAGATCACCACACATTTTCTAATATTAAGTTTTAATTTATTTAAACTTGACCATACTTGAAGTTTGTTTAAATTTAATTGAAGGTCTAAGCAATCATTATAATTAGCAATCGATGTAAAGATTGTGTAGAATATAATTGATAAAAATCAAAAACAAAAGAGGACCAAGCGTGGAGCCCTGCGGCACCCCAGATTTAGCCATAATACTCTTTGATAGGAAACCGTTAAATTTAACTTAAACAACAAGCTCTGAAAGGTAAGATCTTAAAAAATTCAAAAATCTTTCAGATAGACCAATGATAGCACATTTCCTGAGTAAAATTTTATGTGAGACTGTATCGAATGCCTTTTCAAAATCAATGTAAACACAATCCTCTTGTCCACCAAGATCGACTTTATTAAAAACATAATTGGTGAAATCAAATAGGTTTGATGTGGTCGATCTTTTAGGAAAAAATCCATGTTGTGAATTATTAATTAGATGCCTAACATCATTGAAAACAAACTCGTGCACAAGTTTCTCAAAAATTTTACTAAAAATATTTAAAATTGAAATGGGTCTATAATTCATTATATCACTTGCATCAAGTTTTTTATGGACCGGTACAAAATACGCTCTTTCCCATACAGCAGGAAAAAACCAGAGTTTAATGATAAGTTAAACAAAATTGTTAGAGGATTGGCTAATTGAACTTTGAGTTGAGAAATAAAATAACTGGATATGTTGTCAGGACCCGCACCCTTATTAATATCAAGAGTAGAAATGATTTTCAAAACTTTATTCTCAGTTACTAATTCATCAAAATAATTATAATCACGTTCGATGTAATTAGTCAGGTTGCCATTAACACTACAATTATCATCATTAAATACATATACTGACTCGAAGTGATCAGCAAATAAGTTGCTTATAACATCAGATTGAGTTCCAATAACATTATTTAGTTTCAGACATGACGGGTATCCGGATTTAGCTGTGAGCGTCTTAGAATAATTCCAGAATAGCTTAGGACTTTAAGTGAGTTTCAACATACTTTACAAATTGGAGAATATCGTGTCGCTTATGATGTTTATTTTTTAAAGTAATGAGTTTAACAAGTCGAGTAGAGTACCATCTAGGAAATCCTGAACGCACCTTGGTTCGGTTAGAAAAAATTGCAAGACTATTCAAAATTTCATAAAATTTATCAACAGCTTGGTCAATATTACAATTCATAAAGATATGATTCCAATTGAGTGACTCGAGCCTTCTTTGAGCTACTGCGTATAGTTAATTAACTTGAAATTAGGTGTAGTAGGCTCTAGATAAGGTAGAAATTTAAGAATACATATTTCAACTCTAATGATAAATGGCGGATGATGACTATCTATTTTAGACAACGGAGAATTACTAGGAAAAACAGTAATTGTAGTACAATTGGGGTTTACGAATACTAGGTCAAGGATTCTGCCATTAAAATTTTTTACATGGTTGAATTGTTTTAAATCAGTGAGTAATAAGGTTTCTAAAAGATAATTAGCAGATCGACCATAACCAGTCGTTGGTAAAACGTCCCAGAAGTCAGGGCTCCAAGGTATCATTGGTAGATTAAAATCACCTATAACTAAGAATTCCGACTCAGGTGATGAAATAAGAATCAAATCAGCAAAATCGTTTTCATAGTGTTCGAACTTAGAATCATTTGGAGGCAAATAAACGAGGCATATTATAACTAAAGATTTACCATCTGAAAGCTTAACCTTCAACCAAATGTTTTCAAAAATATCATTAATTGAATCCAACTCCGCAGCTATAATGTTTTTTTAAATAATGATGGCAACACCATGATTCTTAGTAGAGATATTTAGATCTCTATCTTTCCGTATAACATAATACCGATCATCTAAAAATTCATTGTTGTTGATTGAATCGTTGAAATTTGTTTCAGTCAAGCAGATCAGATCATAATCATGTTGTAGAGCATTCAATTTGAAGTTAAAAAGTTTCGACCTTAGTCCTCGACAATTTCGATAGTAGATATTCATTAATAACTAAAAATAAATACAAAAGAAAAAGAAATTAATGATAATTAAGAATAATTGAGATTTAAATGTGATTATTTTTTAATTTATCCAAATCCGCTATATAGGTAATTTCCAGCGATTCACAGTTCTCGTCCTTCGTCGCATAAATAGTACCACCACTGGCCCATATAAATTTAAACTGAAATGGCTCAGCTTGTCGTCAATTATCGTTTCGGCCCCAATTCCTCTAATCATTCGCTTTACCAGATAAATCCCAAATATTAATATGCACCAGCTAGCCTTAGGGAAACTTCGGAGGGAACCAGCTACTAGATTGTTTGATTGGTCTTTCGCCCTATATACCCAATTCTGGCAATCGATTTGCACATCAGAACTGCTACGATCCCCCATCAGGGTTTTTCCTGACTTCGACCTGTGGCACTATTCGAAGAAAAGTGCTGCTGAAGCACATCGATTGGTCTCCGAGGCTTATCCGAGTCATGTTCCATCGGTTTCAACGTGCGAGAGATGGTTTGTGCGGTTTAGAAGTGGTGATTTTGACGTTGAGGACAAAGAGCGGCCGGGCCAAGTGAAAAAGTTTGAGAATGCTGAATTGGAGGCAATACTCAATGAAGACTCGTGTCAAACTCAACAAGAGCTCGCAGATTCATTGGGAGTGACACAACAAGCCATTTCCCATCGTATAAAAGCCCTCGGAATGATCCAAAAGCAAGGACATTGGGTGCCGTATGAGCTGAAGCCGAGAGACGTCGAGCGCCGTTTTTTTGCATGCGAACTGCTGCTCGAACGGCAAAAACGGAAGGGTTTTTTGCATCGCATTGTCACTGGTGATGAAAAGTGGATCCATTACGATAACCCGAAGCGCAAAAAATCATATGGTTACCCCGGCCATGCATCATCATCGACGGCCAAACCAAATATTCACGGCGCCAAGCTCATGCTCTGTATTTGGTGGGACCAGCTGGGTGTGGTGTATTATGAGCTATTGAAATCGAACGAAACCATCACAGGAGCACTATACCGAACTCAATTGATGCGTTTGAGCCGCGCACTCAAAGAAAAACGGCCACAATACGAGCAAAGACACGACAAAGTAATTTTGCAACATGACAACGCTCGGCCACATGTTGCAGCGCCGGTCAAAACATACCTACAAACGCTGAAATGGGAAGTCTTACCCCACCCGCCGTATAGCCCAGATATTGCTCCTTCCGATTACCACCTTTTCCGATCGATGACACATGACCTAGCTGACCAGCGCTTCCATTCTTACGAAGAAGCCCAAAAATGGGTCGATGACTGGATAGCAGCCAAGCCGGCCGAATTTTTTCGCGACGGTATCCGTAAATTGCCAGAAAGATGGGAAAAAGTTGTGGCTAGCGATGGACAATATTTTGAATAATTCATTTGTTACCATTTTTTCAGAATAAACGTTCAAAAATAGAAAAAAATCCCGCACTTTCAATTTGTACCCCCAATAGTTCCTTAAGAAACATTCACAAGTGAATGCGAAAGAAGCTCCATATAAAATCATTGACATATATCTACATTTGTAGTATGTTGATAACACATCGCAATGATAACATCAATTATTATATCAATGAATCTCTTCTTTTACAAGTTCGGGTTCATTGGGTTTAACCTCTTAGTGGTTTCACGTACTGTTTAACTATTCAGCGTTCTTTTGAACTTTCCCTCATGGTACTTGTTCGCTATTGGTTGTGTGGTTAACGTTAAATTTAAATGTCAATTATCGAAATTTCAATGAACTCTCTAAAAAGATGGAAGAGATAAAAAACCCGGTCTACCAATCATAGGTATAATTATAATATTTCGTATAATTATAATATTTTCTATTATTTTTCATTATTGTTATTTTGAACTCGAGGATCAGTATTTTTGAGTGTCGACAAAAGTATTCAATCATAAATTTAATTTACTGGTATGAATACACATATGTCGAACAAGTTTGTTTGATGTGGAAAAATCTTTTCCACAAATTGTGCACAGACGAGGCATTTTACCTGTACGTGTTCTTCGGTGGCACTGCAAACCTAACGATCGTGAAAATCCTTTTTCACACAAATCACATTTCTACGGTTTCTCATGGGTATGACGCCTCAAATGCGCTATTACATTTGAACAGTTCGAGAAACTTCGACCACAGTACACACAAAGATGTTTATCTTTATCTTCTTTGTGCAAATCTGGCAAATCGTTCACTCAAATTTCTTCTCAGAAGGAATGTTTAGGGGGTCACAAGCAAGTTTTGCGTTCCTGATTGACGAATGTTTTTTTCGGTACAGTGTCGAGATGCTAGCGATGGTTTTAGTTCGGCGAAGTGATTTTTTTAACTGTCTCACGAACTCGCTTTGTAGGATTGTATTTGAGTTCTCCAAGAATTATCCAGGTAGTCTTATCGTGGTCCCGTAAACTAACTCAGCACGCAGGACGCTTGCATTTCCTCGTTGAACGACGATCGTAGTCCTAAATGGCTGTCGAAATTATGCTGGTCCTGTCGGCGCGCTCGTGACATATAATGGCTTATGAGTGCGCGGCCATCTCTCAACCATGACATTACACTTTGGATTATAAGCCGTGATTTCTACGCGTTTGAACCCTAGTAGTTAAGATAGTTCTTCGAACAGTTCGGATTCGAACTGAGTTCCCTGAACTATAAGAATGGACATTGGAACACCAAAACGTGATATCCAAGTTGTATATACGGCGAACGCGACAATGGCAGCCGTTATGTCCGGTATAGGAACCGCCTCAGGCACACGTGTGTAACGATCTATAAGCGTGACCCAGAATCGCTGGGTATCAGAAATCGGCAAGTGAAGTTGGCGAGACTTTCGACTTTTGACGTAATCCACATTGTTGAGTAAAGTTTTTCGAATCTTTGCGGAGCGAGGGCCATATAACATTTTTAGTTGCGAAAGAATGTGGAAAGATTCGAAAACTTGTTTCTAGAAGTTTAACGGAATGAATGGTCAAGGTGTACCAGTCGAAATATCGCAATAAATATGTTTATTGGAGTTAAACGTTATTGGAACTTGCTTGAGATTAAGTGACATGCTGTTACTGTGCAAGAGTTCTCGCATCATTGGTTGCATTCTGCATCATTGGTTTGTGCATCCGCGATTATTGTATACTCAATGCTTTCAGGAACAGAAATCTGATCTATACGTGATAAGGTATCTGCAACAACGTTGTTAACACCGGAGATATCGGTTATAAATTGACCGATGAAATATAGATGCCGCAATTGATGCGGAGATGCTTTATCCGAATTCTGAAAAAATGCGTAGACTAGGGGCTTGTGGTCGGTGAACAATGTGAACTTACGACCTTCGAGGAGAAGCCGGAAGTGCTGTATCTCGCTTAGACGAACGGAGAAAAAACTGGGGCTACCATGCATTCGAGACAAACTGCTATACCACTGATCCAATTGGGTGATCGGATGCGTCAACCATAACTGCCAACCGAGCGTCGGGGATTGGGTGTGCAAGGAGTTTCGCTTGACATAGGTTCTCCTCGTAATTATTAAATGCGTCAATAGATGCTGAAATCCATTCGATTGATGTTTTCCTGTTCGTCTTGTACCCTTTCATGAAGTCATTAAGCAAAACTTGGTCTGCAGCATCGAGAAAAGTTGATCATACTCAAAAATCGTTTGAGTTGATCAACCCTTACAGGCCGTTCGGAATTTTTAATGATATGAACTTTGTCTGAAGGTAGAAGGATGCCTTGTTCGTTTATTAAATGACCAAGAAATTTAATTTTGGGTAATGTTGAGCTATTCAAGATGATTTTCGAATGACTTAGGTGCGATCAGAATTTCATCTAAGTAAAAAAAAAGCAGAATTTGAGGCCGAATAATACAGTATGCATCAGTCTTTGAAAAGTCTGTGCTGCATTCCTTAGGCTGAAAGTCCAAAAAGACCGAAAGGTGTTGAAATAGCCGTCTTGGGTACGTGCGATGGTTCATAGAGGATTTGGTTGTACGCTTGAAGAAGGTTGATAGTCGAGAAAAGTGTACAACCCGCGAGTTGGTATGAAAAGTCCTGTAGGTTTGGTATTGGGAATCTGTCGGGAACTGTAACTCGATTTAGCGCCCGGTAATCACCGCATGATCTCCAGTCTCCATTCTTTTTCAATACAAGGTGAAGAGGGCTCGCCCACGGACTGCTGCCCGGGTGACAAAAACCTTGCGCCATCATGTTGTTGAATTTGACTTTTGCGATTTGAGTTTATCCGGTGCTGAGCGACGTGTTTTTGCGGTTATTGGCTGGCCAGTAGTCTCCAGCCGATGCGTGACGTTATGCTTGATAGCAGTGCTGCTTAATGAGCGTGATCTCCGGAAATTGTTTTACGCTTCCATATGTGTGAGCAGTTTTTAGTTTTTTTTTTAATTTAAGAAATACAATTTGTTTAAAACTAATTTCAAGTATTTACATTGAAAACGTGTTAATTTTAATGCAAACATATTGCAGAATCGTATGCATAATGTTCTCAGTAGGAGAAATCGAAAAAAAATTAATATCGCCTATTACAGCGCCATCTATCATGAATCGAAAAAATGTTTCAAGGAAATTCTACGTACTTTTAGCCGTCGAATCCGAATCTGCAATAAAAATTAGGGGTTCCTATCTTAGTTTCGAAGTTGCCTCCCACCCCCCTTACAAACAGGAGAGGGGGTCCTAATTTTAGCACTAATGTATTTCCCCTCCAGAATGATTTTATTTTGATAAAGGTCATTTTTATCGTAGAAACTCACCCGGTATATTACCACGTGCTGAATTACGCGGCTGATGTAGCATTGATCATTCTGATCTGCAAAACACTTTACTGTTATTTTGGTGGAACGTCGGGGCTACCACTTTTAGGGGTCACCTGTACTTTTTGGTCACCTGGAATATTTCTTTGATTTTTTGTAGCGGATGTGGTTACACGATTTTAGCCAATTTAATGTTGAATTAATTCAATTTATTGAATTCCAATGTCGAGTGCACAAATGATTATTAATAATTCACAAAATCTTCATACATTATGGTTAACCAGAGATGGGAATGATTTTCTAGCCTTGACACGGCGTTTAGATTTTAAATTAACTTTTGATTCTGGTTTCGCATTTGATTTTCATAATTTATAGTTAAGTTCAGAGCTAAATGTTATTTTTTTAATTAAAATATACAATAACTTATTTTAATACAATTTTTACAGTTACAGTGTGGCGTCTCAATAAAGATTAGGTTAGGTTAGATTTCAGTGGCTGCTATCCTATCACACACTTAGGCCAATTTTTGGCCCATTGTGATATCACTTATTCACGCCACATCATTAACCCATTCACATATTCACCTACTTACACACCAACCTGCACATTGCATTGTAAGCTTCATGTCAACCTGTGTACATTAACGTGGACGGTGGGTCGGCGCTGAATTTTGCACTCCTTCAGAGGGTCTTACAAGGAAGAGGCGCGAAGTGTCCCTCTCCGATTTCGCTGAAATTTGAATATGTGAAAGTAGACTGAAAAATAAAGGTACGTATTTTTTTTTATCGGCGGAAAAACACTCTGAGGGGGTGAAACACTTCTCGGAAGTTGGGGGTAAAAAACGGACTTTTGATAATTTCGCCTAGAAAAATCAGTGAAATTTCGAAGAAATTTATTTAGGAATGTGTATTTTAATGAGCTAAACAATATACTATTTTTTGAAAAAATTCGGAACAATCCAGGGGGTGAAACACCCCCGAACAGGGGTAAAAAAAATCAACTAATTGATGTAAAATTCTTACATTAACGCGGAAAAATCTGAAAAAATATATGTTACTTAATAAGAGAAATCAAGGTTGACGTGTTCGAGGATTTTTTGAAACTACCCCCCGTATGGGGTAAACTACCCCTACCCTGAATCTTTGAATTATGGAAAGGAGAAACTATATAAATGGTTAATACTAACCTATCTCATTAATATTAATAATTTTTAGGGTTCGAAACATCCCCTAATCGGCGTATAAATTTGAAAAATTACGAAATATTCAGAAAAAAGTTCAAAATCTTCTGGAAAAAATCTAGAAAAATTGTATAATGTTGCGTTTTTAACAATACACTTGGTTTGTCGCAGAATATATCGAAATGCCCCTACCTCTACTGACAGGAAGTTAACCACACCTTTAGCGAAACGTTAAATTTTTCGATTGGGAAACATTTGTTCCGGCAAGAAATCTTTTATTCTCCTTGAACTTTATTATTACTATCAATGTTACGATATTTTGCATTACGATATATTCTGGAACAAACTACGGGTATTGTTAAAAACGCAACATTATACAATTTTTCTAGATTTTTTCCAGAAGATTTTGAACTTTGTTCTGAATATTTCGTAATTTTTCAAATTTATACGCCGATTAGGGGATGTTTCGAACCCTAAAAGTTATTAATATTAATGAGATAGGTTAGTATTAACCATTTATAAGGATAATAAGAAACTTGCGTCTCGATCAACCTTGATATCTCTTATTAAGTAACATATATTTTTTTCAGATTTTTCCGCGTTAATGTAAGAATTTTACATCAATTAGTTGATTTTTTTACCCCTGTTTGGGGGTGTTTCACCCCCTGGATTGTTCCGAATTTTTTCAAAAAATAGTATATTGTTTAGCTGATTAAAATACACATTCCTAAATAAGTTTCGTCGAAATTTCACTGATTTTTCTAGGCGAAATTATCAAAAGTTCGTTTTTTACCCCCAACTTCCGAGAGGTGTTTCACCCCCTCAGAGTGTTTTTCCGCCGATAAAAAAAAATACATATCCCTTATTTTTCAGTCTACTTTCACATATTCAAATTTCAGCGAAATCGGAGAGGGACACTTCGCGCCCCTTGTTAGTTGTATTTATTAACATCATCGATCGTAATCAATGGCGAAAAAAGGGCCGAATGTCGAAGGGCCGAATGTCAAAGGGCCGAATGGGTCGAAGGGCCGAATTTTTTTTTTTTGTTTTTAGAAATATATTTTTTTTATTTTTTTATTTAATTTACTTAGTTTTTTATTTTTTTTACATATCCCTTTTTCAAACAAAAATAAAAAATCGGCACTATTTAAGTCCAAACCACACAAATGTGTGGGTAAAAGATGATAGTATGCAATGGCGTTTTTGATAAAATTTTTTGGGTAAGATGAAATTTTTTTAAAAATTACGCCAAAAATTTCGCTTGTGTGGAAGTACCACCAACACAATTGTGTATATAGTTATATTGTTTTTTTCGGACGAAAATAATTTTAAGTTGGGTCAAAACACTTTTAGAGTACCCACACAATTGTGTTAACGGGCAGGAGAAGGGATATACCTATTGGTGGCGCATGACAAAATTTTCCTTCACCAAAATATACCGCTGACTGGATACGTGATGAACAATAGTAAAATACATAAATTCATAAAAAATTCATTTATGTTTAATAAAAAAAATTTACAAAATATTCAATAAAACAACAAATTTAAAAAATTATATTTCAAAAAACAAAACAAAAATTCGGCCCTTCGACCCATTCGGCCCTTCGACATTCGGCCCTTCGACATTCGGCCCATCGACATTCGGCCCTTCGACACTCGGCCCTTTGTACCCATTCCGAAAATTCGATTTGCATCTAGCCTCTGATGGGATTCGAACCCAGTACCTCCCGATTCAAGTGGCGAAACTTTAACCACTGCACCACTTGTCCGGTCCGTCTCAATAAAACTTTTTATATTTTTTTTTAGCTAGACGCTAGACGCACACTTGAAAAAACAAAAATGGATTAACAAGAAAAACTAAAACTATTTGTAAAAATGAAAAGCCTTCTGTATTTTTAAAATGATATTTTCCCAACAAACCGCGATATTGTCGATACGCTACAAATGTGGATTTTAGTATGTCGATCCAAATGTTGCTGCCGATAGGACGATTTATTACATGTAGCATGGATTTGTGATTAAAATACAAAATATTCTATTTATTTTGTCAGCAAAAAATAAAATATTTACTTATGGCTCATGTTTGCTCTTTTTGTTTGAATGATGTTTCATTTTTTTTATTTTACTGCTATAAAAATACTCGTAGAAACTACATTTTACGGCAAAATTTCCACTTGTATGCAAACATTTGCTCAAGTTTAAAAAAAAATTCAATTTTATTTTACTGGAATTTGTTTCATGCTTTCACATGACTTCATTATGTAAACAATGTGCAATGTTTATGCATTCTCATAAATGCTGTCCCCTTAAAAACAGATGAGTGTTTGTAACGTTACATAGTTCCATTCTATATATGTGCTGTACTTTTCGTGTATGTTTGGTTTAGGGTTCAATAATCATTTTGGTAATTGCATAAAGGCGAAATATAAATATTTGTCGTCTGGTGTGCGTCCATAATTCTTATATATGGATAGGGACCGACTGGATCAAACGTCAATAAATGTTTATGTTGGTAATTATTTCTTTTCGTTTTTACAGACTGAAACATAAGATTGTAATTATGAAGTGTTAGTGATGTTAGGTGCTGCAACCAAATGATATACGGCTGATGTCATCCTCTAAAACAACTGTAAGACTATATATTTTTTTAGATAAGAAAATTGTGTGATTAATGACGGTAATTAAAATTTGTCACAAACTAATTAATATTTTATTTTACTTTTCGATTGAATGCAAATTTTAATTGAAATATTAATTTTATTTATTTAAATACCGAGAAATTATTTAATTATTTTTTTTAACGATATTTGTTATCGGCGGGGAAGTGTTGTGCTAGGCGCATCTTCTGTAAAAAAATTTAACCAAAGTTAATTTTAATGATATGCTTGTGAACCAGACTTTTCTGTGTGTTTGCATTTGATGGCTAATAATGACTTAAAATTTTTTATAACGACACAATGGAGGTTTGAGTTAAATAATGAATTGGCACGATTTGGCTTTACGACCGTGTCTAAAGATGCTTTTTATTGTCGCCAAGTCTACGAGTACCACAAAATTATTATTTCTGGTAAGTATAGCCGCTTTATACTCTTGCAGAAAACATTAATGCTAAAAAGTCTCCAAAAAAAAAAATTCACAGATGTTATACTTCATGAGGGTGTAGCGTCAAATACTTCATAATATTACAAGACACTATACTAGTTTCATAACCAAAATGTCGGGGTCATTGTGATAAAATTGAAAAAAATTGTTTCCGTCAATCAATCGTCGTGTCTAAAATCATGGAAAACAGTTTTTTGTCGTAAATAATTTTAATAGGCTAACAATAAACAAATACATCTTCAACATTTTTATCAGGAATTCAATGGTAGAAATTGCAAAAGCGTTACACTTAGACGTTTTAAAATCGTTTTTTTTTAAATTTTACTTCGCACTTGTGGAACCAATTTTAATTTACAGTCTTTATGATTTGTCTCGATTTCATAACTTAGATGCGTTCAAACATATATAAGAATATTAATGTTATGTGAGACGAATGGCATTAGGTTTATCGGCAGAGCAGACGAACGAACCACTCTCATATTGTACATGAAACTATGAACTGGACAGAATTTCAATAAATACGCCGTTGAATGTGTATGACTAAATTTAGTTTGTCACAGACGTTATAAATTTGTTTCGAATGGGTTGTGGAACGTATTGAATTTGTAATTATAGAAAATGATAAGACTTTAGTAATACCGAGATAGGTAGTGCACACTGCACACCTTTGTCGTTGCTTAATTTTATATATTTACGAGTACAACAAATTTTTGGTGGCAAACCGAATGTTAATTCAAAGTTTTTTTTTGTCAGATGTTTCTTGACTATTTAGGTACGCGGCCTCCTCTAATTGGCAATAGAACTATGTATTGTTATACGAGGGGACTAACAAAAGTTCGCTTAGTTGGTGACTATTAAATCATTTTTTTTAAAACCAAAAATGCAAAATAGCTGAGGATGGATCAGGCGAAATTCTGCCGTGAACGCAAATAGAAATTCGCTATGTGATTCTCTTCGGTTATCGGCGCAAACTAAAGCCACTACAATTATTCAATGTATACCAACTTGCATATGGAACGATTGCACCGTCTCTAAAGTGTATTTCCAAGTGGTTCCGCAAATTCCACTGATGACGCCACTGTGACTCTGGGGAAGTGCAAAGTTGACGACGATCCACGATTGACATAAGAAATTATTGCTGATGAATTGGCCTTGAATGCCATTGCTGTATCGCAAATATTAAGTAATCATATGGGATACACGATTAAATCTACTCGATGGGTTCCACGAATTTTAAATGAGGCTCAAAGTAAATTTGTTACTGGTGACGAATCATGGTTCTATAAGTACGATCCGGAAACCTAACAGTCTATGGTATGAAGACAGAAGCAAACCCACCCTTATAAGGTAAGTAACAAAAATCAGCAACAAAAGTAATGATGTTAGTTTACTTCACCCGATCAAAAATTGTAGCTGCTATTCCCCTGGAAAAGGATCAGATGGCAACTGCAAAATGGTATACCGAAGACTGCTTTCTAAAATTTGTTGGAAAACCGGAAGAAAAGGGATTTGCGGCGCTATTTTTTACATTATGGCATTTATTGCGATCTCTGGCATCGAACAAATACGACCAGCGTTCTATTCCCCGGATCTTGTGAATTCTGGTTATTTCCAAAAATTAAGAAAAAATGAGGGCTGTAACAGTAACGCTCAGATAATTTATGCGGTTAATGCTGAACTTGATAAGCTTAAAAAACAAGATTTTGAAGATCACAAAGGGGACATGGGTGAATATGTTTGGTCATCAAATGAATGATATACCAAAAGGGCCACTTGCAAAATCGTGTGAATGCTTATTATTCGCTCGAATTGGGTATCTCTTTGAAAGTTGGTAAGCTCTGTTTGATTTGTTTTACCTACACATCCTTATCTGTAATGTGTCGTACCAGATCGAGATTTTGCTAGCCTAAAACATTTTTTAAGAAACTCATCCACCGTAGATTTGCATTTACTCAAAAATTTTAAATAATTATTCTGTCTTTGCATAACCTCGGATGGAAGTGTGCGGATCCCTAAAATTTAGTAATCTTGTGAACATCTCAATTTAACTTTCATCAAGATCAAAAGTGGCTCTGGTCAATTAAGAGAATAGTTTGGACATTTGCAGAGATTTTAATTTTCAATCGTCTACTGAACCTTTAATTGTCTCGTTTGATTTCGATCTGCTCGTGTTTTCGATCTTCAATTTTTGCGGCTTAGTTACGGTTTGTTCTGGAATTAGGCAGCCTCATAAAATGCAATAAGAAAACTCTGACTTGAGACCCCCAGCTCTGCATTAATGTAGTTGTCTCTTAGCAAAGCTTCCGTAATGCTATCGGATCTCTGATTATGCCTCGTGCGCTAGTCCTAAAATGCACCTAAAAATGATCTACCATGTTAAAATTAACGAGAGGGTTTCACAGTCAATTTGCCGAAAAGTTTGGAGTGCTATAGCTTCCTCATTGTTCATTTCCTGAAGTTCATTTCTCGCAGTTGTCGACCAGCTTGCAGGTGGAATTTTCAAGTGTTTTTTGATTGGTTGTTCATCGGCGCTCCAATTATATTGTGACGTAGTGCGGATTAAAATTACGTCTCGAAGATATCTTTTGCATGTTTCATTATGTTAATCTCATTCATCGATGGACCTCCACTTATTTAATTTTATTTTTAAATTACGAATTTACGCCAACAGACTCACCTCTTCTCTGAGCTCTTTTATTTAAAGATCCATTACTCAAATCGCAATTGCGCACTTCTGCTATGAAAAATTGCTACCTCAAAAGAGGGACAACTATAAACAAAGTGAATCCAGCCATTAACCAATTCTAATCGGTTGTCACACAGGGAATCTTGAACATGGCTCTTTCGATGTAAATGTAGTTTAAAACGGCGTGAGCTGTTCTTTCTTCAAAGATAAAGTATGCGTTGTTAACCTCAGGCTAGCTTCAGAAGTAAAATACTTTACCTTTCATCAGGTACGTCTAGAAATTAAAACGAACCATAACTCTGGACACAGGCAAAAGTGATAATTCCTCCAATAATCCAGCGATGCACTGAGTCGCATGAACGCCCATCAAATATGCTTGGATGGATGAAATAAACATCTTGTATAGGCTTAACTGGACCAATCTCATATACTAGCTAGACCTGAATCACGATCTCTGAGAATGGCGGAAAATGGCCATCCAAAGTTGAGTAAAAATTCAGAGTACAGCGAGAATATCAAAAATTGTAGAAATAAACCCGAAGTCGTGCATTATTAGCATTAGGTGGTGTTAGTTAGGTGACTCAATGACCAATTTCATGTACTAGCCAGACCTGAATCACAATCTCTATGGGATTGGACGATAATGGCCATCGAAATTTGAGTTATAATGACACCTGAACACTTGGAATGTCAAAATTTGGAGCAATAAATCCGAAATCGAGCATTATTAGCACTGGGTGGTGTTACTTAGATGACTCAATAACCAACTTCATATAGTGTCCAGACCTGAATCACGATCTCTGGGAATGGCAGATAATGGCCATACAAATTTGAGTAAAAATTATATCAACATACCGAAAATATCAAAATTCGTAGCAATAAACCCGAAGTCGTGCATTATTAGCACTAGGTGGTTTTGGTTAGGTGACTCAATGGTCGTGATTCAGGTCTGGCTAGTACACGAAGTTGGTCTTTGAGTCACCTAACCAAAACTTCCTAGTGCTAATAATGCACGACTTCGGGTTTTTTGCTACGAGTTTTCATTTCTCGGTGTATTGATGTCATTTTTACTTAAATTTAGATGACCAACATTCGCCATTTGCGATGTTTGTGATTCAGGTCAGAGTTCACGTATCAGTAGTCAGGAGATTTTTTGGTTTCTTTATACTAAATTTTGATGGTCTTTGACGACCATATCTGGAGATTTTGATTGAATTCTCTCTCATTGATTAAGCACCTACCTAAACCCAACTAGCTTTAATAATGCACTGCTTCAGGTTTATTGCTACGAATTTTTATCGTCAATTTTTACTACTGTAAAATAGCATTCTTATTTGCTTTTAAAAGCAAAAAATTCTTAAGTACGATACAGTATATTTTTTAATCTCTGGAATTTTTGTTAATTCATGTGAAACTCAAAAAATTCTTATTAGAAATTAGTGGGAAATTCATAAACGGTTTAAGTTCAGTATATTTGGTTTAAAACCCGACTGTTTTAGTACAAAATTTTGGCTAAAAATTTATGGTTATGTTACTATAATATTTTTTTCTTAGTAATTTATCAATTTTAATTTTTACTTTAAGTTATAAAAGATACAATATTTTTCTGCCATTTAATTAAGACAATTTGATATACGTCTAAAAAATTTACTGTTAAAATTTGCTCGATTTCGTTAAACTACTCTTGATGTGCATTTTTTTTAAATATCGTCAATTCAATGGATATCTGTCTCCTGTTCAATCTCAATTTTATTTTATTTCAATGTTTTGAATTAAAATTTAGTACAAATTTCGTAATTTGTTTAAAAATGTGTTCTATGCTTTTTGAACCAATTAAAATAATGTAAAATCAAGCATTATAGTTTACTTTTCATTGACAATGTCGCAAATTAAAAATCAAAACAGTATACTCCACACAACTACATAGAAAGGATTTAAAATTCCGATTGGAATTAATAAAATTCCAATTAGATTTGTATTCTAATCTATGGAAAAATATATGGAATATTTTACGGGCCCTATGACACTAGATTCTGCAAGAAACAATAATGGAGAAAAAAGACTCATCGATTACTGTGTCCACAAATCCATTAGCATATTCCCACACAAAAGTTATACACAAATACACCAGGGCTGGGATGTTCTAACATCACCATTTTTCGATATTTTATCGAAGTCTACGTCTCTTTCAGCTAGAATTAATTTGACTTCTGTTTCGTTTATCAATTATTTCTTCTCTATTGCTATCACAACCTACTGGAATATATTTGAACAATATCTATTTCACTTATTTTCATTCTATAATCGAAAACAAATTATTTGGTGATAGAAACACGGTAAAAACATCACAATGTTGCAATCTAGCAGGCTGGTAAATGATATAAAAATTAAAACAGAGATACATTTTATTCTACATAAACGAAAAATAAACTTCGATAGATTATCGAAACATGGTGATGTTAGAACATCCCAGCCCAGATTGGAAGAGTCAAAAATCAAATTGGTCTTCTAACAACAAATAACTGGTTTAACAAGAATTCCTAGCTTCCTTATAAAAAAAAAGATGTCACAGCAATGGAAGGAGCAGACGTGTACTCTTCCAAGTAATGAAACCAGCGCCGCTATCGATCAGAAATATGAACAAATATAGCAGAAGCATACATTAAGATCGCTGCTACCTATCAATGTGCTTGGCTACCAACACTACACCAGAAAACCATGGGTTTAGAAATGATGGGATGATATGGAGGAAAATTGAGGAACCCTGCCAACTAAAGTTTACAGCTCCCTCAGTCGTGTAATGTAAATACGTGAAAAAAATTAAACAAATATGAAGATACACTGCTAAACAGATAAAGTAGATGGTACGAAAATACACCGAAAACACTCTCGAGACTGCAAAAACAACAGCAGCAAATAGAAACATGGGCACAGTAACACATCAATGTGTAAAAAAGAATCACCGGAAAATTCAGACCACCAATAAAGGATCTTCTGGACAAGTCTTATCCACAGCCAACCAACAGTAACCGGCATGAACAATATTTCTGCAAAATTATCACTAAATGGCGACGCACCTGTAACGCAACAACTGTCTAACTCCACTATTGGCAGCAGCATGGAATACTGGTGGAATTTCACAGAAATGGAAAGGGGACTTAGGGGAAAGGAGAATGCTTTAGAGAATTGTAGAACTGGAGAAGCATCTCCCTCCTTAATAGTACAAGGAGTGAACAAGTTGGCTTTAAGACCTGGTAAAAGCTTTACAGACCACATCAACTCAATTCGTATCATCGTTGGTTTTTGAACCCAAGCCAGCGTCATCCTGGAAGCGGACCATAAGTTTGTTGTAATAATTTAATCTACCAGGCTCCATTTTGCTTGTTCAACTAACCGACTCAACAGTACTGCGCCGCATAACTTGAGTCGAGGGATCGTCAGTTTTGATCTTACCGATGCTACCATCATAGAATCCTTGAAGTTCAAATGTACGCTTATTTTCCGAGTATAGTTAATGTAGCGAGGTATTTTAATTTATCAAGCGGCATTCAGCTCAAGCTTTAGTTGATCCCAGCGTTTAGCTGTTTCTCCTGGTAGCTCCTCGTCCCAGTCCAGATAGAGACTCCATAGCCTTTGATACATTATTTTACTACTGATGATTAATGGTGCCAACTGGTGGTTAGATTTTTAACGAGTTTCGCTTCTAGGTGTAGAGACCGTTGTAGTGCCCCCGCTATCGAAAACTTTCGAGCAGATCCAAATGACTTTCTTGGAATGGTAATTGTACACTATATTGGTTATCTTTACCTCGCTTGGTGGTTTGTTGGAAGGGTGTTTCGCATGTAAGAGACTTCTACTGATCAGCTCTAGTTCTCAATATTGTTAAGTTAGTAATTTGTTTGAGCTGCTACGGTATGTTGTGGGATTTTAGTTTGTGATGGACCAGAAATTATCCATCCCAAACTGCCGTTTTGTGTTAGCTTCAACTTCTGAGATCCTAACCGTCGTTTGCTTTAGTGGTAGACCTAGTCTTTGAACCGTTTCCTCCATAACTCATAAAACCTGGGATCCTTGACCTTGATTTTTGCGATGGCTGCCGCTGACAGTGTTTTTAGCTTGTCGTCTAACATGCTGAAGACACCATTTTTGCAGGTCGACACCGTTTTTGCAACTGGAGGAGCGAAGTTTTTTGCCGCACGATACCTTTACACTATGTGACAGTTCGTGCAAATTACGGCATGATTCACAAAATCAATTCTTCGTTTGATGGAAATGTTTTGAAAATGGACGTTTCCCACATTACCTGCAGTTGTTCACATTGCATTTCTCTGGCCTCTGATTTTACTAGCCGTGTGATATTCGGTTTTTGTCTTCCAGATGCTTCCGGTGATTAGAAGCTTCTCGTTAAAATTCCAGGAATTTGTCCAGGAAGTTTAGGAATCTCGCATGGACGGACGAGGCTGCTTTCATATCTCCAATGTAACTGGTTTTTGATGTTGTGCAACATTTCCACCACAGTAAATGTTTACAGAGGATCACCAGAACCGACGTTTGATTGATTATTTTCGGCTGCTCTATCACATCTCGTTGTTCGATATCCTCCTTCAGTGTAATGGTTCATGATGGTGTTACCTTTGGCGGGTTGCACGGCAGCTGTGTAATGTAACGCAATTGTTGATGTGGTCAATTGCCTTTTTATAAGCGCATTGCAACTTCTTCCTCTCTTGGAGAAACTGAAGTGGCGGACGATGTGCCATTAACAAATATATCTTACAATTTTGCCTATCGTTCACAGAATCTGTCTACAATCTCTACATAAAAATTTGTGTACGAGTAGATCACTCCTTTTTTGTATCAAGGGGAAAAAAATTTAAGATTATTTTACCTCGATGTTTAATGGCCAATTACATCAATGATAAAGGTTAATAAAGTCATTCACATTATACACGTCATTTTTAATCTATGGGGGATGAGCATACCATGTAAGTTCATCCATGCGTTGATGTCTAAAAAAACATCGATAGATGAAATTATTTAGATTACTATCGGATCAATCACCCTTTCGATTAATACCCCCCAAAACGGACAAAGTGATTTTTCATTTGAATTAAAACATAATTGAATAGTTTAATATTTGGATAAAATATTTTTTAACTTTTATTAATAATCCTTTGAACATTTGAAAAACAGTTTGTCAAAAAATGGTATTGCAGAAAATAAGGTAAGATAAGTCTCTGCAATCAACGACATAATAGTAGGGAAGATAAAGGTTATAACGGTTGAAATAGTAAACAACTGTCACGCGTTTTATTTTGCCATCTCTTAATTTGCCCTCTCTAATTCGGTTTGTATCTGTTATGTTCCGTCATAATAATAAACCTGGCAACACTGCAGATAATAATGTAACTGTCATGAGCCAGTCTAGTTGTACTTCACTTCTAATAAGGCACTCGCTTGTTTCAATTATAGCAAACAACAATGCCAAACAAACAAAACCCTATGCCATCAAATGCTTGTGAATTCCATTGGAGCTTCACACTTCCAATTGCTTGTATCATTGATTGCCCCCAGCAGTTCGATTCTGGCTTTCCTATAGGAAAAAGGAATTAGGAAAAATATTTACATAGCGATTTGTCCAAAAATATCATTTTCTGGCCTACTGTGAAATCATGTTTGATTTAAATTTTTATAATTTAGGAAATATTTTTTCCGTTTCGAAATTGGGTAGGAAAAATATTCCCAATTTAATTTTGTTTCTGAAAAAATTTACACCAACTGTTTACCATAGTATGCCAGAAAAAAGATTTGTGCGACAAAAATACTATGAAAATATTTTTCCTAATTCATTTTACCTATAGGAAAGCCAGAATCGACATGCAGGAGTATTTCAGAGTTCTCATAGGAAGAGTTAGTGGAAAAACTGGGAACAGATTTGTGCCCCAAGAAAAACATGTTGGTAATACAACATAGTTTTCTTTCAATATTCCAAAGCGAAGTGCAAACAGTGGCTAGTGATGTTCCATTTACTCCGGCGAGAAATAACTGAATGTTCATTTGTGTCAACATGTGAATGCAATGCTGACATTTCAAATATTTTTCTTCGAGCACAATTCATTCAAGGCATTAAAAATAATCGATACGTGAACAATTCATTCAATCTGAGGAGTAAGATTTTGAAAAGATTGTGGGAAAAGCGTTATCTTTGGAAGCTTCTAAAATTGACAGCCGTGAACTCAATTCAAAACAATCTAGCAGCATAAATGATGTCAACAGAATTTACTCCAGACCTTCAGGTTCAAATCATCGTAGGAGTCGATCAAGAAATCGTTCATCGTCAAAATCATCAATGCGTTCAAAATCCAAAATGAATTACAAGCAATTGGGCATCGAAAATGTATATGTATACGATGTGAAAGAGACAATTATAAGACAAGAGAATGGCGCACTAACAGACATAATCTAAAATGCAATTCATGTGGTAAGAAAGGCCATGTGCAACAAATTTGTTGGTAAATATTTCATAACAGTGCAAATAAACGGACGGCCTCAAAAGTTTGAAGTATACTCCGGCGTGGGTTTTACTTTAATTCCACGAAATCAATTCGAACAGCTCAACATTACAACGACACTACAACCACTATCCTGATGGTAAAGTAAATGTTGAAGTAAAATACAAAGATAGTCGGTCGGTAGAGGAAATGTTGGGACATATTTGGATCCGACACTTAACCGTCAACCTCCAGCAAGTGGACAATCTAGGTGTTAACAAAATAAATGCTCAAATTAATAATTTAAAGTCAATCACAGATATTATTGGTAATTTTCAACAAATTTTGATTGAAAAAGTGGGTTGTGTGCAAAATTTCCAAGCTACATTTCAACTTCGAAAAGATGCTAAGCCAGTTTTTTACAAGGAACGTGAAGCTCCATATGCACTTCGGGATCGTGTCGACAAAGAGCTTAAAAATTTGGAATCGTCCGGAATCATTTCCAAAGTTGGAAGGAGTGACTGGGGATCTACATACTAGTAATTATCCCCAAGGCTGACGGTGTCGTACGACTCTGCGTCGATTTTTTAAACAACCTCAAAGGATCATGATTTTTCTGTCGTCTTGATTTATATAAAGCGTATCTGCATCTTCGAGTATGTCAAGAATCGTGTAATAAAAACGATCTCAACCCATAGAGGGACATGCAAAGTAAATCGACTTTCATTTGGAATAAAAACGGAACCATCAGAATTCAATCGTATCATTGAACAAATATACTTTCCGGCTTGAAGAATATCATCGTACATGGTGCAACAGAAGTAGAATGCAGAAATCATTTAATTCAATGTCTCTAACGACTAAAATAACATGATCTACACCTCAACAAAATTAAATGTTAATTTTTTCAAACTCAGATAGAATATCTGGGTCACGTTGTTCAATTTAACAAAATTTCAAAATCGCCAACAAAAAATCAAGTTATTGTCAACATGCCACGTCCAGCTACAGCAGATGATGTTAGAAGATTTTTGGGTATGGTTACCTACTACTCCAGATTCATACCGGATTTATCTACAATCACGTTTATATTACGTCAGTTACTTCAAAAACATACAAAAATTTATTGGACGTCAAATTGCGAATCAGCGTTTCTTAAAACTTAAAAACGTCATCTCCAGCGATAAGGTTTTAAGGCCTTTTGATTCAGAAATACTAGTAGTTTTAGCATGCGGCGCAAGTCTTACGGGCATTGCAGGGGTACTCTTGCATATGGTTAATGATATTGAACATCCTGTCGCATTTGCCTCCAGATCGTTAATATCAGGTGAAAGGAATTACAGTCAATTAGATCGAGAAGCTCTAGCAATTATATTTACAATTAATCATTTTTTTATGTAACTTTACGGTAAAAAATTTCAACTGGTCATAGACAATCGTCTGAATTTTTCATCAGCACAACAATTTATCTCGTGCTACACACCTAGTAGAAAAACCGTTTACAAAAAAAATCATAAACGAAGAGGTAAATGAATTATGTTATTTATCAATTTTGGAAATTTCAAACGAATACGTAAATGCGGAAGTATTAGCATCTCCGATGAAAGTGAAGATATCTATACACTCAATAACGGCATTATCTTCAAGGGTCAACGAGTGTTGATTCCGAAAATTCTTTAACCTCAAATTCTTCAAGATCTTCATCATACTCATCCTGGAATTACAAGAATGAAACAACTCGCCACAAGATATTGTTTTTGGAAATGAATATATCGGGATATTGAGAGGATGGTGAGGTCGTGTGGAGCATGTGTCCAAGTTCAAACAAAACCGGCAAAGGTTCCACTTCATAGTGGGAGGAACCACCTGAAAACTGAAGAACATTTTCAAGATCATTTTTTTCTAATCCTTGTTGATTCAAAGTCCAGATGGGCAGAATTATACTAGGTGCTCCTACGACACAAACGTCAATAAATTTTCTCTCTGACATTTTTGCTACTCATGCTTTTCCGGTAATAATGGTATCGGATAATGCAACCATTTTTACTAGTGAGCAATTCAAAATGTACTGCAACAAAAACGGCATTTTTCAGCCCAGGTCATCCTAGTACAAATGGGTTAGCAGAACACAACGTACAAACACTCAAGCGTAAATGGAAAACGATGCCATCAGAACCACGTTATCGCCCAACACCACTCAGTTCAGGGAAAAGTCCAGCAGAATAATATTTCAATAGACGTTTGACATCCGGCTTGTTGCATTGAAACAACCTATAAAATTTAAACCTAGAAAACATTCCAGGATACAACAACGTAAAGTTCATTTTGTTTCAGATAGTGTAACTATCACGTCTACACAAAATACGAACGACTATAGTCAACACCAATTCGAACTAACAGTTCCTCAAAATCAATTGCCAAGTAATCAAGAGCCGCCTAATGAGCCTCAAAGAAATCAACAGCAAGTAGTTCGTACATCTAAAGATACACGCAATAGACCTACCTATTTAAGACATTACATTTCCAATTAAATAGTTATTAAATTTCAAGTGTCCCTGAATTAAAAAAGGCTGACTTAAAAATGGCGTTTTTTCGAACTTAAAACTAGCGTTTTTATTTCATTTTAAAATTGACTTAAAATCTGTAATGAAAATGAAATAAAAAAAACTGACTTTATTAATGCATATCATAAGTCATTTACCAAAAAAACTAGTTGAAAATTTTGAATGGCTTTAATTTTCATATTACAGTAAAAGCCCGATTCTGCATCCAATTAACCGTGGTATTTTTTTTACCACTCAGTAACCGGAATTTTAATTTTTAGGTTTTTTTTTGCTTTTTTCTCTTTCATATGCATTTTTTAATTCATTTTGAAATTTGCAATTTTTTTTACACCTTTTAATTAATGAAAGCACTAGTTGAACATTTTGAATGGCTCTAATTTTCATATTACAGTAAAAGACCGATTATCTTGCATCCAATTACCGGAACACTCAGTTAACCGGAAATTAGATTTTTAGAATTTTTTTATACTTCTTTCTTTTTCACAAGGGATATTTTTTTTATTATTCGGCGATTCATAAAAAATATACTTGCCTTTAACTTTTTTCTGTTTTATGCATTATTCTATTTGAATTGAATGTGTAAAGTCGTATTTTATAGTTAGGTTAGTGAAATATTGAATATATGTATTATTAAATTGTGGGTACTCGTATACATAATATGTACGTGCATGTAGTTCGTATTTGCAATAAACTCAATGAACTGATGTATAAAAAATGGTTTTTGGTACATAATTTGAAAATAAATAAACGAGAATCCTAAAAATAATGAAATCAAGCCAAGTTCTAGTAAAATTTCTAGTTTTAATGAAACATTCAATTATCCGAAAGTTTCGATTTCCCGGAATGCCCTTATACCCAAGCATTCCGGATGACACGGTTTTTACTGTAGTGTATATTACAGTAAAATCCCTGTTATCCGGAATGCTTGGGGATGGGAGCATTCCGTATAATCGAAATTTCCGGATAATTGAATGTTTCGTTAAAAATAGAAATTTTACGAGAATTTCGCATTTCATTATTTTTTAGGATTCTCGTTTATTTATTATTTTCAAATTATGTACCAAAAAACAATCTTTTTGTACATCAGTTAATTGAATTTATTGCAAATATGAAATACATACATATTATGTATATGAGTACACCCATACGAGTACCCAATATTTAATAATACATTTATTCAATATTTCCCTAACCCTAGTTGGAGTACGACTTCACACATTCAATTCAAATAGAATAATGCATAAAAGAGAAAAAAAGTGAAGGAAAATATATTTTCTATGAATCCCCGAATAATAAAAAAAAATCCCTTCTAAACGAGAAAAATGCAAAAAAAATCCAAAAAATTTAAATTCCGGTTAACGGAGTGTTCCGGATAATTGGATGCCGCATAATTGGGTTTTTACTGTTTTATGAAAATGAAAGCCATTGAAAATTTTCAACTAATGCTTTCGTTAATGAAAATATGCAAGAAACAATTGCAAATTTCAAAATGAATTAAAAAATGCATATTTTAATTCATAATTAATACACAAATAAAATTTATGAAATGCATGTTTTAACATCGAAGATGTTTTGGCGCCGCATTATATAGAAAAATGCAACGATATTTTGTCCCAAGAATATGCAACGAAATAAAAAAAAATTAAAAAATAAAGTAAATAAGAGAGAACCAAAACACGCTGGTGTGCCAATTTTGTTTTGTGCTCTCTCTATGCACCCATTTCTCATCTACGAATCAATTAGTGAGCGTAATATACAAATAAAAATAAAAAAATAAAGTAAATACGAGAGAACCAATACACGCTGGTGTGCAGAAAATCAATTTTTCGGCTCAAACTTTTTTATTTTTAATAGGTGCGGGAAAAGTTCGTGGCCTGTTTTGGGTGACATTGAAACAAAGAATTTTCTTATTACAAATGAACTTTATTAAACCAAATATCTACCATTTTGATCGATGACTTTTTGCCATTTTTCTGGTAGAGCCATGATCCCATCACTGTAGAACTTCTGTGGTTTAGAGGAGAAAAATCGAAACAACTCATTTTCCCAGGCCCCTTTTCAAGGATGATGGTTCTGCATGGACCGAAGCAAATGGTAGTCCGATGGTGTAAGGTCAGGACTATATGATGGGTGCTTCAAAACTTCCCAGCCAAGCTTTTTCAGTTTCTGCTGGGTGATGGGTGTGTTCCCTATCGTTATCATGATGGGACAGAATGCCACTTCTGCTGATCAATTCTAGAGGTTTTAACTGAATTGCTTGCCTTAAACGCATTAGTTGCTGACTATAAAGATCAGAATCAATTGTTTGGCCCGGTGGCAACAGCTCATAATGCACGATTCCTCTCCAATCCCACCAACCACACAGCATTACCTTTCTTGGCGTCAAACCTGGCTTTGATACCGTTGGGGAAGCTTCACCTCGTTTTGTCCATGAGCTTTTTGACCATTTTGAGCTCGTTTCGCCCATGATCTTTTTGACCACGAGCACAACGTTGTCATATCTTATCCACTTTTCATCACCAGTAATTATCCGCTTTAAAAATGGCCCGATTTAGTTCCGTTTCAACCGCGTTTCGTAGATAGAAATCCGGTCCATTAAATTTGTAACTGTTAATTCATGTGGTACCCAAACGTCAAGCTTTTTTTTTTTACCCAGCCATTTTCAAATGGTTTGGAACTGTTTGTATCAATATTTAGTTCTTTGCCATTTGCATGGCTTTGCTTATTTGTTTTCTTTAATTTTCTACATGATTTCATCGACTTTTCCAGTGGTTGGTCGACCAGAGCGAGGTGCATCTTTGACAGCCATATTTCCAAAACGAAAGCGCACGAACCATTTATTTGCTGCTGATTTTGATAAAGCACCTTCTCAATAAACAGCACAAATTTTTTCGCAAGCCTGAGCCGCGTTTTTACCTTTGTCGTAATAAAATTGCAAAAGATATCGAATTTTTTCATTATTTATCTCCATGTTTAAAATTTTGTAACTTTTTATTCACTTCACCGATTTTAATGTTTTGAATGTCGAAGTGCAAGTTAAAATGTCACCTTTCAAACACACATAAGAATTGCCCGATACGATCAATGGTTACTGAGATATATGAAAGCCATCTACCGGGAAAAAAGCCACGAACTACCCAATATTTTTACCCTACCCAATATTTTTAAGTTTATATAAAAACAAGTACTCTAGCCCAAAACAAATCAGTCGGCTTAAGCTTTTTTATTTAGACATAAAGCAAATTTTCGATGTTTAAATTTTTAGCCTTAGGCTCAAACTTGGGATTTTTTATCTTTCTCTACAATACAACAAAAAACTGTAACAAGAAAAACAAGAAACCATTTTCTTAAAAACGTGAAATTACGCATGCATTTCTATGCGTATTAAAAACAAATGTAAATTTTTATGTTTATAATGTGAAATAAAATATGCCTTTTTCAAGTAATTTTGAAAATGAATTAAAAAATATACATATTTGTGAACTGACATAAAATATGCCTTTCTTGTGTCATTTTGAAATTAAATTTGTTTTTATAAAACACCTTTGTTAAGCCAGAAAATTTGTTAAAAGTATGACTTAAAAAAGGTCTCATTTTTTCATATAAAAACACATTTCTTAAGTCCACCTTTTTAATTCAGGGAGCCAAATTTCAATCGATGTCACATAAAAAAATAATATTACATTTCAATTAGCTTCAATTAAGCGTGGGAGATTGTTATGTCCCAACATATTAATAAACCGGTCTGAAAATACTGATAATAAACTTAGAAGGAATGAGAACCCTATGCATCTCTTCTCTCACGCTGTTCGTGACAAGTACCAACGCAGTAGCAAGAAGCATGGAGTAGTTCCTCCCCCTAGCTTCTTCCAAGTACGCTTGTTATCTATTTGTGGCATTCGTTGATTCTAAATCGCATCTCTTAACCTGTTCTTGCTCGTACTTTGTATGCTGCAGCTTGTTACTTTAAAGAATCAGATCCTCACACAATGACACAACCGAGTCTTTTGAAGCATCTACGTTTATACGGCCTTAAACATCATAAGCAGTATTGCTTAACTTATTGGACTCATCCTTTTAAATTTTGTAGTCTGAATTGCGACGTGGGATGGTGTCTGGAATTTACAAAAAAAAAAAAAATTGAAAACAATTTGCATGTTGTGATTTGCGTTATGGCCCTACACGTGCAAACGCCTTTAGCCAAATTCACTTAATTCTTTTATTAATTCAAAACATCTTCGGAACCTTGAGCGCCGTGTGTGGAATTTAGTATTTTCTACTACGTATGATTTCTAATAAAATTAGTAAAGACAATTTGCATGTTGTGGCATAAATTGGAATTGAGAATGGTTTCGTTTTGCCATTTCCTGATGGCTTCTTATTATGCTCTGTGGAACCGCCGGTTTGTTTTAACTTTGTATCGTCAATTTGGTTTTGGATTACTTTTGCGAAATTTTTGTATTGTTCAATTTTCATCTCGAACATTTTTTTTTAATATATGAGTGCTTCAAATATTCCTTTTCTTCCATTATTTCGAAATGCCTGGCTTCAAGCTCCAGCCATAAAGTATGAATCCGTGCTTGTAATTTTTGTAGCTTTTCTGCAGGCACAATTGGCTCTTCCGGAATATTTTCCAGATCTTTTAATTGTGCCAGGATATCTGCGTTAAGGTCCATGACGCCATTTTTGACGGTTGCGAGTTTACCCCAATATTCATGGTCTGGCTTTTCATCTCTATATTGTCTTATTTTATCGTTGCGTGATTTGACATCCTTCTAGTAGCACACTAGGTTTTTGTCGGCGCCCAAGATGGTACTCTTTCGTTTTCCTACTTGCGCTGTCCTTTTTATAATTTGCACAAAGCTTTCAGCTTCAATATGTAGATATTCCTAGATTCGACGACACGCCATTTAGAATCATGTCCAATTTTCATTCCTTTTAAACATAAAACCCAATTGGAAAAATAACAAATTTTTAATATATTTCTTTTCACTACCATGAAAATTCTCTAATTCCAAAAAATTCTAGGTACCTAATAACCAATTTTTTTTGTTATTGCAGATGGCACGGCATATGCACAACAACCACGTACGCAACAAATAACATCCGCAATTCAACTGTAATATTCCATGATGAATTGGGACACAAAACATTGAACAATTCACAACCAAATCCACAAATAATGTTGCAAGTACACAATAACTAGAATAGATGGCAGTCGAGATTATTTAACTATAACTGTGTAATATACAAATTTTATTCGCAATTTATTTACAATTTGTAGTTTATAATAAACTAGTGTAGCGACGCTTTAATTACTATTAATTATTATTTAAAAATATTTGCATTAACACTTAGTGATTATATCATTTAATTTTTGTTTCTTAATTAAATTAGTTAGTTTTAAAAATTAGAGTTTTTAAATTTAGAGAAAAATGTGATCTATTTTTTGTAAAAAACTAAATTTAAAAATTAAGTTTTCGTATAAATTTAATTAGCATTTTAATTTAACTATTCAGTCATTACATTATAAGTAGGTAAATGTATACTTAAATTTGGTTTAACATACAGTGTGTTAACCGCTAGTTAAACTAATCCTTAATCGGACGCAATAAACAAAATTCTCTTACGAAATCCTTAATCAACTAGTTTAACCGGTGGTTAAGTCACTATAAGTCAATATGTAACCGGACATTATTTGTTTAAATATGAATTATCGTTGATAAAAATGCGACAAATATTCTGTTAGGGGTGCGTTCAGATTAAAAAGACGATCAATATGATGATAGACCTGCAGGTGCCCAGTAAAATAAGTTAAAACATTCAACGAAATATTAAGTTTAGTTTTTTAATAGTTTATGTATAAAATACATTTTTTTTTTCAATTTACTAGATTAATGGTGTTTTTTTTGCGAATTTAACAATTTGGAATATTGCTGAAGAACGAACTAGTAGGAAGTTCGCCCGATAGACTACCCGTAAGTATTATAAGTATCATGTTTCTAAACATTTACTTTCTAGTAATTTGTTCTGTCCATATAAGCAACAGCACTATAAAAGTGATTGTACTACTACAGTTTTATACTAAGAGACGTCAGCGGACTAAATTTAAGTAGTATTTATATAGTTCAAAAGATGGCAGCACATATACAAAACTAATATGCTGAGTGTTAAAACTTTAACTGTTTATACAGTTGGTTTGCCCATTGTAGTATTCAGACCGTGATAATCAATTCTTTTCAAGTATTATTTCAAGACAAGTCCACCATTATTCCTGACAGTCCTAACATGTTAATTCAGTGCGATTCCATCATTCGGGAATCATTCAACAACTGGTGAAACTCGTATAATAACTTTTTACTTTGACACCCAAGGTGTGCTCTTTTCATGCCGAAATATTTGCCTGCAATCCAGGTTCGAAACATAATTTGGCCGAAATACAAAATACGAAACTTTCAATAACCACCACGCTTTCCTTATGCATCCAACCGGTAATTTCGAGCTCAACAGGCCATATACATTACCTATAATCATTTTGAACCGGAAATTCAACAAAAAAAAATTTTCAATTTTTTGCGAAAATCCCTGATGGTTAGCCTTACTTATTTTGAACGCATTAAATTTATTGTCACAGATTCCGTATGTTTCGTTTATTTTTGACTGTTAATGTAACTATGAGTAGATCAACGTTTAATTTGCTTCAATATGTCGCCTCATTCGACTGCAATCCAGGTTCGAAACATAATTTGGCCGAAATACAAAATACGAAACTTTCAATAACCATGCTTTCCTTATGCATCCAACCGGTAATTTCGAGCTCAACAGGCCATATACATTACCTATAATCATTTTGAACCGGAAATTGAACAAAAAATTTTTTTCAATTTTTTGCGAAAATCCCTGATGGTTAGCCTTACTTATTTTGAACGCTTAAAATTTATTGTCTCAGATTCCGTATGTTTCGCTTATTTTTGATTGTTAATGTAACTATGAGTAGATCAACGTTTAATTTGCTTCAATATGTCGCCTCATTCGACTGCAATCCAGGTTCGAAACATAATTTGGCCGAAATACAAAATACGAAACTTTCAATAACCATGCTTTCCTTATGCATCCAACCGGTAATTTCGAGCTCAACAGGCCATATACATTACCTATAATCATTTTGAACCGGAAATTGAACAAAAAATTTTTTTCAATTTTTTGCGAAAATCCCTGATGGTTAGCCTTACTTATTTTAAACGCTTAAAATTTATTGTCTCAGATTCCGTATGTTTCGCTTATTTTTGATTGTTAATGTAACTATGAGTAGATCAACGTTTAATTTGCTTCAATATGTCGCCTCATTCGACTGCAATCCAGGTTCGAAACATAATTTGGCCGAAATACAAAATACGAAACTTTCAATAACCATGCTTTCCTTATGCATCCAACCGGTAATTTCGAGCTCAACAGGCCATATACATTACCTATAATCATTTTGAACCGGAAATTCAACAAAAAAAAAATTTCAATTTTTTGCGAAAATCCCTGATGGTTAGCCTTACTTATTTTGAACGCTTAAAATTTATTGTCTCAGATTCCGTATGTTTCGTTTATTTTTGACTGTTAATGTAACTATGAGTAGATCAACGTTTAATTTGCTTCAATATGTCGCCTCATTCGACTGCAATCCAGGTTCGAAACATAATTTGGCCGAAATACAAAATACGAAACTTTCAATAACCATGCTTTCCTTATGCATCCAACCGGTAATTTCGAGCTCAACAGGCCATATACATTACCTATAATCATTTTGAACCGGAAATTCAA
The DNA here is from genome assembly GCA_932526605.1 of Nephrotoma flavescens. Lineage (NCBI taxonomy): Eukaryota > Metazoa > Arthropoda > Insecta > Diptera > Tipulidae > Nephrotoma > Nephrotoma flavescens. The sequence goes on along the minus strand of OW052220.1, from coordinate 70,588,720 downwards.
CAAAAAAAAAAATTCAATTTTTTGCGAAAATCCCTGATGGTTAGCCTTACTTATTTTGAACGCTTAAAATTTATTGTCACAGATTCCGTATGTTTCGTTTATTTTTGATTGTTAATGTAACTATGAGTAGATCAACGTTTAATTTGCTTCAATATGTCGCCTCATTCGACTGCAATCCAGGTTCGAAACATAATTTGGCCGAAATACAAAATACGAAACTATCAATAACCATGCTTTCCTTATGCATCCAACCGGTAATTTCGAGCTCAACAGGCCATATACATTACCTATAATCATTTTGAGCCGGAAATTCAACAAAAAAAAAATTTCAATTTTTTGCGAAAATCCCTGATGGTTAGCCTTACTTATTTTGAACGCTTAAAATTTATTGTCACAGATTCCGTATGTTTCGTTTATTTTTGATTGTTAATGTAACTATGAGTAGATCAACGTTTAATTTGCTTCAATATGTCGCTTCATTCGACTGCAATCCAGGTTCGAAACATAATTTGGCCGAAATACAAAATACGAAACTTTCAATAACCATGCTTTCCTTATGCATCCAACCGGTAATTTCGAGCTCAACAGGCCATATACATTACCTATAATCATTTTGAGCCGGAAATTCAACAAAAAAAAAAATTCAATTTTTTGCGAAAATCCCTGATGGTTAGCCTTACTTATTTTGAACGCTTAAAATTTATTGTCTCAGATTCCGTATGTTTCACTTATTTTTGATTGTTAATGTAACTATGAGTAGATCAACGTTTAATTTGCTTCAATATGTCGCCTCATTCGACTGCAATCCAGGTTCGAAACATAATTTGGCCGAAATACAAAATACGAAACTTTCAATAACCATGCTTTCCTTATGCGTCCAACCGGTAATTTCGAGCTCGACAAGTCATATACATTATCTATAATCATTTTGAACCGGAAATTCAACAAAAAAAAATTTTCAATTTTTTGCGAAAATCCCTGATGGTTAGTTAGCCTTACTTATTTTGAACGCATTAAATTTATTGTCACAGATTCCGTATGTTTCGTTTATTTTTGATTGTTAATGTCATTACGAGTAGATCAACGTTTAATTTGCTTCAATATGTCGCCTCATTCGCCTGCAATCCAGGTTCGAAAGATAATTTGGCCGAAATACAAAATACGAAACTTTCAATAACCATGCTTTCCTTATGCATCCAACCGGTAATTTCGAGCTCAACAGGCCATATACATTACCTATAATCATTTTGAACCGGAAATTCAACAACAAAAAAAAATTTCAATTTTTTGCGAAAATCCCTGATGGTTAGCCTTACTTATTTTGAACGCATAAAATTTATTGTCTCAGATTCCGTATGTTTCGTTTATTTTTGATTGTTAATGTAACTATGAGTAGATCAACGTTTAATTTGCTTCAATATGTCGCCTCATTCGCCTGCAATCCAGGTTCGAAACATAATTTGGCCGAAATACAAAATACGAAACTTTCAATAACCATGCTTTCCTTATGCATCCAACCGGTAATTTCGAGCTCAACAGGCCATATACATTACCTATAATCATTTAGAACCGGAAATTCAACAAAAAAAATTTTCAATTTTTTGCAAAAATCCCTGATGGTTAGCCTTACTTATTTTGAACGCATAAAATTTATTGTCACAGATTCCGTATGTTTCGCTTATTTTTGATTGTTAATGTAACTATGAGTAGATCAACGTTTAATTTGCTTCAATATGTCGCCTCATTCGACTGCAATCCAGGTTCGAAACATAATTTGGCCGAAATACAAAATACGAAACTTTCAATAACCATGCTTTCCTTATGCATCCAACCGGTAATTTCGAGCTCAACAGGCCATATACATTACCTATAATCATTTTGAACCGGAAATTCAACAAAAAATTTTTTTCAATTTTTTGCGAAAATCCCTGATGGTTAGCCTTACTTATTTTGAACGCATAAAATTTATTGTCACAGATTCCGTATGTTTCGCTTATTTTTGATTGTTAATGTAACTATGAGTAGATCAACGTTTAATTTGCTTCAATATGTCGCCTCATTCGACTGCAATCCAGGTTCGAAACATAATTTGGCCGAAATACAAAATACAAAACTTTCAATAACCATGCTTTCCTTATGCATCCAACCGGTAATTTCGAGCTCAACAGGCCATATACATTACCTATAATCATTTAGAATCGGAAATTCAACAAAAAATTTTTTTCAATTTTTTGCGAAAATCCCTGATGGTTAGCCTTACTTATTTTGAACGCATAAAATTTATTGTCACAGATTCCGTATGTTTCGTTTATTTTTGATTGTTAATGTAACTATGAGTAGATCAACGTTTAATTTGCTTCAATATGTCGCCTCATTCGACTGCAATCCAGGTTCGAAACATAATTTGGCCGAAATACAAAATACGAAACTTTCAATAACCATGCTTTCCTTATGCATCCAACCGGTAATTTTGAGCTCAACAGGCCATATACATTACCTATAATCATTTAGAACCGGAAATTCAACAAAAAAAAATTTCAATTTTTTGCAAAAATCCCTGATGGTTAGCCTTACTTATTTTGAACGCATAAAATTTATTGTCTCAGATTCCGTATGTTTCGCTTATTTTTGATTGTTAATGTAACTATGAGTAGATCAACGTTTAATTTGCTTCAATATGTCGCCTCATTCGACTGCAATCCAGGTTCGAAACATAATTTGGCCGAAATACAAAATACGAAACTTTCAATAACCATGCTTTCCTTATGCATCCAACCGGTAATTTTGATCTCAACAGGCCATATACATTATCTATAATCATTTTGAACCGGAAATTCAACAAAAAAAAATTTTCAATTTTTTGCGAAAATCCCTGATGGTTAGCCTTACTTATTTTGAACGCATAAAATTTATTGTCTCAGATTCCGTATGTTTCGCTTATTTTTGATTGTTAATGTTACTATGAGTAGATCAACGTTTAATTTGCTTCAATATGTCGCCTCATTCGACTGCAATCCAGGTTCGAAACATAATTTTGCCGAAATGCAAAATACGAAACTTTCAATAACCATGCTTTCCTTATGCATCCAACCGGTAATTTTGAGCTCAACAGGCCATATACATTACCTATAATCATTTTGAACCGGAAATTCAACAAAAAAAAATTTTCAATTTTTTGCGAAAATCCCTGATGGTGCCTTACTTATTTTGAACGCTTAAAATTTATTGTCACGGATTCCGTATGTTTCGCTTATTTTTGATTGTTAATGTAACTATGAGTAGATCAACGTTTAATTTGCTTCAATATGTCGCCTCATTCGACTGCAATCCAGGTTCGAAACATAATTTGGCCGAAATACAAAATACGAAACTTTCAATAACCATGCTTTCCTTATGCATCCAACCGGTAATTTCGAGCTCAACAGGCCATATACATTACCTATAATCATTTTGAACCGGAAATTCAACAAAAAAAAATTTTCAATTTTTTGCGAAAATCCCTGATGGTGCCTTACTTATTTTGAACGCTTAAAATTTATTGTCACAGATTCCGTATGTTTCGTTTATTTTTGATTGTTAATGTAACTATGAGTAGATCAACGTTTAATTTGCTTCAATATGTCGCCTCATTCGACTGCAATCCAGGTTCGAAACATAATTTTGCCGAAATATAAAATACGAAACTTTCAATAACCATGCTTTCCTTATGCATCCAACCGGTAATTTCGAGCTCAACAGGCCATATACATTACCTATAATCATTTTGAACCGGAAATTCAACAAAAAATTTTTTTCAATTTTTTGCGAAAATCCCTGATGGTTAGCCTTACTTATTTTGAACGCTTAAAATTTATTGTCACAGATTCCGTATGTTTCGTTTATTTTTGATTGTTAATGTAACTATGAGTAGATCAACGTTTAATTTGCTTCAATATGTCGCCTCATTCGACTGCAATCCAGGTTCGAAACATAATTTGGCCGAAATACAAAATACGAAACTTTCAATAACCATGCTTTCCTTATGCATCCAACCGGTAATTTCGAGCTCAACAGGCCATATACATTACCTATAATCATTTTGAACCGGAAATTCAACAAAAATTTTTTTTCAATTTTTTGCGAAAATCCCTGATGGTTAGCCTTACTTATTTTGAACGCTTAAAATTTATTGTCACAGATTCCGTATGTTTCGTTTATTTTTGATTGTTAATGTAACTATGAGTAGATCAACGTTTAATTTGCTTCAATATGTCGCCTCATTCGACTGCAATCCAGGTTCGAAACATAATTTGGCCGAAATACAAAATACGAAACTTTCAATAACCATGCTTTCCTTATGCATCCAACCGGTAATTTCGAGCTCAACAGGCCATATACATTACCTATAATCATTTTGAACCGGAAATTCAACAAAAAAAAATTTTCAATTTTTTGCGAAAATCCCTGATGGTTAGCCTTACTTATTTTGAACGCTTAAAATTTATTGTCACAGATTCCGTATGTTTCGTTTATTTTTGATTGTTAATGTAACTATGAGTAGATCAACGTTTAATTTGCTTCAATATGTCGCCTCATTCGACTGCAATCCAGGTTCGAAACATAATTTGGCCGAAATACAAAATACGAAACTTTCAATAACCATGCTTTCCTTATGCATCCAACCGGTAATTTCGAGCTCAACAGGCCATATACATTACCTATAATCATTTTGAACCGGAAATTCAACAAAAATTTTTTTTCAATTTTTTGCGAAAATCCCTGATGGTTAGCCTTACTTATTTTGAACGCTTAAAATTTATTGTCACAGATTCCGTATGTTTCGTTTATTTTTGATTGTTAATGTAACTATGAGTAGATCAACGTTTAATTTGCTTCAATATGTCGCCTCATTCGACTGCAATCCAGGTTCGAAACATAATTTGGCCGAAATACAAAATACGAAACTTTCAATAACCATGCTTTCCTTATGCATCCAACCGGTAATTTCGAGCTCAACAGGCCATATACATTACCTATAATCATTTTGAACCGGAAATTCAACAAAAATTTTTTTTCAATTTTTTGCGAAAATCCCTGATGGTTAGCCTTACTTATTTTGAACGCTTAAAATTTATTGTCACAGATTCCGTATGTTTCGTTTATTTTTGATTGTTAATGTAACTATGAGTAGATCAACGTTTAATTTGCTTCAATATGTCGCCTCATTCGACTGCAATCCAGGTTCGAAACATAATTTGGCCGAAATACAAAATACGAAACTTTCAATAACCATGCTTTCCTTATGCATCCAACCGGTAATTTCGAGCTCAACAGGCCATATACATTACCTATAATCATTTTGAACCGGAAATTCAACAAAAATTTTTTTTCAATTTTTTGCGAAAATCCCTGATGGTTAGCCTTACTTATTTTGAACGCTTAAAATTTATTGTCACAGATTCCGTATGTTTCGTTTATTTTTGATTGTTAATGTAACTATGAGTAGATCAACGTTTAATTTGCTTCAATATGTCGCCTCATTCGACTGCAATCCAGGTTCGAAACATAATTTGGCCGAAATACAAAATACGAAACTTTCAATAACCATGCTTTCCTTATGCATCCAACCGGTAATTTCGAGCTCAACAGGCCATATACATTACCTATAATCATTTTGAACCGGAAATTCAACAAAAATTTTTTTTCAATTTTTTGCGAAAATCCCTGATGGTTAGCCTTACTTATTTTGAACGCTTAAAATTTATTGTCACAGATTCCGTATGTTTCGTTTATTTTTGATTGTTAATGTAACTATGAGTAGATCAACGTTTAATTTGCTTCAATATGTCGCCTCATTCGACTGCAATCCAGGTTCGAAACATAATTTGGCCGAAATACAAAATACGAAACTTTCAATAACCATGCTTTCCTTATGCATCCAACCGGTAATTTCGAGCTCAACAGGCCATATACATTACCTATAATCATTTTGAACCGGAAATTCAACAAAAAAAAATTTTCAATTTTTTGCGAAAATCCCTGATGGTTAGCCTTACTTATTTTGAACGCTTAAAATTTATTGTCACAGATTCCGTATGTTTCGTTTATTTTTGATTGTTAATGTAACTATGAGTAGATCAACGTTTAATTTGCTTCAATATGTCGCCTCATTCGACTGCAATCCAGGTTCGAAACATAATTTGGCCGAAATACAAAATACGAAACTTTCAATAACCATGCTTTCCTTATGCATCCAACCGGTAATTTCGAGCTCAACAGGCCATATACATTACCTATAATCATTTTGAACCGGAAATTCAACAAAAATTTTTTTTCAATTTTTTGCGAAAATCCCTGATGGTTAGCCTTACTTATTTTGAACGCTTAAAATTTATTGTCACAGATTCCGTATGTTTCGTTTATTTTTGATTGTTAATGTAACTATGAGTAGATCAACGTTTAATTTGCTTCAATATGTCGCCTCATTCGACTGCAATCCAGGTTCGAAACATAATTTGGCCGAAATACAAAATACGAAACTTTCAATAACCATGCTTTCCTTATGCATCCAACCGGTAATTTCGAGCTCAACAGGCCATATACATTACCTATAATCATTTTGAACCGGAAATTCAACAAAAAAAAATTTTCAATTTTTTGCGAAAATCCCTGATGGTTAGCCTTACTTATTTTGAACGCTTAAAATTTATTGTCACAGATTCCGTATGTTTCGTTTATTTTTGATTGTTAATGTAACTATGAGTAGATCAACGTTTAATTTGCTTCAATATGTCGCCTCATTCGACTGCAATCCAGGTTCGAAACATAATTTGGCCGAAATACAAAATACGAAACTTTCAATAACCATGCTTTCCTTATGCATCCAACCGGTAATTTCGAGCTCAACAGGCCATATACATTACCTATAATCATTTTGAACCGGAAATTCAACAAAAAAATTTTTTCAATTTTTTGCGAAAATCCCTGATGGTTAGCCTTACTTATTTTGAACGCATAAAATTTATTGTCTCAGATTCCGTATGTTTCGCTTATTTTTGATTGTTAATGTAACTATGAGTAGATCAACGTTTAATTTGCTTCAATATGTCGCCTCATTCGACTGCAATCCAGGTTCGAAACATAATTTGGCCGAAATACAAAATACGAAACTTTCAATAACCATGCTTTCCTTATGCATCCAACCGGTAATTTCGAGCTCAACAGGCCATATACATTACCTATAATCATTTTGAACCGGAAACTCAACAAAAAAAAATTTTCAATTTTTTGCGAAAATCCCTGATGGTTAGCCTTACTTATTTTGAACGCATAAAATTTATTGTCTCAGATTCCGTATGTTTCGCTTATTTTTGATTGTTAGTGTAACTATGAGTAGATCAACGTTTAATTTGCTTCAATATGTCGCCTCATTCGACTGCAATCCAGGTTCGAAACATAATTTGGCCGAAATACAAAATACGAAACTTTCAATAACCATGCTTTCCTTATGCATCCAACCGGTAATTTCGAGCTCAACAGGCCATATACATTACCTATAATCATTTTGAACCGGAAACTCAACAAAAAAAAATTTTCAATTTTTTGCGAAAATCCCTGATGGTTAGCCTTACTTATTTTGAACGCATAAAATTTATTGTCTCAGATTCCGTATGTTTCGCTTATTTTTGATTGTTAGTGTAACTATGAGTAGATCAACGTTTAATTTGCTTCAATATGTCGCCTCATTCGACTGCAATCCAGGTTCGAAACATAATTTGGCCGAAATACAAAATACGAAACTTTCAATAACCATGCTTTCCTTATGCATCCAACCGGTAATTTTGAGCTCAACAGGCCATATACATTACCTATAATCATTTAGAACCGGAAATTCAACAAAAAAAATTTTCAATTTTTTGCAAAAATCCCTGATGGTTAGCCTTACTTATTTTGAACGCATAAAATTTATTGTCTCAGATTCCGTATGTTTCGCTTATTTTTGATTGTTAATGTAACTATGAGTAGATCAACGTTTAATTTGCTTCAATATGTCGCCTCATTCGACTGCAATCCAGGTTCGAAACATAATTTGGCCGAAATACAAAATACGAAACTTTCAATAACCATGCTTTCCTTATTCATCCAACTGGTAATTTCGAGCTCAACAGGCCATATACATTACCTATAATCATTTAGAACCGGAAATTCAACAAAAAAAATTTTCAATTTTTTGCGAAAATCCCTGATGAGCCTTACTTATTTTGAACGCATAAAATTTATTGTCTCAGATTCCGTATGTTTCGCTTATTTTTGATTGTTAATGTAACTATGAGTAGATCAACGTTTAATTTGCTTCAATATGTCGCCTCATTCGACTGCAATCCAGGTTCGAAACATAATTTGGCCGAAATACAAAATACGAAACTTTCAATAACCATGCTTTCTTTCCTTATGCATCCAACTGGTAATTTCGAGCTCGACAGGTCATATACATTACCTATAATCATTTTGAACCGGAAATTCAACAAAAAAAAATTTTCAATTTTTTGCGAAAATCCCTGATGGTTAGCCTTACTTATTTTGAACGCATAAAATTTATTGTCTCAGATTCCGTATGTTTCGCTTATTTTTGATTGTTAGTGTAACTATGAGTAGATCAACGTTTAATTTGCTTCAATATGTCGCCTCATTCGACTGCAATCCAGGTTCGAAACATAATTTGGCCGAAATACAAAATACGAAACTTTCAATAACCATGCTTTCCTTACGCATCCAACTGGTAATTTCGAGCTCAACAGGCCATATACATTACCTATAATCATTTTGAACCGGAAATTCAACAAAAAAAAAATTTTCAATTTTTTGCGAAAATCCCTGATGGTTAGCCTTACTTATTTTGAACGCATAAAATTTATTGTCTCAGATTCCGTATGTTTCGCTTATTTTTGATTGTTAGTGTAACTATGAGTAGATCAACGTTTAATTTGCTTCAATATGTCGCCTCATTCGACTGCAATCCAGGTTCGAAACATAATTTGGCCGAAATACAAAATACGAAACTTTCAATAACCATGCTTTCCTTACGCATCCAACTGGTAATTTCTAGCTCAACAGGCCATATACATTACCTATAATCATTTTGAACCGGAAATTCAACAAAAAAAAAATTTTCAATTTTTTGCGAAAATCCCTGATGGTTAGCCTTACTTATTTTGAACGCATAAAATTTATTGTCTCAGATTCCGTATGTTTCGCTTATTTTTGATTGTTAATGTAACTATGAGTAGATCAACGTTTAATTTGCTTCAATATGTCGCCTCATTCGACTGCAATCCAGGTTCGAAACATAATTTGGCCGAAATACAAAATACGAAACTTTCAATAACCATGCTTTCCTTATGCATCCAACCGGTAATTTTGAGCTCAACAGGCCATATACATTACCTATAATCATTTTGAACCGGAAACTCAACAAAAAAAAAATTTCAATTTTTTGCGAAAATCCCTGATGGTTAGCCTTACTTATTTTGAACGCATAAAATTTATTGTCACAGATTCCGTATGTTTCGCTTATTTTTGATTGTTAATGTAACTATGAGTAGATCAACGTTTAATTTGCTTCAATATGTCGCCTCATTCGACTGCAATCCAGGTTCGAAACATAATTTGGCCGAAATACAAAATACGAAACTTTCAATAACCATGCTTTCCTTATGCATCCAACCGGTAATTTTGAGCTCAACAGGCCATATACATTACCTATAATCATTTAGAACCGGAAATTCAACAAAAAAAATTTTCAATTTTTTGCGAAAATCCCTGATGGTTAGCCTTACTTATTTTGAACGCATAAAATTTATTGTCTCAGATTCCGTATGTTTCGCTTATTTTTGATTGTTAATGTAACTATGAGTAGATCAACGTTTAATTTGCTTCAATATGTCGCCTCATTCGACTGCAATCCAGGTTCGAAACATAATTTGGCCGAAATACAAAATACGAAACTTTCAATAACCATGCTTTCCTTATGCATCCAACCGGTAATTTCGAGCTCAACAGGCCATATACATTACCTATAATCATTTAGAACCGGAAATTCAACAAAAAAAATTTTCAATTTTTTGCGAAAATCCCTGATGGTTAGCCTTACTTATTTTGAACGCATAAAATTTATTGTCTCAGATTCCGTATGTTTCGCTTATTTTTGATTGTTAATGTAACTATGAGTAGATCAACGTTTAATTTGCTTCAATATGTCGCCTCATTCGACTGCAATCCAGGTTCGAAACATAATTTGGCCGAAATACAAAATACGAAACTTTCAATAACCATGCTTTCCTTATGCATCCAACTGGTAATTTCGAGCTCGACAGGTCATATACATTACCTATAATCATTTTGAACCGGAAATTCAACAAAAAAAAATTTTCAATTTTTTGCGAAAATCCCTGATGGTTAGCCTTAATTATTTTGAACGCATAAAATTTATTGTCTCAGATTCCGTATGTTTCGCTTATTTTTGATTGTTAATGTAACTATGAGTAGATCAACGTTTAATTTGCTTCAATATGTCGCCTCATTCGACTGCAATCCAGGTTCGAAACATAATTTGGCCGAAATACAAAATACGAAACTTTCAATAACCATGCTTTCCTTATGCATCCAACTGGTAATTTCGAGCTCGACAGGTCATATACATTACCTATAATCATTTTGAACCGGAAATTCAACAAAAAAAAATTTTCAATTTTTTGCGAAAATCCCTGATGGTTAGCCTTAATTATTTTGAACGCATAAAATTTATTGTCTCAGATTCCGTATGTTTCGCTTATTTTTGATTGTTAATGTAACTATGAGTAGATCAACGTTTAATTTGCTTCAATATGTCGCCTCATTCGACTGCAATCCAGGTTCGAAACATAATTTGGCCGAAATACAAAATACGAAACTTTCAATAACCATGCTTTCCTTATTCATCCAACTGGTAATTTCGAGCTCAACAGGCCATATACATTACCTATAATCATTTTGAACCGGAAATTCAACAAAAAAAAATTTTCAATTTTTTGCGAAAATCCCTGATGGTTGTTAGCCTTAATTATTTTGAACGCATAAAATTTATTGTCTCAGATTCCGTATGTTTCGCTTATTTTTGATTGTTAATGTAACTATGAGTAGATCAACGTTTAATTTGCTTCAATATGTCGCCTCATTCGACTGCAATCCAGGTTCGAAACATAATTTGGCCGAAATACAAAATACGAAACTTTCAATAACCATGCTTTCCTTATGCATCCAACTGGTAATTTCGAGCTCGACAGGTCATATACATTACCTATAATCATTTTGAACCGGAAATTCAACAAAAAAAAATTTTCAATTTTTTGCGAAAATCCCTGATGGTTAGCCTTAATTATTTTGAACGCATAAAATTTATTGTCTCAGATTCCGTATGTTTCGCTTATTTTTGATTGTTAATGTAACTATGAGTAGATCAACGTTTAATTTGCTTCAATATGTCGCCTCATTCGACTGCAATCCAGGTTCGAAACATAATTTGGCCGAAATACAAAATACGAAACTTTCAATAACCATGCTTTCCTTATGCATCCAACTGGTAATTTCGAGCTCGACAGGTCATATACATTACCTATAATCATTTTGAACCGGAAATTCAACAAAAAAAAATTTTCAATTTTTTGCGAAAATCCCTGATGGTTAGCCTTAATTATTTTGAACGCATAAAATTTATTGTCTCAGATTCCGTATGTTTCGCTTATTTTTGATTGTTAATGTAACTATGAGTAGATCAACGTTTAATTTGCTTCAATATGTCGCCTCATTCGACTGCAATCCAGGTTCGAAACATAATTTGGCCGAAATACAAAATACGAAACTTTCAATAACCATGCTTTCCTTATGCATCCAACTGGTAATTTCGAGCTCGACAGGTCATATACATTACCTATAATCATTTTGAACCGGAAATTCAACAAAAAAAAATTTTCAATTTTTTGCGAAAATCCCTGATGAGCCTTACTTATTTTGAACGCATAAAATTTATTGTCTCAGATTCCGTATGTTTCGCTTATTTTTGATTGTTAATGTAACTATGAGTAGATCAACGTTTAATTTGCTTCAATATGTCGCCTCATTCGACTGCAATCCAGGTTCGAAACATAATTTGGCCGAAATACAAAATACGAAACTTTCAATAACCATGCTTTCTTTCCTTATGCATCCAACTGGTAATTTCGAGCTCGACAGGTCATATACATTACCTATAATCATTTTGAACCGGAAATTCAACAAAAAAAAATTTTCAATTTTTTGCGAAAATCCCTGATGGTTAGCCTTAATTATTTTGAACGCATAAAATTTATTGTCTCAGATTCCGTATGTTTCGCTTATTTTTGATTGTTAATGTAACTATGAGTAGATCAACGTTTAATTTGCTTCAATATGTCGCCTCATTCGACTGCAATCCAGGTTCGAAACATAATTTGGCCGAAATACAAAATACGAAACTTTCAATAACCATGCTTTCCTTATGCATCCAACTGGTAATTTCGAGCTCGACAGGTCATATACATTACCTATAATCATTTTGAACCGGAAATTCAACAAAAAAAAATTTTCAATTTTTTGCGAAAATCCCTGATGGTTAGCCTTAATTATTTTGAACGCATAAAATTTATTGTCTCAGATTCCGTATGTTTCGCTTATTTTTGATTGTTAATGTAACTATGAGTAGATCAACGTTTAATTTGCTTCAATATGTCGCCTCATTCGACTGCAATCCAGGTTCGAAACATAATTTGGCCGAAATACAAAATACGAAACTTTCAATAACCATGCTTTCCTTATTCATCCAACTGGTAATTTCGAGCTCAACAGGCCATATACATTACCTATAATCATTTTGAACCGGAAATTCAACAAAAAAAAATTTTCAATTTTTTGCGAAAATCCCTGATGGTTGTTAGCCTTAATTATTTTGAACGCATAAAATTTATTGTCTCAGATTCCGTATGTTTCGCTTATTTTTGATTGTTAATGTAACTATGAGTAGATCAACGTTTAATTTGCTTCAATATGTCGCCTCATTCGACTGCAATCCAGGTTCGAAACATAATTTGGCCGAAATACAAAATACGAAACTTTCAATAACCATGCTTTCCTTATGCATCCAACTGGTAATTTCGAGCTCGACAGGTCATATACATTACCTATAATCATTTTGAACCGGAAATTCAACAAAAAAAAATTTTCAATTTTTTTCGAAAATCCCTGATGGTTAGCCTTAATTATTTTGAACGCATAAAATTTATTGTCTCAGATTCCGTATGTTTCGCTTATTTTTGATTGTTAATGTAACTATGAGTAGATCAACGTTTAATTTGCTTCAATATGTCGCCTCATTCGACTGCAATCCAGGTTCGAAACATAATTTGGCCGAAATACAAAATACGAAACTTTCAATAACCATGCTTTCCTTATGCATCCAACTGGTAATTTCGAGCTCGACAGGTCATATACATTACCTATAATCATTTAGAACCGGAAATTCAACAAAAAAAATTTTCAATTTTTTGCGAAAATCCCTGATGGTTAGCCTTACTTATTTTGAACGCATAAAATTTATTGTCTCAGATTCCGTATGTTTCGCTTATTTTTGATTGTTAATGTAACTATGAGTAGATCAACGTTTAATTTGCTTCAATATGTCGCCTCATTCGACTGCAATCCAGGTTCGAAACATAATTTGGCCGAAATACAAAATACGAAACTTTCAATAACCATGCTTTCCTTATGCATCCAACTGGTAATTTCGAGCTCGACAGGTCATATACATTACCTATAATCATTTTGAACCGGAAATTCAACAAAAAAAAATTTTCAATTTTTTGCGAAAATCCCTGATGGTTAGCCTTAATTATTTTGAACGCATAAAATTTATTGTCTCAGATTCCGTATGTTTCGCTTATTTTTGATTGTTAATGTAACTATGAGTAGATCAACGTTTAATTTGCTTCAATATGTCGCCTCATTCGACTGCAATCCAGGTTCGAAACATAATTTGGCCGAAATACAAAATACGAAACTTTCAATAACCATGCTTTCCTTATGCATCCAACTGGTAATTTCGAGCTCGACAGGTCATATACATTACCTATAATCATTTTGAACCGGAAATTCAACAAAAAAAAATTTTCAATTTTTTGCGAAAATCCCTGATGGTTAGCCTTAATTATTTTGAACGCATAAAATTTATTGTCTCAGATTCCGTATGTTTCGCTTATTTTTGATTGTTAATGTAACTATGAGTAGATCAACGTTTAATTTGCTTCAATATGTCGCCTCATTCGACTGCAATCCAGGTTCGAAACATAATTTGGCCGAAATACAAAATACGAAACTTTCAATAACCATGCTTTCCTTATTCATCCAACTGGTAATTTCGAGCTCAACAGGCCATATACATTACCTATAATCATTTTGAACCGGAAATTCAACAAAAAAAAATTTTCAATTTTTTGCGAAAATCCCTGATGGTTGTTAGCCTTAATTATTTTGAACGCATAAAATTTATTGTCTCAGATTCCGTATGTTTCGCTTATTTTTGATTGTTAATGTAACTATGAGTAGATCAACGTTTAATTTGCTTCAATATGTCGCCTCATTCGACTGCAATCCAGGTTCGAAACATAATTTGGCCGAAATACAAAATACGAAACTTTCAATAACCATGCTTTCCTTATGCATCCAACTGGTAATTTCGAGCTCGACAGGTCATATACATTACCTATAATCATTTTGAACCGGAAATTCAACAAAAAAAAATTTTCAATTTTTTGCGAAAATCCCTGATGGTTAGCCTTAATTATTTTGAACGCATAAAATTTATTGTCTCAGATTCCGTATGTTTCGCTTATTTTTGATTGTTAATGTAACTATGAGTAGATCAACGTTTAATTTGCTTCAATATGTCGCCTCATTCGACTGCAATCCAGGTTCGAAACATAATTTGGCCGAAATACAAAATACGAAACTTTCAATAACCATGCTTTCCTTATGCATCCAACTGGTAATTTCGAGCTCGACAGGTCATATACATTACCTATAATCATTTTGAACCGGAAATTCAACAAAAAAAAATTTTCAATTTTTTGCGAAAATCCCTGATGGTTAGCCTTAATTATTTTGAACGCATAAAATTTATTGTCTCAGATTCCGTATGTTTCGCTTATTTTTGATTGTTAATGTAACTATGAGTAGATCAACGTTTAATTTGCTTCAATATGTCGCCTCATTCGACTGCAATCCAGGTTCGAAACATAATTTGGCCGAAATACAAAATACGAAACTTTCAATAACCATGCTTTCCTTATGCATCCAACTGGTAATTTCGAGCTCGACAGGTCATATACATTACCTATAATCATTTTGAACCGGAAATTCAACAAAAAAAAATTTTCAATTTTTTGCGAAAATCCCTGATGAGCCTTACTTATTTTGAACGCATAAAATTTATTGTCTCAGATTCCGTATGTTTCGCTTATTTTTGATTGTTAATGTAACTATGAGTAGATCAACGTTTAATTTGCTTCAATATGTCGCCTCATTCGACTGCAATCCAGGTTCGAAACATAATTTGGCCGAAATACAAAATACGAAACTTTCAATAACCATGCTTTCTTTCCTTATGCATCCAACTGGTAATTTCGAGCTCGACAGGTCATATACATTACCTATAATCATTTTGAACCGGAAATTCAACAAAAAAAAATTTTCAATTTTTTGCGAAAATCCCTGATGGTTAGCCTTAATTATTTTGAACGCATAAAATTTATTGTCTCAGATTCCGTATGTTTCGCTTATTTTTGATTGTTAATGTAACTATGAGTAGATCAACGTTTAATTTGCTTCAATATGTCGCCTCATTCGACTGCAATCCAGGTTCGAAACATAATTTGGCCGAAATACAAAATACGAAACTTTCAATAACCATGCTTTCCTTATGCATCCAACTGGTAATTTCGAGCTCGACAGGTCATATACATTACCTATAATCATTTTGAACCGGAAATTCAACAAAAAAAAATTTTCAATTTTTTGCGAAAATCCCTGATGGTTAGCCTTAATTATTTTGAACGCATAAAATTTATTGTCTCAGATTCCGTATGTTTCGCTTATTTTTGATTGTTAATGTAACTATGAGTAGATCAACGTTTAATTTGCTTCAATATGTCGCCTCATTCGACTGCAATCCAGGTTCGAAACATAATTTGGCCGAAATACAAAATACGAAACTTTCAATAACCATGCTTTCCTTATGCATCCAACTGGTAATTTCGAGCTCGACAGGTCATATACATTACCTATAATCATTTTGAACCGGAAATTCAACAAAAAAAAATTTTCAATTTTTTGCGAAAATCCCTGATGGTTAGCCTTAATTATTTTGAACGCATAAAATTTATTGTCTCAGATTCCGTATGTTTCGCTTATTTTTGATTGTTAATGTAACTATGAGTAGATCAACGTTTAATTTGCTTCAATATGTCGCCTCATTCGACTGCAATCCAGGTTCGAAACATAATTTGGCCGAAATACAAAATACGAAACTTTCAATAACCATGCTTTCCTTATGCATCCAACCGGTAATTTCGAGCTCAACAGGCCATATACATTACCTATAATCATTTTGAACCGGAAACTCAACAAAAAAAAATTTTCAATTTTTTGCGAAAATCCCTGATGGTTAGCCTTACTTATTTTGAACGCATAAAATTTATTGTCTCAGATTCCGTATGTTTCGCTTATTTTTGATTGTTAATGTAACTATGAGTAGATCAACGTTTAATTTGCTTCAATATGTCGCCTCATTCGACTGCAATCCAGGTTCGAAACATAATTTGGCCGAAATACAAAATACGAAACTTTCAATAACCATGCTTTCCTTATGCATCCAACTGGTAATTTCGAGCTCGACAGGTCATATACATTACCTATAATCATTTTGAACCGGAAATTCAACAAAAAAAAATTTTCAATTTTTTGCGAAAATCCCTGATGGTTAGCCTTAATTATTTTGAACGCATAAAATTTATTGTCTCAGATTCCGTATGTTTCGCTTATTTTTGATTGTTAATGTAACTATGAGTAGATCAACGTTTAATTTGCTTCAATATGTCGCCTCATTCGACTGCAATCCAGGTTCGAAACATAATTTGGCCGAAATACAAAATACGAAACTTTCAATAACCATGCTTTCCTTATGCATCCAACTGGTAATTTCGAGCTCGACAGGTCATATACATTACCTATAATCATTTTGAACCGGAAATTCAACAAAAAAAAATTTTCAATTTTTTGCGAAAATCCCTGATGGTTAGCCTTAATTATTTTGAACGCATAAAATTTATTGTCTCAGATTCCGTATGTTTCGCTTATTTTTGATTGTTAATGTAACTATGAGTAGATCAACGTTTAATTTGCTTCAATATGTCGCCTCATTCGACTGCAATCCAGGTTCGAAACATAATTTGGCCGAAATACAAAATACGAAACTTTCAATAACCATGCTTTCCTTATGCATCCAACTGGTAATTTCGAGCTCGACAGGTCATATACATTACCTATAATCATTTTGAACCGGAAATTCAACAAAAAAAAATTTTCAATTTTTTGCGAAAATCCCTGATGAGCCTTACTTATTTTGAACGCATAAAATTTATTGTCTCAGATTCCGTATGTTTCGCTTATTTTTGATTGTTAATGTAACTATGAGTAGATCAACGTTTAATTTGCTTCAATATGTCGCCTCATTCGACTGCAATCCAGGTTCGAAACATAATTTGGCCGAAATACAAAATACGAAACTTTCAATAACCATGCTTTCCTTATGCATCCAACTGGTAATTTCGAGCTCGACAGGTCATATACATTACCTATAATCATTTAGAACCGGAAATTCAACAAAAAAAATTTTCAATTTTTTGCGAAAATCCCTGATGGTTAGCCTTACTTATTTTGAACGCATAAAATTTATTGTCTCAGATTCCGTATGTTTCGCTTATTTTTGATTGTTAATGTAACTATGAGTAGATCAACGTTTAATTTGCTTCAATATGTCGCCTCATTCGACTGCAATCCAGGTTCGAAACATAATTTGGCCGAAATACAAAATACGAAACTTTCAATAACCATGCTTTCCTTATGCATCCAACTGGTAATTTCGAGCTCGACAGGTCATATACATTACCTATAATCATTTTGAACCGGAAATTCAACAAAAAAAAATTTTCAATTTTTTGCGAAAATCCCTGATGGTTAGCCTTAATTATTTTGAACGCATAAAATTTATTGTCTCAGATTCCGTATGTTTCGCTTATTTTTGATTGTTAATGTAACTATGAGTAGATCAACGTTTAATTTGCTTCAATATGTCGCCTCATTCGACTGCAATCCAGGTTCGAAACATAATTTGGCCGAAATACAAAATACGAAACTTTCAATAACCATGCTTTCCTTATGCATCCAACTGGTAATTTCGAGCTCGACAGGTCATATACATTACCTATAATCATTTTGAACCGGAAATTCAACAAAAAAAAATTTTCAATTTTTTGCGAAAATCCCTGATGGTTAGCCTTAATTATTTTGAACGCATAAAATTTATTGTCTCAGATTCCGTATGTTTCGCTTATTTTTGATTGTTAATGTAACTATGAGTAGATCAACGTTTAATTTGCTTCAATATGTCGCCTCATTCGACTGCAATCCAGGTTCGAAACATAATTTGGCCGAAATACAAAATACGAAACTTTCAATAACCATGCTTTCCTTATTCATCCAACTGGTAATTTCGAGCTCAACAGGCCATATACATTACCTATAATCATTTTGAACCGGAAATTCAACAAAAAAAAATTTTCAATTTTTTGCGAAAATCCCTGATGGTTGTTAGCCTTAATTATTTTGAACGCATAAAATTTATTGTCTCAGATTCCGTATGTTTCGCTTATTTTTGATTGTTAATGTAACTATGAGTAGATCAACGTTTAATTTGCTTCAATATGTCGCCTCATTCGACTGCAATCCAGGTTCGAAACATAATTTGGCCGAAATACAAAATACGAAACTTTCAATAACCATGCTTTCCTTATGCATCCAACTGGTAATTTCGAGCTCGACAGGTCATATACATTACCTATAATCATTTTGAACCGGAAATTCAACAAAAAAAAATTTTCAATTTTTTGCGAAAATCCCTGATGGTTAGCCTTAATTATTTTGAACGCATAAAATTTATTGTCTCAGATTCCGTATGTTTCGCTTATTTTTGATTGTTAATGTAACTATGAGTAGATCAACGTTTAATTTGCTTCAATATGTCGCCTCATTCGACTGCAATCCAGGTTCGAAACATAATTTGGCCGAAATACAAAATACGAAACTTTCAATAACCATGCTTTCCTTATGCATCCAACTGGTAATTTCGAGCTCGACAGGTCATATACATTACCTATAATCATTTTGAACCGGAAATTCAACAAAAAAAAATTTTCAATTTTTTGCGAAAATCCCTGATGGTTAGCCTTAATTATTTTGAACGCATAAAATTTATTGTCTCAGATTCCGTATGTTTCGCTTATTTTTGATTGTTAATGTAACTATGAGTAGATCAACGTTTAATTTGCTTCAATATGTCGCCTCATTCGACTGCAATCCAGGTTCGAAACATAATTTGGCCGAAATACAAAATACGAAACTTTCAATAACCATGCTTTCCTTATGCATCCAACTGGTAATTTCGAGCTCGACAGGTCATATACATTACCTATAATCATTTTGAACCGGAAATTCAACAAAAAAAAATTTTCAATTTTTTGCGAAAATCCCTGATGAGCCTTACTTATTTTGAACGCATAAAATTTATTGTCTCAGATTCCGTATGTTTCGCTTATTTTTGATTGTTAATGTAACTATGAGTAGATCAACGTTTAATTTGCTTCAATATGTCGCCTCATTCGACTGCAATCCAGGTTCGAAACATAATTTGGCCGAAATACAAAATACGAAACTTTCAATAACCATGCTTTCTTTCCTTATGCATCCAACTGGTAATTTCGAGCTCGACAGGTCATATACATTACCTATAATCATTTTGAACCGGAAATTCAACAAAAAAAAATTTTCAATTTTTTGCGAAAATCCCTGATGGTTAGCCTTAATTATTTTGAACGCATAAAATTTATTGTCTCAGATTCCGTATGTTTCGCTTATTTTTGATTGTTAATGTAACTATGAGTAGATCAACGTTTAATTTGCTTCAATATGTCGCCTCATTCGACTGCAATCCAGGTTCGAAACATAATTTGGCCGAAATACAAAATACGAAACTTTCAATAACCATGCTTTCCTTATGCATCCAACTGGTAATTTCGAGCTCGACAGGTCATATACATTACCTATAATCATTTTGAACCGGAAATTCAACAAAAAAAAATTTTCAATTTTTTGCGAAAATCCCTGATGGTTAGCCTTAATTATTTTGAACGCATAAAATTTATTGTCTCAGATTCCGTATGTTTCGCTTATTTTTGATTGTTAATGTAACTATGAGTAGATCAACGTTTAATTTGCTTCAATATGTCGCCTCATTCGACTGCAATCCAGGTTCGAAACATAATTTGGCCGAAATACAAAATACGAAACTTTCAATAACCATGCTTTCCTTATGCATCCAACTGGTAATTTCGAGCTCGACAGGTCATATACATTACCTATAATCATTTTGAACCGGAAATTCAACAAAAAAAAATTTTCAATTTTTTGCGAAAATCCCTGATGGTTAGCCTTAATTATTTTGAACGCATAAAATTTATTGTCTCAGATTCCGTATGTTTCGCTTATTTTTGATTGTTAATGTAACTATGAGTAGATCAACGTTTAATTTGCTTCAATATGTCGCCTCATTCGACTGCAATCCAGGTTCGAAACATAATTTGGCCGAAATACAAAATACGAAACTTTCAATAACCATGCTTTCCTTATGCATCCAACCGGTAATTTCGAGCTCAACAGGCCATATACATTACCTATAATCATTTTGAACCGGAAACTCAACAAAAAAAAATTTTCAATTTTTTGCGAAAATCCCTGATGGTTAGCCTTACTTATTTTGAACGCATAAAATTTATTGTCTCAGATTCCGTATGTTTCGCTTATTTTTGATTGTTAATGTAACTATGAGTAGATCAACGTTTAATTTGCTTCAATATGTCGCCTCATTCGACTGCAATCCAGGTTCGAAACATAATTTGGCCGAAATACAAAATACGAAACTTTCAATAACCATGCTTTCCTTATGCATCCAACTGGTAATTTCGAGCTCGACAGGTCATATACATTACCTATAATCATTTTGAACCGGAAATTCAACAAAAAAAAATTTTCAATTTTTTGCGAAAATCCCTGATGGTTAGCCTTAATTATTTTGAACGCATAAAATTTATTGTCTCAGATTCCGTATGTTTCGCTTATTTTTGATTGTTAATGTAACTATGAGTAG
Source organism: Nephrotoma flavescens (assembly GCA_932526605.1). Classification (NCBI taxonomy): domain Eukaryota; kingdom Metazoa; phylum Arthropoda; class Insecta; order Diptera; family Tipulidae; genus Nephrotoma; species Nephrotoma flavescens. The sequence continues at coordinate 70,567,161 of OW052220.1, read as the reverse complement.
ATCAACGTTTAATTTGCTTCAATATGTCGCCTCATTCGACTGCAATCCAGGTTCGAAACATAATTTGGCCGAAATACAAAATACGAAACTTTCAATAACCATGCTTTCCTTATGCATCCAACTGGTAATTTCGAGCTCGACAGGTCATATACATTACCTATAATCATTTTGAACCGGAAATTCAACAAAAAAAAATTTTCAATTTTTTGCGAAAATCCCTGATGAGCCTTACTTATTTTGAACGCATAAAATTTATTGTCTCAGATTCCGTATGTTTCGCTTATTTTTGATTGTTAATGTAACTATGAGTAGATCAACGTTTAATTTGCTTCAATATGTCGCCTCATTCGACTGCAATCCAGGTTCGAAACATAATTTGGCCGAAATACAAAATACGAAACTTTCAATAACCATGCTTTCTTTCCTTATGCATCCAACTGGTAATTTCGAGCTCGACAGGTCATATACATTACCTATAATCATTTTGAACCGGAAATTCAACAAAAAAAAATTTTCAATTTTTTGCGAAAATCCCTGATGGTTAGCCTTAATTATTTTGAACGCATAAAATTTATTGTCTCAGATTCCGTATGTTTCGCTTATTTTTGATTGTTAATGTAACTATGAGTAGATCAACGTTTAATTTGCTTCAATATGTCGCCTCATTCGACTGCAATCCAGGTTCGAAACATAATTTGGCCGAAATACAAAATACGAAACTTTCAATAACCATGCTTTCCTTATGCATCCAACTGGTAATTTCGAGCTCGACAGGTCATATACATTACCTATAATCATTTTGAACCGGAAATTCAACAAAAAAAAATTTTCAATTTTTTGCGAAAATCCCTGATGGTTAGCCTTAATTATTTTGAACGCATAAAATTTATTGTCTCAGATTCCGTATGTTTCGCTTATTTTTGATTGTTAATGTAACTATGAGTAGATCAACGTTTAATTTGCTTCAATATGTCGCCTCATTCGACTGCAATCCAGGTTCGAAACATAATTTGGCCGAAATACAAAATACGAAACTTTCAATAACCATGCTTTCCTTATTCATCCAACTGGTAATTTCGAGCTCAACAGGCCATATACATTACCTATAATCATTTTGAACCGGAAATTCAACAAAAAAAAATTTTCAATTTTTTGCGAAAATCCCTGATGGTTGTTAGCCTTAATTATTTTGAACGCATAAAATTTATTGTCTCAGATTCCGTATGTTTCGCTTATTTTTGATTGTTAATGTAACTATGAGTAGATCAACGTTTAATTTGCTTCAATATGTCGCCTCATTCGACTGCAATCCAGGTTCGAAACATAATTTGGCCGAAATACAAAATACGAAACTTTCAATAACCATGCTTTCCTTATGCATCCAACTGGTAATTTCGAGCTCGACAGGTCATATACATTACCTATAATCATTTTGAACCGGAAATTCAACAAAAAAAAATTTTCAATTTTTTGCGAAAATCCCTGATGGTTAGCCTTAATTATTTTGAACGCATAAAATTTATTGTCTCAGATTCCGTATGTTTCGCTTATTTTTGATTGTTAATGTAACTATGAGTAGATCAACGTTTAATTTGCTTCAATATGTCGCCTCATTCGACTGCAATCCAGGTTCGAAACATAATTTGGCCGAAATACAAAATACGAAACTTTCAATAACCATGCTTTCCTTATGCATCCAACTGGTAATTTCGAGCTCGACAGGTCATATACATTACCTATAATCATTTAGAACCGGAAATTCAACAAAAAAAATTTTCAATTTTTTGCGAAAATCCCTGATGGTTAGCCTTACTTATTTTGAACGCATAAAATTTATTGTCTCAGATTCCGTATGTTTCGCTTATTTTTGATTGTTAATGTAACTATGAGTAGATCAACGTTTAATTTGCTTCAATATGTCGCCTCATTCGACTGCAATCCAGGTTCGAAACATAATTTGGCCGAAATACAAAATACGAAACTTTCAATAACCATGCTTTCCTTATGCATCCAACTGGTAATTTCGAGCTCGACAGGTCATATACATTACCTATAATCATTTTGAACCGGAAATTCAACAAAAAAAAATTTTCAATTTTTTGCGAAAATCCCTGATGAGCCTTACTTATTTTGAACGCATAAAATTTATTGTCTCAGATTCCGTATGTTTCGCTTATTTTTGATTGTTAATGTAACTATGAGTAGATCAACGTTTAATTTGCTTCAATATGTCGCCTCATTCGACTGCAATCCAGGTTCGAAACATAATTTGGCCGAAATACAAAATACGAAACTTTCAATAACCATGCTTTCTTTCCTTATGCATCCAACTGGTAATTTCGAGCTCGACAGGTCATATACATTACCTATAATCATTTTGAACCGGAAATTCAACAAAAAAAAATTTTCAATTTTTTGCGAAAATCCCTGATGGTTAGCCTTAATTATTTTGAACGCATAAAATTTATTGTCTCAGATTCCGTATGTTTCGCTTATTTTTGATTGTTAATGTAACTATGAGTAGATCAACGTTTAATTTGCTTCAATATGTCGCCTCATTCGACTGCAATCCAGGTTCGAAACATAATTTGGCCGAAATACAAAATACGAAACTTTCAATAACCATGCTTTCCTTATGCATCCAACTGGTAATTTCGAGCTCGACAGGTCATATACATTACCTATAATCATTTTGAACCGGAAATTCAACAAAAAAAAATTTTCAATTTTTTGCGAAAATCCCTGATGGTTAGCCTTAATTATTTTGAACGCATAAAATTTATTGTCTCAGATTCCGTATGTTTCGCTTATTTTTGATTGTTAATGTAACTATGAGTAGATCAACGTTTAATTTGCTTCAATATGTCGCCTCATTCGACTGCAATCCAGGTTCGAAACATAATTTGGCCGAAATACAAAATACGAAACTTTCAATAACCATGCTTTCCTTATTCATCCAACTGGTAATTTCGAGCTCAACAGGCCATATACATTACCTATAATCATTTTGAACCGGAAATTCAACAAAAAAAAATTTTCAATTTTTTGCGAAAATCCCTGATGGTTGTTAGCCTTAATTATTTTGAACGCATAAAATTTATTGTCTCAGATTCCGTATGTTTCGCTTATTTTTGATTGTTAATGTAACTATGAGTAGATCAACGTTTAATTTGCTTCAATATGTCGCCTCATTCGACTGCAATCCAGGTTCGAAACATAATTTGGCCGAAATACAAAATACGAAACTTTCAATAACCATGCTTTCCTTATGCATCCAACTGGTAATTTCGAGCTCGACAGGTCATATACATTACCTATAATCATTTTGAACCGGAAATTCAACAAAAAAAAATTTTCAATTTTTTGCGAAAATCCCTGATGGTTTATTATTATTTTGAAAATTATTTTGAACGCATAAAATTTATTGTCTCAGATTCCGTATGTTTCGCTTATTTTTGATTGTTAATGTAACTATGAGTAGATCAACGTTTAATTTGCTTCAATATGTCGCCTCATTCGACTGCAATCCAGGTTCGAAACATAATTTGGCCGAAATACAAAATACGAAACTTTCAATAACCATGCTTTCCTTATGCATCCAACTGGTAATTTCGAGCTCGACAGGTCATATACATTACCTATAATCATTTAGAACCGGAAATTCAACAAAAAAAATTTTCAATTTTTTGCGAAAATCCCTGATGGTTAGCCTTACTTATTTTGAACGCATAAAATTTATTGTCTCAGATTCCGTATGTTTCGCTTATTTTTGATTGTTAATGTAACTATGAGTAGATCAACGTTTAATTTGCTTCAATATGTCGCCTCATTCGACTGCAATCCAGGTTCGAAACATAATTTGGCCGAAATACAAAATACGAAACTTTCAATAACCATGCTTTCCTTATGCATCCAACTGGTAATTTCGAGCTCGACAGGTCATATACATTACCTATAATCATTTTGAACCGGAAATTCAACAAAAAAAAATTTTCAATTTTTTGCGAAAATCCCTGATGGTTAGCCTTAATTATTTTGAACGCATAAAATTTATTGTCTCAGATTCCGTATGTTTCGCTTATTTTTGATTGTTAATGTAACTATGAGTAGATCAACGTTTAATTTGCTTCAATATGTCGCCTCATTCGACTGCAATCCAGGTTCGAAACATAATTTGGCCGAAATACAAAATACGAAACTTTCAATAACCATGCTTTCCTTATGCATCCAACTGGTAATTTCGAGCTCGACAGGTCATATACATTACCTATAATCATTTTGAACCGGAAATTCAACAAAAAAAAATTTTCAATTTTTTGCGAAAATCCCTGATGGTTGTTAGCCTTAATTATTTTGAACGCATAAAATTTATTGTCTCAGATTCCGTATGTTTCGCTTATTTTTGATTGTTAATGTAACTATGAGTAGATCAACGTTTAATTTGCTTCAATATGTCGCCTCATTCGACTGCAATCCAGGTTCGAAACATAATTTGGCCGAAATACAAAATACGAAACTTTCAATAACCATGCTTTCCTTATGCATCCAACTGGTAATTTCGAGCTCGACAGGTCATATACATTACCTATAATCATTTTGAACCGGAAATTCAACAAAAAAAAATTTTCAATTTTTTGCGAAAATCCCTGATGGTTAGCCTTAATTATTTTGAACGCATAAAATTTATTGTCTCAGATTCCGTATGTTTCGCTTATTTTTGATTGTTAATGTAACTATGAGTAGATCAACGTTTAATTTGCTTCAATATGTCGCCTCATTCGACTGCAATCCAGGTTCGAAACATAATTTGGCCGAAATACAAAATACGAAACTTTCAATAACCATGCTTTCCTTATGCATCCAACTGGTAATTTCGAGCTCGACAGGTCATATACATTACCTATAATCATTTTGAACCGGAAATTCAACAAAAAAAAATTTTCAATTTTTTGCGAAAATCCCTGATGGTTAGCCTTAATTATTTTGAACGCATAAAATTTATTGTCTCAGATTCCGTATGTTTCGCTTATTTTTGATTGTTAATGTAACTATGAGTAGATCAACGTTTAATTTGCTTCAATATGTCGCCTCATTCGACTGCAATCCAGGTTCGAAACATAATTTGGCCGAAATACAAAATACGAAACTTTCAATAACCATGCTTTCCTTATGCATCCAACTGGTAATTTCGAGCTCGACAGGTCATATACATTACCTATAATCATTTTGAACCGGAAATTCAACAAAAAAAAATTTTCAATTTTTTGCGAAAATCCCTGATGAGCCTTACTTATTTTGAACGCATAAAATTTATTGTCTCAGATTCCGTATGTTTCGCTTATTTTTGATTGTTAATGTAACTATGAGTAGATCAACGTTTAATTTGCTTCAATATGTCGCCTCATTCGACTGCAATCCAGGTTCGAAACATAATTTGGCCGAAATACAAAATACGAAACTTTCAATAACCATGCTTTCTTTCCTTATGCATCCAACTGGTAATTTCGAGCTCGACAGGTCATATACATTACCTATAATCATTTTGAACCGGAAATTCAACAAAAAAAAATTTTCAATTTTTTGCGAAAATCCCTGATGGTTAGCCTTAATTATTTTGAACGCATAAAATTTATTGTCTCAGATTCCGTATGTTTCGCTTATTTTTGATTGTTAATGTAACTATGAGTAGATCAACGTTTAATTTGCTTCAATATGTCGCCTCATTCGACTGCAATCCAGGTTCGAAACATAATTTGGCCGAAATACAAAATACGAAACTTTCAATAACCATGCTTTCCTTATGCATCCAACTGGTAATTTCGAGCTCGACAGGTCATATACATTACCTATAATCATTTTGAACCGGAAATTCAACAAAAAAAAATTTTCAATTTTTTGCGAAAATCCCTGATGGTTAGCCTTAATTATTTTGAACGCATAAAATTTATTGTCTCAGATTCCGTATGTTTCGCTTATTTTTGATTGTTAATGTAACTATGAGTAGATCAACGTTTAATTTGCTTCAATATGTCGCCTCATTCGACTGCAATCCAGGTTCGAAACATAATTTGGCCGAAATACAAAATACGAAACTTTCAATAACCATGCTTTCCTTATGCATCCAACTGGTAATTTCGAGCTCGACAGGTCATATACATTACCTATAATCATTTTGAACCGGAAATTCAACAAAAAAAAATTTTCAATTTTTTGCGAAAATCCCTGATGGTTAGCCTTAATTATTTTGAACGCATAAAATTTATTGTCTCAGATTCCGTATGTTTCGCTTATTTTTGATTGTTAATGTAACTATGAGTAGATCAACGTTTAATTTGCTTCAATATGTCGCCTCATTCGACTGCAATCCAGGTTCGAAACATAATTTGGCCGAAATACAAAATACGAAACTTTCAATAACCATGCTTTCCTTATGCATCCAACCGGTAATTTCGAGCTCAACAGGCCATATACATTACCTATAATCATTTTGAACCGGAAACTCAACAAAAAAAAATTTTCAATTTTTTGCGAAAATCCCTGATGGTTAGCCTTACTTATTTTGAACGCATAAAATTTATTGTCTCAGATTCCGTATGTTTCGCTTATTTTTGATTGTTAATGTAACTATGAGTAGATCAACGTTTAATTTGCTTCAATATGTCGCCTCATTCGACTGCAATCCAGGTTCGAAACATAATTTGGCCGAAATACAAAATACGAAACTTTCAATAACCATGCTTTCCTTATGCATCCAACTGGTAATTTCGAGCTCGACAGGTCATATACATTACCTATAATCATTTTGAACCGGAAATTCAACAAAAAAAAATTTTCAATTTTTTGCGAAAATCCCTGATGGTTAGCCTTAATTATTTTGAACGCATAAAATTTATTGTCTCAGATTCCGTATGTTTCGCTTATTTTTGATTGTTAATGTAACTATGAGTAGATCAACGTTTAATTTGCTTCAATATGTCGCCTCATTCGACTGCAATCCAGGTTCGAAACATAATTTGGCCGAAATACAAAATACGAAACTTTCAATAACCATGCTTTCCTTATGCATCCAACTGGTAATTTCGAGCTCGACAGGTCATATACATTACCTATAATCATTTTGAACCGGAAATTCAACAAAAAAAAATTTTCAATTTTTTGCGAAAATCCCTGATGAGCCTTACTTATTTTGAACGCATAAAATTTATTGTCTCAGATTCCGTATGTTTCGCTTATTTTTGATTGTTAATGTAACTATGAGTAGATCAACGTTTAATTTGCTTCAATATGTCGCCTCATTCGACTGCAATCCAGGTTCGAAACATAATTTGGCCGAAATACAAAATACGAAACTTTCAATAACCATGCTTTCTTTCCTTATGCATCCAACTGGTAATTTCGAGCTCGACAGGTCATATACATTACCTATAATCATTTTGAACCGGAAATTCAACAAAAAAAAATTTTCAATTTTTTGCGAAAATCCCTGATGGTTAGCCTTAATTATTTTGAACGCATAAAATTTATTGTCTCAGATTCCGTATGTTTCGCTTATTTTTGATTGTTAATGTAACTATGAGTAGATCAACGTTTAATTTGCTTCAATATGTCGCCTCATTCGACTGCAATCCAGGTTCGAAACATAATTTGGCCGAAATACAAAATACGAAACTTTCAATAACCATGCTTTCCTTATGCATCCAACTGGTAATTTCGAGCTCGACAGGTCATATACATTACCTATAATCATTTTGAACCGGAAATTCAACAAAAAAAAATTTTCAATTTTTTGCGAAAATCCCTGATGGTTAGCCTTAATTATTTTGAACGCATAAAATTTATTGTCTCAGATTCCGTATGTTTCGCTTATTTTTGATTGTTAATGTAACTATGAGTAGATCAACGTTTAATTTGCTTCAATATGTCGCCTCATTCGACTGCAATCCAGGTTCGAAACATAATTTGGCCGAAATACAAAATACGAAACTTTCAATAACCATGCTTTCCTTATTCATCCAACTGGTAATTTCGAGCTCAACAGGCCATATACATTACCTATAATCATTTTGAACCGGAAATTCAACAAAAAAAAATTTTCAATTTTTTGCGAAAATCCCTGATGGTTGTTAGCCTTAATTATTTTGAACGCATAAAATTTATTGTCTCAGATTCCGTATGTTTCGCTTATTTTTGATTGTTAATGTAACTATGAGTAGATCAACGTTTAATTTGCTTCAATATGTCGCCTCATTCGACTGCAATCCAGGTTCGAAACATAATTTGGCCGAAATACAAAATACGAAACTTTCAATAACCATGCTTTCCTTATGCATCCAACTGGTAATTTCGAGCTCGACAGGTCATATACATTACCTATAATCATTTTGAACCGGAAATTCAACAAAAAAAAATTTTCAATTTTTTGCGAAAATCCCTGATGGTTAGCCTTAATTATTTTGAACGCATAAAATTTATTGTCTCAGATTCCGTATGTTTCGCTTATTTTTGATTGTTAATGTAACTATGAGTAGATCAACGTTTAATTTGCTTCAATATGTCGCCTCATTCGACTGCAATCCAGGTTCGAAACATAATTTGGCCGAAATACAAAATACGAAACTTTCAATAACCATGCTTTCCTTATGCATCCAACTGGTAATTTCGAGCTCGACAGGTCATATACATTACCTATAATCATTTAGAACCGGAAATTCAACAAAAAAAATTTTCAATTTTTTGCGAAAATCCCTGATGGTTAGCCTTACTTATTTTGAACGCATAAAATTTATTGTCTCAGATTCCGTATGTTTCGCTTATTTTTGATTGTTAATGTAACTATGAGTAGATCAACGTTTAATTTGCTTCAATATGTCGCCTCATTCGACTGCAATCCAGGTTCGAAACATAATTTGGCCGAAATACAAAATACGAAACTTTCAATAACCATGCTTTCCTTATGCATCCAACTGGTAATTTCGAGCTCGACAGGTCATATACATTACCTATAATCATTTTGAACCGGAAATTCAACAAAAAAAAATTTTCAATTTTTTGCGAAAATCCCTGATGGTTAGCCTTAATTATTTTGAACGCATAAAATTTATTGTCTCAGATTCCGTATGTTTCGCTTATTTTTGATTGTTAATGTAACTATGAGTAGATCAACGTTTAATTTGCTTCAATATGTCGCCTCATTCGACTGCAATCCAGGTTCGAAACATAATTTGGCCGAAATACAAAATACGAAACTTTCAATAACCATGCTTTCCTTATGCATCCAACTGGTAATTTCGAGCTCGACAGGTCATATACATTACCTATAATCATTTTGAACCGGAAATTCAACAAAAAAAAATTTTCAATTTTTTGCGAAAATCCCTGATGGTTAGCCTTAATTATTTTGAACGCATAAAATTTATTGTCTCAGATTCCGTATGTTTCGCTTATTTTTGATTGTTAATGTAACTATGAGTAGATCAACGTTTAATTTGCTTCAATATGTCGCCTCATTCGACTGCAATCCAGGTTCGAAACATAATTTGGCCGAAATACAAAATACGAAACTTTCAATAACCATGCTTTCCTTATTCATCCAACTGGTAATTTCGAGCTCAACAGGCCATATACATTACCTATAATCATTTTGAACCGGAAATTCAACAAAAAAAAATTTTCAATTTTTTGCGAAAATCCCTGATGGTTGTTAGCCTTAATTATTTTGAACGCATAAAATTTATTGTCTCAGATTCCGTATGTTTCGCTTATTTTTGATTGTTAATGTAACTATGAGTAGATCAACGTTTAATTTGCTTCAATATGTCGCCTCATTCGACTGCAATCCAGGTTCGAAACATAATTTGGCCGAAATACAAAATACGAAACTTTCAATAACCATGCTTTCCTTATGCATCCAACTGGTAATTTCGAGCTCGACAGGTCATATACATTACCTATAATCATTTTGAACCGGAAATTCAACAAAAAAAAATTTTCAATTTTTTGCGAAAATCCCTGATGGTTAGCCTTAATTATTTTGAACGCATAAAATTTATTGTCTCAGATTCCGTATGTTTCGCTTATTTTTGATTGTTAATGTAACTATGAGTAGATCAACGTTTAATTTGCTTCAATATGTCGCCTCATTCGACTGCAATCCAGGTTCGAAACATAATTTGGCCGAAATACAAAATACGAAACTTTCAATAACCATGCTTTCCTTATGCATCCAACTGGTAATTTCGAGCTCGACAGGTCATATACATTACCTATAATCATTTTGAACCGGAAATTCAACAAAAAAAAATTTTCAATTTTTTGCGAAAATCCCTGATGGTTAGCCTTAATTATTTTGAACGCATAAAATTTATTGTCTCAGATTCCGTATGTTTCGCTTATTTTTGATTGTTAATGTAACTATGAGTAGATCAACGTTTAATTTGCTTCAATATGTCGCCTCATTCGACTGCAATCCAGGTTCGAAACATAATTTGGCCGAAATACAAAATACGAAACTTTCAATAACCATGCTTTCCTTATGCATCCAACTGGTAATTTCGAGCTCGACAGGTCATATACATTACCTATAATCATTTTGAACCGGAAATTCAACAAAAAAAAATTTTCAATTTTTTGCGAAAATCCCTGATGGTTAGCCTTAATTATTTTGAACGCATAAAATTTATTGTCTCAGATTCCGTATGTTTCGCTTATTTTTGATTGTTAATGTAACTATGAGTAGATCAACGTTTAATTTGCTTCAATATGTCGCCTCATTCGACTGCAATCCAGGTTCGAAACATAATTTGGCCGAAATACAAAATACGAAACTTTCAATAACCATGCTTTCCTTATGCATCCAACCGGTAATTTCGAGCTCAACAGGCCATATACATTACCTATAATCATTTTGAACCGGAAACTCAACAAAAAAAAATTTTCAATTTTTTGCGAAAATCCCTGATGGTTAGCCTTACTTATTTTGAACGCATAAAATTTATTGTCTCAGATTCCGTATGTTTCGCTTATTTTTGATTGTTAATGTAACTATGAGTAGATCAACGTTTAATTTGCTTCAATATGTCGCCTCATTCGACTGCAATCCAGGTTCGAAACATAATTTGGCCGAAATACAAAATACGAAACTTTCAATAACCATGCTTTCCTTATGCATCCAACTGGTAATTTCGAGCTCGACAGGTCATATACATTACCTATAATCATTTTGAACCGGAAATTCAACAAAAAAAAATTTTCAATTTTTTGCGAAAATCCCTGATGAGCCTTACTTATTTTGAACGCATAAAATTTATTGTCTCAGATTCCGTATGTTTCGCTTATTTTTGATTGTTAATGTAACTATGAGTAGATCAACGTTTAATTTGCTTCAATATGTCGCCTCATTCGACTGCAATCCAGGTTCGAAACATAATTTGGCCGAAATACAAAATACGAAACTTTCAATAACCATGCTTTCTTTCCTTATGCATCCAACTGGTAATTTCGAGCTCGACAGGTCATATACATTACCTATAATCATTTTGAACCGGAAATTCAACAAAAAAAAATTTTCAATTTTTTGCGAAAATCCCTGATGGTTAGCCTTAATTATTTTGAACGCATAAAATTTATTGTCTCAGATTCCGTATGTTTCGCTTATTTTTGATTGTTAATGTAACTATGAGTAGATCAACGTTTAATTTGCTTCAATATGTCGCCTCATTCGACTGCAATCCAGGTTCGAAACATAATTTGGCCGAAATACAAAATACAAAACTTTCAATAACCATGCTTTCCTTATGCATCCAACCGGTAATTTCGAGCTCAACAGGCCATATACATTACCTATAATCATTTTGAACCGGAAATTCAACAAAAAAAAATTTTCAATTTTTTGCGAAAATCCCTGATGGTTAGCCTTACTTATTTTGAACGCATAAAATTTATTGTCACGGATTCCGTATGTTTCGCTTATTTTTGATTGTTAATGTAACTATGAGTAGATCAACGTTTAATTTGCTTCAATATGTCGCCTCATTCGACTGCAATCCAGGTTCGAAACATAATTTGGCCGAAATACAAAATACGAAACTTTCAATAACCATGCTTTCCTTATGCATCCAACCGGTAATTTCGAGCTCAACAGGCCATATACATTACCACCTATAATCATTTTGAACCGGAAATTCAACAAAAAAAAATTTTTTCAAATTTTTGCGAAAATCCCTGATGGTTAGCCTTACTTATTTTGAACGCATAAAATTTATTGTCACAGATTCCGTATGTTTCGCTTATTTTTGATTGTTAATGTAACTATGAGTAGATCAACGTTTAATTTGCTTCAATATGTCGCCTCATTCGACTGCAATCCAGGTTCGAAACATAATTTGGCCGAAATACAAAATACAAAATTTTCAATAACCATGCTTTCCTTATGCATCCAACTGGTAATTTCGAGCTCAACAGGCCATATACATTACCTATAATCATTTTGAACCGGAAATTCAACAAAAAAAAATTTTCAATTTTTTGCGAAAATCCCTGATGGTTAGCCTTACTTATTTTGAACGCATAAAATTTATTGTCACAGATTCCGTATGTTTCGCTTATTTTTGATTGTTAATGTAACTATGAGTAGATCAACGTTTAATTTGCTTCAATATGTCGCCTCATTCGACTGCAATCCAGGTTCGAAACATAATTTGGCCGAAATACAAAATACGAAACTTTCAATAACCATGCTTTCCTTATGCATCCAACTGGTAATTTCGAGCTCAACAGGCCATATACATTACCTATAATCATTTTGAACCGGAAATTCAACAAAAAAAAATTTTCAATTTTTTGCGAAAATCCCTGATGGTTGTTAGCCTTAATTATTTTGAACGCATAAAATTTATTGTCTCAGATTCCGTATGTTTCGCTTATTTTTGATTGTTAATGTAACTATGAGTAGATCAACGTTTAATTTGCTTCAATATGTCGCCTCATTCGACTGCAATCCAGGTTCGAAACATAATTTGGCCGAAATACAAAATACGAAACTTTCAATAACCATGCTTTCCTTATGCATCCAACTGGTAATTTCGAGCTCGACAGGTCATATACATTACCTATAATCATTTTGAACCGGAAATTCAACAAAAAAAAATTTTCAATTTTTTGCGAAAATCCCTGATGAGCCTTACTTATTTTGAACGCATAAAATTTATTGTCTCAGATTCCGTATGTTTCGCTTATTTTTGATTGTTAATGTAACTATGAGTAGATCAACGTTTAATTTGCTTCAATATGTCGCCTCATTCGACTGCAATCCAGGTTCGAAACATAATTTGGCCGAAATACAAAATACGAAACTTTCAATAACCATGCTTTCCTTATGCATCCAACTGGTAATTTCGAGCTCGACAGGTCATATACATTACCTATAATCATTTTGAACCGGAAATTCAACAAAAAAAAATTTTCAATTTTTTGCGAAAATCCCTGATGGTTAGCCTTAATTATTTTGAACGCATAAAATTTATTGTCTCAGATTCCGTATGTTTCGCTTATTTTTGATTGTTAATGTAACTATGAGTAGATCAACGTTTAATTTGCTTCAATATGTCGCCTCATTCGACTGCAATCCAGGTTCGAAACATAATTTGGCCGAAATACAAAATACGAAACTTTCAATAACCATGCTTTCCTTATGCATCCAACCGGTAATTTCGAGCTCAACAGGCCATATACATTACCTATAATCATTTTGAACCGGAAATTCAACAAAAAAAAATTTTCAATTTTTTGCGAAAATCCCTGATGGTTAGCCTTAATTATTTTGAACGCATAAAATTTATTGTCTCAGATTCCGTATGTTTCGCTTATTTTTGATTGTTAATGTAACTATGAGTAGATCAACGTTTAATTTGCTTCAATATGTCGCCTCATTCGACTGCAATCCAGGTTCGAAACATAATTTGGCCGAAATACAAAATACGAAACTTTCAATAACCATGCTTTCCTTATGCATCCAACTGGTAATTTCGAGCTCGACAGGTCATATACATTACCTATAATCATTTTGAACCGGAAATTCAACAAAAAAAAATTTCAATTTTTTGCGAAAATCCCTTAATTATTTTGAACGCATAAAATTTATTGTCTCAGATTCCGTATGTTTCGCTTATTTTTGATTGTTAATGTAACTATGAGTAGATCAACGTTTAATTTGCTTCAATATGTCGCCTCATTCGACTGCAATCCAGGTTCGAAACATAATTTGGCCGAAATACAAAATACGAAACTTTCAATAACCATGCTTTCCTTATGCATCCAACCGGTAATTTCGAGCTCAACAGGCCATATACATTACCTATAATCATTTTGAACCGGAAATTCAACAAAAAAAAATTTTCAATTTTTTGCGAAAATCCCTGATGGTTGGGAGCCTTAATTATTTTGAACGCATAAAATTTATTGTCTCAGATTCCGTATGTTTCGCTTATTTTTGATTGTTAATGTAACTATGAGTAGATCAACGTTTAATTTGCTTCAATATGTCGCCTCATTCGACTGCAATCCAGGTTCGAAACATAATTTGGCCGAAATACAAAATACGAAACTTTCAATAACCATGCTTTCCTTATGCATCCAACTGGTAATTTCGAGCTCGACAGGTCATATACATTACCTATAATCATTTTGAACCGGAAATTCAACAAAAAAAAATTTTCAATTTTTTGCGAAAATCCCTGATGGTTAGCCTTACTTATTTTGAACGCATAAAATTTATTGTCTCAGATTCCGTATGTTTCGCTTATTTTTGATTGTTAATGTAACTATGAGTAGATCAACGTTTAATTTGCTTCAATATGTCGCCTCATTCGACTGCAATCCAGGTTCGAAACATAATTTGGCCGAAATACAAAATACAAAACTTTCAATAACCATGCTTTCCTTATGCATCCAACCGGTAATTTCGAGCTCAACAGGCCATATACATTACCTATAATCATTTTGAACCGGAAATTCAACAAAAAAAAATTTTCAATTTTTTGCGAAAATCCCTGATGGTTAGCCTTAATTATTTTGAACGCATAAAATTTATTGTCTCAGATTCCGTATGTTTCGCTTATTTTTGATTGTTAATGTAACTATGAGTAGATCAACGTTTAATTTGCTTCAATATGTCGCCTCATTCGACTGCAATCCAGGTTCGAAACATAATTTGGCCGAAATACAAAATACGAAACTTTCAATAACCATGCTTTCCTTATGCATCCAACTGGTAATTTCGAGCTCGACAGGTCATATACATTACCTATAATCATTTTGAACCGGAAATTCAACAAAAAAAAATTTTCAATTTTTTGCGAAAATCCCTGATGGTTAGCCTTAATTATTTTGAACGCATAAAATTTATTGTCTCAGATTCCGTATGTTTCGCTTATTTTTGATTGTTAATGTAACTATGAGTAGATCAACGTTTAATTTGCTTCAATATGTCGCCTCATTCGACTGCAATCCAGGTTCGAAACATAATTTGGCCGAAATACAAAATACGAAACTTTCAATAACCATGCTTTCCTTATTCATCCAACTGGTAATTTCGAGCTCGACAGGTCATATACATTACCTATAATCATTTTGAACCGGAAATTCAACAAAAAAAAATTTTCAATTTTTTGCGAAAATCCCTGATGGTTGTTAGCCTTAATTATTTTGAACGCATAAAATTTATTGTCTCAGATTCCGTATGTTTCGCTTATTTTTGATTGTTAATGTAACTATGAGTAGATCAACGTTTAATTTGCTTCAATATGTCGCCTCATTCGACTGCAATCCAGGTTCGAAACATAATTTGGCCGAAATACAAAATACGAAACTTTCAATAACCATGCTTTCCTTATGCATCCAACTGGTAATTTCGAGCTCGACAGGTCATATACATTACCTATAATCATTTTGAACCGGAAATTCAACAAAAAAAAATTTTCAATTTTTTGCGAAAATCCCTGATGAGCCTTACTTATTTTGAACGCATAAAATTTATTGTCTCAGATTCCGTATGTTTCGCTTATTTTTGATTGTTAATGTAACTATGAGTAGATCAACGTTTAATTTGCTTCAATATGTCGCCTCATTCGACTGCAATCCAGGTTCGAAACATAATTTGGCCGAAATACAAAATACGAAACTTTCAATAACCATGCTTTCTTTCCTTATGCATCCAACTGGTAATTTCGAGCTCGACAGGTCATATACATTACCTATAATCATTTTGAACCGGAAATTCAACAAAAAAAAATTTTCAATTTTTTGCGAAAATCCCTGATGGTTAGCCTTAATTATTTTGAACGCATAAAATTTATTGTCTCAGATTCCGTATGTTTCGCTTATTTTTGATTGTTAATGTAACTATGAGTAGATCAACGTTTAATTTGCTTCAATATGTCGCCTCATTCGACTGCAATCCAGGTTCGAAACATAATTTGGCCGAAATACAAAATACGAAACTTTCAATAACCATGCTTTCTTTCCTTATGCATCCAACTGGTAATTTCGAGCTCGACAGGTCATATACATTACCTATAATCATTTTGAACCGGAAATTCAACAAAAAAAAATTTTCAATTTTTTGCGAAAATCCCTGATGAGCCTTACTTATTTTGAACGCATAAAATTTATTGTCTCAGATTCCGTATGTTTCGCTTATTTTTGATTGTTAATGTAACTATGAGTAGATCAACGTTTAATTTGCTTCAATATGTCGCCTCATTCGACTGCAATCCAGGTTCGAAACATAATTTGGCCGAAATACAAAATACGAAACTTTCAATAACCATGCTTTCCTTATGCATCCAACTGGTAATTTCGAGCTCGACAGGTCATATACATTACCTATAATCATTTTGAACCGGAAATTCAACAAAAAAAAATTTTCAATTTTTTGCGAAAATCCCTGATGAGCCTTACTTATTTTGAACGCATAAAATTTATTGTCTCAGATTCCGTATGTTTCGCTTATTTTTGATTGTTAATGTAACTATGAGTAGATCAACGTTTAATTTGCTTCAATATGTCGCCTCATTCGACTGCAATCCAGGTTCGAAACATAATTTGGCCGAAATACAAAATACGAAACTTTCAATAACCATGCTTTCCTTATTCATCCAACTGGTAATTTCGAGCTCGACAGGTCATATACATTACCTATAATCATTTTGAACCGGAAATTCAACAAAAAAAAATTTTCAATTTTTTGCGAAAATCCCTGATGGTTAGCCTTACTTATTTTGAACGCATAAAATTTATTGTCTCAGATTCCGTATGTTTCGCTTATTTTTGATTGTTAATGTAACTATGAGTAGATCAACGTTTAATTTGCTTCAATATGTCGCCTCATTCGACTGCAATCCAGGTTCGAAACATAATTTGGCCGAAATACAAAATACAAAACTTTCAATAACCATGCTTTCCTTATGCATCCAACCGGTAATTTCGAGCTCAACAGGCCATATACATTACCTATAATCATTTTGAACCGGAAATTCAACAAAAAAAAATTTTCAATTTTTTGCGAAAATCCCTGATGGTTAGCCTTACTTATTTTGAACGCATAAAATTTATTGTCTCAGATTCCGTATGTTTCGCTTATTTTTGATTGTTAATGTAACTATGAGTAGATCAACGTTTAATTTGCTTCAATATGTCGCCTCATTCGACTGCAATCCAGGTTCGAAACATAATTTGGCCGAAATACAAAATACGAAACTTTCAATAACCATGCTTTCCTTATGCATCCAACTGGTAATTTCGAGCTCGACAGGTCATATACATTACCTATAATCATTTTGAACCGGAAATTCAACAAAAAAAAATTTTCAATTTTTTGCGAAAATCCCTGATGGTTAGCCTTAATTATTTTGAACGCATAAAATTTATTGTCTCAGATTCCGTATGTTTCGCTTATTTTTGATTGTTAATGTAACTATGAGTAGATCAACGTTTAATTTGCTTCAATATGTCGCCTCATTCGACTGCAATCCAGGTTCGAAACATAATTTGGCCGAAATACAAAATACGAAACTTTCAATAACCATGCTTTCCTTATGCATCCAACTGGTAATTTCGAGCTCGACAGGTCATATACATTACCTATAATCATTTTGAACCGGAAATTCAACAAAAAAAAATTTTCAATTTTTTGCGAAAATCCCTGATGGTTAGCCTTAATTATTTTGAACGCATAAAATTTATTGTCTCAGATTCCGTATGTTTCGCTTATTTTTGATTGTTAATGTAACTATGAGTAGATCAACGTTTAATTTGCTTCAATATGTCGCCTCATTCGACTGCAATCCAGGTTCGAAACATAATTTGGCCGAAATACAAAATACGAAACTTTCAATAACCATGCTTTCCTTATGCATCCAACTGGTAATTTCGAGCTCGACAGGTCATATACATTACCTATAATCATTTTGAACCGGAAATTCAACAAAAAAAAATTTTCAATTTTTTGCGAAAATCCCTGATGGTTAGCCTTAATTATTTTGAACGCATAAAATTTATTGTCTCAGATTCCGTATGTTTCGCTTATTTTTGATTGTTAATGTAACTATGAGTAGATCAACGTTTAATTTGCTTCAATATGTCGCCTCATTCGACTGCAATCCAGGTTCGAAACATAATTTGGCCGAAATACAAAATACGAAACTTTCAATAACCATGCTTTCCTTATGCATCCAACTGGTAATTTCGAGCTCGACAGGTCATATACATTACCTATAATCATTTTGAACCGGAAATTCAACAAAAAAAAATTTTCAATTTTTTGCGAAAATCCCTGATGGTTAGCCTTAATTATTTTGAACGCATAAAATTTATTGTCTCAGATTCCGTATGTTTCGCTTATTTTTGATTGTTAATGTAACTATGAGTAGATCAACGTTTAATTTGCTTCAATATGTCGCCTCATTCGACTGCAATCCAGGTTCGAAACATAATTTGGCCGAAATACAAAATACGAAACTTTCAATAACCATGCTTTCCTTATGCATCCAACTGGTAATTTCGAGCTCGACAGGTCATATACATTACCTATAATCATTTTGAACCGGAAATTCAACAAAAAAAAATTTTCAATTTTTTGCGAAAATCCCTGATGGTTAGCCTTAATTATTTTGAACGCATAAAATTTATTGTCTCAGATTCCGTATGTTTCGCTTATTTTTGATTGTTAATGTAACTATGAGTAGATCAACGTTTAATTTGCTTCAATATGTCGCCTCATTCGACTGCAATCCAGGTTCGAAACATAATTTGGCCGAAATACAAAATACGAAACTTTCAATAACCATGCTTTCCTTATGCATCCAACTGGTAATTTCGAGCTCGACAGGTCATATACATTACCTATAATCATTTTGAACCGGAAATTCAACAAAAAAAAATTTTCAATTTTTTGCGAAAATCCCTGATGGTTAGCCTTAATTATTTTGAACGCATAAAATTTATTGTCTCAGATTCCGTATGTTTCGCTTATTTTTGATTGTTAATGTAACTATGAGTAGATCAACGTTTAATTTGCTTCAATATGTCGCCTCATTCGACTGCAATCCAGGTTCGAAACATAATTTGGCCGAAATACAAAATACGAAACTTTCAATAACCATGCTTTCCTTATGCATCCAACTGGTAATTTCGAGCTCGACAGGTCATATACATTACCTATAATCATTTTGAACCGGAAATTCAACAAAAAAAAATTTTCAATTTTTTGCGAAAATCCCTGATGGTTAGCCTTAATTATTTTGAACGCATAAAATTTATTGTCTCAGATTCCGTATGTTTCGCTTATTTTTGATTGTTAATGTAACTATGAGTAGATCAACGTTTAATTTGCTTCAATATGTCGCCTCATTCGACTGCAATCCAGGTTCGAAACATAATTTGGCCGAAATACAAAATACGAAACTTTCAATAACCATGCTTTCCTTATGCATCCAACTGGTAATTTCGAGCTCGACAGGTCATATACATTACCTATAATCATTTTGAACCGGAAATTCAACAAAAAAAAATTTTCAATTTTTTGCGAAAATCCCTGATGGTTAGCCTTAATTATTTTGAACGCATAAAATTTATTGTCTCAGATTCCGTATGTTTCGCTTATTTTTGATTGTTAATGTAACTATGAGTAGATCAACGTTTAATTTGCTTCAATATGTCGCCTCATTCGACTGCAATCCAGGTTCGAAACATAATTTGGCCGAAATACAAAATACGAAACTTTCAATAACCATGCTTTCCTTATGCATCCAACTGGTAATTTCGAGCTCGACAGGTCATATACATTACCTATAATCATTTTGAACCGGAAATTCAACAAAAAAAAAATTTCAATTTTTTGCGAAAATCCCTGATGGTTAGCCTTAATTATTTTGAACGCATAAAATTTATTGTCTCAGATTCCGTATGTTTCGCTTATTTTTGATTGTTAATGTAACTATGAGTAGATCAACGTTTAATTTGCTTCAATATGTCGCCTCATTCGACTGCAATCCAGGTTCGAAACATAATTTGGCCGAAATACAAAATACGAAACTTTCAATAACCATGCTTTCCTTATGCATCCAACTGGTAATTTCGAGCTCGACAGGTCATATACATTACCTATAATCATTTTGAACCGGAAATTCAACAAAAAAAAATTTTCAATTTTTTGCGAAAATCCCTGATGAGCCTTACTTATTTTGAACGCATAAAATTTATTGTCTCAGATTCCGTATGTTTCGCTTATTTTTGATTATTAATGTAACTATGAGTAGATCAACGTTTAATTTGCTTCAATATGTCGCCTCATTCGACTGCAATCCAGGTTCGAAACATAATTTGGCCGAAATACAAAATACGAAACTTTCAATAACCATGCTTTCCTTATTCATCCAACTGGTAATTTCGAGCTCGACAGGTCATATACATTACCTATAATCATTTTGAACCGGAAATTCAACAAAAAAAAATTTTCAATTTTTTGCGAAAATCCCTGATGGTTGGGAGCCTTAATTATTTTGAACGCATAAAATTTATTGTCTCAGATTCCGTATGTTTCGCTTATTTTTGATTGTTAATGTAACTATGAGTAGATCAACGTTTAATTTGCTTCAATATGTCGCCTCATTCGACTGCAATCCAGGTTCGAAACATAATTTGGCCGAAATACAAAATACGAAACTTTCAATAACCATGCTTTCCTTATGCATCCAACTGGTAATTTCGAGCTCGACAGGTCATATACATTACCTATAATCATTTTGAACCGGAAATTCAACAAAAAAAAATTTTCAATTTTTTGCGAAAATCCCTGATGGTTAGCCTTAATTATTTTGAACGCATAAAATTTATTGTCTCAGATTCCGTATGTTTCGCTTATTTTTGATTGTTAATGTAACTATGAGTAGATCAACGTTTAATTTGCTTCAATATGTCGCCTCATTCGACTGCAATCCAGGTTCGAAACATAATTTGGCCGAAATACAAAATACGAAACTTTCAATAACCATGCTTTCCTTATGCATCCAACTGGTAATTTCGAGCTCGACAGGTCATATACATTACCTATAATCATTTTGAACCGGAAATTCAACAAAAAAAAATTTTCAATTTTTTGCGAAAATCCCTGATGGTTAGCCTTAATTATTTTGAACGCATAAAATTTATTGTCTCAGATTCCGTATGTTTCGCTTATTTTTGATTGTTAATGTAACTATGAGTAGATCAACGTTTAATTTGCTTCAATATGTCGCCTCATTCGACTGCAATCCAGGTTCGAAACATAATTTGGCCGAAATACAAAATACGAAACTTTCAATAACCATGCTTTCCTTATTCATCCAACTGGTAATTTCGAGCTCGACAGGTCATATACATTACCTATAATCATTTTGAACCGGAAATTCAACAAAAAAAAATTTTCAATTTTTTGCGAAAATCCCTGATGGTTAGCCTTAATTATTTTGAACGCATAAAATTTATTGTCTCAGATTCCGTATGTTTCGCTTATTTTTGATTGTTAATGTAACTATGAGTAGATCAACGTTTAATTTGCTTCAATATGTCGCCTCATTCGACTGCAATCCAGGTTCGAAACATAATTTGGCCGAAATACAAAATACGAAACTTTCAATAACCATGCTTTCCTTATGCATCCAACTGGTAATTTCGAGCTCGACAGGTCATATACATTACCTATAATCATTTTGAACCGGAAATTCAACAAAAAAAAATTTTCAATTTTTTGCGAAAATCCCTGATGGTTAGCCTTAATTATTTTGAACGCATAAAATTTATTGTCTCAGATTCCGTATGTTTCGCTTATTTTTGATTGTTAATGTAACTATGAGTAGATCAACGTTTAATTTGCTTCAATATGTCGCCTCATTCGACTGCAATCCAGGTTCGAAACATAATTTGGCCGAAATACAAAATACGAAACTTTCAATAACCATGCTTTCCTTATGCATCCAACTGGTAATTTCGAGCTCGACAGGTCATATACATTACCTATAATCATTTTGAACCGGAAATTCAACAAAAAAAAATTTTCAATTTTTTGCGAAAATCCCTGATGGTTAGCCTTAATTATTTTGAACGCATAAAATTTATTGTCTCAGATTCCGTATGTTTCGCTTATTTTTGATTGTTAATGTAATTATGAGTAGATCAACGTTTAATTTGCTTCAATATGTCGCCTCATTCGCCTGCAATCCAGGTTCGAAACATAATGTGGCCGAATCACAAAATACGAAACTTCCAATAAGCACGCTTTCCTTATGCCTCCA
Organism: Nephrotoma flavescens; assembly: GCA_932526605.1. Taxonomy (NCBI): domain Eukaryota; kingdom Metazoa; phylum Arthropoda; class Insecta; order Diptera; family Tipulidae; genus Nephrotoma; species Nephrotoma flavescens. Next base: position 70,544,338 of record OW052220.1, on the reverse strand, counting down.
ACCGATAATTTCGAGCTCAACAGGTCATCATTAAGGATTTTTGAGAAAAACCTGAACATATTTTTCTGTTGAAATTGCGGCCATTACGTCATCGAACCTGGACTTTAGGCGAACGAGGCCACATATTGCAGTAACTTAAACGCTGATCAGCTTAAAACTACATCATTAATCCAAAATAATCGATACATACGGAATCTGTGAAGAGGTGGGAAGCTTTGATGTGACCTAATTAATACACAGATGTTCTTCCCAATACAGGTACGATTTCAAAATTAACACTTTCAAGTATTTAAAAATGTTAAATTTTATTGTTAGTTTTAAATTAATACAATATTATTTAGCTATACTGTTATTCTAAAGGATGCTCTACACCTTTAACTGTTCCATTATGCAAGACTACAATTTTCGAAGTACCGTCATCGGTATTAACTCTAACCAAATTATTACCAACGCTTTCTCGCCAAGCGGTAAAATCGAATGTAGTCAATTCTAAACATTTTATACTTGGATTATCATCGGTAATAACTCGCATAACATATCTGGGTGATTCCGATACATCATCCGAATTTATGCAGATAATGGATGCTAACGTCGTTTTATAGATTTCATTGAGTTGATTTTTTGTAAATTTTTGTGGTCCAACCGGTCGCTCATACCAATGCGAGTCACCAAATTTGATTCGCATAAACTGATCGGTTAACAGGCATGTGAATAGTGGTCCAATTATGGCACCGTCTACTGGTGGTTCACTAAGTCCACCGGTATAAATATCGATATCATCGCTGGAGTTATAAAGGCGTCGAATGTCGCTAAATGAATCTGAATCAATGGCATTTGATAATTGGGCCCACGAACTAACTGGTGGTAGATGACATTTTTTACGCCATTCATTGTAGGATGGTAAGCCATGGTCACGTCCCCTTTGTATATTAAGTGATACTAAATCCAAGCCGCATTGGTGTCCGGGCCTTGGTGCTGGATTTTGGAATAATTTTTCAGAAAGCTCGTTCGTAAAATAAGGATCCGATCGAGCTAGCGGAGTTCCCATGGCTCCTCCTAAGGCATCGTCAACACCTTTTCGGCCGTACAGAGAATACGGATTAAACAACATTTTGTGCAGTTCAATGCCATTTGTATCGTTTATATTTCGCGTGGCTTTCATTAAACCCTAAAAACAATAATAAATAGTTTATATATTGAAAGAAGTGTCAGATATTGCTACCGGAACTTACCGGAATCAATGTATGTGCAAATCTAAATGCCGCCGCCGCAAAACTATTTGCAATGTTAGGTTCAATAGTTGGATCGTACAAATCATCTATCAGATTGATGTCACCATCAAAAGGCGATAAATTTAATTGGGCAGTCAAATTTTTTCCCAACACAATCGGTAAAAATTCTTTGTACGTGATGTGTTGCATTTGGGCAGCCAGAATTTTCCTCGCCTCCTGAAATAGTTTCTCATCACCCCAACTCGGATTGATCAACTGTAAATTTGCCGTCAAGTAATTATGGTGCCGGGCCCAGATTAAATGCATCGAAGTAAGATGTAGATTTTCATTGGAGCGTGCATCTCCCGACTCAAAACAATAAAGTCCTTTTTTATTCATTTCCTCCTCGTTACATCCGTCGTTCGGGTCACGGGACAGTGGTAGCAACGTACGATTATCGGGTGTTATAAACATACGAAGTGTTCCATTTTCACCGCTACGTAACGCATTTACACGTTCATCAGTATTCCCATATACCACGGAACCATCTATAAATGCAGTGGCTTGGTTTAATTGCTCACGAGGCCCGAAGCGCCCTGTTGGTGCTGGTGCGGATCGTACAAAATTCATGCATGATACGTTGTATTGATCGAAATATTGATCACCTTTGCTGAGTATAACGGGGAAGCATTCTGGATGTAGTTTTCCAGTTACGTCACAACATTCGATTGGTTTGCCTCCCTCTCCTGCATAGAATAAATACTTATGATATATGATAACGATTCGTAGGCAAATTGCTTACCTTGATTGCCAGCGGTTGCAGTGATATCATGATCTAAAAATTGCCCCCACACTGCCAACATAACGGTAAAATTTGGATCAGTCGCGTAAGAAGGTCGATGAATATCAATCGAAATTTGCCGTGCCGCTGGCAATTCTGCGCCGTTACTTGCTAACCGCGGTGATGACACACCATCCCCGTAATCCGGATATAAAGCTCTAAAACATAAAAAAATTAATTAGGTTTTTAATAAAATTGCAACGCCAAAAATTCAAACCTTCTAAACGGTGTCATAGCCACGCCGTAGCTGTAAGGAAAATTCTTATTGTTACAGGTTCCATTTGATATCCGATATCGTAAATTAAAATCACATTTAACTGATGCTTCCGGTAGATTGAAATTTATGTCCGGACCTTTTCCAATCGTCCACCGAGATGTAGGTTTGTTCTTGTTGTTTATCCTAAAATCGGCGTAAAGTTATTGACGCACGCATACGAACTAAATAATTTTCACTTACCGTTCCATAATACTACGTGTGGCTTGATTTTCAACAACACCCCGCTTTGATGCGATACGAGCTTCCCGCGTTGTCGATACAGCACGCTGATGTTTAAACGATGGGCTGTTAACGGCAGGTGATGGCATTGTTTCTTCGTAAATTTCACGATCGCCAAGCGCTTGTTCACCGGTTCTGATAGCAAATATTTGTTCAGTTCTCGTTAAATTTGGACCATTCCAATCCTGAAGAGCTTCATCTATATAACATTTTAATATGACATGTAGCATAAAGACCAGATATTAACATTCAGATGAGCATAAATTTTACCTGGTAGCGGCCACGATAATAACATGAATAGGTCTAAAAATGACACATCGGTTTCATTTGTATCCGTCACTGGGATTGTTATATTTATGGAAATTTCGGTTGTATTATTGACTGGAGGAATTCCATCGCTTGTCATGGAGTAGAATAGCATTATAATAATTGCAATCAGGAAGACTGCTCTGTATGTGTTAGGTTAGTAAATCGCTCATATTTTTGACGTTAGATATTACATTTACTTACATGAATGAGGAGCAAACACAGATTTGTAACTGTTTTACATGTCGTCGCCTTATTCGTTGTGGGAACACGTATCTCGGTTCATTTGTCGGCCTCATTTCAGGTATGGGTGATTGTGATGTTAATGGTGTTCGTTCCGTTGCCATGATGCAGCCTTTTGTGCTAAAAATGTAAAATTTCGATTAACAAATTGTGAACCAGAAGCGGTCAAAAGATTTTTGAAAAATAAAATTTAAATCTTTGTAGTTTGTGTTTATTGGTCAGAATATGAACAACACTCTTGGCCTTGACTGAAGCAGCTCTATTTTTCTAACAGTGTTGCATGATTTGTTCTCTGCCTCTGCCCCTCTCTCTCTCTCTAGCTTTAATAATGAAGGAAAATTCTCCAAAATATGAGTTGTGATAGGGGCCTGTGTGATTCATTCGAATCTGATATTCATTGTGGACAACTTACCAATAGGTAGAGTACGTGCAACTTTGGCTGGTGTATGGTTGTTAAGTGATGAATCGGTTTATAGGGAGTCTGATATTCACCGACTATGTCTATGACGAAGGAGTTGAGTTTGGCAAGTACAACATCAGCCAACATTTTGTAGGCGATGTTAGACATAGCTGTACTACGGAACTCATGAGTTCCTCCTGGTTTCAGGAACATAACGATACGAACTAGAAAAACGTGGAAAAATCCAATATGCTAGAAGCATTTTAAGTTTCAAATTACAATAATGCTAAAAGCACTCGGGCTTTTAGGTTATGTTAATGGAACATCGATCAAGCAAACGGCAGAAGAAGTAATTATTTTGGAGAAATGGATAAGTCGGATGCAAAAGTGCAAAACTATTATTTTTCGACGATAAGTAAACAATCGCTTATGCACACAATCATTTGTGATACATCTTATCAAATGTTTGTGAAAATGTGTGCCATACATCAATTAGAAAATGAATAACAAAAGTGTAATTTGTTGCAAGAATTTTACAACTATTCGTTTGATAAAAATGGCGACCACACTACGCATGTAAGCCATCTTGAAAATATTGTATTCCGCCTGAATGCACTCAACACCAAAATTGATGACACAATGCTTATAACCAAAATTCTTACAACGTTGTCGGAAAAATTTAAGCATTTTGTGACAGCGTGGGAATCCACACAAATTAATGACAGAACAATTACAAAACTAACAGCGAGATTATTAGCAGAAGGATCTCGTGATACAAAAGCAAATGAACAGAATCATATCGTCGCTTTCAAATCTTCGGAGAAAAAATGTTTCATATTGTTACGGTGACACCTGGATTAGAATAGAATAACTTAATTTCATTAATTGTTCAATGCATTTGTGATTTATACTCAACATTTAGGCGTCATTTCTATACTAACGCCCCTATTCTCATAGTCGCATCACTTCATGTGATGTGATAGCTATCACATCACATGAAGTGATGCGACTATAAAATTACTATTCTCTTAGTCGATTCATGTGACGTGATACGGCGAATGACATAACCTGTACTTATCTGGCAACACTAGATTTTTTTCTTACAGTTGATGTTGATTTGACATTTAAATTGCTATTCTCTTAGTCGATTCATATGACGTGATACGACGAACACATACAATATACGTGTTACATATTTAAAATGCTCATTTTTTTATGTTTTTACGTTTTAATAAATATTTTTAATTATTAATATTTTTAAACAACACAAATATTAATAATTAAAAATAAAAAAAAAATATTTGATAAAATTAAAAATATGTTTATAATTATTATTATTTTATATAATAAAATAATATATATTAATTTTAAATAAAATAATTCATTTTAAATAAGATAGTATCAACATTAATATAATTACATATTCGTAATCTTAGGTTTTAGTAACATCTACCTTGCTTGCGCTATTCGTATCACTTAAAAATAGTAGGTGATGAAATATATCATTTCAAGTGACACTTATCACTTCATACGACTAAGAGAATATGGCGTCAAGTGATAGTTATCACACCAAACGATAAACATCACTTCAATCGACTAGGAGAATACCAAAATGCGATTATCACATCATGTGATAGTTATCACTTGTATGAGAATAGGGCTGTTCATATTTGCTCGATGCGCATTTAGGATTATTCTAGAAACAAATATTTTGGTATATAAAGGCGCGCGTTGACGTGGAATGCTGAGTCTTATTTTAAACGTGATACAGTGAAGGTTAAATAGAAAGATTATTAAAGTGATTATTAAAGCGATTATTAAAGTGATAATTAAAAAGTGTGTTATAATTATAATAATTAATTGGGAATTTTGTGTTGTATAATAAATTGTGTTGTGTAAATAAATTGTGTGAGTTCAAATTTGAAGCAGTTGTATTTATTCACCATCCAGTGATTCGAACCTTGAGTGACAAGGCAAAATCGTAACAGAAATAAATGAAAGTAGTGTCATCTAGGTTTAGGAAATAATATAGCATTTTGAAGTATAAATCTAAGCGAATCTAGAATGTTTCCCTTTGTATTTAATAGTAGAACGAAAATGTAATTCCAGTAAAATTTGTTAGGCCACAATACGTTTTTAAAATCTTTTTCAATTATAAAGGTAGTCTTGTTAACCGAGCGATGGTTATGCGGTGTCAAATGACTGTGTGCATTTTTTTCTTTATCTCCAAGTTAAAAGCCGACTTATAATTATTTCTTGTCATTTCATTACTTGCCGAACCGTGCCTTCATATTATTTTGAATTTCTAATAGACATAGTTGTAACTTAAATAGACGGCGTTCCTCTATTTTCTTCCACTTAGCATACCCAATCCACGGTTTTCGGGTCTAATCTTGATAGCAAAACACACTGGAAGAAGTATTATTTCATTTGTTTCATTTCTTGCCAGATTGACTTGGAGCGTATCTTTAAAGGTGTTTCTGGTGTCCGTATTTTTCATTCTATCAATGTTGAACTTCCTTCGTTTATTTATTTTTCACATTCAAGAGTAGAAAGGATAGAACAAAGAGGAAGTCTAAAGAAAAATCAAAGGCAAAAGGAAAACTAAAACAAAAGTTCTCCATCGTTAATTAAGAAAGTTAATTAATTTACGAACCTAGTCTAATCATAAAGATACCATTACTATGTTTTAGACCCCGAGTACTTAGACACACCCCAGTTGCAAATCAAGTTTTTAGTGGAATATTTAAATTATTTCGATTCCAGGATTTTCGTTCATGTTGTACCGTACCTTCATGCTTCAGTTGAGAGACCAATTAAACGCTTCAGCCCCAATTTTTTCATTTCAAGGACTCCACTAGATCTTGAGGACATATCGTTGTGAAACCTAATTTAAAAACCCAAGCTAAACATAATCTAGAATTCAAACCAAGATCTTATGTTCTGTGAATAATTAAAAGCTCTCTGCAAGCTAACTAAATGCTTTATTAAAAAGATTTCGGCACTACTTGTTTTTGATAAAGTATTGGTTTTCTACAAGTTTTTAGCTAGCAGAACCCAAATCGAAAACAGGAGCCAACCAACCCACAAGAAGTTATAAAGGTTCATTATGGCCTAATTAAATTTCCTTCTAAAAAACGTTGGCTTTACTCGTTCTTAACATATCATTGAAGCAGAACCGAAACCGAAAATCGAATCAAAACCAAATTTGCCACAAAACATAAGCGTATAACAAATGAGTTCAAAGTTGACAACAAAACTAGATCAAGAGACTGAGTCTTTTCGGTTCAACAACTTATATTTGATTCGACCTTTAAGGATCTTAAACAACCAGTTTCACTCTGTCATACGTAGACTTAGGCATGTTATACAATCAGGTACAAAATAACAAAATATAATGATAATCCATTGAAACTATTTCTTCAAATGTTTCTGGCCGGCTAAAATTTGGGAACGGAACGAAACTATTATAAAGTTTCAGCAGCCTGAAAAATTAATTCAATTGGTTTTGGCTAGATTACAATTCAAGCACTTAGCGACAAACTGGTTTAGCTAAATAAACAACTGGCCGTTATCGTTAGAAATCAGATTTTAAAGAAACATTTTCAAAAATATTTCAATGATTGTAAATTGCGTATGGTTGTGAAATACCTAACAAAAAAAATAACAAATGTTCTCATATGCACATACACTATAAATATTTATTGGTTACGAATTCCCCTAAATGTTGCTCTTAAGTTAAACAAAAAACAAATATTAGAGTACATTTAGGCGATAAAAAATGTGCAATACAATAGAAATATTAGCCGTGTTTTATTATTCGAGCACTATCCGAAGCCCAATGGGAAATTTCTACTGAAACTGCAGCAATTATTTACTAGTGTCGCTATACCATACAAAATGCATCCATAAAACAAACATTTATCAACTGAAATATACTACTCTCCCCCCTAATAGCGGCTCCTGATAAATAGGTAGAGCAAAATATTTTTATATCGATTTTTAATTAAAAAGTTGAATGAAAAATCTTAGTTTAGAGTTAAATAAATTAATTACATGCAAAAATAGCGTGTTAAATATAAGTTTTGACATAGAAAATTGGATGCTCCGGATAAATCTATCGGGCGCTAATTAAAAAAACACTGCCATTGTTACCAGAATTTAGAAAGCGAATAAAAATATCATTGTGTAACACGAATCGAAACATTCATTTAAAGTAAGAATTTAAAGTGCTGAATATGCCGAATGTAAAAATAAAAATGTGTTGTACAAAAACTGTTGTACAAAGACTGACCATTTGGTATTTTTGTATTAAACGACATACCAATGCCATTATAAAAAACCATGTCTATAATTATGGGACTTTTGACTTAATTAATTTTTACTATTAATTTATGTTAGCCATGCAACAGTTGTTGCCAGAATAATCCGCCTAAACGTATACTATTTGTATATTCGCGCACATGTATAGTTTATGTTATTTGGAAGAAAAGTAACTTTGATAATTGCGTCTTATTTTGACGGTGAGTTCGAATAAAATAAATTTTTACAAATTTATCATTCTAATAAAATTTACTATAAGATTTAGTGCAAAATCCTAAGCTCAAATTTGAGTTCAACCATGAAAATTACGTGCTGGCGCCTGGTGGTTGAAAAAGGTATATTCCTATATTTTTATTTTGGAAACATATTTAATGTTTCCAAATTATTTTGAAAAAAATGCTATGTAAATATTTTTCTTAATTCCTTTTTCTTAGGGAAAGGCAGAATAGTGCCACTGAGAGGAAATTTTTTCTATGAACAGAATTAGCCCTTAAGTTAGAATAAGCAATAATTATAAATCGTTTAATTCCGCGCCTATCACGGTTAAACTTACTCAATCTCTGTATAAATTTAGTTACCGTATTTTTCGGACGGTCTTATCCAAATTCCGCGCACCGCACCGTTTTACTCTGAGAATTCAACAAAAATTGGGGTGCGTCTTATAGAACGAAGTGCATTTTAGTTCGATCAGCAAATAATTCGGGGATTTACATAAAATGAATCGACGATTCCCGTAAACTTTAGCAACCATGAGAATGAATCGGGGATCCCCACGGAGATGTCAATATTAGTTAGTATAGTAGAGTATGTGATTTCGTACGGTTTAATAAAGTATTTTTATAATTTGAATTTATACTTTAATTGTTATAAAAGGGTGACGGTCTCTTTATCGTAAACAATTTATCGTGTTTCAATTTAACGTGAACATTTAATCGTAGAACAGTTTATCGTGGACACAATTTACCGTGGACACAATTTATCGTGGGACAATTTATCGTAGAACAGTTTTTCGTGGACAATTTATCGTAGAAAGGTTTTATGCGTGGTATCAAAAAATTAGTGGGATTCTTTAATGATTTTTGGAAGAAGTTCTGGAATATTGCCATGTGGGACAGAACTCGGTAGTTTCTTAACCGATTATGATGGGATTGGGTATGTTGGATGGAAATGGGATTATTGCCCTAAAGAGCCCCGCAGGGCTACGGGGAGGAGCGTAGGTGTCATTAATAGATTCTATATAATCTGCTCCTACGTGCGGCACGCAGTGCGACATGTTTGAAGATCCCAGCTCCTACGCCCCCGAAATTAAAATCTAAAGAGCCCCGCAGGGCTACGGGGAGGAGCGTAGGTGTCATTAATAGATTCTATATAATTTGCTCCTATGTGCGGCATGCAGTGCGACTCCCACTCTCAATTTAATATATTCATAAAAAAATATTAAATTTCATTTATTTTTAAATGAGATTCAATATTTTTTATTAAATTTCTTTAACCCGTCTTAACGTAGTTTTTTTTAAATTTTAGTTCGTTTTTATTCGAATAGATGACGCTAGGTCCAAAATGCTAAGCAAAGGCACATTTTTAGTTATAAACAATTCCGCTCATGGTCAAAGTGACGCTACCGTCGCTCAGACGGTCAAAAAAATTTGACTGCGATAAAGCTGTTCCAAACTGTCAAACGATAAATTGTCCACGATAAACTGTTATACGATAAATTGCCCACGATAAACTGTTCTGCGATAAATTGTTCCACGCTGATTAAACGATAAATTGTTTCCACGATAAATTGTTCTACGAAAATTGTTCTACGATAAATTGCTCACGATAAATTGTTCACGATATACTGACAGTAAATCGTTATAAAACTAGAAATGAATTTAAAACAAATGAGACTTTCTTATAATGTGAACTATAAATTAGAACACGGAACCGGAGCAGCAGAAAGATATTTTGGTCCACCACCTACAGCGCAAACTTGAAACACAAATAAAAAATTGGTTAACAGACCAGGACCACCGAAACAATGGAATTACAGAAGCGACATAACTCCGTTTTTGTATGAATTTCTTCGAATATTTAACCTTCTACATCAAAATAGGATTGGTAAAATAGTTTAGATAGGTAGATAATAGATGGCACTGTACATTCGCAGTGTACAACTAAAATTTCCTCTCAATTGGCTCTCTCAATTTCAAATGCAATTTTGACATTTAGGCGGAATATTGTTACAAGTAGATGCATATAAACAAAAACGACCCGAGGCCTATTTCAGCAGAAAACCACCGAATGTGAACGGAAGTATCATTCATATGAATTGGAAGCCCTAGTCATTGTCGCATCAGTGGAACGATTTCGAATTTATTTAATCGGTGTGCGTCATTGCAAACATGTTCAACAAAAAAAGATGTAATACCAAGAATTGCAAGGTGGTGGTTGAAATTAGCAGATTACGATTTTACCATGGAGTATCGTATCGCCCAGGAGGGCAAATGAATCATGTGGATGCGCTGAGCCGGAACACAAACAGTGCGAAAGAATTTATCGATCCAGAAAGTTTGGATGTTTATATCAAATATCGAATAGAGAACATGATTGGCTGGTTGGTATGCAGTGGTTGGACGAAGATCTGCGGAAAAAAATTGATTTGTTGAATCGAGCACCTCAAAATGCAGAGAAGTGACAAATGCATCATGATTATTTAACGGATAAGGGACAACTTTACCATAAGCCTGACGAAGGACGTAAATGGGTAGTTCCTAGAATGATCAAGTGGAGAATTGCTAAGCTTAACCACGATGATATAGGTCATTGTGGAGTCGAGAAGACGTTAAAAATAATCCAGAGGAATTTTTGGTTCACAAGGATGAAAAACTATCTGAAAAAGTATATGGCAACTTGCATTGAATGCGGATATACGAAAGCAATGTCAGCGCAAGAGGGAGGGGAACTACATCCGATAGATATCGACAACCTTGGGTCATTTCCGAAAAGCACGAAAGGGAACGCATATGTGATCGTAGCTGTGGACGCATTCACAAAATATGTTCATATTAAGGCAGACAAAAGTACTTCTGCTCTATCAGTAATTAATATGATGAACGATTGGACGTTTCATTTTGGTATACCAACAAGAATAATTAGCGACGTGTAGGTTGTTTCGTAACTATTGTCAAGATAACGATATTAAGCATGTACTAAACGCAACAGCGACGCCCAGAGCGAATGACCAATGTGAAAGATATAACCGTACGATTCCTTCTATGCTGAGACGTTAAAAAACTTGTCAAGCTCGACTATCGAAATGTCGCCACGATCCTTAGTATTAGCCTATAACCCTAGGAGTACATTGAAAAACAAATTATTGTTAACTTTAACAGACGTAAATCTGATTGTCGAATACAATGAACTGAAAAATTAACCTATACGAGGATGAGTCGAGCGTCGGATAGAAATAAAGCAAGCTTCGAAAACCGAGGAGTTATAACGAAGGTGATATGGGTTTTATCAAATGGGAAGGTGGACCTGCCACCGGCAGAAAGACTTTACAATATGGTACCTTGTTTTACTTATTCCGAAGGATTTTTCACCCAGGGGCCATATTCTTGAAATCGGTGGAAATTTCCCCAATCGGAATACAATTTGCTTTGAAAATCTCTATATATTATTCGAATTTTTCGCCGGCTGCTTCAATCATTTTTCAAATTCGTTTTCAAATTCACTAATATTTGTTTCCCTACTAAGCGAAATATTTCGAATCGATTTACCCAGTCGGAATTTTTCCATTAGTACGGAGGGAAAATTATGTTTCTTAATTTAAAAAAAGAAAAAAATTAAAAAAATGATTAAAGTAGCCGACGAAAAATTCGAATAATATTTCGATTTCAACAATATGGCCCCCGGGTGAAAAATCCTTCGGAATAAGTAAAACAAGAAACCATTGTTAAGTCTTTCAAAAATTATGGACTTAGTAACGCGATGGACGGTATAAAAAATGTTTTCTTCGAAGAAAAATAAATTTTTAAAAATATGTATATGTATTATTATATTACCAATTTATGAAGTAAAATAATTTTAATTTTTTTTTATTTGTAAAAATCGTGTCTTTGTGCGTCTTATCGACGCAATCGTGAAACGATCGATACAATTTTAGAAAATGAAACGTACATTGACACAAAAGGGAAAACATAGAAAATTCAAATGAAAATCAATATTTAATAAAAACAATGTTGTAATTTAATGCCATATTGTTGTACGCAACACAATACACCAATACAAATTGAAGGTATAAACCATAATTTCTTCATCAATCCCGACACACTATTTCTCGATGTTCGATTTTATTCCGGTTTACCGCACACTCTCATCTTATAAATTATACCTATGGCTTACTCGATTTCCAAAGGCTTCAGTTCAATAACTTCTTGTGTTCCGTCAATCGTAAAAAATTTAGATGTTGATTTGAAGGTTGTTAAGCCTTACAAATGCACAAAAATAGTTAAGTACGACACGCAATGTTATCGCGAAATGAGAACTTTTTGTGGTCTTTAATACACGCAATACAAAGGTGTTATTTGTTTTTCGTATACATCATTTCTGGGTATCTTTTTTAGATAAATGTTTAGATAAATTTAGATAAATTAAGATTATGCACTTCACTCTTAATAAATATTTGTGTATCACATCACAGAGCACTAAATCACTTAGGTATAACGTGTTGAAATTACAAGAATTAGATAAATAACAAAAATCTAAACTTTTGCCCGTACTACTTTTACTTATATACGGCGGATTAAGGACGTACCATCGACTGTTAATAATTTAATTTATTAGTAAGCGCCACTTATAACACCGACAACAAATTTTTTTTAAGTATCACCACAAATATTAATTTAGGTGTATTTACAACGTGAGTTGAGCAATGACTAAGAAAATTAGTTTCATTTACACATTCAGTCATTTATTTTATTATTCTGGATGGAAATATGATACCATTTTCTTCTTATTCTCTGATATACGTTAAGTAAATAAATTTACAGGTAGCAATATAAAATCATCGGCACTGTGTACCTTTTCAGCGCGTTTTCGTCCGTTTCAGTAGACTGGACTCTTCTTATTTAAAAAAAAACTGCTCTACTCGTCCAACCATCCCATTAAGAGAATTAGCCTCCCCATAAATGCGGTTACATAATGTTTCGTACCAAGGTGTAAGGTTCCAGATAAATATCCGGCAAAACTTGGTACGAAAATGAAGTTGCGACAAATTGGGGGTTTGTGCGGTTTTATCAATGTGGTGAACTAGATGCAGGTAACACGAACGAATAAAAAATTCAGTTCACAAACGTTGGTAAAACCGCACAAACCCCCAATTTGTCGCAACTTCATTTTCGTACCAAGTTTTGCCGGATATTTATCCGGAACCTTACCCCTTGGTATACGAAACACTGGTCCTTCGAGCCGGATAGTGAACATATCCGCAACAACAGCAATAAAAAATTACTGCAACGAGAGCACATATAGTTATCGTAAGCCGCAGCATAGAGAAAACCACACCATCCAAGGCAAGCGATCGATTATTGAAATAAAACCCATCGACGCCATTACAAGCCACGTGTATCATCATACGATTGTATCCTGCACAGAATTATTAAGTGAATTTGCCTGTGAATTTGGAATAAGTGTATAATAAACGTGAAATTAAAATATTGTAATTAAACACCCGTTTATAAATTGCGTGAACAAAAAAAAGTAGTTGAATTATGCCGATGATTAAAATGGCCGATTTATTAGCATTGAAAAAGGTGCGTGCCGGTATAAAGGGTAGTTTAACGCGAATGGAAAATTTCCTTATTGCTAATTACAATAAAATCGATGAAGGTTCCTAATATAATTGTCATTACATAATATGGATTATTGGGTATCTAGGTTAAGTGGGTTATGGGGAATAGTAACGTTGTTGTAGTAGTTAGAGAAACTCGGAATGACGAGTTGGTTATATTCTGTATCTTACGAAATATATTAAAAATTGTTACTAGAATAAATAATAAAAGTATTTAGAGTAAAGAGTTATTAAGATTTGCTGCTCCTAAAATTACAATAATTGGCGACGAGGATGGGATGATGCCAACAATAATTAAAGATTAGTGTTTGCTTAAAAAAAAAGAGTGATTATAAAGCACATGCGGTTTACATATCGCTTACTTACGTTGTTACATTACATTACATTACATAATATTGTTGTTGCATTCAGTGCAGAATTATATGGTATAAAAATTACAATTATACATTTAATAAAAATGCAAGCAGCGTTTCAAATTGATAAATTCGATAGGAATACATATTCCTGGGATCGATGGGTCCAACGACTGGAAGGGGCATTTGAATTGTTCGAAACAAAAGAGGAGCGCAAGTTGCATTTATTGTTGCATTTTATCGGACAGGAGGCATATGACCTTGTATGCGATAAACTGGCTCCGGATTCACCATACAAAAAGAAATACGAGGAAATTAGTAACGTGTTACGGGAATATTACAACCCGGCTCCATTAGAAATTATGGAGAATTTTAAATTCCAATTGAGGAAACAGAAGGATGGCGAAACAGTACAGGAGTATCTGGCAGCCTGACGGAAGGCAGCATTACATTGCAATTTTGGAAATTACTTGGAGACGGCATTACGAAACCAATTTGTATTTGGTTTACGAAGTCAAGCTATTCAAAACCGTCTACTGGAATCAAACAACTTGACGTTAAAAAAAGCAACCGAAGTCGCGGGCGCATTAGAAGTGTCGTCGAAGAACGCGGCAACACTACATCGTGCTACAGGCGAATGCAATGCAGTTATCCAAAAAGACAAAGGGGATAAACGAAATTTAGTACAATCTAGGAGTAATTCGGTAAGATTTCAAAATAACACTAGCAGTGGTACAGTGAATCATAATGTTGATAATACAAATAATTTATATTGTTTTCGATTTGGCGATAAAACTCATTTAGCGCCTAGATGTAAATTTATTAAATTAAAATGCAATGTTTGTGGTATTGTAGGGCATTTAGGGAAAATGTGTTTAAAGAAAAATAATAAATTTCGTGGCGAACAAAGAAATGTAAATCAAATAGAATCGGGTGTCAAAGATGACAACGAAGTAGAGGAGCTAGTTTTAGCAAATATTGATCATTTTCAAAATGCGCATTGCCCAAAATTGTTATTTTCAATTGTGGTGAACGGTAATTCGGTAGAGTTTGAAATTGATACTGGCTGCCCGGTTACAATTTGTGGTATAAGGCATAAGGAACTATTTTTTCAAAATTGCGAAGTTTTTGACACAGATTTAAAGTTAATTACATATTGTAATACAAATTTAAAGATTACGGGTTACATTAAGGTCACAGTTACACATGGTGAAAGGAATTGGTTGCTTCCATTGTATATCGTAGACACTGATCGACATGCTTTACTGGGACGTGAATGGCTGAAATATTTAAGAGTAGATTGGAATAGAATATTGAATGTAAACAGTGTGCCGGAGATTTTAGGAGTTCAGGGGTGACATGTTCTACCATCACATTTTTGATACTTTATCGAAGTTTATTTCTCATTTTTCTAAACCAAAATGGACAACTGTTTCATTTATGAATTATTTCTTTTCTATTGCTATCACAACCTACTAGTACAAATGCGAACAAATTGTCTTTCTCTAATTTCGTTCAAGTATCGAAAACAAATTATTTCTTGATAGAAATGGAGTAGAATATCACAATTTTTCAATCTAGCAACCTGGTAAATGATATAAAATGTGAAATAGTGTCACATTTTATTCTAAAGAAGCGAGACATAATCTACGATAAAGTATCGAAAATGTGATGGTAGAACATGTCACCCCAGGATAATAGATTAAAAGCTTTATTAGAGAGGTATAAGGTAGTTATGGAGGATACAATGGGAAAAATTACTGGAATGCAAGCAACATTAAATTTAAAAGCCGATGCTCAGCCAATTTTTTGCAAAACGCGTTCAATTCCATTTGCAATAAAGTCTAAAGTGGAAGACGAATTACATAACTTAGTACGTGAAGGCATATTTGTCAAGGTTGACCGTAGCGAATGGGCCACCCCATTGGTGCCCGTCATGAAGGCAAACGGGACTGTACGTTTGTGTGCTGACTACAAAATAACGATCAACAAACATTTGTTCGTTGATGATCACCCTCTGCCTACGGTAGAGGAACTATTTGCATCACTAGCGGGAGGTGATAAATTTACCAAATTAGATTTGACAAAGGCCTATTTGCAACTTGAGGTCCGTTCGGAGGACAGACATTTATTGACGGTTAACACCCATAAGGGGTTGTTCCAACCTACAAGGCTAATGTATGGAGTGGCATCAGCACCTGCCATTTGGCAACGGCATATGGAGATGTTATTACAAGACATCGAAGGAGTAGCAGTTTTCCTTGATGACATCCGTATAACAGGGCCGGACGACGAAACGCATTTAGATCGATTAAGAACAGTATTAGGGCGGTTGAGAGACAATAATATGCGGGTGAATGTTGAGAAGTGTGAATTTTTCACGGATAGTATCCAATATTGTGGATACTTAATTAATAAGCAAGGTCTCCATAAGTTGAAGTCCAAGATACAGGCGGTACAGGACATGAAACGTCCAAGTAATGTTGAGGAAGTGCGAGCGTTTGTAGGGTTGATAAATTATTATGGGCGATTCTTACAAAACTTAAGTGCGATTTTATACCCAATAAATAATTTGCTTAAAAAGAATGTTGATTTCAAGTGGGATGCTAGTTGTGAAAAAGCATTTATACAAGTAAAAAAAGAAATTCAATCGGACGTTTTCTTGATTCACTACAACCCGAAATTACCTCTGGTATTGGCTACTGACGCAAGTAGTTATGGGGTTGGAGCAGTGTTGAGCCATATCTTGGAAGATGGATCAGAAAGGCCTATCCAATACGCATCACAAACGTTGTCAAGTACACAACAAAAGTATACCCAAATAGACAAAGAAGCTTACGCTATAATATTTGGGGTTCAGAAGTTTTCGCAGTATTTGTTCGGTAGGGAGTTTATTTTATATGTGGACAATAGACCACTAATTCAAATATTATCACCACATAAGGGGCTACCAACATTTTCTGCATTGCGAATGCACCATTATAAATTGTTTTTACGCAATTATTCATTCAGTATTAGATATCGTAACATGAAAGAGCATTGCAATGCAGACGCGATGTCGAGATTACCCACAATATCTGGTTCTTGTATATTGTTGAAAACAATATAACTACAAGAACCAGATATTGTGGAAATAAATTTGATTGAAACCTTGCCAATACGAATCGCAGATTTGAGTGAGGCTACGTTAAAAGATAAAACAATTAGTAATTTACTGTTAGGATTGCGAACGGGAAGAGAAGTAGAACCAAATGAGCGTTTTCATATCAACCAAAACGAGTATTCGTTACAAGAAAACTGTTTGTTGAGAGGATCTAAAGCCTATATACCTGGGTTGCTTCGGGGAAAGGTAATGACCGAATTGCATTCTGGCCATTTCGGTATATCAAGAATGAAGCAGTTAGCACGAAGCTATTGTTGGTGGCAAGGGATAGATCGTGATATTGAGGAAGTAGTAAAAAATTGCGCAAAATGTCAATCACTACAGCCGAACCCACCTAAAGAGACGTTCCACTGCTGGCAAACGCCAACAAATCCTTTTGACAGGGTCCATGTGGATTTTGCGGGTCCATTCCATAATCTATATTTCTTTATTTTGGTGGACGCATATAGCAAGTGGCCAGAGGTCCACATACTACAGAACATAACAACATATAAGACAATTGAGATTTGTCGGAGAATATTCGCCACACATGGTTTACCGTCCGTCTTAGTGAGCGACCACGGCTCCCAATTTACTTCGAAAGATTTTCAGGATTTCTTAAGGGTGAATGGAATAATTCACAAAATGGGTGCTCCATATCATCCAGCGACAAATGGGCAAGCGGAGCGGTATGTACGTACGATCAAAGAAAAGTTAAAAAATTTGGATTGTCCAAGAGAGGACATAGAAAAACAGCTGCAAAATATCTTATTAGCATATCGAAAGATGGTTCATCCAAGTACCGGAAAATCGCCAGCCATGGGCATGTTTAATCGAGACATAAGATCAAGATTAGTTTTGTTGATACCGTCCAAAAATATATATGTTGAAAAGAATGTGTACATATCAAATAGGGAATTCAAGGAAGGGGATAGGGTTTCCGTTAGGGAATATTTACGATTACGAGTAAAATGGAATTTCGGTACAATAATAGAGAGAATGGGACAAAGATTGGATTTATAAATTGATTATTGTTGTCAAAATTAATATATAAGTTTATATTAGTATAAGCTAAGAATGTGATAGATACTTATTTTAAAATAAATGAATTCTGTTTAGTGAGGGAAGAACTAATATAATTGTCATTACATAATATGGATTATTGGGTATCTAGGTTAAGTGGGTTAATGGGGAATAGTAACGTTGTTGTAGTAGTTAGAGAAACTCGGAATGACGAGTTGGTTATATTCTGTATCTTACGAAATATATTAAAAATTGTTACTAGAATAAATAATAAAAGTATTTAGAGTAAAGAGTTATTAAGATTTGCTGCTCCTAAAATTACAATAGTTCCGTTGACGAATTGAAGGTTCGGGTTGATACCGTTCAGGGTTTAAGGGTGCAATTTTTGGATGTGGAAGCTAAAATGTTTGTGATTGATCCTGAAATTGAGTCTCAAATGGAAGAATTTGAGTCAAAGTATTATTTGGCGTCTGGAAAACTCAATAAATGGATCCGTGATTTAAATCAAAATGAGCATAGTGCTGGAAGATTCGATGAGTCAATATTGAATGCTACTCAACCTAAATCGGCAGAACTAAAATTAAAAAAGTTAAGCATACCTCCGTTTTCTGGTGAATATACCGAATGGCCTAGCTTTTATGATTTATATAAAACGTCAATACACAGTAAAGATTATCCAGCTGTACAAAAATTTCAATATTTGAAAATCTTGTTAATTGGGGAATCCGCACAGTTAATTAGGTACATCACAGTAACAGAGGCGAACTACTACAAAGCATTTTCCAAATTGGTTGGGCGGTACCATAGATGGATCAGCCATCTATAAATCAAGTTAGTAGCTCCAGCATTCGAAAATTGCGAGATACGTCGGATGAAGTGCTTCGAGGACTGAAGGCGTTAGATACTAAGGCAGAAACCAGAGACAGCTGGCTAATCTATATTTTGATTAAAAAATTGGACCAGGAAACAAGAATGTTATGGGCACAAGAATCAACCGCTTCAGAATACCCAACTATCAAGGAGTTCTTCGATTTTTTGAACAAGAGATGCGACGCATTGGAATCCATGACATCATATACAGGGTCAAGCCGGTGTCAGCAAGGGCATTAGTTATTGCAACCGAAACAAGCGATTCAAAACCGAGAACTTGGAGTTGTCCTGTATGCAAGGGCGAGACGCATTTGTTATTCGAATGTAAGGAGTTTGCGAAAATGTCATTAGCCAGTAGGAAGAGTCTTATAACAACTGACAAACGATGCTTTAATTGCTTGCATAAGGGACATAATGTGTACAACTGTCGTGCCAGAAATAGATATAAACTTTGTCACAGAAAACATCACAGTTTATTGCATGAGAATGCTCCGCATGTAAAGGCAGCCAGCCATATTACGTCGCTTCAAGAAAATTCAAAAGAAGCTGAACCATCAACGAGCGAGAAGGTTGAATCTGAAATGATAGTGTACCAAACAAGTATACTATACTCTATGCAAGCTATATTACCAACGGCCATCGTTCGAGTGAAAGATGTAAACGGTGAATTTATCCTATGCCGTGCACTTTTGGATTCAACTTCGCAAGTCACATTCATCACGGACGCTTTTGTGCAAAAATTGGGATTGAAGATATCAAATGGGCGTATGATGGTGAGTGGTTTGGGACAGTCTAATTTAGGACGGACGAAAGGAGTCAGTCAGCTGGAAATCGTGCCAAGGTCAATGACAGAGCCGGGTTTGCATGTTCAAGCCTATGTGGTACCAAAAATTACAACTTTACAACCAGCATCCAAAATAAACTGCGCAGAATTCGATAAATTAAAATCCATGAATCTTGCCGATCCAAGGTTCTACGAAAGTGGCAACATTGATTTACTACTGGGCGTTGAGGTGTTCTTCGCGATAATTGAAAACCAACAGTTTAGGCTGTCACCGCGTTTACTAGTCCAAAAAACACGGTTTGGCTGGGTAATTGGAGGACATGCCTCAGAGGAGAATAATAATAGCGAAGTGGTGAATTTTAACGTCACAATGGAGGTGGATAGCACATTACGCAAGTTTTGGGAGATAGAAAGTATTCCAACGAAGAGCGATCTCACCGAGGAAGAAAATTACTGCGAAAAGTGGTTTGTAAAAACAACGCAAAGAGCTGAAGATGGAAAATTCGTGGTGAAATTACCAGTTAGTGGAGAAATAACGAGTCTCGGATCCAACTACTGCATGGCGAAGCAACGGTTTAAGGCGATGGAGAATAAGTTTCAACGAAATCCTGAATTCAAAGAGCAGTACCATAAATTCATGAATGAATATATACAACTAGGCCACATGGAAGAAATAAATAAAGGCATTAACCCAGACGACTACATCTTACCACACCATGGAGTGGTGACTTAAAATGGGATGACCAACTTCCAGATGATATTGGCAGGCGATGGATCGCGCTTCGCGACGAATTAAAGGGAATCGAAGAATTGATTGTTCCTAGAATGCTTCGATTTAGTATAGCGAAATTGAACTACACGTCTTTTCCGATGCCAGTGAATTAGCATATAGTGCGGCAGTTTATGCTAAGACAAATAACTCTATTTGTTTAATTGCAGGAAAAACCAAGGTCTCTCCAATTCGACAGTTAAGTTTACCTCGCTTAGAGTTACTGGGAGCAATTTTATTGACTGAGCTGGTCAATACCATTAAGATTTCATGGGGCCACGTAAAAATAGGTCGTACAGTGTTATGGTGTGATAGCAAGATCGTGCTAGATTGGTTGTCATCGCACCCGAGGAAATGGAATGCTTTCGTGGCCAACAGGGTATCCATAATTGTAGATGAATTTCCACGTGAATGTTGGCGCCATGTATCATCGAAATATAATGCAGCAGACTGTGCATCACGAGGAATAACAGTGGGTGATTTCATCGACAAGGGTTGTATTTGGTGGAACGGTCCAGACTGGCTGCAATTAGATGAAGAGAGCTGGCCCGAGCAAAGATCATATTATAAAACCGAAGTTGAGCAGAAAGGAAAAAACCTGGAGGTCTTGGTAAGCATTGCAGCTAATACCTTCTTCGATGAGTTTATAAAGAGATATAGGTCATTTGAGAGTCAAAGAAGGATACTCGCTTACGTGAAGCGATATATAAAGCAGCTCAAACGGAGAAGGGACCAGAGAGGAAGTACGGTTGACCGATGGTGCAGCGAGACGAACGAACCGAATAGAAACAGGTGCTTAAACCAAAGGGAGACTCTGTGTGCTGAGAGAACCATTGTACGATATGTCCAGGGTCAGTATTTTGCAGAAGAATTGAAATGTTTGCAGAGAAACAAGGAAGTCCCGAAGAAGAGTTTACTTAAGGCGTTGAATCCATTTCTGGATAAAGAAGGCGTTATCCGAGTAGGGGGACGAATAACCAACTCCATGGCAAATTACGATACCAAGCATCCTGCAGTTTTGCCATGTAGTGCATCGAGGGAGTGGTTTGTTGGTGAGTCTATCACGAGAGAAGTTCTGGATCATACGGGCAAGAGGCGTCGCAAGGATGGTAATACACAGGTGCATTAAATGTATCAAATACAAGCCAAACTTAGAACAACAACTAATGGGTGATTTGCCGCCAGCTCGAGTAAGGTATACGCACCCGTTTATTAATGTCGGAGTGGATTATTGAGGGCCGTTTAAGATTCAACTAATACGACGTCGTGGCCAAATACCAGTAAAAATGTATGTGTGCATTTTTGTTTGCTTAAGCGTTAAGGCAGTTCACATCGAGGTGGCCAGCGACATGTCATCAAGCTGCTTCTTGGGTGTGGTAAGAAGATTTATCGCGAGAAGAGGGATGTGTCGTGTGATCTACAGTGACAATGGATCGAATTTCGTGGGTGCGAATAATCAACTTAAGCAATCTGAAGAACACATTAAACACGAGCTCAGTAAAGCGGAAATCCAATGGTGCTTCAACCCTGCTTCTAGCCCGTACATGGGTGGATTATGGAAGTCAGCAGTGAAGGCTATGAAATCATACTTACGGAAAACAGTAGGCGAAACAATACTTACGCTGGAAGAATTCTCTACGTTGTTATGACAGATCGAGGCCACAATGAATTCTAGGCCTATATGTGCACTTGGTGGAGAAGAATTTGAAGTTTTGACCCCAGGTCATTTTCTGATTGGCAGATGTTTCGGTGAAATTCCAGAACCAGATTTATCAGACGAAAAACTATCACCGTTAGCTCGCTGGAAACTCGTAATAAAAATAAAACAACATTTTCAGAAGCGCTGGCAACGCGACTATTTAACGAGTTTACAACACCGTGATCGTTGGCGTACCAAATCAAACAATATCGTAGTTGGCGACGTAGTATTAATTTCCGATGAATATTTGTCAACATCCTGGAAAATTTTACGAGTAGTGGAGATTCATCCCGGTGCTGATGGTCAAGTACGAGTAGTCACATTAAAAACAGCAAGCGGTTTATTTAAGCCAACAATACACAAGTTGTGTCGACTCCCAGTACAGGAAATTGAATCGAGTGATTCAAGGCCGGCGGATAATAATTAAACTAATATTTAAACTAATTTTAGGTATCAATTGGCGAATTTGATTGTGATGAACAACAACCCATGTCTATTCCAGGCCATACGATGTATTTCAGGTGAATTATTATTTATCCTCAGCTGATTCTAAACCGCAACCAATGGAACACATAATAAGTTTTAAGTGTGATTGGTCCATTGAATCCTAGCCAGGTTCGAGGGTTGCAGGAAGGTACATACTACTGCTGGATGATACATACTGGCATACCAGAGTGGGGGGGGGGCGGTGTATATCGTTTTTCCTTCCACTTTACAATTACTTTTAAGCTGTTACCATCCGGCCCAAATTTGTACTAGTCCAAACAATGGTTGCTTGACGTTAATGCCGGAGCACCCCATTTTCTATGTCAAACTAATATTTTTCATGCAACTTTTTAGTTAAAAATCGTCATAAAATTTTTTGGCGTTATCCATTTCAATGGAAAATTTGAAAGTCCTTTATTTTGTAAGCCCCTGAAACCATTAGAAACTTAATCTTACAATAAAAATTTAAAACGCAGCAAGATGAATTCTTGTTTATAACGTTATGTCAAAATAAATGTCAATTAGTATATTTCAGGCGATAAATGTTTGCTTTATGAATGCATTTATTTTTCATTTTTATGGTATAGCGACACCAATGAGTAATAGCTGCAGTTTCAGTAGTAATTTCCCATTCTGATATATCTAATATAGAATGTCCATCGGAAAAGTTTACAGTTTTTGATTGCTCCCATTTAGGCGAATTTTGATATTGAACAACGCGTTTTAACATTAAGAAAATTAAGTGAAAGTTTCGAGAGGAATATGGTCCGTTCAAAGCTTACGCAATTTACCGGATTATCAAAGAATATTTGAAGAAAGAGGGACTGTGGCAAATAAGCCAAAATGTCTGCAACAACGTATATAGTCAGAACACCAGAAAATATTGCTGCTGCACGTGGAAGTGCGTACGAGATAATCCAACGACATCAATTAGACCCCGTGCACAAGAAGTTAGACTTCGAAGATTAACACTTGAATTTATTCCCGTATAAAATTCAATTAACACATGAGCTATACTTCCAAGCGGTCATTTGCCGCGCCGTATTTTTGCAAATACGATGGTTGACATTGGCAATCCTGATTTTTTGAAAAATTAATTATGAGTGACGAAACATATTTTCATTTAAGTGGACATATGTAAACAGCCAATTCTTTTGCAAGTGACGATACGGTGGTCTGCAATTTGGGCTGGAGGGCCATATTTTTATACCATATTTTTACGAAAATTTGAATGGTTCAGCTGACACAGTCACTGGCGAACGTTATCGTGATATGATAAGAAAATTTTTTACACCAGAATTACATGCCAATGGTTTGGTGAACATGTGGTTCCAACAGGACGGTGCCACACGCCACACTCCTAGAGAAACCATGGAATTATTATGAGAAATGTTTCCACAACAGTTAATTTCGAAATCTGGTGATGTGGAATGGCCTACACGGTCACTCGATTTAACTGCTCACGACTTCTTTTTATGGGGTTATCTTAAAAGTAAGGTTTATGCAAATAAACATGATAATATTGAACATCTTAAAAATAACATTAGAGAAGAAATGAACATGATACAGGGTGAGAGGCGTTTATTTGGCCAACATTGTTTTTCATAGATGATATTGATTCCAAATATTAAATAAACGATCTGTAAATATTAAATCTATTATCTTTTATTTAAAAAATTGTATAGGCAAAAAAGTAGTAAACCTTTCGGATGGACCCTGTATAGTAATACGAGCCGTAATTGCATATAATCTACGGTTTCGGAAACAACTCCAAAAATTTTCAAGAAAATTGGAAAAAGGGGGATTTCGAGTATCAGGAATTGATTGAAATGGGTCCATGTTCCAGAAAATTTATTTAGAGGGTCCTCCGGTGGGACCCATGTTCGGGTTTCTTAACTTTTTTTCTCAGCTAAATCGACTTTGATGAAAATTGCTAAGGAGAGTTTTCCGAGTAGCAGAAATGGTGTTTGCGATGGGTGCTGATTTTGTAGGAATAAACCAATTCCAGGGGGGCCTGGGCCCCATTTTTTAAAATTGGTGAAGGTGGTATCCATTTCACAGGACTTGATTGCGATTGCGATTGGTTCGTATTACGGGAAAATTTGTTCAGAGGATCGATTTTGGTTCGCTCGATTTTTATCGATTTTTATTTACAAATGAGGGAGGTTTTCGAGTGCCAATTGATTGCGATGATGGGTCCTGATTTCGGGAAAACTCATTTATGGGGTCGGCCAAGCTTGGAGTCTCTTTTAACATTTTGTTTGGCTTGGACAATTTTGGTTTAAATTTAGCGGTTCAAGGTTTTCGAAAGAAGGAATGATCACAAGGAGTTTTAATTTCTGGATAATTGATTTAGAATTTCATTGAGATTATGTTGCACCATGTTGTAGGATGTTACATCATGTTGGTCATGTTGAACCATGTTGCGTGATGCTACACCATGTTGCTTGATGTGGCATCTTGTAATGAACGGACATCCAACACCACATATGAGGTTTCGCTGATCAGTTTATACTTTGGATTACGGCTTGATCAACTAATTTAATCCTAGCCAGCTTCTATATTTGCTGGATGCGACATATGGACATGCCAAGAGGAGGTGTTTCCATTTCCGTTTTTATCATATTCTTCTTTGCGGTCAAGGTGCCCCTTGTCTTACTTCACTGGTATAGAAATAAAAGAGATACAAATTTCTGATTTCTTTGTCTGAAATAATTTGAAGGCCTAAACTTTGATCACAATTTGGTTATTCGCAAGGTTTTTATATTTTCAACTATCCGTTTGTGGCAGTAATGTGTGTGTAAAACCTTCGTCTTCCAGTTTGGCTTGCGGAGCAGCTAATTCTAGATTTTCGTATCTTTCAAATCTCAACCGACTCCACATTTTTATATACATTTTGTATGTATCACAACTAATCAAATCTTGGGTGTTTAAGAATAGTGTGCTCCTTACTGGACAGGTACAGGAGATTTCAGCAGTTGCTACTTGGATGTAACTGGGTTTGTGGAGGCTTGCATCAGTATGGTCTTATTGAATTAAGCTGATTCGAACGTATAAGAAAGAATTTAAGGATACTTCTGAACTCTAAAGGTCGGCTTACTAGAACCAGTATCTCTAAACAATATTAACTATCAGTTACTCCTTTAGAATTACAGTCTAAGTGCATTCCGTCACCTGCCGTGGCTAGTATGGTGCCGTTGTATTGGTTCCGAATAAAATGTCCGATAATGCTCAATGACGATGTTTTTGTGTTATAAATGGAATACGTTCTGGATGATTTTATATACCTTCTGTGTTTCCAATATGGTTCTGGGAAATTGCCAATTTCAATAGAACTAAGTCATTTATCTATCGATTGAGATGAGGATGTCTAGAGGAAATAGGATTCAAAAAGAGTATCGGATGCGGTTCTGAAAAAATCTATTTTTGCCGAACCCAATAAATTATGAAACTAAACAAGGATTGTTGTAACAAACCAATTTGAACAGAACTATAGGGTTTTCGCCATCACCCCCCTTTGTTTGAGGAATCGTCATCCAATGCCTACCGTGGCGTTCATTTCCACAGCTCAAGTTTGTGGGGGATTGGTCGTGGTTTGTGGTGGGTGGAATTATGACCTTATTATACCGCATCTATAGGTTTTGCACTCCAAATTCAACCTTTTACAAATCATGTTCATCGATTTTCAAATAAAATTCACCATGTTCCAAAAGAATTTCATCCTTTTCCAAATCAAATTCACCTTTATCCAAATTAAATTCATCCTTTTCCAAATCAAATTCAACCTGAGAAAACCAACATAACCTATTTAATTTAATAAATTTATTGTATTTAAATTCTAGATTCAAAATATATAACAAGTATTTTATTTTTTAACCTTTGCGATCTGTTCTGGGTTCAAAGCACTCCTAATTTCTCGCGAATCACTTTTCAACTCCTAGCCTACCTTACACAGTTGTTAACCAAAATAACAAGTTAATAAAGTAAATTAATCTTTACTGTGTAACCAAAATGTTCGAAGTTTCATTCAAACTAGCTGCATGGCTTGGTAACCTCACTTGGATGTGAACCTGGTATCCGCCTATCGCATAGAAATCCAAAAATTTCATAGTAATTCTGCTTTTTGAGTGCAATTACTATAGTTTCGAAGTAATTAAAATGAACTCAGCGATTTTTGATAACAGTAGAATTTTGGCTTGCCGCGAAAGAGTTTGGAGAGCTTCGGCTTTAGAAACAGATAGCAAAGATTCAAAACCAGAACACTTGTTATAAATTTTGAATCTAGAATTTAAATACAATAAATTTATTAAATTAAATAGGTTATATGTTGGTTTTCTCAGGTTGAATTTGATTTGGAAAAGGATGAATATGATTTGGATAAAAGTGAATATGGATAAAGGTGAATTTGATTTGGAAAAGGATGAAATTCTTTTGAAAAACGGTCAATTTTATTTGGAAATTGATGAACATGAATTGTAAAATGTTGAATTTGGAGTGCAAAACCTATAACAAACGTGAAATTAAGAAACAAACTTGGGATTTACATTGGGACACACTTAGTCGAAAAACCCCTGTATCGAGCTACCTCACACAAAGGAAAGTGTAGATTTAATTTATTTTCTTTACCGCACTTACTCACAAACCACACATATACAGACACCGTATCTATGTGTACACATATAAATATCCAACCTTCTGATAGCGTCTACCACCGCCATTCGGGATGTGCCTGGCCAGTTTTTTTTTTCGTCTTACCCAACTACAGCCAACCGGTAAACGAGCTCTGCTACACAGATCTCTTTTTTTGGTACTTCATTGCAATCGGTCCGGAAGTGCCTGTTTCCATATTCGCATTTTACAAAAATGTTTAAAAAGGGTGCGGCATGACATCTGTCAATTGACAGAAATTCAGTATTATATTACTGGTGAACGAAATGAGTCGATTGGGGGGCGAAGTCCGAGATTCATACCTCCTCGCGGTGCTCTCTGGGTAACTCTAAATGAATCAGGCGGTGTAGTGGAGACGAGCAGCTAAATCCTGTTTATAGTCATGGACACTACATGTCAGGGCGAGCCATTGGCGCCTCAAAACCAATGCCAAACCAGCGTCTGTTTTCCAGGTTAGGAGCGGCTGAAGCGGGCGTCTGTCTTGTATCAAGCGGCTCGCTATATAAATGTGTTCAAGGTAGGACTGGATGCCTCAAGATTCTCACCAGTACGTGACTCACACACGTAACAAGCGGGTTGAGCGGAAGGCCAACAACCTCCCTTCATAAAAACTATCAAGTTATGAACCCTAAACAAAGGCCTCGGATAACCATATCGGATTCATTACAAACTCGACCTCGGAAATTGTACACGGACAACGCTTTAAAAATGGGAACATGGAACGTGCTTAGCCTCTTAAGACCTGGAGATCTCCAAAACCTATCGAACCAAGCAAAGAGTTACACATTAGACGTACTTGCACTACAAGAGCTTAGATGGTCTGGGAGTGGGATCCATGACACCACCAATGGTTACACTCTTCATTACAGCGGCCATCAGAACGGAGGAGAATTTGGAGTTGGCTTCCTCATCCATCGGCGCGTGAAGCATCATATCATCGATTTCCGCCCTATCAACATGCGGATATGCACGGTCAGACTTCGCACTAAGAAATTTAACATCACGATCGTTAATGCGTGCATGCACCCACCGAAGATAAATCAGATGACATCAAAGATCTTTTCTTTGTCGAACTGGAGGAAGTCATCAATAACATACCGCACCACGACATTAAAATCATCGTGGGCGACTTTAATGCAAAAATCGGTAGGAGTGCAGAAAATACATCGCACATCGGTCCTAACAGCCTGCACCTAACTAGTAATAACAACGGCCAACGAGTCACCGACCTGGCAATAACGTACAACTTAGTTGTATCAAGTACGTTTTTCCCACATAAGAGAATCCACAAAGTAACGTGGAGATCGAATGATGGGAGAACGGAAAATCAAATCGATCACGTCATGGTGTCTAAGAGGCACTCCACTAGCATATCTGACGTTAGATCTTACAGAGGTGCAGACATGGACAGCGATCATATGCTTGTCATATTTAAATATAAGTGCAAACTGTCATCTACGTTTAACAGACAAGCACAAAAGACCGTTCGATGGAATATCAATGCTCTAAAAGACCAAGCGTCATTGCAGAGTTACCAATCAGCTGTCACTAACTATTTAGAGCGGCCCAGCAACAACGAAGAAGCTCCCTCTAACATCGAGGAGCAGTGGCACGCTATACAGTCAGCCATAACCACCGCGGCGCAAAATATCATCGGAAAAAGACCTCCGAGGGCCCGCAATGATTGGTTCGATGTCTAATGCCGTAGGGTCGTCGAAAATAAACGAACGCTTAGTGAAAAATGGTTGGCTCGCAACACTAGAAGCACTCTAGCAGAATATCTCCGCGCTAGGAAAGCCATGACTAAATACCTTCGACAAAAAAGCGCGAACATATGCATCGAAAACATCAGCTTCCAAGCGGAACTAGGAAACTCAAGGGACTGTTTTGCCAACGCCAGGAATCTCACTAAAGACTTCCACCCAAGAAGTACAGCCATCAAAGACGGGAATGGAGAGTTGAGAACAAACGTGGCTGATGTTCTCTCAGTATGGCAAACCTACTTTCAAAATCTGCTAAATCGGAATGACGACGTGACCCCCATTAGAGCAATAGCTCCTCCAGGTGACGAGGTCTTTGTCGAATATCCCACAGTGGAGGAAGTAGACGCAGCTATTAGTCGATTGAAAAACGGAAAGGCACCCGGTCTCGATGGAATCCCCGCAGAATTTATTAAACTCGGAGGCGCTACTCTTGCAACAAGTCTATACGACCTCGTCGTCTGTATTTGGGACCAAGAAGAGCTGCCTGAGAATTGGAAGACCGCGCTCATATGTCCGCTGCATAAAAAAAGCGACTGTCTCAAATGTGAAAACTATCGTGGCATAGCCCTATTGAACGCTGCTTACAAAGTGTTGGCTAATGTTGTACTTGCCAGACTCATCCCTTTCGCCGAAAACATCATTGGCGACTATCAATGTGGTTTTCGACCCAACCGATCAACCACGGACCAGTGTTTTACCATGAGGATGATCTTGGAAAAATGTTGGGAGTACAACATAACCATACATCAACTATATATAGACTTCCGGCAGGCATATGACAGTATAAACCGCGACAACCTATGGGCCGCGCTCATATGCCTAGGAATCCCAGAGAAACTCGTTTCGCTGTGTAAATTAACAACGTCTGGGTCTGTATGTAGAATCGTAATTGAAGGAACTGTGTCAGACTCCTTTGAAATAACATCTGGCGTTCGACAAGGTGATGCACTCGCGCCTTTGCTGTTCAATTTGGCGCTTGAGTACGTAGTGAGAAAAAGCAACATCGAAACTTCGCGCTGTATATTTAATAAATCCGGCCAAATTCTTGGATATGCAGATGATATCGTGCTTCTTGGCCGAAGGCCTAGCGATATCAAAGACAGTTTCATACCGCTCGATCGCTGCGCAAGAAGACTTGGTTTGGAGGTGAACAGCAGTAAAACCAAATATCTAACAACACCCAGAAACATCTCTAGTGCAAATCTCGAAATTGGCGACCACAATTTTGATGGTGTCGAAAACTTTAAATACCTCGGGTCAGTTATAACATCACTGAATGAAATCCAGGCAGAAATAAAAGCCCGAATCGCTGCCGGACAACGAGTTTTCTACGCCCAATCAAGATTATTGCGTTCGAAACATCTATCGCAGTCGTGCAAGCTCGCACTTTATAAAGCACTAATAAGACCTGTGCTGACTTTCGGAAGCGAGAGCTGGACCATGACCTCTAACGATTGTAGATTGTTATCTACATTCGAAAGGAAGGTCATCCATTCAATTTTTGGTCCAATTAAAGTTGCGAACAACGAATATCGGATTCGTATGAATCACGAAATAAAGCAACTCCTCGGAGGCAGCGATATCATCGGATTCATTAAATCCAATCGAGTGAGATGGCTCGGCCACGTTACAAGGTCCCCACAACAACGGATGATAAATAAAGTGTTTCACCAACAACCAGCCGAAGTACGTCGTAGAGGAAAACCCCGACTACGCTGGCGTGACGACATTGAACAAGACCTACTGGCATTAGGATGTCGAAACTGGAGGACGATAGCAATGGATCGGGATGGATGGAGGGCCATTGTGCGGGCGGTGAAATCCCTTCATGGGATGTGAAAGCCAGAGAGAGAGAGAGAGAGAGAAATGAGTCGATGTACGCTTGATCAACGTTGGGAAATCAACATCAATCTGAGGTAAGTTATCGAAACATGAAAAAAAATGCGTACAAAATTCGGTAGAAATGAATCGCCAACTGAAAACAGTGTGAGAAAATTTAAAAATAAATTACATTCGACCGGCATGTTAATAGACAACACATACGTTCCGCATATCGCCGTCCAGCTCGTTCCATGGAAAATATTGCTCTGTAGCTGAAAGTATGCGTCAACATCAAAGCACCTTGAGCAATATGGGACTCCGTGAAGAATTTTACACAGAGACCTGGGTATGAAAGTCTGCAAAGTCCAATTAGTTCAAGAAAGGTAGTTGACCATCCATTGCATTTTCGGCCAATTCTCGGTTAAGGAGCTGAGCGTTTTTACCAAAAAATCATCTCTTCCGACGAAGCTCATTTTCACCTCCGTGGTTATGTGTATACAAGCAAAATTGCTGTATTTGGGGCACAGAAAATGTACACGTGACAATGAAAAAACCAATACACCCAAAACGAGTGACTGTTTGGTGCGGAATGTGATCCAAAGGCAGCAAAAGGCCAAAGTTGTCGCACCCGTTATAAAGCATTTACGATAAAACAGATCATTTTTTAAATTTTACCGTAAATGAAGAGTTTTATAAAAAAAATTATTTCATTAAAATTCGTCATTTCTACAGTTCAGGACTTAAACTTTTTCTATCAATTTGGAGATTCTTATGAAATTCGGTACAATTCTGTGTACCGGAAGTGGCAGCTTCAATGGGAGCTATTTACATTTTTGCAATGATGTTGAAAAGTTGAACATTTACAAAAAACGGTAAGATTTAAATAAATTTAAAGATTTAATTTTCAACCAGCAAAGGTTGAATGCAGATGATATCGTGCTTCATAGCCGAAGATCTAGCGATATCAAACAAAGTTTCATACCACTCGATAGCTGCGCAAGAAGACTTGATTTGGAGCTGAACACTAGCAAAACCAATTTTTTTTATTAACACCCAGGAACATTACATGGTAAATCTCGGAATTGGCGACCATAACTTTGATAGCGTTGAAAACTTCAAATACGTATACGTAAAAAAACAAAATATTTTTGATTGTCTGCGGATATTTACAGAAAATGAATTCGCAGTTTTAATTTTTACGTTTTTACTTTTAGGTTGTCTCTGCTATAACGATTGGAAAATTTGCAAAAATTTCGTGGTTAAAATTTTCCTCGATTACTTTACATTTATTTAACGGGTGGTCCATCTAGCGTTTGCAATTTCAAGTACCGGTTATTTCGAGTGTGGCAACACTTACTTCATTCGTGTTGTGATTGAAAAGTAGTTTAATGCTTGACTTTACAAAATGCATGGCTTTACGCTTGAACAAAATTGGGAAATATTGAAAACTTACTTTCAAAGGGGTGAAACCCAAACTGTAAGAAATTTACGTGGAAAATTCAATAGAAATAAAATGTTTACAAGGCAATTTGTTGATCAATTTGTGAAGCGAGTTCGTGAAACGGGATTGTTATTGGATAAAAAACACGTGCACGTGAATTTATAGATCGTACAGCCGAGAGCATTGCAGCTGTTGCTCGTGATGTGTATGAGCATCCATCAACATCAACTCGCCAACGTGCTCAAGAATTCAACATTTCACGCAGTTCTGTGATGAGAACTTTGCATAAAGACCTCGGTTTAAAGGCGTACGAAGTTCAATTAGTGCAAAGTTGAAGCAAAATGATCGTCCGCAATGTTTTCGGTTCGCTAATTGGGCTGTGGAACGCTTGGAAGAAAATGAGCATTTCTATCGAAAAATCATATTTTCGGACGAAGTTCATTTCCACCTCGGAGTCTACGTCAACAAGCAAAATCGTCCACAACGAGGGACTGTTTCGTGTGAATTGTGAACCTGCGGCATCACACATACGATATTTGGTTTCAACAGGACGGCGCAACTTGCCACGCAGCAAACCCAACAATCTCAGGTCTTTTGCATACTACTGTCTTCGGAGATCGAATAATCAGCCGTAACGTAGATGTCAATTGGCCACCACCCAGCTCCGATTTGAATCCGTTGGGCTTTTTTTTCTTTGTGGGGAGCCGTAAAAGATAAATGTTACGCTAACCATACAAAGACTATTTGTTGAGAACAATTTTACACATAAGCGGGCCTTAATCACTTCAAATCTTAAAATTAAAACCAACTAAAGCGGAGCTGAGTATTATGGGAATTGGCAGAACTGAGACACAAATGATAAAACGGACATCAACATTAACAATAATGCCACACTCGAATTCGAAATTCAAACTACCCATAAAAGCTTTGGTAGTAAATAAAATAACTCACGAACATCTACAGAAGCCAATAACGGTTCAAAAATGGAGCAATCCAATATTTCAACTGGCGGATCCTGGGTATAATATTCCAGTCTCAATAGATTTACTCCTGGGAGCAGATTATTATCAGCGCTCCAGGCTAGGTTGGATAATGTTGCAGGAAAAATATCTATATGAAATCGAGATAACTCTCAAAAGGTTTTGGGAGATCGAAGATGTACATCCCTCACGGAAACAAATTACCGAAGAAAAGAAGTTCAAAAGCACTTTCAAGCGATCGTCAGACGGCAGGTATATTGTAAATATACCAATCAACAGTACTACTGCCACACTAGGGGATTCGCAAAAAATGGCAGTAGCATGATTTCTGCAACTAGAGAAGCAGCTCATTAGAAACAATGAGTTAGCAACCCAATACAATTAATTCATAAAAAATTATGTAGATCTCGGACACATGCAAATGATAAACAGTGCATCGGAAATCAACACTTACTATATGCCACATCACGCTATTTTAAAACCGTCCAGCACTACGACAAAGTTGAGAGTGGAATTTGACGCCTCTGTGAAATCAACCATTGGAAAATCATTAAATTACATAATGCACGTCGAACCGAAATTGTAGCAGGACCTTTGGCACATTGTTATGAGATGGCGAAAACACAGATACGTCCTTACAGCAGATATAGAAAAAAAGTTTCGGCACATATGGGTTACCGAAGAGGACAGAAAGCTCCAACATAAACTGTGGCGTAACTCACCAGCCGAGAAACTTCAGGAATATCAACAAAAAACGATAACCTACGGAACAGAGTTGCTGGTACATATTTAGCGGTCAGAACTCTAAAGCAATTGGCAGAGGACGAGAATCGCGAGTATCCTCTTGCTTACGAAGTAGTAAAAAATGAATTCTATGTTGACAATCTGATGACGGGGTGCGATACGTTGAATCAAGCATTAGAAATTCGAAAACAATTCAAAGCGTTGGGGCTCTATTGGAAACCCAAAACCTCTGGATTTTCGGGCTTGGTTGGGACGAACCCATTTCACAAGAATTATCGGAAGACTTCAAAACTTGTAATGATTTGATGGGGTACGCTGTTCTCCAATATGATCAAATGATTTGTTGTTTTTCTTTAAAATATATAAATCCATAAAGCTTCATAAATGTGTGTGCAAAAATAAAATTATAATTTGACTACGCGGAACCGGTTACTTATTTCCCCTTAAATCTTTTTGGTGGTAAATAAAATGTGAAAATAATCGGATGGTCAGTGTATCCCGAGATTTAGATTTGTTCGGGCAAGAAAAATAAACATAAAATAAAAAAATACAATAACATAAATTCAGTGCTTAGCATCGATTGATGCATGTAAATAAAAATTTTTTTTTTGGATCGAAATCGATCATGACCAGTTTTATTGTATGAACTATATGGTTGTTAACGTAAATTTAGTATTAAAAATTAAGAAATTTACTAGATTAGTGGTTAGTGTATACGCAATCATTTAAAACATTAATTAATAAACAAATATTAATCATTAACGATTGCGTCTTTTATAACTGTAAGAGTTGTGAAAAAAAAAGTTGTAAAAACTTGCATGTGAAAGAATTGAATAAAAAAAAAAAAAAAACAAAAAAATTTAAATAAAAGTATATGCAAATTATAAATCGTCACGTGTTGATTTTCTGGACTACAAGTGTATAAAAAAAAAAAATATTTTTACTAATTGAGTCCGTTAGGCAGATCGCGCATGTATAGGTACCTGCTAAATCAAACGGAACGAAGGGATAACAACGCAACAAAGTCATATCGTCGTTATCCAAATAAAAAAAAAACATCTAAATAAAACTGTATGAAATAATTCTACAAGCGGCGACAGAATTGGGCGGAATATAAGCGCATAAGGTAGCTCATGTATCAGTGTTACAACAGTAAATGCATTTCGAGAACCATAGCGGGACTATAACGGCGTTCATTAGGACAATCAGCCACTACCGGTTGTGCTTAACCTTTGGGATATCCATGGAACTCCACCATCCAACAGAAAAACTGCTTGAGTATTAATATTTTTTGTTGTTGTTTAATTTAATCTTTGCAATTTATTTTCTTAAATTACTACTTAACTATATATTTTATCATATTCCTTATTATTATATACATTATTATATATTTATTCGTTCACCAGTTTTGAGTTATCTAAAACCTTTAGTCTGGTCTACCTAGTTTCTAGAATAATATTATTATAACATATTGTAAATTGTGTATATGTTATTGTATTGCAGTAAATTTGCCGTGCGCGTACCTAATATGACCAAATTGGCTTAAGGTGAAATTATGGACGGTTAAAATTTTGTTTATATAGGTTTAGTGACAGGATATGTGACACCGCGTGAATAAATTAATGTTATCAGTTACCAGGCTTTTAAATATACTTAGCTGCTTCACCATCATGTGGATTACGGTTTCGGAATTACGACCCAACCTAACGACGAGCAAACCCGGAAGATTAAGCCTGGAGGACCGAAACCAGCAAGCAGTTACAAACTCATTATTAAATTTTAATGAAAAGCATCCCGCAATACTTCCCTCGCAAAATCAACTCAGTAAAACATTAATAAATCATGCACATGAAAAAACAGCACACGGAGGAGTCTTACTTACGATGTCATACGTATACGCAAGAACTACTGGATCAAAAACTCAAAAGCCGCGACCAAAGCAATAATTTCCAAATGTGTTAATTGCCATAGATACCGAACCAGGCAAGGACGTAATCAACTTATGGGAAACTTACCTTCTCAACGAGTGCTAGAAGGTCGCAAATAAAAACATGGAATGGTATAGAGGACATAAAACATACAGGGCTACATGGCGATTTTCTTCTGTCTTGCAACAAAGGCAATTCATATAGAGGTAGTGATGGAACTCACAGATGGATTCATAGCTGCCTTCCGAAGATTCAGCGCAAGACGTGGACTCTGTAGCGACAATGCAACAAATTTCATTGGAGCCAACAAATAACTCAAAACAATGTAACCTGATGACCTGGGTCAGTTGCACCGCGAGGTTGCACACAGATATTTTTTCTTCGGGTAGCGCATACCGGTCGGTAGGGTTCCGTTACCCCGCGTGTACAACGGCCATCATACAAAAAAAACTAGATATGTACATGTGTGTACCACAAATCAAAAAAATCTACATTTAAGAACAAAAAAAATATGCACTAATTTATTCACATAGAAGATTAAATAAATTACACCACTTGCGCGCTTACATCACTCCATCAGCGCTCACTCCGTTAACACATCATTCCGGTGCCCAATCAAGCATAAAAAAAACGCATTCACGATCGTATTGAACGTGTAACTGAATGAAATCTTCACTATATCACTTACATACCATAATTTAAAATTAATTAAACAAATCTCGTTAAATGAAATAAAAAAATGAAGATATGAATAGAAAATTTTTTACCAATTACTGTTTCGTTTGGGAGGTGACCTTCCGCGAATGACAACCTTCTCTGAATTCCTGGATGTTACCCGGATGCTTGAACGGTTTTCTGGAGACCTCGGCCAGCAGCACACCAATCCGTAGGTTCTGGGTTGTGGGAGTGGAAACAAAATTTGCGTCCCCAACCGATGAAAACGTTGCGCGGTACGACAGAATTTCAATTACTCCACTTGTGGTTCACTTTATTATGTGATTCGTAGTTTTTTTTTCCTTTTCAGTTTGGATTTATTAATTTTACTTCCAAACTAGACTGTCTCACCCAAAAATCATCGTCTCCCCAATACATTTTTTCGCGCGTATCACCAAAATCGACGTCACGAATACTTTTATTATACACCGTAATGAGGTCGTTTTTGTTTCGCTTGTGTATATACATTATTTTTTATGTATTAACCAGCTTCAATTATTTGTAATTACTTCCCAATTGAAAATCCCAGTGGTATGAGTTTATATTTTTATTGCTTGCTACCATTCTGCACGTAAGAAGCAATTTATATTGTCATACCATAACGAAACATAGCCAACACTTAGGCGCATTGGATTTTTTTTTGTTTATATTAAAGACGGCCTTTGTTTAACGTTGGACGCAGCCGATCATTACAACAATGCAAAAGGCTGCAGTAACTGATTTCAATGAAACAGTGGCCGCACAACTCTCTGCAGATGGAATAACATTTTAGTGGACTATGGGAGGCATTTGTGAAATCTGTCAAGACTTATTTAAAAAAGATCTTGGGTCATACAACCCTCGCGTATGAAGAATTAACAACATTAACAACATTCAAGGCCTCTATGCGAAATTTCCGGTGATATAACCAATCTGGAAGTTCTCACCCCAGAACACTTCTTAATAGTCTCATCAATAACCACAGTTCCCGATACAAATGTGTCGGATATAAAGATCAACAGACTTTCAAGATGGCAGCGGCTAGAAAAAAATAAACACTTCTGTGAAAGATGTAGTAACGAATATCTTCGGAGACTACAACAACGATAAAAGTGGTTACAGATAAAACCACAAATACAAATTAGGGACCTTGTTCTTCTTATAGAAGAAAACTTAGCTCCCTCGAAATGGCTGCGAGGCAGAATTGTTGAAACTCACCCGGGAAAAGATGGGCACATACGAAATACTAGCAGACACCTATAGTAAGAACAATGATATATTGAAGTAAACGAAAAACCAATAAGAAGTCGTAATGCAGCTCCTCAGAACTTAGGCCCACTTCCGGATACTAGAGGGCCGGGGAATCTGTTGAGAACAACACAACATGCAAAATAATCATTCCACAATATGAAATAATCAGTCTATAATATTTCCGGATACTCGACACCATCGCAAACAATTTAATTTTAAACTTTCTCATAGTTTACATTTTTTATATATTTCATATAAACTGCTGAGGCAGCTAATTTTGTATAAATAAACTGTTTTCGTAATAATAAAGAGGATAGAATAAAGTAAACAGAAAAGTTAATAACGTGTTCTTTATTGTTAGACCTCACCAGTGGTAATCTAACATAAATTAAATTAAAACACTTAGACATAGCTGACCAAATATACCTGCTAGCTGTCTAAAAACACAACACTATTAGTTTTTGAA
Source organism: Nephrotoma flavescens (assembly GCA_932526605.1). Lineage (NCBI taxonomy): Eukaryota > Metazoa > Arthropoda > Insecta > Diptera > Tipulidae > Nephrotoma > Nephrotoma flavescens. The sequence goes on along the minus strand of OW052220.1, from coordinate 70,505,801 downwards.
TTAGACCCAAATTAAATTGCAAACGTTAGATGGTCCACCTACGTAAACGAAGGTAATCATGTAATCATAAAAAAATTTCACCTCGACATTTTTGCAGATTTATCATTTGCTATATATGGAGCACATCATAAATCTTCTTGGACAATTTTGATATCGAAGGAAGAATTTAACGAAAGATGTTCTGTCATCTGCTTATTCCGTAGTTGGGTGGCACTGTATATGATCTAATGTGGGTTAAATTATTAAAAAAAAAAAATCGTAAAGGCAATATTAAAATGATGGCGGTTGCCTTCATTTTGCCTAACCTGCTTTAATAATATTAAGCCGGAAGTGCTCAGTATGCCCATCACGCCGTTTAATAAATATCAACTACCCAGTCCAACTTAGAACGGTATTGGTAATATAAAATAAGTCAAATTACGACACGATCGTTATGACACGATTATTTATATTATTATTTAAATTTTATGTAAACCATATAATCATATCCGTAGTATGACTTTTAATCAGTGATCCGCGTATAAGAATATTATCAACTTCTTAAAAAATAAATCTCAATTACTTTATTTATATATGACAAGACCTTACATAATGTCAGTTTGTGATGTGTTTTAAATCGTGCAACAAGTATGAAATTAGTATTAGTAGTATTTTGCATTATACAAATAGGATTTATAGTGAACGGTGAAGTGATTTATGGTACCAACAGTTATGATATAAAAACGGCCGTGACACCATTACGCTACGATATATATCTGGCACTCGATAATGATCCGCATGATTTTAAATACTACAATGGCACAGTGAGAATACGGCTGATATCGAATATTGCATCGAATCAACTAATCTTTCACTACAATCAGACGGATGGGCGACAAATTAATGTTGTGAGTTTGATTAATATAAATAAATCGGTTGAGATAAACGATTATCGGATGACGTATTTCGAATATGAAAATAATTCGTACACAGCACTAGAATCAAAACGTAATGATTTTATCGAAGTGAATAATGTGTATAGTTTGTCGGTGATGTTTCAATCGACATTTGTCGAAAATTATAGTAAAGGATTTTTTAAAAATTGTCATGCAGTCGATGGTGTAAAGAGGTTTGTTTCGACTGGTTATGAATCGAAGCCAAAATTTTTATTATACGTTATGCTAATGACCTTTATTTTGATTAGATGCTATGCGGCCACGCAATTTGAGATAACGCATATTCGTGAAACGATACCATGTTTTGATGAAATCAATTTCAAAACCTACTTCAGAGTGCATTTAACGCATCACCGGAACTTGGAAGCAATTTCGAATATGCCGGTTCAGTTCATACAGCGGTAAGTATAAAGCCACCGTACATAGAATTTTTTAGAAATATTTACTGACTTGTTTTAAGCGAGGCAACAGGAAACCCGTATTTGAGATAACGTCTTATATATGAGTTTACAAAATTTGATTAAATATTTGTTATAAACAATTATTTTAAATAGCAATTTTTTGTGACTCCAAATTGTGGGAAAATCCCGAAAATTTGCAAAATTCTGTGTGCTTTTCAGATTGTTTGTAAATCAGGCGATTACAAAACTTAAATGTACTCCTTCCACGAATCCAAGTTCACATGCCAAAACTCTGTACAACATTAACATATCGAGATCCATACCCCTGATATCGTATCGCTTTCGCTGTTCACCCAGCTAAGAAGAAATGTCAAGTGTTATGTTTGTGTGTGTAAGCTGCACATTCCCACAATCTCAAACGGTAGTCGTCGGCTCGCCTCCAACAGAACAAAAAACAAAAAAAAAATTGTTTCTGAAACAAATCCTTTTTGGAAGGACGACGAGAACTTAGACAAATTTTTTAACAGTTTTTTATAAAAAATCTTCACTTCCGACCAAAAGATATGCCAAGTCAATTTAGAATCCGCCTGGCCTCTTCGTAAATCCCTTAGTATACGAAACACTAGCAAAAAACAAGACAATTCCTACGAAAAAGTTTCACAACAAAAGCCGTCACATTCGCCTAACCAACAGAAAATCAACAGGAACCATTCCTCTTCCAAATCCAATCCAGAACATTCTCCCAAAATATTTGCAAATAAGAAGAAGCCCCCACAAAAAACGGTCTCTATCAAAATTAGTCATTTGCGGAAAATGATCAGGACCAGCCTTGCTACAACTTCGAGCTCGACCTTGAATCGAGAAATTTCTGTCCGACTCCCTCGCAAATGCTATACCAAAATACCGCAAAAAACGAAAAAGCTCCTCCCTCAACCTAACAAAAACCTCCAAGAATGAAGTTCTATCCTGATCAGTCAACCCATCTGGGACACAGAGTGGTTGAACTATAGCGAAACGATGGTTTACTACCAAAATCATCACTCCTGCCTAAATTTTTATAAGTGATAATCCTTCAGCTCTCAAACGATTCCCTCGCAGATGCTGCCTTCCACTATAATTGAAAATACATCAAAAAACGAGAAAGCTTTAGCCAAGATAAGATAAGATAAGCTGCCACATCCGCTGGGCCGACCTCCGCCAAAACCCCTCTTGAACCTCGAAATGAAAAATGCCCAAGTATGAAGCTTCATCAAAATTAATGAATCCCCTTGGGCTGCAGAGAGTATGAAAACCGCGCCCTCACATTTCCACAATTACTCTTTCCCTATAAAAGAAAGAAATTCTTATTAAAACTAAAACTGTTTTTAGGGCAGGGAAATCCTCAATCAACCCGTAGCCAAACTAAAAATAGTCACGAACCGAATGACCAGGAGTGTTTTACTTTTCTTGACATTTTATTTTTATTTTATTTGGTTACGTTCGTGAGGAAACAATTTTCGTGTATGGAAACATTAAGTCGTTATCACCATAAATAAAATTATTTTAAATTCAGGATAGATACTCGATCGGCTGGAATTTAAAATAATAGTGATGACGACTTAAATAAATTAAAAAATGTAAAAAACTTCTGGTCATTCGGTTCGTGGCTATTTTTAGTTTAGCTACGGGTTGGTTGGGGATTTCCCTGCCCTAAAAACAGGGAGATTCCCAACACTGCGTGGAAAAGTTTCGAACATAACATATTGTAATCCACTAAGGCAGTTAAGGTAAGTGTCTAGCTAGGGGGTTCAAAATTGTGAGGGTTAAAACAATGCGGGCTAGTGATTGAATCATGACTAATTATTTATTACTATAATTATTTTACGGATAATCAAATGTAGCTGACAATATTTCCGTTGGTTTCAGAGAAAATAACGATGCAGTCACCACAGTATTTAAGCAGACGCCCTTAATGTCAACCTACATTTTGGCATTCGCTGTCGGTAATTTTAACAAAAAACGCATCCCAAGCAAAAATAAGGTTCCAATCAATATCTACACATCATTCGGTAGCGGACCATTAACACCAACACTAGAACGGAATACGGCCCGTATTCTCGAACTATATGAAACTTACTTCAACATGAAGTACGTACTCCCGAAATTAGATTTTCTGATAATCGATGGCTATGACATTATTGGCATGGAAAATTGGGGCCTAATAATTGTTAGTGATGTTGAATTTATTCAAGATCCATCAACTCCTAGTCTAGAAAATGATGAGCTCAGTTTAAACGCATTGGCTCATGAAATTTCACATCAATTTTTCGGTAATTTGGTAACGATTAAAGAACGCCGAAGTTTATTTTTAAGCGAGGGCTTTGCAACCTATTTTGCCTCAAGGATGGCGCACGAAATTAATCCCAAGGAGAACTATGCGGATCGTAATATGCTGGTGGAGCAGATTAAATCATTTCGATATGAAGAAATATTACCCGAAACGATATTGAATAATTTCCATCCGAATGATACAATTCAAGAGACGATTGTCAGTTATATAAAGGGTGGAAGTTTTATCCGGATGCTAAATCATGTGCTCGGTGAGGGATCGTTTCGAAGAATGCTCATGAACTATATGAAAAAACATAAATACCGTTCAGTCACTACAAACGACCTGATCAAAGAAATACGAATTGTTAATCAATTTGAAAGGAATATTGCGGATAATGTTGATATTGCCGGGTTCGTCAATTCCTGGATAAATCAGGATAAATTTCCGATCGTGACAGTAACCCGAAATTATGAAACGGGAGAAGTAGAATTTGAACAAGATCGATATCGACAACAATCAGATGATCCATATCTGGTATGGTGGATACCTTTAAATTACGTTACCGAAACTAATCAAAATTTTAATCTTACGGTACCGGACTTCTGGTTAGAAAATACAAGTATTACTAAATCGCTTGGTATAGATTCAAACGAATGGATTATGATCAACAAAAATGCCGCGTACTATTTTATTGTACTGTACGACGATAGGAATTTGAAGTTAATCGCCGAAACACTGGCAAGCAAAAATTATGATAAAATTCCGGCGATCGACCGTGCCAAACTAATTGGCGACCTAGGATTTTTATTAACCACAGGCCACAAATTTGAAACAAATGTGATAGAAAAACTATTATCTGTTATGTGTCGCGATACCAGCTACATAACATGGAAAATTTTCCAACTGGTTATGAGATATTGGCATGTTGATTTTAAGCGCGACGAGTACCAAGATATATTTGTAAGTATATTGAATCTGTGAACACTCTCTGAAATAGCCTTACCGTTTTCATTTTGTATTTCCAGACTCGAGTTGAATCAGAGTGTTCAAAACGTTTATATGATTATTATGGGATCGAGTCCGGTCCGGATGATTTGCACGAGAAACAACTGGTACAAGCACTAGCAATTGCGAATGCATGTAACCAAAAATACGAGAAATGTTTATCTGATATCGACACGAAATCAATTGAATATCTACATGCGATGGAGACTAACTCATCGTATTACGCAACCAAAGAAATATTAGAAGAAATGTTTGCCCATGGCTTTCGCGCCAACGATGATTTAGTCCGAATCTTTAATTACATTCAGTCTAGCTCAAATGAAAATTTAAAAAATTTATTCTTTTCTAAATTTTTTTATCATAGCGAACGGCCACTTTATCGCAAATATTTTATCCCTGTCATTTACGAACTTAAATTTAGTGAAACTATTCATCCATCATTACGTAACGAGTTTTTGAATTTTGACGATACTTACGAAAGAATCCGTTTATTCAACTTATGTCTTCAAGAAAATTGTTACAATTTCAAACAGTACTATCCAAATTATACGACTCGATTTCGAATAATCCGTAAAATACTGCATGAGCTGATCGCGGATGTTCAATTACATGGTAAGGTGAGAGAGTCAGTGCTAGATTTATTAAATACGGTGGACAAAACGTATGGTAGCCAAACTACAAAGCAGATTAGAAAAAAATATAATTTAAAGGTGGAAAAGACGTAAATTATAAATAAATTATTGAACGTGCGTGTTTAACTTACAACTGTTTCTCTAAACTATGGAAGATTTCAAGGTAAATGGCGGATTGTATACGACGCCCAACGATAAAGGGGGTGGTAGCTTCCATTCAACGGTAGGTATGGTGAATAAAAAATATTTTGTGTATTAATTGATCGTTAATAGTTTTCAATTCAATATCCTGGTTTGTAACATAAACCAAATAAAATTACGGTTTCCTATTAGACCTGCGAAGCATTTCTCTTGAAAATGAAAAAATTCAATAGAAATATAAAAAATTGAGTTCGAAGTATTGTCCTTCACTAGCTACACATCGTCTTTGGACCGAAACCATTCATCCAACCAATTTTGCGCTTGCTCGAAACTATCCAAGTGTAGTTCTGCCAAGCCATGCGCCATCGATCGGAACAAGTGATAATCCGGAGTACCAGGTCTCGCGAATAAAGCGGTTATGATAGCAAATCCCATCTCAGCGTTTTGATGGTGTCCTGGACGATGGGGGTGCGATGGCATGGAGCGTTGTCGTGCTGCAGTATCACTCTTTCGTGTCTCGTGCCCCATCCGGCCCGTTTTTCGAGCAATGCATGGTTCAGATTGGTGAGTTGTTGTTGATAGCGATTGACACCCACTCTCAGTCAACACCTGCGACACCCATTTTCCCTTGTTTGAATTTTTCCTATAGCATGTAAACGTTTGGAAACCTTCGCCAGTCGTGTTTAATGCCTCCGCAAGTTGATCTTGAGTTTGCGTATCAAATGTTTCAATCTCTTCAAATGTTTTTGGTCTTTCGGAGTGCTTCTTGTCCTCAATGTCGAAATCGCCACTTTTGAAGCATTTAAACCAATTTTTATAGGTAGTTTTCAATGGTACATGTTCGCCATAGGCCGCCTCAAGCAAATGTCGTGCTTAAGCTGCATTTTTTCCAAGTTGAACAAAACTCGACATTTTCGTTGTGAAAATAAATGTTTTTGCGTTGCGATATGTGCTGGTATTACAACTGTCCACGCTATGAACAAAACACAACTTCTGTCATAAATGATAACTAGATGTGTGGATGTGCACCATCTATCTGTGAAACCCGGAAATTTGATTGCACACATATTTTATTTACTCGTTAAGTTATATAATAGGCGTTTTCGAAAATATCCCATGGTAACTTTTGAGTAATTTTAATTTTTTTAATGTTGGTAAGAAAAGTTACTCAAGTTACCCTGGCTATACAAAAAGTAAGTTTACATTTCGCATGGTAATATTTATATTCAGCAAAATTTATTTACGTATTTTAACAAATATGTACATCTTTTTTTGAATTTTTTAATAGTTTATGCTTTGAAAGTTTGTACTTTAATTTTTCCGACACTACTAATTTAATACAAATTGTCAAAAAGATAGAAATTAAAAAACAACTAAAAATAAATTACCCTAAAGTTACTCTACATGTTCGAAAATAGATTTGGTAATTTTTTGTCAGCAAGTTACCCAAAAATTACCACGGGATATTTCCGAAAACACCTAATATTAGGTCTTTTCCCAAACACCAACTTATTACAGACTTATTGACGTATTTGGCGCCATCTTGAATACGTCGGACTTATTTTGACAGCTATAACAAACATCAAATGTTTTAGCAATTTGATTAAATAATAAAATATAAAAATTAATATGTACAAAAAAAAATTTATTTTAATGAATTATTTAATAAATAAAGACATAAAAATGTGTCTTGAGTTATTAAAACACGCTGAAAATTTATTATTGTAGCTGGAGAAGCGTGAAATGCGCAAGGTAAAATTGTTTGACGTGAATACGGCTTTAAATTTGCTTTCATATAGATAGGCAGTTTAAAAAACTGATGATAACAAAATAGTGCGATACAGTTTGATGCTGCAGCTATGTACCTATCATCTACATCCAAAATTTAATTACACCACTCGACGCTAAAGGATCAAAGGATTTGTTATGTTGAGTGAGGACTCTGACGCATCGCTTACGGTGGAGGGGGAAGCACCGCCATTGTAATTGTCGCCGTTTGTATTTAACTCTGTATTTTCTTAACCGATTATGATGGGATTGGATATGTTGGCTGGAAATGAGATTCTTAAATTTTGGAGGAAGTTCTAGAATATTGCCACAAAAGATGAACTTTCAAGGCCACTTCCGTCCCGGAACATTGCACGTATTCATGTCATATGTCCGTAAACGTGGTACAGACACCCACTTTTTCATACCAAATTTTGTAATGTTCATTAATACATAATATACATATTTAAAATTACTTCATATTAAAATCATAAAATTTTCAGGGCTTGACATTTTGCTCCATGAAGCGTAGCTCTAAATATGGACCAAATGTTAATAAAAAAAACCACCTACTCGTCTCAGATGCAAGCGTTTCAAAATTAGTAGAACTTTATCACTCAAAACATCACGGGTATGATCCCCAAATGGAGCTTGGTATAACACTGTTTTGGTTAACAGCAGGAATTACGGTGTGGTTGGAGTATCGTACAATATTCCAAAATATACTGTATTTAATGTATGTAAACGTACACTGGACCTGAATTTAATGGGCAAAATTAATATTTTGCCTAATGAAGGTGAATTAGAGGGGATATGTATGAAGTTCGCTAGTCGCGCAGGGTCCGAAGTGTTCAGTAAAACTGTAAGTGCTATCGATGGGGTCCATGTTAAAATTAAATGCCCAACCAATCGTCATGACGAATATTTAAATAGAAAGCTAGACTAAAGCATTCAATTGCAAGGTATATACATTTGTAAATAAACATTAAAATACATTAAACTGAATTTTGATGTAAAGTTAACGTAGTTAACGCTGAATATACATATTTGCATTGGATGGCCAGGTTAGGTTCACGATCAAAGGGTTCTCAGGAAAAGTGATATTTATTTAAATAGTAGGTATCCTCCGAGATCTTGTTATTTGTTAGGTGATAGTGGATATCAAGTGACGCTTGACCCCATAGCCATCATAACTCCATTTATTGAGAACCGTTTGCTAACACAACAACAACAAAAAATTAATCATCTTCACAGCAAAGCTCGAATTGCAATTGAACAGGCCTTTGGGCAGATATATTTCCACGGAATAAAATATTTTAATCAAGTTTGCGATGTTTTTTATGACTGCGAAAACATATTTCATATAAAAAATTTAACTGGCACACAACTAACCAACCGTTAGTTAACTTTCTGTGCAACCGGGCATTATTCGAAAAAGTCGGTACATATGTATAAGCAAATAAGTCGGCGTTTGGGACAGGGCCTAGTCCGGAAGTAATTTACCCCGGACTCTTTCATTTTATATAATCAGCCCAAGAACCTTGTACGGTTTTTCGAACTTTATTGTAAGTGTGTAATTAAGAGTGTTTTTTTATTCATTCCAAAGAAGGAATGGAAGGTACCTTTTTCAATTTTCAAACATTATTTTTAATAAATATATATTTAAAAATAAATTAAACTTGTAATAAGGTCGCAATAGGTGTTTTAGTTTATAAATATTTACTTAAAAAAAAAATTCACAAAAAAATTATTCCCTGTCTACCAGAATACACATTTGGGAACGGGAAATATATATTTGGGCATTAGTGCAATTTGTAATTACAGTAAAATATTTTCCCAATTCCTAGGGAAAACCACAATAGGGCCACAGAACGTCTAGAATAAATAAAAAAAATACCAAAGAAAAGGACTAGAACGAATGAAATGAATAAAAAACCATATGTCATGTTCGGAACGTCTGCAATATTTGGAATATATAAAAAAACACAATTTTTGCCATAATTCTCTTTCGTACACTCACAATTGTGATCGCGGGCTGGAAAAGGAATATTCCCGATACGTTTATAGACTTCGTCCCACTCTGGAAAACAGGTACACAAATCTTTTGATAATAAAACAACTATTCGAGTATAGATGTCAGCGCTAAACAATACAAAATGATACATGAATCGCACTTCGCAAAAGTCAAATAAACTGTCATTTTTATTATGCATTTATTATTGGATTGCGGTGCGGCTTTACTTCGCGATACACACAGAGCGGCATTTATTTACTTGTATAACCTATAAAATTAAAATTCTTGTGTTTATTCAATATAAATTGTTAAAGTTATGGATTCATCGTTTACCCAAATAAAAAGCCCTCGCATTGGCACGCCAAAATCATCGACATTTTCACCACACAGTAAAATGTCCACAACAAGAACCATTAATTCTAGAAAATCCCTTCATCCAAGCTCATTTCGAAAGGCGGCACCATCTGGGTATGTTTAACTCATTTTACAAAATTTTCGTTATTAATGTGTATTTGTAGACGTCACAGCATATCTGGCCGATCAAATCAAACGACACAAATTATAACGCGCTCAGATTATAATGTTGTCGAGCGATATGGTTTCCCGCTCCCGGTGCTTGTAAACGAGGCGCTAACGTTTAGTGAACGAAATATAGTCTCAGTACAGTTTTCAAATAATGGCTGGGCTTGGGTTGTTTGTGGACGTCGCCTGCTAATCTGGCTATACAAAGATGTTAGCACATCAGTTCCATCGGATAGTGGGCGACCGCCACAACGTCGAGCGCCTTCTAGTCAATGTCGTGAATTAACTCTACCACATTGTGACATTGGTCACCGGGCACAATTGGTGGTAGTGTTCGTATCAGAAAATCAACAAATGCCATCATGTCTCTCGATTTCACCAACCGGTGATGTACGATATTGGCCATCCATCGCTCATGATGGGTCTTCGATTGATGAACCAAGTATTTTAGATGGGCAGGAGTTTGATGAGATTATAAGCATTTCAAATCAGGGATATATCCTAGCCACGACTACCTGTAATCTTGTCCATTTGCAGTTACAAATTCAAGGTGGACGGCATGTTATTTTGCATAAAACAATTAAACCGCCATCTGGATTTTTTGGTGGCATTAGCAAGAAATTTGCATCGATTATAATCGGCATGAATCATGGACATGAAAAAGAAAATGTGAGAATACTTAAATAAAAGATATCGTCCCGTTAATTTACTCATCTTGTACTTCACAGAAACTACTTAAAATATGCGCGGATAGATCTGAAAACGAATGGAAAATATCAATTCTTGCAGATCGCTGGATACAACGTTGGTTATTCACACCACACTCAGGCGAACAGTACCTCTTCGATGATCACGAAATATCGCGAAAAATTCGTGAAAGTTACCATCAGAAATTGTGGAGTCATCGAGATGTAAATGAAATCGAAATTTGGCTCCTCGACATGCAGCCACACGATTCTAACTTAATAATATTGGCCGCCGGTTTAAATCAACAAGAAAGTCCTCAATTGAATTACGCGCTAATCAATCTATCGGAAAATGAGGATAATTTTTCGGTGACTGCCATAACCATTCTAAAACATTCGATATTTTATTCACCCGAACGGGAAACCGAGCAGCTTCATTTAAAATTTATTATAAATCGGAATGTAGCGTACGTTTACGCGGATCGTGCCATTTACCCAGTTAACTTAAATTCTTCGGCTAGTGATGAGTTCGAAAAAATTGATTTTCCCGTGCAAGATCGAATTCTTTCGGCTGCCGCATATCATTCTTTACCATTATTTTTCACGCAAATGTTCGGTATAGTTAGCGTAACTTCGACTGATTTTGAACCCGACGAAACATTTAATCAATCGATTGCTTCTGATATGTTCTTAATGAATCCAAATGAATCACAAAATATTTCATTATTTTCGCCAAATCTAACTGCAACTTTGGATAATAATTTATCGATCTATGATTTAGATCCGGAGGAGATATTCAACGATAAAGACACAGTCAGTCAATTAAAGGCGGCTTTCATTTATTTTTTAAAGAAAAATATCGGAACAAGTAATGGGATCTTACGAGAATTATTTCCGGATAGTATGGCTGCGCATGATTCCGATGCGTTACTCGATAAGTACGAAATATTTCGAAGTTAATTGCATATACATATAATACTTTCAATTACTTTGTAGAACGGTGGTTAAAATTGTGGTCGATTTAGCTGAAGATATCCCTTCCGCCGATCCGCGGTGGGAACAGGAAGAGTATAAACAGAAACAAGCGTTAGGCAGTTCGTCTTCTATGCAAATTGTACAACAGTTAAAAGAGAAAAGTTTAGCTTTGTGCCATTTTATTGAGTTCTTGAAGGCAACAAAATTATGGAATCGAGTAAGTGGACGATATTTTTATGGCCGAATTACTTATCAGGTTTTTTATTTTCTTGCAGTTATCGGCTGTAACTTACAAAGGGTCATTAAAATCGACATGTCATGTTGTCGCTGATATTTACGAAAAGATAATTGCCGCAATTGCTTTAAAAACTGTCCACAACCAGTAAGAACAGTTACATAATATTTGACCCCAATTAAACATTTTTTAATTCCAGGTTTCCGAAATTAATCGATCTTGCCATAGACCGGGTTCTAAACGAATGGAATCAACCGATCAAACAAAATCTAACGCAGCAAGATTTATTTTACGTGCGCAGTACACAAATCCAAGATTTTTTCAGAATCCTTGTCCGCATCGCAGAAGATGAAATTCAAAAGGAATACATTGCCCTTAAAATATCCCAACTTCTTATTGAAATCAATTCAATTTTATTATGCGTTTTGAAAAAAGTCACGGAATTTCGAGAAGCGAAAAAACAATTGCTCGAGCTACCAAACGAGCTTAAATCAAAATATGAATACTTGCCGTGGACTGCGGCCTCCGGTAAAAATGGCCTGAAAGATGTAATAAACACAATGATTCAGATAACACTGAGACATGGGGCCCGATCTATCGGTGAACCTGACATCAAACAACAACATTATGTCCAGCTATTCGAATTGATTGATTTTCTGTTGGATGGCCGCCGCAATTATCTCGAAAGTATCGAGGACAATGAAAAATATCGGGTCTTGCTGTACCAATACGAATCGCAACGCAGTGAAATTATATTCCAACTCGTCGACGATGAGCAGTATGAATTGGCCACGAAATTGGCAGAGAAATACTACGATTTTCACACTCTCGTTGTTTTGTGTGATCGTACCAAAAATCAACGTAGATTAGACGAATATATAGAGCGTTTTAAGGACAAGAATTTCTCCCAGTTCGCCATACAGTGGCACATTAAGCAAAATAAAAAGGGCGATTTGTTCGAACGATTCAAGCAAAACCAAACTGAACTGACGAATTTTTTGTGTGATCATCCAAGTTTAGCGTGGATCCAAAACGTATTCAACGGTGATTTTGAAAAGGCGTCGGTTACTCTGTTTCATTTAGCGTTGAAAGAAGTGGAATATGTGGATCGAAAGAAAACGATATTATCACTTTCAAAATTGGCGGCACTCGCGAGTGAAGATGATTTGACGAAACAGATTGATGAGATTAATACACATTTAAATATTATCCAATACCAAGAACAATTGCCGATCAATTTATTGGTGGAATACGGTTTGGATATTAATAATCCAAAAGTATTGACGCCTAAAGAAATCATAACGGTAATTCATAATTTAATTAATGGTGTGCTGATAGGCCATAGATTATTTAATTTAACATTTCTCTTTCAGTTGTACATAGCCGAAGAGAATGACTCGTCAGAAATCGAAATGGATCTACGAAAAGCGTTAGAACTAACTAAATTTTTTGAAGATCCTTATGAAATTCGCCATAAAATTTGGTGTGCTGCTATTCTGCGAGACAACTGGTTGTATTACGATGTGAATGCTCCACTTAACACGCTACAAAAAATGGTTTTCTTTAAGCTAGTTGATTTGTGTGTAATGCTCGGTAAATTTTGGAGGAGGTTCACGCATTCTAGTGTCCAAAAATAATTTTCTTCTATTTTTGTAGATGGTTCATTAGATGAGTTTTTGCCGCCAATCGAGGAATTCCTGCAGTCAGCCGAGCTCAGTAATCTCACTGAACAGAAATCATTTCAATATTTGTTAAAATTGGGATATGAGCATTTACACGATGCTTATAATTCCAAATAGATTTAAAAATAAAATGTTAATGTGCTTTGTATAAGGATGGTTTTTAACATAAAGAATAATGAATGTCCGAATTTCTCCGTATTTTATGACGGGGGATGGCCAAACCCTAGTTATAGAAATACATATAATGAACCGTCATTGCGTAGCCGTAAACCAAGTACTATTTTCCTACCTTGAATTTTTCATAGAAAACAACTTTTAGATATGAATATTTATAAATTCAATATCCGATTTTGTCTTAATTAAATTTTCATGCTATAATGGACTGTCAAAACTCCATTATGAGTCCGTAATTGTTTATTTGAATTTTAAATATAAAAATAACGAATTTTTTCCTATCTGCGGCCTGCCAAGGTCAAAAAATGACGTTTCTGTTATTCTCTGGTAATACTTAGGGCTGAACTCACTTAAATTGGGACTAAAGGTGATACAAAAATTTGTATAGGCATATCCCTTTTCCGACCCGCGATCACAATTGCCCGTAAACGAAAGTGAACCACGTCAAAAATTTATCTTTGTATGTATTTTGGACCAACGTACACATTTGTGCATACCACTTAAATCGTTTTCGCCCGAAAAATACCACTATAACTATAATAAAAATACTTAATATGTTACCGAAAACAAATAATTTATATGTTATCAATTTGTAATGCTTTTTTCAAAAAGAATTCCGATTTAACTAAGATCGTTGATCGTTGACATATAGATATTACTACTGGGAATTCTGCCGCTACGTTTGGTTAAGTCACATATAGATAGAGGCACAGTTGTGCGAGAGCGGGTTTTTCTTTCTAACATAATAAAAACCGAAAAAATATAATTTTTGTTGTTTTTTCCATATAAAAATTGCATTTGTATTGTATATCAACTTTTTATTACATAAAAAAATTATATTTTGAAATGTTTCGAATGCTATTTCACTTACTCTTGTTGTTGTACTACAGACATATTACCAGTTTCGTAATCATGATTTCGATCATGATTTCCTAAATGAGAACACAAGACACACTAAAATTTCATTTGTCTTTTCATTTGGGTTTAAATTTTAATTGAGTAGGCCTTGATAAAAACGTCAAGTTTGACAATTAATTGACTTTTAAATTGTCAGAAATGACTTTTGTATTGACAGAACAGAAAAAAAAATTGTTCCCGTCAACTAAATATCTTGTCGCCCTCTGTAACACAGTGGGTAGAACGCTTGCTGTGTGTATAGAGGGTCTCGGGTTCGATTCCCGGTGGTAACGAAAGTTACGACTGGATACACATAATAATATAATTGATAAAAATACATTGCCTTGGTCATATACAGCAATAAGTGCTAGTCGACCTAAGCAAATGATCTAAAAAAAAAAAAAACTAAATATCTCAATAACAAATAGAAAAATCAAAGGAAACTAGATTTTCTTGGTAAAATGTTAATGCCCGGCATCTCCACTTTTGATGTATTCGGCGTTGGGAGCAGAAATATGCCTCGGGATGAGAAAAAATATCTCATTCCGAAACTATGTATAAACCTAGTTGTAAATCATGGTTAGGCATGACACATTACAACGAAATCATGGTTAAATCGAAACTATAGTTATGAAACCAGTAGTCTGTCTATAGCATTACATACAATTGTACTATCAGTATAAACAAAATAAATATGGTTGAATGGAGTTATCATTGATTGAAGTAACCTTAGTTTTAATTTGTTTCGAAAAATATCAACAAAAAAATAATAACAAAAAAATTGTGTTGCAGTGCAAATGAAAAAATATTCCCATCGCCATATCTGTGAAAACGTCATATGCAACCTCCACTCACATAGTTGGATACGACTGAAAGAAAAATTGAAAACAGAATTAATTGTCGCTCTCTTTATCTCCCAGTGTACGCAAATTTTCAAAATTATGCTTTAATTCCATGGATAAAATTTGCTGACAGCAATTTTTTTGCTGATAATACGCAAAAAAAAAATTTCATAAGAGTGACAAAGAACAGAAATATTTTTTATTTCTTTTTATAGAAAAATTTTATGGTTTTACATTTTGGCGTAATCTAAAAATTTCAATAAAATTTTTAATTTGAACATTTTCGTACAAT
The DNA here is from genome assembly GCA_932526605.1 of Nephrotoma flavescens. Classification (NCBI taxonomy): domain Eukaryota; kingdom Metazoa; phylum Arthropoda; class Insecta; order Diptera; family Tipulidae; genus Nephrotoma; species Nephrotoma flavescens. The sequence continues at coordinate 70,490,290 of OW052220.1, read as the reverse complement.
TCTATTTTCTTTTATATGTTTTAATTTTTATATATGTACCACAAAAAACCACTAACGTTAACAAATTTCAACACGAAAAAAAAATTAAATCGTCATTTGACTATAAAAATGGCGAACGACTTATTTTGTATGAGTGTGAGAAAACTTTCGTATCTTTACATACATTTTTTGTAGATGTGTGAAAAATGCTGCCATAAAAAATACTCCAATTTACATTTTTTATGGCAGTAAACTTCCCCTATCACAAATATTCTCTCAGTAAAATTTTACTGACAACATGTTTTGTTTCGTACACAACCAGTAAAATCTATATTTTTTTCTCGTTTTTATTTCTGCTGACAGCAGATTATTTCCATGGAATAGGCCCATTATTCATTACACAATGAATGGTTGACTTGATTACCACCAAAACAGTCACGTAATTTTCTCCGCGTATTTACTTGAGCAATTATCTAAATAAAATGTTTGATAATTTCACACGTTCTTGCGGCGTTAATTGCTTCATAATAAATTGTTGTGGACCACTCTCTACGACTGTTCCGTTCAATTCGAAATGGCGGCAAAATAAAATCGACCTGAAAAGAGCCATTGCGTATATATACGCCCGCATGTAGAAGACAAATAAAAAAACGGTTTGTATGTATGCAAGGCAGGCTCAAAAAAATAAACACGATACAAAACCATCATACAAATGCTATGGAAATTATTTTTTGTTACGATGTTTTATAACTTTCTTTATTTATATTTGGTAAATGTTTTCATAAAAATAAATTTGTATTCTCCTTAGCGTGAGCTATGTTTATTTACCTTTAATTTTGATAAATTGTTTTTCATTTTTAAGTTGGTTTTAAACTAATAAATTTTGGGAGGCGTTACGAATCATCCTTCTATATGAAAACATAAATATTTTTAATCAAATTTGCTCTTTTTGAATGCAAAGTCTGAAGATAGGATAACAACTAGAGCTGAAGATGAACAAGTTCAAAATAGGTTTCTATAATTCGACTAAGTACTAAAATACAATGTTAAATTAGTCAAATTAATCAAATAATTCAAATCATATAAATAAACTTTCCTTCGTTTCCTTCTCATATAAACAAATTGTCCCTCGTTTGCTCGAATAGGAAGTGGTTTAACTAATAGGCCTTTAAAAAGCGAATAGTACTAGTACTGACTTTTACCACAGAATATAGAATACAAACAGAAGGGAGATAACCCGGTTTTGCTATGGAAAAATTTCGACCGTTTTTTTATCCTTGATTTGTATGGAAAAGGGTAGAATATAGTGGTGAAAAATTTGTGCACTGAACTTTTTTACATTCAATAAGGGTAGAGACTTTATAATATATGCTTTTACGTTCTGCAATGGGTTTCGATTCCGGCACCATTTGGTCGGCAAATGACATGCTATCTTTGATATTACATTTATACTCATATAAACAAAATGTATATAATACAAAAATCGCACCAACATCTACCAAATCTCAAGAGTACCTAGTGCAGCATCCGAACTTAAATGAAAATTATCTGTGATGATGCAACGTCACTTTATTTGAATCGAATCGAAACACGTAGCATTTTTCTGAACTTAAATTTTACGCTATTTCACTGATCAATTGTTCTATCTATTGCAACCACAACATGTTAGTATTAAAATGGTATACTCTCGAATCAATGTATTTTATGACAAAGAGATAAGTCTCGATTCGATTCGAGAAAAGTAAAGCGTTTCAACATCCCAGCCTCGATTACTTTTCTTTATTCAACGAGTACAATTAATAAAAACTTTATTTGTATTCGAAAATTTGAATTATGTACCTAAAAAACGACGTCAGACGTTACTGCACGACTTTACTAATGTGCGCACCTATCTTTATATTTTGGTTGGCCGTATGCATAGGGCGGTGTTTACCATGTGTAGAAATTACAATTTATTGAAAAAAACGCTATTTTACAGTAGATGGCGCACTGCAATTACGATCTTTAAAACAGCGTATTCTTAAATTAAATATAACTGTTTTCAATGAAAGTACTAGTATTCCGAGGCAAAATTAGTAAAAGACCATCTAAATACCAACTTAAAATAAAAGAAAGCCTTTTATTTAGAAAATTTGATAAAAATTGCGGTAAAACTGGCCGTCTGAAGTTAGCCGTGCATTAAAATTCTCCACAAACACATGTTTGTACACGAATCCCTCTAAACACACCAAAAATACGCAAGCGCTTTATGTCAAAATCACTTTTTTTATTTTTTTTTTTTTTAGTTTTCTACAATATACACACAGTTCAAGATGGCCTTGTTTGTATTTTAAATGTGCAAAAAAAGTCATAATAAAAGATTTAATTTTAAAACAAATAATTTTTTTTTATTTTTGTTAATTTATATTAATTATATTGGTTAGAATTAGTGAGATTAAGTGAAAATATATTTTGTTTTTTTTTTTTGTTTTGTTGGTTCGGTCTCTTGAAAAATAATGTCTGATATAAAACGTATACAATTAACAACAATCAGTGATGTTAAAAAAAATTCAAGTGATTTAAATATTTTATCACCATCATCATCGCCGTCGAATAAAACAACGCGATACGAAATAAATGTCGATCTCTTTGAGCCAAATGCGAAGTCATTTCCAGAATTTAACTACAAGAAATTGTTGCACGCGGTAAAGGTACATAAAAAAATAAGTTCCAAATTCTTGTGTGTATCGACATATTGGGAATAATTCTGGGGCGCGCAAGGTGTGCCCCCGTGTGCCAGTGTAATTTCGGAAAAAGTTGTACACGAAAAAAATAATTTAATTATTTTTCTTTAATTTTCCTTTTTTTGTGGTGCTTTATTTTGTTAGAATTTTTGTGTAATTGTGTGTGTTTATTTCTGTGTATGTATACGATGTTTTTTACCAACACAGGCGCAGACAGCTGTCGTGTTTTTAAAATTACAGTAGCGGTAAAATGTATTGCATCTATTAATTTTTTTTTAATTACATTCTTTTTTAATAATAAAATCTCATAATAAATAATCTTAGAATTTAATTGTCTATCAAGAGGTGTGTACCAATGTTCGGTGATCCATATTTATCTTGAAATTACTTAAATTACTTGCTTATCATGCATAGTCACGTACTCCAATCTCCATAAACCTCGAATCCATACTATTTCAATATTTTTTATGTAGCTATAATAAATTATACGTACTTTCAATTTCTGGTTTTCTTTATTTTAATTTTCCCTTCATCATTTTTGGTTATTTCTGTTGTATTTTGGTGGAAAATATGTATATTATTTTGGAAGATTTTTTTGTGGATGAATAGCAGTAATTATGTGATCAATTTACAAGTGTGGTACGAAAGGGCGCGAATAAACAAAATGGAAGTGGAATTTTTTGGTGTTGGATTGTTGGCTATATTTTATGATTGGGATATAAGATGCATTTCCATCTCAATGATATTACACTGTATTCGTCCATTATTTGTCAACAATCTTTAGGGCTTACTCCAGTCAGTTTTTTTTTCGTAAATGTGGTTGTGTCATAAAAATTCTTTTCAGTGTTGATGTTCAAATCAAAATTTGGATCATGTTTTCCGTACATAATTTGAATTAATCCGGGTATCGTGAAATGCAGTAAATTGCTAATGTTAAAATATGCATACATGTCAATTTCTAGAACCGTTTGTTTAGCTGTAACAAATTTTATCTTTATTGAACTGTCCAGTTAACCTAATTATTTTTCAAATTCCAATTTCACTTAACGGAGCTTGGCTATTTCTTGTGTCAAAATAAAATCATTTATACATTGAAAATAAAAATGCGGTGGATGAACATTTCAGAATTTTCAATAAAATTGGCAATTAGAAGCCTGTTAAACACATTATTTTATGTTTGGTAAAACATTTAGGGGACTAGTTTTGGGTTCTTGTTACACGCTGCGTTAAATACTATGTTATGTTAAATGGTGCGTTAAATTGTTGCGTTGATTACGTGACATTTTAACGTAAAATGTAATACAGAAAAACCTTTTTCACGGACTAATTGGGAAGTCCGTTAAATCTGATTGTCCGTAAAACCCGATTGTTTTTAAACTTAATCTATTCGATGGAATTTAATCTGGCACGGAACTCAGGCATTTCTTGGCCGATTATGTTGGATGGAAATGGGATTCTTAAATGATTTTGAGAAGGAATTCTGGAATATGGCCACCTGTGGCCCTATTCTGTCTTTCCCTGGGAATAGGGAATTGGGAAAAATATTTTCATAGCATTTTTGTCCAAATTATATTTTTCTGGCCTACTGAGGGAACAAGTTTGGTGTTAATATTTTCGAAACAAAGTTAAATGGGAAAATATTTTTCCCTAGAAAAATTTTGTGGAACAAAAGTTTCCCAATTAACTTTGTTTCAAAAATTTTTGCACTAAACTTATTACTTCAGTAGGCCAAAAAAATATAATTTGGACAAAAATGCTATGAAAATATTTTTCCCAATTCCCTATTCCCAGGGAAAGACAGAATAGGGCCACTGGGGCGGAACTCGATCAATTCTTAACCGATTATGATGGAATTTGGTATGTTGGAGGGAAATGGGATTCCTAAAAAAAATCCCTTATGCGAAGGACCTTATGTTTTACCAAACATTTGCGTTTCAGGTGGAGCTTGAACCCCGTTCTTTTTTTTAAATGCTGGATCACATTTCATTTAAATACTCCTTCGTTAGATAAAGTTATCAAGTTTTTGTGCGCAATAAAAAGTGTACTTAGCTAAATATTTTTTTGTGAAACGGGGGCATACTTTTAAATGAAAAACGAATTTGGTACGAATTTTGTCAGAAAATGCGAGGGCCAAGCTGTGATAGTTTTACAACTAGTCAATTTTATTTTATTTTGCTGGATTAACGCTTAACTCGTTTCTTTATGAGTTTCAGTGTTATAAACTATTTTTATTAATTTTGATAAGAGTAATCGAAGAATTGGTGGCGTCGTCTTCCTCATCATCATCATCAGATGATGATTGTTTGTTCAAAGTTTCTTAATCTGCTGAACCCACCTTAGCAGAAACTACACTAAACACGAGCGAACTGGACGAAAATGTGCAAGATGCTAATCGACGGAGCACCATTGCAGAGGCGTTTTAATAAAAAAATATCGTTGAATTTATTTCAAAAAAAAAAAAATAATAGAAAAATAAAATTAAATTTAATATATTTATAGTGATGTGAATGTAAAATCAATTATTTTAAATTATTTTTTGTAATTATTTCGTCCAACCTTGCATGCAATCCGCCTGGCGCAATGCACGACTTTTTCGAAGTATTTTTCGCAGATAGCAACAGTTGGTTCCTGAGTGGTGTTTTTTGTTCTTCGCTTCGGTGGAAGGGTTGGTGATGGTGGTTCCAGAATCACAGGTGTATGTTTATTATCATTTTCTGTTCACGAAACTATCTCTGTTCGTGATGAAGATGTCTTTGATAATCCAAAACACGTTGATGCGGACGATTCTATTGACGATGTTGAGAATGGCGAAGTTATCCGTTATTTTTGCAAATCTTTTGGCTTTTTGCTCACGTGGTCTTGGATCAAAGAATCGTCCTTACTAACGATGCGGTTTACCTCTTTCTCGTAACTGGATTCAGAATAACCCGCACCGCTAGTTTCGTTATTTATTGTCATAGCTTTTTTATTCGCTTCATTACACACCTTTGCCAGTGGCACTATTCTGGTTTTCACTGGGAATAGGAAATTGGGAAAAATATTTTCATAGAATTTTTGTTCAAATTGTATTTTTCTGACCTACTGAAAGAATGAGTTTAGTGCAAACATTTTCAAAACAAAGTTATTGGGGAAAATATTGTTCCACAAAATTTTAGTTGGAAAAATATTTTCCCAATTAACTTTGTTTAGAAAATATTTACAACAAACTTATTTCCTCAGTAAAAGTCTGTGGACACAGCTCTGCACGATCTAATACGTATGATTGAGAAGTCAATTTACTCGCAAGAGATTTGTATGTTAGCATTTCTCTACATTGAGGGTGCCTTTAATAATGTAAAAACGGCGGCGATCATGGAAGGATTGTTATCTTTGGAGGTGGACTACTCCCTAAGTAGGTTGATAAATCAGATGCTGGTAAGCAAGATTATTACCTCGGAACTGGGGGAGGCCACTATTAGGAGGCGGGTGGTTAGAGAAACCCCGCAAGGAGGTGTAATGTTCCCCTTTCTTTGCAGTGTAGTGATGAATGGAACTGGAGAGAGAGAGGGGGACAGGGGTTGTAGCGTATGCAGATGATGTAGCAATAGCTGTCTCAGGCAAATATCTGGACACGATTAGGGATGATATACAGAATGCACTCCTGATCTTTACGAAATGGGTCAGCAAATGTGGATAAGAATCAACCCTTCCAAGACAACTGGTACTATTTACTAAGAAATATAAAATTCTGGTAGTTAGCCCTCCTATCGTGAACGGCATTAGACTGGCTTTTGCTGCGCAAAACGAGATTTTTGGTCATAATCTTCGACAGTAAGCTCAGCTGGAAGCCTAACATTGTGGAAAAGGTGAATAAGGATAATGTAGCCATTTACTCGTGTATCAGAGCTGGTACACTGGCTCTATACGGTAGTGGTAAGATCTGCGCTGATACACGGGGTGGGTGTGTGGTGGCCTGCTCTGGAGAAGGTAACATATATAAGGATCATAGGGAAGATGCAAAGAACGGCCTGTATGCTTATAAGCAGGGCGCTTAGGGCAACACCTACACGCGCTTTAGAGGTTATGCTCTACCTTATTCCAATCGATTTTTATGGTAAGCAGATTGCAGCCAATGTGACTACGAGACTCTCGGCTGTCTTTCAGTGGAAGTGTCTTCAGGCGGGACACTTGACGATAGTTATATCGCTAAAGGAAGAACAGCGAATCTAGATTATATTAAACCAACGTTGTGCTTCAATAAAGGTTTCTGGATCATCTGTCCTTCGAGAGAATCCTGGAGGAACGGATCAATACTGGACATTTTTCACGGACGGTTCTAAGCTAGACGGTAATGTAGGAGCCGGAGTCTTCTGTGAGAAGCTTAATGTTAATATTTCTGTTCGTGACTACTGCAGCGTGCACCAGGCTCAACTAGTAGCGATAGGCGAGGTCGTGATATGGTTGAAGCATAACGTAGTATTCGTGAGAGATATCGCAATCTATGTGGACAGTCAGAGTATTCCCTCAGTAGGCCAGAAAAATACAATTTAGACAAAAATGCTATGAAAATATTTTTCCCAATTCCCTATTTCCAGGGAAAGCCAGAATAGTGCCACTGGTCTCGACTTGAATACCAGACAACTTCACATTAAACTACTCTAATTTCCACTATTTTATATTTTTATTAATTATTATATCTTTATTGCTATTAATTTAGATTAAAAATTTTATGTCTCGCCAAACCAAAATGACGTTTCAACAAAAATTGATGCTTGACATTTATTAAAAATTGACATTTATCTTTTTGCTTTTTACTCTAAAAGAAAAAAAAATTACGAAAATCCCATTTTTATCTGAAATACATATTTCTGACCCATCTTCCTGATGTAATAAAGTTTGATGAAATGTTTTCAAAGCAGTTAAATTTGGAATAATTTTTCCCTATAAACAGGACGTAAAACTTCGAAAAAAATTTAATTTTGTTACGAAAATAGTTACCCCAAACTTAGCTGATAACACGACCAGAAAAATACAATTCAATTTCCAAGTAAGAATACTATCACTGGCGTAAGGTAAAAAGTTAGAATAGTGCTATTGACGATTGTAAAAGTTGGAAACCCCAGCTAGCGGAAAAAATAAAAATTAAATTAGCTATCCTTCAATGACATTTCGTAATAATAAAAATCACGCGTATAATCAAATTGGCATAGCTCGTTCAGTTTCAAATTTCTCCGCTACATACCACTCGTGATCCTCCAATCAATTGATAATGATATTTAGCTACATAATACCTATGTTTCCTAAATTCATGCGCATGCTCACAAGACAAACCCTGATCCCTAATAATATAGACAAAACCTAATAAAACATTTAAATATATTGATTTACAGATTAGGTTAACTCTGAGATTTATCTACAATGTTTCTCTACTTGAATTTTGCAAGCCAAAACCCGAACTTGTAAAATGACAACATAGCTCACTCACAGCAGCTAAAACATAGCTCACTGAACAACGGGCCTAAAACTAGGAGTAATGAATAATGAGTACAATGTTAATTGCGACTCCGTGTTGGGCTGCTATGCAAGCTTTCGTATCTGCCATGTAGTTTCATTTGGTTTTATTTCTTCCGCTAGAAGTGCTTTACGTAGATTTACAATTATCTATAATTGATCCGAGATATTTAAAGTCTTTCACGTATCTCGATTACATAAATTGGCTCAAGTCTTATCTATCAAACCGATGACAATTTGTAATGATGGGAAATCAAACGTTATTAAAGTTAAGTCTGGGATTCCCCAAGGATCACACATCGGGCCTTAGATATTTATTGTTTTCATAGATCGATTAACCGAGATAATCAAAAACTCAAACGTGCTCATATTTGCTGATGACGTGAAAATTGTTCGTACTGTTAATGGAATGCAAGATACGAAGAAACATCAAGAAGACTTCGATAGATTAAGTGAGTGGTGTGATCGAAATTTGCTTTACTTAAATATTAAGAAATGCAAAATCGTGTCTTTCTATCGTAAAAGAAATTCGTTAATTACTTCATACAAAGTCAACAACGAAGTATTGCAAAGAGTCAATGTGATTATAGACTTAGGTGTTATATTTGTCGAAAATGCCAGTGCCAATAGACATATTGAAAATTGTATTGCGAAAGCGAATGCCATGTTTGGATTTGTTAAAATATGAACAGGTGAATTTAAAGACATTCAAACCTTATGTTCACTCTATTTCGCTTACGTGCGATCTCAACTGGAATACGCTGTAAGATGCACGGATTACAAAATATGCACGTTTCAAAATAGACTACTTCTCTTAGCCGCGGCTTTTATTGATAACATTTTGCTTTGTCACACTGAGTCAGCTTACATCTTGGGAAACATATCAATTCATGTGCCATGCTAGAACACCATTCTACAAACTATGGAGAAAACAACCATTAGATGGATGATCCTTAAAAATGGTCCAGCCTAAGGCAAAATTTAGAAGGGTTTATCATTGCGAAACTGGGTTATCCGTCTAAATATTAAATAAAATGCATTTTTTGGTGTTGTCGGACGCAAATTTGGTACACTTATTATATTAAAAATAATTGTGTCTCGAATTTTTAGTCTTGAAAATTAGCCGGTATTTAATCCCTCTATTCGCCAAAATATTTTACACAATTTGCATATTCTAAAATCTGTTTCCCACTTGATTAATGCCAATCATAATTTCTGATTTTCAATGGATAATTAAAATAGGTTCAACCGGTACGATTTTATTTCTCGCTGCTGTAAACATGCGCATAGAGCATCTTAAGATTATTACAACTATTATTATAATTTTCCAAACATTACGAGCACATACATAAAAGTTAACGTCTGCATGAGAAGAAAAATTGATGAGTGCGAGTGAAAAATGCATAATATTTTCTCGTGAATGAATTCAAAATAAATTTAGATTTTCCGCGATTTTTATTTTTAATTTTACTATATTTTCCAGAAAAAACAAAAGAAACATATAAAATCGCCACCAAATGGACTTGCTGCTGATCCATTTGAAGATAATGACGATGATGTTGAACGGATAGCTCGCGAATTCGAAAGGAAATATGTAATAATAATGTTTACGTGCCGCATTACACGATCGTTTTCTTATTGTGTGTCGTGTTTCGTATTTTTGTTAATTTTTAGGGAGGCGTCAACAACAGTTATAGTGGTGGTGGTAAAAAATCTAACCGCCCCAAGATTACTTCTGATTTGTGTGACAAAGGCGCGGGATACGATGATAATGATTCGTTCATTGACAATACAGAGGCGGTAAGTTTATTTGTATCAATTTGTGTTGTGATTGTAGCACTGAAGCCTAACATTTGATTTCATTTTTAGTATGATGAACTAATACCTGAAGAAGTGGACACGGTTAGCGGAGGATTTTATATAAATTCTGGTGCATTAGAATTTAAACATTTATCAAATTATGAACGTCCCGAAGATGCACATAAAATGCCAAAACCGCGTAAAAGAATACTGTCCACATCCTCGTCATCGTCCGGTAGTTCAGACGAAAATGATAACGACCCGGATGAAAACAATCATGAATCGGATGCAGTCGAGAATAATTTAACAGTTTCAAGTAAACCAAAAAATAATGGCCATTCAGATAAGAAAATAAAAGTACTTAATATATCAACAAGCGATGAAGAAAAGCAAGCAAAACAAACACCTCCGCTTGCAAAACCATTAACCAAGGATAAGGAAAAGAAAGTGAAAAAAGATAAAAAAGATGAAGTGTTAAATAACAATAGTACTGGTAATAATAATTGTATTAATAATGATAATAACAGTGGAGTTAATAGTAATACAAACGCTAATAATAGTAGTAGCAATAACAATAATGTCAGTAACAGTACTAGTAGTGAACGTGATAAACAAATAAAAACAACTACAGTGAAAGATATGTTACGCGCAAAACGTGATAGTATTTTAGGTCTTAAAGAAAATGCGGTTAAAGGTGATAACGAGGTGAATGATGAGGAATCAACCAATTCATCGTTATCATCTAGTTCCTCAAATGAACAGCAGCAGCAGCAACAACAACTACTACTACCTCCGCAACCCATTACGGTTGGAAACAATACGGTTGCGGCTCCGACCGTTTCAAAAAGTGTACACATAAATGCAAAAGATGCCAATGATAGTAAAGGGATAACCAGTAAACTTCCAGCCAATATTTCAGCGGAATTGTTAAAATCAATTGAAGAGTTGAAGGAAATTTCGTTAAAACATACTCAGAGTGGAGCCAAAACGAATTTCTTCGATACCAAAACAATGGATGTGATTATGAAGTAAGTTAAATTTTACTATACTACATAACATTTATTCAAAATTCATTGTTTGTTTGCGCATCATCCGAAAACTTGTGTCATAGAAATTTTTTATATCTAACCGAACCTAAAAAAATACAAAACATGAAATATCACATGATACAAAACACCTACAAATATTAAACTTTTTTAAGAATTCGCGTGGGCGTTAATTTCGGGCGACCTTCTCATGAGAATGAGTAACTTGGTATTTCTCCGCTCTAATTGTTTTAATTTAGGATTCAATGGAGTAATCATTATTCCGAATGTAACTTGCTTCAGTTTTTTTAATTTACAAAATATATTTCTATTTCTGACCTTTTAAGAAACAATGACGTTTTTTTATAAATTTATATTATGTTAAAAGTACGAATTCTCAATAAATTCGCTTTTAGTTGGATACTTAATCTATCCTTTGTCTCTTCTCAATTTTTACTTGGGTCGAGTCTGAGAAAGTTTCTGTGACTTTTACGTCCCAAAGAGACATTTATTTGTCTGCACGATCGACCTCCATATTTCTTGGTTCGTGGTCTATTGCGACATCATTTATCCTGTAAGTCTATTTCAATGTCGTTATGCCTCGGCAGTAGTCAGAAACTTGGAATTTTTAGTAAATGACTAAACTGATTTACAATCATATCATCGTAAATATTTAATCGTACTTCACATAATAATAATTGATTGCAAAACAAGTTAATTACGATTAAGTCTTAACTGGTCTCATGATTAACTTATCTTACGAACATGTACTTACGATTAACTGGTTTTACGATTGAATACCAATACGAAGATGTAGTCTACGATTAAATTTTTGCGACAAAATAGATTAGATAATGTTGCAAGCCCCGAGGGAAATGCTAATCCCGTAATTCATTGGAATCCAAAATCGTCTCAAAAAATGAAACAGTGTCATTTTGAGACCTGTATAGTAACTTGATAAAACATAAATACGCAGTTTGTCGTTTGAAGTAACCGATAATATTAAATCTGTGGCAATTCAGAAAAAATATTTATCTTTTTTTAAGAAGACCAAAATAATTAAGAAATTAAGGTTATGGCCAGAGGTCGCCATCCCACCTGCAAGGTTATAACCACACTCAAAGATATTGGGGAGAGATGTTAGGTGCGGTGCGTATAATATGCCGGCAGACACAACGTAAAAGGCTGTTCTGTTAGTTGAACCGAACCTGCAAGGTGTATAAACTGTAAAGAACAACACCCAGCTTACTATAGAGGATGCGAAGTAGCGAAATAAAACACGCCAATCGACTCAAAACAGTAATGTTAGCAGAGAAAGGGTTCCAACTACAACTAGAGTGCTGACACAACCAGAGCCCATAGGACCAGAGAGGAGATCCTACTCACAGATAACGCAGCACAATACTATTTAAGAAATCACTAGAAAGGATATTGGCTAGAAGCCAGGTCTAGAACCTATATATAAGCGGCAGGATAGACAAGAAGTTACGAATGGGCATTCATCTAAACAATAATACAACTAATCAAATAAATAGATCACTTAGAATTGTTATTTGGAACGCGAATGGGTTACCACAGCATGTTCCAGAGCTAGAAATATTTCTAATCTTAGAAAAAATAGGTATATGTCTTGTCTCGGAAACTCAATTAACAGAAACTTCATTTATTAAAATACGTGACTATGAATGCTACCATGCTATTCATCCAAGGGGAAATGCTAGAGGCGGGCCTACCGTAATTATTAAAAATAATATTAAACATTACTAAGTGCTCGGCATTGATCAAGAAATTATGCAAGTTAAAACCATAAAAGTTGAATCAATCGATAATAGGGGACTCAGTATCTCTTCTATTTACTGTCCCCCACGCCATCAATTAAAAAAAGACTACAGTCGACTTTTTAAATCATTAGGACCAAATTTTATGATAGGCGGTGATTTTAATGCAAATAATACCTATTGAGGATCTAGACTTACCACATCTAAAGGGAAAGTGTTATTTAATGCAGGTCCCGAGAACAACTGTGAATTTCTCTCTGGCGATAAACCAACATATTGGCCTGCTGACATACATAAAATTCCAGATCTTCTTGACTTATTTGTAACAAAAAGAGATTGCACTACGCGTTTTGAAATACCGCTTTTAATAATTCACGTTTTAAAATATCGCGTTTCAAATGGGATCCAGATTTATCATACATAGCAATTTTCAATCAAAAACCTGCTTGATTTGAACGAGTATAGTAAATGCATCGAAACGGAAACAAAAGCTGAAACAGATGACACAAAGAATAGAAAGGCGAAAGCTAGAATTGAATTAAGTATTTCTCCAAGTTTATTCGTACACGTTGCAAGTTCGATCTCAGCAGCTGAAACATGGATGAGATTGAAAGACTTAAATGAGGATCGTGGTCTTTCGCGTCTATCAGTTTACTACGCAATGTGGTGACAATACGTTTGGAAAGCCATGAACGATTATATTTCACAAGCAATTGAAACTACGAATAAATTGAACGGTATCGGTTTTTCTGTACCAGATGAGTGGCTTGGTAGCATTTTGTTGGTTGGGTTATCGAATGATTTTGCGCTTATGATAATGCGACTTGAAAGTAGTGGCACCACAATAACGGCAGATTCAATAAAATCGAAATTATTAGATTGCTTTTCACCGAAATGTGAGAATAAGTCACAGCCACAATATAAGGAAAATAATAAAAACCAAGGCCCACAAGCAAAAGCTGTATTTTTATCAACAGTTCAAAATTCGGTTCAAATTAAGGCGGTGATACATGTACATATTTTGCCTTTAAGGCATACAAATTTTGCGCGCTGATTGGTTAAAAGTCGGCCATCTTGAATCGCCTTATAGGCAAAAATTTTAAATTAAACATTTCTCAATTTTGTATAAAGCAATTTATTTTGCCTTAAAGGCAAAAATTGTACATGTATCACCGCCTTTACAAGCGCAGCATATTTTTCGAAAGTGTCATGCAAGTGAATGGTACATAGATAGTGGGGCATCACAGCATATGTCACCATTTGAAAATTTGTTCACCGAAATAAAATTATCCGAAATTACAGAAATTACTTCGACAATTCAAGTAAAGTTCCAGTGAAAGGTTGGTAAAATGCAAGTGCGTGTAAGCGAATTCGAGATAGATTTTAATAATGTCGCACAAAACATTATTAAAATCTATCTCGAATTCGCTTACACGCACTTGCATTTTACCAACCTTTCACTGGAACCTGGTTTATCTGCAAACTTGTTGTCAGCAGCACAAATGATAAAAAATGGTAATGAACTCATATTTGATCAAAATGGATGTAAAATTTTCAATAAAATAAAACAGTTAGTAGGTATGTAACATTAAACCAGATAATGGTGTATATCGACTTCAAGTACAAGTAAAATGTTTAGCATCCATCACACAGATAAAGTGGTTTATTGTGGCATAGAAAATTGATTCATACGAGTATAAACTTAGTGGACATGTGTAAGATGAAAAATGGTTTGGTAAATGGCATCAATCTTAATGATAAAAAAGCAATTGAAATTAAAAATTGTAAGATTTGCAAAGAAGTAAGCAGACTCGAAAACCATTTACTAATAGTACATCGCGCACCATTCAAGGAAGATTTTCGTATGTTTCTTAAAAGAAAAATCTGAAGTGTTCAATAAATTTATTGAATTTCAAGCTGTAGTTGAAAAAGAAACGGAAAGAAAAATCAAAGCATTAAGATCAGATAATGGCACAGAGTACATCAATCAAAAAAGTTCGAGAAGTATTTTAAAACGAATTGAATTAAACATCAAAGATCAGTTGTGCATACTCCCGAGCAAAACGGTATTGCCGAAAGAACAAATCGAAAATTGGTAGAAAAGGCTAAGTGTATGTTGTTCGATTCGAAGCTGGATGTCTCATTTTGGGCTGAGGCTGTTAACATGACAACATATATGTTAAATCGATCAGCAAATGCCACATTAAAAACAACAACGCCAAAAGAAGTTTGATGTTAGTCATCTTCAAGTATTTGGTGCACTTCCCAAAGCAAAAACGCAAGAAATGGGATAAAAAGTCAAAAAAATTGGTCTTCATGGGATTTTCTGAAGGTACAAAAGGTTATCGTTGTGTTGATCCGATCAGCAAGACGCTTGATATCAGTCGAGATGTTGTGTTAATAAACGAAAGTTGATATAACAGAATATTTAGCAGATTTAGAGTTTAATGAGGTACCAAATGAAGTGAGGGACTACGAACAAAGTGTTTCCACAAACAATAATGATTTCGTAACCAGTACTCCGGCAAAATCATCTAGTGGGCCCATCAAAAATGAATTACACGAAACATTGGTTTCATAGTTCAATTGAAACGATATATGATGACACAAATCTATGAACAAAAAGGTAGTATTACACCTCCACAACCAGTCGTACACCAAAGCCAAGAAAATTTGATGAATATGTTTCATATGGTGCCTATGGTTTACTTGCTCGTTAAATGAGCCGATAACATATAATGAGGCATTGAATAATGAAAACTGTGAAAATTGGAAATCAGCCATGCACGAAGAAGTTAATTCGAAAATGGAACTTGGTAGCTAGACGATTTGCCCAAAAAACACAAACCAATAAAATCAAAATGGATTTTTGAACTTAGCGTAACGAATCTGGAAACGTCATTTGATTTAAAGCAAGATTGGTTGCGAAAGGTTGCTCGCAGATATTTGGAATCGATTATGAAGAATTTTATTCACCAGTGGTACGTTATTCATCGATTCGTTTAGTTATCGCATTCGCTGTCAAAAATTGTTTAAAAATCCATCAGATGGATGCAGTCACAGCATTTTTGCAGGGAGATTTAAATGATGACATATACATGGTTCAACCGGAAGGCTTCCACGATGGAATAAATAAAGTCTGAGTATGGAACGAGAAATTAATAAAGATGTTAAAGTCATGTCGGCCAGACATTGTATATGCGGTAAATGATGTGAGTCGTTTCAACTCGAATTACGGACGACCACACTGGGCCACTGTAAAAAGGATATTAAGACATATAAAAGGAACATTAGATTACAAACTGCGTTATTCAAAATTTAATGTAAAATATTCAATCGGTTATTGCGATGCAGATTGGGCATCAGACGTCGACAAGAGACGCTCTTGTACGTATGTTTTCCAACTAAGTAATGGTGCTATAACCTGGAATAGCAAACGGTAAAGTTCTATTACACTTTCGAGTACGGAAGCGGAATACTGAGAATTAGATCCAGACATCTCTCAACCAGTTCATATTCAAATGAACAATCAATTTATCGAAATAAGATACCTATAATCAAAGAACGAAACAAGAGACGTGAGGTATGGTCAGGGTAAGATGGTACAATCAACTTAATATATGTTTCAACCGACGAGAACACAGCAGATGTACCAAGGCTGTTAGTGGACCAAAGACGAAATTATACTCAGTAAAGATGGGAATAAATTGATGAAGCAATGAAAATAAAAGAAATATAAATGTAATTTCATATTCAATGTTTTATTGAGTGAGGGTGTTATAAATTTAGTAATTTTTTTTTTTTTTTTTTTTTTTTTTTAAGTTCATTACCAATTTTTATTTACAAGAATTATACAATAATAAGAATATGTACATTGGTAAGAAAAGTGTACCTTTGGTTCAAAAGAACACGGGCCAGGTACACTGATTCCCTTTTAACGAAATTATAAGATACGTACAAAAAAAAAAAAAATTAACATAACAATACAATTTACAGTATAAAATAAACTTATAATTTAATTAATTAATAATTTACGGTATAAAATACGAATGAAATATATAAATATAATAGATAATAATAATAATATAATCTCTAGACAAAAATTTATGGCAGATGAATCCAATTATTATAATATAAACATCACGAAAGTATAATTCTACTCGTACTAGTGTTAAATATGGAAACTGAAGAGCTCCTCAATATTCTTGGTTGTACTAAGCCAATGTTTTAGTTCTTTTGAAAATAATGATAAGGTGCAACACCTACGAATCTTGCAAGGTAACTTGTTAAAGATAATAGGTGAAATTACATTGAAAAAACTTCTTCTGAGATGTGAATTATATTTTGGGATATTTTTTTTGAATTGGAGACTAGAACGAAGACTATAATCTGAATAGTTAATAAATGAGTTTCCGCTAATATTGTAAAAAATTCTTAATACCTTGAAGACAAACATGTGACGCAGTGGCAAGATATCGAGAGTTTGGAATATGGGCCAGGAGGGTGAACACGATTCTTTAAAACACATGATTCGAGCAATGAGTTTCTGCCTATTAAATAATGGTATTAACGTGGTTTTGCATGCACTACCCCAACAGGAGAGACCGTATTGCAGAATTGAATCAGCTAGTGCGAAATACACCATTCTTAATAAATATAATGGACAATATGAACGCAAAACGTACAGTTTCCTTGATACCAATAAAAGCTTAGATTTCAACCCTTCAATATGCGCCTTCCAGTTTAATTGTTCGTCTATTAAAATGCCAAGATAACGATAAACATGAACCAAGTCAACCATGAAACAACCACTGGAATTACAGATCTTATTGCAACCATACTCATGGTACTTAATGGCTGATGGTGATGACAATCCTTGTCGAAAATGTAATATTTTCGTCTTATCGCTTAGATGAAGATTGTGAGCCTTGAGCCAAACCGAGAGCATATTCAAATCACTATCAATATACTCAATGTTATCTTGTAAGCTAAGACTACTGTAAGCAAACGAAAAATCATCAGCAAATGCAATGGGGGAGCCACAGAATGGTTGGCTAAAAATTCCGTTTACATAAATGAGGAACAGTAGAGGCCCAAGGACTGAACCTTGAGGAACCCCTACACTAATCGGCAGAACATGGCTAAAATGACCATTTATTTTGACTACCTGAGTGCGACCATTTAAATATGAATCTAACCACTTGTGGATCGTATCGCGAAAGCCAATGCGGTAAAGCTTCATTACAAGAGTAGAATGTTCCACTCTATCAAAGGCTTTAGTCAAATCTATAAATATCACGGACGCCTTTAGACTATGGTCAATGTTTATACTTATTTGTTCTAAAAATGACAATAGAGCTTGTTCGGTATTTCTGTTCTTTCTAAAACCAAATTGTAAGGGAGATAGAAAATTGAATTTATCCAAAAAGCTTACAAACCTAGCTTTCATAGCCTTTTCGAATATTTTTGAAAAAACCGAAAGAAGGGAGATTGGGCGATAATTATTTACAGATGCTCTATCATTTTTTTTAAATATTGGAACTACCACGGTTTTCTTTAAGGTAATCGGAAAAATTCCTGTAGCCACACTTAGGTTAAATATAAACGATAATACATCAACCAGAAAGCAAGCCGTTTTTTTTACAGTACAGTTAGACACTCCATCTATACCAGGAGCCGATCGGTTTCTAAGAGAATTAATTATTAAATACAGTTCCCCAGATGAAATAGGTGAGAAATGGAAACTACTCATAATATCATAGTGTTCTGTGATTAATCTGTTTTTTTTCAGAATTGCGCATTTTGTAAGTAGACTGCGTTGAGCCACCAACAGTTGTAAAAAAATTGTTGAATGCATTGGCAATGTCAACTGGCCCTTGAATGGGATTATTCATCTCATCAATAATTTCTGTAATTGGAACATGCTGTGCATGGCCAACTATTATTTCGTTTACAGTTTGCCAGTTTTTGCGAGCGTTTTTGCCATTACTACGGAACTGTCGAACATAAAACTGTTTTTTAGTAGCGCATATTTTCTCGTTTACAGACTCACATAACTTCAAGCTGTACTGTTTTAACCTATTATTATTAGGGTGCTTCTTGACCAGTTGGCAAATCTTGTTTCTATTCCGTATTTGTTTCAAGAGATAATCGGACATCCAGGGCTTTAACTTAATTAATCGCTTGTTCACTGATTTAGAACTAGTACATTTATCAATGTGATCTCTAAATATGTTTAAGAAATGGTCAAAAGCCAAAGACGGATCCTTGCAGCAGTATACATCTGCCCATTCTTCATATGTCAGCAGATTAATTAATTGATTGTGATCAACATTCGATACCTCAATGTTTCGACTAAAATTTGTATGCTGAATACGCCCTGATATTTTGATGTTAATTAAGCAGTATTTAGTATTGTCAGCCCTCAATTTATTGTAACAATTAACCAATAACACTAAGTTAAATAAAGCGTGACATTTGGCCATTTTTTGGCTTGACTTGAATGCTATTTGGGATTTATGACTAATATAAACGATTTTAATAATTAAGTAAATATCACATTCCTGAATTTATAACTTCATAGCTTGAAGCATAAAAAATGAACAAACATTTAGGTACTTAAAAGTAGACAAAAAAATTTCCTCACTAAACATTGAGATATCTACATTTTTAGTCAGATAGTTCGCATCTAGCCCATAAGATATGTGAGGCCTACATAGGCGCTCACACAGCAAATACGTTGATCTAGTAAACTGGTAAATGGGATATTGGAAACGAGATATAAACGATATCGATAACATATTGAAAATGTCATGGTAAAACATGTCGCCACTGATTTGCACTAACCCTACAGAGATCCACACAACAAGACAAGCATATTTACCAGAATTTTTATATTTTTTCATCAGAGAATGTTTGACATTTCTATAGACTATATATTTTCCATTTTTGTTTCATTACAGAATTGATACGGAAACCCGAAACGGCGATTCAGCAACAAGAACAAGCGTGTTCCAGCATATAGAACAACTAGTACCATTTACCCAAAAAACGATAATGGGTCACATAAGAAAAGTGCGCGTTCAAAACGAAGAGAATAAATTAACCAAATATTACAATAAACTAAAATCGGCTGTCGATCTGGTATTGCCAAATGCGACCGAATCGTACAAAGAGGAGTGTCAAAAAGTCAATCAAATCCGGTCAACAATGCCAAACGATGATAAAATTTCAACAAATGCTCCGAAAATGCCTCGTAAACGATTTCCATGGAACGATAATACCCGTAAATTATTATTCGATTTGTACACTGCTCTAAAGCTGTCCTATAACATCGTAAAACCGCGCAAAGAAACTGTCGATTCGTTTATCGAAAATTATTTCAAAACAAAACTGATAGGTTTATGGCCACCGGGTTGGATGCGTTTGGAGGAGCTAAACAAGGAGATTGAAAGGCGTAAAGTAGGCGTTAAAAAACCAAAAGAGAATAAGAAACCAGCCGAAATAGCGGGAAATCAATTGAATTCTGTGAATTCAACAATAAGTACGAATAATAATACAAGTAATAGTAATAATAATCAAACGGCAACTGTACCGAATCAAAGCAATATGGTGGTGGATACGGTAAATAATGTGACAACAAAAGAATCAAATAATAATAACAGCAAATCAATATTATCAACAAATAATGCATTTGCTACAAAAGTGACCGCCTCCCAATCATCGGTTGGAAATATAATTGCCGATAAGTCGAATACCACGGCTATATCTTCTTCCAATAGCAATCAAATTTATAGTAAAACCGATAAGACTGAATCAAACTATGATATAAATAAAAAATCATCATCTGGAAATACCTCAAACCAAGCATCAAATGCTTCAACTATAAATTTAACCAATAGTCTGACAATAACACCAGTTAAAACTACTGGGAGTGCCTCTTCTACTAGTAAACCACTACCATCGGTTGAAAATAAGGTAAGCTTAATCGTATTACAGATAAACTCTATCATTTTTATTATATATATACATTAAAATTAGCGATAAGATACTAACCTAATCGTGTAAATATACGCGCACGTCTTCTATTCATCTATCTTTTTTTTTATTAAAGATTTATTTGGCTATAATTTCTTCAATGCTTCAAGACTTACCGCCAGGCTAAAAAATTGTCAACAAATTTTTTTTTTTAAAATTCTAATTACCTAGTACTAAATTATTATTATTTTTTTTAAATTCGTGCCGTGAAATTATTAATTTAATATATTATTTTAAATGAGAAAAAATTAAATGTATCGGAATAAGTGAATTTTTGGTTTTAATAAATAAAATAAGCTTTAACTTAAAAATCATAAACAATCGTTTTCGTGATTAATTTATATTTTTTGTGTGTCGGCGCGAACATTTTTTTTTAAGAAATTTTAAATCTTTACATTATTTTTTTAAGGTTGAGGGTTTTATTGATATAACATAACTAATTATTTAAGTATCGTATAAGCTAAATAATATTCTGGGGGTCTGTTATGAAACATTATTCGCTTTCGAAAAATTCGATATCTAAAATTTCGATACGCTTCGAATATTGCTATTATGAAACAAAGCGAATCGTTCATTTGTTGTGGACCTGTCAAATCAATTTTATATATTATTAAAATACATACGTTGAACACGGAGATAGACAAATTGAAAGAACCACGAGCCGGGGACTACCTCAGGGTGAACCACTAAGTCCTGATCTATTCAACCTCTACACGAGCGAGCGCCATGATATCACGGCAGGGGAATTAGTAGTGCTGCGGACAGGATGCGGTTGACATCGTAGTAATAGCCAGAGGAAACAACATTATTGAGACCAATGCGAGAATAAACAAGGGGATGGAGAGCTTCCACAAGAAACTAGCTGAACTAAATTTAAAATTAAATGAAAAGAAAGAAATGAAAATTCCCAAATAACAGGCTAACCATCAACAATACCACAAGAACTGAAACGAATGAGATGAGAATCCTTGGATTTTTAATTGATATCAAAGCCAATTTCAATAAGCACATCAACGCTCTAAATAACGAATGCATGTAAGCTACAAATATCATAAAAGTCGCCGCTAATAAAAAGGGAGGTGCACATCCCTCCACACTGCTGAACCTGCACAAGAGCCTCATCGAAGGCAGACTGAAATACAGCGGAAAAAATATTACAAAAGGTAGTAAATCTGCTTGAGGCTGATGAGCAATACGCCTGTTACAGCCATTATCACCGGGGATATCCTTACTGACCTGAAAATGGAGACATATAAATATAATTACATAGTGAAGAACACATATCAGTAGGTGGATTCCGGTTGCATGAAATTGTTAGTGGAACGGGATTTTGTAGTAAAACAGAATAAAATATTGAAAATCCAAGTAAGCTAGAAAGAGAAATATAAAAAATAATCTCATTCCATTCTTTCTCTCCAAACCGTAATCTATGTACAGAATGAAGAAATGGGGGAAAACATCAAAAGAAAGACATTATCTAAAACCCTGAATGAGATATTTGATCAACGTGAACAATTTTTGAACAAGATACCGAAATGAAGAAAATTCAAGAAGAACCAAATGGGAGATACAAATAAATATATAAAGATCGATATGCAACTCCATGAGACTGTAAAAAACAAATCAAACTATAACAACACGCAATGGGAAATCATAATAAAGGAATTTATGAGCAAGTATAAAACGATGAACAAAGCATATACTGATGGCTCTATCATAAACGGCAACAGGGGAATAGGTATCTACAACGAATATACAGAAAATTCAGCAAGTTATAGAATAGCGGAGGAAGTCTCAATCAAAGCCCTAGAAGCTACAGCGATATATGTAGCGATTAAAAAGGCAACTAAAAGCAACGTTTCGAAAATAGCGATCCTCACTGATTCATTAAGCACCTGCAAAGCACTCCAGAATAAAACATCCCAAATAAAATACTATGAAACTGAAATACATAACGCTAGAGAAGGCAGACAAGGCAGAATCAGGGTGCCCAATGAAACAGGACTTAGAAAGTCCACATATCGGTGGAAAAAGCCATAAGAATATTCAAATAAAGGACATACAACGAACGGAAGACTAGATTCCTGGAAGAGACGACGCAGAAAGGCAGACAACAGAGAGAGAACACTAATGGACTAGTAAGAGAGAAACCTTGGTTTCACAAAAGGGGGCTACAAGCGGGATTAACCAAGTCATTGACGAGGTTGAGAACTAACGACACCAAATATTTAAAACTACTCAAAAAACTAAACGACGAAAGGTGCAAAAGGAAATAAGGAATAAACATAAAATAATAGAAGAAAAGGGTCTCCGAAGGATACTAGAGGAAGAAAAGAGAGATGATTACATTGAAATCTACAATTTCCTAATGGAAGGGGAGATCAAAATTTAAAAAAAAGAACCCAAAAGTTAATATAGCAAAACTAACAGTGTATATAACACAATCATAAGACAAACCAGTGCAACAAAAAAAAAAAAAACGAAAAATTCCGAAAATAACCATTATATAATTAACAGTATACAGTGATACAAGTTAAATCAGAACATACCATTTTTTTTGTTTCATAATCTGGCGAATTTGTCGACTTCGAATTATTCGATAGACAAAAAAAAATCATAAAACCAAAATACGCCGCGAATCGAATTTTCCGAAATCGAATAAGTTTCATAATAGACCCCCTACTAAAAAAATGTTTATTATTTAATTCGAAAAAGTATTTTCAGAGATATTTATTTTATTATAAATCAATCATTTGATCAGGCGGACCGTTTTATTCACTACTTGTACTAAGCTCCTTGGCAAGGGTCCCTGCTATTCAATTAGATCGCAATTTTTGTCCGACACGACACTGTATTATTTGTTTTTTTTTTGTTACTAAAAAAGAGGAAATATATTAAAAATTATACTAGGTATCCTTTTTCCGCAAATTGACATGATTATAACTCAAAATGAGGAGCTAGTATAATTTTTTGATATACGTTTGCAGTCTTGTTCCTAAATATTTATAAGGAATATAAAAATGTACGCTTAGGTATTAGTGCAATTTTATAGGAACCAAGTCCAAATTTTAGAGCATAAACATATCGACATAATATTTCGCTTAAATTTGCACATGGTTCCTATAATAGGACATATTGAGTTTTGGCTTGGGTCTGTGTACTTTGATTTATGTTTCAATTGTATCATGTTTTGTGTTCAGTCTGTTACCGTTGTGTAAATGTTGATCAAATCTTCATTCGCTTTCAAGCTTTAAAAGAATTACGAAAAATTATAATAAAAAATAAAATAACACAAAAATGAAACGTGACAATGAAATTGGAAGAAAGAAAGACCGTTTCAACTAGGTAATATAACTTAACTAAAAAATTAAATAAAATAATATCCAGTGGAGAATTAAACAAGGAATGTGCCCGAATAATTTTCTGTCGAGCAGGAATCTCATTTCCTTGCTTCCGGATAGTCCTCATGCCAATAAATGAACATTGCGATTCTCAGATGATAAGAATTCAAAGCAAAAACTTCTAAAAACAAAAATTAATACTGTGAATGCTGATCTCAAACTATTAAAGGAAAACAAAAAGAGTTTTAGTGATATTGAATGTTAGAGTTCGATTGGTATTATAAGGCAAATGCTGGGATATTAGCGTTACGATCCTACATTTGTACGCGCTTTGTTGGCGTAATCAAAGGACTAACTACGGAATGTGATCTTAAAAAAGATAACACAACCGCCAAAGCGATATAACTACCGGATAAAATATAAGTTCATGGAGTTTTTTTTAAACTTAAAACTATTGATTAGCCAGAACTGGGTTTTAGCTCGAAATCTTTTGAGTGATGGCCCCTTTCCTACATTCTGCAATGGATAAAAAAGATGTGCGGAATCAAAAACGTTGAAAACAAACAATATCAATGTTAAGAAACGCCGAGAATGCTATAGATTGTCTAGAGAACAACCCGAAGTTATAAGACACGTCATCACATATAAAACGACTTTTGTAGAATTGAGAATTTTACAGGAGGCCAAAATAAAATTAAACGTATTTTGCCAAAATAAAATTAAACGTATTTTTTTTGTTTCTTTCCTAATTCAACTATTTATTAAATAACTTTTTAAAAAATCAAAACCCAATTAATTTTTAACATCGCATAAATAAGAAATAAAATACCTATAACTATATTTCCCAATTCTAGTAAATAAACACACCAATTGGGAATATTATAGAAAGTCCTTATCAAACTTAGTAGTGCGTTCGCAAAATGCTGAGCAATTAGAAAACGTACTTCAAAAATTTGTATGTAATCCGCTTGGGAATATACAACCGAAATAAACAAGAAGAATAAAAAGAACAACTACCCTAGGTACATTAGAGAATTTCTATCAGGAAAAAAAGAGCGAAAAGGATATGGCAGCCAGTAACTATCTACAATAGTTAACTAGATTCCATTGAAAACAGGAAGTGGAGATTTGGCTAAAATGATACAGTTAAGTATCTAAGCATGACACCTATATGCTAAGCTTCGTTGGCACGAACACATCAAAAAGAAAAACGACAAACAGCTTAAATACAAAAACTGTATTGTTTGATAGAAAACAACTCGCTGTCTACATACAGTAAGCTTTTACTTTATAAGGAAGTATCCAAACCGATCTGGACTTACGGTATTCAGCATTGGGAATGTACAAACATAAACATAGATGGCATCCAAAGATTTCAGGACAAAGTACATATTAAGAAATATGGTTCCATTCGGAAAAAAAATAGTCTAATCTCTTACACGTAAATTTGTCTTGTGTGATTTTTATTTAATTAAATTAATACATGTGCAAAAAATGTCTTATTTATGGCCACATGACAAAACACGCAGAGGGAAAGAGAGTCGCAACAACTGCGCAGAAACAGATCATGGAAACTGCAAGAATGAGATGAAGTGCTATTACTGCGGAGAAAAACATCCAACATACAGCAACATTTGCAAGGAATTCCAAAGACAAAAGAAAATAAAATACCTAATGATTACAAAAAAATATCCTACAATGAAGTAAGAAGCAAAACAATCCCGCAAGAGTTCAGTGTAAAGGAGGACGAATTCCCCGAAATACATGGAACACAAATGGAGGAGGTTCACAATGAAATTAAAAAGCTGTGAAAGGTAATAAGAGAAACGGAAAAAAGCGCAAAGCAGAAAATAAAGCAATGGAGAATCAAATTATAACACTACGAAATTACATGATTGAAATAAATAAAATCAATCGAAATATCCAAGCAACTACTCAAGACAAAAGCGGATGTAAACGAGCCAGCCAACGATCTGATACTAGCAGAAATAAACGAGACAAATTGATCGTAAAAAATTTCATGATTGCAAATAATAACGGACATCCTAAACAGGCTAAAAACAATGCAACTTAACGTTAGAAGCTTTAAAACAATTAAAGACTAACTTGTAAAATTATAGACAATTGAAATTATGATATAACCTGTTTATCAGAGATTTAATAAAAATAAGTAATTAATAAAAAGTAAAAGAATAACAAAAAGCTAATACAACCTGATAAAGAATTTAATCGCGATTACAACAGACGTAGTTGGAAAAGACTATAAAACAAAAAAACATATATGTACCTCCTAACAAACAATAAAAATATCATGGATAAATAGAAAAACCTGACGATGCGTGATAATATTAAAAAAAACTATAAAACAAACATATGTGTGGAAGAAATAACAAGAAGATTCAAAAGAGAACATACAGCGAAGGACATACTAGAGTTCCGGAAGAGACCATACATAAAATCAGACAACATAGAGAAAATACGAATGGAATAATAAGACAAACCCTGGTTTTACAAAAGGGAGTTTTATAAAAAAAAAATGGACGACGAAAGATACGACGATCGGATGACGCTCGACATGCAACAGAAAAATACATTAAACAGGAAGAACAATCCATAAAACACAAAATAATAGAAGAAAAAACGTCCAATGATACTAAGGATACTAAGGGCTTAGTGGGGGCTAAGG
Source organism: Nephrotoma flavescens (assembly GCA_932526605.1). Taxonomy (NCBI): domain Eukaryota; kingdom Metazoa; phylum Arthropoda; class Insecta; order Diptera; family Tipulidae; genus Nephrotoma; species Nephrotoma flavescens. The sequence continues at coordinate 70,463,431 of OW052220.1, read as the reverse complement.
GCTTCGAAAAGCAAAAATGATACAACTTTCACTTTTTCCATTCGACTTTTTCGAATACTTTTTTCCGATTCGAAGTGATGGTACAACATATCGCCCCAGATTTCTTTGATGTCGTCGCTAGGGATGTGTAACGAAATCCCGGTTTTCAAAATCCCGGTTTTTAAAATCCCGATTTTGTATAAAAAAATCCGATTTTTTAGAAATCCCGGTTTGAATTTTTAATATTTGGCATATGGGAAAATGGGACTCTTAAATGATTTTTTGACAAAATTCAAAAATGAGTGCGATAAAGTTCTAGAAAATGGCTAATAGGAATGGAATTTGGATGGAGGGCTAATTGCCCGTTAGAGTTATCGAAGCCGCCAGCCTCTACAATTATTGCATTTCAAAATGTTGCATTAACAAAATATTGTTTTTTTTTGTTAATTTTGCAACTACTAAATGTTGCAATTACAAAATGTTGCAAGTACAAAATCTTGCAATTAAAAAACTTTATTAATTATTTTGTGCAATTAGAACTAGAAGAAAAGAAATCCGAGATTTTGAAACCGGGAGTTTGAAAACCGGGATTTTCAAAACCGAGATTTTTAAAACAGAGATTTCGTAACACCCTTAAATTATTTTACAAATTAACAATTTTTTGAAACAAAAATGATCCTTGATTTTTTTAAATCATTTACATAAATTACGTTTCATAATTATTTTTATATCGAGTTGGTCCTTCTTTATATTTATAACCTCATGGAATACAGGCGTATGCAAACTAAAATGTAATGATTACGAGGTGTTCGGCTGGCTTAGAAAGGAAACTACCAACGAAGGACGCCAAATAATAATTAATATCAAACGTGGAAAATCTGTGCGCGAAATTGGAAAATTAGTTGGCCGAAGTCATTCTACAGTGGCCCAAATAATATCCAGATTCAACGTTACACAATCGGTTGAAAATGGGCAGCGAACAGGGCGAAAAGCAATATTTTCCAATCGGGACGAGCGAAAGATTTTGGGTTTGGTGAGAGAAAATCCGAAAATAAGCGCACCAAAACTAGCTTCAGAAGCGGAGAAGATACCGTATGCCACAAAGAAGCCATTAACATTCGGATATAAATTTCAAAAAAAGAATTGAAGTTGCGGAAAAATTAAAAACAAAAGACCAACTTCTCAGGAAGACGGTTGTTTTTATGGATGAATGTAAATTCAACATTTTCTGAGTCGATGGGAGAGGTAAAATTTGATGAAAACCTGCTACAGCGCTGGAGCCAAAACATATTATCCCAACTATTAAACATGATGATGGTTCGGCTGTGCTATGGGGTGAATGTCGGCGAGTTTGGTAGGTAAATTTATTTTTATAAATGGAAATTTGGATCGCTGGAAATACCTAGGTATTCTAAAGGACAATTTGAAACCATCCGTGTAACAATTGGGACGCGTCTTATCATGGATCTTCCAGTAAGACAACGATCCTAAGCATACGGTACACATTGTGAAAAATAACGTCCTAAACCAGTTATATTCGCCATCCCAATCGCCTGCTCTGAACCCCAATGAACATTTATGGGATCACCTGGAACGCCAAATTAGAAAATACAGGATTACCAGCAAAAAAACGTTGCAAGAAACAATAATGAAAGAATGGCATAAAATTTCACCGGAAGTTACCAAGAAGTTAATAAAATTAATATCTAGAAGACAAACAGGTTATAAAAAATAATGGAGGACCAACTCGGTATTAAAATAATTATGAAACATAATTTATGTAAATAAAAAAAAATCAAGGATCATAATTTTCGTTATAAAAAATTCTTGATTTTTTTTATTATAAACGGTAAATGAATATCCTTTTCGTTACTTACTGTACGTCGTCTTGTAGTAATTTGGTATTTTGTGGGTTTGCAATAATTCTAAAGATTTATAAATCATCCGCAAATAGAAGTATAAATGTGTTAAAATGGCATTAGATATTCCATCGATAAATATGAGCAATATCAATGGCCCCACATGCAAGCCTTTTGGAACACTAGGGGACGCTTTTATTGTATTGAACTTTGTTCTCCAATAAATTTTATTGTTCGTTTGCTCTTTGTTCATTTCAATATATTGTAACCTATCCGAGAGGTATGAAAAAAAAACCAATCAACAAAATCCGCAGAAAAGCCAAAGGGGTTCAGACTGCCAACGCTTTGCTATAACTGATGGAGTCAAATGACTAACTAACGTCCGTGTAAACGTTGTGCACTTGTTGATGTTGTTCAATGGCCTTCAGAAGAGTACTTGTTTACTCAACTAAATTTGGCGTTGTGGATTTATCAGGTATAAACCCATGTTGTAAATTGGATAGATGTCGTGGAATGATGTCGTTGAAACTTACACACAAGAATTTCAAATAACTTCGGCGTCATTGATGTGGTAGCTCTGTAACATGAAATATCTTTTCTTTTCCCTGATTTGTATTTTCGATGTCTTCCATCTGCTGGAGAATAATCCTCTACGTAATGTCAAATTGAAGAGCAGGGGCTGTATGTTGTACCATCACTTCGAATCGCAATGTGAAAAAATGCAAATGGCGGTATGTTGTATCATTTTCGAATCACGATAAATGATAAAGTTTCATCATTTAAAACCAAAGTAATAATAAATGTAGCTGACATTTCATTCTAGAAAAAGTATTGCAAGATTAAAAACCGATAAAAGCCGAAAATGATACAAGTTTTACTTTTTCGATTCGACATTTTTCGAATTTCGACTTTTTTCGATTCGAAGTGATGTTACAACACACCAACTACCCAGATTACGTGGCAGGATAAATTGATTGGCGTTTTTTTTTATAATAAACGCTGGAAGACAGTTGCATCTTCATAGGTTTGCTATTTGTAATCGTTTTCCCAATTGCGATCACCCACATGCTTGTTATGGTAAGCCGGGAGGTTCAGCTAGTGCGGGTCAAATAAGTTGGCAATACCTCGGTAACGAATTACATTTAATGTTGTTTCATGTGCCAATTCACTCAGAAAAAACATCAATAATTTATGGCGCTAAATCTAACGCAACTGGACCGTCATTACCGTTAGTCCACGGTAACATGAGATGCTCACGACCCTACAACAAAAACGCGTCTACCATTTTCCACCTTCCCATACGAAACCAATCAATCCATCATACCTCCTATCACATATACAGAGGAATGAAGGGAATCTTGGAAATAGATATGAAAACCGCCGAGAATTGAAAACGCCAATTCCAGTATAATGGTTGAAATTAAAAATATAAAAATTAATTTTAAATTCCATAAGATGAAATGGTAATGATAACCGTACGGGATAAACAGATACCAATCATAAACAATAATAAAAATTCACATAAATATAAATGGCCAAAGAAAAATTTTGTTGTTTCGTTGTTTTTTTTTTTTTTTTTTTTAAAGTTTGAAGCGAGAGCTGGACCATAACCTCTAACGACTGTAGATTATTATCTACCTTCGAAAGGTAGGTCATCCGTTCATTTTTTGGTCCTGTTAAAGTTGCGAACAATGAATATCGGATTCGCATGAACCACGAAATAAAGCAACTTCTCGGAGGTAGCGATATTATCGGCTTCATCAAATCTAATCGAGTTAGGTGGCTCGGCCACGTTGCAAGGTCTCCACAACAACGAATGATTTACAAAGTGTTCCATCAACACCCAGCCGGTGTACGTCGTAGAGGAAGACCCCGACTGCGCTAGCGTGACGACGTCGAACAAGACCTACTCGGATGGAGCACCATAGTGCGGGCGGCAATATCCCTTCATGGGATGTAAATGCTAGAGAGAAAGAGATCGCGAATTGTTACGACTACGTGAATTTGAATTAGATCTTGATCAATGATTTTGATTAAAAATAACCAAAATCTCCGATAACAATGTCTTTTTGAATTCCGAAAGCTTATTGTCTAGAGAAAAAGTTGAATTTGGATTAGAAGAACAAGATGCAGAAGTCTCAATAGAACTTATTTGTGCCTATGGCTCATGCACGTTGTCAGCACGTTCTGCAATGGCTGACAGGGATACGTCATTGTCGAATGGTGTGAGCACCATTTGAACTGACTGGTGCAACATCTTCATCCAAAGTTGACGAAGTGTCGCTTCGTTAAAATTATCACCAGCTTTCAATTTCATTATACTCAACAACTGGGACGGCTTCCTGTCCCAAAGTGTCAAGCCATGCATCAGATAATTGAGTTTTCTGATTCACCAAGCACCCGAATCACCTCCGCCTTGAAAGTAGAATAGCGTGTATTATACTTCGGGCTAGTAATAATATATGCGAATCGTGAAGTCGTGAGCATATTTAATTGCCTCGATAGTAACCCCTGCCAATGTGAACTGCTGCTCCAGTAGGCAAATGATTATTGACTTGAACAAATTTACATTTCGAAATATGTAGCCCTTAATGGATTTGGGTGATGATAATTTTCGATAAATTAAGTGACGAATCTGAATTTTTATCGGGGTCACCAGTTCGTGTATTTAAAGACCAATTATTTATTAGTTTCTTAATTTGTTTATTTATTATTTCTTTATATTATGGAACCAATTATTGCAAGTCTAAAAAATATTTCTTGTAATGTCAAAAAAACTTGAAAAAACTAAACTGAAAACTAAAGCTATTTTTTGTTATTTACATTGGCTTCTAAGAATGGCAATTTTACAAAAAGTATTTTTACTAACCAGGTGCTAGTCAATTTTAATTAATTTATATAATGAGTTTCGATACAAGGTGTGAAGACGCCACCAATTCATAGTGTTAAAATCAGTTATGGCTACCTCATCGAATTTCATGTAGAGGTTCCAAAATTACAGGTGTAACATTGATAAATGATAAATTATTTCAAATGTTAATCCGAATTCCCTATTTCTTATTTCTTTTTAGGTTACAATAACAAATGTTGAAACTCTCACAACACCAAACAGCACTAATCATCACTCAAGTAATATGTCATCTGTCCTAAAGCCAGACATTTTAAAATCATCCAAACAATCATTATCAAGTAATAATAGTAGTTTAGGGAACAAACCAATATCATCGACAAAACAAACATCCTCGAATGTAATTAGTATATCACCAGCTGGTTCAACAGTTAATGCCTCAAGTATGCAACCGCCAACCGCATCAACGATACCCGTACGAAAAACAAGCGACTACAGTATAAATAGCATCATGTCAACAGCAACATCCTCGTCCACGACTGGTTCGAATAGTTTAAATTTAAATTTAGGTCATTCCAATTCGTATACCGGTTCAAAGACATCATCGTCATCGGTAGTTACCTCACCGTTTAGTGTAAATGAAATTTGTAGTATAAATAATAAAGTGAACGAGACAATAGAAAATTCAATAAAATCGAAATCGGATAGTAATAGTAATAATCATCATAATATAAATAATAGTAATTCTAATCATAATAATAATAATAGTTTGGCACATAAAGATAGTGTAATTAAAGTGCGTAGTGTTGCCAATATGAATAGTAGTATACGTGAGAATACATCGTCGAGTAGAACTTTAAGTGGATCTCAGGCCACCTCTCTAATACAATCACCGGCGACTTCGGTGACACTAAATACCAAAAAAATTAAAAAGACCGTACATAATTCGGACGATGATTACGATGATGATAGTGATAGTAGTGATGTTGAAATAGTTGATGTGTTTCAACCGAAACGGAGCAAAACTAAGCGCGATAGTGATATTGAAATTGTTGAATACAAACCGCAAACATATACACAGCAGCAACGTCAAAAAAATAAAAATATTATGATAAATAAGCATAAATACAACAAAAATAATTATGTAGAACCCAAAATAAATAATTACCTTTCGAATAGTAATCAAAAATTAGCCGGACCATTAGCAGGAAAGAAGGAGGACAGTAATATGAATAAACTAAATCATCAGAGTACGATTGATAATGATTTAGATGTGTCACAAATAATGAAAGATTTAAAGGAATTGCAGGTAGGTTGCTTGTCAAATTTTATTTAAATTATATATTTTATAATATGACTTGATAAAGTTGACGCTTTAACAAGATAATTAAATTAAGATTATATGTAATATGATTATTTCACTATGATTATTTCACTCTAATTATGAACTCATAACCAAAAACTATGCTAAATTATATATGTGGAATTTAGTTAACACGAAAACGGATAACATGTGTGATCGATATGCCGGAAAATCAAAGATATACATATATTCATGTGTTTTATATTACATAAACTACAAAATCACTAATTATACAAAACCTATATCATTTTTAATCAAAGCTAGCACTGTAAAAAAATGAAATATCGCGAATGTTGCTGATTGTTTATTTTCTTAATGCATGCGACATGTCAAAATTTGTAGTTATCATAGTTCAAAAAAATTCCGCTACGTGGAATCCGCGATGCTCCAATCGTTAATGACAAAAATTTTTTGGTTAGGTACTTTTACTATGAAATTTTTCGCTTAAGACGAAACTTTTAACACGAATTTTCGTTTAACGCGAACAAATTTTTCAGTCCCTTTATATAAAATTATTACAGAAATATTCGCTTAACATGAATTTTATTCGCCTTTTAACGCAAAGTTGCTGACATCCGACGGAATATTTTGGAACTAGAGCCAAATTCTCAAAAAACTAGTTTTAATATAATATGAACTTCGTAAATGACTATAATTCGACTGGATATTATGTAAAATGTTCAATTAGTTTACAATTAATGTAACAAATCATGAAATAATAATAAAATGGAATGAGACTTTTTGTCGTATAAACAAATATCACCCTTCGCTCGTATAGGAAATGACGCTAACTAGGCGGTGATTAAAAGGCCAATAATTGAACACCTGCGCTTTCATAAAACAAAAATAATCGTTCAGTTTTAGGGAATTCCCCAAAATTAAATTTTTTTATTAAGTTTTGTTTTGTTGGAGATAAATGGTTTTTGTTTGCTTTGTATTTGGTAGTAGTGATTACATAATTCTCATTAAAAGTAAAATTGTTTCTGTTTGAAATCATAAAATTAAATTTATTGGTGTCGTTCGAGGGGTTATTTTTGGTGTTAGTTTTCATGACCGTGTAGTAAGTAGAGTGCTTGCTCTGTTATTCGGGGGTCCCGGGTTCGATTCCTGGTGGTGACCAGTAAAAAAGTTGTGTTTTTAACGTGTCATATGTTATTTGTATATGTTCGTCCACTTTCAAATTTTCAGATTTACAGCCATAGTAGTTACGGCTTTGTCCTTAATATTTATTCTTGTTGTCTAAATTATGTTCTCTAGAATTCGTTAAAATTGTTGTTGCTTCTTCAGTGATTAATAAGCAAAAGCATGGCAGAAATAAAAAACAAAACGCTTTAACTTTCAAAAAAAATTGAAATTCTGGAAAATGTTGCTTGAGGCGATCGATCAAAAACAGAAATTTGTAAAGAATTTGGGATTCCAAGATTATAAAAAATCGTCTAAAAATTCAATCTTCATATGAAATGGGTGATTTCGAAGGAAGCAGGACTCTTTGTGTTTACCAAAGTATGGTGATTTAGATTCGGGATTGCTGCTTTAAACCAGCGCGATCTCGAAATGCTCCTATTTCTGGACATGCATTAACGGAAATGGCTGATAAAATAGCCTTCGAAATAGGAATTACCTTTAAATCTAATCCTGGATGTCTAGAACGTTTTAAAATAAGACACGGAATTGTCTTTAAGTGTATTAGTCGAGAGGCGAGACAAGTATTAGCTGATATGACTTCCGATTGGACATCTTCAAATTTACCTACAATTCTGAAGGATTATAAAAGACATTTTTAATGCGGATGAATTCGGTTTATTTTTTCGTTGCATGCCGGATAAATATCATTTAAACGAGAAACTTGTTCTGGTGGTAAAAAATTTAAGGAACGTCTTACTCTTACAGTACTTGTTGGATGTAATTCCGATGAAACAGAGAAACTTCCTCTTATTGTTATCGAAAAGTCTCAAAATCCGAGATGTTTTAAAAACGTTAAAAATCTACCCCTTCAATATATACCGCAAATAAAAAAGCCTGGATGAAAGCGTATTTATTTTCAAGTTGGTTGAAATCGTTAGATAAAATCTTTTTAAAGGAAAAGTGATCGTGAAATTTGTAATGACAAATTCCGCAACCGCCCAAGAACTGAAATTACCTCATAACCAAAAACTATGCTAAATTATATACTTAGACGCACCAATACCATGCAGATGATACCACAAAATGTTAGTCAACATTTTTTTTATAGTAGGATCCCTAAAGTCAAAGCCAAACAGAAAATTCTCATGCATTTGGGTATCAATTCTCACAAGCTGAATCCCAAAATGCTGCAATTTACATATGCCGGAATTACACTATAAAAGATCTTTGTCAAAGGTATTTTATAAAATATTTGGATCAATTTCTTTTTTTTGAAATGTTGATCAAAAAATTTTTGAAAATTGCACTACATAAAACATTTTATCAAAATTTTCCTCAAGCTTCAGTAAAAATGGTAAAACACCGAACACCGTGTGCAGCCACATTAAGCGATTTTATTATTATATAAAAAAGAAACCGAAAAAAAAGAATCTGGGTGAAACTCTGAGTATCGAGGTGGGATTCAAAAGGTGTCCATCAAAAATTATTAAAGGAGCTGCAGGCCCGAAGACATGGACCACATACAATATTTAAGAATGGATGACAATTCAAATTTTATTGTCCACAAATTTCGCCGTTAATTAAACGACAGGAAAGACACTTACGAAATTCAAGAAGTATGGAGGACAGACTAAAGGCCACACTTCACTTTCTAGCAAAATTCATTCATGTATTCTTGAATTATTATTTTTGTGGATTTTGTCGTTCGTATTTAGACGCCATTTTGAATAAGCAATGTCAAAAATAATTTACCAAATTTACCTGCCTGAAGCTAAATTTGATAAAATATTTTATAAAAGTGATAGTTTTATAAAACATGCATATTACACTATCAAAGAAAATTGATAAAAATGTTTTATAAAACACATTTGTCAACGATATTTTATAGTGTAATTCCGGCCGTATACAAATCACTTGTTCTACAAAACTTGTGCATCTGTCGGTCGATGGTCGGTAGTTTCCTTAAGGCCCTTAGATAGTCAGGTCGGTCACTACTCGTACAATGTTTTCCAAAATGAGATCATATCTTTAACTCTCGGTGTTTTCAAATTTTTGAAATATGATGGACAGAATCTCACATTATCTTTTTGATTGAAAACAAAGCGGTCCTAAACCAGGCATTTCTTTATCATGTAACAGTTGTAAAAGTAGCAATCAAAATCTTTTTTGCGGATTGCTATTGCGGGAGACGTTTGTAACTTACAATGTTCGCAGTGCGAAACGCGTTATCATTTTATCGTTGATCGATATCATAACTAGACACTCTGCCAGTCCTTTACTTTCAGCGACTCGGGGAACCACTAATTCTAAAGGCTTTATTCTTTTTAGGCGATTCAGTCCATTGGTGCGATCCAGTAGGTTCCGCAGTTACTCGTTATCATGTTTCTGAATTTTAAATTCATTTCTTGTATTTTCTTTTTAACATGCACTTGCATCTGAGATTAGAGTCTAACGTCATGCCGAGGTACTTAGCGTTATCAGAATATGAAATTTGTTGCGAATTCAGTCTAATCGGAAAATATTCTAAATAAATATTTGGAAAGTTGATATGTGTTGACTTCAATTTGTTAAGTGTTATTCTTCATTTTTTGTCCAGTTATTCACTATATTAAATAGCTTTTTGTAGTTTCCTTGTTGACTCAACAATACTAGCATCAGTGGTCATAATAGATGTGTCATCAGCAAACGTTCCTATTCTAGCTTCTACTATGTTTGATAGATTATTTGTACACAGTAGGTATTATATATGGCCCAAAACACTGCCTTGTGGAACCGCTGCCAATATTTTTTTAGTGTTGAGTATTCCTCTTTTTGTCTCATCCAGAAGTAACGGTCGTTGATGTAAGAGCACGGTGACAAACTTTATGCACTCAAAAAAAATCTCTGTAAATATACAGCACACAAAATAATTTGTAAATTATAAAAATAACAAATTTTTTTTAATAAATTCAATAAAATTTTCATAAAATTGAAAATATTGAAAAAATACAATAAAATTTGTAAATTTAATATAAATTTCGTCAAATATACAAAATATTAAGAATAAAATTGAAAGGGACGTTGTTAAATTTACAAATTATTTTGTGTGCTGTATATTTACAAAAATTTTGTAAATTTTTTTTTGAGTGTGAAATGCTAGGGCTACATGTAAGAATATTGCTGAACATACAAATGTGGCCAAATTATTATCACATTTAGATATTTGGAAGATTATTGCTTTAAAAAGTAAATTTTTCAAATAAAAATTAAAAATGTTTATAACTATATTTATTAATACTTGGTGAACATTCCTTTGGCATTTTCTAATAATTGTATCCTACGGGGCATTCCATTTATTGCATTTTTGGCTTTGGTGAGTAGATTTGCGTCATTTTCCGAGACTTCCTTCATCGCTTCTATCAATTCTGATTTGGTGCGCGGGCAATTTTCTGCTACTTTTTCTTTAAGAAATGGCACGGAGCCTTGTCATGCATAAAAACTCGGTCTCTATTGAATTTTTCATTTATAGTCGATACCAGTTGTGATTGCAGAGCATTTAAATATTGATTTGCGTTCATTATCCCGTTTACTACCTAAAGTGGGAAGAGTCGTTTTGATGATATTGCTGACCAAACCATAATTCTAACTGGTTGTTTGACCTGCTGTTGACACAGGAAGTTAAATATTCTTCTCTTTTTGATCTAAGAACGGTCCTGGACATTAGTAGTGCCACTTATCATAGTCTCGTCACCGAATACAACCTAATCAAGAAATACAACAAGATAAAGTTGAACGGGACATTTATTGAAAAGTGTAACCAAAAGTGTAGACCATGTGAAATGTCCAGTTGCCCATGTTTTTCTTTGTTGAGTCATCCTAGCGTTTAACCGTTCCTTCTTGCGAGGTCGTCTTGCACATAGCCCATATTGAAAAAGTCTACGTCTCACAGTCCTCTCCGATATTTCCGCATCAACGTTACGCATTGAACCCCTCAGAGACATACTGGATAACGTTCGATCTTCCTTAGCTTTCCGCATTAAAAAATCTGTCCTGGCTGACTGTTGTTTTTATGATTGCGACCACATTTTCCTTTTCTTCTGGGACTTGTTGAAGATTGAGTTATTAATTTTTGCGAAAATTTGCTGACGAATGATCGGCTCACTCCTGTTTTCGTTTTCTGGGCTATTTGCACATGCGTAAACTGACCTACTTAAAAATGCGTCGAAATTTTGGCTCTGGTTACAGCACTGATGTCCTTTGCTTTACCCATAGTGAATTTCACTAATATTACAAAATCCACTTTCACTTTTCAAAGTCACAAACGAGATTGAAATTCTTCAGTAAAATACTTATTCTTAAATACTACCTATGTTAGTTGTCATAAAATCAAAGAAATTCGGAGGTCAAACTAATTAACAGGACCATAAATACTCGGAATTCATATTCTGTCGAAAAGGGGTTAATAACCATAAAAGGCTTATTTTCAGGGTATATTAAATGTTTCTTGCACGAATTCCTTGGATTGGTCGATATCTACCATAATGACGTATCAACTATACAAAAGGTTGCAGTTCGGGCTTCTAAAATCACATTACCATGAATTTCGTATGAGGTGATAATAATTTGGCCACATCTGTACATACGAGATCAAATACGAAGAATTGTATTGAAAAACCGAAACTAATCCCGAAAAGCAAGAAAATTAAAAATTATAAAAAATTTATTTTCTAAAATATCGAAAAAAATTTAAAATACTAAAATGTCATTATTCTTCATATGCATATCCTTATTCATATGTTTATAGATTCCCGCCCAAAGTTCCGAGTTTTAATTAGCAAAGCCGCTGTCTAAGTTGTTAATCTCTGCAATTCTACACAAATTTCTATTTATTTTAAATAATTTGAGGAACTAAACTAAATTTGTTCCGGAGTAGTCCGCGGCCGAAGATGTGTAAATTCGTTAAACAACTTCAAAGGAAGATATTTGGAAATTATTCGTATTTTTAAAGCCAATTTTATAAAGTTCCAAAAATGGTTGCTAATTATTGATAAAATTTAAACATTATCCCGAAAAAATATTTAGTATTTATTTTAGAGTTTTTTCAAGATTTCGTTTTTGGGCTTTCGTGTTTTCAGCAAACAACACCAACCTCGTTATTTTATTTATGTAAATAGCGTTATCGTAAAATACATTAAAAAATATATTGACAATTTATTACATTTGTATTTTCAGGAATTACAACAACCAAAATGTTCGGCCATGCATGCACTGGACAACAGTTTAGCCCTTAGTAAGCAGAATCAACATCCCACCGGTTATGGAAAATCGCTGAAAGATACTGCTGATAAAAACAGTAAGTAAAAAATGGCCTAACCCGTTAATCGTAAATGTACATTTCAAAAAAAAAATTAAAATCACCGCACCACTTAACCATATTCCAAATTGCACATCGCTCTCAGCCCGAAATATTTGAGTTCATTCCTCATAAACCTAATCGATTTTATTTAATTGCAATATTCATCGTATTTTTCAGTATTGATGTCTCAATACCTACCATAAATAGTATGTAGAATACTTATTGCCATTATGTGTACGACAGAGACATCCAGTAAAGTGCCAGACACTGCCAATAAAGGTAACTACTATTAATTTGAAGTAGTTTGTTTTTTCGTGTATTGGTGGTTTTGTTTGGAAAGTATTGTGGTTGTTTATAGTTAAGTTACTTAATAAATATAAATATTTAATATAATGTATTTAAATGCTTCTTCATTATCTATAATTAATTCAAATTTATGGCTTTTTGGTTACGATTAAACAATTCCATTCCGATAACTAATAATTAATAAACCTGTACTTATTTGTATTTTGAAATTGAATAAATTATGGAGGGTATAATGGAAGATTTAATTAATCCCTTCATTTCCGAAATTAGTGACTTACTATAAAATTACTGAAAAATTATCGAAGTTTAATCGAATATAAGAAGAGTAAGTTGACGAAGTATCTTAAAAACGTCCCATCCACTCAAGAGAGAAAACAACGGTGATAACAAGATTGGGTGATAAGCAGCAACATATAAAAATAATAAAGGATTACCAAAACTCAGTTTCAGAGCTCCATGTAAGTGACAGAGCTCGCACGGCTTACTGTAATCCTTCAAGTAAAGATTTCTATCTTCCTTGAATATATTCATTCATATCGTATTCCAAAATAAATAATTTTTTTAGTTTCGGGAGTTTCACTATTTACCATAATAAATATAACATTCTGTGTAAAAATGTTCCTCGTTGTTACAATTCTGATATAGATATTGTGGCTTCGTTTTGTCATCTGCTACTTCCATTGGTGTATAGCACTGAATAATGATTTTATTTCTTATTTTTGAGGGAAATGTTGCTGTTATTATTCTGCTATTATTCTTAACAAACACATTTTAATAAACACTTGTTTTTCTATTTCGCAAAAATTAGAATTTTGAATATTTTAATTAAAAAATTTTGTTCAAAAAGTTTAAAAAATCACTCGATCGATTTCGACTTGTTAGGTCCTCATCAGGAGTATCTACTGATTTGTAAAAGTAAAAATTTTGTTATATACATATAGTAGAAAAAAGGCAAAAAAGAAATAAAAGAAAGAGAGACTGCCAACTGTTGTTTATGCGGAAAATTTAATAATAAAAAAGGGGAAGAATTAAGCAGGTAAGCGAATAGTCATCGGTCGAGTAACAAAATTCATATTATTACGAACGTGAGAATAGAACAGGAAAATTGAAGGAATTGGGAAGGAGTGAATTGATTACCAAAAATACAAGACGTCGACATTCCATTACATTCAAAGCTAGTTTCGTTTGACGTTGCCAGTCTCTTCACTTCTAATCCAATTAATACTTTGTGCCAAATAGTTTGTAATGCCTTAGATAGGGATGTTGTCGATGAGGGCTTACTTTGTGAACTGAAGTTGGTGTTTGAGACTTGTATTAAACAAAAAAAAATCTGTTTTGATAATACATATTTCAAATTCGCTGGTGGTCTACCCACGGGCTCCTCTATCACCTTTGTTAGCTGAAATTTTCAATAGATTAATAATTTCGCTATTTCAAATACCGACGACAATGAGATCGTATAGATTTGATACAAAAACAGCGCCTCCGTGTTTATTTAATTGTGCGGGGATGTCGTAGACACGAAGTGCTTTCCCATATTTCAATCTACTAATAGTTGCTGCCAAACATTCGTCTCTTCGATCTAACGTCGGATATGCTGGTAAAACGTCTTTTAGAGATCATGACTTAATCGATTTGGATTTCTGTTCTTCCGTTAGTCGAGCTCCACGTTACTTTGTGAAGTTTCTTATGAGGAAAAACGTACGGACCGATATGCGATGTATTTTCTGCACTGCTACCGATTTTTGCATTAAAGACATCCACGATAATTTTAACGACATAGTGCGGGGTGTTATTGATGACCTCTTAACTCGACGAACAATAGAGATCTTTGGCGTCATATGATTTATCTTCGTGATATTAAATTTCGTAGTGCGGAGTCTGACAGTGCATACCAGCATATTGATAAGGCGTTTAACCATTGGTGATTACTCAGGTGGTGATTAATCAGGCGTAATTTGAGGCCTGTTGAACTCTCCTGTTGACACAAGGTTGCATTTCCTGGTAGAATTACACTATCAGCAAGATGAAAACATAGCAGTAAAAAACAGAGAAAATATAGTAAATATGTTTTATGTGAACAGGCGGCATTTAATAATTTAAAGAAGTTACGTTAATTGCTCGGTTCTTTCGATATACTTTAAAATGTGTCTTTAGGTGTCTTCAGCCATGAGCAACCAACTTATTAAATATACCCTGAGAAATTTCAATATTGCTTTTCCTTATTGCAAGTCCAAGTGAACCTTCCTCTCGTACATCTGGTGTTTTTTCGAAGGGGTAAGAAAATGTCCTGACCACTATAATTTTACAAAGAGAGCCAGATGTGATAAATTTAAACAGAGTCGCTTGATTCCCTAGACGTATGAACAAGACTCATTTTTCGTGGTCATATAAATATACTTAAGGAGGATAATTTCGGCCAGCCACGGTAACTTTTATATTTTGAGAAGGTCGCCTATTTTTTGTTGCAGACATCTAAAAGCAATTAATTGGCAACTTCTCCATGTCTTATTATTCTTCCTCATTATCTATTCTCATATTTCTTCCTCAGATCTCTTCCCATTTATCAATCTGCTAATTACTGTATAACTACTTACTACTGGTGGACAAACTCTTTTGTTTCAACTTTGCGTTTGAATCGAGAGTCGAAAAGATCCATGGAGCTATTCAGACAAAACCAAGAATATCATAAGATTAAGACGGACATCTGCTTTAACGAATTATCGGAACGAATTATAATATCACCGATATATTGCCGTCTGAAACACACAATTAAAAAACACCGGGAGAACAACGATATGAAGCCATGGAAGAACAGTCTTTGGATTAACTATCAATCGGACGCCCTACATATTGGCGTTCGGCTAAAACAAAATTCACGATCTGATAGGTTTCTGTGTAACTTCCATAACGCAAGGGCGTTGCACTAGTCTATTGGCCTATCAGCTAATTAAGGCACTCGAACGAAAAACTTTGTTCACTGACATTTCAGAGTAAAATTTGAAGAACCGAGTACACAATGTAAGCACAGTTTACAAATAAAAATGTGGTGTGCACTTCGGTGCTTCTTAGCCGAGAGTACAGAAATTCACCTTGACATGTTCACCTTCACCCTCTTGTCAAAAACGTAACACATTTAAATTAGGATATTAATTATTATCGAAATCAGCTTCTAATGATTTCGATTTCATTAATAGATGCAGCAGGTTGTCTACGCAGCAGAAACATTTTTACCTCTCTTTAGCCTCGTAGAGGCAAATAGTTGAGGATTGGGGTAGCCCATTCTTGTTATTCATAGATTGACAATGAACGGATTTTAAAAATATGTAATAATTTTTTTACCATAAAAGTTTCCTATTGCTAATTCTGCTGGCTTTCGTCTCTGTCTCGAAAAAGATGGTTCTTACATATTTTTTCGAATTTAAAATGAGAGCAGTGCTGCCTCTGGTGTGGTTTTGTATTGATCAACTAGTTTCTGCTTTGCTAGAATGAGAGTGGCTTCTTGTGAGATAAAGATCATTTCAACCAACCTTTAGGATTTCAACTTGCAAAATCAAATAAATTAAATATTTTTAATTTTTGTATTAGAAATATGTTAACTAATCACAACATTTTCTTTTTTACAGGAAGATCAACAAAAAATTCATAGAAGTTGTAAAAAACAAAACTAAATTTAAAAAAAATTATATAAATAAATTAATATAAATAAAAAAAATATAAATAGATATAAATATTATATAAATAAAATAATTATGAAATAAAATATTTTTAATTAAATTAAATTTAAAAAAGTTGCAACACAAAACAAACAAAAATAGTTCATGTATAAAAAATTGTTATAAAATTAAAAATTGTAAACAAAAAACTTAAAAACATTATACCTAATTTTTTTTTTTTAATTTATCATCGATAAAAAAGTTCGAATTATTTAAAATACTTATGTATATTTCTATTATTTATTTAATTTACTTTCTAAGTTTCGTTTCGTTACAAATTATTTTGATTATAGGCGACAACATAAAATTAATTTAATAAAATAAAAATCTATTGTAATTATTATCATCTTTGTATTAATTATTTTATGATTAAATATTATTATACATTATTAATATTAATTAGTTTTGCGTAAAAATATTATGTTTGTAAGAAAAGAATAAAATAAAACAAAATTACCCAATAAAAATTTATATTTATATAATGATTTTATATAAGGTTTTTATTTTTTAATTATGTATTAAATAAAAAGAACTTATTATTATTATTTAAAAATATAAAAAAGAAACAAAGAAAAAACTATATAATAAACATTTTCAAAACAAATTATATTTTAACTGGTTTTAATTAGGGAATCGCTCTCTAAGAATATTTAGGTCATATAACTTAGAAATGCGTATTTGAAGTTATCGGAGCATCCTATCCCAGAAAATAAATGTTTTTAATCAGGCAACACTAACATATCAATAACCAATTTGCTTTTACGGGAAATTATTTCGTTCATTTTGTTCAAATATATTATATTTGGGAAGTTAGTCCGGGAAAAAACGGGAAATTGTCAAATTTATTAAATTCGATCATGATGGCAATCTAAATTAAACTGATCGAATAATAACTATAGTAAGCCTTGTTTTTGTTATGAAATTTTACTAAATGACGATTTAACACTTGTTCGATGGCAGATTGCGCCGAATAAAGCATGGTGCTCCTTGGACTTAATTACAAGACTGTAAAAAATGTATGTACTTCTTTCCACACCACTTGAGAGGTGCGAGATTGCGTTTATTTTATGTGGCGACCTACGGGCCTAATCCACAATACAGAGAAATCTAAACAAATCAAATAAATGGCCGAGAAGAATTATTCGTCTCTTTTTGAAAATTCACATGTGCTATGGTAACGTCCACTCGCATGGGGATGCGAAATCACTTCTCAACCAAGCTCCAATAATTTCTCACGACTTTTCGATTTCCCAATTCTACTTAGGCGTTTCCCTTTAATTTGTAACTATGGCTTTGGCTAGCATCGGTTTTGGCACGCTATAACTATGGGTCAAATCTAGATCGGTTGGGAGGGTTTGTTATGCCGATTTGCCATCACACAAAAAAATAAACCGTGTGCTACGCTAATTATCTATTGCCCCTATTATGGTACTCACCATTTTGAAATATTTGATATTATACTTGTTGCGGTGAGGTGACTCTAGTGTCAAATATACTAACCGACCATATACTGGTGAGTTCATAGTCATTTTTCGAAAAACAAAATCAAGATGGATAGCAAAATCGTAAGATTTCTTTTCATAATAATTTTTATATAGGATTTCATTTTATAAAATTATTCCATAATCAAAAAATATTTCTTCATGATTTTCTGGACACAAAATAAGAATTTCCCCAAAACGCCAAAAATTACAATATTGCCAACTTAATGGCAAATGTCATAATAAACAAACACATCTCACGAAAATAAAAGCGAGGAACATAATACAAAAATCTAACACACACGACTTCTATCTTGAGGTGACTTGCTCGGTGAGGTGAGGTGAAAACTATAATAGCACTCTGCATGAGAACGGTATATACAAGTCATTTCACTCCCCATGGGTCACAATAAAAACACAGCGTAATCCATTTTTAATTATGCATTCATACTACTAAATAAATATTAAATTTATTGATAAATAAGAAAAAAATAAGAAAAACTAATAAAAAGGAAAAAATGAAAATTCTTCCACATTTTGGATATACCGTTATAAACATGAACATATCTACATATGTATATTAAATATTTCTAAGATGCAAATATTACCACTTTGGCGGCGTTCCCGAGCGCCCCAGAAACTCCTCCAAAACCGTAATATTCCTGAAACCAAATGATATTACTGCAAAAAAAAAGGTATTGAATGAAATGTATAAATATTTTTTTTTATGAAAAGGAAAATTTAATATTTAACACAATCACCAATCTTACCAAAAAAATTAATATATAATATTTAATATATAAGAATGCCAATAATGGCCATAATTACTATTCCACAAACTGCCAAACCCTCACCAGTGGTAAGCGCACTATTCTCCAAATTAACTCCTAAATATAACCTCGACTCATAATTGTCCACAAACTTCCCATATCATATCAATTAACATCATAACATTTACTTCGCATTCATCCATTAAATAACCCTCAAATATAAAAATATCACCAAATATAACAGAGTGGACGGATTATTCATCTCGTTAGTCTTTAGTGTCACATGTGTTTGATATCGAACATGCGAAAGACATTTAATCAGATAACTGGTACATAACAGTCGAGCACTTCTATCCAGTGGTAGTGCCTATAATTCTCATAAATTAAATAATCGGAAGGGTCATCTAACCCGACTATTTTCGGTGATGCCTGTTACGAAATCACACCCTTAGCACTGTTTTTCGATAGTAGAAATAGTCGCGACCATGCGTTTCCCAGCTTCAAAATATTGGGTCTATCCGAGCGCTTTCACAAAAAAAAAACATTTTCACATAGAATTCACTAAATTTTGTAACCAATATAAATTACCGTTTCGTAAAGCTCTTGTCTTTCCGAAAAAATCCGAAAAAACCGTAAATTTTGGGAAGAAGTTCTATAATACGGAACTCGATCAATTCATAACCGATTATGTTGGGATTTAATATGTTGGATGGAAATGGGATTCGTAAATTATTTTTGGAAGAAGTTCTATAATATGACCACCTGGAACGGTACTCGATCAATTCTTAACCGATTATGGTGGAATTGGGTATGCTGGATGAAAAGAGATTCTTAGACGATTTTGGAAAGAAACCTTGGAATATCTCCACTTGGGACGGCAGTCGATCAATTCTTAACCGATTATGATGGGATTGGGTATGCTGGATAAAAATGGGATTCTTAAATGGTTTTGGGTCTAAATTCCGGAATTTGGCCACCTGCGACGGTACTCGATCAATTCCGTCCTCCGATTACGACGGGATTGGGTATGCTGGATGGAAATTATATTCTTAAATGATTTTGTTAAGGAATTTGAAATATGGCCACTAGGGATGAAACTCGATCAATTTTTAACCGGTTAAGATGGGATTGGGTTTGGATGATAACTAAAAACAATTTCTATTTTTTCCATCGCCTCCAAAATCACTCCCAGAATGCACGAACTCCGCAAGGAACTGCAGTGTTTGGACAACAATCAACATCTTGTAATTAGCGATGACATACGTGGTTTTATTTTTTGACCTTATATTTTACCAAACATTTTCCGTTCAGGTCGAGCTTGAACCTCGTTAGTTTTTTATGTTATTAATGCAAATTGGAATTTGGAATAGTAGGGATTAACGGCTTTACTAGCTCTCTTGGCCTCGCGAGAGCTAATTTAGCCCCTCATGAAGCTTAGCCCTCTGATGGGGAATAAATGAAACTACGGGGATGTAGGGGGGTTGATCGACAAACATTTCGTAACGATTGTAAACGAATCTAAAAAATTAAAATTTCGGACATTACCGATTTCGGAATTTAACCGTAACATATACATAATATATTAACAAATCCACAGAGCACCACGTTGCAGGATATAAGCTTATGCTTTTTTCAAAAACGAATTAAAATTAAAATTAATTCGGCCGCACAAAGCGAAAATATTAATTATAAAAATTATACAATTAAAATTTTTTGTTGCTGTGTAAGTTAGGTTAGATTAGAGTTGCTGCTATCGCACACTTAGGACAATAGTGGCCCATTGTAATACCACAGGATCCTATCTCCCGTTTATTCTCGCTGAAACCATCCAGAGCTGCTTATGTAGCGCAAAATATCTCGCACTTCACAGCCCACGAGTTCCGAAAGGCTGCCCATAACGTGCATACCTAAGTACTTATGCCTTCTGCATGCTAGTGCCGGTCACGAGCATAGGAAGTGATCTCACGTCTCCTCCTGATCTACGTCCAAACAGCTTCTACAAATGTCATTCATCTGTAGACCCAGTATTCTCGCATGTTCCCCAAAAAGGTAATGTCCTGTCAGTATCCCTACGACCAATCCTTCTTACTGAGCGCCAATTTAAGCGCTGTTATAGGTTTCTCCTAACCTGCCCTTTCCGGCTGCATTTGGAGAGTTGTACCGTACCTAGCTAGTTCGTTTGCCCTGCAGTTTCCCGTGACGTCCTAGTGAACAGGGAACCAGATTATGTGGATGCTGAAATATTCGCTCATCTCATTAAGAGATGATCGGCAATCCAGCGCCAACCGTGACTTCAGACAAACCGCCTCTAGTGACCTGACCGCCGCCTGACTGTCCACATAGGCTGCGATATCTCTCACGGATACCACATTATGCTTCAACCATGTCACGACTACGCCTATCGCAACCACTTCAGCCTGGTACACGCTGCAGAAGTCAGGGAGACGAACGGAAATATTAACATTAAGCTTCTTGCAGAAGATTCCTGTTCCTACCTTGCCGTCTAGCTTGGAACCGTCCGTGAAAAATTGCAGTGCCTCGCATTTTCCAGTATTGACCCGTTCCTCCAGGGTTCTCTCGAAGGACAGATGGTCAGGAAACCTTTATCGAAGCACGTTGTTTTAATATAATCTAGATTCTCCAGTTCTTCCCTTAGCGATATAAGTATCGTCGAGTGTCCCGCCTGAAGACACTTCCACTGAGAGACAGCCAAGAGTCTCGTAGCTACATTGGTTGTCATCTGCTTACCAAAAAATTCGATTGGAATAACGTGGAACATAACCTCTAAAGCGCGTATAGGTTTTGACCTAAGCGCCCCGCTTATAAGCATGCAGGCCGTTCTTTGCACCTTCTCCATCATCTTTATGTATGTTAACTTCTCCAGAACTGTTGCTGTGTAAATGGTAACAAAAATTGGTTGTTATGTAATAAATTATGTAATAAATATATGCCCTCGTTCGCGGATGTACTGACGAGTGACGACAATTTTTCCTCTACGTTCATTATGTTGCTGCTGGCTATTACCTTCCACAAGTTACAAAGTTCACAAATAAGATGAAACAAATACAATTTATTTAAACAAAATGCAAGTTAAATTACGTTGACTATCCGAGGAATCGGGACCAATATAACAACACTATGTATTTACCCACGATAAACATGGGAGGCCTACCGAAGCGCTTTGTCAACCCTGGTTTAAATTTAAAAATAATTTATTATTTCCCATCGCCAAAACAAGAATATAAACCTACAACAACCACAAACTACCAAAATAAAAGAGAAGAACTAATAAGATATGTATATAAATTAAAAGAAACAACAACAATTTTGCAGAATTTTTTCTACAAAGGAACCAAAACCGCGCGCCAGTAATAATGTATGTACTAACTTATTGGCCCGTTCCAAACGCGGCTTCTAAAGACCGGCTTCACCTTCGTCTTTTTCCCCTTTTACCTAAAATAAAATCGATGTTAACTGTGACATAAAATTTTTCGATGAAGCCGAACTAACACAAATAGAAATGAAAATAAAAAAATTTAAGGCCGTTGTTGAGATGTAGATTTTTGTTTAAATTTTATTTTCGAGAGAACAGAATAAAACAGTACAAAAAAATTTGGTGTTTTAATATAAAATAAGGGTTCAAATTAACAATAAAAATCTATTACGACTTACTTTGAAGCCAGAAGCTGAAACCATGTGTAATTGCTTCCCATTATATGAAATAAAACTAAAATGGCGTATAGCGTATAAACAAAACCGATATGAAAAATGAAGCCATGTGTATTTTACGTGCGAATATTAAAAAATATCTACATTCTCTCTATAGAAAATATCTAAAGTTTATACAGTTATAATAAAATAAATGTGTTGTATTTAATAAAATAAACGTAAAATAAAAAGACTTACCTTATGTATAATTATGCATCCTTCTAAATCTAAAGAATAGTTAATAAAACATTTTAGAATTAAAATTATCACTTCACTTAGGTATTTTTATCACTACTAACTATTACATAACCACAAAACTAAAATAAAATTAAATTAAAAACATTTACGCGTAAAATAATAAAAATAAAATATTTAATTTATTTAGTTTAGTTTTACTAATTGATAGTCAACTGTTCTCGTCGACGGTCAAATACCAACCGGAAATAACAAAGGTATATAATACACCTATCCCCCGATTTACACGATTTTTAAAGTATGGGATTTAAAAAAACAAAAAAATTTCTAGTTATTTTTCAATTCCGTTCGCTTGGTAACATATTGGTGCTTATATTTCTAGTCATTTTTAAATTCTATTCTCTTCTGAATTCCATTTATTCTAAAGCTATAAATGGGGATTCCCCATTTTTCATCATTGTGTTTTTTATTCGATTTTTTTTTAAACTTGTATTTACTAACCAAGTGATAAACAATTATAGTTTTTGTGGCATTTTGATAATTTTAGTAAAATTTGGAGGATTTTACCATGCCAAAAGGAATTAAAACAAAAACAAATGAGAATAAAATGTATATCTTTAGAAAGCAAAATTAAAATTTTAGATCGTCTACATACTGAAGAAAGAGTAATAGATATTGCTAATTTTCATTTTATGAATCTCTCCCAATTATGGATGCTTGGAACAAATTTGAAATCTTAGATTATATACCGAGATTAAGCAAAATTATGGCCAAATATAGTAGTGGAAGGTGAGAATTCTAGATTACTTTTGGAGTTTTCATATTCTCAGATAACGGAGATGGCACATACAATGGGGATTTTGCTGGGGCAGATATTGTAGAACTAATGGCGGACAAAGAACTAGATGAGGGTGATTTGAAGAAGAGTCTGAAACAGTTGTGTTCACAGCAAAACTCATCCGTGAAGGACGTGAATTAGGACAAAAATTGGGTAATTATTTTCTAAAAAATGAACCGAATGTTGAACGAGTCGACCGATATCATTGCCAAGGTTCGCCATTTGCTTGTACTGTAACTTAATAATTGCGGTCTTACTTTGAGAAATTTACAACAACAATCCCATATATGTAATTCCAATTTGGAATTGTTTTAAACCCACTTTTTTGCTGGTATAGAATTATTCTATTCTACCGGGTTGTAAATTAATTACGATTTGTAATAATATTCAATATTATTCGGCCATATATTACTATTTAATTAGATATATTTAGTTGTGTTCTCACGTTTTGTTTAACTTCAAAATGTAATTGTTCCCAAATAATAAAAATAAGTAAATACAATTTTTGGTTGTTACTTTGAGCACAATATTTATTCTATTCCAGCATGGATTTAACCTGTACCAAAGTAAGACCATAAATGACTAATTTCGATTGTCAAGCTATCAATATGTTTTAAACCGAAAATACTTTCTCACGTTTGCTATAATGAGAACTTCAGAATTTACGAATTTCGTTTCGAATATTTAGGGAAAGTTAAGAAAATTCTTGCATAGGACTCACAAAGTACTCGAGCCGGCACACTCTAAACTTATGATTATCTAACGAAATTCGATTAAACCGATACGAGTTTATATAACATTAAATTTATTTTTTAACTGTTTAAACGTAAGTCGCCAAAAGATGAAAACTTGTAAGCAACACGAACCTATGCTGAAAAAGGTTGTTGTCTATTGACTTAATGCCTCACATTTAATGTTAAAATTAATTCTTAATGACAATTTTAATTAAAAACAAATTTAATTTTTGATTTAGGGACTGTATTTGATTTTTTTTTATTATTCTTGGTTTTTATTTGTTTTAGTTGATGTTCACATTTTTATTTGATTTACATTAATAAAATCATATAACTAATATGTAATTTAATTTATTTTTAAAATTTTATTATTTTTGCCATAATTTGATTTTGTGTTTAAATTTAATAATTTATATTCATAATATATGCTGTATGTATTTATTTAATCATTATAATTTTAACATCACAAATATATATATAATTTATTTTCTCTTTAATTTTATCATAATTTAATTTTATTAATTCATCAATTTTTATAATAATTTTAGCAGAATGTTTTGTTTTAATAATACACATTAATTTACAAAATTGCATGCAAATTACTAAATTTTATTGTTATTATTATAATAAATAAAATAAAATATATATATAAGATAATATTAAATTTATTATTTTATTCATTAAAATTTTTGTATGTGATTATATATATAATTCAATAATAATAAATTGTTTAACAACGATTTAATTTTTTTAATTTTCTGTTTTCTTTTCCTTTTGTAAAATAAATAACAATATAATATAATATATTTAATATAATAATAATTTTTTGTTTTAATTGAAATGTTTTATTGTTTAATTTAAAAATTTAAAACTATTTTATATTTAAACCACTTACTATTCTTAAATATAATTTTTATAAAAAAAATATAATATAATAATAATAATTTTGTAATTTGAAATAATTTATTTTTTGTTTTCTCTTTAAAATATTTAAGCTGTTATTTAATTTTGAAATAGATTTTGTTGGGCCTTATCTTCCTCGAAATCGGTCCACGCATTATTTAGCTCAATAAATATCATTTTTGACAGTTCCTCATTTTCAGTGCCAACGTGCTGGAATTAAAAAAACACGTTTAGGAAACCAAACGTCCAAACACTTCTTCCTTCGCTATTTCAGAGCCAGAATATCCAGATCTATCACGTGCACCAAGATACTTCTAAAATTTTTAGAAACACGTGATGGTTTCAAATGAACACAATAATTTAGCTCAAAGTAGGGGATTCTCTGAAGCATCCTATCCAACTTGTAGAGTCACAAGAGACCCATAAAGTTCAACAATCACAATATCATAAGGCAAAAGGTAAAATTATTTTTTGAGAATTGTCCAGTTCCCAGAACAGGCTTATTTATATGCCAATTAGATGGAAATGATTTCTAGGTGAAGTAATAGAATGTTTTGCAATGAGGCCAGCTGACCGTTTTTCAAACGATTTTGATAGATTTATGTGGGATCAAAGTAGAATTCTAAAGTGATTTGTCGATGAGTTCTGGAATACCAACTAAGACAAAACATGGACATTTCTCAAAAAATTTTGTTAAAAAAATTAAATTGATTCGAAAGGGATCCGCTCAAACCACGATATTTCAAAACGCGATATTTCGAAACGAGATATGACAAAACGATATGGTACAAAACGCGATATTTCAAAAGGCAATGTGGTACAAAACGCGATATGGTACAAAACGTGATATTTTAAAACCAATGACATTTCGTAAAAACAAAAAACCTCCGAGTATTTTCAAATTGGCATAGCTGGATTATTTTCGTATTATCAAATTGGCATAGCTCGTTAAAGTTTCAAATTTTTCCGCTACGTGCCACTCGGTCGTTATCCTCCAATCGTCAATCATCTCTCTCTATGGCACTATATCAAGTTATTTGGCCGCCTCAAATAAGGTTTCATAATCATATTTTCATTTCGGAAAATGAGTGATTAATTCATTGACCTAAACCAGCCGTGAAATTATTTTCCTTGTCACCCCCGGGAATCGAACCCGGACCTCCGGGCGCTGGAGCAAGCATGCTGACCACTTTGCCACCGGAGCGGTTTTGAAATATCGCGTTTCAAATGGGACCCGATTCGAAATGGATTTGGTATTTTAAATGTTTACCTAAATGTTAAATGTGGTGTTAAATGTGGGCATTTTACTTTTATAAGCAAGGTCGCCTTCTAGTTTCCTTGCTGTTGGAGTGTTCCACACAATTTATGTTTCGAATGAGTCGCTGTCACCTCCCACAGAGCTATCTGGAAAGAGTGTGTTACTACTGAATTTACAAGAAATTGTGGATTGACCACCACACATGGTGGCTACTAAGGTTTGTTTTGCCCAGTTATCGCAGGTTTTGGTTGTCTTCATTTGATGATCAGATCTTTTGACAACCACGGCAGTTTTGGTTCGTTAGCACGTCTGTTTCGCATATTTTAGTGAATACCCCGGTATCTTGTCTATTCGCTTACCTACAGCAATTGAATGAACTACATCAAAGTAAGATGATTACTCTGTGATCACTTGTGGTTGCCCTTCTCAACAGTACGTCAATTATAAGTTTAAGGACAATATAAATTTATAATTATGATTTGATGGTTCTTAGGCCAACATGATAGTTTGCAATTTTTTCATAAAGCCTTGGATCATCTGAAAAAGGATACTTACAAGAATTTTAGTTATTTTTATCTAACTTATACGCATAAACATGGTATCGCAGTCAAGATCATAATTTTAAGGGGATAATAACCTAATTTACATGTGCAGTGAATTTAGAATATTGAGCTTCATATTTGCTTAGAACTGGTTTTCAGAAATCTCACCAAGATCAATTATTTGAAAGTGATATAATGAAATGAGTGAACGATGGGTGATAAAACGAAATAAAAATGAATCTTTAAATAGTTTGCAAGTTATAAAGAACAAAGATAAAACATTTGTGTATCTCAATTTTTGCACTTTGGTGGTGGGGAATTGAGAAGTATAAAACCTGATCTACCAAAATCTTGAATCTTTTAACTTTAAAACGACATACAACCTACCTAAATTTAAAAACGTCGTTGGAAAACCAACAAAAAGTACGCAATGCCTACCTTATCGGGATGAACAGCTAAACACGCTTTCCTATATGCTCGCTTTACGTCTGCCATACTAACAAGCTGATGCATTTCACATTTACTCCACTTAGCTTCAGTCCATAAAATTGTGTGCATTGAGCATAAAAGTGCACGTATATTGCCTTTCTTCCCTTCAGTCTTGAAATAAAAAAAAATAATAATATTAAATTCAATCCATAGGAGTCGGTCGACTGGATAAATTCTTATCTTACCCATTCCATAATTTTAATTCGTTCCGGATCCATTTCCTTTATGACATCCTCTTTCCGCATATCGTTAATAGTTTTTGGTGTTTGTGATGTATTACCAAATTTATAACCCTGTTCGCCGAGTATGTCCGCAAACATATTGCCAAATCCACCACCTCCCCCATTTTTCGTACCGCCAGCGGTAGCAGTGGCGGTAGCAGCTTGACCTTTAGGATCCTTACTTTGTTCGCCAAAATGTGAACGACTATAGTCTGCTTTTTGTGCGGACGATGTGAATGTATCTTGCATGCTACGCGCTTGATGCGTAGGTGTTGTATGATTACTCGGAATTGGTGAAGGCGTTGGTATTATATTCGGTTGTGATGATACCCGCGGTGGTGTATTACTAGCACTCGACGATTGTCCCCCAAAAAATGTTTGTTGCGATTGTTTCAAATCTGATGTGAATTTTGTTGTGAAATTCGAAACGAACGAACCAATATCGGCAAATGGATCATTACTAGTTTTCGTTTCCGATTTTGGTGGCTCCGAAATATTTGACTGAGATTTTCCCTCGTTGGTTAGATTTGGTTTTAGTATATTCTCAAATGGTGCGAAATTTTGTGGTTTTGTCGACTCGGTGTGCATGGAAGTAGAACTAGAACTTAAATCTAAGTTTAGTGTGCCCAATAAATTGACCGAGCTGGTTTTTGGTAGCAAGTTATCGTCGAGTAAATCAATGTTACTGCTGTGATGATTTGATAGAGTTTCGGAAGATTTCGACAAGTGGGAGGCAGATAAATTTCCTTCGTCATTTCTGCCAAAACCGAGTAAATCAAAACTGATTTCCTTTTGAGGTGGTGCTGGCCGCTGTGGTGCATTCGAGATATGGAATGTATTTTGCGTTTGCTTTTCATGATTTTGATTTAAATTTAATAAGTCGAATGTTTCGGTAATTGGTGGCTCCTGTTTATCTGCTTCTTTTGTATGCTGCACGAGATCAGGTTGTACGGTTGGAATTCTGGAATGTAATAACGGAGACGGTGGGGGTGGAGCTGGTCTGGGTGGTGGAGGTTTAACGTCGGAGGAACTTGATGGACGCTTAGCTGTAACAAAGTTCTCCACATTTTCGTGATGTTCTATATCGGTTGCGAACAATATGTTTGGATTTTTTTGCACAGGTTTTCCGGATAGCCAAGGCGCTGGTTGTGCTGGTGGTTTTTCTACACTGTCCACCAGAATCGATACCGAAACATTTAAATTGGTCAAATACTGATCCGTATCAGTAATTTCATCTAATTCTTGACGATCGTATGATAGCAAAGTTTCCTGCTCTGGAATGTAACCCGTATTAAATTGTAATTGACACACTTTTATTCCGTGTGGACGTCCACCCATTCCAGCAAGAGTATTACGAGCATGATATAAACTTATGCTTACATCTCCACACACTACGGTATTTAAAGATAATGTGATCTTCTCTTCAGTACAATGAAATAATCTGGAAATATAAAGAGTAGCAATAAATTATTTTTTTTAGAATTTGCAGATTAAAACGTACCTCATTTTCTCATAATCGTCTAACGTATTTACTATAATCTTATCATTACAAATAATCTCAATGAATAAACGACAACCATCTCTGGCCTTTGTCATTCTAGGAACTGGTGATATTGTCAATGAAATCAAAGTCACTGGTTTGTAGTGCGGTAAATGCGGTTTCGATCGGACAATATCCGTTAAGTAATAAAGGTACCGTAACTCTGATGGCCGCATATTCGGCGGTACTCGTTTCACCGCAAACATTTGTATACCATCTTCGGGTTCCGTGATTAACGTTGCATACACAAACAAAGCTGCAACAATTGTAGCTGCAACAGATTTACCACCATCGGCACTCTCAACGATTAGCACACTTTTCGGGTCGGCACTCAAGAAACCGTACATATCTTCGACAATACTATAGAGTCCTCGAAGTGATATGGTTCGTGGTGGTGTTGGAAAATATATAACACTGCCCTCGATCGTTCGGATTGGTGGTGGAAGTTTAGGGATGCACCGTGGCCCGAAATTATAGACACTTACTTTGGATGGTTGGTATTTACTTTCCAAAAATAATTTTATATTTTCCACATGATTTGTTTTGTATGTGGATTCTAGTCCCTCGGATGGACAAGGCATTACCATGACTCGAGATGTAATGTAGCTGATATCAAGATCAGCCTTATTAAAAGACTGCTGCACGTTTTGCATTACTTTTGATGATGTATCCTTTAGATTTTTGAAGAAACTGCCGGCGCCACCTTTTAAACTAGAGAATAGTCCGTTCGACGGAGTGGCTAACATTGGATTTTGTTGCTGGTGTGGTTGTGCGATTTGGGGTGGTGGTGGTCTCACCACCTTGGGCGGTTGCGGTCTTTCTGGAGGCAATTTATCATTGTACCAAGTAGTTCGAGACTCGTCAGGTACATTAATCCCCGGTTGCTCAACTTTCACATCAATTGACGGTGGAGTGACTGGTTTGACTCGAGGTTTTAATTTAATCGGACCTTTTACATTCCAATTTAAACTCTCGGATACGGCGGCTAACCGTTCCAAAACAGTAGCGATATCAAAACGAACTTCCGGATTCGTTTGCAGACATCCCTTGATAATTGCATGAAAACAGTTGTACATATTATTCGAGGGTAACGTATAATTTCCGTTTATAATTCGTAGCTTAGCGGAATCCTCAAACGGATGCTTATGGAAACATAGGAAATATAAAATACATCCGAGAGCCCATATATCAGTTTTTATGCTAATCACCCGATTTTCCCAGGTGTCTAGTTGCTCAGGCGCCCGGTACATTGGAGTTGTAAACGTGGCTATTTTCTCTTCAATTTGAGTACGTGCATTCGCATTCCAACTTGGATCCGGCATAATAACTTCCGTGGTGGCCGAACCAAAATCACAGAGCTTCAATAGCCCATCGGCACCGAGTAGAAAATTTTCTATTTTAATATCCCGGTGATTAATGGGCGGATTTTGAAAGTGCAAATGCCGTATAGCCTGAGAGGCTTGATAAAAGATTTTCAATACAGTTTCGCCATCCATAGGGTCACCTACATAGTCGAGAAGTGGTCCGCCAGTGCACAGCTCGGTAACGAGTAAATATTCGGCAAGTCCATTTGTACTTTTGCTCCGATCCACCAGGGATGCAGTAATAAACTTGACAATATTTGGATGATCCGACACCTGCTTGTGAACTTGAATCTCTCGGATTATATTATTGCAGGCTTCCTTATCTGCGCCAAACAATCGCTTAAGTGCATACAGTGTACCCTCGGTTATATCTTGTGCTTCGTATACGAACGCAAATCCACCTGAAAAGAATATGAATACCTAGTTAAGTGTGTACCAGAATAAATAATGATGCCCATTCTGTCAGCCAGTTCGCTGCCCTAATCGTAGTGTAATTTTTTCCACAAAGAATCGTTCTAATCTTTTGTTATTTCATTAATAAAATTTTAATCTGTTTTCGTAAATTTATTAAAGGAAATAGACGAAACCATGTCGTAATGGATTCAAAGCTGTTATGTCGCAAATCCAGCATGAGTAATCACAATGGAATGAGGATAGGTACCAAGCGATACGAAATGTTCATGCTGAATGGAAATTAACACGAAACACAAAAATTAAATAAATGATTGCATTGTTTTTATGCAAACAAGAAAATGTAGACAAAAAACATCAATAATTAATGAAAAATCGGTAGTGATCCACCCACAAAAAAAAATCGCTCGACACCATATTTCACATAAAATTTGAAAACCACAAAAGAAAAATGCGATATAATTCATCGAACCACAACGATAAACATAAATTGCAAAACTACACAACAAACCTTCCGCAATTAGAGATTTAACTCGTAATTTAAGAGTTCCAACTTCCACAATTTGCCCGATGAAATCATTGCTTATAACACTTGGCTCGATATTGAAGTAGTTTAAAGCTGATTTTAGGAATTCACTCATATTTTGCTTTATATTTGATTTTTAAATTTTTAAACGTTAATTTGGATTTAAGTAGCTTTTAATTCATTTCTCGGATACGCGAACAATTGAAAAAAATAAAAAGGAAAATCTTTTATATTTTTGTTTTAAAGTGAAAGACCTAGACCACAGTTTTTGACATTAAACTAGTTTTTCTTGTAAAGAAAAATGTCATCTTCACCCTATTTGAATACGAAGTTGGAAATTTTATTGTAGGTGTATTTGATGCCCTATAAACCATAGAATTTCATTGATTTCATTGACAATTGTGTATTTTAATTTCGATTATGAGAAACGAATATGTCAAAAATACTATGTCCAAATTCAAGACCAGCAGTTGTGCATACCATTTAATATAGCTTTCAACCAAAAATAACACTAACTATAATAATAATAAAATAATATTTTATCAAAAACAAATAATTAACACGTTATATATTTATATGTTATCAAATTATTATGTTTTTTTCAAAAAGAATTCAGTTAAAAGCCGAAATACATTACAACCTGTCATTATTTACACACACACATTTGTATATCCTTTTTCCAGTCTGCTATCACAATTGTGTGAGTGGCGAAAGAATCATGCCCTCAATCATGTACTTCAGAATGCGTTGGACTGCATTCACATATGCTGCAGCTGGCTTTTCCAAGTATCGGCTGACACTTCCAACTGCGAAGCTGATATCTACGAGTACGAGTTACGAATTACGACTCAAACTAATTTTGACAAATTATGAATGAAAACAAGAAAAAAATAGATAGTACGACTATTGTCTCGTATTTATAAATGTGTACGACTAAAACAACAACAAAAAGTCGTAATTACGACAACTAAAAATGCTTTAAATAAAAAGGCCTTTTGACGACATTTGTCGTAATTCGTAACTCGTAATGCTTACATAATAACCCCCCAGGGGGGTTATTATGTAAGCATTACGAGTTACGAATTACGACAAATGACGTCAAAAGGCCTTTTTATTTAAAGCATTTTGAGTTGTCGTAATTACGACTTTTTGTTGTTGTTTTAGTCGTACACATTTATAAATACGAGACAATAGTCGTACTATCTATTTTTTTCTTGTTTTCATTCATAATTTGTCAAAATTAGTTTGAGTCGTAATTCGTAACTCGTACTCGTAATGCTTACATAATAACCCCCCTGGCCTGGTGGCGACGGCCAAATACATCAGACTTCCGACTGCTTTCGATACGGAAAATCCACTTCCTCGTCGGCCTCAAAACCTCCCAGATTTTGTGATTTGTCCAATGGAGTAGACACTGCATTGCAATCCGTCATGTTGAAACGATCGATAACTTTTCTTGCGTAGCCTTGTTGATTTATGTAAATCGATCCATCCGATCGCCGATCAATTTTAAGTTCTAGAAAAAAATTCAACTCGCAAACCTTGATCTCGAAATCCTTGTGGCGTTTTCGCATCTTGTTTCTAATAGCGGGTTTCCATCGTCATAGTATACAAGTATAATAGTATTATAATATTAAAGTATTACGATTAAAAACCAAAGTTGATAGTATAATAGTTTATTAAAATATTTCAGTATACTAGCTATCAAAATATAATACGTAGCAAATATTATTTTTAACGTTATAAATTTGATAGTGTAAAAATAAATTTAGTTTTCCTAGCTTATCCATTACCATTTATAATATTTTCATCGTTATATATTAGCTGTGTTTCTTGACGCTGGATCTGATCCAGTTCAGTTCATGTTTCATGAAACAACACAAAGGCGCTTGCTAGATTTAAAATCAAAATTTGTGATCTAAAACAAAATTTGGATCATATTTTCCATATAAAATTTGAACTGATCCGGATCAATCCGGATACGTCAAGAAACACGGCAATTATTATTATAAAATATGTGTCAAATAAATGAATAGAAAACACTCGTTTCGAACAGGCTTATTTTAAACCGTACGATGGAAAACCACCAGGGTCTGTTAGTAAAATAGTATAATACTATTTAATATTATTCTATTATGCTGTCGACGATGGAAACCTGGTATAAATCTATAATATGAAATTGGGGTCGATTCCGGGATCTAAAATCTTATGTTATGTTATTTTATTTCCCCGCTTCCTATAGGAATTTGTATTAAAAAACAAAAATAACATAACATAAAATTTTAGATCCCGGAATCGACCTCATTATTTTAAATTGATTGGCTCTGAAATGGTTAGTTGGGTATCCAACTAAAAATATTGTAGTTTGTTTTTTTTAGCTAGCTTTGAAAAAAATAAAAGTTAGTTGAGTTTATGTTTTTTTCAGAAAACAGATACTAATAAATAATAGTCAAAACTATATTCAAATAAATTATAAAAGCTAAAATAACGTTTGGATGAGTGATAATTACTAACTGTTATACATATTTTTAAAATAAAATTAAGTTTTATTGTAACACATTTGTACAATTTTTCTTATATAATAGAAGTGTATTGTAGTTCGTGTATCTGATTGATACTTGAAAAGCTTGGTGGAGCTATAACCACTAAATCCTTTTTCAAATGTTCGATGACCGGCGAAATGTCATACCAAATGTCGGTGATTGACATACCATTTTCCCACCGCAGATGAAAACACGGATCTGGTTCATTCGCGCTGAATCCAAAATTTTTGACAAAAGTAGTGAATCTTTTGTCCCAACAGCGTGACGCCTGTTTCAATCCATACAAGCTTTTGGATAGCTTGCACACATTTCCGCTTTCATAGTCATATCCAATCGGTTGGCTCATGTATACATTTTCTTCTAAATCTCCATTTAGAAATGATGTTTCGACGTCGAATTGCTTCAATCTCATTTGTTTTGCCGCTGCCAATGCCAGGATCGCTCTGATCGATGTAAACTTCACCACTGGATTGAAGGTTTCTTTATAATCGATACCATATTCTAGCGTGAATCCTCGCACTACCAATCGCGCCTTGTAGCGATCAGTGTTTCCGTTCGGATTTTTCTTGATCTTGTAGACCCACCGATTGTCGATTACTCTTTGGTTAGTTAATGCTTTAACCAAAGTCCATGTACGATTTTTAATAAGCGAATCTTACTCTTCGTTCATTGCACACTTCCACTGTTTGCAGATCGTCGATTGACAACATTTTTGTTATTGCATATCGCGCCATGCTTTTCGCGTTGTTCTGCCATGATGAAATCGTCTACGCCTCCATAATCTGCGCTCTCGTCACTCGCGTTCGCATTTTCCTCATTTCTTCAGCTTTTCTTCAGCTCTGATGTCCATCATTGCCATGGATTCCTCCAACAAAAATACCACGTTGCATGATATTTCAACTTTTTCTGTCTTTGAATTCCATGCTCGACATGCCTTGGAACGACTGTCGTATCCAACGAAGATACATTTTGTGGCCTTCGCATCGAGACTCTGTCGCTTCTCCTTTGGAATGTCACGAAGACTTCTTAACCAAAAATTCGCAAACGTTCAATCTTTGCTTCCTTGTTGTGCCACAATTCATGCAGTGTTTTTCCAACGATCGTGTTTGTTCCAGTTCGATTTAGCACATGAACTGCTAAATTCACCGCCTCAGTCCAAAACTTCTTTTCCATTTGCCTCGCCTGAAGCATCGTTCTTGCTAAGTTGACGATCGTCCGTATTTCTCGGTCAGCACACCCGTTTTGCTCAGGTGTGTACGGCACAGTTCGTTGGTGATGATAACCGTTTTCCTCAAAAAATGGCTTTAATTCTGCATTCACAAATTCCGTGCTATTGTCAGACCTGACAATACGATGCTTGTGCTTATCATCCTTCTGTATCAGCTTGACACACTTCTTGATCCAACTCGCTACTTCAAATTTTTGTTTTATGAAGTAAATGAAACGAAATATAAATAATCGTTTTTTGATAACAAGAAGTACCTGGTTACAATTGAGTTTTCCTGGAACGGTCTGCGACTCTTGAAGCTGCTTCGATGATGTGTGCCAAAAACACAAGCTTTGCATGTAAAATCCTCATTGAAAAATTCAATGTTTCGGCTTTGCAGAAACTTTTTCACGTGTGTGACATTTTGATGTCCCAGTCGCTCGTGCCACGATTGAAGTGACGTCTTTTTTATTGCTACGTTTGAGTTGTGGTGATTCGTCTGTTTTGGAAAGCATCTGGAACAAGCTTTCTGCGAACTCCCCACTGCAACGAAGTTTCCGTTTTTCAGCTATGAAAATAGATTTACATGCAAGTCCGGTACAAATATAACCTCCATGACTCGCTTGCGAATAAAATCGTTGCCATTGAAAGCACAAATACTGATATCGTCTTTGCCCTTGAGCCATGATTCTATCACCATTGCTTATTTTCAACGATTCAGATATCCAAGTCACAATTTCGGTCGCAAGATTTGACGCATCTGGAATTTCCACATCGGCCAATTTTGAACGCCCTTCAATTGTTCAACGCCGACACGTTCATCTTCCATTTAGTTTCAATTGTGATCACCGGCCGCGAAAATCCAGAAAATAATGTTTTTCTTTGTTCTGGAATGTTCTACTTGAATTGCGTAACGTGGCTGCTTGACCACTGTGTTATTTCGCGCAATACCACAAGTAACTTTCCACTTGAAATTGCACTAAATTGATGCCCTAAATTGTTGTTGTTTCACCGGGCACAATTTTATTTCGAAGTTCGCTGTTTTTCTTTTTATCACTTTTATTTTGCAGTTTCCCGTGGTCTGGTATCTCTCTCTCTCCTATTGAGATTATTCTGATCGCAAAGATTTCCACTGTAAAAAAATAAAAAAAAACACTTGAACTATTTTGAGAACGAATTTGCACGTCCTACAGAATGAATTTAATTGTGAAGTGGCTCTGACAGTTCGCATACACAGCCGAGCTAAAAGTTCTGTGCATGTGTGTGAGTGTCGACTTGAACAGAATCCTCAAGGAGGAGCAAAGTACTAAATGAAGGCATCAGTAGATCAACTTTAGGATAATTTACTTGTAGTTGTTTTTTAATTTCTATCTTTCTGTCAACTTGTATTAAATTAGTAGCATCGGAAAAATAAAAACACAACTTTTCAAAGTATAAACTATTAAAAAAATACAAAAAAAATGTTGTATCTGTTAAAATACGTCAATGAATTTTGATGAATAAAAATATTTACGCGCGAGATGTAATCTTACTTTTTGTATAGCCAGACTAACTTGAGTAACGTTCGTTACCAACATTAAAAAATTTAAAATTATTCAAAAGCTACCATGGGATATTTCCGAAAACGCCTAATATCAAATATTTCAAAATGGTGAGTTCAAATCACCATTATGAATTATTTCTCGGTGAGGTGAGGTGAGGTGTATACCATAATAATGGTCATTATTTCCTCGTTCGAGAAACATAAATGCAAGCAAACTTGTTGACAGTAACGGAAAGATAAATATCAGGTTAAATACTTCAGCTAATCTTTGTACAATCGGCAAAAAAGAATTCTCGCTCCTGAATATTTTAAAATCTAGTCCTGACGATACAGTCCACCATTAGAGCCCTTTCCAGTTATGTTAACTTATGGCGTTTTCTTTTTATAAAAAACTGGCAAAAAATTTTGATGTACATCAAAATTTTTTGATGTAAATCACATTTTCGCGTTCTTATTTATTTAAAAAAATTTGATGTACATCAAAAAATGGAAATGTAGATTTTTACTTACATTTTAACTATCACATACACATATTTATATACGTATAATGCATCAATCGTAAATATTGTCAAATATGTCAAACGCGTCATTTGAATTTTTTTCAAAATGGTTTGTTATTTTTTTCGGCATCCCTTCCGGGTAGACACACTACGATAAAAACACATCAAGTTTTTTTCGTGTTCTTTTTAACTATCGAAAATTTGATTTACATTAAAAACGTAAAAGAATTCGCTATTAGTTTCAAGTTTTGTGAAACACAGTGAAACAGAGTGAAACACAAACGCTGCGCACTTCTGACTGGTGTACTTTTTCCATAAAGTCGAATATTTTCGTCTAAGAATAGATGATAAATAAATAATCCGAAACAAATGGTGCTGGGATGTTGTACCATCACTATTTCTACTTTCCTTTTTGTCTTATTTTTTAGTAAAATGGCAGCTTATTTATTTCACTTCCAAAATTACGCATTTGCTAATGTGTTCTGGCTTGCTCGAGTAAAAAATATCACTCTATTTCTTTTCCTCGATTTCTAGGTTAGGTTAGGTTAGGTTAGAGTGGCTGCTATCGCACACTTAGGTCAATAATGGCCCATTGTGATACCACAGGATCCAATCTCCCCTTACTCCCGCTGAAACCAACCAGAGCTATTGATGTAGCGTAAAATATCTCGCACCCTAAAGTCCGCGAGTTCAGAAAGGCTGTCCATGTTGTACACACCCAAGTACTTACTTCTTTTGTATGATAGTGCTGGACACGAGCATAGGAAGTGAACTAACGTCTCTTCCTCCTCTTCGTCCATACAACTTCTACAAAAGTCATTCGTCTCTAGACCCAGCCTTCTCGCTTGTTCCCCAAAAAGGCAATGTCTTGTCAGTATCCCTACGACCAATCCTAAATCTCGTTTTCCAAAGGATACAAGTGCCTTGGAGCGCCGCAGGTCCAGTTTTGGCCAAACCTGTTTTGCTACCCTGCACGTGAGAGTGTTGGTCCACCTCTCATCTGTCAAGGCGATTGCCTTTTTACTGAGCGTCAATTTGAGTGCTGCTATAGGCCTCCCCAGACCTGCCCTTTCCGGTTGCATCTAGAGAGTCGTACCGTACCTAGCTAGCTCATCTGCCCTGCAGTTTCCCGTGACATCCGAGTGACCAGGGACCCAGATTATCTGGATACTGAAATACTCGCTCATCTCATTAAGAGATGATCGGCAATCCAGCGCCACCCGTGACTTCATAGAAACCGCCTCTAGTGACCTGAGTGCCGCTTGACTGTCCACATAAATCGCGATATCCCTAACAGATACCACGTTATGCTTCAACCATGTCACGACTTCCCTTATCGCCACCACTTCAGCCTGGTACACGCTGCAGTGGTCAGGGAGACGAACAGAAATATTAACATTGAGCTTCTCACAGAAGACTCCGGCTTCTACTTTGCCGTCTAGCTTAGAGCCGTCCGTGAAAAATTTCAGTGCCTCGTTTTCCAGTATTGATCCGTTTCTCCAGGATTCCCTAGAAGGACAGATGATCCGGAAACCTATATCGAAGCACAACGTTGGTTTAATATAATCTAGATTCTCCAGTTCTACCCCTAGTGATCTAACTATCGTTGAGTGTCCCACCTGAAGACACTTCCACTGAGAGACAGCCGAGAGCCTTGTAGCCACATTGGCTGTCATCTGCTTACCAAAAAATTCGATTGGAATAAGATGGAACATAACCTCTAAGGCGCGTGTAGGTGTTGTCCTAAGCGCCCCGCTTATAAACATACAGGCCGTTCTTTGCACCTTCTCCAACACCCTTATGTAGGTTATCTTTTCCAGAGCTGGCCACCACACGCCCACCCCGTACATCAGCACAGGCCTTACAACTGCGGTATAGAGCCAGTGTACCAGCTCTGGTTTCAAACCCCATTTCTTCCCTATGGCGTTTCTACACGAGTAAATGGCTACATTAGCCTTATTCACCCTTTCTACAATGTTAAGCTTCCAGCTGAGCTTACTGTCCAAGATTATGCCCAAAAATCTCGCTCTGTCAGCAAAAGCCAGTCTAATGTCGTTCACGGTAGGAGGGCTAACTACCGGAATTTTATATTTCTTAGTAAATAGTACCAGCTCTGTCTTGGAGGGGTTGATCCTTAATCCACATTTGCTGGTCCATTTCGTAACGATCAGGAGTGCATTCTGCATAACATCCCTAATCGTATCCAGATATTTGCCTGAGACAGCTATTGCTACATCATCTGCATACGCTATAACCCCTATCCCCTCTTTCTCCAGTTCCAACAGCAATCCATTCACCACTGCACTCCAAAGAAAGGGGGACATTACTCCTCCCTGCGGAGTTCCTCTAACCACCCGCCTTCTAGTTTTGGACTTCCCCAGTTCCGAGACAATAATCCAAGTTCAAAAATGATAATCCTTCTATGATCGCCTCCGTTTTTACATTATTAAAGGCACCCTCAATGTCGAAAAATGCTACCATACAATACTCTTGCGAGTAAATTCAATTTCTAAGACTACTAGATTAATCGACTCT
The DNA here is from genome assembly GCA_932526605.1 of Nephrotoma flavescens. Classification (NCBI taxonomy): domain Eukaryota; kingdom Metazoa; phylum Arthropoda; class Insecta; order Diptera; family Tipulidae; genus Nephrotoma; species Nephrotoma flavescens. Next base: position 70,423,592 of record OW052220.1, on the reverse strand, counting down.
ATTTAAGACCATATAATTTTTTCGTGATAGGTGTTACGTTTATCGAAATGTAGAAAACAGAGAAAACTCACAAATATATCAAGAGGTTGAAATTGCGATATGATTGTTTACGCGAATTAGAATGTTAATTGATTCCTGATAATTGAAAGTGGAACCAGTCAGGAATAAATACTTACCTTAATAAAAAATAAGAATGCGATAAATGGCATTTCAATGTTATTACCCAATCAAATTTAATTTCCATGTAAGAAACCCAACTGTCACTTAATAAAAAAAAAGTGCGCGCGATTTCTCGTCCAAAAATAATAAATACTTAAAAAATTGTGTCGCAAAATCCAATTTTTATTAAATAAAAAGGCGAAAATTATTTTATTTGAATAATTAATTACTAAATTATGTAATATATTAAGTTATTTGAATAGTTTTACGTACATCTTTCAGTTTAAATATGATAAAATTATTGAATTTATGAAACCTAACCTAAAAATTTGATTGAATTGTGCACGTTGTTAAAAATTAAATATAAGCCGTGGCTTTTCTATTATTAAATGTTTGTGTTAATAAATTAACCAAAATACAAAAAATCTAATCATGTTTTATTCATAAAAAATATAAATTGACGTCGCGGTAATTTTGTTATTACTTAAGAATTAAAGTTTTGGATGGCTGGAATAAAATTCTTATTTTTGTTTTTAAGTTTTTATTCCTGACTGGTTAGCCCATGAGATATAAACTAAGTCGAATATCGAAAAAAGCGATGATACAACATCCCAGCCTACATCGTTTATGGATAGAAAATATTGTTTTTTCTGGATGAGCGTTTTTTGTTTAAAGGGTTAACTTCCAATAGAACTCGAATAAAATCAGACCTACAATAAAATTTTAAACCATGAATTCTTATTTATTTAAAATTCCCCTACACATTCCAATTGGAAATGCCAAAAATTTCCAGCAGAAAAAATTAGTAATACTTTAAAAATCTATGGTGGCGGGTGTGTCGTGCGGTGCGAAATTATTGTAGTGAAATTTTTTTTATTTAGCTTATTTTATATCTATGTATAATTTTATCTATTAAAAATTATAATAAAGTGTTTATCAATAATTGTAATCTACACACGAAACGTTACGTACTCAGTGTCAAGTTAATTAAAAAGTTCTATAAAATGTCACATCAAACAGGAATCCGAGGTAATTTTTTTAGAAATTCTATCACTTTTTCTGTTTTTGTCGGGTTTGTCAGAAATAATTAATAATACTTTGTAATTTATATAATAGTTAGACATATAATTAATATAAATATTTCAATGTGTTCTATAAATATATCATGTTTATTAATAAATAAGTATGAAAATAAAAAAAAATTATTTTGAGGTTATGCACTTATCATCATTCCAATTTCTTTCAAGATTCTCTTATTTGTAATCTTTAACACTAAAAACAAGTTCTAAATATGATAATTAATAAAAAAAATTGTGCAAAAGAACAGAAAATAGTTACAGTTAATGTGGTAAAAGCAACCCAAGATTCTTTGTTGTCTGGGAGATTTATGAGTTGGGTGTTGTGAATATTATGAGTGATGATGATGGTGACGATGAAGAAGAAAGCAACACCAAACAACTTGAGTTCTTTACATAAAAAGTATTAGACACCGAAAGAAGTAACAATGCTAATTGCACAATGTGCACGAGATGAATAGAAATAATCCAACTCGTCATCATCATCATTATTGGCAATAATAAATAATAAGTGTTTTGTTATTTTTCAATCTCATCTCAAGTGTATCGTGGAAATGCACTTTGATGATGTCTAAAGTAGGTGGAACACAGATTCGCTTACCCTTTGGTACATTGCCAGCTGATTATAGAAATCGAAATTTTTTGGAATGAGTCAGAATTATTATCATGAATAATTTAATGTATGAGTAGCTTTTGAACAAAGTGAATTGGTTTCATAGAATATTATTAGATAAGTCGATTCACTTAGTTTTTGGTGGTAGTTTGAGACGAATCACACTCGCTGAACAGAATTTGATTTTATGAAAGATATAATTAAATCTCAAGATAAATATTTTGCTAAAACAGGCCAGACTCCGGCATTCCGTTGTAACAGGAACACTCATCATTTTGGTTTCTAATTTCGATTAATTTTCAGTATAACTGGTAATGGTTTGAACCAAGCGCTGCTCATTCCTTCGTATCTACCATTCCGATGTCCCTTAGTCTGTAAGTCTAAATCAACAATTTCCGTTACTTGTATTGCAATATGAGACTACTAATCGGAATCGCATTTGCCCATAAGTAATGTTATTTGGCCTAGTAAAGTTCCAGTATTCTACATTTTTAGATTTGCGATGACTTCGTCAATCACAAAATTTTAAAATCCATACTTATTTACACATTTTAAAATCGACATACGATCAAGTGCTTAGACTGCCTTAGTAAGATGGTTAGATTGCCAAGTTGAACCAGTAACTGGTACTGTTACTGAAACAAGAGCTTTGTTTAATAAAAGTTCGTTTTTCGTAGTCTTCTATACTACAAGATAATTACTTAACATATTATTAGGTTTGTTGCTGTTTGTAAGTTTAATGTATTTTTGCTATAAATAACTTTTCAAATAATCCTCAAACTCTTGATAAGTGCTCAATCCGCGATTTGGTGATAATTGTAGATTCTTGTCCGTAGTGCTCTTAAAGCACTCTGTAAAAATTTAGATGCAAAGAGTCCACAAATAGAGAGGAAAGTGCATCAATGCATAAGTTAGGTTCTACGACAGTTTATCGAAACACATTTCACCGAACACTATAATCCAAAAAAAACCTCAATTTCCCGTAATCTACAATCAAAGAGTATGTAATGTTAGACAGAGTAACGATGCAGAGGAAAAATTTTCATCAAAAAATTGATGGGTTATACAATTTAAATGGGTTATATAGGGTTTTCCAAAAGAGTGATATGATTTCTTTAAAAAAAACACACTAATTGTTAAGGAAATTGAAATGTTTTTTATTTAATGTGAAGTACAATCGATACAATTAAGTTCTGAATAAAACGTCATTCAAATGGCCTCCACAACTTCTGCAAGAACGAATTCGATGAACCCAATTTTCGTACACTTTTTCCACTAAATCAAGTCGTATATCATGAATAGCACGTTCAATATTGACTTGTTCAAAGCTTGAATAGAGTTTGGTTTATTGCTAAAGATCAATGACTTCAAATAACTCCACAAGAAATAGTCTAATGGTGTTAAATCACAACTTCTAGGAGGCCATTAAATATCACAATTTCTTGAAATAATCGAATCTCCAAACTTTTCTCGCAATAATTCAATTGTTGCACTTGCTGTGTGGCACGTAGCCTCGTCTTGTTGGAACCAAATGTTGTCAAGATCAACTTCTTCCAATTTCGGCCATAAAAAGTTGGTTATCATCGATCTATACCGATATCCATTGGCAGTAACGGTGTTCATTTCGAAAAAAATACGGACCGATGATTCCACCAGACCAAAAACCACACGAAACTGTCAATTTAGGTGAATGTAATGGTTTTTCATGAATAATTTGTGGATTTTCTTCGCACCAGAATCGACAGTTTTGATTATTTACCGCACCACTCAGATGAAAGTAAGCCTCATCGGAGAAGATGATTTCCTTAAAAAAATCGTTATCGTTTTCAAGTTGTTCCAAGGCAAAATCATCAAATTCACGACGTTTACGGTGGTCCAATGGCTTCAGTTATTGAGTGAGAACAATTTTATACGGATGTAAACCCAAATCCTTTTTCAAAATCCGCCAGATTGTGGTTTGAGACAGTCCCAATTCTTGAGAACGTCTTGGAATCGACAAATTGCGGTCTTCAGCAACAATTGCCTGAACGGTAGCAATATTTGCATTACGTCGAGCGTTTCTTTTCTTATTGGCACTTGAACATTATGTAAAGAAAATGTACGATTATTTTGATAATAAAACTGAATAATTTGTAAATGTTTTCTTGCGTATATCTCACCATGATGAAATTGTAAACATTACTGAATTCAATGAAGCAAAAATTGACAGATCATGACATATTACAAATGGCCGAAACGTCACTTAAAAATCATATCATTCCTATTGGAAAACCCTATACATACACTCGTGAGACCAAATTAGCGCATATTTTTTTGTAATACAAAAAAATCTCGTTGACCAATTTCAGTTTCACAAATGATCCAAAATTTATATTTTTCACAAAAGAGGAACAAATCGGGTAATAATTGGCATAGTCCCGTCCAAGTTGGTCATACAAACCGACTTTTACAACGAAAAAATTAAAAAAAATTGGGCCGAGATAAAATCGGAAGTTGTGCAACAAAACGAGGACGTCTGAAACGAATTCTCTGAAATTGAACTCTTGAATTTGAATAACCCACTCTTAAATTTTTATTTCGGTATCGTTTTAGGTAATTTGTCATTTTCGGTGAACGATTTCGGTGAATTGTCATGATCGGTGAATTGTTATTAGATAGTGGTGTTGCGCTCGAAGATTCACGTTTGGTATAACTATTGAAATGAAATTTAGAATATTTGTCCTTTTGCAACGAAAAATGTTCGCTATGGCTAACCACTGGAAATAACCCTTCATACGGGGCTTGGAATGGTCTGCGATGTCTAACAATACACACGGGAAACCTGAGAACAGTGTTTAAATTCTTTAAATATGCAACATTTCATCCTTTTTATTTCGCATTAGAGGTACTGGGTGATGTTACCAAACGAATTATCCTGCGATATCCGACTGAAGATGTATTGTTTTAGATGGTTGTAAGGAATCACCAGACCAACGTAAATTTATACCATAAAGTGTTGAAATCATTCCAAATTTATCTTGAAATGCTTTCGCACAGCCAAGTAAAAACGATGAAAGACGTTTTGTTCATTCTGGATTACTTATTCACATAATCGATATTTTAAGACTGCGATGCCAACTTTCTTTAAAACCATTACAAATGACATTGTATGCTATGGTGTATTTAGAATTGAATCCTTGTAGTTTATCGATCGTTTATCGAGTTCGTTAAATAAAATGGAATTCAAATAGAACTGGTATCTGCTACTGCGAATGAAGGAACTCCATAACAATAGATCCGATACCGCTTCCCTTCTGCCATGGGTGTACAAATTGACCATGAAAACCACATCGATCTCTTAATATTTCCAGTTAACATAAGGCAACAATGGGCTAATTTTATTAACTTTGACCTAAAATATTGATTTAGGGTATTAGCAACGACTGGACTGCCCGAAAATAATTTTTCTTGCATCCTTACCGTAGTTTAAAAATAATGGTAGTTCAGTTTCGAACCGATTCGTTTTAGTTATGGACGAGCTTTCGCTCGAAAATCGGCAACCTCATTGTCTTCATTATCACATAGTGAACCGGTATTCACATATCCGTGTCACTATTCTGCTGACAGGGAAGATTGATAAGATATTATAGTCCCTGACATGTTTCGATTTACTTGGGGTTTTTATGTTGTGTGCCTGACGCAGATTTTTTTTGTCTAAATTACCGACTAACTAAATTGATCGTTAGTTCACCCAGGTATTGTTAGATGTCTCTAATATTTATAAACCAAAATCTACCCCGATATTTAAGGTTATATATTTATATTAAATTATGTATACAAGTAGGCACATGTAAACTCATGAATATAGCAACCAGGAATGAATTATGTTTTCAGTTGTAAAAAAAGATCTCTAGACAGAAAGAAGGAATTCTAATGTACGTCGGGTTTAAATATAAAAAACAAGAATTAAGTTTGTAATTTATTGGAAATTAGTTCGAAACTTAAAGTTCTAAACTGAAAACTTAGTTCCGAATTATCAATTACCGATTAGAAATGTTTTATGGAATGTTAAATAGAAGTTTATATAGCAGATTTTAATTAAACATCAGATGCGGTTTGTTTTGTGCCATCTTTGAACGGTTGGTATGAACTAACCATCAATTTAGTTAGTTGGAAATTTAGACAAAAAATCAACGTGAGGCACATTGCATTAGTCTACAAATTAACCATCAGTAACAATATTAAATTTGCCGCCCCGGTGGCAAAGTGGTCAGCATGCTTGCTCCAGCGACCGGTGGTCCCGGGCTCAATTCCCGGTGGTGACAAGGAAAACAAACTTTATCAATGATTTAATCACTCATTATCCGAAATGAAAATATGATTATGAAACCTCATTTGTAACGGCCAAATCCCTTGATGGGATATGGTGCCAAAGAAAGAGAGAGAGAGACAATATCAAATTCTGTAAAGTTTGATTTCAACGCCAGGGGCCCAATTTTGGTCGAAAAATCGGAATAAAATTTATGAGTTTTACCTTTGTTTCACGTACGTACTAGACGTAAATGTTGAATTTTGCTGCTGTTTGTATCAAACAATTATATGATTTAATGTTTTATGTCTAGCAGTTAAGTGAAACAACTGTAATTTTCATAATTTTTATTCCCATTTTTTGACCAAAATTCGACCTCAGACAGAAAATCAACCAGTGCTCTCAGCTTGAAACACCATACTGTATATATAAAGACCACCTGTCCATCTAATGTTAAGCGTGTAACAGTAGATCGTCAACACTGAATCCGGTCGTGAAGCATTTGAAAAGGAGACAAAAAATTTGGACCGTTCGTTCTTGAAATCCTGTGGCATCTAAAAATATCTTGGCGAATAAACCACTAACCAAATTAATTTACTCTTTAGTGCACTAAGTACATTCCAGTTTCCACTGCTTTTTAATTTATAAGCAGCAGAACCGATCCTAAAATAAAGTTTTCAAGTGTAGTGGAACGCACATCATTTCCAATTAGCAAACGATTATCAAAGAACGGACGCGTAGATTAAGCGATTTGTAGATAAAGGGACAACAGAAAATAACAGTAATTTAGAGTCCAATATAATTCTTACAACGAGTGAGGAGCGTAATACGACCATCTATAAGTTTCAACGATTTGTTAAAACCATTAAGTTATTTAGATTGGCTTTGTGATTTCAATATTAGAATTTTATCCGCTTTTAAAATCGAAATCTTGAAATCCGAGATTTTTTTTAAGGATCCAAGGTTTTGATTTCCGTGCTTTTGCATTTCTGGGGATTTTTTTAGGATTTTGATTTTTCAGGGTTTTGTAATCTGGGATTCCAAGGAAACCCCTCTTTTTTAATTATATCATTTCAAGAATTGTGAAGAGCTGATGCTCTATGTTTGTTAGTAAACTAAATATTGGAGATTGATTGATAATACTTTTTACGCTATTTGCCGTAGGCACTTGGCGAAACACACTTATACTTAATAAACACATTTTTATTAATCACTTGTTTTTTTGTTTCGCAGAATATTTTGAATATTTTTCAAAAAGTTTAAAAAATCACTCGATCGATTTCGACTTGTTAGGTCATCACGAGTAGATACTCCTGATGATGACCTAACAAGTCGAAATCGATCGAGTGATTTTTTAAACTTTTTGAAAAATATTCAAAATATTCTGCGAAACAAAAAAACAAGTGATTAATAAAAATATGTTTATTAAGTATTGATTGATAAGTCAATCGCCCACGCCATATAATTCAACACCATATCACAATATGAAACTAACAGATTGGGAAGTCTGAAGTTGATGTGTAAGCTTCGGCGCTAACGCTATCAATTAGACTGCATTAACTTTGTAATGGGTGCAAACAACGTTTAAGTTCAGTGATCAAGTATTTCTTGGACTACGAGCTAGGTAATATTCATCCCTAACAGATCGTATCATACTTTTAACGCGTTTTGGCCCATCAGTTTTTCCTTCACTTTTCTTAATGCGTTAGAGAGTATCGTTGACAGATTTTTTGAAGTTACTCATCTTCCGCTCCCTTTAATTTTCAGAATGCTTAAGGAACTGATAAATTTTGCGAAACGGCCCTACATGACCTTGTACCTAATTTCTTGTGGAGTTATTTCATCCAATTGTTAATGCATTGACCCCTTGATTATGATTTTGTTTAGCTAAATGTTAAAATCTCGTTTCTTCATCTCTGAAGTGGATGACATTTCAATTACTGCCAAAATGTCTAAGGTGGCTTACAAGTGGATGTGCTTAATTGCAACATGCTTTAAATATTGTTGAAGCCTGGGGTCTTAATAGGGATGTATATATTACCCGTATATGCTTCAATTAGAGGTAATGAACGCTTCAAGAGGCTGTTAACTGTATAGAATTTTTAAAATGTCTTGCCTAGAGTGTGTTATCAACAAAAATGCAAGTTCGACAACTAAGAACCCACTGCTCGTTTCCATGCATTCCATAATTTGTTTATTATCAGATTGTAGTGACGACAGTTATTCATTAAATAATCCACTGGAAATATATTTTTCGCACGATATAGATAGATGCATATAATTACTAATTCTATAATGGCAAAGCAACCACTTTTCCATATAAAAACTGCATGACAACATCTTTTCGTTAAAATATGAAAAATGGAGATTAAGGCAAATTTCTAAAGATGGCATACTAATCGTTTTTGACGAAAAATTTTCAGCCATTTCTTTTTGTTGTTGTTTTCTAAATGTCAGCTCATTTTTTGTTTGTGTCATAGCGACAGCGTCTTTTTGTGTTTATTTAAATATTTACGAGTTGTGTGTTTAAAAATTTTATGCGAATGCGAAAAAATGTTTAAAATATATGTCGGAACTGAAAAGTTTATTTATAATAAATTAGTTTTAAAAACTTTAAAAAATATTACACTAATTAAGTTAAATTTCAATGATAAGCATAATCATTTATTTACTAAAGATGGTATAGATACACATTTATATTTATTATTAAAAACAATTATAGAAATATATTTTAAAATTAGATTATATCATTTTACAAAACAAGAAAATATGAAAAAAATTGGTGTAAGAAAAAACTAACTAAACTTATACATTTTAAAGAAATGCAATAAAAATTAAAATTTATAAAAAAAAATATTTTATCAATGTGCCACATTCACATTTCAAAATCCATCTTTTATTAGCAGATTACATTACATTTCACCACATAATTTGGCCCCGCGTAAACTTCAACCCGATCAACCCGTTTGCTTACACCAAGATTACGTACGAACAAGGTATCACCGAATGATGCAACACGGCCACTTTGACCACTTACTATGGGCAAGTCGGGTCGACGTGATTTAACCAGATCGAAACGAATTTTTTCCATTTCTTGCGTAGCGATCGTTCCTGTCGGAACATTTTAAGCGGATGAGGCGTAATCACTTGAGCTGAACCGACCACTTCTACTTGCATTTTTTGCGGTAAGTTTTCACCAAACATTATTTGGCCCCGCGTAAACTTCTCTGCTCATCGTAATGTCCTTTGATGGCTCCATCTCCACACCCAACAAACATCTGGGTTAATTTCGGATGCCGGGAACATTTGATGACACGTGAATTTGGAACTGGTATAACATTTATCAATTGATACATTTTTGTACTGTAGAATAGTATATTAGCATTATCTAGTTTTTTGCTGAGGCTGTCACAATTATTGCATCGTCTAGTAAACAGCAATAATTGGTCGTATCGTAGCGGGAAAATAAATCCGTAAAAGCTTATAGTGGTTTTTTGAGAAGTGGCATATGCCATAATTTCATGGTTTCGTCACATATTTTTTTGCGTACCCCACATTTGAATCGATCTATCTAAGCAACCAGCCGCGACTATTGTGCCTTCCCGATTATAAGCGCATGATGAAGGCGATGTTCTGAGCCCACCTTCCACTCGAATCATAAATACATTTCCTTGTAACTTTTGTGTTTACGTATCCCATATCCGTATAGTCGAATCGAGTGAACTGGTTAAAAATTCATCTTTTTTGGTTTTGGTGTTTGCCATGTAAGTGATGCATTGATTGCCTTTAACACATTTCACATATTTTACATTATTTTTCACATATTTAATAATTATATTCTTGTTCAATGCGAATATTTAAGCTATTTTGGGGCTTCGCCGATGAAGAAGTCGCTTACTCAACGCTCTTATCAAATGTTTCAAAACGTAAAATATATGTCCGTATTAAGATTTTGGGCCAAAAAAGGTATATAATAATATTTGGTTACCGTTTGATTTACTTTAATATGTAATAAAATTTTATTAGTAATTATGTTTTTTTAAGAAATATTTTAAATTAAAATTATATATTAGATATATCGACAAAATAATGAAAAAATATCCTCCATGTTGTTTGATGGGCTGTCATTTTTAATTGAAATATTTTGGCCATTTTGTTTCGTTAAACCTTCGGTGAAAAAAAAAGTTCGTTCAATAAACGTAAAAAAAATTTGAAAATTGCTTATAATGCCATCTAACAATTTTTACCTATGTTGTCACGATTTTTTATAGCCATTTGTCTTATAGAGTTAGTAATTATATGGATAGATGCTTTATCATAAAAACTTTTAATGTGACACGATAAGTATTTAAACATCAACAGTGATAAAATTTTTAATTACGACTATCATTACTAAAATAAAAAAATGTGAGAACAAAATGTAAATTTTGCAACTTGCAATCTAAAAGGACGCAATATACATAAGTATGAAATTTCAGTTCGTACAAAATGATTTGTTTTTTCTTTTACATACTCCAATGTCACAGCAATTTTGATCAGTCAACAAGATACTATAGTTTATCAGACCACTAAACATTCCAACTTTATCTCCTTTAAGGTATATATGTGTTCATTTGGGTGGCTAAATTCGTTGACTGTAATATAACAAGATGTACGCAACCGATAATACTCGAAGCGTGTAATTTCAATGACACAACAAGTAGTTTATTTGTACATAGCATGTAAAGGCATAATATTTATGTATGTCAATCACTAGTAGCATCATAATTATGTTTAAAATGTATACAATGTAATGCTGATATATATTTTATACATAAAACATATCATCATTTTGTGTACGTTAACACAAAATGATTATGAATTTATTGGTGCATTGAGAATTGTTGCGGCTGTCGGAATTAATCAAATACATTATATGCTTATGTATAATAAACGTAAAATATGATACCTCCCTGATAATCATACATCCGTTTTAGGACTATGCGATTGGTCGGCGTTTATCAAACAAGGGGGTATTCCGATATCCGGATTGCACTAAGCGAATTCCCTGGAACGTCCTAACTGAGACAGTCAATGAATGCCACAAGACTCTAAAGCGCCTTATCCGAATGTTCTCAACGAATATTCTCATTAAGCCAATTAAGTTCATCAAACTAGCCAAACAAAAACTTTCGATTTTATTATTCCTGAAACAAACGAAAAACATTTATTTTACAGAAATGTTGATATTGCGGATGCTGTCAGAGAAGTACAGATTTAATGCACGCAAGTTCGCCCAAGTGGCATCTTGATTAGCAAAATCATCTTAATTTTATCACCTCTGATTTGAGGAAGTTCAACATTGTTAGGGCGAGGGTTGCGATTTTTGCTTAACGGGTTGCTAATAGTTGGTGAGCCTAAAAGCATCTAATTTTATCAATTTTAACATTATAAGATAAAAGCCAACCTTTTTGTAGGTACATGAAGTTTAATATCTAATGATCTAGTAAAATAATTATTTTTTGTTGTGGTGACGGATGCCAATCAATAGCACTTTTGTTTTGATCGATTGATTGATTAGAATGAACATCAAAGCCTAAGCAGGGATCCTGGATACGCCGGGCCTACCGTACACTCTTTTTGCACGTAACAAGGTGGTGGGACATGGAAGATTGTTAAATATGATAGACTTGACCCGGTTACAGACACCTAAGTTATCAATAGTTAGTAAATTGTTAAGCACAAGACAGCACAATTGTTTTTGGTTTTATGGTATAAAAGTTCAGAAATCAGCATCCTGAAAAAGTTGAATAGTTAATTAAGTACACATGTATAATGGTACATTTCCTGCAAAAAAACTTTATTATTATGAGTTGAATTTTCAGTAAACGAAATTAAACTGGTTCTCAAAAAACATATTAAATCATATAAAATTAATTCAGTCCAGAGTACAAATTTTGTTCGAAAACTGAGACTTGAGAGTAGGAGTTTTGCTGCTATTTCACTAACCTACTAGATGCACAAAATTACAATTATTATTGATTGATGTAAATAATAATTAAATTTTATATATTTGTCTAGTGTGCTAATGAAACAACAAAAAACTCCCAACTCCCAAGTCGCGGTTTTCGAACAAAATTAGTATACAGAAATCACCTAATAGTACTAAAGAATAAAAAAGCAATCTATCTTTTAGTCGTAGGCTTTGTAAATCTGCTGGTTTAACTAATTTATTTCTAGGAAAATACTTTGAACAATAATGGTTTAAATTTAAATAATGTAAAAGACAAACCATCACAAAATATTGCCAAACAACATCTGGTTTCAAAAAACAGCTAATCCGGAATCGATGAGGTAATTATTTGTAAGATGAGAGAAACAATAACAAGCAGGGTTGCAAAAAAAAACTGTTTTTTTAATTTAAAATGAAAACACGTTTTTTTCGCTTAAAACATGTTTTTTTTGTTTAAAACATGTTTAAAACAAACCAAATATAATATGTTTAAAACATGTTTTAAAATTTGTTTTAAACATTATTTTATTTAAAATAACATTATAGGGGCCGGTTTTCTTATAATTTCTCAATACAAAATAATAGAGAACTAGATGAACGTACGAAATAGGGCTTCTATGCTCTATTTCTGAATACGAATACGAACAAAATTGGGATGAATTCGTATGATTGGTATTTTTGAATCCGAATTCGTACCTACTTGATTCGTTCATAAATTTGACTTATCTGACAGTACGAATTCGAACAATTTTTATACGTTCATGAACGAATTTTATACGATGGCTATTTAGTTAACGACTCCATAGAAAAACCAAAAATTAAATTGAGTTCTAAATAAAAGACATTATTTTAATTTTAAAGAAAATCTTTTATTTTAAAACTTAAACATGGCTGTATAATTTGTACGAGTATACGTCTATTTATATGAGAGTATAAATACATATGTATGTATGTGAATTAGTCAATATGTAAGTTAGCACGTACTATTGACTAAATAACCAAATGTAGAACGGGGTCAAGAACAATGTTAAAAACCCTGTGGCCATAATTAAAAAATGAAAATTAAATATTTACAACAACCCAATAATTGTATGCATATTTAATTACAATACCAATCAATTTAAATTTATGAGGTTGAGTTGCAAGACGCCAAATAGACCACTGCCACACAACAAAAAAATATTCTGTAACTGACTAATTTTATTTTCGTACTAATAATTTTGTCGGACTCACAAAAATACAAGATATTTTATTTAACAGAATTCCAAATTTTATTTCACTATTTATTATTTATATTATAATATATAATAATGCACAAATCAGAAGTAAAACTTATTTCCTTATTTGAAAACGTAGAACAAAAATGAAAATATTGCATACAAGTACAAACCAAAACGTCAAAAGTCAAAATAGCATCAAGTTATAAAATTTTATTAAAGGTAGAACCATTTAAAATAAATTTCCCATATAGCAAGGACACACCAAACAATTACGTACGATCGTATTCAGAAATACCAATTTAAATTAGTATCGTATATGAACTTTCGTAACGTGACACGATATGCTAAACGTTGACGCATGTTTACCCAAAGCCATCTTTACTACGGGCCTATTAGCTAAAACGATGACAAAACGGTATATCGACGGTTTAAAAAAATTCAATCTCCCTTAATCGATCGAAGTAGCAGCACGTTCATTTCGTAAGTTGCTTTAGACGTGGATTTTATTTTTCTCTTCTTTAATTAATTCTCTGTTTTAATGTACTCAATTTTCAACGAATGAATTCGATCACTTATTTATGTTGCTCTATTTAAAAAAAATAGTAAAAGAGAAGTTAGTGACGCCATTAGCAAAAAAACCAATTTTGTCACTGACCATAATTGAAGATGGCTTTGGTTTACCAGATACATAACACTGTGCTAGTTGAAAAAAATGACAAGCTGGGTACCCAGCGGGTAAATTTAATTCGAGTACGCTGAATTCAATGGTGCTAGTCCCATTTCTAAGTTAGTCCCCATTTTTGAGATATCGCTTTCGACATGTTTTGGCTCTGAGTCAAAAAATTGTCAAAATATACACTTATTTTCACGTTGATAGCACTAGAACCATGACGGTTTTCGTTAAGCTTTCTTCAGCAAAGTTGTTGCGCAAGTCAAGACAAATACCTTTGCCGAACATATGAAGACCGAAAAAACATTTTCACGAAGTGACGGCAAGGCTCGAACATTGGTACAGCAGCAAAAGCTAGATGCACTCTTGGGTGATATTTGTTGGAATTTGCAAGAGGAAGAAGATTCAGAAGACGGCACCCGAACGAATGAAGAAAATTAAAATTAAAAAAGTTAAGAAAAATGTAAATTTTTTAGGAAAAAATTAAAAAAAATCACCATAAAATTTTCTTTTAAATAAAATTTCTATTGTATCTATATTTATCGATGTGATGTTTATTCGATCGATTTCATAAATCGATTGAAATCGAACGAATAAACATCACATCGATAAATATAGATACAATAGAAATTTTATTTAAAAGAAAATTTTATGGTGATTTTTTTTAATTTTTTCCTAAAAAATTTACATTTTTCTTAACTTTTTTAATTTTAATTTTCTTCATTCGTTCGGGTGCCGTCTTTGAAACGGCGGTTGTCGGTGCACCCTTGTTCCCAGCCCTTTAAAATAAATTTCCCTGTATTTGAATCGTAGGTATTTTATTTCGACGAACAATTGTTGACCCAACCTGATTCCAGTTTGTTCTCCTCTTTTGAAATTAAATAAATAGCGGTCCAAAATATGAAAGGGGATCAGTCAGTTTAAGTAATTCGTGTAGTAAAATGTTGCTGGTGTGAGTCGTGATAAATAAAAAAAAAATATATAAATAAATTAAAATAAAATATATTGTTATGTATATTCTTTTTGTTGGGCGCTCTTAAAAAAAAAGTATATAAAAAAAAAGTAAAAGAATCCCTGTAGAAAAATAAAAAGCGAAAACGCGTGGGGATCGCGTTACTTAAGTTGTTTAGGGAAAGAATAGTTAAATTAGAGCGACGTACGAACGTTATTGTGTGCTAGCAAACTTAATAATTCATGGTGAACGAACTAAAATTATTATGTACAATAAAAAAAAAAACCCGTGCAAGTCGATAAAACGTATTGGTTCGAAATTTATCAGCCAAGTAACCTTGCTAAACCGTTTTCATGGAGAAAAAATAATTTATCAATCGTAAAATTTCATCCATTTGAACATATCAATAATTTGTGCGCGAATTCATTAAACCTTCAGGCTAATTTCTGTGAAAAATTGTGAAAAAAAAAATTTTTAAAACTCAACAAAGTGTGGCTATGGCCAAGTTAAGTGTCAAAAACAAAACAAAATAAAAATAAAAAAAAACTGAAAATTTGCAATTTATTGTTAAGATACATTATTAGACCTAGTTAAATAAATAAAACATAATCAATTAATAATAATAAAATTCATCAAATTATTTGGTGTGAAAGGGCGTCGCCCCTACGTTTTATACAGAAACCGGTGTACCCGTATGACGTGAATAGCGTATTTACATAGGAAAACATGAAAGATAATTATGGAGTACTTCGACAATTATACATTAACCGGATCGAAGGTCGCAGCTGCTACCAGATGAGTTGATTGTTTTATTATTATTATCTATACTATTTCTTATTATTAATTATTTCTTATTATTTACTATTTATTTACATAGTTGATATTAAATTATATTTTGTCTTTGTTATTGAACAGATCTTGTTGAATAGTTTTTATATACATATTATTATTATTATTAGTTTTGCTATATGTTTTTTTGGGAATTTAATAATTCTATTTTCTAATTTATTTAAGTATAATCAAACCTATATAAATCCATATGTATAACCCGCATGATTATACAATTATCGTAGTCATAATTAATTATTAGGTTGTGATTGTGATGTCGATGTTAATTTAGTTAAGAAAAAAAATATTTAAAGGCCGGACCTCTATGATTAGGAAATGTTGTTAATTTTAATTATTTAATTATTGATTAATGAAAAATTTGATTAAGTCGATTTTCTATTTTTTTTTGTAATCATATTCTATACTATCGAATGTTATTTATTTATTAAAAATTATTATTGAGTCGTAAAATTGTTGAGATTTAATTTTTGGTCGTTCGTCGTTTTTTTTCGAAATATAAAACTTTAGTTATCCTGTATAACTTAACAACAAAGATTATTTGATGGTTTTTTTCTCTCATACTAATGGTTCTAGTAAAGGTTAATGCAATCGACATGAAATAAAAAAATAAATCGTATTGCGGAAATGCTGAGTGCGTGGTGAATGTTTGGTCGATGTCTCGTTGCGTCCGTCACGATATGCGGTGTATTTAAAGTCCTCGTATGCTTCTGAAAACCCCACGCCTATCCACCCTGAGCCTAAGCCGGCTATTTCTCACCGCTCAGAAGCCTATGCGAGGATATTCTGATAATAGATGCTAAACTGTCCATTATCTTAGATAACGCACAGTGGAGTTTCGTTACAGTGGCGCCCAAACTAATGCAATTAATAAATGGCTTATTCTTCCAAATTATTCCCTAGTTTCTTCCTTGCAATCTGTTGTAAAAATTAATTTGCCATAAAATTTTAGAATCAGCCCCCTCATTCATAAATAATGTCCGACTCTTAAAGTTGTTTGATCATATTTTCGAGCGTACTGATACTTCCATTTGTACAGTTTCCATTTTGTTTATAAGCATTCGACGAATTCTCTCTACTGAGTTGAACCTGAGATACTACTGTTTCCTCTTTTAGAGTTTTGACTTCAGAGTTTTTTCAGTCAAATCAGCTATTGAGCAATTCGTCCAAATGTATAAGTAACATCTCAATTCCAGTTCAAGCTAGTCTTATTTCAATTTATTCCCTTTCCTTCAAGAGATTTTGATATGTCCTGGTTGGTTGAGTTAACCCATCGATTCCGCCATTTGCGTAGATCGCGATTATGATTTCTCAATATCAGCCATTACAGTTAATCTAATTTGATGACTTAAATTTAATAAATATTGATTTCCCATTTTTGGTTTGACGCAATAAAAAAATTAAGTCGTCTGTTATATTTTTACAGTTATTGCGATGCCATTATTTTGCAAATTTTCTTATTGATGTATTGACACGGAAACAATACTGTTTCGCTTATAGGTTTGACTGCAGATTACTTCTGGTTAATCATTAATGCGGAAATTATGTTAAATTTTGGTATCATAACACTACCTTTCCTTAGCTTTATTTTAATGTAACGAGGCATTTACTTGACAGGATCCAGCATTCAGCATTTCCGTGAACTTCTATTTGAATTTATTGAAAACCAATTACAATTAAAACATTATTAATTTTGTTGACAATTATTATTATTTTAATTACAAAGCACATATTTTCGTTAATATTATAATTTTATCGATAAGCACACAATTAAGTTGAAGTATTTATTTCGCGGAAAACAATATTAATATTAATATTATTTTGTATCCTAGTAAAAATGGATATTTCATTGTTAAAATCAGATGAGATAGAGGTTGAGTGCGAGATTCGGGGAATTTCTCCGAAATCTTCTAACGCGGTCGAGTCCCTTATAAAACAAATTACAAAGGAAAAAGACGGCCTTATGTCCGTCCCTCAGAAGATGCATACTCGAGCATCCAAACGTCCGGATCTAGAGATTGACGGAATCTTCTTCCTCTTGCAAATTCCAACAAATATCACCCAAGAGTGCATCTAGCTTTTGCTGCTGTACCAATGTTCGAGCCTTGCCGTCACTTCGTGAAAATGTTTTTTCGGTCTTCATATGTTCGGCAAAGGTATTTGTGGACAAAAAATGCTAAAAAAAGTGTTTTTCGTCGAAATAGCAAGAAAAAAAAATAACAAAAAAAGTGAATGTAGGTAGATGTGGGTTTTCGGTCTTCATATGTTCGGCAAAGTTGTTTGCCTTGGCCTGCGCAACATTTTTGCTGAAGAAAGCAAAACGAAAATCTTAATGGTTCAAGAAGTATCAACGTAGAAATGAGTGTATATTTTGATAATTTCTTGACTCAGAGAAAAAACATGTCGAAAGCGATATCTCAAAAATGGGGACTAACTTTGAAATTGGACTAGCACCATTGAATTCAGTATACTTGAATTAGGTTTACCCCTTGGGTGCGCAGCTCGTCACAAAAAACAAGTTTGCGATTCAAGCACAGTGTAATTATACAAAATAATAAAATACTAATTCAATTTAATTTGTATTTTATATATGTATGTATGTAGTTATTTCATTTAAATCGAGCCGTCTTCAAACGAGCCGTGTTTGTTAATTAAAATTTTTTGGAAGTCCCTTCTACCAATCGGTATTATTTGTTTGTAATTCAATTTTTAGTTCACTGATTATCTTGCTTCTGGGCGGCGTTGATTACCATTTAAAAATAATACTGACTGGTCGCACAAAAACAGTATTTGGCATTATTTCACTGAATTTGATAATAAAATAGAAAAATTTAGTTCTAATAATTCTGTGCCTGTTACCGTAGACAGACACAAGCTAGATAACCTCGTTATTTAGATTATTAAGTTATTTCTGCCTGTCTGCCTGTACACTATTTTTTCAAAACAAAATTATTAAGTTTTCATAGATAAATGCAATCTATCCCGATAAATTAGGAACACTCGAAAAATGCGGTTTCTGTCTGTCACCACAATTTGTTTATCACGATTATTATAATTTAATTTTCAATCTAGATAAATGAAAATCGCGATAAATTTTGTGTCTGTCTTTTGTGTGTCTACAGTAGAATCCAATATTTTTTCCGAATTTCCGCTTAACTGAATTTATGGTTAGTTCATATAGAGTTTTCCAATAAGAGTGATATGATTTCTTAAAAAAAAAGAAACACTAATTAGGAAATTGAAATGTTTTTTATTTAATATGAAGTACAATCGATACATTCAAGTTCTGAATAAAACGTCATTCAAATGGCCTCCACGACTTCTTCTGTAGGAACGAATTCGATGAACCCAATTTTCGAGCACTTTTTTACTAAATCAAGTCGCACGTTCAATATTGACTTGTAAAGCTTAAAGAGAGTTTGGTTTATTGCTAAAGACCAATGACTTCAAATAACTCCACAATAAATAGTCTAATGGTGTTAAATCACAACTTCTTGGAGGCCATTGAATATCACAATTTCTTGAAATACTCGAATCTTCAAACTTTTCTCGCAATAATTCAATAGTTGCCCGTGCTGTGTGGCACGTAGTCCCGTCTTGTTGGAACCAAATGTTGTCAAGATCAACTTCTTCCAATTTCGGCCATAAAAAGTTGGTTATCATCGATCTATACCGATCTCCATTCACAGTAATGGTGTTACCAGCTTCATTTCGAAAAAAATACGGACCAATGATTCCACCAGACCAAAAACTACACCAAACTGTCAAAATTTAGGTGAATGTAATGGTTTTTCATAAATAATTTGTGAATTTTCTTCGCACCAGAATCGACAGTTTTGTTTATTTACCGCACCACTCAGATGAAGGTGAGCCTCATCGGAGAAGAGATTTTCTTAAAAAAATCGTTATCGTTTTCAAGTTGTTCCAAGGCAAAATCAGCAAATCCGTTTACGGTGGTCAAATGGCTTCATTTCTTGAGTGAGAACAATTTTATACGGATGCAAACCCGAATCCTTTCTCAAATTCGCCAGGTTGTGGTTTGAGACAGTCCCAATTCTTGAAAACGTCTTAGAATCGACAAATTGCGGTCTTTAGCAACACTTGCCTGAACGGCAGCAATATTTGCATTACTTCGAGCGTTTCTTTGTCTTATTGGCACTTGAACATTATGTAAAGAAAATGTACGCTCAAAATTTTCAACAATTCGACGAATAGCGAGCACACTTGGATGATTATTACGACTATAAAATGGCAAAAGCGCACGAAAAGTTGCAATTGGAGAACGATTATTTTGATAATAAAACTGAATAATTTGTAAACGTTGTTCTTGCGTATATTTCATCATGTTGAAATTGTAAACATTACTAAATACATGAAACAAAAAATGACAGATCATCACATATTACAAATGGCCGAAACGTCACTTAAAAATCATATCATTCCTATATTGGAAAACCCTATGCTAGTTATTGATAGATGTCTCTAAGATTCATAACCAAAATATGCCTGAATTTTACGATTACAATGAAAACTTAGATTAGATTTATCAATTCTAGATTAGACATATGTACTTAAAAAATTAATAAATCTTCATTTATTTAGCAAATTTTAATTAAAAGACACGAGTAGTTTGAAGTAATAATTATTTGAATTTTTACGCGGGTAAACTTTGATTATTTTTTAAAATTTATTTATATATTTCTTAATTTTTTTCCATTACTAAGGAAAAAAATCCGACTCCGAATCCGAGAAATCAATTCGGAATTATTCCTTTAGTAGGGACACAAATATTAGGAAATTTCAATAATGTAGAGAATTCTAAAGTAAATTGTGTTCCGATTGAGGAAGTTTCCACCGATTTCAAGAGTGACCCCTCTGGTTTAGTCATTAGAATGAGAGAGCACCTGAAAAAATTAACGCAATTAGCACATATGCGGATGACATAGTTGAGTCGATATTACATATAAATTAAAAATGATATTTTGTAAATATGATTTATGCAGCAAAATTGCTAAGCGAAATTATTGTTTCACTGGAGAAACTCATAGAATCAATATTTGAAATTAAATAACTAAACGAATTCATTGAAATTCAGAAATGGCCTATACTATACGGCAAGCGAGACTTGAGTAATCTTTCGATTGCCAAACATTGTTTAAATATTATTTAACCAACATTTCAAATTTAAATAATCATAAATTTTTTAATGAATCGATTGGGAAATGAAAAGGCTGCCAGACTGAAAACTGAAGCCAATAAGTTTTATATAAATGATACTAACTGAATCTGACTAATAAGTTTGCATTTTGTGGCAAATAATATTTATTTATGTTACTGTATGTATTTGAAGTAACAGGTGTTATATTTTTTTAAGATTTACTAAAGTTAATTTAAATAAATAAAACTTGTATTTTTTCTAAAACAAAATCATGTTTTAAACACTTGTTTAAAACAAAATATTTAAAACACCGCTTGGTTTAAAACATTGCAACCCTGTTCCAAATTAAATTTGTATACAAATTAAATTTTTTCTTGAACCAAATTGTTTTCTTCGTCAATTAAAACTGAAATTCCTTATTCATTTTGAAAATGTCAAGAATGACAGCTGAAACATTTATCAACTGCAACTCTTAACTGCAGTTAAAAAATGTCACTTGGTGTCGATGGCAACCTAAGCATTGAACACAAAGTTTTCACAATAAATTGTCATATTTTGGTGCTCAGTGAACGACAAATAGTAAAAAAAAAGTAACTTTTAGTTGGGCAGTGAACAGACTCACTGTGGGTTGAAAGATTGTGTTAAAATTACGAAATGTTACCTGCTACAACTTCCGCGGTTTAAAGAAGTAACGAAGTAACAACGAGGTTGCAAGCACCTACATTCGAAACTTAATTGAATTTCATTAACACAGCACATATTTATAGGCCACATATTGTCTGCCAACTAATTGTGCACAATTATAAAAACAAATCTCCGTTTTACGATACACACGACTAAAACACGTGCGCCACATAACATATGTTTTTTATAAACGCTGTGGAGAATATTAAATTAACTATAAGGCCACACAAAACATATTTTTGAATTATTGTTAAGTAATTGATTTATTTGGTCTTCAACAACAACTCTATGAATGAAGTAAACACTAGTGTAGTAGCTTGACCCCGAATATTAATATTTGTGTAAATGGAAATTATTAAAGTATTTTAAGATAAAGAACCAGATGATGCCAATTTTTTTTCGTATTTAAATTGAAAATTTTGCTAAAAATATAATTTCATGACGCGAATCGTGGTTTATTTATCGACTGAGAAGTATATTACGTTAATAGTTTACGTAACTAGTTTACTTCTTCGTTGAATATATGGTTTATAAAATAGTCAGTAGGCATATTTGTACCAATCTTACAAACACAAATGACATTTGTACCCACATACAGCTGTCCATTACGAGAATAAATCTCCATCCATAAAACATTCAATTGTGTGCTCACTCCTTCGGTGCATTCCTTCTTTCACAACTGTGTTTTGTAATTAGGAAGGGGGCATACAGGGTGACTGACACGCAGTGTTACCAACTTCAGACTGTCATTCCTGTCAAACCAGTAATTTACACGAATGACAGTTCATTCCATTGTTAACAAGCGTACAAAAGCATTTTAGTGGTAAATATTCAGAAAAAAAGTTATCCGCAATGGATTTCAAGCGTAATAGTGTGATTGCTCTATATTTGGCTCGAAGACCACAGCCGCAGATTGTTTGTGTATCGCACCATAAATCGTTATAACGATACTGGCAGCATTGCAAAACGCCATGGTGGTGGACCGAAACACACTGCAAGGCCTTGAAATTCCATAAATCGCATGGTCTCACCGATGCTAAAAAAAAAGCTAGAGATGAGTCACCGTTCGTTATTGAGCAATATTTGAACAAGCAAAACGACCAGATTTACTTGCCCGGCCGTTCTACTGATAATTTGGACCAACGGATTGCCATCGAAACCAAGCGCCGCCGATGGTGATGGATTGGGCCGCTGTAACGGCCGAAAGCCGTTCACCGCTCGTTTTTTTGGACCGTGGCATCAAGATAAATGTTCAAATTTGTCGGGATCATGTGTTGGAGGGAGCGTTGAAGCCTTGGACACAAACACATTTCGGCCGCAGAGCCTGTATATTTCAACAGGACTCGGCGCCGAGTCATAAAGCACGCGTCAATCAAGGTTGGCTGAGAAACAACGTTCCACGGTTCATTTCCACTGCCCAATGGCCACCAAATTCACCGGATGCAAATCCGCTAGATTTCTCGATTTGGGGTATTTTTAAGAGCAAGGTTGGGACAAAAAAATACCAAAGTGTCGATCATAATTGCGGTTAAGGGTGGCTAAATTGAAAACTGCTAATACATTTCGAAAATTTATATATTTGTATATATATTTGTGAACATCTTTTACTTTGATTCAATAAAATTCATCAAAAAATAAAAATTCTGTGGCGTTTTGTTTTGGCAACACTTCGTGTCAGTCACCCTGTATAATCAGAAATTGACAATAATCAGATATTTGCGAATATCTATAATTCTATATCAAGATATCAATATTACAAATGAAAGTTAAAAACGAAATTAAAATGAATATTGAGTCCAGTTCAACCTGACTTCTTCAAATTATATTAGCTCACTCTGTGTGTCTGTTTGTATCGTCAAATTTTGTAATCAATTTTTCAACCACTTGCGATAGTCCAATTGAGCTGAAATTTTGCATGCAGGCTTAACTCCGATGACAATACAAGATTTTAACATTTATGGACATTAAAAAAATTCGATGACTAAAAAGTAGAAAATAAAATATATTTAAAAATAACTTTTTAAAAAAACACGCTTATATTTAAAGGCTCTAAAAAGTAGATAATATAATAAAAGGCTTTGAAAAGTAGAAAATAAAATTGTTCTTCCTTTCTCCTATCAAGGTATATTTATAACAAGTAGACATTTAAAATTAATATGACTAAAAATATAAGCGTGGGGCGCTCCTTCTGAATGTATATACTATCTCTCAATATATCATTTTTACGTTAATGCTGAAATGCTCCACCAAAAAATCTATTCTTAGGATACATCAGAATAGACTGTTCCATTTGTGTTACTAAAAGACTTTACTAAGACTTTACTTCATGTGTCTAGTAGTCTTAAATTACTAATGTCGTAAAGGAGCGCCCCACCCTTATATTTTTAGTCACATTAATTTTAAATTTCTACTTGTTATAAATATATCTTGATAGGAGAAAGGAAGAACAATTTCATTTTCTACTTTTCAAAGCCTTTTATTATATTATCTACTTTTTAGAGCCTTTAAATATAAGCGTGGTTTTTAAAAAAAAATTTTAAAGTTTATAATTGATTTTCTCGAGGTGATTGTAAATTCTTTATACACTCCGCGAAATTCAATTAAAGCCACCCTTAATTTTTTTGATATGAAAGTAAGGCTTAGATAGCTTGAATTTGAATGCCTCCCTCCATTTTAAAATGTAAAAGACAATTTTAATTGTATTTTTTTTTTGGTAAATTATAATAAAAAAGATTTCACGCTGCAAAATTCAATATAAATATTTACAATTAATCATGATACACATTTTTATTGATTTCATTTGACCGCGATTCCTTTATTGACCGTTTTACCGTCCCGGGGCATCCATTGTACCAGTTTAAAGTCATGCCCTTTGGTCTCTGCAATGCGCCTCAAACCTCGTGTCGATTAATGCATAAAATGATTACCAAACATCTCCATGACCGAGAATTCGTGTATCTTGATGATTTGTTAATCACTATTGCCACATTTGATGAACACATGTCTCTTATAGAAGACGTTTCCGAGCGGCTTGCGAAAGCTGGATTAACCATAAATGTGGACAAATGTTTTTACTGAAAGAGATCGAATATCTCAGTTATGTGGTTGGTGAGGGCGGATTACGCCCTAATATGGACAAGGTAAGAACTATTGCGGAATTCGCAATTCCAAAAAACATTCGGCAAGTAAGGCGGTTTCTGAGCGTTTCGGGTAGGTACCATCGGTTTATCAGTGGGTACTCAGATCTTTCATCACCTCTTACCGAGTTAATGAAAAAACAGCGGAAATTTATATGGACTAAAGCTGTTTCAAAAAGACGAAGAGGGATGTGATCGGCCAATTGCGTACTGCTCACAAAAATTGAATCTTGCTTAACGCAATTATAGGGTTACCGAGCAAGAATGCTTCGCAGCTGTAATCGCAATCAATAAATTTCATTCATATGTTGAAGGTCTCCCATTTACGGTGATAACGGACCATGTCAGTTTAACTTCAACTTCAGAGTTTCGGCTTCCAGATTATATATCGGCATCACAAAACCAACTTAAAGGTTTCGCCAGGGAAAGCTTACATAAATTTGACTCCCCAGTCCGAAACTTATGATGTATCGAATGATTACCTGTTTGGAAGCTGATCGTCCCGCAGGTTCTGAGACTTCCTCTCATTGAATCACCTCATTGTTCCCCCACATCCGCTCATCTTAGAACCAAAAATACTAGTGAAATGGTACAACGTTATTTCTTTTGGCCAACACTTCAGGCGGATGTCAAAAATTCTATCAGTTTGTGTCATTTGTGTAAATTAAATAAACCAATGAATTATTGTAGCCGTCCTCCATTAACAAGTCTTGCAACCACGATTCGGCCTTGGCAGAGGATTTACCTCGATTTTCTGGGTCCGTATCCTCGAACTCGTAATGGAAACACCTCCATTTTAATAATACTTCACCATTTTACGAAATTTGTGGTAACGAAAGCGGTAAGACAAACAACCTCGGATGAAGTAGTAAAATTCTTAGAAGACCAAGTTTTTCTAATGTTTGGAGTCCCAGAAAATATCTTAACGGATAATAGAGTTCAATTGATCTCCAAGCAACTAGAGAATTTATGTCAGGATCATCGGAACGGGTTAATCGCATTCGCATCTTGATAGCTGCAGAACGCGATCATATATAAAAGAAGACCATCGGGTTTGGGATGAAAATTTGAGTGCCATCACCATGCGCTGCGAAATATCGTTCATGACAGTACCAAATTTGCTCCACATTATATTGTTTTTGACCAGCATGCCATCTTCAATGGCTCTGATTACAAACTGTTAAAAGATATAAATCAGTTTGGTTGTAGTTGGCTACACTTTGAAGATGAGCATGAGAAGTTGAATCACCTTTGCATATCGGTTCGAAGCCGCAGAACGGGATAAACAACGGTATAATTTGCGCAGCCGAATCCCTAAATTTCAAGTAGGGCAATCAATTTATGTTCGACATTTCTCCCAAAGCAAAACCATAGATAATACCATAATTTACTTCTACATCCCTTGCCGGCTGTTATTCAGAACGCGAGGAGGATCCATCCGAACATGTACTAGGTTATGTCAGAGCGAGTATTAAGTTTCAAGATAAATCTCTTCTGATGAATTTGTTTTTAGTTCCAGGCAGGCTTTCGGAATTAAACCTATCATTTAGGCAATATCGCCCCTTCAATTCAGCCGTCATTCAAACCTTCACAAATTCTGCTAGTCATGCAATTCTATTTCGACAATTTGCTGCAATGCCTGCACAACGGCTACTAAGTTGTTGTACTGCTTCCCAGTGCCATAGACTTTCGTTTCACATTGCCCCATTTATTTATTTGATAACGCCCTAATATTTTGTCGAAGTGTAGCGATTAGACCTTTTGAGCTGAAGTTCACCGTAAGAAAGTAGCACAGTCATACAAACCAATTGTGCCGGGTCCAAACTAAAGCTACAAAATACTATGTATAGTATTTGTCGTTCCTGTCTCAAAACAATCTTTATGTAAAGGAAAGGTGAACTCCGTCTAGCCTAGACCTATTTAACACTTTGCTCTATCTTATTTTGCCAGTCCTATGGAACATATTTCTGTCTTTTTAGTTAAAAGAAAGTATTAATTCAATGGAGTTTATGTCATTTTTTTAAGGTCATCTAATATTAGCTTTCTCATGGAAGCACTTATCACCCCGCATTCACCTACGCACACAATTTACAGCTAGTATATCATCTACACGTTACAAGCTCTATAAACCTGTACATTGACTTGGAAAATAGGTCGGCACTGAATTCTGCACTCCAACAAAGGGTTGTATGTAGTGTGTTTTAATAATCATCACTGATCGTAATCGATGAAAAAAATCCTCTTTTACATCCTGGTTGTGGTGAGATTCGAACACAATAAATCCTGGTCCAAGTGCAGTAGCTTCAACACTGCAAAACTAGTCGGGTAAAATCCTGTATATTTAATAGCATTTGTCTCAATGTGTCTCGTAAGGCGCCAAATTTGAAAGCGAGTCAAATCAATGCTAACGTGTCAATATGTCCAACTTCAGGGAGTTTAACTAAACACTTAATGAAGTATTGAGTTGCTTTAACTTGCATTAACAGAATGACATACAGTGGTCTCAATAAATTAGTTGACAGCTTTGAAATTTTATAATTTGCACTTTATTCAGCAAATAGCACATAATAGTCGCACTTTGTGTCTGTCATCTATTGTTTCAGGATGATGTAATGTATTGTTACGGTGACACCTGGACTAGAATAGAATAAGTTATTTCAATAGCTGCTTAATTTTATATTTGGTTTGGTTCAACATTTAGGCGTTATTTGTATACTAAAAATGTTTATTCGAAAATAGTGTGTTATATTTTGGAAGATTTTGGTGTTAATGTTGTGTTGTGGAAATAAATTTGTGTGTGTTCAAATTTAAATCAGTTGTTTTATTCACAATCCAGAGATTCGAACCTTGAGTGACAAGGCGAAAACGTAACAATTGGTGACAGCGGTGGGATTGTGAATAACAATGAAAATGATTTTCTCCGAATTACAGCTTCCGCAATTAAAGAAGGAACTGAAACAGCGAGGTTTGGCCAGTGGAGGTTCAAAAGCTAGTTTAGTGGAGCGACTACGTGAGGCCATGGGGAAGGAAGGTTTAAATCCAGATGTGTATGATTTCGCGAAGGAAAAAATAGATGAGATTAGTGTAGAGAAGAAAGAAGAAGACGTCCAAACGATGGTTGAAACAACGCAAAACACATCTGGAAGTTTCGATGTATCGCAGTTAATGGCTGTTATGAATCAAATGATGGGACAACAGTTGGGTGAAATTAAACATCAAATGAAACAATCGAACCAGGAAATGAAACAGCAGCTGGTACAAGTGGAGCAACAAGGGGCGGACATTAAACACCAAATAGTACGTGACCAAAAGAAAATAGCCGAGAGGTTTCTGGAGTTATCTTCTACACTACACGGTGAAGTGGAAAAGCTGCAAACAGAGTTACACACAGAAATTCAAAATGTTAAAAGGGAGGTTCAACAAAAATTTGAAACGGTTAAACAAAATCTACAAACGGAAGTTTAACGTCTCGAGAAGGAGCTTCAAGATGTCAAATCGAATGGAACAACACATCAAGTGATCCAGACAGTAAGCGCAGTTAAGTTAAAACCACCAACATTTGATGGAAAAATATTCTTCAGTATTTTTAAGTTTCAATTCGAAACGTCGATTAAGCCAATCAATGGAATAAAGAACATCGTGTTGGAGCATTAATTGTGGTTCTTAAAGGCGAAACGACGGAAACACTACAAGTGATTCCCGAGCAAGAACGCAACGTTTACATCGGAATTATGAAGGCGTTGGAACGAAAATAGGGAAGTGACCACATAAGAGAGAAATCTATCGCATGGAATTGAAGGGTCGATATCAAAGAGGAGGAGAATCGCTATAGGAATATTCATCGGCAATTGAGCGGCTCGCGCATTTAGCACATTCAAATACGTCGGCCGATTACATGGAGCGAATTAAAATAGATGCATTCATTGACGGTATTCTAGAACCTGAGACACGCAGAGCGGCGATGTTGTCACCTAAGGCAACTTTCGCAGAAACCATCGCTTGTGCGTTAACAAACAAAACTGCTCAGGCCATCAAATCAGTTTCGCTAAGGTTCAGAAATGGAAGTGGCAAGATTAAATGCTGGGGGTGTGATAGGATGGGTCACATCTCACGGGCCTGCTAGGAGATTAAAAAGAAACGAGAAATATCGCCATCTCTTATGTCACACGACAGCGGAGTCGTTAAACTAAAAAGAGTCAGCTTGAAGGGGCAGAAGCTGACTCCCACAACCGATTGCCCCATAACCTCCATCCATGTTTCGAGAGTAGCAAGAGATACGGGAGCAACTCATACGATTGCTTGTGAAAATATTATCGATGGAATTATAGAACCCGCTAATGGAATGAAATTACGAACGGCGACTAGAGAAAATTCAGTAATAAAAGGTAAAAAGGTTGTAAAAATAAGGATTGGGTGAAATCACCTCAACACGAGGTGCTGGTTGCAGATATTGTAGACGAAGTCATCTTGGGGATGGACTTCATGAGAACGAAGGGCTTCGTGGTGGATGTTGGACGGGGTGTATTAATCTACGATAATATCGAGTTGCCACTTCACGTTAGCGCTATAGGAGAGGGAGGAGGGAGAAGCTGCCACCGAACACAGTTGCACAGTTCTGGGAAGGTTCTGGGTCACCCAGGTTGTGGGTTGTGGAAACCAATGAAGCAGAGAGCGGTGCCAGAGAAATTATAATAGGGAAAGCTTTAGTAAAATCAGACAACGATAATAGAGTACCAATTAGGAATCTAAA
The DNA here is from genome assembly GCA_932526605.1 of Nephrotoma flavescens. Classification (NCBI taxonomy): domain Eukaryota; kingdom Metazoa; phylum Arthropoda; class Insecta; order Diptera; family Tipulidae; genus Nephrotoma; species Nephrotoma flavescens. The sequence continues at coordinate 70,394,047 of OW052220.1, read as the reverse complement.
TCTCTCGGATAAGCCGAAAACCACCAAGAAAGGGACAATAATCGGAAAATGTGAAGAGATATCTGCGTTAGTGAAGTGCGAGCAGAAAAAACCCGATTAAAACGGCTAACTCGCAAGAGCAAAACAAAAATTATAGAACAACTCATGGAGAAATGGACCGAAGATCTTACCATGGAGCAGAAAAATTTGGCAAAACAATTGCTCGAGCGGTACATGTTCATTTTCTGCAGTACATCAGACAATAATGGGAGTTACAGAAGCAGAAACGCCGATTCGCCAAGCACCCAGGAAATTACCATTGGCAAAACAAGGAGAAGTGTATCGAATGGTAAGAGCTATGCAAGCAGCAAGGGTAATCGAAACATCAAGCAGTAAAACGAGTTTAGACATTAGACACATTATCGGGTGCTCAAATATTTTCGACATTAGACCTGCAAAGCGGCTATTGGCAAGTGGAAGTCTAGCAGGGAGATAACGAGAAAACGGAATTTAGTATAACGGATTGTGGCAATTTAACGTTATGCCATTCGGATTATGTAACGTCCCTGCGGCTTTTGAACGGCTAGTGGAGCGCGTACATTGGAGGACGTGCCTCGTATATTTGGACGACATCATCGTCATGGGCAAGGATTTCGACGAGCATTTAAGGAATTTGGCAGAGGTTTTGGATCGGATACAGGCCGCCGGATTGAAGCTAAGCCCGAAGAAATGCAAACTATTTAGAACGGAAGTAAAATATTTGGGTCATAAGGTAACAACGAATGGAATTCACACCGATGAAGATAAGATCGCAGCGGTGAAGAAATGGCCACGATCTAAAAATTTACATGAATTACGGAGCTTTGTTGGATTGTGCACCTATTATAGACGATTCGTGCTAGGATTCGCCAGCATCGCAAAGAGTTTACACGAGTTAACCAGGAAGAACAAGGAATTCGAATGCAAGTAATGATGGTATAAGAGGAGTATTATCACAGGCAACAAATGATGAGGAGCGACTTATTGCATATTACTCCAAGATGTTGTCAAAACTGGAACGAAATTATTGTGTGATACGGAAAGAGTTATTTGCTATAGTGGAATGTGTTAAGCACTTCCATAAGTACCTCTATGGCTAAAAATGTCTTCTACGGACGGATCATTTAGCTTTGCACTGGTTGTTACAATTCAAAAATCCAGGACAAGTTGCACGTTGGATCGAACTTTTGCAAAGCTACAATTTTCAAATTAAACATCGGAAGGGAAGCACACATGGAGCAATTACGGGATGCTGATCTGTCATTCATCACGGAACATAAGGAAAAGGAACACCGGCCCACATGGAGCGAGATAGTCGACAAAACCCCCATTGTAAAAGCTTAATGGGCTCAATAGAATAGCCTCCACATAGAAAATGGAAGTTTAAAAAGAAATTGGGAAAGCGCGGATGGTAAAGTAAAACAATTGTTGGTAGTGGTGTCAAAAGATCGTACGGCGGATTTCCTCAAGGCGTATCATGGAGGAGCAAGTAGAGGTCACCCAGGGATTAATAAAACACTAGCCAAAATTCGCCAACGTTTTTACTGGTCCGGATGTAGACAGTCAGTAGTAGAATGGTGTCAGAGATCACGAAAACGTCAAGGCACCATTCGAAATAAATATGTGCTAGTAATAATGGATTATTTCAGCAAATGGCCAGAAGTGTATCCCATACCCAATCAGGAGACAACAACAATAGGTGATGCCGTGGTCAACAACTGGATTAGCAGATTTGGTGTGCCGATAGAAATTCACACGAATCAAGGAAGGAATTTCGAATCGGTGGTATTTAATATGTCAAATGCTTGGTATCAATAAAACAAGAACAACGCCTTTACACCCGCAGTCGGATGGTACGGTGGAAAGATTCAATCATACATTGGAGGAATATCTAGCAAAGGTTGCGGAAAAGAACCAACGCAACTGGGATCGGCATATACCGATGTTCCTGATAGCCTACCGATCAGCGGTACATGACACAACAGGAGAGACGCCAGCTAAAATCAAATTTGGGAACAATCTGCGATTACCGGGAGATTTAAAATTTGGAGCTGTTCCATCAGCGGCTCTATATTGGCAAGATTTCGTCGACCGGATGAAAGAGGAAATTAATGAGATACATCAATTTGTACGGGAGAAAATTCGGATATCAAGTGGTCGAATGAAAGCTTGATATGACATACGAGCAAATAATCAAGGCTTCGAGGAAGGGCAATTGGTATGGCTTCATAACCCGCAACGGCAGAAAGGTTTTTCACCGAAGTTGCAACCCACATGGGAAGGACCTTACATTGTCATTAAAAGAATGAACGACGTGGTTTATCGCATTCAGAGGGGACGGCAAGGTAAATCAAATGTGGCGCATTTAGAGCGCTTAGGGCTCTACAGAGGAGGTGATCTGGATCCTGTTCGGGACGAACAGACTTAGGTGAGGGGTAGTGTTACGGTGACACATGGACTAGAATAGAATAACTTATTTTAATAGTTGCTTAATTTTATATTTGGTTTGGTTCAACATTTAGGCGTTATTTGTATACAAAAAATGTATAAATTAGTTGACAGTGTTAATAATATAAAGTATACGTATGGGCAAAAAATTCCGGTTTCATATTTACACATCTGGTAAAACCGTCTGTACTGTACAATGATTTTGAGACAGATTCACTATTTCGAAACATACACCGTTAAGTTACTTTAGAAATTCTTTAAATTTCTCTGAGAATTTGGCACTAATCTGAACGCAGAACCAGGACAACATATAAATAAACTCTTTCTATAAAATCTCCATAAGGATTACTTGGATTAAAACTTAATAACACTGTCAAATCGAAATTACAATTAGAACTTGGTCAAGATTAAGATCAGTGATGGAATAGCAGAGATAAGCTGTATAATTTAAGGGGTAATTTAATTAATCTTATGTTAGATTTTAGGATAACTACTTCCTAGGCCTGAAAACGTTCTGATTTGCTTTGAAAAGGAAGCGTCCTCTTTAATATAATAAAGAAAATGTTTGGAAGGAGACCATTTCTAGTTTTGGTAATGTTTTGATTATGACTAAATTGCCATTAGAAACTACGACCCTTCTTAATCGTGGCATGGTCAGGCATATTAAATGAATGCACAAGTAGTTTCGTTAATTATATCAAATCGAATAATCAATTTCCATCAATAAAATGTATTGATCGTAATTTTTTTTTGCATGGCAGTCTCTCTATCATCTGGTATATTAACATTCCTAATCGCGTCCCACATTTATATACGGTACAAGCAATTCATTAGAAGCAACAACACAAATCTACTTAAGTAGTTCAAACGAATTAGCTGTTATTCTAATCTATAAAACAGAAACTAATTATTTCCATGAATCATCGTAATTGTTGTTCAATATTAAATACTGAAGAAATGTAGGGTAAGCCTTCACTATTTGCTCGTCTATTCCAAAATGAAATAATATACGAGTGATTTGCTATGGTGAATCGACAAATTTAATCTCAACAAAAAAAACTAAAATCAAAATATGTATGTAAATTTTGTTGTTGGTATAATCTCGAGTAGTTTAATTTAGATTGTGGCAAACAGGTTGTTTTAATTTGGTATTTCAATTGAATAATTCAATGTTACTACTCGTATGAATCAAATTGCACTGTATACAGTGTGTGGTAGGCAAAACACTATAGTGGTGTAGTAATAAATTAGAAGAATTTATGAAATATAAATTGAAATCTATTAACGAAGAGAGGAAAACGGAAAACTCGGGGCTTTTTATTTATTTCTATATATAGCCAGTTTTTCATTTTCTTATCTGTACAAAAAAAATCTTTAAAACTTCCTACTATTCTGGTATTATTACTGTACGATTCCGCCTATTATAGATTTTGGTGCCTCTCTATGCAACAACAATTTCCTGCTGAAAGTGGGATTTTATATTTAATTTATTTATAATTTTAGCTTTACTGTGTAATGTCTGTGTACACAAAGCCAGTTGTGTTTTTAAGGTGAAATTCGCGCTAATTAACTATACTTTGGTGCAAAAACAGTCGAAACATATAAGTATGTTCTAAATTTTTATACCTAGTTATGATTTAAGCGTGATGAACTGTATATGCATGACAATTATGATGCATTTCTAATGACACACTTTATGTTTATGTTTGCAAATTTGGTTCGTATATTCTTGTTGCACAAATAAATAACTGCATGGTCTAAATGGCAGAAATATTTTTATAATTAAATTAAAAAATAAAAATTAAATGTATAAACAATATGAAACTGAGTTTCTCAACCTTTTTAGTCTAGTGTATCTAACTTTCATTAGTTCAGGGTATTTAACCGTAAATCTAATATCATTGACTTGATTTGAAATACCTATCTCAGACGATTTGCAATCAAGTCCATATTGGTACTGTTAAGAATACACAGCACTAATTTTTCATTCTTTTGTAATAACAGGCAACCCTTCATTTAATTTTGATATTTTATTTTGATAATAAATTCATTCAAATGAAACACACAAATGGTTATGGGCCCAGAATCCATTAGATTCTGCGGCATCTGGCTAAATAAATAATCGGTTATTGCTTAAATTTGTGCAAAATGATTGAATTGGATATACTGTTGAACGTGTTGACGACGAACCACGTCTAGGACGGCCATCAACATCAACTGATGATCAACACGTTAATAAAATCAAGTAATTGGTGCTCGAGAATCGACGATTAACAGTCAGAGACCTAACTGGCATCTTTGAAATATATTAAGGATCAGTGAAAACCATTTTGAAAGATCATTTGAGCCACTCAAAAACACTCAATTTTTTGGAAAAACAGCGTCGCGTTGACGTCTGTGAAACAATGCTTTCCAACTACCAGGATGTCATGAAACGTATTATAACTGGCAATGAGTCTTGGATCTATGCTTACGATCCGGAAACAGACGATCAATCGGCCGAATATCCTGCCAAAGGTGAGCCGAAGCCGAAAAAACCACGTCAAAGAAAGTCAAAAATCAAGGTGATGTTGACAGTTTTCTTCGATTATCGAGGTGTGGTGCACTCCGAAATCCATCCGGCCGGCCAAACTGTCAACAAGGAATACTATTTGAGTGTTATGCGTCGTTTGCGTGAAGCTATTCGTAAAACGAGGTCGGAATTATGGGTCCTCAACTCTTGATGTTTGCACCACGATAATGCACCTTCTCATACTGCATTGGTTTTACGTGATTTTTTCGCCAAAATTTCCGCCCATATCGTTTCGCAACTACCGTATTCGCCTGATTTAGTTCCGAGTGACTTCTGGCTGTTCAGCAAACTCAAACGACCGCTCCGGGGAAACCGTTTTGAGTCAATTGAAGACATTAATCGTGAATCGCTACGCGCATTGTAGGCTATTCCGGAAATTGACTTTAACAACTCTTTCGAGGATTTTAAAATTATGAAGAAAGTCTTACTATTTTTTGCCCACAGTAGTATATTGGTCAAATATTCCATTTTTCGTTGTTGCGACGATAAAATTGTCCATCATTCAAGATTTTGCCAGATGGACACCAATCTGACTACGCCGATTCAATGAACCGAGGTAGATTTTGATTATAGGTTAGGGGTGAGTCTGATGGTGTTATAGTATAGGGGTGAAATTTTTATTTTTCTCTTCTTCTGACGATAAAGTCGTCTATCATTCGAGATTTTGCCAGTTGAACACTAATCTGACTATATCGATTAGATAGTCCATGACCATGGGTAGATTTTTATTATAGGTTAGGGTGGGTCTAATGGGTTTATAGGGGGGAAATTTTGATTTTCCCCATTTTTCATCGATAAAATAGTTCGTCATCCGAGATTTTGCCAGAAAGACACCAATCCGACTATGCCGATTCGATAGCCCATGACCTTAGGTAGATTTTGATAATAGGTTAGGGGTGGGTTAGTGACGCGGAAAGGAGGAAGGTGGAAGCTATCCTGGGGTGTGACGCAGTTCGGACATCAATGATAGGGGTGACTTATTTTTCGAATTTCTTTTAAGAACTAACCTCACTATTAGCAATATAGGTCAGGAACCTATCTTTCACTTTTATTATTAGTAATAGACAGGAGGTTCTGCATGTTACTCTGGTCTCCGGATTTATTTCACCGATGATCAGGGAATGGAGAGTGGTGAAGGAGCATTCCTTCTCCGATCGTTACTTAACGTTTAAATTTAATCTCCAAATTACATATCAGTACGTGTTCAGAAATCCCAGGATGACAGTATGGCGTGTATATAGGGAGGTATTGGTGGGCATCATTTCATCTAGAGTTCCAGGCCTCCCCGATACGGGTAGTTTTGGACTATATACAACTGGTCTCAATGGTGGATACTCTTACTATGGCTTGCAATATCTCTATGAGGGAAGCTTGCACATTAACAAAGCTGAAGGGGAAGCGAAAACTTGTTTGGTGAACCTCGGCACTTGCGGAGTGCCGAAAAGCTTGCGGGTCTGTTTTCAATAGAACGAAAACGTCTAGAGAAATTCAAGACTGGGACTTCTATAACGAATGCCTCACAGTTTACAAAAGGGAAACAAGGAAGTCGTTTAGGCGCTTCTGTGATAGAATGGAAGGGGTTTCGGAAACCTCGCGCTTAAGAAAAATTATCTCCACTAGTCCAGCTGTTCCAGGCTATCTGATAACCCCGGATGGCGATTGGACGGTGTCTAGTGAAGACTCTCGATCTTTTGATCACTTCCCTGGAAGTGAGGAAGTGTAGACTGCGGGGCCTTTGGATTACTGCGGGTCTAAGAATGACTGTGGGGTCCAAATGTTACGTACAGAGGATCTTCTGAATACACGGAAGAGAAAATGGGCTATTAAAAGGTTTAAGCCCTTTAAGTCAGCTAGCACGGATGGGATTGTATCAGTAGAAAGTCAGAAGAACTCGGAGGTCTTGCTTCCCTGGCTGGAAGTTATCTTAAAAGGGTGTTTGAAGCGGGGTTCATCCCGATGAAATGGAGGGAGGCTAGAGTGATCTTCTTCCCGAAAGCGGGTAGAAGCTCGCACAGCAACTCTAAGAACTTAAGACCAATATATCTGTCATCCTTTCGGCTGAAAATCATGAAAAGGCTGCTGGACGTCTTTATTCGGTCGAGAATTTTACCCAGAAACTGGGCACAATCTCAGCATACGTACCATAAAGGGAAGTCCGTGGATACGACATTACACACCTTGGTTCGGAGAATTAAGAGGTCACTGGATTTTCAAGAATTCTTCTTCTTTCTGGTGGCGTTTCTCGGTATCGAGGGCTCTTTCAACAATGTAAAGGTGGAGGCAATTAGAGAAGGATTGCTGCCACTTGAGATCGAAGACCAGGTAACTAGGCTGATTGATCACTTGCTAGAAAGCAGAAGGGTCATAGCAAGGATGGGGGAAGTTTCCTGTAGGAGACGAGTAGTTCGGGGAACACCTCAGGGAGGTGTCCTCTCTCCCCTTCTTTGGAATGTAGTAATCAATGGACTACTACTGGAACTGGAGGGGGGAGAAATTAGTATGGTTGCTGATGCCGATGACGTAGCGATAACTGTCTCGGGTAAGCACCTGGGTATAACCAGAGATGTGATGCAGAATGCGCTATTAATCACTGCGGGTTGGGCCAGTAGATGTGGATTGGGGATTAACCCGCTTAAAACAGAGCTGGTCTTTTTCACTAGGAAATTTAAAATTCCGGCAATGGTTCCACAAAGCCTGAATGGTACTAGGCCGGTCCTTACTGAAAAGGCGGGATTCCTAGGGATTCTTCTGGACAGTAAGCTCAGTTGGAAACCAAACACGATAGAAAGAGTGAAGAAGTCTACTGTGACACTCTACTCTTGTAAAAATACCATTGGAAGGAAATGGGTCTTGAAACCGGAGCTGGTACACTGGCTTTACACGGCAGTTGTAAGGCCCGTACCGCTGTATGGTGTGAGTGTATGGTGGCCAGCTCTGGAGAAATTATGATACAGGAACATGATGGTGAAGGTGCAGCGGCCAGCCTGTCTGCTCATTAGTAGGGGCCTGAAAACGACCCCCACTAATGCCTTAGAGGTCATGCTGTACCATCTCCCATTAGATATCCTTGGTAAGCAAATGGCGGTCAATTCGACCGCCCGGCTATCAGCGACTTTGGGGTGGAAGTGCCTGCAAAAATGGCACTCAACTATAGTCAATTCTGTGAGGCATGACCTGGCGAATTTGGACTATATAACACCCCTGTTGTGCTTTGGCAGGCTTTTTAAGGTGATTCTCCCCTCTAGGAAGGATTAGAATAGTGGTCTCATTATGGGGACCGGGACAGTTAAATTCTTCATCGACTGCTCCAAGCTTGATGGTAGAGTAGGAGGTGGTGTATTCTGTGGGGAATTAAATGGAAGTTTATCTTTTCGTCTGCCTGAGTACTGTAGTGTGTACCAAGCTGAAGTTATAGCGATTGAAGAGGTCATGAACTGGTTGAAGCATAATGTATTATCGTTAACTGAAATCACTACCTATGTGGACAGTCGGCAGCCATTCTTTCGCTGGATTCAGATTCCCCGGCGTCAAGGGTGGCGTTGGATTGTCATACATCTCTTAACGAGATGAGTGAACATTTCAATATCCAGTTGGTCTGGGTTCCGGGTCATTCTGACGTTGAGGAAAATTGCAGGGCAGACGAGTTAGCAAGGTATGGTACGACTCTCTCCAACTGGAACCAGGAAGAGAATGTGTAGGAAGGCTTATGTCTGTGCTGAAAGCAGCAAGCCATAATGAAGCAGTTGCCTTGGCAAATGCTATATGGATCGCCAGTTCAACTGGCAGGGTAGCTAAACAAGTATGTGAATTCCCCAATTTAACAACCGGATATTTGATGAGAAAAACGTCGAAAGTGGTACCTATCGTAACCTTCCTTTGGAGGGGCTCGTAAAAATTTTAGTTAGCGAAAATAATAATAACAAAAATCGGAACTTCAGGCTCCAAGTTAAACTACCAATGCCTAACAAGGTACGCAAGCTCAATAATAATTCTAATCAAACGATACGCAAGAAAAATAAATTGAAGTACTAACCGTACCCGAGGGTTCCAATACAACCCAAAAATTAAATAGAAAATATCAAAAAAAATTTAAATAAATTTAAATCAAAATACGAAACGGATGGTATGATGAGAGTGGAAATCCCACTCCGTGCCGGGTGATTGAAATAATAATAAATCCGCAGTTTTCAAATAAGCACGAATAATCCACCGGTCCCGAAAGACCGATGCCCATTCACAATGAAGCAGCAGAAAAGGATGATTGACGTCTCCTCAACAGACCAGGCCTCTCTTGGCTCTCTGCTTGGTTTTTACTTAATTTCTCTTTGGGTAACTTTAGAGTTTTGAGGAAATTGGTACTGGTACATTTTCTTTCTTAGCCTTAAGAAGCCTTAAGTCGTATTCATACGACGGATGAAAATCTCGGATTTTTACACCCCAGATTATTTTTTCAATTTTTTTCAACTATTTTGTATGAAAAGAGGCGTGTCTGTTGTATAATTTACGTGATATAATTGGTTAAAACGATGGGATAGAAAAATCCCGGATTTTCATCCGTCGTCTGAATACGACTTGAAGTTCTTTGGCTACTTCACATCCTCTATAATTCGCACCATGATGCCCTTTACGAATTCTTTCTGATCGTTGTTTAGTTGACCGGGAGTAACCATTTCTTACCATTTTGGGCCCAGGAGTGCGGGAAAAAACTATTTCCACTTTTGCAGAAATCTGTTTACAAAAACAAGACTATATATTTTACCTGGAGGTGGTCGAGTACTCGGATAGTTCCGACATAAAAAATTACTATTACCGTAATTTCATATAGATTTACCCAATTTATTGAACCCCCTCGTAATAAAAGGTTCTACTTGCTAATAGAACAGTGACGTATGAATCTACATTGCCTAGTCTTTCTCTCGTTCAGTCAACCGAGTCTAATTTTTAGAGATCACCTTCCAGCGAAAACGAATTCCGCCTAATTGGATATGCATCTATGTACATCGGTTTGTGTCGCGTCAACTTTCCTTACCTAAATTTGGAAAGTTTGGTTTTGGTTTCATACACAGAATAAATATGATAAAATGTAGGTTCTATTTTTTTATAATTTTATATCAAAAATAAATACAAAATTTATATTACAAACTCTTCAAATAGATAAGATAATACAGTAACACATTGTTGAATTGTTTTTGTTTTGACATATCATTTCTAAACCTCATATTATGTACACATAATTTTAATTGTTTTTTTTTTGTTTTTTTTTATTGCAGCAAATATCGACCTCTTAAGATATTTTAGTAAACTCACCGATGATAAAATACGCCTTGTTAAAATTACAATCGAAAATGATGAATTGAAAGTGGCTGAATCGAAAAAAGTTGTCAAAGATTTTGAACGAGACTATGAAAAATATGTAACGGCAGTGATCGAAGATAATGTGCCGTGCTATATATTATTCCGTTTAGATTTTCATATACAAAACGAATGGTCATGGTTACTATTAAGTTGGGTGCCTGAAACTGCAACGATACGACACAAAATGTTGTATGCCTCAACAAAAGCCACACTAAAGTCAGAATTTGGCTCAGCTAAAATAAAAGAAGAAATCCATGCGACACAACTCGATGAAATCACATTAAATGGCTATCATCGATATAAATCGAATGCGAATGCCCCGGCACCGTTAACATCGCGTGAAGAGGAAATCAAAGAAATGCGAAAGTACGATATTCATACTGATTACAGTACAGAAACAAAACAGCAAGCGCTTACTGGTTTGGCGTGCAGTATCGAAGAACCGGCAATCGATGCACTTTTCGAGATGGCACGCGGCCGTTACAATTATTTACAATTTCGAATTGAATTAGGCGAGGAACGAATTTATCTTGAAAAGTCGACGACAATCGATGTGCTAAAATTACCCGCGCACGTACCTTCCGAGCACGCCCGTTACCATCTATTCCTATTCAAACACACACACGAAGGTGATTTTATCGAGAGTTTTATTTTTATTTATTCGATGCCCGGATATTCGTGCTCGGTGAAAGAACGGATGATGTATTCAAGTTGTAAGGGACCATTTGTTGAATCAATTCAAACGCTGGGGATCGAAATTGCGCGAAAGGTAAGTTATTTTTTTTTGTTATCATTGATATTTGATTAGTTAATTGATTGCGTGCAATAAAATAAAAACTTGCGATATAACATGTAAATGTGTAATGCGATCCCATAAAAACGTTCGAATTTAAGTAAAACTGTTTTTGATAATTATCATTACAAGTTGGGAGATAAGATAAATTGATAGTTCAATATTATTATCATTTTAATGACAGAAAAATGCTTATTGCTATGTTGTGCGTACCCGCGCGGCTTATTACGTGCAAACTAAATTACATCATTAATATTTTCTGTATAAAATTCGATGCAAGGCGGCATTTTTTTCGCTCTCTCTAGCTTCTAAGCTTCCTTCCGGGCGTAGACAATATGGTATCCGGCAGCAATTCAGAATTTTATTTCTTCCTGCATATCATTTAACGATATTATTACGGCCCCGAGGTATTTAAAGTTATCTGCAGTATCAAAATTATGGTAAACGATTCCGAGATTTGGCATGCAGACGCTCCTGGCTGTTTGATATTTTCGGATATATATTTTCTGCTTTTAAATAAAATATACAATGAGTAAATAATCCATATGTTTTTATTTACAATATAAATAAATATTTCAAATATTAATACATGTAATACAGACATGATGGCCTGTCATTTGTTCCGATGGAAACTATTTCAGTTTGATGTGCTTCAACTTTTTCACGAACGTAATGATGCCTTATATCAATATGCTTTATTGGAGCTTAGAACAATTGCAGTTCTATTGTCACATAATATCTTTACTGTTGTTGAAGAATTAAGTTGGAACCCATTTTCAAGATTCTTCAACCACATGGATTCTTGGGTTGTCGCAGACAAAGCCATATACTCCGCCTCGGTAGTGGACAAAATGACTGTTTGCGGTTTTCGACTATTCCATGATATTGGGCCACCTTGCATCAGAAAAATATATCCAGTGACCGAATGCCTTTCATCGATGTCACTAGCCCAGTCAGAATCACAATATGCTAGTAATTCGGAGTAACCTTCCTTGCAGAATTCGAGTTTAGCAGATGCTGTGCCTTTTAAATATCGAAGAATTTGTTTCACGGCGTTCCAATGAGCTTTTCTTGGATTGTTATTAAATCTGCTTACCATATGGACAGCGTATGTTATGTCTGGTCCGGGTCTAGTTTCTTGAGCTGCGTATAGTATAGTACTCACCGCTTGTTGATATCGAACGTCTTCCATTACTTTGAATTCCACTTCATTTTTCGGCGACATATCTTTCGATGACTTTTGATTCGGGTCAGAAGGAGTCAAAACAGAGTTGCAGTCTGACATATGAAATCTCTCCAAAACATCTGTTATATATCGCTCTTGATCAACCCAAATTTTGTATTGGTTTCGGTCCCTAGTGATGTTTAAGCCCAAATATGATTTTGCTTCTCCCAAGTCCTTTATTTTAAACCTTTGATTCGCTTCTGATTTTAAATTTTCCTTTAATTGAATACAGTTAGAGAAAATTAGGAAGTCGTCAATGTACACTGCTACTAAAGGGTGTCCCAACAAGAGCGCCGGATTTAATTTTAAAGAAAAACATTTATTTTTGAATTAAGCAAACATTTTTTTTTATTTCAACATAACGAAAAATAGTTCCGATTAAACGTGAAATACAACATCAGGCAAATGGCCACCACGAAACCTCTGGCACAGTGGCAATTTGGCTGTATTTCACCAATAACGCGCCGTATTTCCCCGTTAAGATGTTCAACTGTTTCAGGCTTATTCGCATACCTTTTCCTCCACATAGCCCCAAAGAAAAAAGTCCATCCATGTTAGATCGCGCGATCTTGGTAGCTAATGTTGATCGCAAAATCGAGAAATGACACGGCCTGGAAACTTAGTCTGCAGTAACACCATTGTTTCACGTGCTGTGTGGCAGGTCGCACCGTTTTGTTGGAAAACCATGTTCTCCACATCAATTACATCCAATTCGGGACCGAAAACTTGACGTAATTGGCAAACGGTGGTTTTCGCAAAACTTTCACCATTTTTGTAATGTGTTTTTACAATAATTAAACGTTGTTGGTTTGAATACTTCTCCATATTCTTAAATCGTGTGGTCTGTACGTGACAAATGTCAAAAAAATCACCACACGCATTAACAAAATAGCGGCAAATTTAAATCCGGCGCTCTTGTTGGGACACCCTTTATAATCGTTCTTTCATTATTTATCTTATAATAAATACATGGGTTCATTTTTGTCCGTGAATATCCTGTTAAATTTAAAACTGCATCTAGCTTCATGTTCCAAGCTCTACTTGCTTGTTGGAGACCGTATATTGACTTTCTTAACCGACACACTTTATTTCCAAAAACAAAACCAGATGGTTGAAGCATGTAAATCTCTCCTGTGGCTCTATTCTGGTAATTCCCGGGGAATGGAAATTTTAAATTTTGTAGCAGTTTTATTCCATTTTCCCAAAAGTGTATTCCGGCTTTTGGGAATTTTTTTTCTCCATATTATAGCAGTTTTGACGTTGGTTATTCCATACCTATTTTAGGAAAGAATAACTGGGAATAGATTTAAACGGAAATTTATTGTACATATTTACGTAATTTATGTATTATGGCTGTAAATTTATACTAAAAACTAGTAATATGAATTGGAAATATCAATACCCAATTTTTTACTTTAATAAACAAAATTAATCTTTTAAGTAAAATTCGATTAAAATATTTTAATTAAAACCAATTGAACGTAGTATACAATTTTTAGACATTTGTTTTCTTTTTTTATTGCGATTGCGTGTCGACCGCGAGTAATTAAATTATTTCCCCGTAAACCTATTCCCCAATCGCCAGAATTAACATTTTATAAAACGGGGAATTTGGAAAAATGTCTGGGGATACTATAAAAATAAATTATTCCCTATTCCCGGGGAATTACCAGTAACCACCTCCATATGATCAATATCCAGATCAAGTTTAGCAACCAAAGCAATTAAATACCTTATTGAAGTAAACCGAACAACTAGATCATACGTTTCATCGTAATCAATACCTTTTCTCTGAGCCCAATCTTTAATTACCAGTCTAGCCTTATGACGAATATTGCCATCAGCCTCCATCTTTGTTTTTACAGTCAATGGCCCTTTTTGAAGATGGTAAGTTTTCTAAAGACCAGGTTTCGTTTTCAATCAAACATATTCGTATTGCATCGCTTCTTTCCAAAGTTCTGAGTCCGATCGATTTAGAAGCTTTAGATAGCTTTAGACGCTTTCCTTTTACGGCCAAAGATACATTTTCTGCACTGTAGTTTGATGTTAAATACCAGATGTGAGCAGCACGTTTTGCAGCGTATTGTTGAAGTACTCGGTTCCATTATCGGGGTGCATAAAGCCAGTATTTTATTTCCAGTCTGATTTTCTATTTGTAATCTTCAAATATACTGGTCCCTTCATCTTTCGATTCTAAAAAGAAATGCAAACACTTTCCTCGTATAAAGTCGTCGATCAGATTGAAGAGGTATCTGGAGCTAACGATTTATGTTCCATTTTACCACATAAACCCGAATGTACCAATTCCAACACTTTTATTGCACGTTTTCCAACTTTTAAAAGTTAGTTTAGCTTGCTTTCCTTTTATACACACACGGTTCACTTTCACTGCCAGAAAACTTTTTATCACAAAACGGGTCACTAATTACTTAATCGTTTCATATAATGGTGATTCATGTATCCCAATCTTCGATGCCATAAAATATTATCATCTTTTACATTTGCCATTAAACTTTGATCATTTGGTAAACAATTTAGTTTATACATGCTGTCGACCAAACTTGCAGTTGCAATTAGATTTTTATGTTCATTATAAATGCTGCAACCATTTTTATCAAATGTCTCTATATTCCCTTGGGGTCGATTTTTTCCAAAATTCGACGAACGACACATGACGTTTTCGGATACGTATAAGGAATATAGTACACAATTTTATATTAGTGTGTGTAATTTTTCTGTGGTTATATTTGTTTGTTTTCCGCGAATGTAAGCATCAAAAATTATGAATCGGTTCAGTTTTTTGGTGCTTATGTCGTCTTCGTCATCTCGCTTTTTGACATCTCGCCATGTATTTGAGTGGTGAGTTAACACGTTCGCGGAAATGACTGCTATAGTGGTCATACAACTTTTTCGTTTTTTAACACGTTTGCGGAAATAACATTCATTTTTTAAGGAATATTATTCGACTTACTTTCAATTCTCACAATACATTTCTTTCCGCGACGAAATATCATTGCAATTACAAAAGTTGTAAAATGTGGCCCTGAGTAGCACACACATTTAGAAAGTGTGCGTTAATGTGTTAAGAAAAAAAATCGCAATTTTCCAGATTGGTTGTAAATAGTTGTCTCAAAAGACTAACTTTCCTGGTCAAACCGGAATCTTCAAATGTTGTCCCAAACTTCCTTGGCAGTCTTTGCATCTTGGATATGCACAAAATTCTGACTGCTTTCGCCTTAGAGTTTTTCTTTTTGTCTTCATCTTCTCCAATTACACATGCCCAAAGTTCTTCATGCTCAAGATATGCTGCCATAGCAAACTGCCATGTGCTGTAATTTTCACGACCTTAAATTTGTTTGCTATGTTTATTCTAAAAAAAAAAATCGATAGCACAAAAAAAAACATAACCTCACAAATATTTAATCCTTTTTTTTTAACTGAATGTTGTGATCTGCTCTTCAATTGAATATGTATAAATAACACTGTGGTTTTTATGGTGTTTATCTGGGCCCATACCCTGAGGTCTTCGGATATATATTTTCTGTTTTTAGGCTGCGGTCCAATTCGTGACTTATTTTGTGGAGACTGACTTATTTGAAAATCTACAATACGACTCCTGTCGAATAGACTTATTGGAAACTTGTTAGAATTATTTTGATGAGTTACCAGTTTGGGAACAAGCCTCGTATAAAAGTCAAATAATATCTTGTTCACGTGGTCCGTAGTGTAGTGTAGTGTAGTTATGAATACAGCACTTATATGACCGTTCACCTGGAGGTGTAGTGTAGTAAGTCTACCATTACGCTCCTATTGTTGAAATATTGTGCTAAGGATGTTTGACATTTCTCGATGTTTTATTTTAATTTATATATTGACGATTGTGTTTGGCGTTGGCGTGTTCTTGTTTCTTTGCGAGAAAGTAAAATATTTAGTACACAAAGAACTCGAAAAACCGAATGATTTTGAATTGAAAATCATAACAAACAACAACTGTCAAAACTAAGTACACTACACTACGCCAAGTGTTCACGTGATGCGTAGTTGCAAACACACTACACTACACTACCGCATTTTGACCGTAGTTGATAATACACTTCGGTACAATATTTTCTCTGTTCACGTGGTGACATAATACACTACACTACACTACACTACGGACCACGTGAACAAGATATAAGTCTACAATAAGTCTAGCCTACTGAAGGATTATTGTAGACTTTCAAATAAGTCAGTGTCCACAAAATAAGTCACGAATTGGACCGCAGCCTTAAATAAGATATACAATGAGCAAATAATGCATGTGTTTTTATTTACAATATTCAAAGAAGAGTGAGTGTTACAAAAATTATTACGGTTAACAACAAATACCTAATTATGAGTATATAGTGTTCTCTTTCCAACAGTGTTGATATTGTTGTTATTAAAAATTTGGTTTTGTTATTGTTCACTTCCTGTCTGCTCCCGTAAAAAGTTTTATTATACTCATTTGATGATCTAATGGGATGGGGATGTGATAGGGGCCACCATTTATCCAAATGGCTTGCCTGAATCTACAGATTATGCATATGAAATTACAGCATAGTGACCACCATATGCAATCAAAATCCAAATGAAACGAAAATCGATTACATAAATAATTGAATGACCGGCTAATTCAAGTCCATTAGATAGATTTTTGAAATCACCCTCTTAATATATGTATTGCTAATGATTTTCAAATAACAAAATCATAAATATCAAAATAGTTATAAAAAATTAGCAAAAAACAAATTCGATTTAGTGAAACAAATCAGATTATTAAACCATAAAAGCAGAAATATTGTATAATTTATTGTTGTAACTATTATTGAATTATACAAATCTAATAAGTTATGAATTATTACACATACATATTTAGTATTATATACAATATTATGAGAAATCGGATTTTGTTAATCGTACATCGTTTGCAGGTGACATGCATGTGATTTAATAATGGTGTAATCCATCTATATATACTTATATCCGTAGCATACTCGTAAATGTACGAGAAACGAAAGGATTTTAATTTTCTATTGATTTTTAGTGCTATTATACCTTTAGTATCGTAAATTATAATGCATGTTATCTTTAAATGTCTGCTACCTAATCAAAGTTCTTCTTGAAGGTGAAATTCAATACAATCCTTGAAACTGCAAGCGCTAAATCTAAAATGGATCTACATTTAATGCACAAATTTGTATTTATTGTATATTAACTCATTGTAAGTAACCATCTGGCATTTACCTTAAGCTAAGACATTTTAAGAGTGTGTTAAAAATAAATTTTAAAACGAATTTTATTTTTTAACAAAAACAAAGTTTTTATAAAGGCCCTTGAAGATTGGTAATAACACTTCAGTTATTAATCAATAAACCTAACTTCCAAGTGGGAAATTTCTTAATTTTCTCAGCCACTCTGAGCTGTGATTTGTTAAAGTAGGCTGTGTACCCACATATTTTTTTACTATCTTGTCCTTATCTATTGTCGATTTAATTCTAAATTTTAGAGTAACAAAAGATGTTTTGTCATCCGGAAAAACATTTTCGTAATAAAAGATAACTGACCGCTTTATAGAATTTACTTATAATTTGTTTACTTATAATTAGATTTTGATTCTTAGTAAACTCGTTACGAATGCTTTCATGTCTTTATGGGCCGGCGGAATCATTCCATATGTCTTCAAAAAAGACGATGGGCGGAACAGTGAACGGTATAGAGACATGATTTCTATCTTCTATCCCCAATTGGCTGGCATAAATTTTGCTGATATGTGGTTTTGTTCCGAACAGTGCCACATGCCACACAGCGCGGGATACAATTAATTTACTCAAAGAAACATTTGATGAAAGATTAATTCTCGTAATGGGCCTGTTAATTGGCCACCGAAATCGTCTGATCTAAATCCATAACATAGATTATTTTCTTTGGGAATATGTTAAGTCAATTGTCTACGCCGATTAACCAGACACAATTGAACACTTGGAACACTACATTCAGCGAGTTATTAGCGAGATACGGCCGCAATTGCTGCGATATGTGTGTGAAAATTGGACATCCAGATTGCGCCATCTATGCGCCAGCCGCGGCGGCCACATGGGTGAAATCATATTTAAGCGTTAATGGCATACATCCAATAGAGCTGATTTCACTGATATTCAAAATGTTTTTCTTTGTTCTCTTGTTACGACTTCATGGTCTTAACATTGTTGTCCAGTTTTGTTTTTGATTTTAATTTCATTGTAATCGGTTGATTAATGCTTCGTCTAAAATCACTTGTGCTGTCGTGACATTGTTGTGATACATTTTTTTTGTATTTTCCTTTTTGTACATCCCTTTTATATAGTGGTTCCACACTTTGTTTCTTTCGTCGTGATTCTTTCCTCGTTTCCTTCCCCTTCACCTACAAACTGATTTTATGGCGGGGAAATTTATGATTCTTTTTCCAGCAACATTATTTTTTGATTCAACTGATTCTCGCACTACGGCAAAGATAAATTTTCAAGGACACTTTTTTAATTTGTCGTTTTTGGGTTAATTTTAATTTTTGCTTCGAGTGCAAAAAATATATTTTTTCAACCAAGGAACCTTTACTATACGAATAATGCCCGGTTTACATGCGACCAACATTTTTCTCCTGCAAAATGAGAAAGGAATAACATTGACTTTTTGCACATGAGAGACAAGAAAAGAAATATATCCCAACAAAATTTTGCAGGAGATTTTTTAGTTAATACACAGCAAAATGTTGCTATAAAAATAAAATGTTGCCATAAAATATATTCGATTCGAGTATTTTTATGGCAACATTTTTAAAATTAACAAGAAAAAAATTATTTCGTATTTATAAATGTTGAGGATTCATAATAAAAACAGACGCCATAGATAAAAATGTAAATTTCGCATTTTAGTTCATTAAAAATAAATTAATAATGATCCTATAAAAAAATTACGCCATTACTATATAGACAACTATAAGTGGATCTGACGGCAAAAAAAATAAGCTTGTTCCGGATATTTTTGTATGTTAATTTTTATTTTCATAAAGTATGCCGTGCTAAAATTTCATAGGAAAAAACCCGCAATGAGCTTATTTTTAATGCGCTAGATGTCACATTCCCAACTTTAACAGTCGTCAATATGTTTATTTCTTTCTGGCATATTGAATTTTTTTATATAGCGGATTCTTTCTTATTTACCTGCAAAAATTTGTAGAAGAAAAAAATTTTCTACATGTAAACCGGGCATAATTCAAAAAACATAATTTTACGAACATGCATAAACAACAAAGAAACGCGCAAAGAAATCAAATGTGGACGGCGAGTGATTTTTTGAAATCCTTGCATCACGACGAAAGAATCAAAGTGTGGCAAGGCTCAATAAATTATGGAGCGAGACCAATGCGTGCCCTTGTGCGTTTAAAATGTAGACTAATATTATTTTTCTGTTTTTCTTGTTTTGTGTTTTTGGCGCGTCAGCATCACGTTCGTTCTCGTTTTGCGCCGCTCATGAAATTGCATGAGTGAGAACGAGTAGCCTATAGAAGGGAAAATATTTTTCTGCATTTTTGGTTTGTTGGTGCGAGAGAATTTTTTTTGTTAGAGTAGTCTGGTGTTGAATTATATACAGTAGAGTCGAGTTTTTATTTTTGAGTACAGTTCGATTTTCTTTTGTATAAAGAGTAGTTTAAATTTGATTGGATTTTATGCGTTGAAAGATAGATGTAAAAAAAATCAATTAAAATGTGATGATATATCTATCAATAATGAAATTGTACTAAGGTTAATTAAGCCAAAGAAACACGTTCGCGGACACTTCCAAAATGTGTTTAACACATATTACTTTTGTAATTGCAATGATATTTCGCCACGGAAAGGAATGTATTCTTGAGAATTGACAAATATGTCCTCTTATTTCTTGAAAAACGAAAAAATTGTACGACTGATTTGCGCGAAAGTGTTAAAAAACGAAAAAGTTGCATTCACGTCCGCGAACGTGTTAAATTAGTAAGTTTTAAGTGAAAATTAGGATTTGTGAACAGAAAACAAAGGAAACTATAAAATTTAATGGTGATAATAAAAATCATGTATACATGCTATTCGGCAGTATAACCTGTGTGATAAAGTTGGATTCGTATAGTAATTTCCCGAGAATCTGTATGCCGCACAAAACAAATTTACGGTTAAGGCGAAAGGACGCCCAACATTTTGAGGCAACATTTTACAGTTAAGGCGGAAAGACGCTCAACGGTCCGGGTGCGGTGAACACCTATGGCATGATGACCACACAAGGCCACAACGGTAATTTTTTATAGTATTAAGGTACGATTTTTCTTTAGTTTTTATTTTATTTTTATTTTTAAATTTTTCTAAATTTTGATTTTTTATAAAAAAATTGTACTCGAGCGCTGAATAGCGGTTGTTTGTCGCACGCTTAGTGTGAACGTTGGTTTCGCTACACACATTCATTCCCGTTCAGCGACTCCATTATTATGTTTAGTTTGATTTAACTTTGTTACGGTCGCATATTTTTCGGCGATTTTGTGATGTTGGTAATTTTTTTTTGGTGTTGATTATAAGATGAATTACTAAAACTTTATTTCGGTTCGGTGTGATGGGAAGGGGAATCCTCATTCTGTGCCGGTGCCATATTTACAGACTGAGCTTGTCACCCCCATTCATCCCCTTGCAGGACATCCACAGGATCGGAGTGGTGAGTCCAGTGAATGTGTCGTCCATTCGGGGGCGACCATAAAATCCAGCGGTCTCCTCGTAGCACTTCGGCGGTTTCAAGCTGTCGAAGTGTGAATTGTGGGAGATTCGTTGGAGGTCTCTTCGAATGAAGAGGGGCTTGGTCTGTTGGACGAACATCCCTACCCTCATAGGCTCTCCTAACGGAGCCTCCAGCAAGGCTGGTCGTTGGGTGGTGTGTAAGAGAAAGTTGGGCATCTAGTGACCATAGAGTCATCACGTTGGAGTTATCAAACGCGCCACAAGATAGTCCGCTTGCAAGTATCAAAACTCCGAGATTTGCCATAAAGATAGCTGATCGGTGTCTCTGTCTATTTCCTAGACACCTGGTCGGCTGTTGGGACAGTGTAGAAACACTTCCTGAAATTAACTCGATAAACGAAATTGATGATCGTGTGGAGCTGATCTCAACGTAATTGACCAGTGTCTGCAACAGCTCAATTCCTAAGACGGGAGCAACAAAGAGGCGAAATGGATGGTGGAACTCTAACCTAAGAAAACTTAGATCCTCTATGCACAAGCTCAGAAGAGCATACCAGAAGGAGAGTAACCAAATAGCAAAATAGTTGAAATTGTCTCTCTTCAGAGCGGCAAGAAATAAATACTTCCATGAAGTATTTATAGCTAAGCAAATTTGCCTCTGGCGAAGCAAGGCCCTCTGAAATCTTGAACACCATCAGGAAGACAAATGGACTCGTCACTGATACGTGGCATGACACACGTTTGGAGTTACTAAACTCGTATCTGCCGGACGAAACACCTGACGTTACTGGGCCTCAAGCAGAAATGCGCGAGATCGCCACCAACAGCAGTTGAACATCAGATGCTGAAGACCTCTCATTCTCGTGGGAGGAGGTCATCAGTGCTTTTACTTGCTTTAAGCGTACCAAGTCTCCTGGTCTTGACAACTTGAACGCTAAAATTATCCAACTGGCTTTGCCCATCCTAGGGACTACCATAGCAAAATTATTAAACAGCTGCCTGAATTTTGGCTACTCCCAAAGGTGTGGGAAAAGGGTGAAATGATTATAATCAGGAAACCTGGGGATAGAGGTCTACTGTCTCCGAAGTCTTATAGACCAATCATGTTGCTGCCTGTCATGGGGAAACTCCTAGAAAGGTTACTTGCGGTTCGTATTTCTCCAAGAATCGAACAGAACGGACTGTTCTCGGACAAACAGTTCTGCTTCCGACTAGCATTTTTACTGAGGATGCGATAGTCCGCCTAACAAACACTGTCAAAACCCAAAGTTCAAAATATGTTATGGGCATATTCCTGGACTTTGCCGGAGCATTTGATAACTTAACGTGGCCTAGTGTCATCGCAAGTTTATCAGTCTATAATCTCCCTAGAAACACTATAAATATTCTTAGGAGCTACTTCAGCGAACGATGCGCAGTAATCAGAGACATATATGGTTCTGTATCAAAAGAAATAACAAAAGGATATCCTCTGGGATCAATCCTAGGTCCCCTTGTCTGGAACATCTTGTTTAACACGAGCATGATAGATAAATTGGACGAAATAGCATTTGCAGATGATAGTCATTCTGGTGCACGGCAATTCGAGGCTTGAATTTTAGCACCAGGGTCAAATCGCCATTAATAAAATGGTCCAATGGCGCGATAAGAATAAAATGTCACTATCTGCAGAGAAAACAGTGATGCTGCAGCTTAAAGACAAATTTGACTCAAGTCGACCTCCTGCGATATCATTAAACGGTAGGAAAATGAAAATGGTTAAGTGCGTTAGATATCTAGGAGTTGAGGGCTCTTTAGCAGACTGGGTATGGGTACTTGTCACTCGGGCAGATCCGGTTGCCGTCGGATGGGCACACTCGGTTATAATTATTTTACTATGTTCCTCAAGTTTCGTCCGACATATTTGGCAGAACATCCGGTTTTTATATTTATTTGTAGTTTGCGTTTTTTTTATTAATTTCTGTAAACACGGTGTAGGTCAGAGTCATGCAAGCCTCCAAATTTGCCTCCAAGTTTTCATCAACTTGTTTACAGATGTTTCGTTATCCAAAGGCAGATACGAACTATTTTCAGTTGGTTTGGATAGTTTCGATTTTATTATCATACTTCTCAAACTATACGTATTTGTTATATTTTTACTTTGTTATTTCGATTGTAATGGTTTTATTGTGATTGTTCCGTACATTGGTCTATTTTCAGTACTCTCGAATTATTTACTACATGACAACAACTATGATAATCAACACTTAATCAACTTCCCAACCACCTCATACTTTTTCTTTCCATTAACGCTGGATCGCGGATAAATTTGAATTTTTGACTCATAGTTGGACAGTTTGTGAATGGAAGGAAAAAGTATGGGGTGGTTGGGAAGTTGATTGTGTATCAGTATGTGTCGATTATCATAGTAGTTGTCATGCAGATCTGACGCTAAATGGAAGAATTCCCTAAGATTGTGTATACAATTCGAGACTACTGAAAATAGAAAAATGTACGGAACAATCACAATAAATCGAAACAATCGAAATAACAAAGTAAAAATATAAAAAAAATCGTAAACAGGAATAGTTAATTGTGAGAATGAAATATAGATGAAGAATTTGAAAGAATCGAATTTCTTAGTCTAATCAGTAATTCGCTAGTACTACAACTACATGGTACAATATTCCAATGTAAATAAGACAACATCAGTTTTTCGCGACCTCCGTTCGAAACTGATTGTTGTGATTCTTACAAATTTTCCATCTATGAGTCAAAAATTCAAACTTATTTATGTTTCTAACGAATCTACTTTAGTTTTCATAAGTGAGTTTTCTTTTCTTAACTCCACGTTTTGATGTCGCAATAAATCCATTTCATCACTTGTTAGTACATATGGAGATGAGTAAGAATCGTTTAGTTTTTGCACTTTTTGAGGTAAAAATTCTTTTTCAGAACTACTACGTGTTGCTGGTACTTCTTTATACACAATGATTTCCTTCCCTGTGTCCATTATAATATTATCATTATCTTGATTTGAATTCATTTTTATAAACTGTTTATTGTCTAGATTCATTTCATTTCCTTTCCTGGGGCCTAAGACCCCGGGATTTAAGTTGCACTTTAAACACTATTCTTAATATGCGTAGAAATTTTGTTTATTATATTTCAATAATACGTCCGTACTCAACGGAATGCAAATTTCAACTACATTGCTATATGAGATTGCCAAGCTCTAATGAATGGATTAAACTCATTTTCAGCAACTGCCGCTTGCGATACTTTAAATTACAATGCTGCTCTAGGTTTTTTAAAATTCATTTTGTAATCCCTATTGAAACCTATAAACTAAATATGAACTTGTTAAGAAATAGCTAAATTCGATTCAACGTGGTCAACATTTACATATGTTAAAATTCCAATTTCGCTCGCCAAACCAAATTAGTTGAGAAATGGCCTAGTTCCCTTCAGCATGGACGAATTCTAGAACTTCTATTCAATTATTATTAATTTCTATTTAGAATACCAATCCAATTCTGGATGTGGCCAAAGTTTTAAAAACAATACCAAACGCGGAATATACCGATCCCAATTGCTCTTTCGCTTTGTAATTGGCTATTTAATTTAAATAAATAAATTTATCCGAGTACCACAAACTTGGTTTGAATAGAAGGCCGAAAAGTTTTAAATTGATTAATGTTTGCGTTGCAGTTGGAACATTACTATAATTCATCATGTCACTCTTTACAGGGCCAAAACGTAACCGGCTTAAAATTTATTTTCTTAAATTTTCATAATTCGGAGACCTTTAGTATGTTCTGCCATCTGTTGTCAAACACATAATATAGGTATTCGTAGTTTTGGCGATCATAATTATCCATTATTTCTTAGATGTCTGATTTGTTACAAAAAGCATTGTTCCAAATTCTTTCAAATTCAATTAAAATCGTTGTCAGACACCGAGCTCCACGGTATGCAAAGTTTCAAATAATCGGTAAATTTAAAATATAAGTCACAAGTTGACTGATCAGCGTCAATTTACATCAATTTGATAGCACATTTAATTTATGAAAATACTACAATAAATGGTTATTCATTAAAAAATAATTAAACCTAGCGATCACCAGCGATGTTTTTCTATTAATGCTAATAAATTTATTTTTTCTATATTTTCAGCTCGAAATCGATTCAGGATCAGAATTAACCGAAGAATTTTTATACGAAGAACTTCATCCGAAGAAGACACTACACAAACCACTATTCGCCAAACCAAAAGGGCCACCAAACCGTGGCAACAAACGGTTGACAAAAATTCAAGATTAAAATTCGGTAAAAAATAAAAACCACACGCGTTTCAATTAAAATTTAATGAATAATTATAAGAAAAACATTTAACAACATTGCAGACAAATTTTCTACTAGAGATCTACGAAAAATAAAAATTCAAATAAATTACGATTGGTTGTAAATAAATTTTATTTAAATAGAAGCATTTAATATTATATAATTACATACATAATATATCATAACAAACGTAAATTTATATTATTTATATATAAGAGAAGTTTGAGTTCTTGAATTCAAGTTACTTAGTTATACATATTAGGTAGGGCGATGTAAATCATTTGCGTGTTACCCGTAAAAGGTAATTAAACACAAAAGAAAATTACATTTCATACAGGACCCATTTGCGATATAATCAAAAATAGTAAATAGATGAAAAATATAGAAAATTATTTGCTCAATTTTCAGATAGTGAAATGAATAAAAATAAAACAAAAATCAAATTTAATTTGGATGAAAATTTATATTTTGTTAATTCGTTATTAATTTATTATTATAAAAATTATTGTTAGTCCCATTATTATATCCTGACTTTTGGCCCCCCTTCTCACTATAATTATTTTAGTCCACACTCGTGGTTTAATCTTAATTATAAATTGTTAATTAATTTTAATTTTTGTGGAAATTCCCAAATTTGAAAATTATGAAAAATACCTTCCTACTTCTACATTTTTAATTATACGTATTATTATTGTTTGTGAAATTATTTTTATTTTTCTATTTAGCAAATCTATTTAGCACAATCGAAAATGAACCATCGAAAAATTACAAAAAAAAAAAAAAAGTTTATATTTTATTTTGATTACTAGTTAATTTTGAAATATACGAGTATAATAATAACACAATTTTTATTTTTTAAAACAAAATAAGAGAAGAATAATAATTTTAATTAAATAAAGAAGACATTTTAAAAAAATTAATTACCTAATCGTGTACTTTATTTTTAAATTTTTGGACCATGTTGCAATTTGTAGACAATGAAACCTCCTGAACACACAAACTTTGTGCGAAATTAACTTTTCGTAACTTTTAAGGAAATATGGACAGCAATTGCGACTCATATGGCATAATCTGAGGCAGTATCGCGAAAGTCACACACCGACATTTTTAACGGCGTTGGTATTATATTTGGAAAAGCAAAAATTTTCCAAGTTTTATTCTATTATTTTAAAAATTCTTGCAAGTTCTTTCGATCACAGCTGGTTTTTTTAGGGTGGCTATTTTCATTTTGTTGTGGCAATCGAACGTTGTTCGAATCGTATGTTATTTTCACATATAAAATTGCGCTATAGTTTAGTGCGCCGCCCGTATGATATACCATTTTTACGCGGTCTATGAAGCTCTCCAAAACCATGTGGTGAAGTTGTTTAAATTTTGATGTAGGTTTCAGTGGTTGACACTTAGGTCATTTTTAATCCATTGTGATACCCCACGCATTCACGCCACATCATTAATCCACCCATTCACCTATACCTACTCACACAACTATAGTTACCACCTGCACATTGGCTGCATGTCAACCTGTGCATTGACATGGACGATGGGTCGGCGCTGAATTCTGCACTCCATCAGAGGGTGTTAGTTGTGTTTATTAACATCACCGATTATAATCGATGATGAAAATTCGATTTGCATCTAGCCTCTGATGGGATTCAAACCCAATACCTCCCGGTCCAAGTGCCGAAGCTTTAACCACTGCACCACTTGTCCGGTAAATTTTAATGTAGCATTTTATACAATTTAAAATCAAAATAAACCAGAAAAAAAAATTAAACGTGAAAATTTCTTGGTGAAAAAGGTATCGTGAAAATTTTTCGCGACTTTTTGCGAATAAGTGAATCACTTTAGCGAAATCATGGGGGCTATTATGAAATTTTTTTTCGATTTCGTAAAATACGAAATCGTAAATTCGATCCGCTGCGACTATTTCTATTTCTATTATGAAACGTTTTTTGGTCGTAAAATTTAAGACCATGACGTTTGCTGTTTTTGTGTTGTTTTAGCTAAAATTTCAACCATTAACAGATTTTTCAGATGGGGCGACTGAATTTAATTCGTTTGGAATTCCACTCCACAAATGTTGGGGTAGTCTCTTTATATTGTGGCGCATTTAAAAAATGTTTGACTTTGCCAAATTTTTTTCCATAAAAGAAATTAAAATATCAAATTGGCGACCATATTACCTTCAAAAAACACGATAACAAAATTTCACATAAATTGTAATAAATTAAACTAGTCCATTTTTATAAATTAATTGAGTAACTTACGTTTTAAAAAGTAATTAAAGTATTTTATTTTAATAAAAAATAATAAGTATACACTATTGTTTTCGTAAATACGATATTCCTCACCTCCCAGCAAACAAACGCTGATAGCAGAATGAAATAGATGGAAACTTTTGCACACGTCGAAGCGAGAAAACAAATAAATTTACTTCGGTTTCTTCTATGCACTGCATTTTTACCCCCACCTAAGACCTAATCTCTTGTTTATCAATTTCGTTTCAAAATTTTTTATTTCATTTCTATTTTTATCAGTCTCCATATTTCAGCTGAAGGTAATAGATGTGCGTTGTTGAAACATATTCAATGCATACGTATGACGATGTTTGTAAATGTTTTTCAGATGGAAATACATGGATAACATATATATATAGTAAGTATACAAAATTAAAAAAATGTGTAGTTGTATCTGAATGATTAATACACATTTGGTACATATGTACAACCAAAACCAAACAATAATATATGATTGTGTTTGGTTTTGATACAACAAAATACATTAAAAAAATATTTTCTGGTAAACCAACGTTTACAGTTACATATTATACTCAAATCGAAATGAAAGAGAGATAAATTAATTTTAAGGGGAAACAAAGCCGAGTTTTCGGTCGACAACAATACGAATAGCATGGAATTAGGTGCATCAATTTGAAGCAAAAATTGAGCGCTCTAATTATATGCTGTTTATGCGCTCTTTGTGCGCTGATTTGTACTACTGGGGCTATAGAGCCGTCGAATTTTGACGTTTGGTTTTCGTAAAATACGATCTCGATTTTTTTTATTGGTTCATAAAGGCGGTGATACATATACAGATTTTGCCTTTAAGGCATAAAAATTATGCGCGCTGATTGGTTAAAAGTCGACCATCTTGAATCGCCTTATAGGCAAAAAATTTAAATTGAACATTTCTCAATTTTGAATAAGGCAATTTTTTTTGCCTTAAAAGCAAAATCTGTACATGTATGTATCGCCTTTATAGGGCGGATTTACAATTTTCGAATTTAACGAAAGCAAAAAAAATTGCATAATACGAATTTTCGCAGCGGATCGAATTTTACGAATTCAAAAAAATTTCATAATAGGCCTCCAGTCGAATTTTGACATTTGATTTTCGTAAAATTCAATCCCGATTTTTTTTTTGGTTCATAATAGGGCGGATTTACGATTTTCGAATTTTACGAAAGCAAAAAAATTTCATAATACGAATTTTCGCGGCCGATCGAATTTGACGAAATCGAAAAATTTCATAATAGGCCATCAGAAATGAAATTTTTCATTTCGGATTTCACAATATCGAAATGTCTTGTGAAAATTTAATGTGACTCGAACTGCTATTCACACGCCTACTAAAAAAGAGGCCCACTGTTAAAAGCCAAGTGATGATGGGAGCCTTCTATAACTCTGGTGCCTTGCAGCTGTAAATACTATTAATACCTGTGTATATGGATCCCTGCACAGAACAACCGTCATTTATCCATTACGGCATCAAATAGCATTCTTAGGGACGACTCAGACAGTAAAAGGGCGGCTCTTCCATGTTTTAGGAAATTGGATTAGGATTGTGAGTAACTCGCCCGTAGCGACACTCAGCGTTTAGAATCCCAAATAGTTTTACGAGGAGCAGATGGAGTTCGTGGTATTTACCAGGAAATAATCGAAAGCGTATAGGATCCGAAAATGGGCCCCACAACGAAAAGATAGCGGCCCCATGATGTAGCAGAAACAATCGACAAACGAATTATTGTGCGGGCCAAACCTGCGTTGGAGGTTGTCCAGACACACAATCGACCAAAGCAGTTCAGTGATATAATAAGAGAACATACTCTGAACTGAAACGTACCGACCAAATGGCACAGTGGTTAAAGCTTTTTCGTTTGGATCGGGAGGTGCCGGGTTCGAATCCCGATGCAGGATGTATTTACAGATTACGATCTGTGATGAAATGGAACATATCTATGACCCTCTGTCGGAGTGCAAAACTCATGGGGGTGATAAAAATCGGACCTATAGAGCCGTACGTCCTTGAATTGGCTGACAACGGCGTAAAAGTATGGACATAAAAAGGGAACCGCCTTGGTCGCAGAACGGATTGCAGTGATTATAAAAACAAAAAAAACTGAAACTTAAGGAATGAAGAATGAAATGCATCACAATTTTCAATCATTAGAGATCGTTATATAAGCCATTAAACTCAATCTTTACCAAGGTTCCGAGGGAAAATGCTTTACCTCCTCCATCCACAGGGGTGCGAGTTAATACTAAAGCGTGCGACTGCATACGCGAACCGACCAGCGAACCTCTACAAGAGGGCAGTAGCTGAATTTTGTGAGTTATGGTCAAGCTCAAACCTCGTGCCTGTTACCAAAAAGAAAATCTCGGCTGATCAACGGTACGGGTTTGGCTAAAGATCGAGCCTAATCTGGATGAAATCCTAGGGATCGTTCGAACCAGCAACGCTAATCTTCCAACCATAAATTGGAATATCGTCAAACACGGGGAGACTAAAGAGAACTCTATTTGTTCCAGTGTGGTGATAAATAAGGAATCCCTTGACACGCTTGCAAACGGTGCTATTAACTTCGGCTTTAGATGACTAACTCCTCCAGTAGCGGCACGTGGCAGAGAGACACAATGCGATAACAACTTCCGCAACAAAATCAAGCAACCGTTGCATGGGGACAGCATAAGAGTATTTATAAAAAGGAATACAAATCATCCCCCTCGGCAAACTATAGTAGATCTCATCCACTGATGCCACACAAGGTATCACAGAAACCGTATTTTTCTTCGTTTCTTTCCCTGTTTACCTATGATACGGCTTTTAATTGCAACTTAAACAAATTTTCGGTGCAACCACACTAACACAAACATAAATAAAATAAAAAGTATTTCAACATTTTAGTTTAAATTTTATTTTAGAGAGAGCAGAACAAAACCAAATAAAAGACACATACATATACATTATCTATTACGACTAGTTGGCCTTGAAAAAATAATCAAAACACCAAAAATCTCGTGTGGCATCAGCCATCCAGCAGCTGTGAAACCTAGCTAAAATTCAATGGACCAATCATTCATTAATCCAAAACTAAATTGTTTGTGCAACCTTAGAAAAGAGACGGACAATCTCTCCAAGGGATGCAGCACAAGAATCGACAAAGGTAGAGAGGGTCAATCAGCGCAAGATGCAAGGGCTTCAATTTAGGGGAGGCGGTACTCGCAGTGAATGAAAACAGCCAGTCCAGTGAAAAGATACCCTCACAAAGCTGGTTAGACGGCTGAGTCATTTGTTTGTTATTTATAACCTCTATTAGTTTGCAAAGTAACGCAAGCACCAACAGACATCAGGTATTAAAGTTCAGGAGCAAGCCAAAAGCAGTATGATGATCAGCGTAAATAGGGACTTGCGTATAAGACTACTTAGTACTTTTACCCAGGGTTTGACCCTTCTGCTAGGAAAACCTTAAAATTTGTAATAGAAAACGAAGGAGGTCTTGAGATCCATCTGTGATAACATAGAAAAGCGCACGATAGAGAAATCACGGAGATAGACCCACTCTGTTTGTAGGTTAATCAATCTATTAAGCAGGATCGTTACCGCCGAGCTTGGGGAAATCCACCATAACAAGGCTAGGGAAACATCGCAAGGCGGTTCTCCCCTCTTCACTGAAACATGGTAATCATTAGGGATGGGGATTCAATCCGCCCAAGCTAGAGCTGCTCTTATTTCTTAAGACTTCAAAACTTTGAATGTTATCCTCCTGCTTAGAAAAATCCGCTGTTAGAAAAATCTTTACTGTTATACCAAGATTTCTATAGACACTAACTTAGACAGTACTCTGAGTTGGAAGCTGAACTTTATGAGTATAGATTCAGGTACGCTATTGGGAAAAGATGGTGTTTGAACCAGAGTTGATCTACATGAGAAGGTACCTCAGAATTTTTACCCATTAGATGTTTAACTTTTCTTTTTTCTTCTTCATGTGCTCTTTTCATTTAGCTTAGCATCAAGGGTCATGCCAAGGTATTTAGTAATATTTGCTTATGGAATTTGGTTTGAGTTATGAACCACAGGAATCCATTTACATTTTGGTAAAGATGACGACAGTACATTTGGCTTCATTAAATAAGCTGCGCTAATTTTTATTGAAGTTGCTTACTGTGTTAACTGCATGTTGAAGTTTGATTCACAACAGATTAGGCTCAAGTGTGCTACCTTGTGGTATTCCTGCTGATAATCTTTTCAGTTTAGAGTACTCGTTTTCAAGTTTGATTCGAAAGTGTCGAGCTCGATGCAGTTTAAACTCCTTTCCTTACTGCCTGGGTCCTTACTGCCAAATTTTGTCGAAAGCTTGAGCTACATCTAAAAGAATACTGGGGCATATTTTACTATTCTCAAGTGGATCTTTAATGACATCCGCTATTCTGTGAACTTATTCAACAGTAGGACAGATTTCCTTTAAATCCAAATTGGTGTGGTGGAATTAAACATCTTTCTTCTATTATAGGTTTAAGCCTCTCGAGTAGCAGTTAATCGAAAGTAGTGATATCGGTGTATAGATTTTTTTTTGCTGTAATGCAGTTTGAAGGCGGCATTAATTATTTGAAACAATTTACGCAAGCCTTTCTCGGGATGATTCCATTTCCTAGTTCCAATAAAGACACATGTCTTATCAGTGCTATTGTGTTTACGGTATTTATATTTTCACTTGCTGTTTGTTTCGGCAACGATTAAAAAGACAAAATGAAATCTTCCAAATGAAATAGAGAGACTTTCTCTTGGCCACTTTTAGCCCCAAAGCAAATATAATATTGCCGATCTCATATAAATTTTTTTGACAATTTCTTTTAAAAGTGGGAACCAATGCACAGTAACCACACCAAGCGGACACTTTGTTCATTAAAAAAGTTTAGCTAAGACAACAATTTTGCGTGACATCTAACGTTTCATGAACAAAATTTTTCGAAGTTTAAATTTTTTTAC
Organism: Nephrotoma flavescens; assembly: GCA_932526605.1. Classification (NCBI taxonomy): domain Eukaryota; kingdom Metazoa; phylum Arthropoda; class Insecta; order Diptera; family Tipulidae; genus Nephrotoma; species Nephrotoma flavescens. The sequence goes on along the minus strand of OW052220.1, from coordinate 70,361,297 downwards.
TTTGTAATTTATTTATTTTTTTAACAAGTTTAGGTAACTGCAGCTGCATTTGTCGGATAATATAGAAGTCCCAACGCCAACCGACATTAATTTCGGAAGCTGCTAGCTTCAGCCTAAATATCCCTTTTCCGACCAGAATTTTTTTTTTCAACATTAATTCACCTCACACAAATGTGTATTGCAATATATGTTCTAAAGTTGTTTTAAATTTGGGCGGGTCGATGTTTACGTTGCGTCTGCTGTGTGGCACGTAGCCCCATCCTATACTGGAAAATCATTGGCTACCTCCATATCGTTCCATTTGGGCCAAAATAAATCGTTTATCATCGTTCTGAAGAGCTCGCCGTTGATGGTGATGGCCTCACCAACGTCATTTTTTAAACAGTACGGACCAATGACGCCGCCGGCCTAAAATTCGCACCAAACAGTAACTTTTTGTGGGTGCATTGCAACCTGGTGAACATCGTGTGGGTTGGCCTTGGCATCATCCCATATATGACAATTTTGCTTGTTTGTACTAATAAATAATCATTTTGATAATAAAGTTTAATCATTTGGACCTGCTGCTCAATCGTAACTTGTCATGGTAATTTGACATCAGTGACTGAAAAAAACATCAGATTAGACAACAAAGACGCCATCAAAATAACATGGCCACCTCAAGCTGCCAACATTGACTTGCCCGTTTATCAACAAAATTCATTCTGGACCTGAAATTACTAGATCCGATATAAAAATTGCAAGTGCAGTGCGGAGGAGATTGAAAACGCAACAATATAATTAGGAGTCGTAATGTAATCACCAACCGAACGAGATCATAATAATAAAATTGTAATTGATTAGTTCGAAGCGTGTTTCCGTTTTGTTGTTTAATAAATTTAATTAAATACGTACAATTGCTGCTTTTGGTCATTTGCTGCCTCTACGCATTCTAATAAAAAATTAGTTAGGTACCTTTCCTGAGTTTTCACTAATATTTGCAATTTATTTACGGTGACAGATTTTAACCGGCCAAACAGAGACTAGCAGTAAAATAATTATGCAGCGGGACCCAGATTTGGCATCGGGATGACTGGGTGATACTCTCTATATAAATTGTTTGTATGTGCTATTATTATGTTTATAGATACTTAAGCGAGATTAATTATTATTATTAGTTTTTATTTATTACAACTGATTTACAAATCATCTAGTAATTTATCATCTTACATCAATTATATTCTTGTTTGGAGGGTTGTAGCCCTTTGAATAGTCCCCTATACGATCCTTAATGGACCTACGTATTTCAGCATTTTGGAGTAGACTAATACGTTGCATGTCTTTTCTCGTATGTTTGCTTACTTCTTCTCTAACGAAATCCATGTTCAGGCCCTATCCTGATTTCCGCCGCGAAACAATTTTCACACGATATCGTGAAATTGGTATCACCAAACACGATACGTTTTCTCCTTCTATCCGATAGCGAGACAAGTTCCGCCACCAAAAATGTGGCGGATATTTTTTCGATTGACAATTCTTTATTGTGTTTGCAATTGTTTGTTGTATTTTGCACTTTCAAATAATAAAACTGTATAATTAAGGTTGTAAGTAATAATAAAAAAATGTTTATATTTATTATGAGCGCAGTTATAGCCTTTTCGATAGCGGAATTCATGATATGAAAGTTGAAGCAGGTCGAAAAGAACTTATCGAAATATTTTACGATTCGCCGCGGAAATCAAGATAGGGTCCCAGGTTTTAGGATTTGTCGGTATAGTAGCAATTTATTATGTAGAGTTAGCTCAGAATTTCTTCCTAACACCCAATCCATCTTTCCGTATTTGATGGTGTAACTATTCTTTTTTTCTTTTTAAAATGCTCTTTCCATTTTGGTTTCTCGTCAATAGAGTCATGTCTAGATATTTTGCCGTTTTTGCATAGGGAATTTGCTGGAGTTCAGTTCTACTGGTATCCAGTTGACCTTTTTGTTGGTAAAGTTTACGTGAACAGATTTTGTTTCATTAAGTTTTATTCGCCATCTCTTCGTCCAGGTGCTGACAATATTAGTAGCACTTTGCAATTTCCTTGTGGATTCTTCTATGCTATCAGCGACGCGGAGATGGCCATATCATCCGCAAACGGCGCTATGTTAGTCTCCTCTATCGTTGGCAAGTCCGAGGTGTATAGAACATATAAATTTGGTCTTAGAACGCTACCTTGTGGTACTCCTACTGATATTTTTTTTATTTCTGGTTCTTGGTAGGTCCCTTTGCAATTTATATTCCAACCCTTTATGCCATACTCTGTCAAAGACCTGTGCAACAACCAAGAAGACGCTTGAACATATTTTCTTGTTTGTAATTCGGTGTACTTGTTCTATTGTTGAATGGTTTTCTCTGAAGCCAAATTTATGTGGAGGAATAAGATTTCTTTCTTCTATTATTGGTTTGAGTCTCTTTAGAGGTAGTTTCTCGAAATTTTTTGAAATTATTGGAAGCAAGGAAATCGGCATATACGATTTTTTGTTATTAAGTGGTTTGTTTGGTTTAGGTATCATGATTACTTCTGCGACTTTCCATTGACTTAGAACGTGTTTAAGTCTGAACACTGCGTTAATTATCTGCAATAGTTTGCGTAGTCCTTTTTCAGGAAGAGGTTTTACTATTTGACCTGTCATTAAGTCATATCCTGCAGATTTCTTTGGATTTAGGTTAAGATTGATTTCCTCTTTTAATTCTTGTAATGTTACAGGAGATATATTGCAGTTATCCATTTTATTTACTGGAGGTATGTTTTCCTCTACAGTTTGTCTTGGTAGAATCTGGAAAGTGTTCTCGAGGTGGGTTGCAAACAACGAAGCTTTTTGCTTTGCACTTATAGCCCATGTTCCATCTCCATTTTTAACTGGCGAAATTTGAAGTTTAGGTCGTTTAAATTTTTTATCGCTTTCCAAAAGGGAATACCCGGTAACTTATTCCCCTGTAAGACCACTTAGGTGTTTATTAATGGATTCGTTCTTGATTTCTTTAATTAGCAACTTTAGTTTATTATGACCCCCAGGGAGTCAATTCGCGCTCCGTGAAAAAATGAAAATCATAAGTTTTTTTCGTTAGCGATCGAGTAGGTTTGCATTCCCCATAAGAAATTTTGATTTCACACAGTAAAATTTAAAATTAAGTGCAAATAATTCAAACTACTAGATTGCCAATAAAAAAAAAACGTTTCATTTTCATTAATTCACGGAACGCGAATTGATCCCCAGGTTAATATTCTTAATGTTTTATTTGTATTTAGAGTCTTGCTTATCTAATCTGTTGCTTAGAGCGAAGGCTATTCTCTGGTTTAGCTAGACGAGTGTTAAGAATTTCCATGCTTCTTAGTACCTTTTGCAACACTGATGTATCCTCGGTAGTGCCCTTCGGAATAAGTGGTTTTGTCATGACCACTTGCGGGTATAGTTTTTGTTCTCCCGTTTTACTAGAATGAGGTTTTGATTGCTCATTGACGAAAGTTTGATTAGTTTTTCCCGGTGTTGCTGGATGTTGTTTTCGCGTTTTCTTATTCTTTGTAGCTCCTTAGCTATTTCAGAACACCGGTAGTTGGCGGGATGTGGCTTATCGCAATTAACACATTTTGCAACAATATTTTTACTAACCGGGCATACTTGGACATGGTGCTTTCCGACACATTTCAGGCATCTAGTCTCTCGTTGGCAATATTTCTGCGTATGATTAAAACCTTATAACATTTTTTGCACTGCAGTATTAAACCGTTATTTTCTTCAACGGCTCTATTTTAACTCTCATGTTTAATATTGCCGTGATATTATACACATCTTCCACTTTTTGTTTTTTATTAAAAGTGAGCATAAATAGTGGAAGTCCTCTTTTGTTAATTTGAACTCCTTGTTCAGTTTCGATTTTTTCTTTCTTAATGTTCACAGCATTTTCTATTTGATAATCCTTTTGCTTGAGATTCCCAATAATTTTCTCTTTTGCGCAGGTTGGCTGAAAACCCTTATCCTTGTAGGTAAACCATTGTCCCTCGGAAGATTTCCGGAGATTATTATTATTTCTGACGAGGAAACGATTCTACAGTTTTGAGTTTACTTCTTGCCACTAAATATCGCTTGGATATCGAACAAGTGGAAATTGTAACTGATTTTCTTTGCGACGAAATTAAACAGGAAATTTATCTTCTCGACAAAAAAGTCCAATCTTATTTAAGTGTCAATCATTAAAATGGACAGTAGAGAATCTAGTGAAATTTGGAATTTGTTTACTTAAACGTATTTGAAACATTTATGACTTAATGCAGTATAGTCCACTATTTTTAGACTACTCGGGCAAGGGAAGTTATTTTACATAATTTAGCAAATTGATCATGCATCTCAAACTTTAGATTTATCTACTTGGTCGTCTGGTTTTAATTCAAATAAAATTTGACATTTTTATTCAAATAGTTTAATCTCTTTTAATACTAATGAAATGTTTTTTACAATATGTGGCTTAAATGGTTATCTTTACATAAAATTATAAATAAATGCCACCGACTTATTATTAAAACTGTTCATTTTCCATGTTTTATTTCAATATATAAACTCTAAATAATCATATTATTTAAATTACACATTCATTAATATAGTTCGCGCATATGTACCAATCAGATTAAGAAAATAAATCTGAATTATGGTACACGATAATATATTTTTTAATAAAATTACACCTTAATTAACTAAACCAGACTTTTATCGAATTATAATTCATCATGTTCTGCATCAATGTCTTCTACGTCGTCATCGTTTGTTGTCTCATCATCTTCAGTCTCTTCGATATTTGGATTTTCTGATCCGTCCTCTGGCGCATCCTCAAAAAAGTCTTCTGACTCTTCTTCACCGGTTACTCCTAGCGATTGTTTCATCATTTTTTCGATATTTTCAGCAAACGATGCAGTCTCCTTGAGCATGAATCCAGAACGTAATGTGGCTGTTTGGAATAGCATACGCGCAATATCCTTAGCTTCGGAATCCTCACTATCAATTTCGACACGGCGGAGAAGTTCACGCATCAACGGATGGAATGGATTGATTTCGAGTGTTTTCCGTTGATTGAGGTAGTATGATTTTTGTGGATCGTCCGCTTTTTGATGGGCATTCGAAAGTGCCAAGCGTTCCATATTACCAGTCCATCCGAACATACCAGCTACTAATGCACATGGGGATTTCTTTAGTCGTTCGGACACTTTAGCACCACTAATTTCATCCTTAAGTCCAAAATCGTTCAACCATTTGGTAAGTGGTTCAAACTTGGATTTTAGCTCTTCGAATTTAGCTTTGTTAGCCTCCGAATCATTCAATTGGAATCCTTCTTTGGCAACATTTTGGAACTTCTTTTCTTCAAATTCGGGCAACGCTGAGATTGCGTACTCATCAACAGCTTCGACTAAGTACAATACTTCATAACCGCGTGCTAAAAGTCGTTCAACGAATGGGGATCGGGCAACTTCTTGACGATTGGCACCAGCAATATAATAGATGTGTTCTTGTTTTGGTTTCATACGCTCTACGTATTCGGCGAGACTGGTTAATTTCTTGCTGTTTGACGATTGGAACATCAAGAGTTTAGCCAAACGTGATCGATTGCCTGGATCTTCCATGATACCCAATTTAATGCTAATAAAAAATAAATCAATATTATTATCATTTCGAAAATGGTTATAGATAACAAAGTACTTACTTTGTAGAATATTCCTTCCAGAATTTTTCATAATTTTCTTTATCAATTTTTTTGATCATATCTAATGCCTTGCGCACCAATTTTTTCTTGATAACCTTAATCAATTTATGTTGCTGTAGTGTTTCACGCGAAACATTAAGTGGCAAATCATCGGAATCGACCACACCACGGATGAAATTAAGATAGTTTGGAATCATGTCATTGAATTCATCGGTGATAAATACACGTCGAACGTACAATTTAATGTTATCTGATTTGGTGCCATAGCGGTTAAATGATTCGGAAGGTTGCACTTTTGGGACGAATAAAAGTGATTTAAATGTGACTTCACCTTCTGCGACGAAATGTGTATGCGCTAATGGATCGGATGAATCTTTGGTTAAACTCTTATAGAATTCAACGTATTCTTCTTCGGTTACTTCCGATGGTTTCTTAGTCCAGATTGGTTTGTTTTCGTTCATTATTTCCCAATCCCAAACGGTTTTTGTGACTTTTTTGGTTTTTGGTTTATCTTCATCGGCGTCTTCCTCAACTTTTGCATCTTCATCAGTTTCCTCGTCTTCGGTTGGTTCCTTTTCCACCGCGGGTTCATCTTCAATAGGGATTTCTTCTTCAACATTCTTGGAGGTCCACATGTAAATCGGGAAATTGATGAACTGTGAATATTTTTTAATGAGCTGTTTGACTGTGTCTTCTTCTAAGAAATCCTGTGCCTCATCCTTTAAGTACAAGGAAACTTGTGAGCCACGTTTTAAGGTATCGCCACGTGGATCCTCAACAATATTGAAACTTGCGGCATCACTTTCCCAGATGTACTGTTTACCAGCATTATTCTTGGTCGTAACAACAACACGATCGGCAACCAAGAAGGCTGAATAGAAACCAACACCAAACTGTCCAATCATATCGTTAGCGTCTTGTGTTTCGCTCTTCTCATCCTGAATTTTGGACAAAAAGTCAGCTGTTCCTGATTTGGCAATTGTTCCCAAATTATTAATCAAATCATCACGTGTCATACCAATACCCGAATCAATAATATGTAAGACTTTATTATCCTTATCTGCTTTAATTTTTATATTCAAATCTTGATTTGTTGCCAACACATCGGAATCAGTGAGCGAAAGCAACCGAATTTTATCCAAAGCATCGGAGGCGTTTGAAATCAGTTCACGCAAGAAAATTTCCTTATTACGATATAATGAATTGATAATCAATTTCATCATGCGATTAACTTCAGCCTGGAATGTATATTTCTCTGCTTTATTGCGAAGTTCTTTAATTTGGGCTACATTTAATTCATCCACATTTATGGCTTCTTCTTCACGTTTTAATACTTCGGCATCTAAAATATAATTTATATAGATTTATTTAAAGTTAGGGCGTTATGATTGTGATATTAAAGGAATTCGAAGCATTTTCAATCTTAAAGGTTAAGACACGTCAATACTTTCATACCTGTTCTTGAACCCTCCCTGCTTGCACCAAGGTCTAAATCGAGTGTTTCTACGTCATCGTTATTGTCATCGGCTTTAATAATCGGACACAATCCTGGAAAAAAACAATTTAATTCATAATTATAAATCAAAGTGTATGTATTCAAGTAGATATTTAAAAAAAATTATCAGACTACTCACCAATTATTACAATTAAACCTAATATTAGTAACTTATTTCTCATTTTAATTAACTACAAAACAATCACTAAATATTTATTTACACTAAAAGGTAGTATAATTATAAATTTAATTGTTTTTAAAGCACTTTTCTCACTGTAAATATTTTTGTGTTATTGACGTCCCGGCATTACAAATGAAATGAACATCATTTTGAATGGCTGAGTTAATTTTATACAAAAAAATAAAGTTACCAAATGGCTCGTTTTGATTGGTCCAAATCATTAAGCAAAATAGTGGACAAAGTTTTGAATTTTATTATAGGTTGGAGCGACACGCTTAATATGTTGTTGTGTTGAAGCGCGCGAAGTTTTAAATTATTTGTAATGAAATGGACTGATAAATCTAATTTGTTATATTTATCAATATATTGTCAATGGCATTTCTAATTATTTTTGGTTAATGTAGTTTTACTTCTAAATGAGTTATTTTACCTAACAAATTTGCTCAAGGTTATTGGAACTGAGTGGTAAACCACAGTACCATGTTTTCAGACAAGGCGTTACAAACCCCATAGATAACGAATTATTTATTATCTATAAATTTTCTCGGTGAATTTACAACAAGCATGCTTGAAAATCGATTTTATGATGTACTCATATTGCTAAGGTAGGCAAATATCATGAAAGAGAGCTCGCGTTTAACAAGTTTCGGGCTAATGACCTTTTACATAAAAATATATTTACAGAATACGTTATTACACGGAAAACCATTTTATTACAGGAAACCCAAAACTTTGTTGTGATTTAGTTATTTTCTAACTGCTTTCTATTTGTATGCTAAATTCTGTCAGATTCAATGATACGCAATTTTGGTTGATTTCGTGGTTTGAATTTCATTTTGATTTCGATTACGTAATACGGCAGAAAAGTTTGATTGCACCGTTAGCATAATTACACGATTTTATTTTCTTACATAAACTCTTTATATTTTGCAATTGCATAACTTTTTTATGATGACGCAAACATAAATATGATTTTGTCCTTGAAAAACATTTAAATTGCTTACTCTGTACTTAGCTTGTTGTTTTAGCATTGGGCATTATACAAGAACAAGAGTCGGTAACTTCCCTACATTAAAATTGTGTATGCACATTCTAAAAGTTTGTTTGGAGCAATCATCAACCAAACTGACAACAGCGTTCAGCATTATACAAGTTATGATCCTACGGAAGTACACGATATTAAGATTAAGAGGCACATTAAGAGGAACAGAATTCCTGGAAATGTTGAACCGTCTTCTCCTGGCCCCATTACTCTTCTCTGATCTTTCAAGGCCTTAGTCATGCCTGTGGCGCTGTTCTGATAATTCCCTAGGTAAAGCGAATTGTTGAAAGAGTTTGATATGAAATTCCTGCTATATATTCTGTGATAGCATTTTTTCTAGCTGGTTTAAGTTTAATTTCTCTCAACAAGTTTCATTCTCTCAAACATCTGGCTGAAAAACAGCATTGGTTATCTTTTTACTCGGGAAACCCTGGAGGATAATTTTTACAAGATAGGAATTAAATATTTTTATATAATGCTTACATAAGTGGTTTCGTTGTTTTTTCGTACTTCCATCTTTATAAACATAATAGTCCATTATAAGAAAGTCGTTAAATGCTAGATAGAACTTATTATTGTAATATTCAAGAAAACGGTACTGGTAGCTCACCCCACTTTACATATTACCGTCAATTTCATATATACCTAGCTCCAGCATAGGAATATTAAAATAATGGCTAACTTAAGTACCACTTATAGACCATTTGTTTCCAGGATTCCGCAATTTAGATTAATCTGTGGCCTAGGATCATCACTAGGTATTGTGATAGCATAAAAGATCATATTAAGACAGAAATGATAAGATTGGAAAAGCAAGCGGAACGTGTTGATGTTTCACCATCTTCCAGATGCTATTAAAATACTAAACATTTGTTACCTTCAATTTTGAGGTGATGGACATACAGTTTTATGTAACGTTAAATTTTACATATGACTAAGGAAATGTGGCGTAAGTGATAGTTAACACATCAAATGCTAAACTTTATTTGTCTTTCTTTATCTTTACACTAAGAGAAAATTAGGCACTTGGCGAAACACACTTACACTTAATAAACACATTTTATTAAACACTTGTTTTGATTTAGATAATACATATTTCAAATTTGCTGATGGTTTACTTATGGGCTTCTCCTTTATCACCTTTGTTGGCTAAAATTTTCATGAATTTCTTCGAACAAATGATCATATCAAATAACAATCCTTATTTTTGTCATATAATCTTTTGGTGTAGATATGTTGATGACATATGTCTATGGAATGGAACTGATAGACTGTTATACTCATGTCTTACTTGGTTAAATTCTCAATATCCCACCAATGATTTTACGTTAGAAAAAGAAGGAAGTAAATGTATTAATTTTCTGGATATAACAATAACCAGGATTAATTCTTCTTTAGATTTCAAAATGTATCGGAAACCCACGTATACAGACGCTGTTATCCCTAGTTCTTCAAACCATCCATATTATTAAAATGTCAGCTTTCCACTCACTCATAGATAGACTAATAAATATCCCTTTGACAAATTCAAATTATAACACAGAGCTTAATATAATTCTACAAATTGCAACGAATAACGGATATGCAACTAGGACTATATTAAAGTTATTAAATAAAAAGCTAAAGTGTAAAACTCTAACGGGTATTTATCCACGGGATAGTTCAACGCGAGAAAATTTGCGTCGCTTAGAGTATATAGGAAAAACGAGCCAACGGATTAGCAACATCGTATATAATTATAGGTTTTTCAGTTCTAATTCAAGTTTTTTCATTTCAAATTCAATTTTATTTATTTCAAAATCATTTTTTTTTTTCATTTTAAATTCAATATTTGTAAAAAAATCTGTAATTAGTTTTAAATCTAATAAAAGAAAAACGATAAGTATATTATTAAAGTTATACAATTAATTAATGTAATGGTTCTCCAACTGTAGCCAACGACAATTTCATGGACATATCGACATAATAATAATTGCAATCGGCTGAGGTAACAATTACCACGAATGTTTCAATTACACTTACTAAATTTATATTCATCATTTATAATCAGCCAGCCATTTTTCTTTCTCCGTACTCCCCAATTTTGAATCCCATTGAAAAGGTTTTTTCAAAAATAAAATTGTCAGCAAGGGATGAAATATTCAGCTGCTGAGAATTTTATTTTTGAATAAGCCTTTTCAACGGAATTCAAAATCGGGGAGTAAGCAGAATGAAAAATTAATGTATGAGTTGTCTCACTAACTTATGGATGAAACATCGTCGTTTCATTATTTACATTATTGTCCCTACTTCTTTTATTTATTTTTTGCTTTTTTCTACTATATATAACAAAATTATTACTTTTACAAATCAATCCTGATGATGACCTAATAAGTCGAAATCGATCGAGTGATTTTTTAAACTTTTTCAACAAATTTTTTAAATAAAATATTCAAAAATCTAATTTTGCGAAATAAAAAACATTTTTTTAATAAAATGTGTTTATTAAGTGTAAAGTAAATACTTTAAGAACTAGGTAAAACTTTTACCTAATCAGTGATAATAGTAAAATCAAAAGCATGCGCTACAAGAAACAGTTTGTGCTATTAAAAGTTATTAAAAAATGTTCGAATAAACATTTAGTTTTCTAATAATATATATCAAATATTAGTAGACCTGAATTTAAATACCTCATTTTAAACGAATTTTTTGACATGAAAGTCAAAAACTTCGTAAACAGAACTAAACACTGGTGACATTTGCAAAACTGGTTCAAAAAGTACAATGTTAATAAAAACAGAATCAATCAATGTGAGAGAATTACTTCACGATGGAGAAGTTAAATTTCACAAACAAAGTAGCAATTGCCATTTGGCTTCGGTAATCTAATCGTTGTAATTTTTATAAATTGCAAAACAATCTTTATAAGAAGGGCGAAAATATTCATTCGCACGAGAGGTAGGTAAGCTCCGAAGAAGGTACAGAAAAAACCTTCTGGACAGTTTCTATTCTAATCAAATAGACCATTTTCCTCAAACGTCAAAATTACATTATGACAGTTGAACGTGTATGGCAAACCATTAAAATAAAATTGTATTTTTTTATTTTATTCATAAATTCTCATAATGCTATTAAAATTTAACAGTACAGTTGTTTGTAGTTATGTTTTAAACATTAAACTTTAATAGTTGTGTCATAAAGTTTAAAAATTACAACTAAATTTTAGTTTGTTCTTGTTTGCCATACAGCTTCAGCTGTCAAATTTTTTGGAGGAAAATGGTCTATTGCATTGATAAAATAGAGAACGGTATTTCAAAACGAATCCATCGAAGAACACATACGAAGATTTTAGTGTAATATAGAGAAATACAGAAGTCTTTACAGTTGTATTTAACGCAACAACTCTGCAATATTTTTTTTAACCATACTGTCGATAGTAAAGTTAACTTTGTTCCATATATATTATACTATCTTAATTAAAAACATTTTATGAAAATTAAAGCTAAAGAAACAAAGTTCTTGCTGAGAAGAATGAAAATTTTTTTTCCTGCCTTTTATGATATGAATAAATAAAATAAAAAAAAATTTAGCAACAAAGAATTTCCATAGCTCTAATTTTCATAGCATTTGTATTGTATGCCAGTTTTTTCGGGTTTGCGTTGTTTAGGCCTGCGTACATACAAACCGTATTTTTATATTTGCCTTCGACTTGGCCGCATATATATATATATTAACGCAATGCAGTATACATTCCATCGCGTATATACATATATGGCCACTGGTTATAAATGGAAATTCTTTTTTATTTAGTTGTTTTGTTACTTTATTTATTTATATCTCGTAAATGTGGCAGAAAAAAATGTTCATACTCCTGAGCGTGGCCTATCTTTATTTACTTTTAATTTTGATAAATTGTTTCTCATCTTAAGTTGTATGCCGTATAATATATATAGCAAAGTTTGTGTGTCGGCATAGAGTAGCCAACATAGAGAACAAATATCGGAAAAATAACTACTCTTCATACACACACGTATTTTGCTCTATATATTTCATACGACGTTCATCAAATTAAAGACATCATAGCAGAAAATTATGAAATTCTGAATGAAAACTACCTTAAAAATTTTAGCAAGATTTAAGATAAATAAACGAAGTTCATGCTGAGGATAATTTTTATTTTTCTGTCACATTACGAGATATAAATAAATAAAATAAAAAAACTTAACAAAAAAGAATTTCCTGAGCGTTTGTATGAAAGTTCTTGATACATACGAAGTCCATATATTGTGATATACACAGGCACTGATATGGCCAAGTGGAAGGTAAATTGAAAAATTTACGGGTGTATGTGCAGGCCTAAAAAACATAAACACGAAATACGTTCTCATACAAATGCTATGGAAATTCTTTATTGTTAAGTTTTTGTTCTGAATGAAAAATACCTTAGAAATGAAATTTACGAGATATGAATAAATTAAGTCAAAAAAACTTAACCGAAAAAGATTTTTATGGCATTTGCATATAATGTGGTATAGCCGTACACATACACAGGCACTGGATGTACATAGTCTCACGACAACGTGAACCGACATAAAGTTGATTGGTGGTATCTGCTTCTTTTTACGAACACTTCTTTTGAGTTTAATGGTATGGTGTTCTAACGAATAAAAGGAATTACGAGCTAAATATTACTACAAACAGAACAACGGCCAAGATTTTCAAAATTTGTATGGTGTGCAACTATGTAAAGCGGACTTGTGAAATTTATCCATACTTTATAGATGGCTTGTCTCGCCCAGTAGGAATTTCCAATAGACAGCCATTATCTTACAGCAAGGTAGTTGCGCTGAGTACATGAGATTAAAAATCATTGTAAGTTGATCATTAAACCTATTATAAATATACCTATGCAAAACGTCAAAAACATAACCAAACATTTTTTATAGTGGTCATAATTCATAACATATATAAAATTTTGTATCAAAAAATGATTTTTAAAAAAATATGGTGTCATAAAAAGTATCTAATCTGTGGCCTTTTCCCATTCAGTTTAGAAGATGGTTATGACAAAGTGCTTCCACTATCAAAAACCGCTCGAGATGCAGCTGATCATGCCGATGATACTGAGACAGGATGGGACCGACTTAAAATGATGTTTACAACAGAGTACGTATTTAAGAAAGCATACCATTTGTTAATATAAGTTATATAATTAATTTTTTAGTGAATTTGGATCAGTGTCCTCCGAGGTCATTTCGATATATCAAGCGGGATTCGTTGGATGTTTGACGGGCGCGGTATATGGCGGAATTATAACTTCACGAGTTGCCTATGTTAATTTTATGGAGTCGAATCAAGCCACCGCTTTTCAATCACATCTGGACGCTAAGAAGAAGTTACAAGACGCGGTAACAGTTAATTTTGCTAAAGGTGCGTTTAAATGGGGTTGGCGGTTAGGACTATTCACAACATCGTATGTTGGCATAACAACATTAGTTTCGGTGTATCGTGGGAAATCTTCGTTTGTCGAATATGTTACGGCAGGGGCAGTCACGGGTGCCGCATACAAATGTAATTTAGGTTTACGAGGCATTGCAGTTGGTGGCGGCCTTGGTGGAATATTAGGTGCATTTGCTGGAGGAATTTCTCTACTTGCGTTACGGTTAAGTGGTACCACTATGGAAGAAGTTCGATATTGGCAATATAAATGGAAAAAAGATCGGGATAGGATGATTAGCCAATCGATAAATAAACAATTAGCTGATTCTGATCCATTGATGGAGAGCCACGATGAAACGGTAGGCGAAAAGAAATTGTCATTAGAAAATATTGTTGTAAATGAGATTAAAAATTAACAACGCGTGTTGATGTAAAAATATATACTATATGTATATATACTTAGTTTAAATAAATTATGTAAAATGGCAAACGAATATTTCGGTTTTCGATCTGCTATTGGATGAATCAATCTTATTCTATTTTTGAGGAATTGTCTACTTTAAGGCATTTGTAAATATATGCCATTCAGGCGAACTTCTATTGATCTAATTTAAAAACAATTCCCGCTAATTTTGAAACTTTTTAGTACAGAAATCGCGCAAATTTATTTCATTTATTCCAGTTAATCGAAAATAATCGTTGTGGTTGGCAGGTTTACAGTAATTATTATTTTTTTGGGATTTTACTATTTGGTTGAAAATGGGTAAGTTAATTAAAAACTTAGAGTGGTTTATCGTGTTAACTTATTATAACTAATTATTTTTAATTAGATAGCCCCAACAATATATTGAATAAAACTATTTCATCGGACACTTTTATTGAAATTTTTAGTGAAAATGTCTCATCAATTTTATCCTCGGAAGCTGAACAAAGAACTCCTCAGGAGTATGAATCTGATGGTACAGGCGAAGTGAATCTTGAAGAAACCTTAGAAGATCAAATTTTAAATTACGTTTATAACAAGAAATCAGAATATGAGTTAATGTATACGCCATTTTGGGAAGCATTCATATTATGCCACAACACATCACTGACGCCCATCGAATTAAAAATGCTATTTTTTATGGAAATTTTGCCCAATTACAAACGTTCACGTTTAACAATTTACCAGAAAAAATATTTTTCCACCCTGTACGATTTTTATAAAGATTTCGACCTCGAAAAGTTACGAACGAATGACCCAGTTGCCGGCATCCATTACAATCGTGCCGATGATAACGATACATTTCTGATGTTATTAAATCGGCCAGATGTTAATATCATCGGTGTGACGGAAAATGTGAATTATGATATTTACAGTGAAGCAAATTTAAACCGCTTATTTCAAATGAATGAGAGTTTACGCCTTTTGTATTCGGCATTTTTACGGAATGCCGATGAAATTCAAAATAATATAATACTCGAACAGAGTGAAATCACGACTCGATTACGGCGTTATTTTGCGGATAAAAAGTCATTGCCGCAAATTAGCGAAATTATGGAAATATTAAAGTCAATGGAATCGTTGCATACCACACCGTCGTCATCAGTACTAATGAATTATTCACGAACCTCATCACGTATTGTACGATCCACACCAAATTCGCAAACGCCATCGTCTACCCACTCAGTATTAGATTCACAGACGGCCTTAGATACAAGAGCTGAATTGTCGAAATATTTTAATAAAATATCAGGTCGTAAAGAACGAAAAAAGACTCCGAATAGAAAAACGTTACGTAAAATGCAAGATTCTTTAAGCAATACAAAACTAAAGGAGAATAAACGTAAGACAAGGGCGAGACGTCAGAGATTCCGAAGATATTTAAATATGAATTAATGTTTGATAATTCGTTCTCCAATTCGTTTTCTATAATAAATTGTCTAATTGAATTCAAAGTTTTTTTTTTGTTTTGCGATGGAGGGAGCTGAAGGGCGATCTTTGGAATTTGTATGGAAACCTGTTCGCTGTCTTAAGGCGACCTATCCAATCTAAAATTCAACCTATCCACGTGTGATGAGCATTTAGACTCGCAGTCAAAAGTAACTGTTCTATCTACGAAAGAAGATTGATAAACTCTTCTGAAGGTGGAGATGAAACAGCAGCTCGGTAGATAAACTGATGCAATAACCGGTGACTAGGACGTCTGCACTGTCGGCTGAGGGGCATTTGTGAATAAAAAGTGCTCTTATATTATGCAAAAATTCATGCTCTTACCTGATGCGGATGACACCGGAAAGTTGAAAAAATAGCCCGAACTTACAATGATCGACGACACCGTCATTAAAGTGACAACGTAACATTTTCCGTGAATATAACGGACAAGTTTTCCTCGGAAGAGTTACAGTTTTTCGTCATTAGGTAAGTGAAATATCAGGATTGTTATCTAAACCATTCCACATTCATTGCTCTGTTCTATCGAAATGCAGTATGTCAACGGAACCGTTAGAATTGTACCGACCAACGACCACTATACCTCTACAAAAAGGCTGTAGACACTCATGAAGGAGTGCCAGTAACTAAACCTAGAGAGGTATTGTAAATGCTACAAATAAATCCTGTCCTACCAACTGCCAACTAGAATATTACCAAAATGAAAGAGAAAATAAAGGCTCATCATTGGCTATTATCGTACTACAGTGTGAACAGCTCCTAGGTTTAGTGAGTCACTCTAGAAGGTACAAAAGAAGGACACAGGTGATAAATGGTTAAGGAGAAGACACTGAGTGGTTGTCATCCTATGACGGACCGGAGGTCACTCAAAATAAAAATCACTCAGATTGTAGCAAAGAAATGCTAGAAATGCTCTGGATGAACTCGGAGATGCCTATAGTATAATGGAGTCGCAAAAGTAATAGTATAATAGAGTCATCAGTAGTAGTGGAGTCAGTAGTATAATGGAGTCATTAAAATAAATACAGATGGCATTGACATTGTGTAAATCTAAGAGCCTTGGGTCAGCACTCCTAACTTTACACTTACATGCAATCAACTTTCCTTCTGCATGATGGGCAGCTAGAACATTCCATCTGCAATGTTAAGAAGTTTATTAACGAAGCCTGAAAGAAGCAAAGATTGTGTCACCCTGCGAAGTATTGCTAATCCACATCTCCAAATTTGGGAAAGGAAGGACACGAACGAGAGAGGTGAGTCACCCCTTTATTTATTAGTTTTCCTTTATAAAGGGGTTTGCAATAAGAGGTTACATTTTGATATTAAAAAAACGAGTATTTTTTAAGAAAAATCAATGAATGTTTATTTCATTGTAAAGAGGAATCCACGGCTACGCTTGCAGCACCATATCCTTTTCATGAAATTTTCCATGACCAATTCGCACATTTGCGGCTGTATATCCTCAATAACTTCACGAATTCCATTTTTAAGGTCTTGAATCGATTGTGGAGTATTAGCATAGAACTTATCTTTCACGTGGCCCCAAAGTAAAAAGTTTAAAGGTTTTAAATCACAAGATCTCGGTAGCCAATTGTGATCAACTCTTCGAGAAATTACACGGTCAGGAAACTTTCGTAGCGCCACCTTGATGAAAATAAACGTCGTCCACATCAATATCTTCCAATTCCGGCCATAAAAAATAAATCATTAATCATAGCTCGGTAGCGCAATCCATTCGAATAAGTAAGGTCCAATCACACCGCCAGCCCAAAAACTGCGCCAAACAGTGACACGTTGAGGATGGAGGGGCTTTTCAACAATCATTTTTGGATTTTGTGAGCCCCAAATGCGACAATTCTGCTTATTAACGTAGCTTTCAATTTCACAATTAACAATTTCAATGCGTTGTTGAAGCGTGTATCGTACCATTTTTAGTAATGGCGTAGTTTTTACTCGTCAAATGTCAAAAGATGACAGCTTCAAAATTGACAGCTGCCCAAATAGCAGGCTGTTCAAAATGAAACCTCTTATTGGAAAACCCTTTATATTGGCTCTTTCAATTTCAAAAGAGATCCCTGGTTGGAATTGAAAATGAGTGACGTTAATCACTGTAGTTAATGTTGAGGGAAGGGAACAAAGTATAGTAGTTGTATATAGCATGGATTTCATCCATGGTGTAATTTTAGTCTTTTGATGTTGGCGAGATTTCTTCAGTTTTTGCGCAGTTCTTCAGCTTTTTGGGTCACTATTGGATTGACCATCCCTCTCATCCAGTCGTGAGTTTTTGCACTTCTATCTTCTGTTTGAATATTATGTTCACGCTTTCCTAAGATTCTTGTTGGAGGTATAATCGTATTAATATTAATTGATAATGTTGAGGATGATTTTGGTTTTATTATGGCTGTTTTTGCAGGTGTTGATGACCTTGTTTGTGGATCATTTGCTTCCATATAAATTGGCCAAGGAGATAATTTGGATATTGGTCTCTTAAAGAGAGTTCCGCCCGGCCCCGAACTGTGGCTACGCGGATCATATTATCATTGCCTGCTCGGATTAGTTCTAATTGGCCTGATTGTAGGTTTTCTTGTGCATTTTGATCGTTGTTCTAGCTGTAGAAGATAGTCTTTTGACCATCTGTTCCAAAAATCTCGTTTCAATTTTTCTACTAATCCCCATCTTGTTAGATGATTAATATTTTCCATTTCCATAGGTTGTTGTGGAGGAGCAATTAGGGTATATCCTATCAAAAAATGACCTGGTGTTAATACCGCTAAGCTTGTTGGATCGTTTGTGCGATTGGGCTTAACGGCCGGGATTTTAGACGTTGCTTCGATTTGTGCAACTATAGTTGATAATTCTTCAAATGTAAGAGTTTATTCTCCAACTATCTTTTTTAAATGATTTTTTGTCGATTTCACTGCAGCTTCCCAGAGACCGTCAAAGCTTGATGCTGCTAGTGGGATTACGTGCCAGGCTGTTCCCTGTCTAGCTAATTGTTCCTTAATTAGCTCATTTGCTTCGTTTAGTGCCCTGGTTTTTGCTGTTTGTAGCTCACGATTTTCGCCTATGAAGGTTGTTCCGTTATCACTGAAAATATCTGTACTTAGGCCTCGCCTGGCAGTGAACCGCTTATAAGCTGCGGTGTTGTTAAATCTGATGCTACATGGTTTTGGTAGTTTCGCGATTCGTTGGATCGAATATTATCCATCCAAATTCCGTTCGTTGCACGGTGGGCTCTCCGCTCTGTCCTATAGCTATCGCGTTTAACATTATCATTGGATAGAAAGAAGTCTGCTCAAAAGTATGTCAATTTTTCCAGGTTGATTGTAGTTTGGGTCCGCCTATACCAAATCACTGATGTGTTTCCATTGCCAAGCGTTTATTAGTTGATCTGGTAATATTTTTGTCAACAAATAAAGGCGTTAGTTATTTGTACTGAAAAATTTGACGGGAATCGTGGTTCTAAATTACAAGTTATGTATTTATTTATTATTTCTGCTTTAGTTTCTCCAATTCCTGCTAATTGTACATGCGTTTTCTTGTACTGTAGATTAAGTCTCTTGGCGGCTTCTTATTTGATAAATGTTCCTTGTGAGCCGGGATCAATTAAAATACGGACATATTCAAGTTTGCCTTGTCCCACCTTTATTACTGCAACAGCTGTACCAAGGAGTGTAAGCCCTTGATTTGCTGGGTTTTCTATATCATTTCCCGCATGATCTTAACCGCTACTTGTGTTGTTAAAGTTGTTGTTTTACTTTTTCCTTGATTTGTTCCTTCTGAGCTATGCAGTAGCTCATGATGGTTACCCCTGCATCTAATGCACCACATTGTTTGCATGATGTATTTGTTACTAAAAATCCCTTAACTTTTAATTGGCTGTTGTAGTAATTTGGTAATTTGGCTTTGATTGCATCATAAAGCGACCTAATTCCATTTGCTGACTCTGTTGTAATTGATGATTGGTCTAGCAAAGTGGAGAGTTGATCGGTGACTAAAAATCGCCTGTTGTTGTATCTCTTGATGATCTCCCATGCTTTGGAGTAGTTCTTCTCAGTACATTGTATGTGGTCAACCAATTTGGCGGTTTCTCCTCCTAGCCTCGTTTTTATAGGTAGTTCATTTTTTGAATTTGTGAGATCGAGTTGTTGTCATGCACCAAAAATATTTCGAAATACCACCCATTTATTGCGGTCGCTATAAAAATGTTGAATTTCTATCCATCTATCATCTTTCTTGGCAATTTAATATCTTTGTGTTGTTGCCTTGATGAAAATAGTTGTTAAGTAATTGGATTTTTTGGTTAAAAAATGCGCTTGTTTTTGTTGTTTTTTATGTCGACTTCCTATGTTCTTGTGTGGTTGTTCAACATAATAATTTTTCCCCGTATGTTTTGAATGAGTTTTGATGCGGGTGAGAGATCGCTTTTATTACAGTTTATTGGTTATTGTTTACTCTTCCGCTCCTCCAATTTGTCAAGTAACTTTTGACGATACTGTACTACGGCTTGAGACCAATTTTGCCTATCCGACCAATAGTTGTTGGTGTTGCCTGATAACGCAAAATTTTTAGTAATGTTTTTTATGTTCAATACATAATATCATGTTCATGGTCGGAACACTTCTTCTGGGTGACGTTTCTCGAATTTTCTTCCATATTTACGTATAATACTTGAACACTGGTTTCCAAGAATTTATATAAAATTTTGAAGGTTAGATGCCGCTATATTTTCTATGGCATTATTTTGTTTGATTATTTAATGTTCTGATTCCAGTGGCAGTTTCTTCATGAAGTGTTAGCGGCGATATTTTTTATTTATTCGTCGACGCTCGTCATCGTCGCTCTTGTTCTGTTTCTAGCTTTTGGTATATGACGTTGAGACGTTACCAACTTATATATATATATAAAAACAGTTGGCAGCTTTGTTTCGTCGGCGATAAAAATAGAAATAGACTCTAAATTTATTTCAACGAAAAAATCGTTGTCGCCTGTGTCGATGGTTGTGTTTGTATTATATGTTTTCATATGATGATAACAAATAAATATGTCCAGTACAAATTTCTCAAAAGTAACGACTCAAGAGAACGGGGCTTCAACAATGCTTACAACAGCATCAATGAAATATAACTCCAAAAAAACTGAGTCAAAAAAGTAAAATAGAAAAGGAACAATCAAAAGTACAGTAGTGACAGACGCAGATCTAAGTAACCCAACTCTCTCAACAACTAAATTGGAATGGGGCAAATATAAGTTATTATCCGGCAATGCTACATTAAGCGCATTTAGCGGGTGGCTATACAATCTCGCAGAGGCTGGGTGAAGTGGTATCATTAAATGATGCAAAGTCTGATAATAGAAGTGAGCAGAAAATAGATAAGAAACAAAGAGATTATCCAAGTTATACTCATAAATTGGCGAACGAAATCAAAGACAGCAATCAAGTAAATCAGGGCGATTCGGCTCATATAAATGTAACCAAAGAAATAAAATCTAACCATCCAGAGAAAACGTTCATGCGGTAGAGAAACGATGTCCGGTATGTAGCGGCTCTAAACACAAGGTTGATAAGTGCGCTAAATTCCTCACTAATAGTCGACAGCAAAGATGGATACTAGTTAAAGATAAAGCTTTATGCAAACTCTGTTTAACAGATATACACAGTTTTATTCGTTGCCGATCGAATTTAAAGTGCTTGACGGTTGCCAACGACGACGGTTGTCATCTCTAACGTTAATGGATAACAGCATAGCTGATGCACTAAAGCTAAAAGGTGAAGAGGAAACGCTATGTCTAAAATGGACTGGCAACTCTTATAGACTAGAGAAAGATTCACAGAACGTTAATCTAGAAATTGCGGCATCGAATCGAAAATACAATTTATTGCGTACTGTACAGAGCTTGGGACTTCCAAAACAGTGCCTAGATATGGACCTTATTACAAAAATGTATCCACATATGAGAAACATTAATCCCAAATCATACAATGGAGCAGCGCCCATTCTGATTGGCTTAGACAATTGGCACATGGCAGTGCCGTTGGATATTCGAGAAGGATATTCAATGAACCAATCGCATGTAAAACACGTTTTGGATGGGTTCTAGGAGGTCCATCACTGGCACACGGCACCAAAACTGTAAACAATCACAATTTCCACCAGTGCGATTGTAAGGAAAGTAATGATGTTGAACTGACACAACTGGTCAAATCGTTCTATACAATCGAGTCGTATGGTGTGACGGCCGATTAAATTGTTGAAATCAAAGGAAGACGAGAGAGCCCGAATACTACTCGAGAACACTACTATTCGTAAAGGAGGCTATTT
This sequence comes from Nephrotoma flavescens, assembly GCA_932526605.1. Lineage (NCBI taxonomy): Eukaryota > Metazoa > Arthropoda > Insecta > Diptera > Tipulidae > Nephrotoma > Nephrotoma flavescens. The sequence goes on along the minus strand of OW052220.1, from coordinate 70,339,191 downwards.
CGAAACGGGATTACTATGGAAATACGACAATACTGAATTTCCAGACTCTTATCCGATGGCTTTGAAAAGACTTAAATGTTCAGAGGCGAAAATAAATTCCAAACGTGAAGCAACACATGAAAAAACAGATGCTGTAATATGTGGCAAAGGGCTACGCACGCAAACTAGTAGGAGTCGAAAAAAAGGGAAAGGCTAGAACATGGTATCTCCCCATATCTTTGTAGTACATAAGCCCAACAAACTACATAAATTTCGTATATGGTTTGGGATGCGGCAGCCAAGGTGAAATGGGGTTTCACTCAATACTATGCTGCTTAAAGTTCCAGACCAGTTGTCATCACTACTCGGACTTTTGTATCGAGCCAGAGAACGGCCTGTGGAAATATGTGAGGATATTCGAGAGATGTTCCATCAAATTCAAATTAACCGTTTCTTTTGGAGAGATTCTGATGACGATGAGGAACCAGAAACATATAATATGAAAGTAATGACGTTTTGATCGTCTTGTTCACCGTCATCAGCACAATACTGCGCAACAATATTCAGCGGCGACAAATACGTACAATCCAGCCTTTGGATTTATTGAGATCAGAAATTGGATATCAAATTCTACAATAGTTTTGATAGCTTTGGATGAGCAAGGAAAAGTAAACCGAAAAGATTTTCCATCGGGATTCGATCCGTAAAAAAAAATTAGGAATGTGGTGGGACATCACCCAAGATTGTTTTTGTTATGCAATTAACCATCATCGAATCAGTCAAAAAATACTATCGTGAGCAAAGCCCACTAAACGTTTGGTGCTACGTATCACCATGTCCATATTCGATCCTACGGACCTAATTGAGAATGCAACGGTGGCTTATTTTCTCGGAGCATACAATCAAAATTGACCAATGTGTGATTTGTGTTGATTCAACTACAGTTATTGGATGGATTCGAGCGGAAAGAATATAAAAAGTATAAAACGTACGTTGAACTCCGTATTGCAGAGATATTGGATTCATCAGAACCAGATGAGTGGCGATGGGTTCCAACAAAGGAGAATGAAGCAGACGAAGCAACAAAATGGAAAGGTTCAAGCACGATTACTTCAAAAAGTCGATGGTTCACAGGACCATAGTTTTTACTTCAATCGAACTGGCCACAGACACTAATATCGAACTTTATTGAACCAGCCGAAGAATGCCGATATGTACTGACACATCAAATTGGAACTCCTAAGTTCATTACAATACCAGATGTCAATAGATTTAGTCGATGGGAAAGACTAAGTCGGGCTCACGGATATTTATTGCGGTACATAAACAAAATCAGGGCAAAACGAATTGTTGGAGGCTGACACGAACCTAATTCGATTAGCGCAATGGGAAAGGTACGAGGAAGAAATAGATAATATTTCACAAGGTCAAAACGTTTCTCGAAAGAGCTCACTTTATCAGTTGTCGCCGTACCTTGATGAGCAAGGCGTGCTAAGGATCCGTGGGAGTATCAACGAAATTGAGGGTGTTGCGATCGATGTTAAAAGACCAGCAATTCTTCCGAATGGACACCATATTACAATACTAAAATGTTCATATTAAGTACCTACATAACAGTAGTGAACGAAATCCGTCAACGATAAACTATATTACCAGGCTTTGGCCGTTGGTCAAGCAGATTAGCCGAATATATTGCCAGCAGTGTAAGAATAAACGAGCAAAACCCATAGTTCCGGAAATGTGCCAACTGCCACCAGCCAGATTAGCAACGAATACTAGCCCATTTACTTTTACGGGTGTGGATTATTTCGGACCACTGGAAACGGTGAATGGGCGTAAAACAGAAAAACGATGGGGTGTTCTATTTACATGCCTTACGGTCCGACAATTCATTTAGAAATGGCGTTAAGTATAAGGACTCGAGCATAATGAGTCTCAGAAAATTTATAACCGGAAGAGAACAACCTTTGGAGATATATTCCGATAATGGAACACATTTCGTTGGCCTGAAAAATGAAATAGAAAATAGGAAACCGAAATACTAAACACTGAGTGAGTAGTTGTAAAGTATCCCACAATAAGATGGAATTTATAACACCTGCTGCACTGCATATGGATGGAAGCTCGGAGCGGATGATCCGCTCAGTAAACAACTGTTTATACCATGCTTTACCATGCAGAAAGCCATCGAATGATGTCATTATAAATACTCAACCATTAACATACATTCCTTTGGACAGCGAATACGATGAGGCGCTTACACCTAACCATTTTCTAAACGGGTCATCAAATGGACTTCCTTATCCTGGACAATTTCATGATCGCGATCTTTTGCTTAGAAAGTCATGGCGTATATCACAGATGGTTGCTGATAAATTCTGGAAACGTTGGATGAACGAATATTTGCCAATACTTACCAAACGAACAAAATGGCACGAGCCCTGTCAGCCAATCGAGTACAAGAGGTACTTTCATTAAAAAAAAAAAACATATTAACCTTTACGCCAACACCTGCAAAGGTACTTATTTTTAACGGGTCGCGTTTAGAAAAGTTTCACCATCCGATTTCAAGAGATCAATAGGCCGTTGAGCTAAACCGTATAGCTAAAACTGTTGAGATTATCAAGTCAATTGGCCTATTAATTTGTTTAGAAACGGCTTTAATTGATCATTTCAATTTAAATGATTTTTCACTTTTCTTTCCGCGGGTTAACACCCGTAGATCAACATCTTTAGCAAAACAGGATGCGTTTGGCTATATCGCAATTCAAGATGCAAGGACGACAGTGTTATGTGACCACTCGTAAGAAGGGGGTTATAGCATCTGAACTGGGTTTATACTATGTCATTATAATCTAGACCAGCATTAATTGCTCTAATCTCTGACCCGACATCTTGTAATATCTGTTTATAAATTTTTCTCTTTTTTGGATTCGGGATCTATACGAGTAAGGTCAGCATTTTATTACATTAATTTTTATTTTATTTTTAAATGGTTAAACCATAAACTAATAAAAAATTGTATCATAAAATTATTATTAAAATATTTTGCTTTGCATACAAAATACTCTCGGTATTCTTTTTTGTATACAAGAGCAATTCTTTTCTTCTTATTGTAATGACTAATAAAACAATAAATTATTAAAAACCTTTGTAATTAAAATAAATGATGCTCAATAATTTTGTTTGATTGTGATAATTTTGTTCCGATTCGAGGGACGATGAAATAAATATATGTATAAGAGTGTTGTGTTTTAATGGTAATTGAAAACTGGTGCTACATTTTCCATTCCGCACGTAACAAATTGGTGGCAGCGGTGGGATCCCACGGTCGAACGCAAAAGGGTCTCTACCAAATTAAAACATTTGTGGTTGTGCAAAAAAATGAAACTAGAAAATAATAATTTTGGAATTGATTGATTGATTGATTGGACTGTAGAACCAAGTACTTGACGAGTGTCCCGGTTAACGCCGGGCCTATTCCTACAGCCTTTTTACACATAACAATAGGAAGGATAGGAAAGGTATTTTTTTTTGGGACAGAACGACCCGGTTTCAGACACCTAGCGATCGTACGGCACAACACAATTCTAATCTACGGAGGGGGGATAAAGGTTTAATAGGTTCAATGGATAACGATGATATTGGTCTTCAAAAATTGCTTCTGATTTAAATCAGCAACCTGATAGAAAAATATTATTATTTCACGAGCTGCTGGAAATTCCTTGAAATATAATTCAACATTAATAATTTCCAGCTTCCTAAAATAAAATTGATTGATTAATTCACTCCGAATACAGTCACCTAGGCAAATCCAATAGTGAGTAATACAAACACAACACAATTCTAAACTACACAATCATCAATTAATATTTTAAAGAAGTATTAGACCATAAACATCTTAAGACTCCTGAAATTTAATTCTTCATTAATGTTTTTCGGCTTCCTAAATAATACAAACATTTATTGATTAATCCTCCTAAAACTCAACAATTTACAAAAGCACTTCCTGAAATCATAGTTATTAGAATTATATTAATAATAAAACTAAACTGAAATCCAGTAGCATTTAAAAATTATACTGTAAACATGGTTGGGCTGTATAGTACTTAAATTGTCAGACTAATATTATGAAACTTACAACCAATTTCTCAGAATTCCATCGTCAAACAGCCGAACACTTAACATCAAATTGGTAAGAAACACAAATCGAAATATACAAAATTTCAAGATCAATCTCGAAATAACGTAAAAATTTCAAAATTTAGTAAAATATTATAAATTCCATCTTATCGATAACTACACCAACGATAAGTTTTGTTTTACGCCGCAATGATTTCATTGGGTAATTTAACTATATCCCGCGAATCTCTTTTTAATTAATGTGTCCAAGATAAAAAGGTAATTCAATTATTACAACAACAATGTTAGTTCCGAATAATGAAAATTAACAGAATTATTCATTAATTTTACAAGTATGAGCACTTTAAGTAAGAACTAACAAGCAATTTATTCAAGATTTCAATATTCTTAGGTTATTAAAGAATCAAATCAATTGCATACATTAAAGGGGCAATTAAATATCTATACTTAAAAGATTTTTTCTCAGTACAATACAGCCCTATCCTTCATAATAAGCCAAGCTTAATAGTGAAATATTATTTGCACGTAACAGTACATAATAACAATCTTAAGAGTTTATACAAAATAATAAGAAATCATAGTGATTTAAACAAATAATTAATCGTTCGTTAAGAGTTAAACTTAATAACATCACAATACTGTTAGTAAGATAAAAATTAATTTACATTTAGTGTTCATCTTCTCAGTATATTTCATTTGTAACTTATTTATTAATACTTTAACTTATGAAAGTTTATAAAATTCCAGGAGATGGTATTTCCCTTTTTAATTCTCCATCAGCTACAAATGAAAGAAAGAAAGAACGAAAGAACCCTAGAAACCATCCTGCAGTGTTAATCAGTTACGGACTATCGTAACTGAGTACCTCAGGAATAATCTTAATGATTACATTCCAACTTTGCTGGATTCTTGCCGTTCTATATATTCATCTAACCTTAAATTGTCTGAAAGTGATTTAATAACAAAATATTTAACTAATTTACAACAAGATGGTTTCTAGGGTGGTGCTGAATGTCTATCAGCAATTTCAAAATTAAAAAAAAAAAATCATAAAAATTAATGTGCATTACTCAAATTCCCAACACCAAGTCAATTTTGTTCCTGAAACTCCAGAATAAAATTTTGAAATTAATTTATTATACACCGGAAACCATTATGACAGTTTAGTTCCACCATGTAATTCATCTATCTGCACATTCTCTGAAATTTAATAATGAATTAATATTTTCCTGCTACATGTCCTACCTAAATGGAAAAAATGTCAATAATAGCAAAAAATCATATATATTAGCTGTTCAGGTAAAAACTTATTTATCCCAAGAGTATTTATTCCTCGAAGCTTACAAAATAAAAACAATTAATTATAAACATTAAATATAAACATAAAATAATAAGGGCCCTTGGATTGACCCGAACAAACAAAATCATTTGAATTAACTGAATCAACCGAAGGGTATTAGGCGCTCACCCCCTCAGTTCAGTCAAAAAATTGAGCTACTAAATTAACTGAAGAGATGTACTTAATGATGAATGTACTCATGTACTTAATTCAGACAGGTTGTTTTTCTTGTATTTTTGACATTTACATATTTGTTTTACGCTCATTTCATTTGCGTTTTTTTTAGAAAAGTGTGTTTGTGTTATTTTCTAATTAAAATTATACAAATTTTAATAAAATAGAATTAAATTATTATCTACTGTATGATTTAAATTAATTTAAGTAATATTAGAGTTATTAAAAATGGCCTTAGAATCTTAAAGAATATTTACGTTTCGACAACGACCAGGATTTTTTAATAATCAACAAAAGCCTAATTTAAAATGATTTAGTTTGACATTTGTCTGAAGTGAAGAGGTGTGAAACGAACACCCAATCCACCTTGGCAGCTGAATTAAGTGAATAGCAACTCAATTATCTGAATAATAACTCAATCGCAACTCAATCAATTCAGGTCAATCGAAAGCCCCCAATACCAATATAATAATATTAAACTGATTATTAAAATAATCCCAAAAAAAAAACAATCAATTATATATATATATATATATATATATATATATATATATATATATATATATATATATATATATATATATATATATATATATATATATATATATATATATATATATCCGTTTTCCGGCCCGCATACCCAATCGTGTAAATATTATTGGAATACGAAAAAGAATCATTCCAAAAATTTACCTTGTATGCAATATGCATCACCATACACAACCGTGCATTCCATTCAAACAGGTTTTCACCCGAAAAAACAATACTATAACTATATACCAATAAACTGACTAATAATTTATCAAAAACAAATTATTAACGTTATACAATTTATATGTTATCAAATTATGAAATTTTTCAAAAAGGACTCCGATCCAACTAAGATTGGTTAAAATCCGTAAGACACCACAAACTGTGGTTACTTACACATACATTTGTGCATGGTGAACTCAAATAGAAGCACAAAAACACCTTTTTGTGAACGCGAAAGGGGTATATAAAATTAATTATATACACATGGATTCATATACATACCTACAAACACAAATTTGCACATGCCCATACATATACATGCACATATACATACCGGAGATCACACAACAAACACAACCTAACCTTGTTTCATTTTTTACTACATAAGCTAGGTATCCAGCTCGCGCTAAGATAAATTTTAGCGCGGTCTCCACAAGTCTCCACTAAATTGCAGATAAATTGTTAGCTAAAAAGTTTATGTAGAGATAAATTTTGACGTTTGTTTTATTTTTCCTACAACAAACAAAAATATAGTTCAATCGACTATTTAATAAGTATTTTTATAAACATTTAAAATTAAAAGTTAAAATTTTAGTTTTGGCTTCCTTTTTACACTTTCTAAATTTTCTGTATCCACTTTTTCGTAGTCGATCAAGTATTCGAAACATTCGTAATCTATAGAAAATTTTCATAATCTATAGAATTATTTAGATCATCCATTAAAAAATATAGTTTTCACGTTGTGCTGTCAAAATTTATCTCAATTTTATCGTTCCAGGCAGATAAATTGCTGCGAAAACGTTTGTAGAGTTTTCACTAGCGCAGTCTATATGTGAATGAAATAACTACAAACTTTTAGCGTGAGCTGCGTACCGCATCTGCGAAATCGCGAGCTAAATATTTTTTTGTTATTTCGCTAGCTAAATTTTACGTCAAATTTGTATGTAAAATTTATCTTAGCGCGAGCTGGATACCGACCTATACTCGAAAACTAAAATAAAATTAAAAAATACATGCCAAAAATGTACGTATATAATATTAATCTATATCACATAGAAAATAATAATTTTGGAATGAAAATAAAATGTTAACCATGTTTTTCTATGTTACACACAAGATAAACTTTTACATATTTCATTGTTAGTAATCGAATTTTAATTTTTTTCTGCATCGAAATTATTGAAGGTCAAATATCTATTTTAATTTTAATTTCTATAAAATTTTTTTTTAATAAAATTCTTTTGTGTCAATAAAAGTTGAACTAAATTTTTCAAATTACATATTTAAATTATGCTGACCTGCAAATACTCGATACTTTAAACGAATCCCAAGTACAATTTTACACGGCTGGATGTCGATTCGTCCAATAATTGGGTCATCACAAAACAATCAACTTAATTGAACGTAAAAAAAAAGTACCAGTCTCTTGAACCAGCTATATGCATACGTACGGATTAAATGAAAAAAAAACCAATTCAACTCTAAATCAACAATTTACGATAAATGGCATGACGGCTTATAATCACATGGGAAGATCCAGCAGCAGTACATCAAAGACTCATCATCCACATATAACATTATAAGGATTTATTTAATTACTTTTGGGACAACACCATCGAGAGGAACGAGATTACATATTCAACACTTCGTATAAAGACTACCAACACCATCGCATCAAAATACAATTGTTGTAAAGGTTAGTGAAATTTTAATTTATAATTCAAATGTTAGCTTTGCGCATGTAACCTTTCCCAATTTTGCAAAATTTCATATGACCGAAACTACGCGCGTATACGGTTAAGATCGGATGCGGAGAAACAAATTTTCCCTGACATAAACTTGAATAGTAATTTTCAAGAAAATCCAAAATCCGAAACGGTAGCCATTGGTTGTGAAATAGAATCCTCCGAAGGGTCCAGTGATCCGACACACTCTGATACTGCAAGTAATTCTTCCGGGAGTACTGTTGAAAGTTGTTCTTCAAATCCTAACGAACAATCCGGCAAAATGCCATTTAAACTAGAAATTACACTAAAATTAATTCCTTCTTTTGACGGAGACTCCTCCAAGCTGCAACACTTCCTTGCTTGTTGTAACACTGTTCACCAAACCGTCACCGAAAAGGACGTCTCTGTATTTCTAGATTTACTAAAATCGAAAATAATTGACATTGCCTTTGAGCAAACCTTTAAATATAATGAATATACGACTTGGGATGAGTTACAAAACGATTTAAAAAACGAATTCTCAGAACTATATTCAAGTGAACATTTACAGTTAGAACTCGTAAACATTGCACAAAAACGTGATGAATGTGAGTTCAGGAAATCCTCTCTAAATTAAACGAGGCCTGCATAAGAGTGGAAGGCATCAAAGCAGCCAACATCATAAAAAGTATAAATTCTAAAACTGCCTTACGCGCGTTTCAAAAAGGCCTCCACGACAATATACGCCTAATTGTTAAGGCATGTCGATTCCAAGACTTCAAAGAGTCATTAGCTAAAGCTTGCGAGGAAGAATTAGCTTTGAAATTAAATAAACAAAGAAACAATTCGCAAACCCCTCCTAAACAGTTGGTTAAGTGTCAACTATGTTGTAAAATGGGTCATACTGCGTCTTCTTGTTATCTTAGAAATCCTCGACAACATAATAACTATCAAACTAGTTACTCTAATTTTTCTACTCAATCAGGTACACAACAATCTGGCCCTTCGAACACGGTACAATTTAGAAACTTTAATACTCCATTTAAAGGTCAAACAGTTCCTTCAAACTCACAAAACCAAAGAGTTAAATCTGTCATTATTTGCGCCTATTGTAAGTGCCCAGGTCATCGCATTAATTATTGTTTCAAACGAAAAAGGGCAAATGCTAACAAGTATAATGCCGACACCAACGACGAGTCGGAAAACTCTCGGGAACTCAACAAGAACGACACGACTTGCCGAGTTCATCAAATTTAGATACGTGTCGCGACCAAAATAAAAATGTATTATCACCATTAAATACATCCAGTTACACCGTTAAATCGATATTAATAACTAATTCAATCGCAGATAAAAAATATGTAAAATTAAACCTTGACGTTGCCAAAACGAAGTCGTTATTGCTATTAGTCGATACGGGAGCTGATGTGTGTCTCATTAAAAGGACTTTCGTTGAACCCAATACAATTTGCTATCCTGATTTAAAATGCTCTCTAAAAGGCATCTCCGATAAATTCATTCAAAGTTTAGCCGTGTGCGATGTAAAACTTAATTTATCTGAGTCATTTCATGATTTCACATAGTTACAGACGATTTCCCGATAGCATGTTGTGGTATTTTAGGTAAAGATTTTCTATCTAAATTTAAGTGTCATATAGATTTCGAGAACCACCTTTTAAAAATTCTGCATGAGACAGGCACCTGTTCTATAAATTTATGCCCGGCTCCGTCAAATTTTGTGGCCTCTAGATCTGAAAAATTAATTCAGTTCTCATCTTGTTGCACATAAAACGCATATTTGTGCTCTTCAAAAGAATTAATGCCCGGCGTTTTTTTCGGCAATTCTTTGATTAAAAACGAAAATAATTTATTCTGTATAAGCATTTTAAATACTACGAACGAGCCATATGAATGTTCTAATTTTTCTCTAAGTCTATATCCATTAGAAAACTATAACGTATACCAAATTGAATCGCAGAATGATTACTTAGAGAATCGACTAGAAAATTTAGAAAATTCTATCAACCATGATCACTTGAATTCGGAAGAAAAAGCGTCCATTTTAAAACTATGTCGCGAATACAATGACATTTTTCTTCTGCCTGGTGACAAGTTAACGGTTACTGATACTACTACCCACAAAATTCCAACTCATCCAAATAGTAGTCCCATCAACGTTCGTCCATATCGGTTACCTCAATCGCAAAGAAACGAGATTGATTTGCAAACCTCTAAAATGCATCATGGTCGATTATCGAAAATTGAACGATATCACGATAGGCGACAGTTTTCCTCTACCGAATATTACTGATATTTTGGATCAACTCGGAAAAAGTTCATACTTCAGTACTATTGATCTAGCTGACGGTTATCACCAGGTACCATTAGATGAGACAGATCGAAACAAAACCGCATTTAGTACACCTTTTGGACACTACCATTTTAGAAGAATGCCATTTGGTTTGAAGGGTGCCCCGGCGACCTTTCAACGCCTAATGAATTGTGTACTAAGTGGACTCAATGGTATCAAATGTTTTGTTTACCTCGACGATGTAGTTGTCTACGGCTGTAATCTAACTGACCATAATAATAAAATAAAGGAAATCTTCGACTGCTTTCGTCTACATAATTTGAAAGTTAATCCCACTAAATGTCAGTTCCTCTGCAAAGGGATAACCTATCTAGGACATGTTATAACCCCTGAAGGAGTTAAACCTGATCCTAACAAAATAACCGCCGTTACAAACTACCCCACTCCCAAAACTACTCGTGAAGTAAATTCGTTTCTAGGTTTCGCTGGCTACTATCGCCGTTTTATATCACATTTTTCTGACATTGCGAAACCCTTAACTCAGCTTTTAAAAAAAGATGTTGTCTTCAAGTGGGATGCCTTTTGCGAAGAAAGCTTTAATAAATTAAAGAAAACGCTATGCTCTCCACCAGTACTAATTCGACCAGATTATACTAAAAAATTTACGGTTACCTGTGATGTAGTGATGTTGCCATAGGTTCTGTATTATCACAAGAAGTAGAGGATATGGATATGCCAATTGCCTTAGATATCGTTGAATTGACAGACCAATCTGAAATAGAAACTGTAATTGACGAATTTCATAATAGTGCCTCAGGAGGCCATCAAGGAATTTATCGAACTTATAATAGGTTACGTAAATTCTACAGTTTCCCAAATATGCTAAGTCAAATTACTAAAGTGATAAAAAATTGCAAACCTTGTCAACTGAATAAATCAGGTCTACCTAATAAAATGCCCATGAAAATTACTGATACGTCATTGCGCCCGTTTGAAAAGCTGTTTCTGGATATCGTTGGTCCTTTGAATTCATCCTACTCAGATAATAAATTTTTGTTAACCATGCAAGATGATTTAACTAAATTTTCATTAGCCGTGCCTATTCCAAATCAAGAGACTGAGACAGTTGCTCAAGCGTTCGTCGAAAATTTTGTCTGTGTTTTTGGTATACCAACTTCCATTCTCACTGACCAAGGCTCTAATTTCATGAGTGAATTATTTAAAAGAATCGCCAAAATGTTTAAAATAAAGAAACTAAATACAACAGCATATCATCCGCAGTCTAATGGATCCTTGGAAAGATCGCATAGAAGTCTTGTGGACTATCTTCGAAATTTTAGCAATAAGCACCCACTAAATTGGGATTTATGGGTTCCTTTTGCTACGTTTAGTTATAATACTACTCCACATTCGTCCACCAAATTTATGCCATTTGAACTAGTTTTCGGTTGTAAACCACAAATTCCTAGTTCCCTTACTCATTCTCGAGATATCGTTTATAACTATGACGACTATTATTATGATCTTAGATCCAAATTGCAACAATCTTTCGAAACTGCTAAACAAAACTTAATTGAATCTAAAGAGAAATCTAAAACCTACTACGACAAAAACTCTAAGGCCGTTACATACAACATCGGAGACTTGGTTTGTTTAAAAAACGAAGCTAGACAATCTAAACTGTCACAATATTGGCTAGGTCCCTACGAAGTTCAACAAATAATTTCACCCGAAAATACATCCATTAAAATCGGAAACTCACTTAAAATTGTTCACAACAACCGATTAAAACCTTTTCGTGAATCCACGTAATTCATATGTAACCTTCTAATTGATATAAATAAAACGAAAGCAACAAAAATTTTGTTGTATGAAATTTTGTAAATCTTATTACTAATAAATATTTTAGTTTTAAAAATAAATACTATTCTGAAATTAGTTAATAAAGCAACATTAATTGAATTATATTTCAAAATTTCATAGCCTAAATAAACTAGCATAAGTTCTTTTCTGAACCCGTTCAGACTTAAGATTGCATCTTAAGACTACGGAGGGAGGTGTTATGTGACCACTCGTAAGTAAGAAGGGGGTTATAGCATCTGGACTGGGTTTATACTATGTCATTATAATCTAGTCCGGCATTAATTGCTATAATCTCTGACCCGACATCTTGTAATATCTGTTTATAAATTTTTCTCTTTTTTGGATTCGGGATCTATACGAGTAAGGTCAGCATTTTATTACATTAATTTTTATTTTATTTTTAAATGGTTAAACCATAAACTAATAAAAAATTGTATCATAAAATTATTATTTAAATATTTAATGGTAATTGAAAACTGGTGCTACATTTTCCATTCCGCACGTAACAACAGCGACAGGGTTCCTTCTCATCAAGGCAAACTACTCCACTGTGGGAAAGTATAATTACATAAATGCACATTTATGTACATAATTTACGTTCCATCAGCTTAGAATATTATCAGAACATTATTACAAACCAATTTATAGTTTCCAATAATAAGCTTATCTAACTGATATGTATGTATTTTGCAACACCATAAAAGTGAGCTAATCTGTGCAGATATCGCATTGTTATCAGTATAAGGCGCAAAGCACAACAAATTTACTGTGCGCACATTTCCGTACTACACGGTACTTACTAAAAAATAATAATGTGTATGAAAATGTACATTCTTATTAAAATAACAATTAGCCTACAATTGAAATAGAAAATTGTGTGTATAAACCACCACATATCATAAAAATAACCCGAAGCTGACAACTGAGCAAAATACGTGCACATGATTTTGTCTGACTTTTTTATAGTCAAATAAAACTGAAAAAGTTGGCCCGAATGGGTTACCGAATACCGCACAAAAAGAATTTTACAACCGAACTAAAATAACACAAAAAAAAATTATCAAATTTAAAAATATCTCGATCTACTACAACAGATTATAGTAGACTCTAGTAGTATTCTGTAAGCCTCTCTATGTACTATATTAAATTAGTATATTGAATTCGTCAGGCCAAAATATGGAAAAGGCCACAATAAAAATTCGCAGTGCAAGTGAAAGTGATAGAGAACGGATTTTGGAGTTCCTTTTCAAATCATTTTATCCCTATGAACCGATTACGATCGGTAGCAAAAGTGGTATACCAACACAAGGTGAAGTTGACTATACGGTAATGTGCCTTGCTGAAAATAAAAGTTTCATGGCCTATGTACCCAGCGATGCAGATGAAAATGGTGAAAAATTTGTTGGTGTTATTTTGTGCGGTTCGGCCCAACCTAGTGACGTGCAACACATGTTGAATTTGGCGGAGGAAGTGCGCCTCGTCGACGAGGAATGGTCAAAAATGTTAAAATTTTATGCATGGATTGATATCGCAAACGACCACTACAGACGATTCAAACTTGATAAGGGTTATCATTGTCATGTATTGGCGGTTAGTGAAAATTATCGCGGTCAGGGTATTGCCAAAATGCTCGTGATAAAATCGATTGAAAATGCACGAAAATTCAATTTTAAATTGTTTACGCTCGATTGTTCGAGTTATTATACGATACGGATTGCAAAATCTCTGGGCATGACAACGAATAATTGGACACCGTTTAGTAAAATTGTGGATGAAAATGGGGAGCAGTTGTTTGATCCACCGCATCCTCATTTAAATTTTGCAACGTATGAGTTACCGTTGTGACATTCGTGAATGGCTTAAAAAATTGCGGTATAATAAATGAATGTTTTAAAATAAATTATTGAAAATTTAAAATATTAATCTTTACTTCTAATTTACATAATTGCATGATTAAAATTACGTGCGATGTGAAACTTGCACCCCCTGTGGTGGTAGTCAAAAATGTTATGTGAATGAATATGAACTATTTTGGCATCAACCCAAGATCCAATGGTTAAGACTTGGTTATGAGAGTGACTTTTTGTTCGATACAACTTGGTAAAAACTTTATTCACTCGACCACTGTGTTGCAATTGTGCAGTTGCGTGTAGTGATATTCGTTTCAAAATTTAAAATTGTTTAGTTTTAGCAGAGATGGTAAATAATACACGTGCTAGTTATTGATTTATCTTATTTGCTTACAATAAACACACGTCTTTTCGCTTTTACATAACTAAAGGGTAGAGAACGACGTTTTCACCTATATTAATATTATGTACCCTGTTTCAATTATATTTCCTGACGTAGTGACATCTATTATTAAATCTTACAATCTTATCAATACATCACACTCGCCTCTTCTTAAAATTTCAACATTGCAATAGTCTAAAACAATACAGGATTATCATTAACTTCACAAAATCTTGATTTGTACATTAATAGTAAAAATAATTATACGCGGTACTTTCTTAACCAATTTTATTTTTTTTTACTACAATATTTATGATGATTTCTTATCACATATAATACATTTAAATTTGAATTATTCAACATAAAAAACATAGCTCTTAAATCACTCAATTAACGCGTAATCATCAAACCTTTTTGGTTTCTGATTCCAGCTTCTCATTCTCATTCCTATTCATTACTCGCATATTCTCATTCTCATTATTCTCGTCCTCCCTCATTGCCACTACCTGCACCCTCATCTATAGCATCTTCTATTATATCATGATCACTCTCATTTCTACATACACAACTCTCCCCACGCTCAAACATAACAATATTAAATCCATGATTCATCATATTCATGACATCATTTTCTTTACTTTCATAACTACCTAAACCGTCACCTCTTTGCTTTATGTGCGTATTATCATTCCTACTTCCCCGTAACCTCTCATCTGGTCAACATGTCTACGTATGGCCTTACTGCTAGGTATTTCACATGTATATACCCTTGGTCCTAACCGTTTCACTGCCCTTGCTATTATCTATTTCCTATTAGATCTGTAGTTTCGATTTAAAACTTCATCATTTTCACCAAGCCCACGTTTATCTTTTTTGAATCTCGGTAACAACAAATCCAATTTTATTTTGGGTTTATATTTCAATACCAATGATGTTCGTGCCACTCCTGCTGTACAATGCGGTATATTTTGGTAATCAGCAAGAAAGTTACAAAAAATGTTGTCCACACTCCCAGGATTCTTATCAAACCCAGCAGTGTATAAAGCCTTCTTAACTGTTTTCACTGCATTTTCCGCCGTACCATTCGTAGCGGAAAAATATGTGGGTGTCAATGAATGCTTAATGTTATTCGATTTTATAAAATTATCGAATATGCTAATGAGATAAACTGAAATCCATTATCACATACCAGTTGTTCTGGTAACCCAAATCGCGCAAACGTAGCTGACAAACAACGAATTGTAAATTCCGGTGTTGAACTTAACGTATAAAAAACCTCAATCCACTTACTATACGCATCCAATATTATTAAAAAAAACTTGTTACATATTGGACCCGCAAAATCAATGTGGATCCTTTTCAATGAACCCTATGGTCTCATCCACGGAACAACTGTGGCTTTAGACGGATTTGGCAACATATTTATACAATTCGTACATTTCCTTATCAACATCTCAATATCTTTATCCATATTTGGCCACCAAACATATGACCGCAATATCGATTTTGTTTTGACAATCCCAAAGTGACTTCGATGAACCTGTTCTTTTTATCTTTAGATTTTACGTACTCAGTAGTGTAATCGAAAGCTGAAAGGGTGAAAGGCCCATCTTTGTAACCGACTTGTCGACATTTGTGGAATTCCACGATGCTCACCAAAAATTGCTAGTAAAGCTTTATGATCCGTCACCAATACAAAATGTCTGCCAATTAAGTACTGAAAAAACTTTCTCGTTCCAAATATAATCACAAGTGCTTCCTTTTCAATCGTCCCATAATTTCTATCACTATCTGAAAGTGCTCTCGACGCAAATTCAATTGGTCTTTCTATTCCACCTTCAAACCTATGTGACAGCACTGCGCCTATTCCCACATTTGACGCATCACACGTAAGCCTGTGATGGTATTTCACCAAAACTCATCCGAAATTATCTCACCCTTAATCTCACTGAGCACTTTATTATCTGCGCTCCAGTTGAAATTTTCTCCTTGTTTCAACAAATTATATATTGGATGCATTTTGGTGGATAAATTTTCAATAATCTTACCAACATAATTCACTAGTCTTCGGAATGGGAAAATCACTAATGGTATACTTACTACTGATTCTATTTATACTAATACATCGTCCAAGAAACACACCACACCTTTTATACCCTTAAATAGCTTTTCAATTTCTCTCTGAAAAATCCCGAATGCAGGTTTGGCCCCAAATGGTAAACGATTCATTCTGTAATTACCTAAATGCGTGCTCCATCAAACAAATTCTTGAATTAGCGTTCCTCAACTTATACATAATATCTTCGACATTCGGCAATCTATAGTTTGTAACTTTATAATCAACACAAACCCTTATGCTACCATTTTCCTTTAAAATAGGAACCAAAGGTGTATCCCACGTTGCCGTTTCAATTTTGTTAATATTCCTGCCTTTTCTAAAGTCTCTAGCTCTCTTTCCACTTTAGGTAAAAAGCCAATGGAACCTTTCTTGCCGGAATTAATTTAGGAATAACTCCATCTATTACATCTAAATGCACTTTCACATTCTTCAACTTTCCCAATTTACCATCAAACAACTCTTTATATTTTTCTGGCTTCCCCTTCAATTGATCATTTGCATCACTTACTGGATTAATTTCTATTCGTGTAACTGCGAATGCACGGGAAAAATCGGGAAGCTGTGTTCACTAGACGGATAAAAATCTCGGATTTTTCCATCCGACATTTTTTTTCAATTTGTTTCATCTATTTTCTATAAAAAGAGGCGTGTCTGTTGTATAACTTACGTGATGTAATTGGTTAAAACGATGGGATAGATAAATCCGAGATTTTTTTCCGTCGTGTGAACAAAGCTTGAATGGTGGCATCTGCACCAAAAGAGATTTTTGATTGTCACTCATTATTTTGTATATTTTATTTTTATTATTTATCATAAATTTAATATATTTTATTCCTTTATAATTTTCCTCGTCGCCAATGTTGGGTTTTAGCCGAGATGGTAAATAATACACGTGATATTTAATGATTTATCTATTAATTCTTTATTTTATTTGCTTACCATAAAAACACACGTCTTTTCGCTTTTACATAACTAAAGGGTAGAGAACGACGTTTTCACCTATATTAAGGCCCCGATTCACGTATTTTGCAAAAACACGACTTTTCGTGGTACCATAGCATAAAAACTAACCAACCGATCGCCAATATTTATGTCTTAAAATTTTAATTGAAGTTTTTTAGGAAAATTGACGGTGGCTTTTTCCATTTTTCCTTCAAGTTTTTCCGCTATGGCATTACAAAGTAAACAATATTCGCAAAAATCGAAAAAGTTTTGGTACCATTGCGACGATATCAGTCAACAAAACTTAGATTATGATATATCAAAAGACGCAGAAAAAAAATCTGAGATGATTGACGGTGGCGATTTGCTAAATTGTAAATATTAACCGAAAAATTAGCAAAAAACCAAATTCCTTTGGTAAAAAAAAGAAAGCAAAGTAAAGAACCAATCGTAACATTTATTGATTTTATTCCTAATTAGTTTTACCAGAATACAACAGATGTAGTTAGTTTCTATGGCTTGTTTCGATGTATAGCTATGTACATATGTATGTATATGGAAGATAAAAGCAAAAGGGCGTTATCGATGAACAGCTGTGAAACTAACAATATTTTTTAGTGGTGTGTATGAAAATGAGATGGTTTGTTTTCAATCGCTAATAAATACCAATGCCTTCTAAACTACTGGCCGCTTACACCAAATGATGACGACACGCTAAGTCGACGTTGTTGTTGCTTTCTCTAGTTGCTTTGTTAGTGTAAATATCCTAAAATTATTATTGCGCAGTCTCGGTATAGACTTAAATTGACGTCATGTGCGAAAAATGAGAGTAGTAAAAGGCCAGTAGTATAGAAGGCATTGTAAATACCATAGTAAATTGTATTTGTATTTTATCTACTTATAGAGAATGAAAAGATAAGTATTTTAATGAGATATGAATACATATATATTATGTACGTAGCAATTCTGTACAGATGTGTGTACATTTGGAGTAGTATGAATGTCCTATAACAATAGTTGGTGAGGTGATAAACACAAAAATGATGAGATTGAAAATTAAACTTTGTGTTGTTGTTGTTGATGTAGTGATTTACAATAATAAACCCATTTATCACAATTTTCACGAGGAATTGATTTTATTTTGTTTATCTTGAATTTACATCTCGTAATTCACGATACATAATTTTATACAAGCAGATCTGATCGTTTGTTGGTTAAAATTACACCTCAAGCTCATATTTTTTTCTATATATTCAAGATGTATACTAGGGTCTAATTATATAAGCAGAATAAAGGCTACCATATGAAAATTGTCTACGAGCTAGGTGCAACATAACAAAGTTAAAAATGTGTGATCGCAAAACGGTGGTACAACAACAAGTGCATTACAACAACAATTACATTATACTCGTACATATATCACACATTTTTAACTATGTTATGTTGCACTTAGCTCGTAGACAATTTTCATGCGGCAGTCTTCAGTACGATTTACGATTATCGACTCAAACTAATTTTGAGTTTTTATTGAAAACAAAAAGATCAATCATTAGGATTTGTGTTTCACATTTATAACCGTCAATCCGAAACACTTTAAATAACGTAATGACTTTATGTTTGCATAATAATACCCCCGATTCCAAATTTTAAAAACCTATTGAATTTGACGGCGGAGATGCCAGATCCAAAAAAAACATCAAACTATCAAAAAATCAAATAAATTTGGGTTTGTAATTCTTGATTAAGTTACCGGTCATTTTGCCGTTCACAAGACGATCAAATGTATATAATAATGACGTCTGTGTTTGTAACATTAAGAACTGCTGTACCAATGTTGATAAAAATTGGTGTATGTTGTATGGGTCATGAGAATGGTTTTTTGCTGAAAATGACCCACCAGAAGTTGCAGCGTGAGTGTTCCGTAGGAGCATTTTCGGTCGATAAACTCAAAAACTACTGTATGAACTGTAATAAAAATTTATATATATGTTCTATGGGTCGTGAGCTACTGGAAGTGGCAGCTTCTATGGGAGTTTTTTTTCGATTTAATAATTACATTGATAAAATCGCAAATCAACATACATAGCAATAGCAATTGCTTCTTCAGGAATAGCAGGAATATTATTAGATGGCAATAAAACACCTCATTCAGTACTAAAACTCCCATTAAATATGCAAATAATTTAAACACCAACATGTAACATACCAAAAACATCAGGAAAGTTATTGCAACAATGCAAAATAATAAACTGGGGCGAATGCACAATGGCACATCAAAAACCATTAGAAGCATTAGATAAAACGTTACAAGATTTATGCAACAACCAACAGATATTTGATGGTACAACAATATAATTATCAGGTGATTTTAGACAGACACTAACATAGGTACCTGTTATAACCCGATCTCAAGCTGGTGAATCAAACGAATGTTTAAAACCATATAATTTCTAGAGAAACATTTAAAAATTTAAATTTAACAATATATATGCGTTTTCAATTGCAAAACGATGAATCGGCTATAACATTTCCAAAATCATTATTAGACATTGGAAATGGAAAAATTCCAATTGATTGTGCAACTGATTCAATTCCATTTCCACAAAACTTTTGTATTTTAAAAGACTAAAAAGAAAAATTAATTGAAACCGTATACCCAAATATTGTACAACAAAATCAAATCATAATTGGTTAAGTGATCGACCAATATTGACATCATAAAACAAGGACGTTAATGATATACTGCCATTCAAAATAAAAATGTTGGTGAAACATTTTCATACAGACCAATTGATTGTGGTATAGATCAAAACGAAGTGGTAAACTATCCTACAGAATTTTTAAATTTATTAGATTTGTCTGGAGTACCACCACATATTCTTCAATTAAAAATTGGTGTACTATCATTTTAATACGAAATATTAACCAACCAAAACTTTGTAATGCCGACTTGCTGTTAAAAATTGAATGACATATTTAATTGGAGCAACCATATTAACTGGCAAAAACAAAGGAGAGGAAGTTTTAATCCCAAACATTCCTATTATAATTCCGTCAGATATGCCATTTAATTTTAAAAGAATGCCCCATTCGTCTAGCTTTTGATATGACCATTAACAAATCACAAGGTCAGTCACTTGAAGTTTGTGGTTTAAATTTGGAATATCCATGCTTCTGACTTTGCCAATTAGATGGTAGACGCTCACTTGTGAAAAGCCGTCATCATTATATGTGACCGCACCTGAAGGAACAACAAAATATATTCTATACCAAAGAGCATTGGAGTAAATTAATCAATTTTTATATAAATAAAATATGCTTGATTTCATTTTAATTTTAATTTAACATTACAAAAAAATAAAAATAATTTTTCATTTAAAATCATACGGCCGGCAAAGCGGGCAGGGTATACAGCTAGTTTTATATAAATATAACAAATTTTCTAACTACTTCTGACTACTAGACATCTGGAACCGGGCCAATTCTATAATTATTACAAACATGTCCTGTCCCTGTATCTGGTTATTTGTAAAACCGTTAGTCTTAATCGCACACTCTAAATAATGGTGAATCAATAATGATATTGGCTTCTTAATTTGCAACTCCAATTCTCCGGAACTTGTCAATAAACCTCCAATCCTGGTGTGCCAGGATCCATCTATCCATCCATCAAATTCATATTGGAGGAATTTGGAACCTGACACAAGTCGAAGTCTCATAAATATTATGGCCACATTATCGACGTGTTTAAATGTTCAATCGATATATTCCATTTCCTCTCATTGGTTTTGGCGACGTTGGCGTGCATATGATCCAAAAAATGATTGATCCAAAAAAGGTGCAAATACCCGAAATTTGAACGAGGAACGAATGAACGAGGGATTCCATCTCTCATTTTAAGTTCGTCCTCAACCGTCCATGAAATGAAGAGACCAACCACCAGAAGTTGGTAATCAACCTCGTCTATGGTAAGTCAACATCAATTAACATTTTGTAATAAAAAATTACTTATGGAAATGTAACAAGTACAGCAATTACCAGATTACTAGCAGTTAATACAAGCGGGTCAATATTTATTGCTATAAAATTAGTAATATACAGATAAATCAAGAACAGCCACCTTGACAGACAAAAGACATATATAAACTATCGGCTATCATAAGCTATCTTACCTTCGCAATCCTCTCGTATTCTAAAGAGTTGAATCAGTCGGTATTCCCATAAAAATTTGATTCGTATCAACAGACTCGTAGTGAAATATGGCGTTATCAACGCTTTGTAGGTTCTTTGTAGTTTAGTTTTTGGTTAAACATTAACAAATTTAATGAAATTTGCTTAATCCGGTTATGTAATTTATCCATGCGACGATTCTTGCTCTATATAGAGATTATATTTTGATAATCGAACTTTCTCATGCTTCTCATTTGCCGTGTGCTTGCTCTCTAGTAACTGATATTTTCTTGTTCACAACGCTGAGATGAAGCTCATTTTTTGAACGGTTTCGAAAACGAACTAACTTGATTTATAATATAAGGAGTTGCGTCGAATGATATTCTCTAATGACAGGATGAAAAAGTTTTAGCTATTTGATTTCATTGCCGTACATTATGTTATTTTAGAAGCCTCATACCCCTTAAAAAGTATATCAGAAGATTTTATTGTAATAAAAAAAGTCGAGATCCTATATCAAAAAATGGGAACTGCTTGGATATTTGGGATTTCGCTCCTTACGAATGGGCATCTTCATTTAAAATGGAGTGTGGGGTGTTACTAAAGGTTTATTAATGAATAAAGGGTTTCGTTCAGCCTAACCAATCTCATCAATTTAAGTACCTTATGTTTATTTTAAGATGGGCTTATAATCCCACCATAAAACTGAAGTTGATTAGAATTGGTTCAGGCATTTTCAAATTCCATTCGATATTTGAAGCTTGTTACATTTCAATTTGTTTATTAAAGAGATCGATTAAATTGTAACATCTATATCGTAGCTTTGTTAAACACTGGTTGGCTTAGAAAACATAGTGACCAGCAAAGTTATTTACAGCGATCGTATCTTAGCCACGAGTACCATTATGGACTACCGACCAAATCGTAATTTTGTAGTTTATTGAAAAACTTTCAGTAGGCGTGCGACAGCATCTGATATCTATGTGCAAATTACTGAGAACTCTTAATTCAAGGTATACAGCAAAGATAAACTTTCGGCAACATTTAAAATTGCATCGTGAGTATGAGAAAGAAGTAAGATGATCCTATCGGCCAAATGCTTTTCAATTTATTCTTATAAAACGTCATACGTGAGCTCAATATAGGCTAGAGCAACTGACATTAGCATATGTTAATGACATTTGGGGTTTAAGTCGCAACATTGTTCTCCTGAGACAAATCACTCTGCCATTATACTTCCCAGCTCATTAAATCGATCTACAAGTGAACCAACAAGAATGAAATGTTAACAATTTATTTGGGGAGACACGCGACACGAGAAGGTAAAAGGGTTTAAAAAACGATTTAAAATGTTTATTATATTATAGTTTCCGATTAAGAATCAATTAAAACAGAAATCAAAGATCTGCCACGATCTTGTTGTCAAGCTCTTGTTCTTGTGTTAAAATAAATATGTATATATAGGAAAGTGTTTCGCAATGGGCATAATTTTTTATTCAACTGAACTAGTTTCAAAAATAAATATTTATTTGCAAACTGTTAAAGGATTCGCTGCGTTTTGTTGACTCGTAATTTGCAAACAATTTCCGTAAATCTTCTCCTTGATTGAAGATATTTTTATCATAACGCGTCATTCACTTGATGTGCAATGCCGTAGGCAAACACAAAATTTATCGCGATTTTCATTTATCTAGATTGAAAATTAAATTATAATAATCGTAATAAACAAATTGTTGTGACTACATAATAGAAACGCGATTTTTGCGAGTGTGCCTAATTTATCGGGATGGATTACATTTATCTAGTTATGAAAACTTAATAATTCTGTTTTGAAAAAATCGAGTACAGACAGACAGGCAGAAATAACTTAATATTCTAAATAACGAGGTTATCTAGTTTGTGTCTGTCAACGGTATAACGCGCGATTTTTAATAATCGGGATTGTCTTTTACACATTTATGAAGGCATTCTAAAATTAACATCTGAACATTGCGCTGGTTACATCAGTGGTCGCTATGTTAATTGCGAGTGATTCACGCTAACCGTATACGGTTAAGAGACTTCCAGAGACTTGTTGTACTTGAGCGGTTGAAAAATTACCATTCATTCGTAATTCGGAATTATGATTGAATTACGAGATACGACCCCATCTCGGAAAAGTAGATATGTTGAATTGGATTCTTTGAAAATTCATTAAATTCGGGTGCCAGCAAGTTAAAACTCATTTAATGGAATGTATAGAACTGACTGAAATTTATCAGACTTCCAGCCAACACCGAAAGTGTAAAACCAGAAACAAAAGAAGTATTTGCTGGTTAAAAATTTAAAGTAGCCAGTAGATATTATGTATTACATATATACATACATACAAATAATTTAATCATTCGTGGAAAATGAGCAATAGTTTTAATATCCCCCTAGGGGATACGATCAGTCTCTTTAGATCTGTCTTTAGATATTTGAGTGACTAAAAAACTTATGTGAAAATGCACCCGAAATATTAATAATTTAAATCATTACGTTAAATCGAGCTCAATGAGGTCAGTTCCTGAGTTTAGGTGACCATCTACTTTGCTTCTCGTTATTTCATTATGATTGTAAATTATTTCATTATGATTGTAATATTGTAAAAACAAACAACAAATACCCGAACGCCTCATAATAAGAACTGAAAATTAACAAAAATCAATTTATAAATATGTTTGTTGTT
The DNA here is from genome assembly GCA_932526605.1 of Nephrotoma flavescens. Taxonomy (NCBI): domain Eukaryota; kingdom Metazoa; phylum Arthropoda; class Insecta; order Diptera; family Tipulidae; genus Nephrotoma; species Nephrotoma flavescens. Next base: position 70,314,750 of record OW052220.1, on the reverse strand, counting down.
GTAACTAAACCATTAGGTATTTGGACAAAAAAACCTTTTTCTTTCTTTCGTTTTATGTTTATTTTCGATGCACATGTCTCCAAAAGATAAAAAATGAAAAATTACGAAAATACAAAATTTGATGAAGATTTCAAAATGGTACTGTACGCTCCATCTACTAGAAAAAATAAACCAGTGTTTTGTGTCTTAGCTTTGAAAATCGCCCACGTGTTACCTTGAATCGGGGCCTTAATATTATGTACCCTGTTTCAATTATATTTCCTGACGTAGTGACATCTATTATTAAATCTTACAATCTTATCAATGTATACATCACAAGAAGTTTATTAAGTTTGGTTAACTTTGATACCTACGTATAAGTTTAAGTGCAATATAAATTTGTAGGAAATATTCCTTCAACTTTCCTAACTCATGTTTTGTGAGTTTTTTCCTCAATTTGACCTCCTTCAGTTGAATTCGAATTGATTTATTACTTTATTGAAACTCGCATTCAAATTATCAGTAATCTCACGATCAACATTCTAGGACTGATAATCACCTTATTCGTTAATGGATTGTAGCAACGGAATGCCTAAGAGTTGGTATCATATCCGAGAAAAATCATTTCAATTGCTGTCTCATCCAGTATGCCTTTTTTCTCCTTAGGTACATGAATGAAGCATCTCCATTTCTATATGTTGCTCTTGTCATTTTGAATATAATTGGCTGTGGCTATTGCATTCCCTAAAATATTTTCGGTAACTTTGCATCAATTTTTTGTTTACGTTCAAATTTCGTTTTTACGAATTCAATAAATTCCTTTAACTTGATTTCAACTTCTAATTTATGCCGAAGTAAGCAAATAGTTGCGAAGCATGAATAGTCGTCAATGAACGTAACCAACTAATCCTTTCCATTCGGTGTAGTTGTTGGTAAACTGTAAACGTCACCATGCCTTAAGTCAAATGGGTGGATTATTTACTCAATGATTGTTTTGGAAACGGCATTCTTGTTTGTATTCCTTTCAAATCTTCAATTGCCGCATGATAAAGCACGTTAAGTAACCCTTGTTGCGTTCCCTGGAGGCTCCTTAGAACTAGCATCATTTCGAAAATGTTCATTGCGTTGATCTCACTCTGTTTTCATTCTTTCTATATTCTTTTAACTCCAACATTTCCTGCCGCAAACGATGTTGGTCCGTTATCAAGTTGTTCATAGAAGCCGTGGTTAGGTTTGTATTTTGTTTCACCAAATTGATGGTGTTATCGACAATAGTTGTTTGATTTTTGATGAGAGTCAAGAGATAATTCTCATCACTGTTAATTTGTTCAAAATAGGATTCTGTCAGGTTCTCCTAATAGGTCCGCCAGTACAAGGCTCACGGAGTCACCGAGACCTCGCTTCATTCGTTTACGATCCTTATTACTTTCAAATAATAGCTCGTTGTCTGCTATCAAAAAATTATATTGAAATAACAGTTGCTGAAGAATGATGTCGCATTTTAAACCGGACAACTCCCTACAAACTGATTGTAGCTCTGTGTGGGCTTTTCTAAAGTTGTCAATTTCCTCCCAGAAGGAAAATAAATTGTATTGAAAACTAATGTCCATTTTGTCGCCACAATTATTGGTCGTTGTAGATCGCGTCCTTACGATTAACTGTTACGATTCGTACCAACTCATCCTTTCCAGCGTGAGTGTCAGTGATCCGTCCCAATTTCCACCGTGTTGTAGGTAGTTGCGATAATCCTTTACCAATACTAGATCGTTTATTGCCAAATTTTGCTGGGAGGTTTTCCACTTGATCCGTTGTTGAAGTTGGTGAATATATTCAGAAGACCATCGCTTATGCCATCTCATTCTTAATCTTATGATGCTGGTAGTCGCTTCCGGCATCGTCTTAAGAGCATCTCCAATGAGAAAGTGTCCTGGTGTTAGCGCTGCTGTATCCGTTGTGTCGTTGGTTAGTGCAGTTAGCGGCCGTGAATTGAAGACCGCTTCGATTTGAGTGGTGAGAGTGATTAATTCATCGAATGTTAGAGTTGAATCTCCTATTACTCTTTTAAGATGAAATTTCACGGATTTTATTCCTGCTTCCCATATTCCGCCAAAGTGTGGGGTATGAAGTGGTATGAAGTGCCGCATGTTGTTTCATCACTGGCTAGCATAGTTGCTACATTGTCAGGTAATGTGGCCATAGCACCCACAAATTAGGTTCCGTTATCAGAGAATCCATCAGTACAAAGCCCTCGCCTGGAAACGAATCTTTTGTAGGCCGCCATGAATGCCTCTGTTGTTAGGCTGCTCACTATCTCGATGTGTATGGCTTTGGTTGTCATGCATACGAATAGGGCAATGTATACTTTGTAGGATTTGTTACCTCGACCCTTGGTGGTTCTTAGTTGGATGGGTCCTGCCTAGTCAATACCCGTTTTAGAAAACGGTCTTCCCCGGCTCACGCTTGCTGATAGTAGGCTATCGATTAGTTGTTCCATGTGTTTTTGTTTGTATCAAAAGTAGGTTATGCATTTTTGTATCACTTGTCTTTTGTATCATTACACTTGTCGTCTCCCACCGATGATACAATATTTTTGTCTCAGCATTGCAAGGGTATGTGCCATCATGTAATGTGTTTTGGTGGGTTTCCTCAATTATCCGTTGAGTAATTATGTTGTTTTTGCTTAGAATTACAGGCTGTTTGATTGGAGTTTTGGAGACGTCCCATCACACGGAGTAGGCCTTTGCCGTCTAGGAAGGGCTTTAATGAAAGTAGTATACTGTCCTTTTCTAGCCTTCTGTCCTTCGTTATGCGGGCGATTTCTGGTCCGAAATCTTGCTCATGGGTTATTTTAATAATTGCTGTTTCTGCTGCCTTAAGTTCATTACCGATTAGCCAACCCTCTTGTTACAATTTTTTTGTTTGCAGTTGTTTATGAATCGTAGTCAATATGCGACCGTGCGCTTGATTTTGCTGTATGTAGACAGCCTGTTAAATAACTCTGCAAGTATGCGCGACCTTTCATTACCGTCGCCAGCACTCTCTTTTTTCCTGCTCTGCTTGTAAATTTGATAGTGGGTCCGTAACGGGTTCTTCAGTATTCCACTGCGGCGGCATAGTTGTTAGGAAGCTTGGTCCATGCCACCATACGTTGTCGTAAATGAGCTGCTTGGGTGTTATGCCACGTGAGGCGCGTCCGTGCGATTTTCCTGAGACTTGACGTGATGCCAGGTTGTTTTTAGTAATCTCTTCTTAATCGTCGAGATTCTATTTGCCACAAACGTTTCGAAGCGGTTTGGGTCGCTCCTTTAATCTACCAAAGTGTTATTGTTGAATCTGACCAAGCGTACGTATTAACGTTTTCAAGTTTCGTTGTGTTTTGAACGTGTTTCATTAATTTAGCCAATAATAAGGCCGCATTTAACTCGAGGCCGCCCCGGTGGCAAAGTGGTCAGCATGCTTGCTCCAGCGACCGGAGGTCCCGGGTTCGATTCCCGGTGGTGACAAAATTTTCACGGCTGGTTTAGGATCAATGAATTAATCACTCATTATCCGAAATGGAAATATGATTATGAAACCTCATTTGAGGCGGCCAAATCCCTTGATGGGATATAGTGCCAGAGAGAGAGAGAGAGAGGGATTGGTAGCTTCGTTTTGATTGGTGCAACACATGTTTTGGACATTAATAGCTGAGCTGCTGGTTTACCGTTGTCATCCACTGTTTTGCATCTAGACGTTGTACTGCGAGCCATCTTGGAATTTTTAATTTTGGTATCTCATTCAGGTCATCTTTGTAGTTCTGCCATTTGGTACTTATTCTTTCTGGTTCGTCCCAGCTTATTCCAATTTCCCAAACATCCTGCATCATGATCTTGGCCATGATTGTTGTCGGCGACAGTCATCTTATGGGGTCAAAAAGCTTTGATGAGTCAGATTGGAATGCGCGTTTGGTGTGTTGCTTACTAGGAATGCTTTGCAATATTTTAGGAGAGTTGGATGCCCATTTTCTCAAATTGAATCCACCCTGTGCTGTGAGGGCTTGCAGTTATTGCAGCACCAGTAGAGCCTCCTCAATGCTGTCTGCGCCAGTGAGTAAATCGTCCATATAGAAGTCGGTTATCATTATTTTAGCTGTTTTTTTGTGAATGTTGGATCCTTCCTTGGCCAGTTGAATCAATGTCCGCTATAGGAAGCTAGCAGCGGTAGTTCCGTATGTTATTGTTTTTAGCGTATATGCTTTTATCGGCTCGGAAGGGTCCTGTCTTCATAATACTCGGTGATAGTTCTGATCGTTTGTGTTGAGTCAGATTTGACGGAACAGTTTCTCGATGTCGGCTGTCATGACAATCTTGATTTTCCTCCATCTTAGTAGTATGTCGGCCAAGTCTTCTTGTAGTTGAGCATGATGTCGTTTAACGAGCATGATGTCGTTTAACGAGACCCCATTTGTTGTTTTGGTCGTTGAGCTTTCCGGATCTTTGACAAATCTTCTTTCGATTTGCAGAAGTCTGTGTGGCTGCTGCTCTTTTCCTTGATTCTCCAAGTTTGACGTGATCGTCCTTAAATGGAATTTTTACTATAAATCGTCCATCTGTGTGTCGATTCAATGTTGATGAAAATGTCTCCTCAATTTGATTTTCTTCTGCTTTATGGCTTCTTTCTTCAGGAATGCTATCAACCGCTATAAATAATTTTATTTGCTCCTCGATTGATTTTGTCTAGCTTGTCGATATTGTGTAGCATTTCGGATGTTACATGTATTGTTTGGTATAGATGTAACAATGAGCTGAAGTACTTATTTGCGAGTAATCTGACGTTGCTGTACCTTGCTTGGAGTATTTCCCTGGCTCTCGTATAGTTGTCACCAGTTGTTGAGAGATGACTTAACTTCATACTCGCCATTAAACGTTGGTAATTGTATTTTGGGTAAGTGTACCCGGGCTCCTCCAGACGGTTTCGTTCTTTCTGGTTGCACTGCCATCGCAATGGTTGTTGAGTCCACTCTATCCTTGAGAGTCTCATAGTAGTTATTTTGGAAGTAGGGAGCTGTTTGCTCTTGTTCTTCTTTGCTGCTACCACGGGTGAGCTCCAAATATTCACTGCGATATTTTAACTTTTCATTTCCAACACCAATGACTCCTGTGAATTGACCAGTTGCAACCTCAACTGAGCTTCGGTTGAAAAATTGAATTGATTTCGGGTTATCGTGAATACCAACTTTAAATAACATAATATCAATACCTATTTTCCCTAGTACGTGCATTTTACGCGATTTGATAAAAGAAGCCGTCACAGAGGCTCTTCTCCTAGACTCGCACTGTATATGGCTAAAATTACAAAATCACGACAAATTGCATGTCCTAGATTTAAAAATTGCAATTGTTTGTACATTTTACAAATTCAGGGACACCATTTCAAATTAATTTTATATATTTTTATTCAATTAGGTAATTAAAAAATAACAAATACATTCAATCTAAAAATTATGATTTTTATTTTGCTTGTAAACTTTTAAATCTAAATTACCATTAATCGTGGCGCTATATTCATCGACATTAGTTCCTGGAATAGTAATTTTGCCGCATATGGGAGCCGCACTTGTGATATTTGTGTTTTATTTTTGCATCCCTTGCATTCGAACGTATTATTTCTAAGATTGGCAATTGCAATCAGTCCACAAAAATTACAAACGTGAATTCTGTACGGATCAGACACTTCAAATAATCTTTCGCGTAAAAATTGTGCTGCACCATGAGCAATTTGACAATCCCGTTCCATTTCGCCAAAACGTAGGCCACCATCGCGAGCACGACCTTCCATAGGTTGTCGCACCAAAATTTGTACAGGACCACGAGCCCGAGAATGGATTTTATCATCGACCATATGTTTTAAACGTTGATAGTAGGTCGGACCCAAAAATACTTGGGCATTAATTTTTCGTCCGGTATGTCCATTGTACATGACTTCGTTACCACGGAGGTGATATCCATATTCTTGTAAAAATGTCGAGATTTTCTGTACATTTACGGCATCGTTAAAAGGTGTTGCATCACCGATTTCTCCCTTATTAGAACCTAGTTTGCCCTGAAGGCATTCAATTAAATGGCCAATTGTCATACGAGATGGAATGGCGTGCGGATTAATCACAATATCTGGTGTAAGCCCCTCGCATGTGAACGGCATATCCTCTTGGCGATACTGAATACCGCACGTACCTTTTTGCCCATGACGAGAAGCAAATTTATCTCCAATTTGTGGAATACGCACCGATCTTACCCTAATCTTACAAAACTTGTAACCCTCGCTGTTTAATGTTAACATAACTTGATCAACAATACCAGTTTCAGAATTACGCAAAAAGGTCGAAGCATCTCGCTTTGTGTATCGCTTCGTCGTCCCTTCGAGTTCATCATCGTTATCAGGAAGCGTTATTGTTTTACCAATGACAACATCATCACCTGACACACGAATTCCTGGTGCAATTATTCCATCATCGTCCAATTTATCATACAAAGCATTTCGCATACCCTGACACGTTTGACGATTTGGTTTTTCGAATTGTTCCTCCTGGTCACCAATACGTTTATTCTCTGAATCTTTATAAGAACGGTAGAACACGGATCTGAAGAAACCGCGCTCGACAGCCGACGCGTTTAAGATGACAGAATCTTCTTGATTGTAACCCGTATAACATAAAATTGCAACGATTGAATTGATTCCGGCTGGCAACTCTCTGAAACGAAGGTATTCCATAGATCTGGTGGTGACCAATGGTTTCATTGGATAGTATAATACGTGAGCAAGAGTGTCCATCCGTACATGGAAATTTGTAATGTAGACACCCATAGCTTGTTTACCCATAGCACTTTGATATGTGTTTCTGGGACTTTGGTTGTGATCGGGAAATGGAATAATCGAAGCACAAACACCTAATATCATGGCTGGATGAATTTCGCAATGCGTATAAGTTGTACAATACGCGTAATCCTTATCTTGTTTCAAATCATATGGTGTCATTGCAATCATAACAGTCTCTTCTTCTAGGGTATCGATATATTCGACGACACCGCTAGCCACCAACACTTGCCATCCATAATTATTGTAATCACGTTCTTTTAACATTTCGATGTGAGTTTTCTTAAGTAACAAATTTCCATTTTCTACGATTAAAAGTGGTCGACAAATTCGTCCTGCGTCTGTACAAATACGGATTTCACGATCTCTGATATCACGAATCATAGACACTTCAGATACAATGATGTCCATCTGACGCCGCAATTTTCGTAGCGTTGCCATCAACTGCTCAGGATCTCGATGAATTCCGACCCAACAACCATTTACAAAAATCTTAGTGGCATCAGCAATGGCGGATGGAGCAATTTCTTCTAAATTTTCCATAGACCACTCTTCCAAGAACTCAAGAATGGGCGATGGTTGAGAGCCGACCGAAATGTAGGCCATTAACGCTAAATTCTTCACAAGTCCGACAGCAGCACCTTCTGGCGTCTCAGCTGGACAGATCATACCCCACAATGTGTTGTGCAACTGACGCGGTTTTGCTAATTTACCATCCCGACCAATTGGCGAATTAACACGACGTAAATGTGACAATGTCGAGGCGAATGTAAGTCGATTCAATACCTGTGACACACCAGCTCTTGCCTGATGGGCTTTCTTCTGATCGCCCCAGTTTCCAGTGGCAAGTGAATATCTTAATCCATCGGTAATAATTTTTGTTTTTATCGCCAATTCCAAATTGAAATCCTTTCCACGATCGATAAACTTTTGTGCATACATTCGAACTTCCTTCATTAGATTTTTAAATAGTCCGCGGAAAAGGAATGCTAATAACGGGCCGGCGAGATCTAAACGTTTATTACCATAATGATCCCGATCATCCAATTCTCGACGACCTAATGCAGCTAACAGCAAACGATGCACCATATATCCAAGGAAATATGCCTTTTTAGTTTCGCAGAAGTCAGAGATACCAACATGAGGCAACATTTCCTTTTGTAAAATTTCCTTAGCATATTTGATACGTTTTTCTTTGGTTACACCGGGTCGTGCTCCTCGAGCGCCAATGAAATTTAATGCTACATTTTGCTCCTGTACGACGAAAGCTTCATCCAATGATGGTTTAACCATTTCCATCATTTCCTGATCATCAAAATCGTAAATGATATGTTCGAGAATATCACGATCGGCTACAAATCCAAGAGCCCGGAATACAATCATAATGGGAATTTCCTGTTTGATATATGGTAATACTGCAATAATTCTTTGACCAATAGCTGATTTTTTTATACTTTGACCACCACGCGCCATCATATTAACCCAAAGTGTCGAGGTTGGTCTACTACTGTGTTCCAAACACGATCGAATCTCTGATTTGTAAGCGTACTTTGAATCTTTCATAATAAATACATAAACTGTATTCGTTGCCATTTTTTCTTGAGCGATCAATACTTTTTCAGACCCGTTAATAATGAAATAACCACCTGGATCCAAAGGGCATTCGTTCAATTCTGTTAAATCACGATCCGTTAATTGTGACAAAAGGCAGTATGTTGATCTTAACATAATTGGAATTTTGCCAATAAATGTTTTTTGATGCTGTGTCTCTACCGGGTCCTGGCCATCAACTATTTTTGTTTTTGTAATATCAACGTATAACGGTGCTGAATATGTTAAATTTCGTAATCTTGCTTCATTTGGCATCATAGGCGAGGGACTGCCGTCCTTCTCCCAATGTGTCGGTTTCGATAAATAGATTTGATCAAATTTTAGTAGAAATCTTGGTGGATTTTCAACTTCGCCCGTAGTATGTTGTGCTTCTGCTTGCAACTCAATCGCAGGCGAATCTTCCACAATACGTTGTACGGACATCTGAATAAATTCATCGAAACTATCCAGTTGCTGTCGCACCAAACCTTTCTCGTCGAAGTATGCATTGATTACGATCCAACAAGCTTCTTGCCACAATTCATGGGATATTTCTTCGGCATCTTCCTCATAATTGTAGTTACTATCTAGCAATCGAAGATATGAAACGAAAAAAAAGATCATAAATCGGTTTAGGAAATATTTTTTCAATATGGACACTCGGCCCTAAGAGGAATATTTCATATGAGAAATATACAATTTTTAAAGTAATAAGATTTAAGCAAATATGGAAAATTAACTGACCTTCATCGGGCTCCTGCATTTTAACAATTTGATTGTGTTAAAATGTTTTAAAAATGTATTAATTTTATTTTATTAATAATTATCACTATTTTTTGCGCTGCGCCACGAAAAGAAAGAGACGCAGATTAAAGTTGACAGTCTTTGAACAAGTTGTTAAAAACAACAAGGTTGGATCAAAATAGTTATGGTACTATTCCATGTGCATACAATATTATCTCAGCAAAACCAAAACGAGACAAAAATACAGATCGACTATAGGAAGAATGGCGCATCCGATTATAGCTTGCTGAGCATTTGCTGAGCAAATTGTTGTTGTGCTGCCATAATTTTTCATAAAAAATATCAACTCAAGTATTTTTTATAGCAGCAAAACTGAAAAAATTCCCCCACTCTCCGTAAACTTTTATTTTTTTGATATTTTTATGGTAGTAAAACATAAATTTTTGTGCTTGGTCGTGCGACGACACGCTAAAAATAAAACATGGATGATTTTATTTTTTTTTATTTAATTTATTTTTTTTTATTTCATTTTACTAAATAAAAATTATTTATTGATTTTTATATTAATTTTAACCCCAATATATCAACTTTATCAGTGTTTGTAATGATTAACCGATAAAAACCGATCGCTTGGCTGGAAACCCATCCTCCGAAAAACCATAATCGGGAGTAAAATACTCATTTATATACTCATCTATAATACTCATTGTTCAAAATAATTTCAGTGGGTGCATACATCAAACGGAAGTTTCTGTGATCCTATAAATACATCGCGAGATTTTGTACGTAGTCATTTTGATAATTATACATTTTAATGTTTTGATGACAGTTGGCTTGAAGGCCTAGTAATCTAAAGTAAAACAAAATTCTTATTAGTTAAAAAATTTTACCATTTTTTATTCAAAGACTTACTTGTATTCATAAACCGCCATTCGATCAAGCCACAATCATTTTAACCTGGCCCAATGAATTGAAACCATCCATTTGATTAAGCAATTTTATTAAAGTACATTGAATTTCACGATCGGTTAATGGATAGCACTCGATACAACTTTTAAGAAATTTGCGTCTAGTTGTGATGCTGCCGCACGAGCAAGTAGTGATTCGTATACTAAACAACCTTTTGGCGGTGTTATACCAACACGCAAAAATAATTCACGATATTAACAGAAGTTCAATGACCTCACGAGTTTGTACGGATAGGCCGCCAATAGCGGAATATGTTACATCACCAGGATCTTCGTGAGACATATTATAAACGAGGGGATCAACTCACGCGGTCAATTATTGTAAGTGTGGTCATATCAAGAGCTACCCTAGTTCCAGGCTTCAATTTTGTCTTGTCTAACTGACATCATCCAACAACATATCGTAGCCCGTTTGTTGCCTTCACAATAACTAAAAATATAGATAAACATAAATTATCGTTTCACTGAAACAGTGACATATTGGAGGTACATATTTACATTTATCCTCAGTCAATTGTTTGAGTACCTCCTCAACAATTTGCCCAACACTTTACAAGGCTTTTAAATCATTTTTTGACTTGTCGAACTGATTATATTATCACTGATATTGTATTCCCTAAATAGTGTCATATAAAATTTCTGGGTGGGCCGTGTGGTCCTCATTGAGTATACATAGATTCATTTGGTGTTTTATCCCAGTACGGATTATAGTAATCAAATAAAATTTCCGAGTTGTTCGATTCCAGCGTATTTGGAGAGATTCATCGAACTACAATGAATTCATTGACTCGAACTATTCATTCGCTAAATTGGATTTTATATCGACAAATACGGGATTCAAGAAAGATACCGTATCTAGTTTACCATTTATCGTTGCTTTACATTTTGGTACGAATGAACTTTGTTGACGTCGCTTTTTTGCTTTAGCCTTGGCCGTTGCTTTTGGATCCTGCACATTATTGCTACCCTCAGTAATTGGATCATTCTTTTCGATTCCCCCTTCATTCCACCATAAACCACCATACATTCGAATCACTTCCTTGTGCTCGATATCAACCCTGTAACCATAAATTTTACTCGATGCTTCCAATACCGATGCACCAAATACTTGGAAAATATTTGACATTTTTACGATGGCCAGTAACCAAATTGGCAAATGTATCGATTAAATTTGTTTGAAATACAATTTCTTTGTTGATTTCCTACGAATATATAAAAAACACAGATTAATTTGAAAGACTGACTAGCCAAGCGGTCGTCAATCATTACCACTTACATTGTCTTGTTTCCATGAACTGTTGCAAAATCTTGCTCGTACTGTGGGCAATGGTGTTTTGTATGTGAATGACTTTCGAGAGGACGTTTTCATTTTAGTAACCATTACAAATATCACAACAACTCAAATTTTAAACTTAAATACTAATTCACTAGATTTATTATGTATTATGTAAAACTAAATATGTATTTATAATATATTTTTGTTAAATTTATTATTTATTTGTTAATTTGTTTAGGTTTTAAAATCTTTTTTTTTTTTTTTTGCCGCTGCGGCGGCTGCACGACTATGAAATTTTAGGTTAATTTACGAATTTGTCAAAAATTTTTCCTCCATATTTTATAGTAGAACATTTTTTTAGATATTTTGGTAAATTAATCAAAATAATAAAAAAACATATTTTTTGCTCATCTCAAAAATGATATTAATTTTATTATTAATTTTTACGATATAAAATAATTGTCAATTTTTAAAAATAAAGATTTTTAGTTATTTATTTAAAAAATGTGAGGTTAGTTTTTGTTGATTTCAAAATTTCCCCAATTTTTTCTACTATAAAATAACATGTTGTTTCTCAGTCACTCTAATGTGCATTTTAGTTCTTGTCTTTCTCCGATGTTCAGCAAAAATTTTCTGTTTTGTACATGGAATAGTACCATTAATGAAGTTGGTCATGATTTCAACAGATTTTTTTTAGATAGGGTTATACAAAATTTGGTTATTGTTGTGGAATGGTGAATTTTGAAATTTTATAGATTTTTGAAGAATTTTATGGATTGATGAATTTTCTTATTTTTTTTGGCTTTTATGGTATCTACGGAGAAAACAGAAATTTTTTGCTGAACATCGGACAATGACAAGAACTAACATTTACATTAGAGCGACTGAAATACAACATTCAAAATGTAACCTACAAATAATTTAAAAAACATGAAAAATTTTCTTTTTGAATGTTTAACAAAGAATTTGATATCCCAAAATTTACTAAAAAATATAATATTATTTTAACAGAATCTAGTGATTCTAATATTTTTCTTAATTTTCGAAAATATATAAAAAAATGCAAAGTAAGGGGAAAATTTTAGCATCAACAAAATTTAACCTATAAAATATTTAAAAAAAATGAAAAAATTTTATTTTTAATTTTTGACAATAAATAAATATCTTTAAAATTACTAATAAATTAAATAATATTTTCGGGACAGGCAGATTCATGTTATTTCTATATACAATTTTTGAAAACAAATAAAAAAAATGCTATAAAATACATAACCTACAAAATAACACGTGCAATCGCGCATAAAATAATTTTTAATAAAAAATATTTTAGAAATAAAATTAAAAATGGGTGGGGAGGTGTTTTTTCGATTTGCTTGCTTTAAAAAATACTAAAATTTATATTTTTTATGAAAAATTATGGCAACACAACGACATTTTGCTCATCAAATGCTCAGCAAGCTATAATCAGATGCGCCTTTCTCTCAAATAGAGATCTATATTTTTGCCTTGTTTTAGTTTTGCTGGTAACATTTTTTCCCTTTGAATAGTACCATTAAGCAGTGAGCCGACAAAAAATCTGTTATTTACATGCAATTCTGCCCTTTCAGTAATCTTTGAAATTTTTGGCATCCACATAACTGCCAGAGCTTCTTTAATGCCCCTATTATGGTACTCACCTCACCTCAACTCACTTCAACTCACCGAGAAATACGTCATAATTTTGACTTAAACTCACCATTTTGAAATATTTAATATTATACCTTGTTGCGGTGTGGTAACTTGACAATTATACTCCCGACAATAACTGGTGAGTTCATAATAATTTGTCGATAAACAAATTGATTTTGTTGGATGTCATCTTAATGGATAGCAAAAAACTTAAGATTTTTTTCATAAGAATTTTTATATTGGATTTTATTTTATAAAATTATTGCATAATAAAAAAAAATTCTAGACACAAAATAATAATTTCTAATGAAAAACACACGAAACGTCAATATTGTGAAAAATGTATATCTGAAATTACAATATTGCCAACTTAAAAATGGGCAAATGGAATAAATGGAAATTGTCACAAAAATCTAACTCGCACGACTTGGATTGGCGAAAAATCATGAGGTGAGAATCATAATAGGGGCATAAATATAGGGTTTCATTTTGTTCAATTCAAATGATCGTCGAACACGGTCGCCTTTTCGGCGAACTTAGGAACCAGCTGCACGTCTGTAGAAAATTTTTCAAATGTTTTAGTTAACAATGTTTCACAACAGCAAATGTTTACAACTATTGAAGATTGACTCGATTTGCTTGCAAATCACATTTGTACAAATGTTTAAACACAACATTCAAATCTTGAATATGATCAAATCAGTAAAATGGACAGCACTACACTATTCCTCTGCGCAGATACAATGCCTGGCAATATAATATGCGAAGATGACAGCAGTAGGGCAATTGTAACAACAACAATATTCATTGAAGAAGAAGGAGTTCTATAATTACCTCCAAACTGTATCTTAAGAGTAGATTTGTTTACATTGTAATGATATAGGCCAGCCAGAGCAGTAAATAGGTAATTTAATTTATGCCATAAATTAATTTAAGTGAGTTGATAAACGAAGGCCACACGACAACAGTGAAATGTAGCTCAACAATAACCTTAGTAGAAATTAAGGCGATGTAAACTTTAATTCAGCAACATAAGAAACGACTAGAAACTTCAACATCCGATTAAATGTGCATGGCTACCGCCATGACATTGAGATATATTGATTACCTCAACAGTTCGTGTTACTGTTACGTGCTTATAGTCAAAAGAATAAAACCTCTTGGCGTATCTGTTTTAATTTTAAAATAATATTTTTAAAATAATTTGTAGGTTAGATTTTGTTGATGCCAAAATTTTACCCTTACATATATGGTAAATTAGTTTTTTTTTATATATTTTCGACAATGAAAGAAAATAATAAAATCACATGATTCTGTTCGTCCCAAAAATAATATTATATTTTTTAGAAAATTCTTGGCATATAAAATTATTCATTGTCCAACATTAAAAATAATGTTTTTCATATTTTTTAAATAATTTATAGGTTAAATTTTGTTAATGTCAAAACCTTTAACTTTTTATACCATAAAATAAAAATCTTGTGTCTCAGTCTCTCTAGAATTTCTATTTGCGCCATGGAATATAACCATAAAGCAGAAAGAGTAAAATTTCGACACAATTGCTTGTTCTCATTAATAAACCCAACCCGTGGTAACATATTAACAAGCAAAAATATTAAAACCTTTAGACATAGCTGCAGTAAATATAAACGCAAACTGTCAAATCCTACAACTGCTATAAAATGGAATACGCCCAATTAAATGTTTCCCAAACACCAGAATACGCTTTAGGGAATAAAAAGTTGCCCTGTGGCCCTATTCTGATTTTCCCGGGGAATTGGGAATTGGGAAAATAATTTGCTATAATTACAAACTGCACTTATTCCCAAATATATATTTCCCGTTCCCAAATGTGTATTCTGGCAGACATTGAATACTTTTTTTGGGAATTTTTTTATATGTAAATATTTATAAACTAAAACACGTATTGCGACCTTATTACAAATTTAATTTATTTTAAAATATATATTTATTAGCAAAAATAATGTTTCAAAATTGAAGAAGATACGAATTACAATTCCCTAAAAAAATAATGGGGAAAAATTAACGTCAAAACTGCTATAAAATGGAATTATTTTTTCCCAATAAAAAAAATTCCCAAACGCCAGAATACACTTTGGGGAATAAAAAATTCCCAACTGCTAGAAAAACGTCACTAATTCCCAATTCCCTATTCCCGGGGAAAACCAGAATAGGGCCACTGGAATCGGGAAAATATTTTGCTGTAATTGCAAATTGCAATAATTCCCAAATATTTATTTCCCGTTCCAAAATGTATATTCTGGTAGGCTGGGAATAATTTTTGGGGGAAAATTTTGTTATTTTGCTTTTTATAAACTAAAACGCATGTTGCGACCTTATTACAAGATTAATTTATTTTTAAATATATATTTATTAGAAAAAATAATGTGTAAAAATTCGAAAAAGTACGAATTACGATTCCCTAAAAAAATAATGTGGAAAAATTAACGTTAAAACTGCTATAAAATGGGATTATTTTTTCCTAATAAAAAAATTCCCAAACGCCAGAATACACTTTGGGGAATAAAAAATTCGAAACTGCTAGAAATTCGTCACTAATTCACAATTCCCTATTCCCGGGGAAAACCAGAATAAGGCCACTGTTCTTTTAAACATCACGTAGTTTTGGAACCCCTTGTAGTGGTGAATTAAAAAAACGCAATTATAGAATCCATCCGATTCAACCCATCTATTAACCCTACAATAATCGGCAAATCTTGTGTCGTCGAATGTCAAATATAATTTTTGACAGTTCACATTTCATATTGTGAAAAAGTTGTACGTTTTTTCTGTGTACTGTCGCATTTTTTACAACTTAAATGTTTAATAATCATAATTTATGCAAAATTGATACTAATCTATAAATAATAAAGAGTGTTAAGGTATAGTTATTAAAATTGTAAATATCATTGTTAAGTATAAGTAGTGAAATATTGCAAGTGAAAAACGATAAAAGTGAATTAAGTTTTGTGTCATACATTCGAAAATATATTTTTATACTACAACATCCTTCCAATGGAATACGGTTTAGTTTATTATATTATTTATTTAATTAAATACTTCGTGTATTTTAAATTTTCATGATTAAATTGAATAATAACCCTAAAATTTATAACGCACAGTGTAAACATAAATAATAACTCGGTAGAAGTGAAAAAAAACAAAACGGAACATTTCTTTTTTAAAATAATTAAAATACCTGAATGATTCAGCGATTGTTAAATTATCAGTTAAATTGTGGTATGTTTAATTTATTTTTATCATTAGTTAATATTTTTTTTTCTATAAATTACTTACATATTAGGACAAAATTGTGTTTTACAACGACACAGTGTAAAATACGAACGAAATTAATACTCAAATCGTAAAGATTAGCTACGTGTGTGAACCTATCGAAATTTTCGCTTTTTGTTGGTTGGTGCAGAGATAAGAAATAAAAAAATTATTGAATGATTTTGCAATATTTTTATCAAAATAAAATTTGTATAACTAATATAGAGAGATACTATTCTAGTCTAGCTGTAATTTAACTTATTTATATAATTCATAACCAAAACCTCAATTTGGGGTTGGTTTAATACTTGAATCTTTTCCTTAAATAAATAATTTAATTTGTTTGGGAAGATTCAAATTAATTTTGTCTACATAACTAAATTAGAAATAAATACAAATTTTAGTGGCTGTGTTAATTAATTTGTGGGTTTCAGCGTTTCTTAAAAATATGGTGTAAGTAAGCTTTCAAAATTTTGCCTTCTTTTAATCTACCGGTTTTTTTTTAAAGAATAAAACCAGTTGTTTTGCTCAAGTTTATAGTTATGCTGATTTACTATGCCGATCAAAATACAAATAAAATTTTTTATTGATAAGAAGGCATCATATAACAATTCTGCCTAAATGGTGTGTTTGTGTCTGCTTGATTATGACGACTTTGGGTGTACACATTCTACCAGATAACTGGTTTATATTTTTAAGTATTTTGTCTGGAAATTTATTTTTGTACAGATTGTTTAACTGATAACACAGCGACCGTTAACAGTTTTAACATCTCTGCATCATTTAAGAATATCTTTACAAACTGAAAGTTTCGACCAGCCCATGATTTCGTAAAAACCTTTGTGGACTTCAACCGGTACATACCATACTCAGTAAAACCTTTACTTCTGTGCACCCCAAATTCTGATCAAAATGAAGATCGCTATCTTATTAAACAAATATATGTGGAATTTATAAAGGACTAGGAATTAACAAAACCCAACAATTTAATTTGACTTTTTTTTATTTTGAAATCCACAAATAAACCGGCTTTCTCCATTCGAAATTATACATTTTTCTCGACATAACATCAAAATGCAGTTATCTTATTTAATGATAGCACAGGGTTATTTAGAAGAAAAACTTTCTACAGATCGGCCATCCTGCGTTGTACGCCGCCCCGGCGTACCCTTATCCTTAAGTTCGTGGTTTTTATTTTGCTACGTTCTCCCTAAGATCATTTAGCCCAGGTTGCAATCGTCATGGGATGTATACATCGTGGGTTCTATTCGTCGTGGGTTTTGTTCGTCGTGGGTTGCATCGTGGGTTTTGTTCATGACTCATCCTCAACATGTACGCCTCTCTCTTCGCCATTATCAACATCATCGTCATTGTTATCGCTGTCGCCGTATGGATAGTTGTTGCGCCATGCCTTTATGTGGTCAGCACTCAGTCATTCTATAGGACCCGCTGGAGTGCGTTCAAAAATTCTACATTGTAACAATAATGTTAACAATGACAGTTCTACATCGTTCATAAATCTAGATTGTAAGATCGAAAACGTGCTTTTGTCGTTCATAAATGATACAGGTTGAAAAAAAAACAAATTTAATATAAATGTGGGAAATTATGAATATTTTTTTAATTTAATTTATTTTTTTTTGTTGTTATAATAAGTGGTTTGGTTTCTTGGGACTTCTGAATCGGCAATGAAAATGTTCTTATGTAAAGTAAAAATAAAACAAATGAATTATTGTCCATGTGATTTCGGAAACGAGTGTTTGTTTTGATTTATTTTGACATTTGTAACAATATCGATGTAAAGGGAAATCGTAAACTATATAATGACAGCTGGAACAATGTTCTACATTGTAGAATCTTTGAACGCACTCCTGTGGTCACCAGTTTTTATAACTATACCGCTCACATTGACCGACCTCAATGACTTTGTTCGGCCCAAGAAATTTAGGTGCAATTTTTAATCCGGATCCAAATTGTGTCCTCTTGATCGCCACAATATCACCAATCTGGTACCCGGTTGCTTTTTTCCGACGTCCATTGTATGCACGTTTATTTTCTTCCTGGATTTCTTTAATTCTTCTTCTGGCCTCTGCCCTAGACTGTTCACGTTCCATAGTTGCGATGCTTCTTTGCCAAGACGCGTTTAAAAATCTTTGTAAACGTTCCGTGTGTCTGTACTACTTGTCCGGAGCATCTATGGATAATTTGGCCAACGCTGGTATAACGATTCGATTAATCCGTTCTACTTATCCGTTGCCGCTGGGTTCTCAGCACATTATTGAGCGAATTCGTCCGAAGTGAATGCCGTACTCCTGTCTGCAATTATTCTTTTTCGGATTCCCAAAGTTTGCCTTTTATGTTTCGAGCTTTCGAATCGTCGTCGGCAGAGGTTGCACTCTTCACACCCTTCAGAACCTGATACGTCATTAATGGATACTCATCTTTTGGGATCGGATGAAGGAACCCTTTCTGCTTCCCAGACTTCTTTTCGGACAAGATACAATATACGCAGTTGTTTCGACAGTTCTCACACAAATCCTTCAATTTCCGTATAAAATACTCTCGTTGAATTGATTCCATCATCTTTTTGACTCCAAAGTGACCCTATTCGTGTGAGTTTTTTTTATAAGTTCTTGCTGCATTCTCTTCGGTGTAACTAAAAATTTGCTGCCTTCGTCATCTTCTCTAAACAAAATCCCGGACCAAAAGGACCGTATTCAAGTAGTTTTATGATTACTTTTAGATGCTCATCTTTTTGTTGGTTGGTTTGAATCCTCTCCAAGAATTCGTTGCGTACGGTCATGATAACAGGTTTCCGCCTCATCGCGTCAACATGCCGCACCTTGGAACACAACCGATGTTCCAATTTGTACTGGTAATCCTGCAACATCAAGGTCCAGCCAGCGATTCTCGGCACTAGTTCCTTTTTATCCATGGTCATTTTAAAAGCAGCGCAATCGGTTACTATTTTGAATTCGATGCCCAAAAAATAGACACTCAGTTTTTTTAGTGCTCCCATAATCGCAAGTACCTCTAGCTCATAGCTACAATAATTCGGTGTTGTTCTTTTGTTATAAAAGTAGGCAGGGTGAAACAAGCCATCTATTTGTATTTTTTGGATCAGGATTGCTCCAAACCAATTTTGGATGCATCTGTTTGGAGTTCAGTTTCCCTGTCTGGGCTAAAAATAAACAAAACAGGTTCTACAATTAATAAGTTTTTTAATGTTCCAAAAGGGCTTAGCTGTTTTTGCTTGCATTTTTTTTAGAAGATTTGTTAGTGGTTTCGCTACTATTGCGTAGTTCTCAATGAGTTTCCGAAAATACCCCGTCAACTCCAAAAAACTTTGCACTTGCTTAATTGTTTTTGGGACCGGGAATATCGATACTGCTTTAGTTTTGCCTTCCGATGATCTTACTACTCCGTTCGTGATAATATGCCTAAGTACTCGATACGACAGCATAGGAGTTGACACTTTATCCACTTAAACTTTAAGCCATATTCCGTCACTAGACACGATAATCTCCTTTTCTAACCATTCCGCTATTTGTCGATCAATCTCGTCCTTCTCACCAAGCAATAATCGTCTCGGATGTTGCCAAATCGGTACATCACTCTTCAATAAAATTTTCATTTTAACCGGACTTTTCCTCGTTGGGTTTGGTTTATATTGATCTACCATCGATCGGATCATATTGGCGTATTTGGGACTTCTGACATTGAGCTCTACTTTGTTCAATTCCTCTAATCTTAGACACGAAAAACAATCTGTATCGTCCAATTTTTCAATCTTAACATTTTTGTTTCCTATGATGATCTTTGTGCCTAGTGCTGATTCGGGAACAACGTATATCATTGCTTCTACTTTGAGGTTATCCATCTCTAGAGTTGCCACGAATCTTCCAATCGTATTTATTTTTGTGTCACCCAAGCCTAAAATGGTAGTTTTGACTTTTTCAATTTTCATCACATCTAGTTCGCTCAGGTGGTCTTCTCTCATTAACGTCAGATCACTACTGGCTTCTGTAGACCAGTATTGCGCGGTTATTCCCTACAGTCACTTTTTGATTTATTTTCCTGTCACTTTTTTGCACTTATTTTGGTTTCTTTCACCTGTTCTCTAAGCTCACTGGGCTTCGAGGATTTATTTACTAGGTGGCCATGCTCCCCACAATTGAAACATTTAGCTCCATACTCCTTTCTTCGACATCTCGCTGCTTCGTGTCCCATTTTTCCGCAATTGTAGCATCTAGTATTTTGCTGCCTGTCTTTTGTTTTTTCACTTGGACCTGGTGTGGCCTTCTGTTTAAAATCTTCATAAAGAGTCATTTTAATTTTGAACTTTTCGACCGAGGTTGCACCGTAGATAATACATTTATTTACCTCCTGATCCTCTATCACATTAATAATGACTGCTAAATCATCGACGCGACCGGTTGCGCCCAGCTCTCTCATTTCCAGGAAAGTCTTTCAATGATTCTAAATCGGCACTACTGAGTTGTACTGCAAACTCAGAACTCATAAATGCTTTGAACTTTTCGAACGAATTTAAATCAGTTCGAATTCGCAAACATTTTTTTGCATACCCGGTAAATGCGTTTTTTGCGTATATTAATTTTTGTAACGCATTCGACATTAACTCAGTTGCCATATTTTCTTCGAACCTCGTTTCGACCTAGTAACTCGATTTGCTGTTAAATTCTGAAACCGCACCCCTCATATCTTTGTATGAAAGCCCGGCCGTTTCACCCTATTTATCATTTTTCTCCCTTCCGTATGCACCGTCTGAACTGCTGAAATTATTTTCAGTTATATTTTGCTTTTCCGAGGTAGACGACAGTTTCTTCTTTAACTTTTCATTCTCGCGTCGTAAGCGTAATCAGTTCTTGTTAAAATTCATCCTCGTCACAACCTTGATCGCCATCGTTAGGTTTACCGTTTGCGACTGTACGAACCATGTTGTGCCATACTCATGAGACTCAATTAGAACTTCCTTAAAAATTCTTCCGTAAAGGTACTCTCATCCTCCAGTTTGTCGCTCGTTCCTCGGTCCTTATTTTTCTTTGGCATAATTCGAAACGATACTGGAATATCTGCCACAAAATTATTTATGAATATTTCTTTCGATTCACAATAATTACACGCGGTTCACACAAAAATACACTTTTCTCTCTCAAAAAGAACACTTTATCCGGTTAAAAATCGGATACTTACAATTTTCGCAAAACTAAATCCATAAAATATAAAAAGAAACATATTGTTACGAATTTCCTCTGTCAAATTTTGGGCGTATCACTGAATTGCGAATTCAGTTATAAATTTTATAAATTTGACGGGTTACAACACCAATTCTCATAATTTACACCACTTCCGAAATATTCCCGAATATCTCGGAAACCATCTCTGAATAATTTCCTAATATTTCCTGAACAATTACGTCTGCTGGAAAATTCCCGAAAATGCCAGAAATATTTCCTCAATAATTTCCTCGCTATTATCCACAAACACTAAAACACCACAACAAATAATTACTACAATTATTTATTGGGTGTGTAACGAAATCTCGGTTTGTTAAAATCTCGGTTTTTTTCTAAATCACGGTTTTCAAAATCCCGGTTTTGTGTAAAAAAAACCCGATTTTTAGGAAATCCCGGTTTGAATTTTTAAAATTTGGCATGTAGGAAAATGGGACTCTTGAAAGAAGACAAAATTCAAAAATGAGTTTGCGATAAAGTTTTAGAAAATGGCTAATAAGAGGAGGCTAATTTGGATGGAGGGCTAAGTGCCCGTGAGAGTTATCGAAGCTGTCAGCCTTTACAATTGTTGCATTTCAAAATGTTGCATTAACAATTTTAATTTAGTGCTTTTTTTATTAATCTTGCAACTACAAAGTGTTGCAGGTACCAAATCTTGCAATTAAAAATTTTATTAATTATCTTGTGCAATTAGGACTAGCAGAAAAGAAAACCAGGATTTTGAAAACCGGGATTTTGAAAACCGGGATTTCGAATTTGAAAACCGAGATTTTGAAACCGGGATTTCGAAGTAAACCCTTATTTATTAAACAGTGATATTTAACATTTACAATATTTTTAATCATATCACTAATTTCTCTTTCACACCACGTTTACTTTTCCTTCTACTGAGGCTGCGTGCCAAACTTAAGGTAAAAGTCAATTTTAAGTAAATTTTTCGGTAAATTGAATTATTTTTCAAAAACTCTATGGCAAACTGATCGAGAAACCTGTTCTAAAACCGGTTTTTACCGTAGTAAACGATTTATGCACGATTTACATGTTCCAATTTTTTTCCCAACAAATTTTTTACAGAAAAATAGAGCTGCACGCAAATAACAAAAAATTACTAGTTAAAAAGAGACAGCCATATGTAAACAACATTTCCCCTAATTAAAAAGAAAAAAACCCAATTTTATTTTACTGGAATTTGTTTCGTGCTCCTCTCGCAAACGAAAATCGTAATATACTTAACCCTTCATTTTTTACTGAAAAAAAAAATTGGAACATGTAAATCGTGCATTACTTTAAGTTTGGTAGATCCCTCTGATTTTCCAATGACCATAATCACCACTTTCGATTGCTCTTGCTGTTATGGAAGTTATAACTGTTGGACCATCTGCAATCTCAACATGTCTTGGCCTCCTCCAGATACATTTCAATGTTCTATCCAACGGAAGTTCTGAGCTAAAAATGTGAAGAAATGAGTTTCTCGTTTTCCTTTAAACCATACTTACCGCATCATCCATTAGATGCAATCCGTTTTCGATTTGCCACGTCACCTCAACACCACTGGTGTTATCATTTTCGTTAAGTTTTCTGTCGTTCTCCGTTACGTAACCAAAATCATTGAAACCATTCTTGCCATGTAATTCGTTGTCAACCTTATTCACCACGAAAACTACCTCTTGCCTCTCGCTGATCAATGAATGACTGCATCCAAAATTCCAAGTGGTACGTTTTCTTCTTTATTGAGGCAATAACCCGGTTAGATTTTTAACCATTGCCGAGCTGGCTCGGCTGATTTCCAATATCTGCTGACTCCCCGCCTTTACTTGATCCCACAATGCTCAATGATTCCTCCCGACCAATGGCACATGATTTTCTTCATCAACCGGTTCCATCTTAATAGCTAAATTATTTCCAACATCTGCTGCCCACCGTTATCTGAATGCCCGACCTTCTGCTCAATATTTCTTTTGCCCAATATTTTGCCGATCGTTTGGACCATT
Organism: Nephrotoma flavescens; assembly: GCA_932526605.1. Taxonomy (NCBI): domain Eukaryota; kingdom Metazoa; phylum Arthropoda; class Insecta; order Diptera; family Tipulidae; genus Nephrotoma; species Nephrotoma flavescens. The sequence continues at coordinate 70,291,133 of OW052220.1, read as the reverse complement.
TTTTGCACGATGTTTTGAATTAGCTGCTGGTTAGGTGATTCCACATCTCGTTGATCAAATTTTTGATCCAGTTCTTGTTTATCTTTACTTTGTGCTCAAATTTTTTTATTCATTTGTTATTAAAGAGCTACTTAATTTGCTGATTAAATTTTTTGGTTTTGATGTTGAAACCCCCGACTGTTTTAAGTCAATAACTGCGCCGTGGTCACTTTTACACTTTTACATCTTTTTCCACGTTGTCCATCCATCGCTTAGGTGGTCTTCCACGAGGACTTTTGTTGACTGTATGCTGTCGTAAGCTTATTGCGGGTCTACAAAGAGACTGTAGCCAGGGATCTCATAACATTTCTCCACTATAATCCTCAGAGTGAAAGACTGACCGGTTGTTAATCGGTTTCGGCGAAATCCACACTGGCTGTTACCCAATATGCAGAACTAAGGAGCGAATCCACTCGCGGTCATGCATTTGTTACATGATTGCTTTGTAATTTTGAATAGATTTCGCTTTCGTGCATTATCTTTTTCGTGAATTGCTTTCAAGCATCTTCGGCCAACCAAACACCCAGCAATAAAGACGCTGATAGCAGAATGAAATAGATTGAAACATTTTCACACGTCGAAGCGAGAAAACAAATAAATTTATTTCGGTTTCTTCTATGCACTGTATTTTTACCCCCACCTAATCTCTTGATTATTAATTTCATTTCGAAAATTGTTATTTCATTACCATCAGTCTCCAGATTTCCGCTGAATGTAATAGGCATACGTTGTTGGTGTTTGTTGAATAAATGTTTTTCAGATGGGAATGCAAAATTAAAAAATATTTAGTTGTATCTGAATGACAATACACATTTAGTACATACAACAAAATAAAATTAAAAAAAATATTATTTGTGGTTAAACCGTTAACATGTTACATGTTATTACTCGCAACTCGAATTGAGAGAGAGAGCTAAATTTATTTATAGGGGAAATAAAACTGAGTTTTCGGTTGCCAACAATGCTATTCGTCATGGAATTAGCATGGCATTAATTTAAAGTAAAAATTAAGCGCTCTAATTATATGCTGTTTAAGCGCTCATTGTGCGCTGATCTGTACTACTGGGCAGGTTTAGTCTTCGGTGACGTTTGATGAATTGTTGATTATTGTGCTTCCGTTACCGCAGTTTTTATGATATTCCGCTGATCCTCTGCGGAATTCGGAAGCTGCTCAATTTCAAGAATTCCTAACAGAGTATTCCCCAAGAATTCCTAACAGAGTATTCTCCTCATAACGTGATTGTAAAAAGCATCATTGTTGTAACGGGAAGCTCGTTCGGAGCAACGGTTGTATTTCGTTGATAAGCGAAAGGTGTATATTTTGCAACTACAATGAAGTGATCAGAGTCGATCTCGAACACCAGAATACTTTCAAGATGATCGTAGGAAGCATCTTTTGTTTGTTCGGGAGTATCCTCAGTGAGAGCATGAACGTTTACTAACGAAATGTTAAAATGACGCCGATTAAACCTGAGTAAACATATCCGATTATTCTTTTTCTCTCTAGCTATCACATCCCGTGCTCATCGATCCAACGATCACGCCCTAACAATTCGACGTTCTATTATCCATAGATCTTGCTCGAAGTCAGCAGCGCAGTCGGGGTGCTCCTCTACGACGTACACCGGCTGATTGTTGCTGAAACACTTTTTTATTCATTCGTTTTTGTGCGGGCCTTGCAACGAACGGGTCTAAATAGCGACGATAAGATCGTTTAGATTTGATGCAAGAATAGTACATCCTAGTTTAATTAATTCTACGAGTATACTTTTGAGACCGAGTGCCTTGCCTTTCTTCAATCTACAAATAGGTTCTTGTACTTCCTCTATTGTGAGATATTCGGCATAGACCTCTTCATCCGGTGGAGAAGGTGCTCTAACAGGGGTTGCTTCATCGGTCCGATTTAGCAGATTTAGAAGTAGGCTTGTCATATTGAGGGAACATCATAAAGATTTGTTCTCAGTTCTCTATTCTCGTCTTTAATGGCTGTACTTGGGTAGATTGAAAGCTGATGTTTCGTTCTCATATGTTCGCGCTTCGTTTGGCGGAGATCTTTGAAAGTATTGGAAGCTGTATTGGAGAGTGTAATCATTGGTGGTGTCATGGATGCCATTTTAAGGCGATCGAAGCGAGGAAGTATGAATCTAGGACTTTGCACGCAGATCCGATTATTGAGAGGTATGAAATACGAACTGCCAATATCAGGTCGTTATTAGACAACCAACTTCAAATTCATGTTTGCTAGTATTGTGGCTGTGACAAAGCGTGCATCCAAGGCGATTTTAATCAACGATGTTATTGTCGACTAAAGAGATCGAGCCCATATTGCGATGACTGCTTGAAAAGCTGATGGATGTTCTCCATGCGATTTAGGTTGAGTACAGTCAGTCCATATTCCGAGTTTTAACGCAAAGTCCTTAATTTGTGTCCTAGGTTGTTGTTGACATTCCAAATTTATCCTGGGCTTATGCTGACGCTGAGATTTCGTAACATTGGCTAGCTCTCTCACATTTAGCCTACTTATCCATTTACCCTTAAACGTATTAATCAGTTATCTAAAAAATTGAAATACGAGTAAGTATGTACATATAGTACAGGCGGAAAGTTTTAATCCAAACACTATTTATTAATTTTTGTGAATTGAAAACAATTTTGTTTTATTTTATATTTTTTTAAACTCACATACATAAATACATACGCAACAACAAGAAAAGGAAAAATAAAAAATTAGAACTTAAATTTTAGATTAATTTTTTTGCTTTGATCACTGCTTTACATAATCTTGGCATTTTAGCTAACAACTGAAAGGTTTTTGGCTGAATTTCCTTCCACACAATTTGTAGTTGGTGTTCCAAATCATTTTCTAACGTGGGACAGGACTTTCGTGCTGCCCGGTCTAATTCATCCTAAAGTAGCTCGATAGGGCTATGATCGCGTGATTGAGGCGGCTATTCCATAATATTTAGTTGCCGACGTCGATGTTGAATATGCACATAATCTAGACTTGTGCTTCGGAAAGTTATCCTGCTGTAGTATAAAACCTTTACCAATACAACGTCTTCCAGATGGAATGGTGTTCTTCTCCAATATCTCCTTATAACCCGAAACGATCTAGTATTCCTTTCACTCTAACTAGATCTCCAACTTTATTATTACCGAGACAACCCCCCCCCCCCCATCATCACCGACCCTCCTCCATGTTTATTGGGATAAACAACACAGTCTGCTTTCGCACGTTCGCCGACTTTTCTTCGAACAAATAATTTTCTTTCGAACCAAAGACCTCAAATTTTGATTCGTCTGTCCAGAGCACATTTTCCAATCGTTAAGCTAACAAGAAATATGAGTTTTTGCCCATTGTAAGCGTTTCTGTTTGTTTTGTACGCGTATCGTTAGACTGATCCCTTTTTCGCGTGTAGCGTTCAAATAAGAACGGAGTTCTGGCGCTGTAAAGTGTCCACTTACTTACATTTCACTTACTAATGGTGACAATAAAAATGTCTTCGCGTTTTGTCGTGCATTTAGGTTGGCCAGATCTTTTTTGGTCTCATATGATCCTGTAGCACGGAACCGACGAAGAGTATAGCTTACGGTTAGTCGTGATGCACCAACTTTGAGTGCAATAGTTTTATGTGTATATCCTTAATTTGCTAGAGAGATCATCAAGCTCTTTTCTCGCTGGAAATTTCGGCAGTTTTTTCCATTTTCTTTTGTTTTTTTCTAAAAAATATGCAAAACATTTCAAAGTGGAAACCGTGCTTTAAAAATATTTGCGGTGTACACTTTTGAGCTCATCATTAAAATACATACTTACGTGAACTGATATCCAGCGAAATTATTTAAATTTCGAATACGAGTAAAACGACAAAATTGTTTCACTTCAAATATACCACTATTACATGAATTGTGGAAACGCAATACGGGGTTCGCTTTTGTTTAGTACCTAATTGCATTTATAACCTGTGGCATTATTCTGGTAATTCCCCGGGAATAGGGAACTAACTTTGGGAATTTGGGAGAGAGAAGAATAATTTCATTCCACCTAAAATTATGTTAGTTTCTGAGACCCACTTAACGGATAAACACAATTTCAGAATTAATGGTTACGAAGTTTATGATACAAAACATCTCTTGGGCAGAAGTCGAGGAGGAACTGCTATTATTATAAAAAAGCTGATTTGCCATTATGTTCTAAATGAATATAGCACTGAGGAAATTCAAGCAACCTCAGTATGTGTGGACCTCGATAAAGAAACCTTAGTCATCGCTTCAATATATTGCCTAATAACAACGTTTCGGCAGATATCTACAAAAGATTTTTTGCAACCCTGGGTCAACGTTTTATGGTCGCCGGCGATTTTAATGCCAAACATACCTACTGGGGTTCAAGATTGACTACTCCGAGAGGACGTCAATTATTGAATGTTATTCAAAAAAACCAATACGATGTTGCGTCGTATGGCCATCCAACTTATTGGCCTACAGATCGTCGAAAAATCCCTGACGTCCTTGATTTTGCAGTCACGAGTAAAATACACCGAGAAATAATCCAAGCTAAACCACTTTTAGAATTATCTTCTGACCACTCGCCGGTCTTACTACATTACTGGGCCGACCAAAAGCCATGTTCCACGATTACCTATCTAACAAACACCTCCACTAACTGGTTGAAATTCAAGATGTACATCAGTTCACATATCGACCTAACGTCTACATTGCAGACGGCTAACGATATAAACATTGCTATGGAAAACTTTAATGATGTACTAGTCAACGCAGCTATTGCGGCCTCGCGTAAACCAAAGAGCAAACACACAAGACACCATAACATCCGCTGAAATAGAAAAAATGTTAACAGAGAAACGTCGTTTAAGACGTATCTGGCAAATTAATCGATCGCCAGATGCTAAACATAACTTTAATCAGGCAAAAAGACAACTACAAAGCCTACTACAAAAAAACAAGATGCATTATATGCAAAATTATCTTAAAGAATTATCTCCCCATTCGGACACAAACTATTCATTATGGCAATCCACTAAACACCTTAAACGGCCTCAGCAACCAAATCCGCCAATTCGTCTTTCTAACGGTGAATGGGCTAGAAGTGACGAGGAAAAAGCTAAAGCCTTTGCTGATCACCTTGAAAGTGTATTCACCCTAAACCTTGGCTTATCGGTGGTTCAAACAGAAAATATACCAATCAGGCCTGTGACGAAATTTAAGATAAAGAAACCACTGGTAAAGTTTATTATCACACATCAAATTCAATTAAAGAAAGCCCCTGGGTATGATCGAATTACAGGTGAAATGCTTAAACAACGGCCTGAGTGTGCCTTTGGTCGACTGGCTCAAATATTTAATTCAATTTACGAATCAGGATATATCCCTGAGTGCTGGAAATTATCAACTATAAAAATGATCCCAAACCCTGGCAAGGATCCTACCAAAGTCTCGTCATATAGACCAATAAGCCTACTACCAATCGTTTCGAAAGTATTCGAAAAACCTATTATCGAAAATATTAAACCGGAACTACGAAATATCATCCCTAATCATCAGTTTGGTTTCAGAGCCGAGCACGGAACCATTGAGCAAGTGCACCGAGTAGCTACAGAAATAAGGTCAGCATACGAAGAGAAAAAATACTGCTCCGCCGTATTCTTGGATGTTGCCCAAGCATTCGATAAAGTTTGGCACGAGGGTCTGCTGCATAAAATTAATCTTAAATTACCAGAAATTTACCAACTCATGAAGTCGTATTTGACAAATCGCAGATATTATGTCAAATACAACACCTCTAAATCAAACGAGAAAAACATTCTGGCTGGAGTACCACAAGGTAGTGTGCTTGGTCCAACGTTATATTTAATTTTCACTTCAGATCTACCAACGTCTTCGCAAACTCTGACGTCTACTTTCGCAGATGATACGGCAATCGTATGTAGCCATAAAAACCCACAAACGGCGTCCGAAATTCTGCAACAACATATTTATGACATCGAAATATGGCTAAAGAAATGGAAGATAAAGGTCAATGAAGAAAAATCGACCCACGTAACATTCACTTTAAATAAGCTTACTTGTCCGCCTGTCACAATGAACGGAATACAAATCCCCCAATCAAATGGAGCAAAATATTTAGGCGTCCATCTAGATCGACGGTTAACTTGGCGAAAACATATTGAAATGAAAAGAGATCATATCAAATTAAAAATTGATAAGATGCACTGGTTGATGGGGAAATATTCAACTATTGACCTAGAATACAAAATTCTCCTGTATAACACAATGATTAAACCAATTTGGTCGTATGGGTGTCAATTATGGCAATCAACCTCAAATTCGAATATCGACATTATCCAACGAACACAGTCAAAAATTCTCAGAATGATTACAGAAGCACCCTGGTTCGTAAAAAACAAAAATATACATAAGGACCTTAACATCCTAACTGTCAAAGACGAATTACAAAAGATGCGGATCAGCTATGCAGGGAAACTGGTATCTCATCCGAATTTGCTGACGCGAAACCTAAAAGATATACCTACGTCTTCGCGATTGAAGAAGAAAACGATGGCTTTTGTAATAACATAAATTATAAAATTATTAATTTACTTATTGATAAGAAGTAAATTCTGCTCCCGCAGATTTACATAATTACCTTAGTTATTAAGATTTGAAAACTTATTGTTATTTTCATGTTCGAAAGATTCAATAAATAAAGAAAATTGTTAAAAAAAAAAAAAAAAATTCCACCTAAAAATAGGATTAGAATTATTCCATTCTTCGTGTAATTCAAATGTTCACCGCCCGGTTAATTAATAAAATAATTTTATTTTTATGAGTTGTCACTGTGAGAGTAATGCAGTATTTTTATCGCATAAAAGTTAAAGAACCAAATGACATAAATCAACGATATAAAAAATTATCTCCGATGCTAAATTAATCTGAAAAAATAAGGAATATTTACGTTGAAAACGCATTTTATATTTTCATAAATATTATTTTGTTATGCCATAAAAGTAAATCGCATGCTTAGTTTGATTTTACTAAATTTTTGTACCAATCGTTAAAAGGATAAAAAAAATCGCTTGGCTCTTACTTTGGGGACAAATTTCATTCCTATTCGAATAGGAATAATAGTGGCATTTCAATCGACCAAGCAATTGAAACTGGTATTCAATTCAATTTTTGGCCCAAAGAAGCAACCAATGATTTCTTGTGATTTGTTTTTGAAAGTTGGTAATGGTAATGGTAGTGTTCGACATTTGCGATTATTTTTTTGTTGTTATATGAGTCCATTATTACCAATACCCTGTGTCACAATTTTTGTTTAGTTGGAAACTAAATATTATTTAGTATTATTAGTAAATCAATACAAAACGCTTGTCAATTTTGTAGAAAATATTAAAAAAATCAAAATAAAATATACAAGATGGCAACATTTATAACAAAAAAATAATTTCGAAAACTCTAGTGACAAGCACAGTAACTAAAAAATATAGTTGGAATATCAATAACATCAACTCTGTAGGAATTCAACGAATTCCAAATTGGCATTGAATACATAGCATTGTTTTGTTGTAAATTGGCAAATGAAATATCACTTATATTTAATTTTTATTTAAACATTTTTTTTCTGGCATACCGAGGTAAAAAGTTATGTGTTAATTTTTTTTTGAAAACAAAATTAAATGGGGAATAATTTTCTCTGCCAATAGGTATATGGAAATTTTTTTCTCAATTTATAAATATTTACATCAAACTCTACTGAGTAAGTAGGTCGGAAAAAAATATTTGTACAGAAATTACTGTGGTCTTACTTTGGGAAATAAATTCTTTCTCAAATTCGCTATTCCCGGGGAATTACCAGAATAGCGCGACGGTAGAACATAAATCACAATAACTGTAGTGTACACTGAATAAAAAAAAAATTCAAAATTTAAAATACCGTTTATAAAGTTTTTCAGTATGTTACGGTGAAAGTTCAAAATCGGTAAATACCTGAATAAAAATTGAAAATAACTGTTTTATTGTTTCAAAATCTATAAAATGAGACTCGTATATTCCTGAAATAATTCATCCCACAGACTACCTTTTACGGTATTAGAGCAAAGTTATTTGGAATAAAAGAGGCTAACTGCTTTACTAATTGTGCCCCTCACTACTCTTAGCCCTTTGATGGAGAATAAATGAAAATACAGAGATGTAGGGGAGGAATGTCAACAAGCATTTCGTTAGCATCGGACCTTTAGACGCCCGGTTTTTAAATCTTGTAAACGAATTTACTAAATAAAAATTTCGGACATTTACCGATCTCGGCCTTTTACCGTAACATATTATGTACAGTGTCGAATAATACAAATTTTTGTATAATTTTACAACTTTTGCCAAGGAGTTAGGTCATATTGTCATTCGAGGACCGATCTCATATACGTATACATAATTATTTTAAAGATAATTAAAAATAATTTCATACCTGCACGATTAATGTGAATTGTGTCTTGTGCTTGTGCTACTTAAATATTTTTTTCTAAGAACCTTAATGCGTTTTATCAATCAAGTTGTTTTAGGATTATTATTTATAATTAATATAAAATTATTGATATGACGATAAACCTTTTGAAAATGTGTGTATAAAATTTGTTTGTACTATAGATATACAACTGAAAAGCACTGATTATCCAGGTATTTAAGGTTCTTAAGAAGTAGAATAATTTTTGCATATACAGTGACATTATTTTTAGACTTAGACTATTTAGATTTTAATAAATTACTGTCAAACGGATTGTATGCACTTGAAAATATAATTATTTTAATTATTAACTTGGTTTGATTTAAAAATGATTTGCTTTATGTTATTTTTAAATTATGTAGTAAGTTAAAAATAAAATAACTTGGATTAATTTATTGATAAGACTTTATAATTGTCACCCATTAATACGTGACGCAACGCTTAGTGATAGCAACGTTCTTAACTTATCACTCATAATTGCATACATTGTTTGTAAACAATTCCTAGAAATGAAATAAAAATTTACGAAAATTTAATTGATAAAACGTTTAATTATTCTAGATAGTATTGGGATTAAACAATACGCAGCTTCATAATGTGATACCTCGTGTATTAATTTTTTATATGAATTGCATTCGTATTCGTAATTGCAGTTTTAAAAACGATAAATGAATAAACTCACTTATCTGCACAGCCTAAGATCCCGTCCGATTTCTGTGATAATTTTTAGTACTGTAATAATTATGACAGAATTATGGATGTAACCAAATTATTACAGCAACCTCTTGTTATAATTTTGACATTGCTGTAATAATTTTCGTAGGCACAGTGATGTGCATCGAAAATGCTCACGAAAATTATTACAGAAATGTCAAAATTATAACAAGAGTTTGCTGTAATAATTTGGTTGCATCCAGAACTCTGTCATAATTACTACAGTAATAAACATTATCACAGAATTCGGACGAATCCTAAGGTAAAAATCAGATTTAGAACAGATTTTTTTTGGCGTTTTCTTTTCACAAAAAACTGGCAAAAAATTTTTGATATTATATCAAAAAATGGAAATGTAGATTTTTTCTTTCATTTTAACTACCACATACATATATTTATATATGTACATATAATCGTAAATATTGTCGAATACGTCAAACGCGTCATTTGAAATTTTTTCAAAATACTTTTTTTTATTGTTTTCGGCATCTCTTTCGCGTTTAGGCACACTACGATAAAAACACATCAAATTTTTTCGTATTATTTTTAACTATCGGAAATTTGATTTACATCAAAAACGTAAAAGAATTCGCTATTAAAATTGACTTTTATTCGACTATTGGTACGCAGCCTTAATAAAAAATTGTGTTAGGTATATGTGCTACATATTTTGAGAAAATTATAATAAATTGAAAAGGCTGCGGGCCAATAGTCGGGTAAAAGTCAATTTTAAGTAAATTTTTCGATAAATTAATTTATTTTTCAAAAACTCTATGGCAAACTGATCAAAAAATCTGTTCTAAATTCGATTTTTACCATACTAAAATTCGTATCGCTTTCGTATTTGTAATTCATCAGAGAAGGGTACTAAACTAGCCAGTTAAATAAAAAAGAGCTACTGACAAACGATTTGGTATTGACCGCACCAATGTTTCCGTTATTTTCGTATCCATATCATTCCACTCCATCGTCAATCGATATATTAAATCGTTTTTATTAGATATCGGATATTTTCGAATTCTATTGTCGAATCCTTGCCACAGATTCTCAATTGGATTGATATCGGGCGATTGCGATAGGGTTGACTTGACTATGATTTATGGGTAATTATATAATAACCATCGTCGTGTATCGTAAGCTTTATGTTTTGGATCATTGTCCTGATAAAATATAATGTACAGAGTGGGCCATAAGTCATCGAATATTGTATTTTTGATATAATTTTTTTTATTTTTATTGAAAATGAAGAATTTTGATTACAAAAGATAGTTTTAATCATGAAGAGTTTTCCAAAAAAATTAAATTTTAAAAATAATATCTGTTAGGTGCCTGCCATCAGCCTCTTTGCAAGCTAGTGCTCTTTGCTGGATCTGGTCCATAACTGACGCCAAAAGTGGTTGATCAATCGCAATAATTTTATTTATTATGTTGTCTTTTAGTTGTTGCAGTCCTTGCGGTTTATTTGCGTATACACGAACTTTCAAATATTCCTACAAAAAGAAATCTGGTGGTGTTAAGTCGTGTGATCGTAATGGCCAATTAACATCTCCAAATCGTGAAACGATACGGTTACCAAAAACCTTTCGCAGCATAGCGTTTCTAACGTGAGCGATACATCACCATTTACAGTCAATGCATTGCCATCTTCGTTTTGGAAGAAGCACGGGCTGTATATTGTGTCTGCTGGTATTCCGCACCATACTGTGACTAAGTAGATACAACGGACGCTGTTGAATCACTCTTGGGTTTTCAGTGCCCCAGATTCTAAAAATTTGCTTATTAAAATAACCACTTAAATGGAAATGCGCTTCATCGGTCATTATAATTTTTTTTTCATAAAATTAGGATCGGTCAATTTTCCACAAAATCTTTAGCGGGTTGCACAGTCTTGCGGAAAAATTTCATGTACCATTTGTATCTTGTACGAAAACAGCAATAATTTTTTTTCATTATTCTACGCAGTGAAGTTCTGGACATTTGAAGGTGAGTGGCACGTTTATGAGTCGATTTTTCAGGGTTCTCCTAGATAAGTCACTAACAGATTCCGATGACTGATAATGAGCGACTTGATTTCGTGTTAAAAAAATTTCGAAATTTTCTTTGGGTTTGAATTATTGAATTTTGACTAGCAAAATAAAACTCATGGCTACTGAATCTCCGAAACGTTGTTTCTAATACTGAAAAATAAAAAGAGAAAAAAATACAAAATAAAAAATTATATCAAAAATACAATGTTCAGTGACTTATGGCCCACCCTGTACTATGTTTTATTCCTTATTCTCTCTATTATGTGCAATTTTCCCACTCCAGATGCCGAGAAACAACCACATATCATCACAGATTCTCCGCCATATTTTACTGTTGGTCGTAAATTCTCTATATTCATTTCGGTATTTCGGTTTTCTTCATACAATTTATCGCCCGTCAGACTAGCGATTGGGACCGAGAATTCTCGGATCGGGAAATTTCGGGAATTTCTTCAACTTTTGCATTCCTCATTTCCCGGGAAGCTCATTTATTTTTCTCGAGAAATTCGAGAAATATTGAAAAATATTTTTTTTTATAATTTAACCAAACTTACGATATTTTTCATTAAACGATCCGTCAAATCCACCACATTTTTCATTAATCGGTCTCTTTTGCTCGCCTCATTTACTTTCCATTAAACATACTCATTTTATTTGTCAAATATTCAATTTAAATTAGAAAACAAAAAATAATAAATAGTTTCGGATATTAAAACAATAAAAATATTGATTTGAATAATTTTTAGAGATAAAGATAACAAAATATATTCTAATCGATTGGTAAAACTTTGAAATTTTGCATGGTGCAATTTAATATAAACAAAGTTTTTGGTATAAAACAAATTAAACTGCGTCAAACAGATCAATGTTCTAAATTCAAAATTTCTTGTTCTTTGATCTGATACAGTAAGTTAAATTGCGTTTAAAATGATTCTTCAAAATTAACAAAAAATCTGTTTACAGCCCCAATATACAAAATGATCGAAAATAGTTATAGCGATTGCTGGAAATATTTTAAACAAGCTGCAGATAAAAATACAGCCGAATGCATTATATGTAAAAAAAAATTTATCATGCAAAAGATCATCAACGACGGGTTTGGGTCGGCACTTAGATGGCAAGCACGGCATGAAGAAAATATTTACTCGAATGCAGCCTGAGGCAGGTATTTTATCTCCAAATCGTAGGAAGCATCAACATCCGGAACACCCGAAAATAGACAATTTTTTCTCGAGAAAGAAAATAGCATTAGACGAAATAGTGTCGGAACTAGCTGCGTATTATAGCATTCCTATTTACAAAATTTCCACCATGTGCTTTCATACGAAACAGCTTGAAACTGCAAGGCCATCAACTCCCAAAATATCCGACTGATTTTATGATAAAATTAAAGAAGAATATATTAATAAAATCAATCTTATAAAAGCCTATGATGGTAAAGTTTCGTTGTCCACAGATGAGTGGACTAGTTTTTGCTATCGGCGTTATTTGAATATTCAAATATACTACGAAAATTTAAAATCAGATAACTTTGGACTAATTGGAATACACGGTAGCTGTCCAGCAGAAAAAATGTTGGAACTAGTCAATCAAAAATTAAGCGCATTTAATATAAGTTTGATGAATGATGTTATTGCTACTACAAGCGATGGAGCATCCGTTATGGTAAAGTTTGGATCATTATCACCAGCATATTTACAATTATGCTATAGTCATGCTATACACCTTGCTGTCATTAAAACATTTTACAAAAAATCGGAAAATGGCCATTGTTTAGAATCTGAAAGCTCCTTAGAATCTCAAACGGAAAATGACGACCAAAACTGTTTTCAACATGGAAACGAATCCGATGAAGAGTAGATTGTATGTAATAATTTCGAATTAGTTAACACACATAACATAAATAGAACGATAATGAAGCTGAGAAAAATTGTGAACATTTTTAAGAGGTCTCCTGTGAAAAATTCTGTTTTACAAACCAACGTAACACAAATTGAAAAATTTGAATTGAGTTTAATATTGAATTGTAAAACTCGCTGGAGTAATATGGGAAAAATGGTCGAACGGTTTTTAAGAATACTGAATCCGGTTTTAAAATCGTTAGAAGAGCTAAATTTACGAGATATATGGAATAGCGACGACACGACCATTGCTAAAACATTTTAGAAATTTTGAATCCTATTCAAATTGCTGTGGAAGCTCTATCCCGCCTTGGTGCGAATTTATTATCTAGCGAGGGAATACTAGAGTTTCTTTTTGAAACGCTCCAAGAAAATAGTTTTTGTATTAGTCAGGAATTATTAAACGAATTAAAATTACAAATTGCGAAACGCCGTAACTGTCCACTAATTTCTCTACTAAAATTATTGAATAACCACAATAATGTAAAACCAAATCAATGTTCTTTGAGAACTGCTGGCGACTTCTTTCAATCTGCATCAATGAACGAAATTGTTAAACCCGCTAAACAATTTATGATAAAATATAACATCTATACTGAAATTGCGGATGAAAATGATAATGTCGATGGTGATGTAAATGGTACGGATAATGAAAACAATAAAAGCCAGAACTTAAAAGAAAAACCGGAGGAAGCAATAAAAAGATCTACGTCCACAGTTACAAAGGCAAAACAACAAATCGAGCCCCAGACGATTGGTAAGAAAATTAATTTATATAAATAAATTAAGTTACCAAAAATAGAACAAGATTATCTGATAAAGGAGTGGACGTGTTGTGTTTTTTAAAATCGCATTTCATAAAAAACAAAAAATTCCACTAACTTTTATCCGCGTATTTATAATTTTTTTATAAGTTTTATATTGAAGTTTTCTAAAAATTGAATTTGAAAATTTGATTTGGTAATAATGAAATATTTATTTGTTTACAAAATGGATAATACTTACATATATTAATAAAATATCAAATGAAATGTGATATAATTATACTTAATCTGTCTTTTTCTTTATTTTTGTAAATTTCTCGAGAATTCTCGAGAATCTCGGGAACTGTTAAAAAAATTTCTCGGTTTTCCGAGAAATAAATTTTATCGAGAAATCCCAATCGCTACGTCAGACCCAAACATATTAAATTTGCTTTCGTCTGTAAACAAAACCCGTTACCAAATCTCGAAAGTTTTGTTTACATTTGTAAAATTTAATCTTATTTTCCGACTCTTCTTACTGATCCATGGTTTTTTTCTGGCTACTCCACCGTTATATCCAGCTCTCTTTATAGCACGCACCGAACAGTATCTGGGTGTACATCTTTGTTAAAAGAAGCGTTGATTTGCGCTGTTAATTTTGGAGAACTTAAACGAGGATCACTTTTAAATTCACGCACAATATACCGTTCAATTGGCATTTCAAATCAAAGTAACTTTCAGCCAATTCGAAACTAAATGCTACACTGATATTGAGTACATAGCGAAACCGTAAAAAAAATAAAGGATAATGATAAATAACGGTACAATTAAAAACACAAATGGAATTTTACGAATATCAATGCGACGCTTATTTTTCTTGATTTTCGTTATTCCTACTATAATGAAGATTAAGATCGGCACTTGGAGCGGGAGGTACTGGGTTCGAATCCCAGCAGAGGCAGGATGCAAAAGCGAATTTTCTTCATCGAGTACGATCGGTACAGTTAATAAATACAACTTAGACACTCTGTTGGAGTGAAGAACTCAGCGCCGACCCACCGTTCATGTCAATGTACAGGTAGACATGGAGCTTGCAATGTGCAGGTGGTATACTGTAGTTGTGTGGGTAGGTGAATGAGTGGGTGTGTGTATTGGATAATTAATACTTTCTTTTAATCTAAAAAAAAAAAAAAAAAGAAAAAAAGATTGTACTTAAAAATTATGCAAATGATTAAATTAAAATATCATTTGTATTGTTTTTTATCTTTTATTTTGGAAATATTTAATTTTCGAATGCGAGTACGGTACTTACGAAATTCGAAAATCAATATTTCTTAACCAAAATATCCTTAACGAATAGAGAGAAATTCGTTTCTCACCAATTACAGACCCCGCCCTTTTCTATAATTTGACTAATACGTCGGGTAATTAAATGCACTTCAATACACCTTGAATTTTGTTACTCAGTCGATGACTAATCGCCCACCTGCACGATCAGTAGATTAATTTTTATTGCTTATTTTTTTTTTGTAACCCCTTCTTTTGCTAATTTTTTGCTTTTTTCTGCTATATATAACAAATTTTTAGTTTTACAAATCAGTAGATGCTCCTGATGCTGACCTAACAAGTCGAAATCGATCGAGTGATTTTTTAAACTTTTTGAACAATTTTTTTAATTAAAATATTCTAAAAATCTAATTTTGCGAAATAAAAATCAAGTGTTTATTAAGTATCTTATAGTTAAGGAGGGGACTCACTTGATATTAAAAAGTTCTTCTTAATATTAATTGTCAAGGTATAACCGGACAAGTGGTGCAGTGGTTAAAGCTTCGGCACTTGGACCGGGAGGTACTGGGTTCGAATCCCATCAGAGGCTAGATGCAAATCGATTTTTCATCATCGATTACAATCGGTGATGTTAATAAACACAACTATGACCCTCTGATGGAGTGCAGAATTCAGCGCCGACCCACCAAATGGCCCCCCAAATGGCCTAAGTGTCAACCACAAAAAACCTAACCTAATTGTCAAGGTATAACGCCGCTCCTGCTATTTGAACTACTTCTTGAAAATTTGATGATTGATGTGATATACGTTTTAACGTTCCGTACACCATTAAAATATATTAGTAACGAAAAACCGCCAAGTGTATACACTTTACACTTTTACAGCCTATTTTTGGAAAGATAAAATTTTGCCTGTCATTCGATATTGCAGCAATCTTTTAAATATTTGTAGTAATATATGTTCTACTGTAGTGATGACTTTGAACTGATAAGATTTCAGGTGAGATAAACAATTTCTATAGATCTCTATATAAAAATATGTTTATTCATATGAAGGGCTGAAATAAATTTCTTGGCATGTTTATATTTTCGCATGGGTGCTCATCAATTTCCATGAATATAACTCAAGGCAAAGTTATAAAATAACAATTTTTTCTTTGTATTCATATGTATGTGTGCAACTCACGGTTGGCACGTCTACGAACATCGTAGATTAATTAATGGTTGTAGTTATTCATTTGACTAAACCATTTACTAGGTGTGTAAATATGAAACCGGACTTTTATAGTAAAACACATCGTTACATTGCATAATAAAGTATTTTGATAGTTGGCGTAATCAAGTGATTATCCCCTGTTTTGTGTAACTTCTCCTCAGATTTTTCGCTACAGTAAGTCTACTGACCTGGTCGCGATAAGTCCAGTGGCTTGATTCTTTCGTCAGTCTCCTTGTTGGTGTGGTGATTTTCATAATGCTTTAGTTCTCGATGTAGGTTGTCGTTTCGAATTTACCACGGTGCATTAACAATACATCGCAGGATTTTATTTTGAACTGTTTGTATGATTTTGATATTTGTCTTCCTGGCACAACCCCAGAGTTACCATATGCCCATACAGGTTTCAGGATTTGTTTGTATAGCAGCAATTTGTTATGGATTGCTTGTTCAGATTGTCTCCATAAGAGCGAATGGATTTTTCTAAATTTTATGTTTAGTTCATCTCTTTTCTTTTTTATGTGTTCCTTCCATCTAAGTTTAGCGTCTAAAGTCATGTCGAGATATTTGGCAGTGTTTGCATGCGGTACTACTATCGAGTTTATCATTATTGGTACATGATTAACTTTTAGATTTGTAAAGTTGACTTGAATTGATTAAGCTCCATTTAATTTGATTCGCCATTTCTTTGTCCAATTACATATCTGGTCAGTAGTTTACTAGTGAAGTCATTGATGTTCTTTGCTGTTACAAGTATTGCCGTGTCATCGGCAAAAGTCGCCATTGTTGCTTCTGTAATTGGTATATCTCTAGTATATATGAGATAAAGGATTGGTCCAAGAACACTCCCTTGTGGTACTCCTGCTGTTATTCTTTTTAGTAGCGAGTGTTCATTCTCATACTTTACTCGGAAGTGCCTGATGCCATACTTTGTCGAATGCTTGCGCTACATCAAGGAACATAGTTGAGCATATTTGGTTGCTTTCTAGCATTTCGAGCCCAATTTTCTTTATTTTTAATTGGAAGAACCTGAAGTTTGGGTCTTTTAAGGTTCTTAGTTGCTTTCCATAATGAATAATCAGTGTCTTTTTGCCCAGTTAGAGTGCTTAGGTATTTATTAACTGACTGATTTTTAATGTCTTTTAATTTATATTGCAATACAATGATTTTGTGTTCTATATATGTATTTTGCTAGCTCGAACCAATAAGTTTTAGTTTGTTTAAAAGACTAAAAGTCGAGTTTTAAAGATATTTTAGTTCAAGATTTTCCTGGATCTTAAGAAATAAAGCGTTTTTAACAGGCTTTTAAAACTAAATAGGTACCCAGTTCATATTTCATATTTCTGTCGTTGGATTATAATTTGCATTAAAATTCTTTTTCGAATTTTTCGCTGGCTACTTTAATCGTTTTTTCAAATTTGCTATTATTCTAGTTTTCTATTATTCGGCGGAATAAATCCGCATTGATTTACTCAGTTGAAAATTTCCACCGATTTTTGTTTAACAGTGAAATAAATAATAGAAGCAAGTAAATTTGGAAAAACGATTAAAGTAGCCGGCAAAAAATTTGAATTATATAAAGAATTTTAATGTAAATTATAATCCGCTTGCGGAAATATTCACCGATTTCAAGAATAGCAGCTCTGGGGCCCTTATTCTTGAAATCGGTGGAGATTTTCGTAATCGGAATATAATTTGCTATGCTACTTTAAACATTTTTTCAAATTTGTTTGCAAGTTTTCTATTATTTATTTACCTACAGTCAGAAAGTTCCGATTGCAAGAATAGGGCCCCTGAACTATTCAGGTTACTATTCGATCAGATACAATTCTAATGCTGTGTGCCTCAGGTCGATTTTTTCGACCACATTGTGAACTAAACTAAATTGCTCAGTAGTTCACAATAAACATTCATAGGTGGCTAACATCAACAAAACAAGCTGTGCCTGACAATTTTAAATTCTAAATTGTCGACTTTTTGTGGATAAAGGAAATATTATATTAAATTAAAATAATGGAAGATGATAACAAAGCTGCATTATTTGTAAATTGCGAGGAGACTTTTTCGTTGTAAACTGGCGACGCTATTAAAGTCTTGAGGCGCACAGCATAAGTAGTTTACAATTATATAGAGTTTAATACAACAACAACTCTCTTTTATTTACTTAATCACTTTAAAGTGTGATTTATTTACGAATATAGTTAGAGACACGCGTTGTATAGCCGAAAAAATTAGCATCTCTGTAAATTTTGTCAACAATAATTAGTCTTTATATTTTCGGGTAATGGCTATATAAAAGTGCGCTATCGTTAAGGTATAACTTGACATGATAACGAAAAATCACCAAATTACGTCAATAAAAATTACCTCATTTGAATATCGTGCCATTGAATCGCGCCGAATATTTTTTTTTTGTGTACTTTTGCTCGTTTATTGACTTAAGCAACAAGCATATTATTATTATAATAATGGAGTCACCCAGCTGATAAATAAACGGTAATTTACTTCGCGTACTCTTTACTTTCGTTTTTTTATGTTTACGGAAATAAAAGTATTTATTAAGAATTATTTACTACTTTACATAGTTAGTCCCCATTATATACATTTACATATACAACACTATTATCTTATGCTGGCCTGCATCTACCTACTTAATAAAATTAGTATTGTGTGTATTCACTAATTCTTAATCACTTAGCTGAAATATACAAAATTTGCACAGTCATTGTACAGTAAAGTAAATAAAATTAC
Source organism: Nephrotoma flavescens (assembly GCA_932526605.1). Lineage (NCBI taxonomy): Eukaryota > Metazoa > Arthropoda > Insecta > Diptera > Tipulidae > Nephrotoma > Nephrotoma flavescens. The sequence goes on along the minus strand of OW052220.1, from coordinate 70,271,941 downwards.
GATAACAGATTATGCATGGTTTCGATATTTTTTTTTATGTACTTACTACCAGATACAGTGAGAATTACTAAATACAATTTATTGCATGATAGATAAGTTTTTGTGTGGAATGAAAGCCAGCACGTGCGCGGACTAAGTAAATTAGATAGAAATTGCGTGTAAATTTTGATAAAATACACTACAATCTGTTTTTGGGTTCGACCAACCCGCCTTGTCGCATTCGTTATGTGTTTATATATGTATGCAAATATTTGTCCACGGTTGATATACATATGTAGATGTATGTAGATCGAAATTCGCATTTTTCGGTATCTTTACGCATTTGTGCTGATATGTACATTTATATATTATTTTAGACGGACACCTTAAAAATTTTCTTATCTAAATAAATAAAAGTATTTTTGTATTAGCTTTGAATTATATATAAAATGAAAGTATTTGTATATTATTTTAAAAAAAATCGAAGACAAAGGTATTCCTCAACAGAAAATACGTTATCTTGTTCAATGAATTCCCACCTTAAAGAGAATCTGTGGCAAATTCCGCATCAGAAATTCCGCTACGTAAAAGCTATATAGCCCGGAGGTTTTTGATTGATTGGACTGTAAGACCAAGTACTTTGCAAGTGTCCCGGATAAGGCCGGGCCTATTCCTACGGCCTGTTTACACATAATTTATTCATTGCCATTAAAAATTTTGGTAAAGGAAAAGCATATATAGAAGCAATATAAATGAACCACAAAAAAATACTTCCATTAGGCATAAAAACCTCAGATTTTTTCAAAAAACAAATCCACTCCCAAGTAAGAGTTTTATTAAAAATTAACCCTAAATTTCTAACAGTATTAGAGAATGGAATTAAAGAATCACCGCGAAAAATTCCAGGAAAAGAGGAAGTATCTATAGATTTTTTATAAATTATAATGGACTGGGATTTAATAGCATTAAGAGCGAGTCGGTTAGATAATAACCAATTATAAATTCTTACCAAATTATCGTTGATAAGAGAAATATTAGAGTGAATGGAATCATTATCCAAGCGACTACTCCAATATATTTGGACATCATCAGCAAATATATGAAAAGAAGAATGACGAATGGAACATGCAATGTCATTAATATACATTGAGAATAGTAAAGGACCAAGAACCGACCCCTGAGGAACGCCAGAAGACACAGGTAAGAAATCAGAAAAAGAATTGTCATAAAAGACTGCATGAAAGCGACCCGAAATATAGTCAAAAATCAATTTAGCAGCAGGGAGAGAAAAATTAAAGTTCGAAATAAGCTTATTAAACAAAATTTGGTGATTAATTGAATCAAACGCTTTAGAAAAATCTAACAGAGTAAGACAAGTCATTTCTCTTTTACTCATACTACAACGAATATCATCACAAACAAACATTCAGTAAAGCAGTGGTAGTACCGTGGAACCTTCTGAAACCCGATTGAAAAAGACTAAGCAAATTAAAGCTACCGATATGAGATTGAATTTGGTTTTTTACTACCACTTCAAACGCCTTGAACAGAGAACTTAAAATGCTAATAGGTCGGAAATGGGAAAGCTCAGAAGGATTGCTAATTTTAGGAATAGGAATAATTTTACTCATCTTCCACTGAGCGTGATATGAAGAGGTCGTTAAAATAAAATTGAAAATATGTAACAAGTACCTTGATACAAAAGGAAAAATACGCTTAACTAATTTTAAACTAACCATATCTAGACCAGTGGATTGCGATTTAACTTCCCAAATTGCAGAATGCAGATCAACAGTACATATATAGTGGTAAACGAAAAAGAATTAAGGGGTTCGACGGACACTAAATCAATATTAGAAATATCATGGGAAGGACTAGAGTTAATAAGATAAAGATTAAAGTCATTAGCTTTGAAATCTACAGAAGCAGCCCCTTTGCAACTACCAAATATCTTAGAGGGAAGTGAGGGATCTAACTTATCCTTGAAAAAATTTTGCTTAGCAATACGAATTAAACCTGTGGATGTCACAACTATGTTTTGGCAATCCAACATTTCCCAATCTAAGAATTAACACACTCGCGACAAATAAATGCACGGGAGGTGAATGATTCAAAAATTCGCTTACAATAGTTGCGAATATAAATTTGTAATTAGGTTAAGCATGTCGAGTTTCTTTTTTTATTCTACCTTTCATTCTTACGACATTGCCGCAATGTAAAATAAGCAATTATTTGCATTCACGCGGTCAATGTCGTTTTAACTAATTTCTACGCGTATATACACATACGCTTATTTTAACATTTCAACATTTCCCTTGTTTTTCACTTTTCAACATATTAATTCGTTGAACTCGCATATTGTGAGTTCGCGAAAAACAAAAAGTTTTTAAAAGAATAGAAAGTAAATTATTAAGTTAAGAATTGTTATACCGATAAGAGGTAAATTAAAGTAAATTGAAGTGAATTAAAATAAATTAAAATAAATTAAAATAAATTAAAATAAAATATATAAAATAATAGTGTATTTTAATAATAACTAAATAAATAGCAGTTAAACCATTTATATTGGTGACCCCTGTGAGCTGATAAACAATAAATATATAATATTTAATTAATACACATAATCAATATATAATATATATAATTAACAACAAAATCATAACATTATCATAATTCATCTTGGTATATATATGTATATATATATATAAATATAATATTCATAATTTACCCTTACATCATTGAGTTGATTTACACGGCTATCGAGCCCCACAAAACCGAACGCGGTCAACGAGGGAACCAAAATAATTGGTCCATCATTCACTTGGAGGTTCTACCAAGATCATCATTCATTTGGAGGTTCTACCAAGATCATCATTCACTGTCATCATCATCACCATCGACTTGTACTACAAAAAAGACGCAACCACCAGTTAAACTATTTAGTGTCAAAATATTTTTTTTTGTGTAAAATTTTTCATTAAAAATTAACGTAAATTTAAGATCTTTCTTAATTAACATCAAAGTGTAATCCTTTTAACAAAATAGTTTAACGCGTCAACAGGTGAGAAATTTTTGCAATATTTACCTCTTGTGCATATATACCTAAAATCTAACAACATTTATCGTGTGTGTGTCGCATTTGTAAATTGGAATCAAAATTAAATAAATCAAAAAGCAAATAGATTTTTGTCTTGTGATCGGAAGTTCACGACCAATATCTCAAATCATTTATTGGTATATCTTATCTTAACTTTCTAAACTCCACATAATTAGAAATCATTAGTTTTGTTCTTTTTGTTTCGACGGTCAAAATATAAGCACTATGTCCCCAACACCAAATAAATCTGGAAATAACGACACTAAACAAGAGAATAATAACAAGGAAGAACAGATTGGAAAGTCTGATAACACAACAGCCGGTATTGCTCCATACCAAGTACAGATGGAATCAAATAATTTACCATCGTTTTGGCATGGCAATCCCAGGTTGTGGTTTAAACAGGCAGAGTTGATAATGGTTTCTGCAAACATCAAGTCAGACGAGCGGCAGTTCAATCACATTGTGAAACACCTAAGTGAGTCACAATCAAGTCTGGTGTCAGACGTGATCTTGAACCCACCGCCAGAAAATAAATATAAAACTTTAAAAGATGCCCTCATCAAACGATCGGAGGAATCCGAAATGAGACGGATTCAATCAGTGTTGCACGCTGTCGAAATGGGAAATCAATCGCCCTCAAGTTTTCATCGGCAATTAAGTCGAATGGCAGGTGACTCAAGTGCACTGTCATCTGATTTAATAAAAAAATTATGGGTATCAAGATTACCACCCACAATTGGTGCAATACTGGTTGGCATGGAAGGTGACAACATCGCTAAATTATATGAAACAGCAGATAGGATTTGGGGAATGAACAATCCATTCACAAACCCATTTTGTCAACCAGTGTCTCATTCACATATTTCTGCAATAAACACCGACTGTAAAAATAGCCTAAATGTCAATAACACGAAAAATGATCAATTTGATTTACACGAATTATGTAAATCAATAAATGAGTTGAAAACTCGTTTCGAAAGATTCGAGAATCGCGCGAATCAACAAAGATTTAGATCTCGGAATAGATCTCATTCACGACCAAGTTCTAGATCTCGCTCGGTGAATCATCCTATGTGTTGGTATCACTATAAATTTGGCAATATGGCTAGAAAGTGCGGTAAACCAAATTGTACTTTCAAGACGAATGAAAATCAAAAAAACTAATTTCCTCCACCATCGCTACGGCAGATGCTGGAGTAACCGCAGTTCGCCGTTTATTCATAAAATGTAAAAACAATAATTTAACTTTCTTGATCGACACAGGCGCTGACATTTCTGTCATACCTGCGTCATCATTCAAAAACCTTATTGAAGACCAAAATCTTCATTTAACCGCAGCAAATGGATCACCTATCAGGACGTATGGATCAAAACTTTTATTATTAAACTTGGGACTTCGTCGAGAATTTCGACACCCATTTATGGTAGCAACAGTAAATAAGCCCATCATTGGTGCCGATTTCTTGGTAAAGTTTGGTTTAACAGTCGACTTAAAGAATAAGCGCTTGGTCGATCCAACAACAACCATAACTACCACAGGAACCATCTCCACCGTAAGCTCGCCATCACCACGTATTTATAATATCGAAGGTTTATATGGATCATTGCTTAAGGAATTTCCTGAACTTACTCAAGAACCAAGATACGACTTGCCCGTGAAGCATAATGTAGTTCACAGAATTGTGACAGAAGGTCAACTTCCATTTTGCAAACCACGTCGTCTTGATCCAACAAAATATTCACTAGCTAAGGATGCTTTCCAACACATGCAAAACTTAGGTCTGTGCAAACAATCATCTTCGTCAACCTGTTCTCCACTTCATATGGTACCCAAAAAAGGACAAAATGATTGGAGACCATGCGGTGATTACAGACGTTTAAATGCAGTAACTGTACCAGATAGGTATCCGCTACCTCACATCCACGATTTTGCAAGACATTTGCATGGATGTAAAATTTTTTCTAAAATTGATCTTTGTCGTGCTTACCACCAAATTCCGGTAGCAAAAGAAGATCAATTCAAAACTGCGATAACAACTCCTTTTGGAATGTTTGATTTCTGTCGAATGACTTTTGGTCTCAGAAACGCAGGTCAAACATTTCAACGTTTCATTGACGAAGTAACGAAAGATTTAGACTTTCTCTTTGCTTATGTCGATGACATACTGGTCGCAAGTAAAACACCAGAAGAACATGCCGAACACTTACGCATACTCTTCAAGCGATTATCTGATTATGGTATCAATATACGCTTAGCTAAATGCGAGTTCGGTGTGACAAACCTAAATTTCTTAAGTCACGAGATAACCAGTAATGGAATTAAACCATCGAGTGACAGAATAATCGCGATTAAAGATTTTCCGCATCCAACCACAATCCGTCAAATCCAACGTATTGTGGGTATGGTTAATTATTATCATCGATTCTTACCACATTTGGCCGATCAATTAGTGCCAATTTATAATCAAATGAACTCTTTGATTAAATTAGGTAAAAAAGCTATTTTCTCTTGGCCTTCAGATTGCCAAATAGCTCTTGAGACAATAAAAGATTCACTCGCAAACTGCACGTTACTAGCACATCCAAAAGAAAACACCGTATATTGCATTAGAACTGATGCTTCTAATACGGCATGTGGTGGTGTGTTAGAACAATTAAACGAAAATGAATGGCAACCTTTAGCATTCTTTTCAAAAAAATTTTCAACTGCAGAACAAAAATATTCAACTTTTGATCGGGAATTATTAGCGATCTTTATTGGAATAAAGAAATTTAGGCATTTTCTCGAAGGACGAGAAGTAAGAATTTATACTGACCATAAACCGTTAGTTACCGCAATTAATTCCAAAACGGAACGAAGTCCAAGACAAACTCGTCATTTGGAATTTATTGCCCAGTTCACAACGGATATTCGTCACGTAAGTGGTCCAGAAAACGTAGTGGCTGACACCCTCTCACGTCCTGATGACATCTCAGTTCTAACTTTCGTTGGTTTTGACATCGAGAAATTAATTCAATCGCAAGAACAAGATCCAGAACTAAAAGAATACTTAAACGGTTTAAAACCACTTAATAAAAGATTGAAACTCAAGCAAGTCTCACCGGATAATAATTCGAGAGCAATATGGTGTGAAACTTCAACCAATACACCTCGACCTTATATCCCAGAACCAATGAGACGTCATATTTTTGACGGTGTCCACAACCTAACACATCCAGGCGTTAGGGCTACAAGAAAAAAAGTAGCATCGAAATATTTTTGGCCATCAATGAACAAGGATAGTTCCCATTGGGCAAAAACTTGCATCGATTGTCAAAAAGCCAAAATTACAAGGCACACTCGATCAGAATTTCAAAAATTTGATTTACCCTCGGGACGGTTTGACAAAATTCACATTGATTTAGTAGGTCCGTTAGCACCATCAAATGGTAACATCTACATACTTACTATTATCGATCGTTTCACCAGGTGGACTGAAGCTATCCCTCTTCAGGATTCTACCGCTCAAACTGTCGCAAAAGCCTTATTATCTAATTTTATTGCTAGATTCGGCGTTCCACTAGAACTTACTAGTGATCAGGGTCCTCAATTCGAATCAAATTTATTTCAAGAATTGACGAAAATGTTGGGAATTCATAAAATTAGGACGACTCCATATCATCCGCAATCTAACGGGATTATCGAGCGATTCCATCGCAATCTAAAAGAAATCCTAATCGCTCGCGGAAACACAGTTAATTGGAGTGAAGAACTTCCGCTCGTGTTATTGGGAGTTCGTACAGCATTTAAGGAGGATTTAAATTGTTCCACGGCTGAGTTGGTCTACGGACAAACACTCAGAGTGCCCGGAGATTTTTTCATTCCTTCAAGTTTAAATCCGCAATTAGATCCGACATCATACGTCGAGCAATTACGAAAGTATATGCAAAACCTAATTGCAAAGGATACACGTTCCCAGACCCAAAACAAAATCTATATTCCAAAAGATCTGTTAAATTGTGAATATGTTTTTGTTCGAGTCGACAAGGTGAAACCAACCTTGACACCCCCGTACGACGGTCCCTACAGAGTAATGAAACGATTACGAAAACACTATGTAATCGAAATCAAAGGAAAAAATACTTCGATTTCGATAGATCGTTTAAAACCGGCATATGGTGTAGAGGCTGTCGAACAATCAAACCTCACAAAATATTCCAAAAAGATTACTTTTAAATAACAACAAAATAGAGTCATAATTCTAAGAACCATTGGTACAATAAACACAACACATCTGATCATAAACAACATTAACAATTAATTGTACATATATGCAATTTCACATTCAGAATATTCCAGTGTGGTGAGTGTAACTACAAACATAAATACTGATAAGCATGTTTTTCACCTTCTACCCCAAAGCAATGGGAAACTGGTTTTCTAACGAGAAGGAAGAAACGGTAATAATAGCGGAGGCACCAGCAACCATAGCTCCGTTACAGAAAGGCAAACAAGAAGACAGCACATGGACGTCTATACTTACCTATGTAGAATTGATAGCAATAACGTTGATAATAATCTTAGCGTACAACGTGATGCGCAAGTACATAAAAAAGAAGTTTGACAAACATGTTATCAGAGCTACCAACCAACAAAGTGCAGATGTATAAACAGATGTATAAAGGATCTTAAATATAAATAAAAAAAATAAAAACGAAATAAAGTAATCATCCAATATAAAATTTATTTTGTTTTCCTTTTCTTTTCTTGTTTACGCCATGTGTCATAGTGTTCCATTGATATTTTACCTCGTAAAAAGAATAAAATCATAGTAAATCATTCGCGAATAGTTTATTTGATTTTCTGATTTGTAAATTGAATTTGTGTTTAGATAATTAGGACTTTTCTTGGAAGGGGAGTGATGTGGATGTCACAACTATGTTTTGGCAATCCAACATTTCCCAATCTAAGAATTAACACACTCGCGACAAATAAATGCACGGGAGGTGAATGATTCAAAAATTCGCTTACAATAGTTGCGAATATAAATTTGTAATTAGGTTAAGCATGTCGAGTTTCTTTTTTTATTCTACCTTTCATTCTTACGACATTGCCGCAATGTAAAATAAGCAATTATTTGCATTCACGCGGTCAATGTCGTTTTAACTAATTTCTACGCGTATATACACATACGCTTATTTTAACATTTCAACATTTCCCTTGTTTTTCACTTTTCAACATATTAATTCGTTGAACTCGCATATTGTGAGTTCGCGAAAAACAAAAAGTTTTTAAAAGAATAGAAAGTAAATTATTAAGTTAAGAATTGTTATACCGATAAGAGGTAAATTAAAGTAAATTGAAGTGAATTAAAATAAATTAAAATAAATTAAAATAAATTAAAATAAAATATATAAAATAATAGTGTATTTTAATAATAACTAAATAAATAGCAGTTAAACCATTTATAAACCTACCACTCTATTTCGAGATTGCTTATAAGCTAGATAAGACAAAGAATTAGGGCTAATTTTCCAAAGACGATATTTGGAAAAACGAACAGAAATAGCACTCAAGATCTCTTGCGAAATCCAAGGGGGGATCTAGGTCTGAAATAAACAGTAGTGAGAGGAACGCAATTATTAAATACATAATTAATAGAGGAATTAAAATAGTCAATTTGATCGGTAGAATTAGAAAGAGAAAAAATATTGTCCCAACAAATAGAGCCACAAGTTGATGAAAGGTGAGATTCATCAATTTTAGAAAAATCCCTAAAGCTGAAACTTTTAGGTTTAGGTCGAGTCGAGAGCAAAAATTAACAGAAAAAACAAGAAGATCATGATGAGAGCCAATACCAAGAGACAATTGATTGAAAAAACAAATGGAATTATCAGCAGAAGCGACAACGTGATCAATGAGTGAATAAGAACCACCACTTGCGGTAGCGTAAGAGTAAGTGGGCACTTCAGTATTATAAACCGAGAGGTTAATGCTTCTTAAGATATTTAAATAGCTACGAGAAAATAAAGTCTCTTGAAAAATATCAAAATTAAAATCACCCGAAATGAAAACCTCATCATACCGACACGAAAAATAACTAAAAAGACATTCAATGTCTAAAAGGGACTTTTTACATCGAGCATACGACCTCTTATTCGTTTTAGGAGGATTATAAACCACGCCTAAAAGAAATTTCCGCTTATCCACGAAGACATTTAAAAAAAGAAACTCAAGGTCAGAAACGAGCTTCTGAGAAATTAAAGGGGGTACGGATACAATGCTACATTTAATACGCTCATTAACGTATATACATAACCCACCATAATTCACCGGTGGATTAACCCTATCTCGCCTGAACAAATTGAAGCCACTAACTACATTAAAATTGTTGGACCTAGTCCGAAGCATCGATTTTAATACAACCGAGGGCAAAGAAATACTCTCGGTGGGCATCGCGAGTCGTGGCGCACTTCAATAACAATACTTACATGCAAAAAAAAAATTCAAATTAAAAAAAGAAATTTCCTTCGCGGACACCAAAGGCACACGACTCCAAGTATCAAATTCTAAAAAGAAACAAACAAAAAGAAGCCAAATAATATAGGTAACAGAAAACTAAGTAAGAGGAGCGATACTTATCATTTGAAAAAATCCTTGAAGCCAAAATCCAGGGAGAAAGCCGCAAATTAAAATTAATCAAAAAAATAAATAAATAATTTGATTTTACGACAGGAAAACAAGCACAACCGTCTTCGCTAAGCTGACTAGATAGTATCAAACAATAGGAAGGATAGGAAAGGAATTTTTTTTGGACGGTTGTAGACACCTAGCGATCCTACGGCACAACACAATTCTAATCTACTTCTAATCTACTAGAGGAAGGATAAAGGCTTAATATGTTTAATGGATAACGATAGTATTGGTCTTCAACAATTGCTTTCTAGATCAGCAACCTGAAGAAAAGTTTTTATTATTTCATGTACAGTCAGTAACGAAAATGACAATACACACTGAGTTCTGATTTTTTTTTACAAATTATAAGGGTTATAGAATTTTATTACGGACGGCTTGCAGCCAACCCGCAGTTATCAACTAGTCATGCAGAGGCTAATAAAAAGGGTATTGGATCGTTGGGATTTAGAGGCTTGCATGACTCTGGCCTACACCGTGTTTACAAAAAAATTTAAAAAAACGCAAGTTAAAAAAAAAAAACCGAATGTTCCGACGAAATTTGTCAGACGACAGGAACGGAGTAAAATAACTATAACCGAGTGTGCCCATCCGGTGGCGACCGGATCTCCCCGAGTGACAAGTACCCAGTCTGCTGAAGACTTTCGTTGAGGAGTGACCTCAACTGGCCAACCGTATCGTTGTTCGTCCTTCGCCTTAACTGTTAATGTTGCGGCCTTGTAGCCATCGTGCCGCAGGTAGCTATTACATCCGGACTGTTGGGCGTTGGTTCTCCTTAACCCGTAAAAATAACGTTGAAGTGGCCTCAACGAAGTGGCCTCAACTAGCCACCCGTATACAATTTGGTTGGGCCAATGTCGTCGGCAATTCCGTATATATGTACTTATTTTTTTCGACCATGATAGGCCGCCGAGAAACTCGTAAAAATGTTGCGGGGCGTCCTTCCGCCACCGTAAACAATAAATTTTACCAAATGGCCGTTAAGTTTAATTCACTCAACTATGATAATTTCTATTGGTATTGAAACCACCTTATTTATTTAGTTTTTTTATTTTGTTTCTTGACATGTAACTTGAAATTACTTGAATTAAACTTGACATGTAACTTGAATTACTTTATTTGTAACAAACTTTTATTTTTTCTCCTTTATTTTCGGTACAATTTTAATACACAGTTTCCATTATTTAGTACACAGATGTGTCTTCTTCAAACAATTTTTTCAATCTCTGTGTTTCACTTAAACAATACAATATAGTATTTTTCAGGGTTCTAAAATTCCCTCTACAAAATATATTCTTTCTTTACTGATCGAACAAATAATTTTTACTACTGATCGTCTCGAATAGTGAATAGAAAGCAAAATTTTACTGATTATATTCATCTTGCAAGGAATAGAAAACAAAAAAATGTATTTTCTATTCTCACTATAGTGGGATATTCTATTATCTATTCAAACAAATATGAAAAGTAAAATGAAAGAAGAGAATACAATTTTGTTTTAGTTCTCGCAAACAAAAAAATTGGATAGTAAAATCAATGCCTTCTAAACTACTGGCCGCTTACACCAAATGATGACGACACGCTAAGTCGACGTTGTTGTTGCTTTCTCTAGTTGCTTTGTTAGTGTAAATATCCTAAAATTATTATTGCGCAGTCTCGGTATAGACTTAAATTGACGTCATGTGCGAAAAATGAGACTAGTAAAAGGCCAGTAGTATAGAAGGCATTGGTAAAATCAACTGCCACATGGAAAAATTTTTACTCTAAAATACAAATTTATAAAGTAGTCGCCAACTATTCGTTTAGCAAGGAGCAGGCAGTAGAAAAATATAATTTCTGATCTATTCAAAACATCAATCTCTTTGTTTTTTTCATTATTCGCTCACTATTCGTTGAAAACTGAATATTATTCTTAATCTTTTATTTTATTATTCACGATCGAACAAGTGGGGAAAAAATTAAAAAATCATCAATTGAGAATATAAATGGAATAGAAACAAAGTGAAGAGTATTTTTGAACGCTGGTATTTTTACAATATATATTTTTACTTTGTTACAAAATATGGTTTTATTAGATTATTACAATATAGTTTTTATATAGTATATTTTAACTAAATTAAATTAACTTAAATTGAATCAACTACAAAACTGAACTTCTCGTTACAATTATTGAACTACAATTTTTAATTTTTTTATATTTCCAAACGAGACGTTATTTGCAACCAAAATTCCAAACCAGACTAAACAACTAAAAAAAATTCTCGCACCAAATAACCATAATTTTTTTATATATGTTTCCCGTTCTCGCACATGCAGTTGATGCGTGGTGCAAAAAAAGAACGAACGTGGCGCGCTAAAAATACAAAACAAGAAACACAGAAAAAAATATTCATCTACATCTTAACTGCTCGTACGCACGCCAAAGGGTACACATTGGTCTCGCTCCAAAAATCTATATTTGGTAATGCTATAGTGTGGTTAAGCTGACATAACACAAAAATAGCTCGATAAATTCCCATCGAACCGATCCATAGTATTGCTACTCATACACAAATGGCAAAGCCACAACGATCAATAATAAATTGAAAAATTAAGAAAAAATGAAATCGGGAAAGGAATTTAATGTTATGACCAATGAGTCGTAACAATTTATTTCGCATTTTTTTATTAAATTAAATAATTTTACAAATTATCATATCCAAAAATACAAAATAGAAATTCATTTACCGTTTATAATTAAAAAGAATCAAGAAAATCAAGAATTTTTTGCAACGAAAAGGATCATACACTTATTGTATTTTTGTTACAATCATTTACATAAATTATATTTCATAATTATTTAAATATCGAGTCCTCCTTTATTTTTTATAACCTCCTTCAGTCTTCTATAGGCATTGATTCTACTAACTACGTTGTAACTTCCGGTGAAATTTGATCCCATTCTTTCATTGTTGTTTCTTGCAACGTTTTTTTGATAGTAATCCTATATTTTCTAATTTGGCGTTCCAGGTGATCCTGTAAATGTTCATTGGAGTGCAGATCAGGCGATTGGGATGACGAATCTAACTGGTTTGGGACGTTATTCAGAATCCATTCTTTCAGAATTTGTGTACCGTATGCTTAGGATCGTGGTCTTGCTGGAAGATGATGGTACGAGCCCCAATTGTTCCATGAATGGTTTCAAATTGTCCTTTAGAATACCTAGGAATTTCCAGCGATCCAAATTTCCATTTCAAGCAACCATTTATAAAATCATGTTTAATAAAAACAACCGTGTTCCAGAAGTTGAAGTTCTGGTGTCTAATTTTTGTGCAAATTCAATTCCTTTTTTTGGAATTAACATTCGAAATTAATGGCTTCTTGCGTGGCACACGGCCATGTTATCCATTCTACAAAACGGTCTAATATTTTGGCCGTGGGTGGCTTGAATATCTTCTACACTCCTGAAGCTAGTTTTTGAGTGCTTATTTTCGGATTTTCTCTCACCGAATCCAAAATCTTTCGCTGGTCCCGATTAGAAAATGTTGCTTTTCACCCTGTTTGCTGCCCGTTTTCAACCGATTGCGTGTGACGTTGAATCTGGATAATATGTGCGCCACTGTAGAATGACTTCGGTCAACTAATTTGCACAGATTTTCCAGCACGTTTCATATTAATTATTATTTGGCGTTCTTCGTTGGTAGTTCCTTTCTAACACCGGCCGAACTCCTCACAATCGTTACATTTTAGTTTGTATATGTCTGTTTTTTTCAATATGAAAGAGATTATAAATATAAAGGAGGACCAACTCGATATCAAAATAATTATGAAACATAATTTATGTAAATGATTAACAATTTTTGAATTTTTTTCTTAAAACTCAGTGTGTATGATGATTTTCGTTACTGCGACTGTACATCTGGAAATTTTCTGAAATTTAATTCTAAATTAATGCTTTGCAGCTTCCTAAACAAAATTGATAGATTGAATCAGCCCGGTTACAGTCACCTATAGATAAAGTCGATAGTTATCATTCCTCAACCAATTACTGTCAAAAATGATATGCAGAATTGGATTGGCACTCTAACATAATGCTCAATGGAACAAGGTCATCTCTCAACAAATGATGGTCAATCAATCAAAAAAGATCATCAAAAAGATCACGCGTGGTGACGGCACGAACGGAATATAGGACCACTCAGAAGGATTCTTTTTTGCTTTAAAAAAGAAGTATCGGTATAGTTTTTGTGATATTTTTAAATGTTATATCGGCCCATATATGCCCGAAGATTCTTTCACTTTTACCTCCTGCAGTTTGCATCAACGGCGGATACATGCATAGATCTGCATATGGTTGATGTTCGTCTTCGGTTTCGTTCCTGACGAATGTTTAAAAAATAATGGGTTTTAAATTTTTTCGATTTTGCCAATACTTTTTTGTGCGATTTTTAGGTTTCTTGCGATTTTAATTGATTGATTTAGTAATTCGAGTATCGTTGAAATATTTGTTATAGCATGTACGTAAAGCTAGCAAAACCCGTACAACAGATCATTACAAGATTGTTTAGATAATTATAGGCTGCACTATTCAAAAACCTTTGCCTCCGTTCTTTCCAACTAGAACGATGGGTCTGCTAGCTTTAGAAAAGTTAACAGAACCCTGTTGTCCCTTACCGGACAAGTGGTGCAGTGGTTAAAGCTTCGGCACTTGGAGGAGGTACTGGGTTCGAATCCCAGCAGAGGCAGGGTGCAAAGCAAATTTTCGTCATCGATTACGATCGGTGTTTATTAACAACTTAGACTCTCCGTTGGAGTGCAGAATTCATCGTCGACCCACCGTCCATGTCAGTGTACAGGTTGACATGGAACTTGCAATGTATAGGTGGTATACTGTAATTGTGTGAATAGTGTGAATGGTTGGTGTGTGCGTAAATGAAAAGAGGCGATTCGCTGGACAATTAATACTTTCTTTAAAAAAAAAAAAAAAAACCATACCAAAAATGATTTAAAAACAATTTAAAAATTCAACCGAAATTAAAACGCAGGTCAAGATCAATTGACATGCAAATGATTTTAGGCTCGCTATGGCCTAATCAAATGTTCCATTAAAAAATTTTGCTCTCTGATTGGGTCCGTTTTCCGATTTGGATTCTGCTAGTTTTAAATTTAATGATCTTAAGCTTCATCAAGCACAAATTTTTTTTTTGTAACTATTGCTATGGCTTTATTCTTGAATCTTTCTTTATACGAAACTAACAAGAAGTGTGAAATTCTTAAAAACTATAAAAAAATTTTTAACTTAAGCCTTAACCTATGTTAATACTTAATATCATTATGCATTATTATTATTAAATTATTATTAATTACTTAATTTCATTTCAACATGTACGAAATTATTAGATTATATTTCTCAGTTAATTAAATCTAGAGGATCTGTTCTGCGAAGCCGTCCATATTTCGGTTGCCTTAGTAGATCTCTAGCTAATTCGTTAGGGTGTGATTCCAGTTTCAGTTGGTATTTTAGACTGCATGATTTAATTGTCTCTTTAACAGTTTTGATTCCTAGGTCTCTATGGATGTTGCTGTTTCGAATATACCATGGGGCATTTGTAATGCTACGAAGTATCTTTGCTTGCGTTCTTTGTACGATATCTATATTTGATGCACTAGTTGAGCCCCATAGTTGGATACCATATGTCCATATGGGGATTAGGATCGGTTTGTATAGTAGAACCTTGCAGTCTAGAGAGAGTTTCGATTTTCTTCCGATCATCCAGTACATTTTAGAAAATTTTATTTTTAATTGACTGCGTTTTGTTTCAATGTGCTTTTTCCATGTCAATCTTCTATCGAGATGAAGACCGAGATATTTGACGTTTGTTTGTTGAGGAATTGTGATATTGTTTAATTTTACTGCTGGACATGTACGTTTATTTAATGTGAATGTTACATGTGTTGATTTACATTCATTCGTCCTTATCCGCCAAGTTTTTAACCAATCTCCTATTTTGTGTAGATGTTCTTGTAATTCTCTCGATGCTGTTTGAGGATTTTTGTGTGAAAATAATATAGCTGTGTCATCAGCAAAAGTTGAAGTGACGATTTTTTCAGTTATTGGTAGGTCAGCTGTGAATAACAAGTATAGCACAGGTCCCAATACACTACCTTGCGGTACTCCTGCCTTTATCACGGTTAGATCAGTAGTGGCCGTATTTTGTTTCACCTGGAACATCCTTTGGGCTAAGTAGTTTTCAAGAACTGCATGAAATTGTTTAGGCAAAAGAGTTTTAATTTTGTAATTTAATCCTTCATGCCATACTTTGTCGAAAGCTTGCGCAATATCCAAGAAAACTGCCGAGCAATATTTCTTTTCTTCTAAGGAAACCTTAGTTGTATTTACAATTCTGTGCACTTGTTCTATTGTGCCGTGTTGCTCTCTAAATCCAAATTGGTGATCTGGTATAATGCGACCTTCAGATAATATAGGTATTAGTTCTTGTAGTAGCATCTTTTCAAAAAGCTTTGAAATTATCAGAAGTAGACTTATTGGTCTGTACGACGAGACTTGGGTTTCGTCTTTACATGGCTTAGGAATCATGATAATTTGAGATATTTTCCATTTTTGGGGAAAGTATCCACATCTCATAATCGCGTTAAAAATATATGTTATATATTTAATGCATCTATCTGGTAATTCTTTGATCATTTTTCCAGTGATTAGGTCATGACCTGGCGCTTTTTTGGGATTTATACTGTTTTTGATAACTTTTTTGACGCATTTCCATTTAAATTTTACTGGGTTTGGGTTCGACTCGTCCCTCGTAAGCTGTGGTAGTACGCAATCATTATTTTGTTCGTTTGGGGTGAACACTTTTTGTAGATGGTTAGAGAAAGCGATAGCCTTTTCTAAGTCACTTCTGGCCCAGTGACCATGTGGTTTCCTTATCGGTGGGTTCGATATCTCTGGCCTTTTTAAATTTCTTGCTGCCTTCCACAGTGAGTAATCTGTTGTTTCTGTTGCTGTGAGCTCACTTAATTAATTCTGTATTCCTAAATTTTGTTCTTCCCGTATTGCTTCTCTCAAATCTTTAATAGCTCTATTCAATTTCCATTTATGCAAAGGAGATTGGTGAAGCTGCCATAGCCGCCGAATTGTCCGCTTCTCTGTTAATAACTTTTGAATGTTACTTGAAAGCCTTATATTTTTTTCGGAATTTTTTTTTCCGGAGTAGCTTTTTTGCAGCCATTTCCATTATTTGACTTAAGTTTTCTATCGCGGCATCAATGTCTTCTGGTGTGCGAAGTGGAACATCAAAATGACAATTTACATCTACTATGTTTCTATAGAGAACCCATTTCGTTAGTTTGTTTGTTAAACGTTGTGGTGGTTCAGTTTTTAATGCTTGGGTACTTAGTGTTACTATTATTGGTGAGTGATCTGATGATAAATCATAACAGTCAACGACTTGAACATTGGTGCGTGCTATTCCTCGTATTACACAGAAATCTATTACTTAAATCAGGAATTTTCTTTCTATCTGTAGGCCAGTATGTGGGATGTCCAGATGATAAATAATTTAGGTTTTTCTCGTTTATTGCTTCGTACAGTTGCTTTCCTTTCGGTGACGTCAACCTCGAACCCCATTGCACATTTTTAGAGTTGTAATCACCCCCTGCTAAAAATTTGATTCCCAACTGGTTAAAGTAATCGATAAATTGCTGTTTTTAATTGCGTGTTTCGGTGGACAGTAGACAGCCGATATTAAAAATTTCCCAGACCATTCTTCCAAACTGACAGTTGTAGCCTGGATGTGATCTTTAGCATATTTCTAGAGCTCGTAGTGCTTTAATCTTCTTTTTATTAAGACTGCAGTGCCGCCGTGTGCTTTTCCATCCGGATGTTTGGTGTCATAAACGGAATAGCCGGTAATATTAAAAAAATTTTGTTTTGTGAAGTGTGTTTCAGATATTAACATGATGTCTATATTTTGTTCGATTAGGATTGTTTGTACCTCAGCTTTAAGTTGCGAGAGCCCGTTCGCATTCCAAATGGCTATTTTTAGAATTGCCATTTTTGATTTTTGACTATAATTTGCATAAGCGTATTCATATTTTGCATCATCATGCTCATTTGTCTTTCCATCATCATCATCATGAAACTTTGGATGGTCTCGGTTAATTTATTTACCATGGTGTGAATGTTTAGATCCTCCTCATTAGAATGAACTTTTGGTTTCGGTTTGTTACCTTTTAGGATATTTGCGTACGAAACACCTGGCTGTGCAAAACTGCTGGCAAATGTCTCCAAGTTATCATTTTGTGTGTTTGCACTCGTTGGTTTGGTGACTATTGTATTTTTTGGTAACATGGCCCTCTGATTAAATTGCATATTCAGCATTCGTTGCTCAGCTCTCATTTTAGGGTTTATTTTGCGTTTTAAGTCCAGATACATTGCGCAACCCCTGTAGTTTGCAGTATGATTTTCACCGCAGTTATTACAACGTCTCACAGATGGGTCATTGCGAGACTTTTCGCACTGTTTGGAGTCGTGGAGTTCACCACAAATAACGCAAACTTCATTTAAGGCGCAGTATGCTTTCGTGTGTCCGTATTCTTGGCACTTTATGCATTGAACTGGTCCAGACCTCTTCTTAGGTTCTTCAATTACGATTTTAAGTTGTAAATCTTGTGAACTCCTTTCGACTTTTCTTCCTCTGGCTCTAGTTCCAAACGGAACATTGGTTGAGGTACCTTCTCACGGTTTACTATATTACCAATGGATTTGGCAGGGAAACCTTCCGCAGCAAGTGCAGCTTGTATTTCGCTAACATCTACGCAGCTTTCAATTCCTTTTAGCACAACAGTCAGCCCTTTTTGGCTTTTTAGCTGGTATGTGTAATATTTTTTACCAACTTCGTCGAAATGTTTAACTACGGCTCTGAAGCCATCGATTTCGAAAGTTTGAATCTTTGTTTCGTTTATATTACCTCGTTTGAGCGGGGCAATATAAAATTTAGAATCTGTTAATTTTGCGATGTTGTTAACCAATCCATTGTTAGATGCTTTTCTTAAATAAATTGGAGGCGGTTTCTCAGTTTTCGAATTTGGCACTGCATTGGGGTCAATGACCTCTAGACTAGAGAATCGATTGTTAAGAGGTATTTGGTTAACACCTGCTTCAGTCCGTATCACTTTGCTCCTGCCAGCAAACTGGGCAGATCTCGGGCTACGTTTTCTTTTAGATTGAACAGTGATATACCTATCCATTCCCGTTTGCACTAGGTTATTTTCGCACTGACCACGGTCACTAGAGTTCGTCGCACTGAGTTCATTATTATTATTTTCGTATTGCATTGTTAAATTTGCTGATGAATTAATTTTTTCATCGCGGTTTTGATTTTGGTTTTTAAACTGCGGTATAATTAATTCTGTCGAAGAAGCACTTTTAATCATTTGCATAGGTGTTTTCTTTGGGCTGTGCTGAACTTTGCCCACTTGTTTTACACTTGCACTTGCCATATTTATACTTTCTACATGAAACTGGTTCAAGTTTGTTGTAGATTTTGTTTGGCGTTCGATGTTTGAAGAAGTCTTTTTTGGGGAAAAAAGCCCCATCACGCTTACATCATCACTTTTTAAGTTACAATTTTATGTTAGTTTTTTTGCACCGTGTGTATTTAATTATAAAACCATTCACACAATTGAAAAAAATATATAACAAGTTAAAAAGCACTAACACTGCACTTTTCGTTTGTTTTACTTTACGTCCGAACCTCACGACAGTAAAATTAAAACATCAAGCACAAATGAAATCCAACATTTTTTAAGGAACATTTGATAAGGCCAGAATGACCCTAAACTTATTTGAATGCCAATGTATATGCTCGGTTTTGCTCAGATTTTTGATTTGGGTTCTGCGAGCTTTAAATTAATTGACCTGAAGTTTGATCAAGAACGATTGGAGTCTAAAATTATTAAAGGAGGCATTTCATTAGGCCGCAATGAGACTTAAATTAAACTAATAATGGCAGTTGATTTTTTGGTTCGATTTTCGATTTGAGTTCTATTTCGGTTTTGGTCCGATTTTTGGTTTGGGTTCTGCTAGCTTTAAATTAAATAACCTAAAGCTTGATCAAGAACGAGGTGTAGTCGAAATTGGTTTACCAAGGCATTTAAATAAGCCATAATGAGCCTAAAATTATTGGTATGTCAATGTAATTTGTTTTGCATCCTTATTTCGGTTTTGTTCTGATTTGGGCTCTGCTACCTTTGAAGTGGTAAAACCTAATGCTTTTTCTAGAACGATCAAATGGAGCCAACAATTTTTTAATAGGGCATTTAATTAGCTTATTATTAGCCTATACTATCTTCTAATGTTCTGCTGTATGTTCTTCTAGCTTTAGGGACGTGTTGTACAATAATTTGTTTTCCTTTGACACAATCTATGTAAATGATGTTGATCCTTAGCTGTTTTGATCTTATTTGAAATTTGGTTTCTGAATGAATTTTATTGTTTCTTCGCTAGAATTTAAATCTGTCGGAGGCTTAGACCCAGTGTTTCGAAGTATTTCATCTTTTTCTTACACTTAAAACAATTTGGCTTAAGAATTCCCTGTCAACCACATCCAGAACAAAATTCTGTCGTTTGTCGGTTTGTCACTCTTCATGAAAACAAGGTTGATTTCTAAACAATTGCAGCTTATTGCAAGGTTTTTGTATCGATAAATTATTGTTTCTCGTATTTGTATCGAAGTTTGGCACGAAGGTGTTCACTGTTAGTGCCCCAACTCAAATTCATTGCTCCCTTAGGCCCGTTGCAAACTTCAACTAAACTAAGCTAAGCGATATTTAGCCCGTACTTGTAACTAAAGATTTTGAATGTATCGTTGCACATTAGAGCTAAGCTGTGTGAAATATGTTGCACAATTTTGACCGCACAGAAATAACTTACCTCTTATGTCTTTATCGTACTAAGGTCAGCTACATCGCTCACTCAGACTTTGACAATAAATATGTATTGTCAAAATATTTAATTTTATAATTACATGCATACAGATAATACCAATATACCAAATTATATGTGAACTAGGTTTTTAGTTATAATGGCATACGATCGAGCTAGCGACCTAAGCTACACTAATCTAAACTATGGTTCATTGCTTAGCTTAGCTGAAGTGTGTTACAACGGGCCTTATGCTCGGACTTCACGCGCAAAATTTTCTCATGATGCTAGAATGCCATGACAAAATATGTTTGTATTGAATCTAGTCATGTGTATGACAATGAGAAAATGTATTAAAATTGCTGATGTTTTTGTTCAGACACTTGACAAAATGAGTAGAAAATTTGTATTTGACTCTCAATTAAACAAAACAGAAAACATAAAATGATTTTACATAAATTTTGGTGTTAATAGTTGTGAGTGTAAAAATTATTTAATTATTTAATTGCGAGTGAAGACCGAGCTTTACACGACAAATTATAAACATGGGATCCAGCCATTTTCGAATTGGTCTAACTTCACCCAGTCCAAATTACCATTAAACATGCGAATTATGTGAAATCTATTTTTATTGATAAACCAAATATTTTTCGGCGAAAATTGTCTGCTAACTTCGATAACATATTATTTTTGACTAGCATCCTCAGAATTTTGTACTACCACCTGATGCAAAATATGCAGTAATTTTCGGTTAACTTCAATTGCATGAATTGTGTACCATTGCCTTATACAAAATGGGTCGATAATGCAGTTTTCCCCGTCTAGCTTCTATTAGTTTACTTGAAAATTTAATTTTTTAATATTTGTGTGAACTGAAATTATTAATTTCTCTGTTTTTATTGGGTATGAACAATTGACCTTACTCGCCCTTCCCCTCAATTATTTTCTTGAAATTAACCAATGAATTACCCAGCATCCTCAACTCTAATATTCTTGAGCAAATGTGATATTGCGTATGGAATCTTGTTCTAGGTTTTAAAAATGACCCTAGTACAAAGATTGGTGACAAGTTAATTCCACTGTTAGGTATAAGATTAACTTACGCTTAATGAATAGAACATAGAGTTAACTGCATCCCCCACATATAATAAAAAAGCAATAAATCTTGCGCTTTAATCGCTTGCTAATGTGAAATTTAGTTTGACATTGCTATATTCTTGGCCTTTACCAATACAACTTTAGCAATCTAATTAATTACTTAGTTGTACTCGATTGACATTATATACAAAAAAAAAATTGGATTGTAATCCGCTCTAAGCACTTTTTTGCTTCCCAGATACTCATGTGTGAGCTCTTGCGGTTTGGTTTATGTACGCATAAATGAAATTGCAAAAAAAAAAAATTTCTTTTATTTTTTGTTTGGATTTTTTGTTATGTTAGAATGACTTGCCATTCTTTGACTTTTGTTTTGATTTTTTTTTCGTATGCCATCATGAGAGTCGTGTGTGATTTTTTATTTTATGTTTTTTTGGCGGTCAAAGACAGCTAAAAGTTATTGCAAATGTTTGAGTTTGTTTAGCAAAAAAATAAACGAATCTGCTAATTAGCTTGTGTGTTTGGATGAATACATTTTTGTGCGATACGATAATCAGTCCGATGGTCTAAATTATATATCAGAAAACGTGCCTCACCTACAATTTTTTTTTCATCGTAAGTATAGGTGGTCCACAACCTTGCTCTTTGGAATCCGAGATGACAAAACCGGGTTGTAGAATAATCAAACAATAAAATTTTTCGTAAAAAAAAATAAGTACAGTTCACAACTGTGGTGGTATGCTAAGAGGATTTCGTACGACTTAATTAAATTAGACACAAAAAATGCTCAGAAATAAAACGATGTTTGTAGTTTAGTTCGTATTTAGGTGTATAATATAAGCTATCAGAAAAACAACTGTACTTATTGGTTACCTGGGTTTTTTTTGAGATATTGGCGATAATCTGAAACTTAATTATTTCGACGCAGAAATTCAAAAAAATAGTGGAAATTCTAAACGATAATCTCCCTTGATTTTCTTTTATTATTTATTTATTTTTTTATATTTACTTGTAAACAAGTGAACGAGAAACCGACCAAATGGCACAGAGGTTAAAGTTTTGGCATTTGGGTCGGGGGGTACCGGGTTCGAATCCCGGTAGAGGCAGGATGCAAAAAGTGAAATTTCATCCCAGATTATGATCTGTGATGAAATGTAACACATCTATGACCCCCTGTCGGAGTGCAAAACTCATGGGCCGACCCATCTGCTATGTCAGTATATCCTGGCAAATGGTCTTAAAATCGGTCCTATAGCCGTACGTTCTCGGATTGGCTGACTGGCATCATAGTAAGGACGGAATAAGCGAACTGCGATAGAGCAGGGAGAGTCTCGAACAGGCCCCGGAGCAGATTGCAGGGATAAATACAAAAAAAAAATGAACGAGGAGCGCCTGTCATTGACTCATGTCAGAACTTGGTTCAAAATACATATCGGAATTAAAATTTCGATGTGCGATACAAATTTCACAATTTTTGACTAAAAATGAGCCAAGTTCTCTCCAGTTCAATACCCATTTTAATCGTGTAGAATGAACAGATACCAGAACTTTATTTAAAATTTATGTTCTAATCGAAAATCAGCCTAGACCCAAATTTCACAACAATTAATTATGAATTAGTCAAGTTTAGTGCAGCATGAACAGATCCTAGAATTTTGTGCAAACCTCACTTTAGAATCTCTAACCAATACTACTAACCAAATTCCGTCTTAATTCGTTAAGAAATGGAGGAAAAAGATGGAACATAACAAAATTTTTAAATTCTATATGACGAGTTTCTTTACTTCGGAGGTCGTTCAATTTGTCAATTTAAGGAACACTTAAGATTTTATTCCGCTGGGGAGTTTTATTTTGTGAAAGAATAAGTACAAAATGAATAAAACAATTTTGCTGGATATAAAATAACAACAGAATTTTTTTTTTGTGATAAGGCCGCCACTTGTGGTGGGGATTGTAAGCTCTTAATTTTCGCTGACATATTTCGCTGTCTTATACATCATATATATTCCCTATATAATTTACCGCACCATTTACAAATATTTTTTTTTATCACACCACCATTTTCATTTTAACATCACTTATAATTTTCCCGCTAACACCACTTATAATTTTCCCAGCGCTGAATATTCCGGATTGTCCGCGAACAGTCGCAACTAATCTGCTATAATCTGTAATACCACTAAACTGTTATAAAAGAATGTACTTCTAAAGCTACTACTTAAACCTAGATGTCAGAAATTTCAGATAAAAGCCATTAAACCAATTTACGCTGAATTAACTAGCCTGTATGATCATTATACTCTGAATCACGCCCAATAAGAGATCGTAACATTACCCCCACCTAAGTCTCTGTAGTTTAGTCCGTACAGTGCCAAAAAATTCAATTTCTCTCTTATCACCGCATATTAACGCTATCTAACCTTGAAGTCACCTTCTATGGTCCATTCCACCTCAGCCTCATCCTCGATAACAAATCGCTGAACCACTGCAGGAAAATTTAACAGCCTATGCATCTCATCCATATTCGGCCCCACCCACCCGAATATTTCTCATCCATACTGTCATCCTTCAAAACCGATCACAATTTTGTCGGTGATCTTCTCCGTCATCGTCAGATCCTCTCGAATTTTCCTCAAATTCCTCGTAGAAATTACCATCCGTTCACGGGTCTTTGGAATACACATAGTGCCCTCTCCCGATAATCTTAATGTGAATTACTACTTACCAATCAACACTTTTAGTTGATATGAGTTGAAATGAGTTGCTCATTTTCCTTTAAGCCATACCGACCGATATCATTAATGCTTTGCAATCCGAGTTTGTTTCACCGTCACCTCCAGCATCACCATTGCCATTTTCCTTAAGGTTACTGCATAACACTGGTTTACTGTCGTTCTTAGTTATATACGTAACCCTTCGACCAAAATCATCGAAACCACTTTTGCCAGGTGATCCGCTGCCATCCTCATTCACTATGGACACCAACCATCTTGGATCTTGCTAACTAATAAATGGCCCACTATGAGACGTTTGAGCATACGGTTGAGCATCCAAAATCCGGAGTAGCTCATTTTGTCTTCTACTGAGGCATTATCCCGGTAAAATTTTTCATCATTGTTGAGCTAGCTCAGCTGATTTCCCATATCTGTTGTTGCCTAGTCATCACTCAATTCCACAAAGTCTAAGGAACCTTCCGATCAAGGCATCCATGACCATCATCCGGTTTCATCTGGCATCGCCTACATCATAATTTCGTTAGCTCAGTATTGTGTTGTTCATTTGATCCAGTTTCTTCTCGATGTTCTCGATTCTATGCTTCAATTTCTTATGGTTCTGATTTTGTTGATCAAACTTTTGATTCAGTTTGTTCTTTTATTTGTTACATCCTTTCTTGGTCTAGTATTTTATTTTCTTCCGACATTTGAGTTAAAGCTGCCGTCATTTGCCCCATAACGGAAGTTCCAGGTGGCTGGGTGGTGATCATAAATTAATAAATTAAGCTGCTTTATGTGGAATTTTAATTCCTAACCCGTCAAATGTTCCACAGTCATCTTCTAATATTTACAATTCCTTCGCTGTCACCAATTGTTACGAATTTACCCTGTCAAATGCAGTTCATATCACTGGATTGTGAATACTGTAATACAATTTGACAACACCAAATTTTCGTAGGGTGTACTCGGTTTTCGAAATCCGAGTTTTCAAAATCCCGGGTTTCTTTTCTTCTAGTTGTAATTGCACAAAATAATAAAGTTTTTTAATTGCAAGATTTCGTACTTGCAACATTTTGTAATTGCAACATTTTGTAGTTGCATTATTAATAAAAAAAGCAATATTTTGTTAATGTAACATTTTGAAACGCAATAATTGTAGAGGCTGACGGATTCGATAACTCTCACGGGTACTTAGCCCGCCATCCAAATTCCATCCCTAGTAGCCATTTTCTAGAACTTTTGTGGTAAACTCATTTTTAAATTTTGTCAAAAAATCATTAAGAGTTCCATTTTCCCACATGCCAAATTTTAAAAATTCAAATCGGGGTTTCCTAAAAATCGGGCTTTTTTTTATACAAAACCGGGATTTTAAAAGCCCGGATTTTGTAAACCCAGATTTTGGACTTTTACACACCCACCCATTTTCGTAACTTACACTCCTTCTGATTGATTTCCTAATATTTACTAAACACATCACTATACTGGAGTATTCCCGAAAATACCAGAAATATTCTCTATATAATTTTCCATTATTATCCAAAAGCACAAAATTTACACAATTATTTATTAATTCACTTTACACAACATTTACAATTATTTTTTTATCATACCATCATTTTCACTTTAAGACCACTTATAATTTTCCCGGTAATCACTCGTTTTTATTCTATCGCTTGTTATGGACGGCTCAGCAGCCGACCTGCATATTTCAACTTGTCATGCAGCGGCCTCACGCACGGTGATTTTGCCGGCTAATACTTAGGGTATTGGGTCGTGGAAATTTGGAGGGTTGCATGACTCTGGCCTACACCGTGTTTACAGAAATTAAAAAAAAAACGCAAGCTAAAAATAAATAAAAAAAACCTGGATGTTCCGCCGAAATTTGTCGGACGAAACTTGAGGAACATAGAAAAATATTATAACCAGGTGTGCCCATCCGTCAAGTACCCAGTCTGCTGAAGAGACCCCCCCGAATGATCCATCGATCCCGAAAGGCCGATGCCCAGCTGCAACGAAGTAACATTGGGACGTCTCCCAAACAGACTAAGTCCCTCTTCACCCGGAGAGACCTCCAGCGAATCTCCAACAAGTCACACTTCAGCAGCTTAAAACCACCGAAGTGCCACGAGGAGACCGCTGGATTTCAGCCCCGAATGGATGACACATTCTCTGGATTCACCACTTCGACCCTGTGGATGTCTTGCCAAGGGGATGAAGGGGAGTGGTAAGTCCAGCCTGTACATATGGGACCGACATAGAATGAGAACTCTCCCACCATAGCGACCTGTATAAGAATTCTTAGTAATTCATTTTATTATTTTAGTTTTTAAGAAAAAAAATTTCCCAACCCGAAAATTAAACGAACAAGAAAGGGTACAATGGGCCGAAGCGAAAAAAAAATAAAAAAATAAAACAAAATAATAAAAATAAAATAGGACCGCAGAAAGTGAATGACACAAGACCCAATGTGCGTCCCTGGTCGCGTGCACAAACAACAACAAAATTCAATAAAAAAAAGAAATTTAACTTAAAACTAATAAAAAAATCATATCTCCGACCTTCAACAAGGTCACTCTGTCGGGTGATTGCGGCGTCTCTGTCCAAATGGTTGCTGCTTTCTGGGGAGCTGTCTTGCCACAGGCGCCACGCCCAGATCGTTGGGCGTCTTTCAGCCTTTGCACAATATTTTGTAGAGGGCCGGTTGGCCACCTGGTCGTTGGGCGTTGTGTCGCCAAAATAACGCCAATAGAGATGGCCTCAACTAACCCCTCGTTGAAAAAAAAAAACCCATTAGGCGTCCTTCGCCTTAGGTCGGTAAATGCGGTTGGACGTTGGAAATCCGAAAATTATTTGCTGGGCGTTGCCTCGCCAAAAATACTGTAGACATAAAGTAGCCTCAACTAGCCACCTGTAAATAATTGTTTGAGCGTCCTTTGCCAAAAATACCGTAGAAATAAAGTGACCTCAACTGGCCACCTGTAAATAATTGGTTGGGCGTCCTTCGCCAAAACCGTAGGTAACTGTTGGGCGTTGTCTCGCCTTATCGCCAACTAACTGTTGAGCGCCGGCTCGTAGAATTTTATTGGGCGTTGTCTCGTCGTTGTACAGGGACCACACTCTTGACTTCCCATAATTTTCACGATAATAATTTCGCTGACTTTTGGGTGGAACAAAACTCGATTGACACTGTACTTTTATGGGTTAACAAAATTTCAAGTACGTCACTACGATATATAAACGAAATTTCGGTATAAATCGTAGCACCAATACTTATTATACAAACAAAACAATTTTTTTCTTTTGTTTATAATCTTATTACATTCTAGTTATGAACTAATAGTGATCACAATACTCTTATATAGGTTCTAATACGTTTTCAAAAACAACAAAAACTTTTCAAAGTTAATGCTTCGAATTTTATATATCAAACTCGAAAATTCTACTATAATATTTGAAATCCAAAACGAAACTTATTTTTCAAACTATACCAATCAAAAAAACTTGACGTTAACTTTATCAAATTCCCAATTAGAGTTTTTTTATACAATTCAAAAAAATTAAACTCCGCTTAGTCTATGTAATTTCGTAATTTTTTTTCACAAATAAAACAAACTAAACCTTAGTTTATCAACTCCAAAACGAGTCTCTTTGAATTTTTACAAAAAAATTCCAATCAATATTAAAAAAACTAAAAACAAAATTCTCGCACCAATAAAAAAACCATACAGAAAAATATTTCTTCTTATGTGCCTCTCGTTCTTGCACATATAGTTGATGAGCGGCGCAAAATAAAGAACGAACGTGACGCGCCAAAAACTCAAAACAAGAAACAGAAAAAATTTTACTCTCAAATTTTACTAACCGATTATGATGAAATTAAAATCCAAAACAAAGCTAGAAAACAATGTTAAGACCATGAAGTCGTAACCCGCGTACCGCGTCTTAATGAAGACTCGCCAAAGACTAAGTTAAGATCACTCATTATGTTAATCGCATCCGTATCAGGGATGATATTTTCGATACTATAGTACTTTTTTCGATACTTTGGCTGTATGAAAAGTACTTCGATACTTTCGAGCAAATTTTAGTACTTTCGAAAGCAAATAAAAAGTAATTCGATACTTTATGTTGATTTTTAGCACTTTCCGTAAAAACGTGATTTTTTATAAACAAACCCTATGTTTTCAACAGGCAATATTTTGAAAAACAAAAAATTATTTGGACATTGGCAACATTTCCAAGATCGAAATATCGAATAAAGAAAAAACGATATGAGAGAAGAGATTGAGAAAAGCTCAACTTCGTTTGGTAATTTTTTTTCATTTTAATTATTTGATGGGGGTAGATGGTCGTTTACAGTACTTTAATGCTAAACTTTGCGATAACTATTACAGTAAAACGGACTAATGAGGAGTCCGTTAAACCCTTATGTCCGTTAAATTTGAATGTTTTTAAATTTAATCCACTATAGATTTTGCACTTATTTTGGAATACGGCCACCTAGGACAGAACTCATTTATCTCTTAACCGATTATGAAGGGATTTTGTTTGTTGGATGGAAATGAGATTCATAAGCAGTTTTTGTAAGAAGTTCTGGAATATGGCCATCTGGGAAGGAACTCAGGCATTCCTTAGCTGATTATGTTGGGATTGGGTGTGTTGAATGAAAATGGGATTCTCGAATTATTATTGAATGAATTTCTGGAATATGGCCACCTTGAACGAAACTCTTAATCGATTGTGATTGGATTTTGTTTGTTGGATGAAACAGAGATGCATAAACAGTTGTTGGAAGAATTTCTGGAATATGACCACCTGGGACGGAACTCGATCAATTCTTAACCGGTTATGATTGGATTGGGTATGTTGTATGGAAATGGGATTCTAAAATGAGTTTTGGAAGAAGTTGTGGAATATGGGCACTTAGGACGGAACTCGATCAATTCTTAATCGATGATGATGGGATTTTGTTTGTTGGATGGAACAGAGATTCTTAAACAGTTTTTGGAACAAGTTTTGTAATATGGTCATCTGAGACGGAACTATTTAATTTCTTAACCGATTATGTTGGAATTTTCGTATGTTGGATGGAAATGGGTAATTTGGATGATTTTTGGAAAAAGTTCTGGAATATGGCCATATATGGATTATGCGATCTTGTATTGCAAGTACCTCAAAAGTGTAAATTTTCGCTGTTCGCAGGTCTTGAGATCTTAGAAGACATCATATTCCATGTTCCCGTGAACAATTTTCGAGGTCGTTGTTGATAAGAATAATATAAATTTATCCGAGCCCTTTGTGTAGAGTTCATAACGTGGTTTTTTGTGAGAGTAAGTAGATCACCTGCCGCTCCACCCACTAATCCCACGAGTGGGTTACTTACTGGTGATAGATGTTAAGGCATCCAGCCTTACCAGAAACATGTTAGCATCACGAGCCGCTTGCTTCAAGAAAAACGCCCGCTTATTATCGAGTTCCGCCCCTTAGTTTAAATTAACCGAGTGTTGTGGCGATATTCCAGAATGTCTTAAAGAAATCATTTAAGATATTTAAAGAGTAGATTTCTTTTCCATTTGACATACCCAATCCTATCATAATCGGTTAAGAAGTAACCGAGTCCTGTCCTAGGTGGCCATATTCCACAACTTCTTTCAAACATCATTTGTGGATTCCATTTTCATCCAGCATATCCAATCCCATCATAATCGGTTTAAAATTGATCGAGTTCCGTCCCAGATGGCTATATTCCAGAACTTCTTCCAAAAACCATTTAAGGATCCCATTTTCATCCAGCATATCCAATCCCATCATAACCGGTTAAGAATTGATCGAGTTCCGTCCCAGATGACCATATTCCAGAATTTTTTCCCAAAATCATTTAGGAACCCCATTTCCATCCAACATACCCAATCCCATCATAATCGTTAACCGAAAAGTGGAAAATAAAAAAATTGTCCGTTAAATCGAGCGTCCGTTAAATCGAGGACCGTTTAATCGAGCGTCCGTTAAATCGGGGTCCATTAAATCAAGGGTTTACTGTAATATAATTTTACAATTTAGTATAATATGAATAATGACTGATTATTAAACAAATATTGTCCAACACTAAAAATTAATATTATTTGTCATAAACTAAAATTTAGACTATGTTTCTATTTCACTTCATCTTCTACAAAATTACAATCCTGTCGATTTCAAAAATTTGGTTACAACGCGTAATGATTTAATAAGTTCGGTTGTTGGAAAACTTGAAAATTTGGGTAAGAATAAATTTATTTTATCAAGGGCGGCAAAAACAAATAAATTTGGTGCAATATTCCACTAAATTTTCTGTTACATGCAACAGCTTTCTCAAAGTAAGTTTCTTCTAACAAATTGTATCGCCATCTAGCGATAAAATTTGAAATATCTCAACAAAACGGAAAAATTACTCTTAGGTTCAATTTAGTACTCTGGCGCTCAATATTTCAATACTATGAATATTTTGCAAATATCATCCCTGATCCGTATATGCCGCACTGAAAATTCCAGATTGTCCACCAACAATCGCAACTAATGTTATAAAACTTCTTCTAATGTTACTACTTCAACCTAGATGTCACTAATTTTAGAAAAAAAATTGTTAAACCAATTTAGGCTTAATTAACTAGCTAGCGAAACGTTTATTAAGTTTGTTTCGTTATTGCGTTGGATGGTTATGAGGTAAAATTTACGACTGGTTGAATCCGAGTCGCTGGAGATCGTGCAATGCCCAATTTTCCAACAACCTATTCGCATTGAATACATTAACATCATTAACCAAATGCAAATTTTCAATGAGTAAGCAATGCTCTACGTGAAAGTTGGTAAATGTGAAACCCAGACAACTCGTCAATGATGAATAAAATCGACAAGCAAAAATTTTGCGAAAGATTTTTCAACATTCTTTAATAAATAATTAAAACTCAACAAATCTTGGAAAGTAATTAAAAAGAACGAAATGAATTATCTGTGTTAAGAAAAAGATTCCATTTTAAAACCCGACAGTGTTCAAGGGATTGGAACCGTTGTCATTTTCGGATTGAATAGCACCCCCCCATTTTGGGTGGAGATAAACGTTATTTGACAATAACATTACAACATGTGTTGAAGCTTAGAAATTTAAATCATCCCTTCAGATAATCCGAGCTTAAATTAGAAAAATTAACCGTGATCAACCTGTAGGCAGCCATATAGGTTTGGTGGGATCATCCCTCCACAATATTCTCTGCTAATCTCGATCTTTCTCATAAATTCATACTTGTCTACTCATGTTCTCGATATCGGCAGTCAAGATAAATTTGTGTCGTCGCCATCGGAGAAAAATGTCCGCAAGGTCCTGCTGCAAGGTTTTTTGCTGAAGCATCGAACACAACACGGAGTTTGGTTGTTGTGCTGTCTTTCTTGGGCATCACTCCGTGATACGATATATTTACTTCGTTATCTTCATGCTCTGCTCGGATTATCTCCTTGTGCTTTAGGTCTATATGGCTACAGCCATTTTGCTTGATTCTCCTAGAGTACTATGACTCATTGTGCGCCACAAATTTTCTTGAAATAATTGTTCAATTTTTATTTCCTCTGGAATGTTGTTATACTCAATGAATAATTATTGTAAATGTTCTTGAATTGCTTTTGTTGTCACCATGGCCGTTGCTGTTTGATGCTAATTAGTTCTAAGGTTGCCGATTATAATCCAGCCGAACCCCGTATGTTGAGCCATGGGTTATTGATTATTATTAAAGGATAATCTCCAATTACCAAGTCAATTGTTTGCGACCGATTGTAGTGGGGATCGGCTAATTGCAACTTTTATAGATGTCTCCATTTACTTATGTTAATCTTGGTCTCGGGAAGCTGGTGTGTGAGCTTGTCAAATATCAAAACATCGTTATTTACAGGAAAGTCTCCAGAAAATCTTGGGGTCAGTTTGATGTTAATAACGTGTCTACAAACGCGAGCTTTGTTTCCACTGTCTGAAGCCAATTCCTTCTAACCTGACACAAATATAAATTATTACCCACCTCGATAAGGTTGTGTCCTCCACAAGGTTCATTTGACTTAATATATAATGGCGGTAGGTAAGATTTATTTACTCCCTTCTCCCTCTCACAAGGCTCATGGAGTAACAATTTACCCCATATTTAGTGGCAGGTGGTTAGTGTAGGTTTAACGCCCCGGTTACCTGTCCTATCGATCCTGGTCCTCTTGAAGGTAATTAATTAATATTTTATTATTTTCATTTAAAATAAATTCTTAAATTAATTGTAATTTGATATCAACTTGGATTATTCGAATGTATGGGTGATGCTTGTACTCGCTGTTCGTGAAGCGAATTTTATATTGAAATTGAAAAATATTTTTTCAATTTGAATCATCATTGTTCAACAAACTGTAACATTATAAGATACATTTGAATATGCATTAAACAATGATTTGAATAAAATAAATTCTGTTGTACCCCAAATAGGTTTATTATACGGAGGTACGTATGCATACGGACCTATTTGAAATTACACGAGACTTAGAAAAATAAATATTTAAATATTATTTACTATCAGCATGACGGGCAGATATATACGATTGGTAATAAATACGCATATCGAATTATCGATCTGTACAAATTTCCGACTCCACATAAATTAAATGGGTATGCTCAAAGTAATGTGGAAATTATTTTGAAACACCAAAATACACATATTTAGTTCATTACAAATTTTATAAACACACATAAAAAAAAAAAATACAAAATACGAAATTATGCAAGTCATCATGATGATAATAATTGTACGCGAGACACACCACCATTCACACTTGGTTTATATATTTTTTTTATTATACAGAAATCGACGAGAATTGGAATATTCATGCGATATAAAAAGTAAAAAATCGCGCGCTCAGTATGGATGTAGTAGTTCGGTTTGTGCTCGAAAAACTGAATTGTCACTATACGAAATATTGTTCTTTATAGATTTCTAATTTATACTTCGGCATATGATTAATACACATATTATGGATTACGAGCGTAATCATTAACGTCATTTACTTAGATACAAACTGAATTCAACCATTGTCGGAGTTTCCGCGTGATTTAATTTTGTTAATGAAGCTTTAACCTTTAATAGATTGCTTACCTCTATGATCGCATGCGTCTAATCACATATACTCTTGAACGTTTTTATAATTCGTGCTAGTCGTGTTTCATTTCTTATCTTGAACGTTCATTAGTGTCTTATTCCCATATGACATGACATAATACAAAAAATATTAATGTTTATAAATTTCGCTAAAATGGTCTATAATGGTGATAATCAGTGTTTTTTTTTAAAATGTTACAGGTGAATAAAATGGCATTTGTCCATATAAACAGCAAATCACATTCAATTTATGAGAAAGCCATTCCCGAAACCCGTGCTCGAAGGGTTTTAGAGAAATTTTATAGTATTAAGGAAGGTGAAAGTATATCAGCGATTCCATGTATGTAACTATCAGTTCCGTAGCCTTGGGACTTAACGTGTTATCGCTGAATGACGCTTAAATTTTCCAAAATACTTGATAATGCCTCGAAATAACACTTTACATCGTTCTATTTGTTTTATCTACTCAAAAAGGCGATTTCTTGGACTAGGGAGTCTTAGATGATACGTTGTTGACATAATACCATTTTGTCTAGTTTACCGGATAGACCAATCGTTTGGTAGTAATGTTAAATTCAAATATTTGTTGTACCATCGCTTCATATTTCTCCGCTATTGCTGAACTATGTAATTATTTTCTTTTACAATGTCATTTCAGTAAAATTTGTCAAAGTGGGACTCTCGTTTTCACTTCAAAGTGAAATCACCGTGTATTTCAATTTGAAAAATAGGAATCCTTTCTCTTTCAAATTTTGCCAGTATTACAAGCAGATAACATGTTTTAAATGCTAAATAAGTTTAAAAACTTGTTATGAATGGTATCCAACCATATCATCGTAGACATTTAATCGGAATCCGCACATATTGCCGATAATACCATCGCTGACCGGACAGATGGTCGACAACAACATCACCGACAGGAATTGTGGCAGACAAGTTCACATCGCCGACACAACCAGATGGCCGACAAGCCACATCGCAGACACCGACTTCGCCGACACCCACATCGCCGACAACCACATTGCCGACAGTTCTAGATCACATCGTCGGTGAGAATATCGCCGACCGGTCAGATAGCCGACAACCACACCATCGACAGAAATTTTGAAAGGCAAGACGACTTAGCTGAAACAACCAGATCGCCGACACCCAGATCGCCGACAACCACATCGCCGACAATTCTAGAACATCGCCGACCGACCAGATAGCCGACAATCACATCGCCGACAGGAATTTTGGAAGAGAAGCTGACTTAGCTGACACAACCACATCGCAAGTCTGTGTCATTTCTATTTGACTTTACATACACATAACATTAGGGCAAATATTGTAAGTTTCTTAAAATCAGACGTGGCTTTCGGCAATGTGGTTGTTGGTTGTGTGGGTGTCGGTGATGTAGTTGAACCGGCTATATAGAGTGTGTACTTTAACCGATGGTTGACCAAAATTCTTATAGGCGATATATAGGGCTACATGCTTGTCGGCATTATTTGTGTTATCGATGTGGATGTCGGGGACGTGGCTGTTGGCGATGTAGTTGTTGGCGACAGGGTTTATATG
Source organism: Nephrotoma flavescens (assembly GCA_932526605.1). Lineage (NCBI taxonomy): Eukaryota > Metazoa > Arthropoda > Insecta > Diptera > Tipulidae > Nephrotoma > Nephrotoma flavescens. Next base: position 70,236,744 of record OW052220.1, on the reverse strand, counting down.
ATTTAAATCACTTAATCTAAATCGGATGATTTACACTAATTTAAATCAGGTGATACAATTATAAAAATCAAAAAGTAACTGTTATATAGGAAGCTCTCTTTGCGGATTGAAATTCGTTAGAACATATTTAACGAAAGATTGAAGTCATACACAAAAGATTGACCATTGATAATGGGAATATACGACGAACATAGAGCAAATACTGATAAAGAAATGTCGATTATGTGCAAAACATTTCAATAAAAAGAAAACTAGCCGAAATGTTTCAACTATTTAATCCTTAGATTGCATTTTGCTAATTCTCAAATTGCTATATCCACATCATATTTGCTTTCGGCGATTATTTTGGTGCTTTGTGTGGTTCATCAGCGAAGTCGGTGTTTCGGTAAAGTGGCTTCTCGGCAATCTGGTGGTGTGTGCTAATTATGATTGTCGGATAAAATTCCTGTGGGCTGTATGTATGTAGTTTTTGGCGATGTCGATGTCGGCGATGTGCGTGTCTGCGATCTGGGTGTCGGCGATATGGTTGTGTCGGCGATGTGGATGTCGGCGAAGTGGGTGTCGGCGATCTGGTTGTGTTAGCTAAGTCGGCTTGTCTTCCAAAATTCCTATCGGCGATGTGGTTGTTGGCTATCTGGCCGGTTGGCGATATTTTAACCGGGAATGTGATCTAGAACTGTCAGCGAAGTGGGTGTCAGTGAAGTAGATGTCGGCAATGTTGTTGCGTGTTCGATGTGGCTTGTCGGCAATCTGGTTGTATCAGCTAGGTCGGCTTGTGCCCCGAAATTCCTGTCGGCTATGTGGTTGTCGGCTATCTGGCGATGTGGGTTTCGGCGATGTGGATGTTGGTGAAGTGGGTGTCGGCGATGTTGTTGTTTCGGCGATGTAGCTTGTCGGCGATCTTGTTTTGTCGGCGATGTAGGCTTGACGGCCAAAATTCCTGTCTGCGATGTGGTTGTCGGCCATCCGTCCGGTCGTCGATGTTGTGATGTGACCCATACTCCATTTAATCGTAGATCATATCGTAAATTAACGTAATTACTGGTAATGGGTATATCCATATGATCGTAAGCACTTAATGTAAAAGTACCAATTGCGGATCGCTATTTATGAATTAAGGGTTGCACAGTTTCTACATTAATTGTTGTATTTATATATAGACAAAGATTTTGGCTTTTACCACGTTTGATTAGTTCTTTCATAATTTAATTTATAAAAAATTATAATTTTTATATGTATAACCCAGATTTTAGCAAAAAAGTGAATTTATTCCAAGGTCCCCAATGTAGATCGCCTTAAAAACTAAATTTCCTAATGCGGATCGTTTGCTGTCCCATAAGTGGATCTCATAAGAAGTTCATGCTTTATTTTATAAAAACGAATATTTTTAAGAGAAAACCCTGTTTATTATAAATAACAATAAAATTTAATTAAAATGAAAAGTAATAAATAAAATAATTAAGCAAGCTCCATGCTTACATAAACAAAAATAAAATAAAATATTAGAAAGATTATCAAAAATAAACTTCATAAAGTCTTTAAAAACTAAAATAAAATAGGTAATTGTAATATCACATAAAAAGTAAATTGAAACTATCAAAATAATTCACATAATATATTTTGTGTAATTTAATTTTTATCATGCATCGATGTAATTTCACGGAATAAACCCCTCTTGCATTAATTAATGTTGGTTCTGTTATGGCCTGGATTACATCGCTCTTTTTGTACCAGCATACGTCATTTTTGTCCGGCCACTTTCAATTATTGCCTGACATATACACATCACCTTTACAAGATACTCATCTTTCTTTTTTTTTCTTCTACAAAACCAGGAAAAATTCTCTCTCATAATTTACTATCACATAATGACAAATTTTGAATTCGCGCTCATCTGATGGCTCGCTTCTTTCCTTTTCTTCTGACTTTGCAGATTCCTTAAATTGACCCTGAACATTTTCCCTTTTCTCTATCCGTTTTGTTTTTTTTCTCCCTTTTCATTCTGGTCTCTTTCTTTTTTATCAAGTTTTGATTTTGTGTATAAAATCCACTGTTCCGAGGATACGACTGCAGGT